>CM024609.1:27552183-28822905 GCA_014182575.1 Eucalyptus decipiens | reverse complement strand
GGATGACAAGTCGTCCTATGATGACAAAGCCTCACCCACCCAGGGCGAGGCCGACCTCGTCATCACCTATGTAGCACCGACATGCGACACGACACGAGTGTCCGACACGACACGACACGTCGACACGTAATTTCTAAAAAATAGAGAATTCCGACACGTTATATATTAAATGAATATTTTTATTTTTAATTAATTTGATTCAAATTCATAAATAATTAATTAATTAAAAAAGAGCCTATAATAATTATTAACAAATCAATTCATTTGAAATTCAAAAGATATATTCATAATTAATGCGAAATATTGTTTAAATTTTAACAAAAGTTATCGATGAAACTAAAAATTAATAAGAAATTAAAATCAATTTATTTAAATAAATTCATGATTTTTTACCATAACCAAAATTTATCATTATTCAAAATTTAATATTTTTATTTTTCGAAATCATTTTTAATTTTATTTATTTATTTTTCCGGTTAAAAAACAACCCCCAAAATTCAACTCTTCTTTCGTTCGTCCTTTTCCCTCCACCCTACGTTTATTTTAATTGTTTTCCCTCCCCCACTTGACAGTGACAGGTGAGCTGTCACTTCCCCCCCCCTCTCTCACGCCATCAGACGATTCAGACCTCCTTTCTTATTTTTTTGGATTTCTTTATGAAAACCCTAGCGAGCCGCCGAGTCCTCCTTTTCCTATCCTCCTTGCAGCGCCGCACGAACCCCTTTCCTCCTCTCCTCTTCCTCTCGTCGCCGATCCATCGCAACAGTGGCGGCCCTCACCTCTCTCTGGCCGTCTCTTGCCGTCGCGGTGGTCCGTTCGTGGCTTCGTCTCGCCGGCGGGAGTTTGCCTTCTCTCTTTTTTCTCTCCGTTCGGCTCTTTCTCTAGCCGTCTCTTGCCGTCGCGGTGGTCCGTTCGTCGCTTCGTCTCGCCGGCGCTCGCGACCTCTGCTCCCGCCGGCGCTCGCGACGCCCTCCCTCGCCTCCACCCTCCATCATTCTCTCGGACACGTGTCGATAAAAGTTGACCGCGTGTCAGATTCCGACACGCGTTGACCGCGTGTCCGACTGTGTCGACGTGTCCGACACGCTCCGACACGTGTCGAAAGCATGGACGACGTGTCCGTGCTTCATAGGTCATCACTAGGCAAGGCTCACCCTCACCGACCAACACCTCTAGCCGATCGCCAAGGTCCAATGATCAGTTGGGGGGTAGAAAGGAGGGAGGGAGAGAGAGAGAGATAGAGAGAGAGAGAGATCAAAAAACACATTAGCATCAACCGACAAAAACACATCAAGCCTCACCCACCCAGGGCGAGGCCGACCTCATCATCACTAGGCAAGGCTCACCCTCACCGACCAACACCTCTAGCCGATCGCCAAGGTCCAATGATCAGTTGGGGGGTAGAAAGGAGGGAGGGAGCGAGAGAGAGAGAGAGAGAGAGATCAAAAAACACATTAGCATCAATCGACAAAATTTGATTGGATGGACTAAATTATCATAATTACAAAAATTTTAGGATTGAATTAGAAAAATTACAATAAATTTAGAATTGTTTTGATAATTTTTCCAATGAATCAAAACAAATTAAATGGGTCAATTTGGATCGAACCATTTTCGACCCAACCTAAACTCGACCTGATCCACTCATTTGGCAGATCTAATATAAATCCACCTATCATCAAACCTACAATACGATGTTTCCACAATACTAGCCATTATCAAAGTCCAATCTCTAAGGTTTTGTCAAACACTAGGCAGAATGAAAATTGATATGATGAGGAAAACAATAAAAGGTTATGGCCAAAGACTTCTCCTAGTTTCTCTTCAGGGGAACGGTAGCAAAGCACCTTCACATCTTTATCAACAGACGCCTCCAACGACTTCTGTTCGTCCTCCCTCAAGAATTTAAAGTCGATGATCTGACACTTGGGGATCGATCGATACGCGACAAAGCTCCGCCGCTCATGTCCGATCGGGTCAAGTGTTTTTGTATGACCAATCGCACTTCTTTGCCCCCCAAAACCCTAGAGATATGACCCTTCAACTGGCGAGGCATGTCGGCCCGGTCCTTGCCTTCCTTCGCGCGCTTCTTATTCACTTTATTCTCGCTTTTCTTCCTAGAACCCTGCCCCTTCTTTCTCGGCGACGACAACGACGATGACGACAACATTCCTTCAAAACCCGACCCCAAGTCCAACTCAGGATCGCCATCCTTCATCAAGCACTTCTTATTCACTTTCTTACTGCTTTTCTCTCTGCAACTCCACTTCTTTCTCGACAACCACGTGCTGACGAAACCCAACCCCTCGGCTTCTTCTAATTCAGAGCATGTGCGCGTCTCCAAGTTCCAGTCAGGATCATCATCCTTGTTTGAGCACTTATTCGCTTCATCATCGGTTTTCTTGCTACAACACTGCTTCTTTCTTGACGACGACGACCACGACACCCTGGCGGAAACCAGCTCCTTGGCGTCATCTAGTTCGGTGAATGCACAAGTCTCTGGTTCCACTCATGACCGTCATCACATTTACGTTTCCTAGTACTCTTCCTACTAGCTTTGTTAACACTTCTCATCGATTCCTCATTCATCAACGCCATCTTTCCCTCTGCTGCTTGTGACTCTTTCTTCTCTTTCTTGGCTTTCTTCCTCTGCAACTTTTTCTCCTTACTATAATTCTTTCTAGCGACCTTGCATGCCTCCAACAATGCCCAAAACCGAGGGCATCCATCGGGGACTCCTTCATTCTTGACGCTATTTAAATCTTCCAGCCAAACTCCTAAATCCATCGCTAATTTCCCAGAACTCCCGGGAGTCACCATGGCAACAAGCTTTCATCTCTCAATAATAATATCCTAAATGGAGCTGTCTTTCGATGCATGGATATGTATAGAATATAATATTAGCTTTCAGGAAGCATAGCAGTCCAACCCTAGTCAAATTAGGAACGTAAGCATGTCATTCAATTCTGATTTTAAAAGGAAATATTTTGAAACCCGAAGGTAATTTGCTTCGACTCAAGCCATGAGGATCAAGCAAGTACCCTAGCTTTTATTCTTAATTTTATTAATACTAATAGGAGAATTAGGAAAAGTGTAAAATTAGCAATATAAGCAAGATGCTAAAAAAACAATGTTGTGTTTATCTTTCACGGAAAATTTCAGGAAGTGGGAAAATACTTCTTGTGAAAATTATTTTCAAGATAAATAATTAGTTTTTAGTTGTTTTGTGATGTATGGAAAAAAAAATTCAAAGCTTAGGTCTTATCTTTCAAACTATAATCTCGGCTATAATTTTTTTTTTCCTGATATAAATTACTAAAATGACACCAAAATCTTTTTCCAATCACTAATTTATGAAGTATAAATTTATCCAAATGTAGCCACTAAAGAAAGGATGCCAAAAAATAGAAAAAATAGAAAAAATGCAAGTAATTAACAAACTTAATCTCTTATTCCTATAAAACTTCACATCATAATGACTTGCTATTTTGTGTAAGAATTTATGTAGAAAGGAGCTTGGGAAGATGATTCCTTATTTTTAGGATAGAGAAATTATTTTCCTCGACTTAATTACAGTGATTTTCTTTTACGGTAAATTATTTTGTGTTGATTATCCGCTTTTAAATAGATGAATGTCTAGAAATGCAAATATTTTTTGAAAAAATTTGTTTTTTTTTTTTCCCACCGAAATCACGTGCTCTCTCATTTTAGAAATAATAATTTATTTATTTATTAAGGTCATGACTTTATTGAAAAATATTTATAAAAAAAAAAAAAGCTAAATAAGATGTGAGGGCTTCAAGGAAATGTAGTAAGCCGATTAGTTAAGAGAAGGTAAAATGATGCAAATAGTCTATAAAATTTGCCCTAATGTGCAATGTCACCCTCAATCTTATAATTTGTTTCAATGAGGTCCTTGAATTATTCATAAATATTCAATCTAGTTTTAAAATTTTTAATTTATTCAAACGAGTCCCTTAACTTTTAATAATAAAAAGTCAAAAGTTCTCATCATTACACTGTAGCGCAAATTTTACAATATATTTTCATTTAAGTTTGTTTCCTAAATCAACAAAAAGAATATGCTATCTTTTTCTTTCTTTGTCTTACCCTTTTAATCTTTGTAAATATTAAGATAGTTCTATCTAAGAATAATTTATTTAAGATAGTTCTATCATTTTCTTATTTTGTTTTACCTTTTTGCCTCTTAGGCAACAATTGAGTTTTGGAGTAAACACATAGACTACGTTTGGTCGTCCAAACCAAGATAGACTGAATAGAATAGAATATAAAATACATGGATTTTACTATATCTTATCCAATATTTGATTATTGTAATAATAAAGTTGAATATATTCAAATCATATTATATATATTGCTTGATATGAATGGCATATTAATATAAATGAACCTAAAAATTTACAAATTGAGAGGTAAAAATCTCCTGTGACCCTCTTGCCTAATTTATTTTTTATTTTATCTTTTTTATTTTATTTTCCCTTTTTAAATTAATTTCTTTTTTTTATTTCTTTCTTCCCCTTCCATCATTATGTAATAAAAATCTATTAAATAATAAGCTATATTAAGATACCTAAAATATTAAAATACTAAAATATGTAATAAATGTAAATATATATTTATATTTATATAGTGAATTTATTTTATAAAATAGAATTAAATTCGAATATATAAATAAAAATAAGGTTAAATAAAAAAATTAAATTTTTTTTATTTTGAATTTCTTATATTAGAATTCATATATTATTTATATTGAAATAAGATTTTAATTTTGCTAATTTAAGGATATTATCATTCAAGGAAAATAACTTTTTATTATGGATGTTAGAAATCTCATCTACCTTTATCTCACCCCCATGAGATAATTTTATTCGGTCTATATTTCCCTTATATCTAACTTTATTTCGTCTTGAGCAGGCATCGAATCCAAGATATGATAAATTTTATTCTATCATGAATTTTATCTCGGCTTCCAAACACAATCATAGAGTGCAAAGCAACGAAGCAACCTCTCTCTCTCTAAAATATGAGCTTTGAAAAAAGAAAGAGAGATTGAAAAGTCAACCAAAAAAAAAAGGAAAGGAGAATAGTGGAAGCTTTGGCTTGTTTTTAAAAAAGAGAGAGAGAGGACGAGAGCCCCCATCTAGAAAAAGAAAGAAACAAGAGAGAGGAGAGAAAGAGGAGAAAGGAAAAAGGGAAAAAAGGGAAAAATTCTGGCATGCTCATGATCTAAACAACTCATCAAGCCAACTTAACTTTGTTTGTAATGGCGGTAATTGATCAAAGTCTCTAATCATCTATTTGAATAAATAGTCGCAATTAGGGCTTGAAATTCGGAATTATTGGAAATTTGTGCAGCGAAGTCCAATTTTTGAGTCGTTGAGCTGCATATTTTCATGGAAATAATAGTTTAGGATGTTCTAAAACTATAGGATTTTATGGATCTTAATTTGAGCTTACGGTTAGCCCAAAAGTTTGGCGCGCATTCTAGACACTATACTGAACAGTAAATTTGGGCCTGAATTTTAGCCATTTTCATTGAGGTTTTGGGGTGGCTAAGTGGGGGTTGTTGTAATCCATCAAGAGATCATTTTAGGGCTATAAGATGACTCAAAACGGAATTTTGTGTAGGAAGTTATGGGGCGATGAAGTTTAGCACGCAAGCCACGCCTAGTGAACAACAATAGGTTGCCGCTAGAGGCAGGCTTTTCATTGAAGTGTAGGTGTCATTTTATCGACAAATAAGTGTACTATAGTCAAGTCATTCATTAGAATATCATTTTACTAGGTCTTCTAATTTTTTTTTTTTCAGTTAATTGTTAGGAATTTGAGTGCGTCGGCTTGAGTAAGTACCGTAGTTGATTTTTGGTTTTTCCTAGGTGAGTGACATCATTTCTTCTTTGTATTTTAAACTCATATTTTGTAAAACACTATGAGTTGCATATGCTATGAGTTTGATGAATAGCATCTTCTTTTTGCAAAAAACAGGATCGAGCTTTTACCGTCATTTTGTTGTTTCAAAGAGAGAATTATCCTTTGACTTTAGTTAGAATGATTGCCTAGAAATGGTTTGTGAAAACCCTTAATAAAAGAATCTTGAAATTCTTGAAGAACACTTTGATACTTACATATCAAATGCCCAAGTTGTGAGATAATATGATGGATTACTAGATCGTTGTGATTGATGGTGTCTTTGTGAACCCTTAGGGATGTGTGGGTATGCACATACTAATTTAAGATATCCTTATGAGCTGAGTTATCGACTAATAATAGGTGGAGACTTAACTAAGGGAGGAATCTTGGTTGCCTTGTCACAAGCGTTATGTGTGACCTTTGATAGACATTTGAGCATGAGTTAGTCAATGAAGTAGATTATTGACATGTGATTTGAGTTTGGTTAATGGAATAAACCATCGACGTATGGTTTGATGAAATTTATCAATGGAATTAAGATCATTGGTATTTTCGGTATTTGTATTATGAATATATATTATGTTAAAATGAGCTATGGTTGTGTTTTAAATGTGCATAATAATTTCTCGGTCCGCTAAAAAGAAATTTGTTACTCACTGAGCCATGGTGGCTCACTTCTCTCACTTACTTATTTTTCAGGTTCTTCAGCGAGCCGCAAGTATGCATAAACCTTCGTTACCGGTGAGGACTTTTTGTGATGAGGACTTTTTGGTATAAGTTATATATAGTTTCTAAGTTTGTGGGTTAGTTTTTGGTGGAGGTATATAATTTGGTTTGGTGGTTTATAGAAAACTCTAATATATTGTAACAAAATGCTCCGTCATATATTTGTGTGTGTGTATGTGGGCGAGTGGGTGGGTGTGTGTGAGGATGTATATATGTTGATCTTAAACCGAATTTTGGTTATATTGAGACTATGTCCTTTGGTGAAAGGACAGTCGTGTCGTGCCCCTATTCTTGTGAATCAGGACATGACACACTCTCTTTCTCTCTCTACATACATATAAATATATGTATGTGTATGTATACCAGTATGTATCAAAATTATCTGTGGCGTTTGTGGCAGGTACAATTACTTGTTCGATCCTAATGAGCCAGACGAATTCAAAGTCCCCTGCTTATGCATAGCTCCAATCTGCCAGCAATTCATGAGTTAGGTTTGCACAGCATGGTCAATGTTTCTACACAAGGAGACAAGCTAACCCATCTCGCGAAATGAGTGACTTCTCGGTTTTAGAGTTATGATTGTAATTCTTGTGAAAATGAGTAGCTCAGAATCAAAATATGACTCTTTTTTACAATTGTGTTTTTTTTTTTTTTGGGCTCAATAAAATGTTGTTGATTTGTCGAGATGTTCATGCTCACATTCCATATTCCCTGATCAATTGCTAACCAAATTTTCTCGGGTTGTTCGCGCACGTGTGTCTGAATGTCTAACGCAAAATTGCGGGAAATATGCAATATTTTTTGTTTCATTTATACCAATTTCGACAGATGCGGAGATTCATGAAAGTTCAAGAAAGCAATAGAAGTTGATCATTGCAGAGCTTTTCTAGGGCTATCTGCCTGCATGTGTATTAGAATTTGGTCAGACTCTGCATCAGTTCTCTGCTAAGAACCCATGTAAATCATGGAATGCCAAATGAAAACATGTCAATCGAGGGAGGCGTGGCGTCCGCTATATCTAATACAAAGATTGAAGACATTGGAGCTACTCGGATACCGAAATATAAGGGTGTAAGTTCGAGAAACTCTTGCCAGCTTCCGGTGGATAAGGTGGGGCACGTCCACCTGATCAATAAGGGTGGATGTGCTGATCTATAATATCACAACCGGAATAATAATTATGTGGCAAAATTTTCAACTTCTAGTGACATGATCTCACACATGAAAAGAGAAAAATCATTGACGCCAGCTGAAAAAAGCAAAACTCTGCCCAGTTGGGATGCTGTATATGTCCCTCCAAACTAAAACTCAGCACAATTATGAAAATGAAAATACTTGAGAAACAAAAACATGGCGGTCAACATGTTGTCAAATGCTATCTCAATATACTCTCGACAAAAATGGATTGAAATCAGGGGAAGTTCTAGGGGGAACCCGCGAACTAGTCCAGGTTCTGAGGGGCATGGCTTCCTTTCTCTGAAGTTGAGCAACCACCGACTTCTTTGAAGTTGCTTCAACCCGTTGCATCTCCACTGAGGTCTTCTCTTGGTAGTCTGATCAAAGCAAAGCCAAGCTGATGTTGACAAGCATCAGAATCAATGCGAAACGACCAAACTTGAATCCTATCGTGTACATCAAGCCCGCTTTCCTCAGCCGCGGATCTCCAGCCAGTCCTTAAGATATACATTAACGATGATTCCCATTCCTTCGCACCCTCTTTGCCTTGCTCTTCCATCGACCTTGCTTTCTTAGTTCCCATCTCACTGTCTTCATCGCTGTCAAGTGCCGATTGCGGTCTCTTCCCCTTCTTCTCCCTGATGTCTTTAACATCCTTGTCATGCATCAGCTCCGTCTTCTTCGCATTGCTTTCGCCCTGTTTGCGCGTCTCCCAGACTGTAAAGATCAGGTCCTTCTCCGACAGGTTCGGAAAAATCACCCTGACGGGTATTTCCCCTCTCGCATCCAACTTCCTCTTCTCTCCCTCTCTGAGGAAACCCATTTCTTTGAATTGGTTCTTGGGAAGCGAGAGGCGGCACGTTTGCCCAATCAAATCAGAATTTAGTATCACTTTTTGCATGACAAGAGTGACCTCCTTCCCACCCAACCAATTGATCTTGTCCCTGAACTCTCGAGGCATGTCAGGCGGGGGGTCGGGAAGGGGCGGCGAGTCTTTCTTGGAGAACCTCCTCCTCAGGTTTCTGTTGCTGCTGCCCTCTCCAGCTTCTCTGTCCAGCCACCTGGACTTCCTCTTCGACCTCTCGCCACTGTCACCGTGGCCGCACCTCTCCTCGTCTTCTCCTGATCTCCATTCCTTGTCCTTGCCACCTTCAGATGCCGAGCTTCCTCCTTCGCCTAAGAATATTTCCTCTATCCGCTTCGTCAAACTGTCGATATCTGGATCATATCCTTCTTGGAAATTTCTTTCTTTCCATCTTGTTCCCTAACTATGGTAATTTGCACTCTTCGATGAGTGTCTACAGGCTGCATATTGCGCCCCTCATTCATCGGTGGTTCGCCTCCTCTTGACGTATCGCTGCTTGAGGATTCCACGGGCAAAGCGCTATTTTCTTGTCCACGAGACGATCCTTCTCCCCAGTGGTTGTCCTTCGCAGCCCTGCCTGCAGACCTGAGCATCTCGTTCAGGGGGCAACGGTCCATGGAACGTCCCTCGAAATCTTCAGAACGTTGCGGCCACTTGCTCTCGTCCACTGCGAAGCCAATCTCTTCTCGATAGGAAAGGACGAAGAAGAAAGAAATTCACTCTACGATCTCTTCTTGATTTCTTCTCTTTCTTTCGCGAATAATGTAAGTGGGATGCCACCTTCACATATACCTGTGGAGAAACTAACTATGAAACCACAGTCCAACTCTGCTACGAGAAGAAAGAAAGATGACCCAACGGAAAGCACCTGAAAGATTAACAAATCCGGTAACTGATTATGGGAAATATGAAAGTTGTATACTTCGGAAACTGATTATATAGTTTATTTATGGTGAAACATATGTTTTACGAGGACTATCGAAGGTCAGTCCCATATCAAGCACAAATCCCACCCGACTTCAATGCTGTAACCTTCCCAACCTAGGAATTGCCAGTCTCGTGCCGAACGTCCTTCTCTATGGACTGCCCACCTGCCTCTGCAGAAACTTTGTAGACAGGCCGGTGAATTCTAGAGGTGCTGTTGACGACAGGCGAACCTTCATTGAAGCACGCCTTTAGGGACGTTGCTACGGCCCTCTGTTGAAATCCCTTTGCCGGGCAGGCCCCTATCATGTTTGGTGGTAAATCTATAGATTCCGGTCGACGAGCCGCCACCAACGCATTGGCACGACCTGTAAACCGTGGCTGATGATATCGGCGACTGCTTTTTGGGGCTTTTGGAGACAGTCTCAGCCGTCTCCCATTATGTCATTTTTAGCAGCTGATGGGTTTACCATAACTATTTTCTTTTTAGATGTAGCATGCAGCCATGCATGCTATTCTTTCGAGCCTCCATGGAACTTAATACTTACATTTCAAGTTGTGTCTTACAAGAAATTGTAAACAATTTTAATTATACGCTTAAAAAATTTTCGAGTGGTTGAGCAAACCTTTGTCAACGGAAAATTGACTAACGGTGCTCCTCGAATATATCTTTGCTTTAACCAGTTGAAAATTGTACAGGTGACTCCATTTAGCCTTATAAAATGAGCTATTCTCACGTTCCCGCCTCTATAAATTTTTAGCTGAGAGGTTTACGGAGAAAAAAATTGACTATTACTTTAACTAACTGAATATTATAATGAATACAAGTTCAACCCAATCAAGTATTATAGGATCTCCCGTGATATAATTCTCCCAAATATGATCCTAAATATGTAAAAAGTAGGTCTATCAAAATAGGTTTTAAACCCATTTTTTAATTCATATTTGATAAGTTAAGTTGTTATATAGATTAGTTGTATTCAGTGAATGTGTCGTAAATGTATTTAGGATGATAAAGCCCAAAATAATATGGATGATAAATGGGTTCATAATTTACTTATATACAACTCACTTTTATGAATCTTAGTCTTTTTTTACTCTCTCTCGCCCTCACTCGATCTCGCACTTGCTCATTTCATACTCTCACCTCAATTTGGATATGAATTTTCCTAGATTTAGTTAAATATAGAAGTGTTTTAGTAATATAAGTTGGGTCGGGTACGAATTATATATCAATTGGATTGGCTATGGATCACTAAATTTATATTACATGGAGATAGGTCAAAACGGATTAAATAAGTCTATTTAGGTAGCCTAAACTTGCCCCACCCTTTTGACAAGTCTAGTACAAAGCCACCCATCTTCGAACCTACAATATGATGTTTCCACAATATTAAGCATTATCAAAGTCCAATCTCTAAAGGTTTTGCCAAACAAAAGACAGAATGAAATAAGATATATAACGTATGTTGATACCACAAGTAAAACAAGAATAAGGAAGAATTTGATTCTTCCTTCTACTAAACTTAGCGACTCTTTATCATTGCAAAGAAAACAAAGCTCAGTTCCACTAATTGGATAAATCCTCATAACTAGTTTGGAAACTATACTTAATCAATCAGATGACTCCCTAACTCTCTCTTTGCTTGTTTTCCAGGTAGTACGATCAAGGCCAAGCGCAACTCATCGCGAGCCAAGTCTGAGTCGACTCGAAATGACCAAATCTGCACGACGTCATGAAGCTCGAGTTTATTATCCCTTACAAACTGGGGCCAGCCGGTCCTCAAGATGTACATCCACGACGGTCTTGGCCCTCCGCCACCATCCATTCCGCCTGATTTGCCCTTCTTCAACGATCTAGCCTCCTCCTTGCCACGGGCGTCATCCTCTCCGCCACCGGCGGCCCTTTGACCTTTGGGTTTTTTGTGCATCACCCACAGTCTCAACTTGAGAACCTTCTCACCTAGTTTCTCTTCTGGGGAACGGTAGCAAAGCACCCTCACATCTTTATCAACAGACGCCTCCAACGACATCTGTTCGACCTCCCTCAAGAATTCAGAGTCGATGATCTGAGTCTTGGGGATCGATACGCGACAAAGCTCGCCGCTCACGTCCGATCGGGTCAATTGCTTTTGTATGACCAATCGCACTTCTTTGCCACCCAAAACCCTAGTGATATGATCCTTCAACTCTCGGGGCATGTCGGGCCGGTCCTCGCCGTCCTTCGCACGCTTCTTATTCACTTTATTTTCGCTTTTCTTCCTATGACCCTGCCCCTTCTTTCTCGACGACGACGACGACGATAATGATGCCGATGTTCCTGCATAACCCGACCCGTTGGCATCCTCTATTCCGAAGCATGCCCCTGTGTCCCACTCAGGATCGCCGTCCTCAATCGAGCACTTCTTTCTCACTTTCTTATTGCTTTTCTCTCTGCAACTCCACTTCTTTCTTGACGACCAGGTTGTGGTGAAACCCAACCCCTCGGCTTCTTCTAATTCAAAGCATGTGCGCGTCTCCAAGTTCCAGTCAGGATCATCATCCTTGTTCGAGCACTTATTCGCTTCATCATCAGTTTTCTTGCTACAACACTGCTTCTTTCGCGACAACGGCAGCAACGTCCCCGCGAAACCCGGTTCCTTGGCGTCTTCTAGCTGGGTGAATGCACAAGTCTCCGATTCCCACTCAGGACCATCATCATATTTACGTTTCCCAGTACTGTTCCTACTAGCTTCGTGAGCACTTCTCATTGATTCCTCACTCATCAACGCCGTGTTTCCCTCTACTGCTTGTGACGCCTTCTTCTCTTTCTTGGCTTTCTTCCTCTGCAACTTTTTCTCCTTTCTGAAATTCTTTCTAGCGACCTTGCATACCTCCAACAATGCCCAGAACCGAGAGCATTCATCAGGGACTCCTTCATTCTTGATGCTGTTGAAATCTTCCAGCCTAACTCCTGAATCCATCGCTAATTTCCCAGAACTCCCGGAAAACGCTATGGCAACGATCTTTCCTCTCTCATATATTAATTTCCTAAAGAGAGCCGTCTCTCAATGTATGGATATCTACAGAAGATAATGTCAGTCTTGGGGAAGCACTATAGCTCAACCCTAGTCCAATTAAGAATGGAATTCGACCAAAAAAAAAAAAAAATTAGAAAAATAAGCATGTAGTTGCATTCTGATTTAAAAAAGAAAAAGGAAATATTTTGAAACCTGAAAACTTGGCTTAGACTCAAGCCATAAGGATCAAGCAAGTACCGTAGCTTTTATCTATAATTTTATTAATGCTATGAATTAGGAAATTGTAAAATTAGGAATAAGTGCAAGATGCTAGAAAAGGAAACAAGTTCGGCAAGTCTCGTGTAACTAGTGGAAATAAAGTTGATCAATTCTGTTTTTTTTTTTTTCCGCAGAAAATTTCTGTAGTCAGGAAAAAAATTTTTTTTTTCGTGAAAATTATTTTTAAGGTAAATAATCAAATTTTAGTTGTTTGGTGATGTATGGAAAAAGCTTTTCGAAGTTTAGATAAAATTTTCATAACTATTTTCTCCGTTATAATTTAATTTTGTTCTTGATATAAGATATTAAGATGATACCAAAATCTTGGTCTAGTCTCTAATTCATGAAGTATATATTTTAAGTTTTTTTCTATTATCAAACTGAAGCCACTAAAGAACGGATGCCAAGAAAAATAGAATATGCAAATGAATAACAAACTTAGTCTCTTATTGCTCATAAAACTTCACATGATATGATATGCTACATTGTGTAAGAATTCATGTGGAACTGGAGGCTGGGAAAAACGATTTCTTATTTGTAAGATTAAGAAATTATTTTCCTCAACTTTAACTATAGGGGTTTCCTTGACCGTAAAATATTTTTTGCCGATTATCCACTTTCAACGAACCATACAAGTGAGTCTAAAAATCATTTCTTAGAAATTTTTTTAATGAAAATAACCACATTCTAAATTTCTATTCTTTTTCCCACCTTTGCTCTCTCATTTTAGGAATAATATTTACTTTATTCATTAAGGTAGTTACTTCATTGAATTTTTTTAAAAGAAAAGGCTAATTAAGATGTGATAGCTTCGAGGAAATGTGTTGAGCCAATCAAGAGAAGGAAAACCCTAAACTTTGATCTATTGTGCAATGTCATCTTTAAACTTTTAATTCGTTCAATGAGGTCCTTGAATTATACCTAAATGTTCAATCCAATTATAAAACTTTCAATGTATCCAATCTAGTCCGTTAACTTTCTATAGGAAAAAGTCAAAAGTTCTCACAATTACACTAGTGCCTGGATTTTACGATTTCTTTTCATTTCGGTCCATTTCCTAAATCAACAAAAATAATATGCTGTATTTTTCTTACTTTGTTTACCATTTTGGTCTCTATAAATATTAAGGTAGTTCATAATATTGAAAGTAGAACCTTAGTCAAAGTAGTATCAAGTTGATATGCCTGCTGTTTTAATTTTTCAATCAAATATTTAATTAAACTTAATCGAGAAACAACGGGACATAAAAAATTAAAAGTTTTTCTATATAAAAATATTATGCACAAGAATTAGATTAATATATTTATGAGAAACCTATTTTAACTAAATATCATTATCAAATATCCTTATGAGGAACACTTGTTTCTAAAATAAAAGGAATGTGAATTCAATATTACTCTAAATGAGCTCATATTTTTACTGTTATAAAGATCATATTTAAAATATACTCAAATATTTTAATACTTAATTAATTAAAAATTTAATCAAAGGATGGCAATTTTATGTTGATTTGGGAAATAGATTGAAATGAAAAGATTTATAAAATCTAGGTAGTATTGTAATTATGAAAACTTATGAATAATGCTAAAGGACTAATTTGATTTTGTTATGGAAGATTGAGAGAATAGATTATATAAATTGAACATTTAGAATAGTTCAAGAAAATCATATTGAACGAATTAAAAATCAAAGGATGATTTTGCATAGTGGGCTAAACTTTTGGGATTATTCATGTCATCTTTCATATATGACATGATATATGCAAAACTTGTTAGATGGCGCTAGCTGGCACTGCTTATCACACGTGTTATAAAGGTTCTGTTTTAATTTTTGAATTTGTCAATAAGAACAAATCATGTATCAATAAATAAATAAAAAACCCAAAGTACGCACCTTGACAAAAATTACAACATGATTCCCATTGAGTGCTAGGAAGGCCTCGCTAGTTTGTATATGGTACTGAATATTACTTACATTAATTCTGAAGTAATAGAAAATAATCTTCATCATGTATATCCTATTGTTTCAATCAACCCTTTTTATTATATTTACTATATTTCTCTATTTGGATTTTAATCCCAACTTCATGATCTGACAATAAAAAATTCCAAACACCTGGGTTGTATCAGAAAACTCACGTTATCAGCAAGGTTAAAGCGTGTCAAGCTATCTATAAATAAAATAGTTAACAGAAGTCTTTTCTTTTTAATTTAATGATGGCATTTGGAAGTCGTATACTAATTTTTACAGTCAGTCCATAAAAAAAGGGGAAGAAATAACCTTGCGGGGAGAAATGGGCCTTTGGGCAACAGGCCCATCAATTCCCACATCGGCTCAGAACTCGTTAAAGTACACAATTGCACATCCGGCGTACCCAAGTAAGACAGTGACGTAGCATGAGACACTCGTTTTTACTCAGAATGAAACTTAAGCTCGACCCACGTATCGGTGTGCTCGAACCCTCCAAATCGACCAATCAATGATCGAACCCGACTCCAAAAAAATGGCCGCCTTAAATCCGAGAACTATGATCGAAAAAAAAGAAGAAAAAAAATCCGACAACCTACTCCTTTCGAAATGAACCAAGATGATCGACGAAATCCTAATAATAGCAAACAAAGATAATCGTGCACTAGACTCCTAGTTTAACAGCCAAGGGATCGATTATGTTCATGCAAAGTGCCGCGAGGCAACAACGCAATGCACTTGGGCTCTCTCTGAAAGATGCCACAATTGCAAAATTGTTTCTCCTCAAGCAGTGCGAATATATATATAAGGCAACCAAAATTCTCGTCATTAGGAGATATCTCAGATATGCTAAAAAACCCAAGCAGCGGACGGCCAAAACTAAAGACGAGAGCAGGTAAAGAAAGAGGTCAAGAGAAAAACATAGGCGATATGCCAAAAACCTCCTCTCTGGGGGGCCAGAGACAAGATTTCTTTTATTTCCTTGCCGAAAGGGGAGAGAAACATGATAAGGAGAAGGCAGATAAACTTTGAAACTAAAGCACATACAAATGCATGGATATAGAAATCGTCTAATGTGTACTTTCAGGAGAATGATGTATCCGACTTAAATTTACCAGGGGAGACTCATTTGACCCAGGCATTGATGCCTCGTGGGTACTGGAAGGACCATCAACAACTAAAGAATCGCCTACTTTATTACCAAAATGCCCGGTTTCCTCAGAAACAAGATCACTTGCAGTCTTGACCGCCAACTCTATGCCACTGTCATCAATGGGCAAAACAGCAGCAGCCTGTGAAGCATGATCACGCGATAAAATGTGATCTGCACGTGCATCATCCAGAATTACGGACTTGTGTACCAAATCTCCCTCCTCCCCAGGAGATAATCCATTCGGATCTTCCCCAGATCCTGACCGTTCAAAACTTGTCCTGATTTCTGGGAAGAAGAAACGAGGATAGGTTCTGGAACATCCTTTGTAGAAATCACAACCAAGTCCCCAAGCTTTTCCTCCCCCTCAGCACTTAACATTGCTTTTACTCCCATTTGATCAGCAGCCAAAGTAGGTGATTGTACCCTTTCATCAACTGTGTGAGCTGGCTCTTGCTTCTCAACCTCATGGCAGACTCCGTCTTGCACTTTTACTTTATTAAGGGTAGTTGACAATACAAAATCAAGCAAGCCACCTTTAGACATGGCAACATCCCTAGTTTCTAGCCTCTCCTTTTTGTACAGGTCCATTGCTTTCTGTAAGACAACAATTTCAGTATTCATGAGTCATGACTGCACAAATCCTATCACATTCAATACCACTGGTAATGAATAACAAGTAATTTCTTGAATACCACTAGTAATGAATGACAAGTAATTTCTTGAATAGAAGTAATTTATTGAATAAGCAGTTCCATGTGATCAAACCAACAAACAGCACTGTAACAAATGAATATGTACATAAAACAAGCAATTCACATCTTCACCCATTTTGACTCACCTGAAAAACAGAATCATCTATAGCAGGAAACAGCGAACTGCTCAATGAACCACCAGATGCCTTTGGCTCCAATCTTGGGCGATTCTATTGCACAAAAACCAAAAATAATTAAAAGAGTGCATATAAGATGTGTATGTGCACTTAGAGGTGCGCGCGTGAGAACTTTTACCTTAAGAATGACACGCGTTACAGGGTCTTCATCGGCAGTAGAATTTGGTTCCCCATCCAATAAGTTCAAGCAGCACTGATACACCTCCGAATGAACAAGCTCTGCTGAGATATCAAGCTTAGAAAGATAGAACCCTCTAATATTTATGCGCTTATTGCTTTCTGATAACTTGGAAGAATCGGGTTTGCTTTCACCAGCTATCTCTGTAGAAGACTTGAAGGTTTCTTTCTCAGAAGAAGCAACACTAGCCTTGGTTTCAGCAGCTTTTGCCTGAACAACCTCATGGATATCCTCATTATTAGCCTTTTGAGTTCCCTGCCCGGCAGAACCTTCATTCACAGGTAAGAGCGCCGGAACAGACTCTTTATGGGATGTGGATGGCAAGTCCACATTAGCACCCCCGGAATGCCCCTTCCACATGTCTGCACTACTTTCCCATCCTCGACTATTCACCGGATGCCTACTATGATCCCAATCAGGTCCAGCATAAATCGGAGGTTCATTCCGCAAAGCACCACTGTTCACATCCCATCCAGGCAAGCGAGGAGGGCCAGATGCATCGATCATATTTGGCCATCCAAGTGGGCGCATATGGCCAGGAAATCTGTCAGTATCAGGCATTTGATAAGGTATTCCAGACTGATTAATATCTATTGGAGGTCTAACACCAAATAATGGAGGAGAAGGAAAATGCGGCATCAATCCTTGGAAGTTTCCATGAGGTGGTCCATGTTGGAAAGGCATGAAACCATTTGGTACCGGAGAAGGCCAATTTGGAACACTCCTCCAATTATTCATGGGTCCTCTCCCCAAGTTCAGATCCCCACTACGCTTGTAACGGGCATTTAGGTTATTCCTGCCGTCTTCTTCCAATCCCATGAAGGTAGGGCTTTCCACTCCAACCCTGAAAGGTGGCGGAGGTATTGAAGAGCCCCTCTGACCAGGTCTATTGTAGAAAGACGAATCTGCTTGAGGAGACTCATCTAATACTGGTTTGTCTGAAGGTATATCACGAGTGAATCTCCCCTCGCCAACAGACACATCTCTAGCATCAGCAGAACCACGGCTACTTCGTCCTTGTTCTTCCACATCAAGACTTCTCCTAACACCAGTTCTATGCACGTGTCTACGCTCTAGACCGGGTGATGAAGGAGATCTTTCCACCAAGCCCATGGGTGACGCCTTGGAGCTTGAAGATCTTTCACCTGACAACTCCACATAGTGACCCTCATCCATTTTACCTGGCTTTTCCATAGATCTGTATTTTGAACCCCTCTCTGTTGCTTTCAACCGACTCTCATTTGGCGGATCCCTGTACTTTAGGTCATCTTGCCTAACATTCCTGAATTTAACAAAACATAACATGTCACTATCAACAAAATCAGATAAAAAAAAAGTTGCTTAAGGGCATAGAAAGATAGTAATCTGATACGCAAACTTCTAAACCAACTTGATAGCAAACAGACCACTTTAGTACCTATGTTCATCAGTGCCACCATGTGAACTTGAAGTCGGGGAGGCTCGGCGTCTACTGCTGTTCACAGTGATCTCGGCATGGGCTTGACGAGATTGAGATCCAACTCTACCATCTGCCTCAACTTTGCTTCCACTCAAAGACCTCTTTTCTGAATCAGAATTATGAGCTTTACTACCTCGAAGTTTACTATCACCATAATCATCGTGATCATCTGGAGATCTTTTCCTTCCTCTGCGATCTTTGTACTTAATACTCCTATCATCATGATGAGCAAGCTCAACCTCCCATTCACGGTCACGGTCACGGTCACGGTCTCGGTCTCGGTCTCGGTCTCGGTCTCGATCATGATCATGCTCCCAATCACGATCCCTCTCCTTATCCCGAGCAGGATTACGATCACGCTCACCACTCCGAATTCGATCTCGATTTCGGTATCCATCCTGATCATGTTCCCTGTCCCTGTCCCTGTCCCTGTCCCTGTCCTGGTCCCTGTCATGGTCATAATCACGGGCAGAATCGATGTCATGCTCACGGAGTCCATCATGGGGCTTAGATTTCTTCTGTCGAGCCTCAGTATAATCTCGATCATCCTTCAAGTACTTATCATTGGATTTGCTTCCAGTGCGATCTTTTGCAGGAAACTCATCTTTCTTCTTTTCAACACGGTTCTTGCTGTCCCTGTCAACCTCTTCCCGGTACCGATCCCTGTATCTATCATCCCTCTGCTTTTCATCTTTCCGTCTCACATCCTTCGCAGCATCCTCCACAGAAGAAGTATGCCTATTCTTTCCATCACCAATGTCATCTTGATACTTGCTCCAATCAACAGAGTCATCTCTCCTCCTCTTACTCCGTCCTTCAAGGAAGTTTTCCGCTAATGAGTCAGGATTATGCACCGCTGCCTCTGGTCTTGACTCTGAAAGTAAGACAAACAATAAGCTTAATCTTTTCATGGTACTAAATCAGAGAATCACCCTGTTTAACACAACCAGATGATTAAATAACCTCTCAAGAAAGAGGATAAAAGCGAAGGATGGAACAAATAATTTCACTAAAAGTCATGCATGAAATATGATGCAAGCTATCCGGTTTGCAAAACATGATAGATGTAGCCACACAAACCAAAAAATAGGTACTTAGTGGACAGGTATGCTTAGTCTAGCATTAAATAATCTATCCTGTCCCCACGCTTGCTCTTAGACTGCATATTGCCTGTGGATGGGAAGGGAATTGAACAATCTTTGTCAGCTTGGCTAAAACCAAAAACCTTCTTAATTGGCAAATCAAATTAATGCACATGCAAAAGAAATTACTCTGACACCAATGAATCACCTAGAAGAACACTAAAACCTTAGGAAGTAAAAAGAAATGAAAAGTCACACTAAAAAAAAAAAACTCCATCCTCCCTTCTCCAATTATTAACCATACCTGTTTATACATAATAAATAGTAGTTACAATAGTTCAAATTGTATAGCGTCACATAAGTACCAGCAATGGCAAAAGCAAAACTGCATGCTTGACACCAAATAAAGGCTCAAAAAATCCAAGTGACTGTCACAAGAGACTAAGACATAACAATAAATTGCTTGAAACCTAGTATCCAAGCCACAAAGTGTATGGTGTCGCAAAAGTACCAGTAGATGGCAAAAGCAAAACTGCATGATTGGCACCAAATAAAGGTTTAAAAAATCTAAGTTATTGTCACAAGAGAATCAGACAAAAAAATAGATTGCTTGAAGTTAGTATCCAAGCCACATAGGCTAATCCACAACACTTAAAAGGTCATGACAAATTCAGCTGGACCTTGAAAGCAAATACATGTAAAATGGAAAGAGGACAGAGAGGAGTAGGAGATCCAAGCTCTATAAATCCAAAATGAAGCAGATGAGGCCTGATCATGGTTGCAAGTGCAATCTTACAAGAAACAGTCTATTCGGATAGGGTATCATCATAAGTAGATCATTAGTATTCTAGAAGGTTAATGTCCCATAATAAATGTTCAAGAGATATTCTAAAATGTAGGGAAAAGAATCTTAACACCCTACCACATATAAACCACAGACAAAAGCTGATAGAGAGCCACAAAACCAGAAAATTATTTGGGAACTTTAATATGCACAAGACAAGTTATATGCCTTCAGGATTTGGCATTCTAAACCATCAAAATGCTCCCTGATATGAGCAGGACATTCAACAATGAGCTTTCACACTATGTACCCAAGCAAGTTTTGCTACTATTAACCTTAAGCAACATTTACATCAACTAAATTAAACAAGCAAGAGATCAGACGTACAACAAACAGAACCCCTCAAAGCAGCAAAGGCTATGAAAGGAAGAAGCATAATTATTAGATAAGATCACAAATTGCAGAATATAAATCACGAAAAATCACAAATTCGATTTTCCAACAAGATCGTAAAATTATATCAATAAGATTATGAAAACAAGGCACAGAGAAAGCAAACCAGACTCCCACACAGAGAGAGAGAGGGAGGGAAGGAGGGAGGGAGGACCTCTCCGACGCCGCCTAGAAATTTTGAAATTCTTCATATCCTGATTCTTTCTCTACGCCCACTGTATTATCAAGAGAATATAAATCCCAGAAGACTCTACATCAGAGGTACTTATTCTGCTTATTGGTGACGTGGAAGTTGCCCCCTTAAGTAAACAAATCCAACTTCCCCGATAAAATGTATGACAGCCAACCTTGGCTCAAATAATGTAAAAGTACAGCCTCTCACCCAACATACACTTTACTAAAATGATGCTCAGCTTTCCTCAATTGAGCTCCAGCATAAGTACAGTGGTGGAACATTGACCCATCACTTGAGCGCGAAAAAGGAAATTTAAGCCATTAATTTCGGCAAGTATATTACATTCCTATCGAATTTGACTAAGTGGGATGCTACACGCCAGCAA
Source organism: Eucalyptus decipiens (assembly GCA_014182575.1). NCBI lineage: Eukaryota > Viridiplantae > Streptophyta > Magnoliopsida > Myrtales > Myrtaceae > Eucalyptus > Eucalyptus decipiens. The sequence goes on along the minus strand of CM024609.1, from coordinate 28,801,479 downwards.
TCCGATCCCTTCAGCCATTATGAGTAAACTATCTAATCTAACAACCTGAATAGCAAAGTTGTTGCAGAATTGACTCCAGAGGAAGTCAAATCCAAAGACTTAGATTGTCTTCGCTTTCCAATTTTCAGTCAGCAGAATCGAAAGAACAGAATTACATGATATTTCATATTTTAAGCATCACACAGAATCTATTGCACTGTCATGGATGTTGGGCCCTGGGATATTTAAAATCAGGAAGCTCGAAAAAAGGTGCAATCAACGTCCTCTTTGACACAAGAAGACAAAAAAGCAGCAGAGAATGCCTGCAACAACAAACTTACAAATCAAAGCTGCAAGCCATTACAGAAGAAGTACCACTACAAGAACCAGCCAGAATGGCTTTTCTTAAGAAAACTTTTTATTGCACTCCCCCAGTCAAAATTTCCCCAACAAAATGCAAAGAGACTGGTCCACTATCATTATTCAGATGGAACTTAACACCACAAACAAGTGCATGTCACACTAAGAGACCTGTTGTATTTACTCTACAAAATAGTTTTTCAGACAAAAAACTTTAAAATAAACGTAATTTCTGTTTTACCAGAGGAATAGGAAAGTCGGACGAATCAGATCAAGAAAAATTATATTAAATCAGGTCTACTAGTAGCACTAGATTCAGACTTGAGCACTACCAGCAAAATAACCTTGAGATGACAAAAAGGAATTATCGAAGGCTTAAGCTTTGAGCAATCACTTGACAAGAAGACTTATCCAGGCCAGCAGACGTCCTTGTCTACAGTTATTCTTTCTTCCTTACTTTCTCCTAATTCTTCACTTTTCAGAAAAACAAAAAAACTGTCTTGTGGAAAAGGACAAACGTCATAGGACAAATATGCAAGCAAAAGCCCTCAAGTGATATAAAAATCAGATCAGTCGATTATCGAAAACACTTATCAGGTCCATTTCTAAGTAACTTCCCAGAGAGGCTGAAGGGGCACCTGCTTCTATTAACAACCAACACAACTATTCCTAAAATCTTCAATAATGCACTCTCAAATTAAATTGACATCGACTATCAAAGCCTCCAAAAAGCAATATCTACACCCCCAAAAGGCATAGATAGAAGCCCTTAAGCCAGTAACAAACTGTTTATACATAAAAAATAGCCCATCACAAAATTCGAATTACAAGGGCACCAGCATCTGGGGACTTTTTGTATTTTTACCAACTAGCATCTGAGGACCTAGACAAGCAGACCAGAGCCCCATTAAAATCCAAGGCATTTCAACTAAGAAGATCTTTTCACTTAAAAAATTCAACTAATCACCACTTCCCATAAACTCTTCTACACCGTATCAACAAGCAAATCAACACACGATTCAACCATCATATGCTTTTCACAAAATGACTTCCAGGATATATTGGATACATGCTTAATATGATCCCTGTTGGCCAAACAAAGACTTACTAATTTACAAGGAATAAGTTACCTTACCAGTAGTAATTTCACGTTTAGAGCTCCTTCCTTCTTCGTTATCACCTGATTTTTCGCCTTTGGCTTCTCTCCCTCTCCTTTCGCTCTCTCTCCCCTCCTTCCGACTCGTCTCCCTGTGCTTTTCACTCTTTCCACCACTCCTCTTCATCTCCTCAATCTCATCGTCCCTTCGCCTACTCTTCGATTCGCTCGCCCCCTTGGCCTTCTTCGAGCTGTCACCGCCTCTTTCATCCGCTTCACCACCGCCGCCGTTCCACCTGTCACCCGCTCCATCCACCACCTTCTCCTTCCGCCTCTTCGAAGAACCATAGTCATCCAAGTACTCGCCATTCCCGGAACCGTACAGCTCCTTGCCATCCTTCGAATCGACCTTCCGCTTCTCGCTCGGGCCCGCGTCCTTCGGAACCCTAGCATTGCCCTCCTCGTTCCCCTTCCGCTCCTTCAAGCTCGAGTCATCCTCCGAGTCGGAATAATCCCTCGCGTCCCTCGAGCTGTGCTTGCTCGACTTGTGTCGCGAACTCCTCGGCATCTGGTAATCGATTAAAAAAAACCCCTAACCCTAACCTCAAATCCCCAAACAACACTCCGGACACAGACTAAGATCCGGCCGCCCCCCAACCCGAACAAAAAAAAAAAAACCCTACTTCCTCAAATCGCTCCGACAAAACTCCGGCCGGAACTGTATAATTAAACTCTACACAACGTCCTGAACTGAAATATGAGCTTAGCCGAATCGCGGACCGGAGCAAAACTACGGAATCAAAACCGCGCGGTAGGGGGAATAGGAGATCGAGGCCCCGAGCAAATGCGAGGGCCGGAAACCTAGCCGGACGGACGGCGGCGGCGACCGGAGACGGACGGATCGCCGGAGATTCGGGGGACCACCGGGGGCCGGGATTGGGAGAGAACCACCGCGAGGGGGGGAAGTTCGGCCCGGCGGTTCTCTAGGGATTAAAGTCGAAGCAGCACGACGAGGAAAGAGAGAGAGAGAAAGATAGAGAGAGAGAGAGAGAAGGGGTGCGCGTGTTCTGAAACTCGATTGGGGTTGAAAGAGAGGCGAGGTATTTTCGTGATTTCGTGAGGATTATGGGAGCTCGACGGGAAATTAGCGTTCGTTTCTTTTTCTTTTCTTTTTTTTTGGTTTTTTATTTGAATAAATAAAATAAGTGAGGGGGGAAATGAAGACCTAGAAAGACTTGGGGAGGGGGAAGCACGAGCCGACGCAACGGTCGATCGCGGCTCGAGGGGTTCGACGGTGGTGATTCGAGATTGCCGCCGGGGGCGGCACGTCCAGTTAGATCTCGACACGTGGGGGGCGCCGCGGCATGCTGACGTTGGCGGAACTCTTGGGGGTCGTGTGTGTGTTGTGTTTTTGGGACCGAGAGAGACTCGTCGGGGGCGTGGGTCGGGGGTTGCTGTTCTTGTGTTGTGTCTTAAAGTTGACCGCGGGGAGACAGCTGTTCGTGAGCCAGTTTCGACATGTTTTGGATTTTTTTTTTTTTAAGAAAAGGATCGATCTTGGAAAAGTAAAATAAATAGTGATTGAGCCAACAAAAAACAAAAAAGTCAGGGGCAAGTGTGATTTTATCTAGTGCGTAAAAAATCATTTTCGGAGGATAATTTCTACAGCAATTCAATATTATTATATCTGTTCTTTATTAGTTGCAATAATTATAATTTTACTAACGATTCGAGCAAACAAAACAAAAATAGCACTTCATATATATAATTTTCTTCTTTGCCGGATATTATTTCAATGATTTGTGATGGGTGAGTCATCGTAAATTTTGTTGTCACGACAATATGGTCGTGAGTTATAATGATTGCAACCAAGGCTGATTTAACATATAATTACTTTTTTGGATTTAAAAATTGCAATTATTTCAACTATGGTAATATTTGAAAGGAGTATATACAATCACCATATCGAATTACTTATTGATAATGGCTTCAAAACCTTCTTTTTATTCTGTTTTAGTATAAAATCTGCATTATCAAGATCATGAACTCATTTGCAAACATCAAAGTGGAGCATACGGTTTAATCTATCACGACATGTTGAATCAACAATTTTGCATTTTAATTGCACATTAGTCTTAGATTCTTGTAGTGACATAAAATTTATGTTTTAGAATAAAGAAAATATGTGTCTATTTTCCACTATATAGAAACATTCATTCTAGCAAGAATCGGACATTACAATTTTCACAATGGTTTATTTATCTTTGTGAAATATGAAAATGAGAAAAAGTGACTTTGTATTTCCGTCTTCCTAAATATGAATTAAGAAATCCATATTATAGCCCTTTTTGTTACAATTAAATTAATTAATTTCATTGAGTTTCCTGTTTGATCTTCCCCGAGAAAAAAAGCATAGACAGTGATTTTTCCACTTCAATGTTTAGTCAACGAAACGTCACCATAAAGCATATTAAAAATTTAAGGACTACATAATAGAAGAAATCGGAAAAAAAAAAATTATATCTGTCACTTTTCTTTGATAGGATGAAAATAGAAAATAGCAATCATTACATAAAATTTATTTTTATCACTAAGAAAAATATTGAAATGGCAATGAACGTTATTCAAATGGTATTAAGCTAGACAAATCCATAAAGGAGACTGTGGGGAAGCCATGTTTTTCATTCTAATTTTGCCATGACGAGTTATCCGATAAAAATAACTTTTTCGAAAAATATTTAAAAATTTATGGAAATGATGCTTTTTAAATCTGCTATTTTATCCTTCAAAAGGTAAATTTGATTATTGTAAGCCAAAAACCTTCGATGCATGCCGGGCATGTGATTTTGAGATTGAGGAATCTTCTGGGCAATGTCTATGGATGGGTGTGTGTAGGAATGGTTGTCAATTGGTCAAATGTAAATATATGATAGAATACGATCACCATCAAGACCTATGACGCACGTTAGTGACTAAAGATGAAGTTGGGATTAGCGAAGTCCACTACATAGAAAGAGCTCATCACTAAGGCTTAAAGGAAAAGTCATCTACCGAGAATAAAGCATTTCTTGGTGAGCTCACTAGCTAAGAGTAATCCACTCTCTAATGATAAAGAAATTGAAATGGGAATTATTTATTCTCCAATGATATTCTCTCACAAAGGAAAATCTATTGTATTTTCATTCATCAAAATCATCGAGCGAAATGTCTAATGTATTTTCATTCATCAAAATCATGTCTTACATATGTGAACTTTCCTCTATTTCTCATGTCTCTATTAAAGAGACATGAGAAATACCCAAACATTTAAGACATGGAAACTAAAAAACATAATGAAGACCTAAAAACTACGGACTTGTATTCTCGACTCTTCGACCTTGTGATTGATCTCCCAAAATTCATCCACCTGCCTTGACCAGAAAACAACCATCTCAAGAGTTCAAAAATATCCAAGGATATTGTTTAGAATGGTTTCATGTCAATATGTCATAGATTAGCTTTGAAATTGGCAACTAATAAACTTAATATTTGAACGACAATCGATGAATCAACAACTCCTTAATTGGTAATCTAGTCGATAGTCCTCTCATTGATTCCCATCAAAGCAAATTATAACCAAAATCTATCCTGGCATGAACGAACATCAATGGTGATGAGTTGGTCGATAGAACTAAATTAGATGCTCCTGCGTCAAACTTACATTTCCATAACAAATATTTCAAATTTCAATCATTAAATTGATAATTAAGATTTTCACAAATGTTTAAAGAAATTGTTTTTTATTTTTATAAAAATCCCATTTTAAAGATTGGCGTAAAAGCAATCTTGCACGTAAAAAGGCGGGATTGAGCAATTCTGTTTGCATTTGATACATGTGACTCCATTTTACCTATGGTAAGATTTGTTAATTTTTTCGGATGATTTAAGATATTGTTTCGTGAGAATTTGTGAGATTAAACCTTTCGTAAGTTATCAGGGGTAATTGAAGGCTGGAAAAGATTGAACGTATTTAAGTGATTTAGGTATGATTGTAATCTCCATCTGATTTATTTTCTTATTCTACCTATTTTATTGTTCAATTATTCGTTTGCGCCTATTTAAATTATGTATATCTTATGTGAGATTCAATAGTTGAGATGAAATGGGCTTATAAAGCAACTAGATGTGTTAAAATGGGTCAAAAACCTACTATTTAGCCCATATTTAATGAATTCCAACCAAAAAAAAGAAGAAAAAACATATTTAATGAACTAGGTCACATATGATTTAGAATAAAATTTAAAAATGGGTCAAGATGGTTAGATTTATAAAGCCCAATAAAATATGGATTATAATGGTTTTGGTCATGCCCATACCCAATCCACCTGAGTTTGTGACTATTATGTATCATGACAGTGTTAGCCTCTGTAGTAATATTTTGAAGACAGTTTAAGCACTCTATTTACTATTTAGATTTGAATTCGATTTATGTAGCGACAAAAAATACAATTGATGATGCAATAATTATTTGACAAGTATGTTGTTGTGTTGCGAATCCATAGCTCACTTAACAAATAAGACGTGTAATTTTGGAAAATAATCAAAAGAAAAAATTTGTATGAATTTGTTTTTGTTGCAAGATAAATGCGACCTAAGCTTTCATCACGTCCAATACATCTAAGATCCCTCGTTTATATTTAACTCAAAACCAAAAGTCAAACCTATTTCATAATTTACAGGTGGCTCTATCCAGACTTTAACCATCACCTTCATATCCCCGGTCCGTAGTTCAACCTCCTAAGGATGCGTTTAATTCAACTTTGCAAATGGACTTTGAGTATAATGCAAATGATGAAAATCAAAGTTTTTTTAGAGATACAAATTGTGTTTAGTAAAAACTCTTTGCAAATGGACTTTGGATTTAAAGTGTATATGGCAAAAAAACCTTTTACAATAGGCTTTAACTATAATTTTTATATTTTTTCAATAAAAAAGAACCACCCTTCACCGACTCCGGCAAAGGACTGTGGCCGTTGAAGAGCCACATTTGACATTGATGAGGGTCGTGTGATGGAAGTGGGTCTCACGACCTCAAGCCGCCCTCACATGGGAGTTGCAAGGATTGTACGATCTCAGGCAATCAGATCCGGCCTCGCCGACCCTTCACCAGGCACATCACATGAACAAGATGAATAGTTACACAGAGTGGCAAAATTAGAAAACTAATGAATTGATGATGGTAGTTTTGGAATAAAAAATTCAGTTTCGATATTTGGGTAAATATTGAAAGATCAAATGCTAGTAAGCTATTCCAAGGCCATAATTTGACCAAAAGCCCTTCGGGAAAACTTGCCAAACACCCCAACATTTCTTCCAAGGGATATTCGAGTCGAAAGCCTCTTGAGAAAATTGAACCAAACGCATCCTGATTCCCTTACTAACTTGATGAGTTGGTTCACGGGCTGCTCATCATTCAAAGGCAACGATTTAAGGAAGAAAAATTGCTGAAATAAATTCTGACGGGTCAGATAATGGATTGGGTACGAGTCAGATCGGACACGAAACACTCTGTATCAATAAAAATGGATTAGGCCAGTTTGAACCAGTCAATTTGGTCCGGAAGATTTTCGATCCCGATCCAAATCCAAATTCAACTGGGCCCACCGGTCTGACGGCCCAAAGCGACGCGCGTGCAAACAAAGTACTCCTCCGATCGGATAAAGAGAAGACTCTCCTTTTTGGGAAGAGGGTGCGGGGGGAGCGATGACGTGGCGCGTCACGTGGGAAACGGCTCGGATCCTCGGGCGTTCGGGAGAGATATTTGGAAGGGACGGACGTCGACGCGAGCCGAGCTTATGGCGACTGCGCTCCTGCCGTCCTCCCCCACGCAACCGTCACGCTCTTCCCTCCCTTCATATCTTCCCCCTCCTTTCCCTCCATTTCTCCCTGCAACTCCAGCTCCTCTCTCCCCGCTCCACGATCCCGATCGCGGCGCCGCCGCCGCCGTCTGCTCCGGTGAGTTCCTCCGCGCCGTCTCTCCGGCGGAGGTCCCGTCCGCCGCCGTTTCTCGTCGGTTCCTCGCGCCGACTCCGGAATCGGCTCGCGATTCCGTTGACGGCGGTCGAGCTCGTGTTGTCGCCGTTTCTCGTCGCGTGATCAGCGCTTGTTTTTAGGTCGTTAGAATGCTCCTTCCGAGCCTCCTTCCTGCTAGTTTGAGTACGGAGGACTCGATTGTTGAATTTTTTTATTTTTTTTTAACTTCCTTTTTCCGACTGTTTCGCGGCTGGAGTTGAGTTGAGGCGGATTGCGATCTCTCTCGTTACCGGCCGAGATGCCGAGCCGCCGGTTGTCGTTCCGGCTCGATTTTCGGAATCTTCGTTTCTCGGCGTAATCTGAAATTTCATTTACTGACTTCGATAAGATAATCGATGGAACTTCTTTGCCGGTTTCACCGGAAGGTCAATGATCATAGTTTCTCGAAGAGGGAGATGAGGGAGGTGAAACTGAATTGGTCGAACATTGAAGTCGATAGACGTGGATCGCAGCTTTAAATTGTGCTGCGTCCAGTAGTTGCTATGATCATGCTTACGCCTCTAGATGTATTTGGAATTTCGGAGCGATAAATTTTGTGCTAAAGGATGATTACCTCTATGGTGTTTTCTGTTTTAGGTAATCTGTCCATGGCATTATGGGGCACCAATATGTCTTGGAGCACGGAAAGCATAGAAGCCACACGTTTGAGAGGAAACTTGTCGACTTTTCTTGTTAAGCCTTCATCGGCGCATTTTGGTGGACCTTTGCTGTATGTGCTGCCCAGGCGATGTCGGAGAACATGCTTCTCTCTGTTGAGGAGATCTTCAACCCCTGTGGAATCAAAAGGTGTTGCTGAGAGTTCTCCTTCAGTTTCCATGGATGAAGAATTGGATCATGTCAAAAAGTTTAAGATGTCTGACTTTAAGGTTCTTGATTCTGTCAGCATTGGCCTTGGTGGACGGGTATGAACTATTTCGTTCTAAATTACATGCTTCTTTGAAAATCTTGGTTAAGCCTGTCCTAAGTACTCGAAGGTTTATCCAGGCAGATGAGGTGGTCTTTGAAGCCATTGTAAAAGATCCCAAGAGGTGAGGTGCCTTTGTTTTGTCCGGAGGGAGGGAGTTTGTTTCGGTCTATTTAGGGAAAAATGACAAATTAATGCCTGTCACATGGGATTGATTGCAGCCCTCTTTATAATACAAGAGTTGTTCTTCGACAACTCATCTCTTCTCAAGCTAAACGTCGTGGGAAACGAGCTATTCAGGTTGGTGAACTAATATTTGAACCCTATGAATCGTTTAGCATACAACGACTCACAGTGAACTTCCAATTGAGATCTGATGGTAGGTACTGAAGAAATTGGTTCGTCGTAAAATCATGTACTACTCTTATTCAGTGCAAGTTCATGGTTACATCTCATCCTGCAGCAGTCGTGGCTTACTCACGCTAGTCCATGGGGTAAGCTTCTCTGTCATTTAACTACCTATACTGCTAAATGCATGGCAATACATACCGGAGTTTACCATTGGATTTTTACATTTTTGCTTTCATGCAAGAGAAACTTTGCCTTCAAATTGCATCCCCTCAAGGAATCGTGCCGGCTCCAAATCAGAGAATCATCTGCTCTCTATCAATTCTCAATTGATAGGGCTCGTTATATGCTAAATTTTAAGCAACACAAAGATAAACTCGAGGCATTTTTTCTTCTTCCAGTATCATGGCAGTTTTTCGCTGAGACATTGGCTTCAACAAGCTGACTGGCTCCCAACACTAGAGGCCACTCTTGCATTGGATGAGGAGTCTGTTAAAAGGGTAGGAGACGATACAATTGGAGGACCAGCAGTCACCCGGAAATTGAGGCTTATTCGCATATTAATGAGGGATCTTTTGATTGGTGTACGTCCAATAACTCCTAACGATTCTGCTATTCAATGCTTAGTTAGCCTGGGGATGCTGAATGGTTACGACAAATATGTCAGGTGAATTACTTGCATAGTCATGGCCTAGCTCATACAGAGCTGCGACTTGAGAATGTGCACGTTTGCCCAGTGGATAGACATATCAAAGTAAGCACGGAGTTACCTGTCCAAATCTGGCTTTGTTTCTTTCTATTTTCGGGGGTCCTATTTTCTGATAGCTAGAGAGATAGAATCTCACTGCTAATCAATCAGAGTTATTCTTCGGTAAGAGATGATACGTGCTATAACTTTCTGCTAATGTCATGGGTTCGTGAAAACAATCGGATGCTGTAAGTTTCTCAAAATTATGTAAAGAATAATGCAGTCAAATATGACTTCATAAAGGTCATCTTGCTTCCAATGCAATCTGTCTTGTGCTGTAGCTTTAACACGTGACTGCTTTGATTCGAATGCTGTGTGGGAAAATGTTCAATGATTACATCATGCTAATATTGTGTGTTCTGAGTTCTTATTTTCTTATCATCGGAGATTTTTATTGGTGAAGAATGGGGTTGCCTCACTTTCTTATCGTGTCTGTTATTACTGTGTCAATATGCCTGAAATTTTGATCATGTAGACTGGTTTGAGTAGTGTTAAGCTTATATTGTACCATTGTCAGGTTGGCATACTGGGTAATGCTGCAGACTTTTATGAGGAGAGCCCAATTATTTCGACGGTGGATAACAACCTGGATAGACGACTGATGATGATTGCATTTGACATGAGGTGTGGGTGGAAGAAAGCAACTAAGCTTTGTCACATTTCCTTTTAAAATTCATAGGAGATGCTGAGAAGCTGATACCATTCTTTATGAATTGCATAGGTGTGTTGGGTTCATGATGGCAAAAATGGTTTTGGGGGAACTCATGGATCCATTAATCTTTGCAAAATTCAAATCATTCTTTGCAAAGGTATTATTATACATAGAATCTCTTCAAGTTTCATTCATTTCTTGGATTCACAATCTCTTAATGTTTCCTTTTATCTTTGGTATAAATGGCATTTGATCTTGGGTCCTGACTTTAATTTTATGGAACTGGCCATTACAAAATCATAGTCTGATATATTCCAACTTAAGATATTGATGCTCTGTAATTAAGCAGCAGAGCAATGACACAAAATCTGGAGAACTTCATGGCAGATCAGCTTTTCCTGCACCTTGTAGCGCACAAGTGCAGCTTTGGAGATGTTCTGATCTGTTTGAGCAGAAGAAAGTCAGATTAACTGGCTCACCGTATTTTTCACCAAAAGGGGGAAAAAACACTTCGTCACCAGTATCATTGGCCAAAGAGAACCCTAAAAGAAAAGGAAAAACCTACCTTACAAGTACTAGTGAAATACCTTTCAAACTATAGAAAGGAAATATAGTTATTAGGCTGAAAATCCTAACTGGTTCTTCATTTTTTTTTTTTTTTTTTTTTTTTTGGGGAGGAGGAGGGGGCCCCTTGTCCCGCCTGGGGGGGATGTTTGTATTTTGCTTGTGACATGGAAATATACTATGCTAGGCTGTCTATCAAGTTTAAGGTCACTGCTTGGGACATATGCATGATAGCCACAGGGTCTTCAGATTACTCTCTGGGTCATCATTGTAAATGGTTCAATGTACTATACTACCTGCATGATCTTTCAATAATGACCCAGATCCGCCAGCATGGTGGATTTGTTCATTTACGGACTTTTGCAACTTCTAAATTTTCCTTTTTCTGCTAGTACAGGGGAATGATCCCTCATGTCTGCGTGAATTTTTGCTGCAAGTCCTAGACAGGAACTCATCGTCTGGTAATTGCGGACTTCAAGTAGGTCTCTGAAATTTGAAGGGTTGTTTTCATGTATCCTTGTAGGTTCAAATGATTAATCTACCCACTTGTGTCTAGATACTTGATCGGAATTGGGGTGCAGGTTGGAATCTCTTGTCTCTACTGCTTGCAACCAAATCATCCAGAAGAATTAGGTAATATATCTTCATTTCTTGTAAGGAAAATTCTGTGGAATCAGTGACAGATTCTTTGCAATCCGTGTTTTATGTCATTTTGGTCAATTATATGATATGCGAAACTTCTCTAAATGAATATGTGGAGGCCCTAAAGGCACTCATTAATCATACTTAATAGAATTCACTAATGACATATAACACGAGAAAGATAGTGTATTGGAAACTGCACAGTTATCTTTACTGGCTAGTGAACTGGTGGGGGCACTCTTTCATGAATTTCGTGAGTGAACTACTTGCAAAGCGTAAAATGCCTCATGCCTTAAACTGCTTCTTGTCTCATAATTAGCTTGTTGATGTGGTGGGACCCTGGAAGAAAATCTCGCCAATCATAAATTTACCTTGTCTCCATCATAATTTGTAGACAAACTCATTTAAATAAATGCTGCATGTCATGTGTTGTTTAATCCACAACTCTCTTTGTGATCTATGGCAGTTGTTTGGAGGCCCTGAGACACCCATTTCTGTGTGGACCAAGATGGCGAGTGATGCCATCAATGAATATAATCAGATGGGGTCTTGGTTCGACTGCTGTAAGAATTACAGAGGAATATATCTATGGTCAGCGTCAGGTGATTGAAATTCATTTACCTTTCATCTTAGTTCCATGCTTATTGTCTCTGGGTCCTTGTTCTCATCTTATTCATCTTCGGCAAAATTTTCGTTGCCTAAGGTTTAGGCCATAATGAGCAAATTTTCATTATGCTGATCTAAAGTAAATGGATACCTTCAATCTGAGCAGTAGTTAGTAAAAAAGCCTTGTTGGAAAGAAAAGGTAGCACGACTTTCCCCCCCTTAGGTTTCCAAAAGCCCAGGATGTTGAAGTTGCACTAACTTCTTATTTTCCTTTACTTTGTTTAGCGCAGTAGGCTGGCCCACTTTATTGAATTAATGGAGATGCTGAATCCTCATACAAAGCCGAAGGTAACTCTACTTTTTTTCCTGTGCTTTCTCCTCGGCATCAAGCTTTAGCTTCATGTCCGTTTAAACAAAAAAAATGTCAATTTATTCCAAAGAGACGAATGCTCTGGCAATTGTAATCTATAAATACTCGGCAATAGACTTTGGTAGTCGAAAATCAATTAGTTTTTACCCCCTCCCCCTTCAAACTGCTTTAGTTACCGATAAGCAAGACCACTAGATAATCCACGTTAAAGTGGCCAATGTCCTCTCACCCCCAAGCCAAATATTGAGCATCTAAAAGATCATGTCTTCTTTCACTGGACCGGTAACTGGCTTCAATGGAGAAAAGAAATTCAGTGAAATGACATCGATTAAAGTTAAAATAAATCAGCTCCCTGGGGCTCCTGCAGTAACTGTTAACTTTTTTTTCCCCAATTTTGTATTTTCATTTATCTGAAGCTTATTCTATGTTGTCGCTCAATAACAAGCAGAATTGGCTGGAATTACTGCCGGGAAAATGGCGTCTCTTGTATTACACTGGAAGACATACAGGACTGACTCTCCGTCAACCTCCTATCCGGGTGCTTATAGGGAATGTACACCTTGTCGTCTCAAGACCATCCAAGTCGAGTACTAATGTTTCAATGACATCTGAGATTAGCTTTTCAGCCTTGATCGGCCGGGATTGGCCCCATGACAAGAGCGGTGTATCTGGCCAGTTGCAAGTGAACTCTGTATTTAAATTGAAAGCCGGTAGACAGCTCTATCTGAAGGAGGAGAATAGCAAGGGCTATTTTTCACTCGGTCAGTCCATCGACCGAGACGCTTTGTTTCAGAGACTTGCCAGTGGAAGATGGGGAAAAGCTATTCCTTATAAGGAGCTCCCTTCGAGCCTTCCTGTGGCCACGTTCATCTCCGATGACATTGAGCTCTTGCTTAACCTCGGTCGGCCATTGAATCAGGAGGTCGACAGTGCCAAGAAAGTACTCCAAGAAGTCAGGACCCAAATCCCTCCCGAAATGTTTGATTTGTCGAAACTCGTGTGCGGTACATACGTCGACTCCAGGCTTCTAGTGCTTCGGAGTGTAAATGGATCGGCCTTGTTGTTCACGAGATCTTGCGTGGACGAAAATCCACTGTGACGAGCGTTACTTCTTTCCGGCCATGGTCTGATAACAGGTTGTGTACATGGAATGGACAGCATTCTTTCGGATCTCTGTGCCACACAAAATATTCATTCTCTGGCATGAAATGCCCGTTACACGACTGGTTGAACGAGCCGCGCTTCTCACGATGCCTGAGATCCTGCGATTTGACATTTGCCCACCCCCAAAATGTCGTCTATTCACTTCGTGCGACCTCGGACGATTAAGAATGAACTTCCTCTAGAATATCCTTTCGTGTGCCACACTCTCCGCATAAACTTTTACCTTTTCGTATGGATCTCTGCAGTATTGCGGTGGAAGAACACCTCAAGTATTATAACTTAGCACAGGAGTAAGTGTCGAAGCTTTCAAAAAGTAAGTACCAAAATCGAGGAAAAAAAAAAGAACACTTATTACCAACAATAAGAATTTCTGGACAATTAGCTAATGTGATTGTTTCCAACGAGAATTTTAAATGATGTGATATTTGAAAAAAAAAACAATTATTGATGTGGTATTTTAAAATTAATTTATATTTTATACGTAGGTTTTTATTAATTTTATTCAATTTTTTAAAATCAGATTCAAAAATTTAAAAGGAAAAGCTAAAATTTATTTAAAAAACAAAACTATAAAAAGGAAAATGGCAAGGCTAGTTGGTGGGCACTTCTGCCGCCACCCATCTCGGTGATTGTTGCTTGCTGCCTTGGGCGAAGCTTCACCGACCCTTAGGGAAGGCCGGTGAGCCTTGTTGAGCTCAAGCTCAAGCGCCCAGATCTGAGGGGCATCAGCAACCATCGCTCGACTAGGGCAAGGCCTTGCTGGCCCCTCGCCTAGGGTTGGCAAGACTCGCCCAAATCTAGGCAAAGGGGCGACGCTTCATCCAGATTAAGCGAGCCTCGCCAGCATCGAGCACAAGCCTAGCAAGGGTCATCAACCTTAGGTGAGGGCCGACGTTGCCCAGATCTAAATGCGCCCGAACTTGGCGAAGTCGCTAGCCCCTTCAACGATGGGTAGCGACTGAGATAAAAGTTGACAATGTCATTTTAGGGCTTTTAATTTGGGGAGAACGACTGACAAAAAAAAAATTGAGACAATAATTGTTAAGTGGACATTCCCATGAGCCATATAAACCGATTTTATTAATAAAATATTATCATGTTGAATTTCTGACAGGTCTCGCCGAAATTGACACGCTTAAATATCCAATTTTCCAAAAAAGTGATACGTGAGAGTACATTGAAGTTTTGATCCTTATATCTCCCCAATGCCAAGTTGTTGCACTCGAGCTATTCTCCTCCCGTGGTACCTTCACAACAATTTCCGCATAAGCATGCTTTCTGAATTGGCATTGTCAAGTAGCCTTTGGGCCTACAGTCGCATAACTCTCTTTCTCCCCTCGTACGTTGGGGGATAAAATAAAAAAGCAATTAACCCACGACACCCATAAATAAAGCAAATGGGGTGCAAGAAGTTTTACCATTACACGGTAGCACCTAGAATAGAACCAGGAGCAAAGAGGCCCTTATACAAAAAATGGTCTCGAGCGCTATCAAAACCCCAAAACTAAAAGCTAAGGATTTTTCCAATGTGTTTAGTTGCAGCTGTCCGTCCAAAGAACATGAGAATCGCGCTATTCCTCCCTACAATTACAAGAAACGCAAGGCTACTACTGGGATCTGGTGTGCCTTAGATGAGACCCTGGCGCTGAAGATCGGTGTAAGTCTTCTTGTTATAGATGTTGCCTTCCCTGTCTTCGTATTCTTCCTCCAAATCTGGGCGCCACTTGTTCAGTCCTTGCCTCTCCTGTATTCTCTCCCAGAGTTCTTGTGCTTCCTGCAGGATAGTGGAAGCTCCACTCAGTCATCTTTTGGGCCAATAAAATGATTCTTCAAAACCAGGCCATAAAGACAAAATAAAATGTGAATTTCTATGGTGCTGGCATGGCCAATCTTCCCTCACTCAACCTCATTTAGGCCTCATAAGAAGCAAGTAGGCAGATGATGCATATTTAATCTAGTTCATTCATAGTTAACATATTCTCTGATACTTCATACCAACTGCGTAACAGCTTTTATTGAACAAAAACAGCATCAGCATCAGTACATTCCTAGATCTCTTTCTTACTGGAATTAGAAAACCACTAAGTTCATCCTTATCACCAGCAAATGATTTCTATGGACTTGATAGTTTTCTAGTTAGAAAACAAGATATCACAGCGATAAGTTCAGTCAAAAAGAAGTTTGAAGGGTTTTACCTGGATGGATGTAATCTCGTTGAAGTTCTTTGTATTTGGAATACCAAGACAGCGCATGCCATGCTGATGTCGCCATTCCTTAAAATGCCGCTCAAAAGCCCTCCGTCCCCAGTAACTGTGGTTGCCGCATATCTCGCATTTGAATTCCTGAGAAATATACTTGTCAGACACCACCTCAATAGAGAAAATATATCATGGCTTTGGGATTTCATTCTTCCTCTCATTTATAACCTGCATTACTTGTGCAAAATCACAAGCCACCATCTCAAGGCAGCAGGCAGGCAAGGGATATCTTATCTTGCCCAGGCGGAAAGGAAAGAAAAGTGCCTTTAATTCATAAAAGCCAGTAGATTTTGGTATGCACAAGGCGGAAATTGAAAAAGTTAAGGACTGTACAGCATCCGCCATTTTGAGTGTAGCTTGAGAGAGGAATCAAAGATGGATGGAGAAGAGAATAGTAAGATGAGAAGTATGGCTTATTGCATTCAAAATAAAGGCACACCTGACCAAGACCGTGAAGCTTATAGAGCCAGTAAGGTATAGGTTTCCCATCCCAACCCATTGGCAATTTGAGGGGGTTATATATCTGTTGCTCATCATCATCACTTTCAGTGTCAGCTTGTGTCTCTTCCTGCATGCCATTCCCAATTCATCAAGCTATAGTAAACAATGATAGAATAGACCAAAACCCAAGCAACTTACCTACTTCAAACAACTCCCAATCAACAACACAAGATGTGAATAAACCCTTGCAAATATAAAATTAAAGACTTCTAAGAACATGCTCCATTTTAAGCACACAGCCCGTGTTTCTTAGCAAATTGCTGGCAATTATAGTACTGAGATCTATCTCACTCAAATAGGTCTACTCAAGTTTCAATTGCAAATTTTCTCAAAATATTTCCTGAAGCCAATTGGAAAATTGCCTGTTACCAGGCAGTTTACACACTCGCTACTCCAGTAGCATGAGAGGTAAGAGGGGAGTAACCTGCTAACATGCACAGGTGCAAATAGAAAAACCAGCTTCCATGTGAGAAAAGCTTGATTAAGTTTAGGACGGTAATGACCAATTCGGCCACAGCAAGACATCACATACATGGCCAAAATTAATGCATACAGTAGTTGTTCCCAAGGTCTTCAAGTGCTGCAATATCTATTATAAACTGGAGATAATAAAGAATTTCCAAAGTCTAAAAAGGGGTAAGTATAAGCACCTCCTCACGTTCTGCTTCCATTTCCTCATACGTCAGAGCTTGCTTTTTCTCAACATTTTCTTTTGTTCGAGTAATTGTCTGCAAAATCCAAAGAACATCAACACCGAAACATCAAGGCAAGAAATTTAAGAGGCCAAGGTTTTCCTCTTTACTTCTTTCTGTATTTTTTTAAATTTTTTTTTTTTTTTTTGTTTTGTTGTGTGCTTGGTTGGCGTGACCATGTGTGCCATAAGAAATGTGTGCCATCCACAAATACGTAATTACAAATAAAACTGAGCCTATCTCCATGCATAACTATGTTACAAGATATTTCTAAATATTAATGAGTGGGAAAACTTCAAAGGTACATCACTCACCTCCTCAAGCAGCGAACAGAGTTTTTTCAGTTTAGCCTCCATCAAAGCAATATCTTTCCCATTGTCCATCTGTTGGACAGCCACTACACCATTCTGCTCTGACCCACGAGAACCTTTTGCAAAATGCTTTTTGTCCAACTTATCAAGAGGTGTATGCTGCACAAATTGAATAAAGGACATTAGAAAAATAATGATGACGTCAAAACATAGCAAACTCAAACCGGCTCACACCAGGAATAAATATCATAGCTTAGATATAAACCCACCACTTATTGATGTTAGCATATATTACACTACCAACTGCATGCAAACCAATCATGAGGGCAGAGCTACCACAGAAAAAATATTAATGATTAGCAACGCATTTTTGACCAGCATGACAATAGCCATGATCCGTCTTAAATATGATGGGGCAGTCTACAGTTGAAAGCTTTTGCCAACTCAATTCACACAAGCAGGATATTTTTTCCAAGATCACTACCAAGTCTCTAAAGAAACTGTCAGCAAATTCTTCTGTGAATATCATTCTGCTTGATCAGAATTAAAACTATTTTTGCCATAAGTATCAGTATTTTTTTGGTTTTCAGTACAGCTTGGCTTCTTCTTCTGTTTTTCTTTTGGTCCATGTGTAGATCAGAAAGATTATTTCACAAAAAAGGCCACCAACGAAATGAAGGATTAAGGATTAAGAACATTAGAAGTATACACAAGCACACTTGATACAACCATATAAGTATAAATTTATGTATCCTGCTGTACATGAGCACCTTACCTTTGTAAGGAAGAGTCTCTCAGCACGCTGCTGAACTGTGCCACCTGATTTTAATCCCAAAGCTGCCAATGCCTGCCAAATCACAATTAACCATCAAATGATGTGAAGTAGAGTTTGAATTTATCAGCCAAAAGAAACACAACATAAAAGCTTTCCTAGTCCAATGTACACAATGTGGCAATGAAAAATATAAAAAAGTTGCTCAAATTCCAAAAATGTGAGCATTTCCAATGCAAGCCATAAGAAAAGGGTAGGTCAACAGTCAGGAGCTACAAGACTTCCACGATTTCAAATTCAACTAAGCCAACAACGCAGACAGATAGCTCCAACAAGGCACTATCTAGCTCAGAGCACAGTTAGGATGACAGACCCCTGGGCCTGGGTTCTGTACTTGCCTTTATCCAAATTGGGAATACAACTTGCCTTCAGCCCAGGCTTAGGGTCACCTATCAAAAGAAAAATAAACAAATAAATAGATAGACAGGTTTGACTACCACATTGTAATTTATATAGATTACTTTGTTCAAAGTGTCAAAAGAATGACCATTTATATCCAGCTATCTTACGTGAAAGTTCTGTTAAAAAAAGCCACCACTTCAGACAATTCCCAACAACATGATATGTTAGATGACGGAGATTATAGCATTTGCAAGCAATTTTAAGCTCTCAGTAAAAAAATTTCAAGTTTTACTTTTGGCAGAAGAACTTTCAAGTTGACTACCATTAGAAATTATGTCAAGAACAAAAACATCCGCTTAAAAAGCAATAAACTAGCAATTCATCATAGCTATTAATAACAAGGAATGGAATGGGAAAACGTCATTGCCCAAATGACACGTGTTGCACAAACGTCATTGCCCAAATGACACGTGTTGCACAAGTTGCTAGCTCTAACCAACCAAAACACCACAAAGCCACAAACAACAATTATGTCTTTTACCACCACACTTGTCACTCTGATAAACCACACTCGTGCAAATGAACTGATTATGGCAGAGACATAACAGAATAGAGAAACAAAATCATAAACACGACCAATCACAAAAAAGCTGTAGCAATATAAACAAAAGATTGGGAGAATCAATTTTACCTCTTTTAACTTCTCAGGCCCTACTTCCATCAGTTCCTCAACAGAGCTATAATAGTCCAGGTCAATCACCGTATTCTGCAACGGAGCATGTCCATTTTCTTGACCCCCATTCTCCCACCCTTCAACTTTGTTATCCGCCCATGCTTCTTCAAAATCGCCCTCAACCTGCCAAATTACATCAATAAATCTTATTAAACAAGCAAATAAAAAAGACACAGTCACCATCTTGAAAGGATGGCTATTTATGGTTGATGAATTGCCAAACCACTAGATTTTGATACCTCAAGGTTATTAGTTTTATTTGAAAACTGAACAACTGTAGAATTTAACCTAGAGGATCACACAAGAAATCTAAATTGAAACAGCAGTACATTTATTCCATTGACAGAACTCGCAAAATATAGGTAATAAACAACCATAATGACACAGAAAATGAAATTAAACATATAAAGAATCAGACCTTTGCAAATATCCTATCCAGATCTTGCAGAGGCTCTGTTCGCTGAAAGAAATATACGAGGTATTCCACAATATTTTCCAGATATTCTTTATACTGCCTGCACCAGCCATGCAAGCAAGATAGGCATCAACTACAGCATCAGAACAAAAGAACTACTCGATCTCCTGCTAAACTTTCGATTAAAAAGAGAATCCAAAATTACCTTGTTAATTTCAATTTCCTAGAAATCCTCTCTGGTTGCGAGAAAACATCAAGATAAGCAGAGTACTCGATGGGCTCTCCAAATTTAACGTTGATGTACTGATGGTACAATTCATGCAAGTCCAGGTATCGGCCAAAAGCTTCCTGAAATGGGAAGAAATATGTTAGCTTGAAGGGAAGTTCAGAGACAAAATCCTGCACCTTAAAGCAAATGCAGGAAAATTTCAATTTGAGAAAAAATTTCCTTCCTATTTAACATTAATTTTAAAATAAGAGGCATTGAAAAAACCAAAAGGATTGCGAACTGGATGAATCAATCAGAAGACATAATCCTGCCGATCCAATTTGCTAAAAGATCATACAAGCTCTCCATCAACTTGCAACAGAGAGAAAAGAATGGAAGGAAAAGAGGATACAATATGTCACAAGATTTCTTTTCTTTTTTTTTTTTAGCTAGATAAGAGCTTCATCCTAGACAAAAAGACAGGACGAACCCAAAGAAAGACAAACTTGAAAAACATCGTGTAAGCAGGCAATAAAGCATACATTCCATCTGATTCAAACTACAAGACAAGACACGGCACGGCAACTCATAACTAAAACAAGCATTGCTAAAGAGGAGGCGAAGACACACCTCCCCGCTGAACTCAATTTGAGGTTCCTCCTTCAGAAGCACCTCGTACTCCTCATTAGCATCGACAACACGAGCAGCCGGGTGCTTTCTATGGTACTCCCGTATCTGAAAGAGAGGACAAGTCTTAAATTATCACCTCACGAATCGCCGCCGAAAAGTTACCTTCAGAAATTTATTATCATATACATTTAACTCCCTTCTCGCGGATCACAGAGCGAAAAATTCCGGATCCGTATTGCATTAAATACGCAAGCGAACACTCGAGGGGGAACGGATTACCTCCTTCAGCCTATCGTAAAAGGCGCTGAAGACGTTCGTTCCCGTGGCGGTCTGGCCTCCCAAAGCCGCGATCTCGTCTTTCCTAGCATTATCCTTATCTTCATATACCTCAATCTGAAAACGAAAATTGCGGGAGAAAATCAGTGAGCGCGAAATGAACTCATGCGGCCGCTCAGAATCACAACGCAAATTCACAAAATGCACAATTCGACCGAAACACCGTCGCTTCCCGTGGATACACTAAAAACCGGAATGAGCGAACCGGAAGCACGCTCGGCAAGAGAGCGGGCGAGGAGGACTCACGAGTTTCTCGGTGGTGGCGGCAACGGTGTCGATCATGTGGCGGACGCGGTGGCTCTGGAAGAGGCGGTCCTTGCTGCTCGGCGGCTCGTTCTGGAGGTCCTTGACGATGAGGCGCTCGAGCCGCTCCACCTCCTCGTGGGCGGCGCGCGTCACCTCCAGCAGCGTCGACGACATCCTCTCCGGGAAGGCGGCCGGGCCGCGGTCGAGCCGGTGCGGCGGGGAATCGCGATCGGAGGATTTGGCGGTTTAGGGTTTCGAGCGAATGGCGGAGAGAGCTGGGGAAGGGGACGCTCGCTCGCGTCGGTAGTGAAGGGGATGATGGAACGACGTCAAAGCAAAACGACGATGTAAACGCCGTCGTTTCGGCCCGCGTGTAATTTCGCAGTTTTCTAGAATTATCCACATCGAAAAAGAAAAAAAGGAAATTTGCTATTCAAAATTAAATACTTTCCGGAAAAGTATTTTTCCAGAATATGGTTAGTATTATTTTGTTTGTGATGTATGATTGAAAATATTTTCTAATGTTTGGACTCTATAGGAAAATGATTCTAATTTCATGACTTTATTTTTGATAAAAAGTCGAATTTAATTTTTTTTTTCTTTTTTCCCTTTATTTGCCATGACCAACTAGCAACGGATAGCCTTAGGCAAGCTCCTCAAGATCAAGCAAGTCGACCTCAACAAAGCTCAAGCTCACCTAGATTTGGTGAGCCACAAGAGCCCAAGTTCCTTGGCTTTGGTGAAGCCTGAGATCATTAGGATTGAATGAGCTGCAAGCTCGTCGCCCCACGTCATGGCTAATTGCCAAGTTGTCAACCGTCATCAAGGCATATATGACTTGTGATATCACGAAATTTGATACTTATTTCCAAATATATTAAATGGTTATTTCTTCAGGAAAATTTCAATAAGGATCCGAAGTGAACCAATTTTCTCAAATAAGGATCCGAAATGAAATTCAGACGATAAAGATCTAAAGTGGATCTATTATCTCAAATAAGGACCCAAAGTTGTTGAATCAATTACAAATAAGAACCTAAGCTTCTTTGGTCGCCAAATATTTGCCAGCTATCAAGCATGTAACATTTTCGACAACCGATTTCTTACCTTTACCAAAAAAAATAAAAAATCCGACAACTAGAGTTTTGGCAATTTTGTCCAAAAAAAATTTAAGGAAAATTAATAAATCCTAAAACATAACAAAAAAACCCTAGGTTTTCTATGGTCTCCCGTTCCTTGTATCCATCCTCCGCAAAGTCAAAGACCGAAGTTCTCCCCATTCCTTGTACCCATTCTCTGCAAAGTTGAAGACCCAAATTCTCTGCCGGTTGAGGCACGAATTCAAAAACAAGAACAAAACCAAATTTCGTCTTTCTTTGTTTGCAGAAAATTCTCTATTGATCGAGCAAGGCAAGGAGCGACGAGAATCGAGTCATGATGATGACCAAGCAACGATTTGGTTGAGGAGCGGCGGGGAGAAGAAAGAAGAAAATGTAAACATCTAGATAAATAACCTAAACTTAATTAATTTAAATTTTTCCCTTTTTTTTCCAATCACAAATTTCTGACAAAATTGCCCCCATTTTAATCGCTGGAAAATATCTACCGGCGAGCTAAAGTCCTCAATAGAGATTAACTTGATCACTTTGGGTCCTTATTTGACACAAAATTAACTTCGGGTCCTTATTTGAAACAATGAATCCATTTCAGGTCCTTATTTGACACAAAGTTCACTTCGGGTCCTTATTTGAGAAAATATATTCACTTTAGGTCCTTATTTGGAATTTTCCCTTTCTTTGATGTACTTATAGTCATTTTATTATGAACTAATCACTCATAAGTTAACTAACCTATTAAGAGTCAATGTATTCTGTTATAAGTTAATAAGTGAACGGATATAGACCGATTTGACAGAACTACATAGTCAGCTCATGGGTGATTCCACATGATTGCGATATTCGCGTTGAACGACAATGAACTGATTTTTTATTAATCTTATACTTAAGATATGTAATTGAACCTTTCCGATTACATAAGAGTCATCTACAATTCAAAGAGGCACAAATGTGGATAAAAAAATTATCGACCATGGGTCAACCGTATTAAACTTCTAAAAGTTACTCGATAGTTTTTTTTTTTTTTTTTTGGGTAAAGAAAAAGTTACTCGATAGTTTAGGTCATACTAAAGTTGCATTTGATTGATTTTAACCATAAAATCTAATTTGATTTAAGGTATCGAACTTTCAAGGATGTCAAGACTAATTTATTGGACGTTACCTCATTATCTGTTGAATTATTGACAAGTCCAAAAATTTCGAAAATGGAATTATCGGATGAAAATTAGACATTGAAAACAAAAGCCAAGCCAAGCGAGGGCCATTGGGCCTCACGCCCACATGGATCAGCCGGTCTAAAGGGGTTTGATGAAATGCAAATACAGTTTGGTAAACTAAAGTTAAACAGATGCCTTGAGATGCAACTTGGGGAAAATACTGTTTAGTGAACACATACATTTGGAAGGTCCTTTCATGTGCCAATTTTAAAATTTTTCAACTTTAATTTGTTAAAAAAAAAAAAATCAATGACCTTAACTTTTATATATTTTTTTCAAATTGAGAGTAATGTATAAGAGACATATTAATAAATTTTTAAATAAAAAAATCACATCAAACTCAATTAAAAATAAAGTAATTTCATTACAATAAACATGACAACATATGTCCAAAAGAAAATAAATAAATTATTGTTAACTATTACAAACGTCATTAACTATTTATTAAGTTCATAACTATTTCATCATATAAATGTCATGTCAGGGAATGCATTATCATTTGAAGCAATTGTCCCATCATTTACAATATCATGGTCAACTGAATATATATACTTGGGATCCAAATCTATTGTTTCAAAATCCATATTAATAACGGCATTTTTTCTTATAAAATTGTGTAAGATAATTTGCTCTTACTTTTCATAAGGATAACTTGACATAATAGTTAAAATCTTTCACTTCATTTTTAATACGCCAAAGGCTTATTCAATTTCTGAGCAAAGTGAGGAATGTGCACAGTTGAACACTTCTCGATGACCCGTAGGTGTAGGACCGTGTTGAAATTCTGGCAAATGATATTTAACTTCTCTATATGGCCCTAAATAACCCGTGAAATTTAGATATCCAACATCTACTAAATAATATTTATCTACACAAATATAATATAAATTAATTAACATATGCCACATAAATATATATGGATGTATATAAACCATTAATTAACCAACTTGGAGGAAGATGGGGAAATTGTGCATCATGTCTTCCTATGACATCATAAAAAATACGAGTATCATGAGCTTGTTCCTCCCAACCGACACAAACATAAATAAATTTCACATTAAAATTAGATATGACCAACACATTTTGAGTAATCTTTCTTTTCGACCAATAAAGCGAATTTGATTATACATCGGTACCACTACTGGGAACCACTGCTGGGATATTTGTACCATCCATAACTACAATGTAATCCTAAAATAAATAATGCAAACATTACATGATTTAAATTTAGTTTTTCGTTTTTATTGTATAATTGTAACTTACCTTAAAATATGGATAAAATCGTCGGTCTTTGTTAATCTTCTCTGCAACTTCCCAAAATTGTCGATCAATTAGTTGGATCAAATATTTTCACATATCGCACTTTATTTAAAACTAAACTAAAGTGCTTACTTACGGTTTCCCCAGAATGTTGAAAGCGCTCTTGTGCTACCCTATTACCTATATCATGTCCCAACATATAAAAAAACATTCAAACCATTTCTGTAACATTAGTATTCCTAAATCCTTTAAGGCCTTACTAAGTTGCATGTTAAATTATTAAATACATCCCTATGCATTCTAAACATATTATAGCATCTTATTGTATAAGTACCTTCGGCCATCAACTCTCTTATCCATGCATGACCTGCATATGATGAGGTCATACAAGGTTGTTTGCAAAGGTACGTTGCTTGATAAGCAATTGAAGCATTAGCAATTGAAAGAAAATTCAGGAATTCATCTTCCTCTTGTTCAAGATTTCCATTCTCTTGAGAATTATTCATAATTGCCTAACGTAACAAAATATAAAGTTAGAATAAGAAAAATAATGAATAATATTAACAATCCATTAAGAAAAATAATATTATCAATCAACATATATATGCAAAGTCAACCACATAAAGAGAACCTCAATTGGAAACAATTCTCACATTAAAGACATTAATATAAATTAGGTTCATACATAATTTAAATAGAGTTAGCATAAAAAATAAAATAGCAAGCAACCACCGACCTGGATGGTAGTGCCTCTATGATCCTTTCGCCCAGAGGGGAGGGGTTCGAATAAGGGGGTTGAAGGGCTGTTAGGTGACTTACCCGGTGGCATGGGGTGGTGGTTTCACCTGTGCTGCCCCTAGGTTCTACTCGCCGGCTGTCGGCTTACGGGGTTTCCTAGGACACAAAAAAAAAAAAAGCATATTAAAGAATTCAAATAAGATGCTATGACAACATCTTAATCATGATTAAGTTCTTCCATCTCAAGCTTGAGATACTTCACCCTCAGGGCATTAGTATTCAAGCTCATGAAGACCTGCCTATTGTCTATTATTTCCTTAAAATGTTTGATTGCAAAAAAGTACAACTTTTCATTTTGCAGAATCTCTAGTATGGCATCCAATATAGATATGAGGTTCTTGAGATCCTTTGTAAGGACTAAATCCCTCATATGCTTGAGATGTAACAGCAACAACATTACTATTTTCAACAACGGAACAAAACCTATTAATTTTGCTTCCAAGCAATTGTGTTGGACTCAAATTCTTATTTTTTTTTCCTCGAATTTGCCTCGTTGGCTCTTTTACGAGCTTGAGTTTGAATTGGTTCATCAATATTTTGACCCACATGACATTCCAAATTATCATCAGTAGATCCTACACCATCATCAATATCGGGTTGTGTGGCATCAATATTATCATCAACACATAAATTTTGTACAAGATTCCAAGTGATTCCTCTAATAGCAACCATATTCCTGAACATTCTATCTAGCAACATTTCAAGATCAGGAGGTATACATTTCGTCCTAAAAACCTTAACCTTAGGATTGATTTGTTATAAAAAAAAACATTTGAGTAAGTTATATAATTGAAAATGATAACTTGATCAAATATGTAAAAGAACAAATGATAAACACTTGGATTTTACTCTCCTATCATTCATCATTTGCATCGATGGTTTTCTTTATTGGATCCCAACCTAGTCTTGTTTCACTATAAACCAATGTTTTCCATCTTTTCTATTCTTTCTTAAAATTATCTCACTTACTTTTCATTTAAGTTTTATCGTACTTTTTGCCATCAACTCCTCCAACTTATTAATTATGACAACTCATCCATCTCTCTTGTTGGTTGTAGGACGTTTACCCTTATCGATTTGTTCAACACACAATTTACAAAATGTTTCCACATCTTTGACGGTCCAATATACATTTTCCTTTGTTGAACTCGCCATCTTCCAATAATATGAGCATGAACAGATTTGAAATACATAATAAAGAAAAATTCAGCAATTGAATTAAAGTCAAATCAAGGTAAACTAGTAAAACACAAATCAAAGTGACATTGTATTAGATATCGGCCTAAAAAACAAGAAAAAAAAAATCAACAACATAGCCTCATTGTTTGTATATACCATAGACTAATTAAAAGAACATGAAACAAGTAGAGTTAAAATAATGTATCCATCAAAATAAATTTTATGAAGCTAAAGTGGCCACTGTCAATGAACATAAATGTGGGGGCTCTAGTCACCTCAAATTATTTAGCTTTGAGATATGTCAAAGAGAAGCATATTATGTATTTGACGACATCTATATTATGCTAAATAATTTATAAGGCAATAAATCATGAACAGAAGAGTTCCGCATGGCTATTCTAGCCCACCTGAAGCTTTAGGAGTCTAGCCCTATAATAAGACCCCTTCGGTTTTGCTTAGTAATTAAATAAATTTTTATTCCGACAAAAAAATGACATGATTCCTTTATAAAAATATCGCTTACTACTATATAATATTGACTCTTGAAAAATCTAATTTTTAAAAACTTATGACTTATTTTTTCCCTGCGAATGATATTAAATGAACCCGACAATAATATTACATATGTAAATCTTCGACTTCTGATAAATGTAAAGAGAACTCCCCCAACACAAAATAAATTTCACATGAAAAAAACTAGTTTTAACCCAATTGACAAATTTTGTCCATTCGACTTGCATGCCCGTGAAGTGTAATCAAATTTAAAAAAAAAAAATTGATGAACTCAAACCAATTTGTTAAAATGAACAGTTTTAAGAGATGATTTTCAAAGACATTACATAGTACTCATTTTAAAGACATATCTTTCCAACAACTCATGTCAGAGTGGAAAATGTTATACAAAAGACAAACATAAACAACTAAACTTTCTCGCATATTAACAATTTCATAAGGAACCTTAACAATATCTCAAATTTGAAGCTTTTTGCAAGCACAAAAAAAAAATGACTGATTTTCTTGGCCGAAATGGATGATAGTATTGTGATGTTTTGCTTTTTCTTTTCTTTTTTGTTTTCATTCTATCCTTCTATGTTTCCAATGTTCTAAGATTTCTGCTTTTACAAATATTTTGTAATCTATAAAAGAAGGAAACCAACATTAGAAAAGAAGGAATTTTAATGACTAACATATTGGTTAGTATTCAAATGTTACACGTAATTTTCCCAACCAGTGGTTGTATCTCAACAATCTAGTAATTTATGCCATGAGACTAATACATTAAATTGCATAATTAGTTAAATCTCATATGCGAAAGTGATTAATGAGTAACTTTTTAATGTGAAATTCAGCTCTGCTTCCATGATCTTTTCAAACGCTTTTCAAGTTATAAATACATATTCAGAAAACAAGATCCAACCCATTTTGTTGCCATGAGTTATTCGTTCCACAATTTACTTTTGCCACTAGTCTCATACTTTTGTCATTCTATTCCTCGTTTTCTGTAAATATTGCCTATTCAAAGTTGGGATAGAATAAACTTAAAATTTTAGGTTTTGGATAGGAAGCTTAAAACAACAACAATGTTTGACAGCAAATGTACCTTTAATATGAGTTTTCCTCATTCCTAAAAATCCCATTATGGAATGTATAATTTCTCTAACGAAATTCACAACCAATTTTTTTTTCATAAAGGAAAAATCATCACGATAAACTTGTATAGAAATTAAAGTTAGCAACGAAAGAGGGAAGCAAGATCAGTGAACAGAGAGGAGAAAACGAGGGGGAAGGAGAGATTGACAAACAATCAATCTCCCAAATGCGACGACCTCTTGCCAAATCAGAACATGCCACTCTAGCCATAAGATATGCAATTACCCAAACAAATTTCCACAAAAATCACAACATGAATTGAGAAAATCTAACTTGGACGAGGTGAGCGCAAGTGCGAGTGCAGCGTGATGGGAGAGCCGGGCAGTGAGCGTGAAGGAATAACGCGAGGAAGAGAACTCAAACCCCTGCCAATCGTGAGGGAACGCCGCCTCAAGCACAAAAGGGGGAGTTGTCAAGGTACGAGAAAGGCGAGGGAAATTTTTACATCCCAACAAAACCGAGAAAATCTTACCAGGAGAGAGGCCAGTGTGAGGGTGACGAGCGCTCAAGGGCGGTGGCTGTGAAGATCATAGTGTGAGGAAAAGAGGTGAAGGGCGGTGAACGTGAGGATCAAACACGAATAGTCGTGAGGTAGAGAGAGGCATGAGAGTATAAAAGAGCATAGGAGGGTGAGGCTACAGAAATGTAAGGAAGAGGAGGCTTTTAGGATTTTCAATTTAGAAAATGGAAAAACAGATTTTGGTTAATAAATAAGAACAAAATTGGCAACTGACATATTTTCATTAAACAAAGGAAGTAGCATTCCGAAAATGCTACTTCTCAAATGCACCCCTACCCTTCCATTCCTCTAAAGGCCTTTGAAGTTCCTTGGAGATGCAATTGTATCTTCCCAAAGCCCTAAAAAATTGAACCAAATGCCATCTGCATTTGAACCAAATAGCATATTCCAAATGCTAAATCAAACAGGGCCTAAGTGGGCCAAGCCAAGCCCATTTCAAGTCCATTTAAGCAAAACGGGCCCAAGGGCAAATTTCAAAATTATTGTCAAAATATGTGAAATGACCAAACTGCCCTTATATTTATGGACTAAATGACAAAATAAAAATTATACAAAATGAAGAGAGTTTTAGGGATTTTGTGGATTTTCTAATGATGAAAATCCTAAAAAAATCTCTCTCTCACTTTTTCCCTTCCCCCTCACGCCACCATCTTCTGCCCCCATCTCTTCTTCATTTCTTCTTCTTCTCCTTCATCTTCCCCATTTCCTTTTCCCTTGCTCAGCCAAACTCATCCCACCTATACTCTCTCCATTTGCTTTTATTTTCTTCAACTTCTCCTACTTCTTCTTCCCTCATTTGTCGTAAGTCACTCCATTCCTCACCACTGTTTTTGCCACTGTGTGTTATCATCATCATCCACCACTCGATCGTCGCGCCGCCATCACTGAACCACCATTGCCGCCAAACCACCAAGCCCAAGCCGCTCCTCAAGTTTGCCAAACTATCACCATTCGTGCCGCCATTTGAGCCCAAATATCATGCCATCGATGCTATTATGCCACCGTTGACGTGAGCTCATCCGTCGAAGATCGTGAGTTAACTCCTAATAATTTATTAGGGAGTTAATTATGTTGAGGGATAGGTTTAGTTTAAGGATAATGGGAATTAGTGTTAGTTAAGTGTGATCAAGGATAAATCAAATTAAGACCAATAAGTGTTAGTCTTAATTAAGGATGGTTAGTTAAAGTAACCGTGGTTATGTTGTTATGTTAATTAACCATAATTGCATTAAAGTAACCATGGTTAGTTAAAGTAACGGCAGTTAGGTTAATTGACTGTAGTTAGATTAAAGTAACCGTTAAGGGTGAGTATTAGTTTAGGTTTAACCCTAGACTAACCTTGTGTCACGCCCCGAACCTTGGCCACGTGAACATCCCGCCATGGTCATGCAAATGCGACATTCCCAGGTAGTGTCGCCAACCCCAATTTACATTTTAATGCGCAAGCGGAACGTACTAAAAAATCCCTTACAAAAGCATACGGGATAGGACAGCAGGAACATCAATTCAAAATCAAACAACATACTTTCATACATCATCTCACTCCAAGGTTTACGTACATCAACAGGATCCAGAGACTGTGCACTAAAAATGGGTCAGAGTTTATGTGCATCAAAAAGGGGTTAGCCTACACAACATAGATCAGCCCACCAAAAAGAGGAACAGTCCTACCACTACTAATCGAACTCGTTCGTCGATCCCACATCCTCCACCTTTGACAACACTGGGTCCGCAGACGATGGGTCAGTTACACCCTCACCTAGGATAGCATCCATCACGGCCAGTGGGATATCAAAACTGTCAAGTGGACCAATCCTAAAGCCATTGGCCCCAAAACGGAACCAAGCCCTATACCTATGGGGTACCCTAACATCTTCAGTCTCTTGGATCCATACAGTAGTCCTGATCAGCTCGTAGACCCAATGGCTCCCAAGGTCAGGGAAGTTGTGCATCTGCTCGATAATCTGCACTGGATGCCATTCTTCTCTGGGGGTCCTGTAATATTTTCCCCAAACCGGGATGAGACTTTGTCTCAGCAAGTTCACCCCTCCTAAACCCCTATTAGAAAGTAAATACGACCCAAAGTAGCTTAGCCACGACATCAAGAAGACTTACCTCGCCTTAGCCTTCATCTGCAGGTTAGCACAGTTTATATAATTCAACCACGTGCAATTCTAATAACTCAACAACGAAGGTACAATCACATCATCGGAACGGCTCAATCACGGGATCGTCTCGGCGATCAATCGACTCGGTCGATTACATGTCATTCTAGTAAATCACTCATCGCTTCCAATCTCGACCCTATAGGAAGGTTTAATGACCAGTGGCAATCACGGCCCCACTCGACACGACCTGTAATTAGGTGGTAATTCACGGCCTCATTAGGCACGACCTCTCATAGGTGGTTTATCACGGCCCTATTAGGCACGACCTCTCATAGGTGGTTAATCACGGCCAATCTCCCATCAATTTCCACACTTAAGATTTTATAAAGAATCCTCATAAATCATAATCACACTCAATTCGCCACAACCAATCATCAATTTCAAATTCTACATGCACAAAGCAATCGGCACGGAATTCGAGCAACTAGGATCAAAAATAATTTTTCGAGTTTTTTTTTTATATAAGTAATATTTTAATGAATTTCGGAATACGATATATTATTAAATAATCCAACAATTTCGAAG
The DNA here is from genome assembly GCA_014182575.1 of Eucalyptus decipiens. Taxonomy (NCBI): domain Eukaryota; kingdom Viridiplantae; phylum Streptophyta; class Magnoliopsida; order Myrtales; family Myrtaceae; genus Eucalyptus; species Eucalyptus decipiens. Next base: position 28,770,038 of record CM024609.1, on the reverse strand, counting down.
CATTTATTTAAATCATAAATAAATTCATTTAAGTCACATCAAAGTTTTTTTTTTAAAATAAACATGTTTAACCTTTAAACTAAACACATCTTACTTTAATTAATCAACTTAATCTAATCCACAGCTACTTAAGCTAATCTAACCACCTAATCTCAATCAACTTAAGCTAAACATACTTAAGGCATCATTAACTCGCTAATCACGGTTTAGTGAGGTAAACTCACCGGAATCACTTTCCGACGAGTCTCCAGCGAAGAGCACGATGACATCGACGACAAACCTACACGGATCAACATCAAATGAGCACTAATAGGGGACCAAAATGAGCTCGAAAGGGGCTGGATCTTGCTGGTTTTCTTTCCAGCAACTAACCGAGCTCGGAGGTGACAGAACGGCGGCTGAACGGGCAGAGAAACGACGGAGAAAGACCGGCAAAGGAAGCTAGGGCTCCGAACGGCAGCTCACGGCGACGGACGGCGGCGACGGGGGCTTCGGTGGTGATGAACAGCAAGCGGGCTTAGAGTGACGACAGCTGGGACTCGCGGCGGAGACGGAGGCGAGCGGCTTGGCGCGAGACGAGGAGGCGAAGGGGCGAGCTCTGGCGAACGGCGAGTGAGGCGGTGGCCGGCCGAGTGAGCAACCGAACGGCGATGAAGGGCGGACGGAAGGGGGCGGTCAAAGGTTGGCCAGCTACTCCTCTTCCTCTCTCTCTCCTCCAAATTCAAAAGGAAGAAGATGATGGGGACAAGGGGGAAGTGACATCCCACATTTCCAAGGCTTCATCCTCACCTTCCACTTGTCACCACCCTAGCCAATCTTGCCTCATTCATGACCTCACATGTGATGTCATCATCCACTAACTCCAACCTTCCACAACCTTAGTCCAATAGGTTCAATTTCATTTTCCGCCGGGTCCAAGTTCTTGTACATTCAATTACTTCAATTTCCATCAATTATCTTCCAATTGAGTCCAAATTAAAATCCACAAAAATTATCCCATGATCCTAATAAGATGTGTGACATGACCGAGCTTCCGACTTTTAAATTCAATCTCAATTTTTACGGTTGAATTCAATCTGGTGCGATTTCCACTAGCCTAATCCACTGAGTGGCTTTTAGGGAAATTTTCTTGCATCCGACCCGAGGGTGATCAGTCCCCAAGTCTAACGCGGTAAAATTCCTTAATTACCTCACTCAATAGACTAGTTTCCTCGTGAGTGACCAACTCTGAGAGACGAACTATATGCACAATTGAATTGCTTGACTCAATTGACTGAAAATAAAATTGAGAAAAATCGGGATGTCACACCTTGGACCGACCCAACCCTGCCAGTCCTAATTTGGTTCCGAAGGAAAATGGGTCCGTCTTTGGTCTTGGGATCCTTAGACCAGCATTGTGTGGATTAGTCCTTGATCCTAAGAGTTTATGGTTAGTTCAACCCGAACCAATCATTGTATATATTATATACAATATATCTAAAAAATATATAATATATTATAATAATTTTTATATATAGAGAAAACCCTAAGTCAAATGGCATCAACAATATTAAACGATTCTTTAGCGAGGAGTCAAAGTAATTTTACATTATTCTTTAATAGCTTAGACTTTTAATTTTTTTTTATGACATCAACAATCATAATTTACAAAGAAGGAAAATGTTAGAGGTGGCAAAATGGGTTATGAAGAAGTAATGGCCCAGCTAAAATGGGTCAAAGTGTTTTGAGTTTAATTCTATATGAGTTGAAAATGGGTCACACGTTCTGACCCATTTTCAAAACTTAAAAAATATAGAACTTCCTCAACGAGACATCGACAGACAGAGATAGCTGCATAGCTGCCCTTCGTCAATCGTCAGTGACCTATTTTCGACCCATCTCTACCGCTCGCCTCTGCCACTCGCCTCCACCACTCGCTATCGCGGCTCGCCTCCGCCGCTCCTTCAAAGGTCGATGAGCTTTGTCACCACCTTCGCGGCTTGGCGCTTGCCTCCCTAGCACGCCTCCGCCTCTGCCCCCTCCCTCAAAGGTCGACAGCTTCGTCACCCACCTCCGCCGACGAGCACACCCATGAGCTCCAGCTCTTTGTTCGCCAAAAGACCCACAACCTCAATTGCTTGTTAGTTTTGTTTTTTAGATTCCGATCGGTGGGATGGGGATTCCGATCCAATAGAGATCCGTGCGTTTCCGTGTCTCTTTGTGCAGGTCCCACTGGAGCTCGAGACCATTACAGGTTCATCCCCGTTCTCTCTGGCTTTCTCCTCGTATGTGTCGCGTTTGGTTGATCGATTTCTTTCCTCAATGTTGATGGCGAAGCGGTTTTTGCTGCCAGATTCATCGTTCCTGTAGTAGAGTGATGGCTTTTCCATTTCCGTTTTTTGTTGATTTTTGTTGGGACCAGTTGCAAGATCTGTGAGATGTCCTGTGTGTACTGCTTTGAACGTGCTTGCTTGATCCATTCGGGATCTTCTTCGTCGAGGATGAAAGCATGTCATGATTTTTAATTTTCGGCTATGCATGTATTCATTGGGTAATGATGGCTTATGAGGTCAGGATGATTTTGTGATGTCTTAATGCATGGTTTTCAATGTAAAAAGGAAAATTGATGCGGTTCTGTGCGATTATAGATGGGCGTGTTGTGGTATGTTCTTGGATGAAGAGTGTGATCAGCATGCGAATATTCTTCCTTCGTGTGAAACAAAGATGTCAAGTATGTTTTTAGGAGTCCTCCTATGAGAAGGGTGCCGTATGCTCAGTTTATGCTTCGATGTTTTGTAGATTGTGTGGATTATGCAATTCCATGTGGATGTGTTCCTTGTAAATGGGCAAAGTAGTTATTTTTGGATCTTCTACATGTTTTCTCTTTTGTACTCTACTCTTAAAGGAGAATGAAAGTTGGAGATGTTTTCTTTTAGTGTTAAATAGAAATATAACATGTCATTTTCTCTTTGAGTAAATAACTTGTTCTAATTCACATTTTCTTTAACTAACGAGGATCAAGAAGAATATTCAACAATATAAGGGTCTAAGAGGCGTAGAGCTACATCCTTATTTCATGAGGATGAGGAAGATAACTCTACTTGCTCTAAACGATCAAAAAAATGCACTTCTATTGTATGGTCTGAATTCGAAAAATTCACAGATGAGGATGGCAAGAAAAATGCCAAGTGTAAATGGTGCAAATTAGCTTACATGGCTAGCCATTGGGACAAAAAATTTGTTGCGTTATTTACATACTTGTCCCAATCGAGTGGCCAACGTTGATGATTCCATAGAACAATTTGATCAAACTATGTTTAGAAGCAAGCTAGCAAAAGCAAAAGTCAAACACAATTACACATACTCTTTTGTAGAGCATGAAGCTACCAGAGAGTTGCTTAGTTATCTTAATCCCAATGTGAAGCACATATCGAGGAATACAACAAAAAGTGATGTGGTAAAAGTTTATGAGAAGAAGAAGAGAAATTTATAATGTCGCTTTTTAGTAGAATATGTTTAACTTCTGACTTGTGGACTTCTGTGACAACTGATCATTATATGACCATCACTGCCCATTACATTGATGAGAATTGGGAATTGCATGCAAAGGTTTTGTGCTTCTCCTACGTGCCACCTCCATACAATGGCGCCATTTTATTAGAAAAATTGCTGACTTTGTTGAGAGAGTGGGGCATCGAGAGGAAAATTTTCAGTATCACATTGGATAATGCATCATACAATGACAGTATGGTTGATATTTGGAAAAGTACATCTTCTATGAGATCCTCTTTGTTGTGTGATGGGAAGTTTTTTCATGTATGTTGTGGTGCACACATTCTGAATCTTATTATCCAAGAAGGTCTAAAGATGATTGATGGATTATTGCAAAATATTAGAGAATCTGTCAAATATTTGAGAGCTACACAAGGGAGGAGAGCAAAATTTGTTGAGTGTATAACACAATCTTGCTTGAAGACGGGTAAAAAAGTACGTCAAGATGTGGCAACTGGATGGAACTCTACGTACTTGAAGGTGCTTTGGTCTTTGAACATGCGTTTTCTCATTTAAAGCTAATTGATTCTAACTTTCTTACATGTCCATCACCTAAGGATTGGGTTAGAGCCAAGAAAATTGCATTCTTGTTGCAACCTTTCTACGATATTTCTACTCTCTTCTCCGGAGTTAGATATCCCACGGCGAATTTATATTTCTATGGAGTATGGCAGATTCAGCTTCGTTTGATAAATGCAAGGAATAGTGAGGATGTAGCTATTAGATCTATGGCAATGGCATAACTAAAGAAGTTTGAAAAATATTGGAAGTGTTACAGTGTTGTCTTATCTTTTGCTGCTGTATTAGATCCTTACTATAAGCTACACATGTTAGAATTTTGCTATTCGAAGTTGAAGATGGATGATCATGTGGAATTTGTATAGAGCATTCAAGAAAAGCTTTATATGTTTTTGATGAATATGTGACCTCTACATTGAGAGATGATCGCTTTGCATCTTTAATTAGTCGAGGTAACATTTCAGTTGAGGACATTGTCGAAAACATTGGGGACAATCTTGATGAGTATGATGCATTTGAAAGTGAACACTTTGGCTCGCAATCTACTAAATCACAATTGATTTTGTATTTAGAGAAGCCCAGGGTTGATAGAAAAAAATTCATTGATCTCAATGTCCTTCATTATTGGAAAGCTAATTCACATCGATATCCTGAGTTATCTCTCATGGCACGTGATATATTGAATATTCCTATCACTACTGTTGCCTTAGAGTTAGCCTTTAGCATTGGAGGACGCATCCTAAATAAATATCGTAGTCCCTTTCGCCTAAAAATGTGGAGGTTGAGCTATGTACCAGAGATTGGTTATTTGGAGTTCCACCTAAGGAAGATCTTGAGGACGAGTCTCTCATTGTCGACTTCCAAGACTATTTGCATTAGGTACTTTTTTTTATTTGTAAAGTTCACTGTTAAATTATCTCTTTTGTCTCCAGATTCAAACTAGCATGTTAAAATGGTTTTGTCTTATTCTTGCAATATTGTAGGTGCTTATGTTCTTAATATTGTTGGAGTATTCGCAGCCGATGTTGCAAACCATGGATGATCCTATCTAGTGTGAAAATTCAAATTCATCGATCATTTGAGCAACCTCGTGTCCTAATGTTGTATTGAGTTTACTGCTTAAGTGGGTAGATGAATATGGTTCTATTTGTGAAATTCAATGTGAATCCCAAAGTGTGTAGGTAATGTCTACAAGACATTTTGCTTGGAGTGTCCCATTAGCTAAAAGCCTAAATGTAGTTTTGTGGCTTACTCCCTTTGCATTGATTGAGAATGATTATCGACTTTAATCTTATGTCTAATGTGTGTAGGGCATGCACTAATTGCTCAATCCTCTGATTCTAAATATAAGTTTGGCCATTTTGTGGCTCGGCTGATAAAAGTGGAGTGAGACTCATAACGGTTTAAGGCGACTCTGCTAATTGAAAGAATTTCCTTGGAGGTTACTCTTGGCATATGATTTTATTGAAAATGAAGATGTATGTACTTGCCATGCTATGTTAATGTGCCCCTTTCCCTTTTCTTTTTCTTTTTTGTTTCTCTTTCTTGTTTTCCAATTTGCATTTCTAGATTGATGTTTCTCTTTTATGCATTTTGCAGAAAGAATACAAATGATGGTGCTCTAACAAACTTTGAGGTCCTGAGTTTCTTACAGTCTAGAGGCGCTTCAAAGGAAGTGATTGTTACAGTTGCACCATGATTGAGGAATTGAAGCCGATTCCGTTGAATCCGCAGAGTTAGACGAAGTTCCGTTTTTTGGGAAGATATTTTGACACTACTACGTTTCTGTAAGCTTGATGATGCTAATCAGGAAAGCAAGAGGTGCATGGAGAAGGATTATTATAGTTTGTTGAAATGAATCGCACAAAGATTTTGTCGGATAGTAAATATTCTGTTATGCTCTATTTACTTCATGTCTTTACTGGCTCTTTCCAATTAAACTTATGTTGCACGAGCTAGATCGGCTTTGTTGTGCTTAAGGACCTTAGATGAATATTGATGTCACTAGTCGATCTGGAAGAATGTTGGGCCTGCATATGTAGAAGTACGATTTACTATTCAAGTCAAATTGGAGTTGGACTTACTCTTTGAAAGGTGGATCTTAGGGATTGTAGTGGTGTTTCCTCATTACTTTTCGAGACTGTAATGGTTGTGGTCTCCTGAATTCTTCAACTGTCTCCCTTTGAAGCCAAAAGAAAAAATTAGAAAAGAGTAAGAATAGACAGGTTAATAGTCTTATTACAAAAATTTGGAGCAGATCAAGTAGTTTCAAGTCCAAATGGAATTTTAGATTGATGTGGATCAACCAGCCATGAAAATATTTGTTGAGATAGTTTAAATAAGAGAAGCATGTACATAGTCTAATTCTTCATAAATATTTCAATTTATAGGTTTTTTCTAACATTTTTTATTTTATTTACTATTTTTTAATTTAATTTGAGGTTTTTATCAATTAGCATGTAGCTTAAAGTGAGCGCGGGTTTCTTTTAGAATATTAGTGGGTTTTAGCAATATGGGTCGGGTCGGGTATGGGTCACTATATTTATACTACAAGAATATGGGTCAAAACGGGTTAAATAGATCAAATACGGGTCAACCCATTTTCGACCCAACCCACCCATTTGCCACCTCTAGAAAATGTCTATGTGAGCAATCCTCACGATGTCTAAAACGGCATAAATAGCTCCTCACAATATCCTCTTTCAATCTTTATTCTCTTATGTTTTCTTTATTCTCATAGTCTTCAATTTGCCAAAATAAAAAATAAAAAACAGCTTCTCCACCTGCCGCTTGACACTTGCCTAACTTGCTTCTAGTTGCTCATGTCGCTCGCCACTCGCCCCACTTGTTGCTTGCCACTTGCCCTGCTCACCACTCGATGCTTGCCCCATTTGATGCTTGTCACTCACGCTACTTGCTTCTCTTCACTGACCTTACTCATCGTCGAACTTATTGGGCTGGTTTGGTCATCGATCGCCATTTTAAGGAGTACAAAATTGAAACAAAAAAAATTATCGGTTGGTTCTAGATTGACCGTGGAATCGAATCAAACTCGTTGGGTCAGTTCAATCCTCAATCTCAAGTTTAATAGGGTCAGTCCTTAGTCTTAGGATCCACAAGGTCGATCCTCGGTTCCAAAAATTGAGGATCATCACTATATAGGTTGGTGCTAGGGTAGGGAGTGAATTGGGTTAACCCGAACCATGCTCTCTCCTAGTAACCATGGATAGTTAAAGTAACTATTGTTAGGTTAATTAACTGTAGTTAGTTTAATTAAGCGCGGTTAGCTTAATTAATGTAGTTAGTTAATTAACTACTGTTAATCTTAATTAATCGCAATTAGACTAATTAACAACGATTAGTCTTAATATTAATAGTTAGTCTTAATTAATCGTTGTTAGTTTAATTAATCATGTTAGCGTTAATTAATTGCGATTAGTGTAGTTAATGATGGATTAGCCATTAAGTAGAATTTTATGTTTGATTTATTGGATGAAATTATGCATAATTCCGATTGTCTGAGCTTGTAATACCATGATACATGATTGCCTAAACCATGTACTTTAAATGTTATTTTTCAAAGAAGGTTTTATTGGTAAGAAAATGGCAAACTTTAATGTGTTATATTTAGACGCTGTGTTTTACGTATTAAATAGGACAATAGGTTTTTAAAATAAAAATTGCAAAATTTGATGAGTTGATTTTAATTATGTGACCATATGCAATTATTTTACCGGAATTTTAAATGCAAAGATTTTCCGAGGTTTATTACTCCGAGGCATCTACACAAGTTCCAATTATAAAGTAAAATTTGCTTGAGTATTGGCATGCTTGTGTAGTCACCTAATTGAACCTATCACTTTACAGGAGTTTGGGGACAATGACCAACTTTTATCAAATACTCAGCGGGGGTCCGGATGCCGAGTTACAATTAAGGTCAAACCAATGTTCTTTTATGGAATATCGTTTAGGCGAGAGTTCTAGACTATTGTGTTCTATAGGGCAAGATGATGCTCAATTATGTTGGAAGACCGCCAACCCATGTGTTGGCTATGGCCCGAGGGGTCGTAATAATCAACACATGTAAATAATTGTGATGCTTTGCACCTAATTATGGAGTAAAACTATGAGGCATGGTATGAGACAAGTCAAAACAGGTTTTACCTTATAATCGAAACCCGTGTAGTTGTTTGGTGCATGAAAGTTATGTGTATGCTTATTGCATTGATGATTGCATATATGATGTACTAATATTGAAGGATGTGCCAAAGTGAGGTAAGTTTGCATATCGTGCACGTTTAGGCTGCCTCCAAGGTGAATTATGTCCTAATCAAGGTTTAAGAGGTTGACTCACTGAGATTTATATCTCATTCCGTTGTTGTTTAAATGTTTTCAAGCCCATAATATGGAGAATCGTTGTGTGCGGTCGGGGGCCTCGATGAACCAAGATGTATTCGTGCCTGGCGTCACTTTTGGTTGACTGTGCCGTTAGTAAAGTTTAGGCTAACCCTGACTCTGCAAGTTTTTAGAAACCATCGGTAGGAGGTGGCATTCAAAAAGCTTGCAATTATTAAACTTCCTAGAGTTAACACTTTTTAAATAAAAGTAATGCTTTTAAGAATATTTGATGTGTTTATACCATCCCTATTTGTAATAATTAATTGGGTGTTATTTTATAAATACTTCCACTTGCGTTTAATTGAAAGATAAAAAGAATGGGTTTGTGATGTGTCCTAAAACGTCGCTACTAATGAACTGTTGAATGATGTTCGCGCTCAGGGGTTTGAGGCGTGACATAACTAGTAGAGGAAGAAGGAGAAAAGTAAAGAAAAAAATGATGAAAAAATTATTTTAAAATTTTTAAATATACATTTTAATAGGAATAAATGTTTCATTAACTAAGGACCTAAGATTAGGAACTTTTTGAAAACATTTTCTGATTATTTCAAAAGGAAAATCATATTCCCGAATTTAAGTTTAAAAAGAAAACATTTTTTGTTAGATTAAAACGAATTAACCATCTAAAAATAAGGAAAATGTTTTCTTGAATGATGATTTTCGTGAAATAAACTTATTCTACGAAAAATGAATAATTTAAAAAATATTTCCAAAAATAGATTGCTTGCATCGTTTGCAAAAATGAAGGAACGAAAAATATTTTTATCATCTATAATAATATTTAGACATAGATGGTTTTAAATAATGAAAGCAAATTTTATTGATGAATTATTTTGAATGACACATGCAACTATTTTTAGAAAAATATTTTTTAAATTATTTAACTTTTTTGAAATAAATAGAGCCTAAAATTTATCTTAGATTTAAGCCCAAATTGATACTGACCCTAACATAGGTGCAACATGCATGCATGATTGTTCAAGCATTATCTTTGTTAGTGAACCTTGCTAGTCTTATGAATATTGATTAATTTCGCTAGAGTGCAATTGCAATTAACTCATATCCCGAAGAAACTCTCAAAAATAAAAATAAAAATACGCCTATTTTACGGAAAATGAATTATTTAAATAATATTTTTAAGAGAATAATCATTTAAATCATTTGCCAAAAAGTACAAATAAAAAATATATTTTTGTTGTATGCAAAAATATTTAGATATGAATTATTTTAAATAATAAAATATTTTTATTAATTAAATATTTAAAGCGGTATAATAAAATCATTTTTTAAAAAAAGATACATATATTACAGATCATTCAATCTGTACGAACAAACGAAAATCGTGATATGAACATGAAGATCCCCTTTTTTGGCAAACTCATTTCATTCTTTTTATTCACTCTTTACCATTTTCCATTCGTAAAGTATTCTCTCTCTCTCTTCTCTTCTCCGCGCACGAACTCTCTCTCTCCTCTTTCCTTCGGACCCTGCGCAGAGGAGCTTTCCCCCTTATGCGAAGCGCGAATCCGAAGCCGCAAGCTCCGAGCTCCGACCGCAATGTGGAAGCTGAGCCAGTCGTTGTTCGGCGGAGAAGAAGAGGGCCAAGACGAAGTCTTAGCTGAGGACTCAGATGGAATCTGCTCTCTCTCTCCTATGCAGGTCAAGCTCCCTCTTTTCTTCCTCCTTTTCGGCCGATTGGTCCGATTCTGCGGAAACCCATTTCTTGTATGATCGTCCCCGTTGATGCTGTTTCTGGGTTTTTCTCCTTGTGCCGGGGCGGGGGTGGAGCAGAGGGTCTACGCCTTCGGAGCGTGTCTTCTCGTCGGCCTCGTGTGCATGTTCCTGGTAAGATTCACGCACCATCTCAGTGGATTCATGTCAACTGCTCATCGTCGGGTGTCGAAATTGTTTGTGCTTTCTGGGTAATCTGCAGTTCGGTAATTTCGCAAGTCTGCATTCCATTTGGCCACAATGCTTGCTGCGTTTCTGCTTTCTGATAATACGTCGAATTGTCATGTCCGATGTTGCGCCATTGTCTTTGGCTTGCTCGGAAGTGAAAAAATTGAGAGCGAGAATGTCTTTTTTTTTTTTTTTTTTTTAGGAACCATTCGTGGTGGTGACACATGAATTTCGAATGTGATCTTTTTCCGCCTTTGGAATTTTTCCCATTGGCTGAAACTTGGAGCTGCAATACTAAGATTTGTTTCCTTTGACTTCACGTATCGCAGTCCTTGATTGTGTTTGCGAAGCCCATCAAATTTGCCGTTGTTTTCACCTGTGGCAACCTGTTGGCCGTCGGCAGGTAAGCGAAATTGGTCATTGAACAAAAGATGATGTCTTAGCTCCATATTTCCTATTTCTAATAATTGGAAAGTTGCTTTCGCTGATCAATGTTATGCCCAACTTTGCATTCGTTAATTTGTCTAATTCAGTTTATATGAGTAAGCTCACTTTTACCCTCTCTCTCTGGTGCCTTCCCTCTAACTAGTCCCAGAGCTCAGTGATCATTCCTAAGAATAGAGCGAGGTTTTCTCTTGTAATCTGTATACATTTTTCATCTTTTCTTGGACATGCAAGAATTAACCCTCCAACGATATTCAACCGTACTGGGTGTTGTAGATGTTGAACATATTATCTCACCACTTCAATTATTGTTTTCCCATGTTACCTCTTTAGATAAAGAGCAAATGTTACTGCTATTGGTCCACGTGCAGCTGATTAGATCTATCTACATATATCCAGGAATCACCCCCATAGAATAAGTTGTCATTCTGGATTCTGACTTTTTTGTCCTGTTTGGCAGCACAGTCTTCCTTATCGGAGCTGCACAACAAATGAGGATGATGTTTGACTCAACTCGAGTCTTTGCAACAGCCATTTACCTTGGATGTGTCGTTTTAGCTCTCATCTGCGCTCTTTGGGTAAGCATTTGATCCTGTGAAGATGTTTTTGTCATAGCAAACATAATTGAGGAGACACTGAGATGGATTCTTTAAGCTTCAAAGATTTCCTTAAATCTACTTTTACTCCTATGGATTTTTTTTCCTGCTAGTGGAGTATTTTCTTATGTACTCTCTGCTTTGGAAATTATTCCTTCCTTTGATGCAAATTCTATCTGGCTATGTGGTATGCTTAACTTGGTTCTCCATGTAATTATTACTTGTAATTTGCTTGGATCTTGGTTGATTTGAAACTTTTTTAAAGCTCAACATTCCTGTGTGAAATCTTTTGATGAAATAGTTGGAAATAGAGTTTGATATCAGAGCACTTCTCAAAGCTTGCTGTCTATTGTTTCCCAACACTGCCCTTCAACATAAAATTTTTGGCACTGCTCATGAGGACTTTTGTGGATGGCTGAAAGCAATCACTTCTGTATGGCCCTATAGCCTTCAGCGTCTAGTGATCTTGTCCATTTAGTCTCTGGCAGTGCCCTTCACTGATTTGTATTCTAGCGTGTGCTATATTCCCTTGGGGTGTACAGGCTTAAGTTACATCTTTGCATATATGATGTTAAGACGGAGGCAGCTAGTCATATTCTCCCAAAATGTTCTTATTTTTTCATGATCCTAATTTGCAGATACATAGTAAGGTTTTGACCATTATAGCAATCATTATTGAGATCTGCGCCCTTATCTGGTAAGTCTGTTGTTTTCTTTTGTCTCTTTGCTTTCTATATTTGCGCCTTGGCATTTCTCTGTTGTGACTCTTTGGGTAATGACTGAGCTATTGGTGATGAAAGATTACGTTCAGCTGTTTTCTGTGTAGCTTTGTATCATTTTTTAGCTCAATAAAAGCTAAAGCATCTACTTTGTTTGCTATATTTCAGGTACAGTTTAAGCTACATTCCTTTTGCCCGAAGAATGGTTTCTGATTTGATGGTTAGACTTTGTGACACCGAGTTGTAAGGGAAGTTCCTTCACCATTGGTTTATTATTTTATGCATCGGGGTTACTGGTGTGTGGTCATTTGGGTTGCTTTTCCTGAGCCTGTGATTGATGACTGGCTAATTCTCATATTCGTTTATTGAACTGTTTGCTTTGGTTTCTTGAATCTGTTTTGCACCTGAGTTTTGGTCCAAAAAACTTTTGTAAGCTCATTGTTATCGAATTTTGTCGAGCCAAGGGTTGGTAATGGTTATAATACAGTACATCTTTGGAAGAAGAAAGATTAGTCCACCAACACAAGCGAAGAACAAGCATATTCCAGATACAATATCTCCCTATCCCGTGTCAAATTCATTGGTTTGGAGATAAGAAACGACTCTACAAGGTTGAGGGCGCGTTTGGTAACGATTCTGCTTCCTGAAAATAATTTTTGATCAGAAATGATTTTTTCTATTCTATTCCGGAAAACAATTTTTGAGCAAAAGAACACGCTTGGTAATTGTCCAAAATTTCTTTTCCAACAACAAAAATGCGTTTGATAAGATTCTTAATTTTTTTTGTTTCTTTAATTTTTATTACTTTTATTATATTTTTCTTTTTCCTTTTTTTTTTTTGCTTTTTTCTTCTTTTTTTTCTCTTCTTTTGGCGACCAATTGGGTGAGGCCTGGCAAGCTTGCCTAAAGTGAGCCTCATCAGGCCACCGGCGAGGCTTGACCTCGCTTAGGCGGTGTGAGGTCGGCCTCACCCTGGCCTGGCGAGGCCAAGCCACATCGTGGCTCGATGTCGTCGTCGGCCCTCATCTGGTCAGTCGTCAAGCATGGTTGAGGCTAGTGATTGGTCAAAAGGAAGAAAAAGAAGAGAAGAGGAGGAAAAAAATGGAATTGATTCTAGGAATTGTTCTCGAAAATAAGTAATTTTTTTCTATTTCTTGATTTTGTTCCAAATATATTCTCTTAACAAAAAAATTGATTTTTATTTTCAGGAACAAAAAATTGATTAAACATATTTCTGTTCTTTTTTTGTTCCCTGTGACAAAAAAACAAAAAAACAGAATTAGTTGTTCTTAGTAGTGTTACCAAATAGAGCCTTATTGTCCATAATGATTGCAAAATGAGACTCATGCATGGAATTCGTGTTTTTAACCAATTGGCTTGATCCGTAATGAGCAAATTTAGTCGAGGAAGATGATGCATACTGACAAATGTCCTTGTTCGAGGACAAGGGCCTGGAAAATAGAGACGGTGGCCTTTGGAAAGATCAAATTACAAGAAGCCAGAGCCTTATTGGCCTGTGCTGAGAAAACAGTGAATTCAACTTCAGGAACTGCTTGTCTGATGAACATTCTTCGGATAGCATTTCGTGAAATGAAATACAGACAAGGGAAGCCTTAAATGTTTGGCTTACTAATTATGTGCAAATACAAGGTTTCAGGCCCCGAAGCACTAGTCATATGATGTTGTTTGGGCTTGTGGTGGGCTTGACCCTTGTGAACCACCATCTTTGAACACCTCTAGTCCAAGTTGATTTGAGAGATGATGACCCAAGGACAATGCAATGAACAGTTACAAAGCCTATTTGTGTTGAACAAAAGACCATTCCTGCAACTTTGTTTTGAAAAATTTCTAAGTGGGGACTTTTTTGGCGTGGACTGGAGCATGCAGATTGCTGGGCCAAATCATCCCCAAAGTCCAAAGCACACCCAATCAAGTAGAGTTTCATAGCGAAGTCTTGTCCAAATCTGAGCCCCAGTCGACCCTTTTTTTTTGTTTTGAAAAATTTCTAAGTGGGTACGACTGGAGCATGCAGATTGCTGGGCCAAATCATCCCCAAAGACACCCAATCAAGTAGAGTTTCATAGCGAAGCTTTTTTTTTTCGATCGCCACAAGAACAAAGATCCCTTCAGATTCTTGTATCTTCATTTGTGCCAACTACCTCCATTAAGAATCTCTCCAATTTGCATGCAGATGGAGAAGGACTTCTGCAGATGACATATAATCAGGCGTGCTTATAGCAAGCAGGTGTTAGGTAATGGAAAAAGGCACGTTCTCTTGCTCGTAGCCCCTCTGTCCTCCAACCCAGAAGTGGCCCCTGTTTTGACATGAGGTCGCACCAACAACCCATGTGAAGTTGATACACAACAACCTCGGTCTGGTCCTGCTGTTTTTCACCTACTTCCATCATACCACAATTGCTTCCTCAGCCACCAACCGTGCCGTTGCTTGCTAAGGTTGATCAAGCTGCCATTGCCATTTTTTCATCTACTCACGACTTTGTCGTACATGATCAAATCCTAATTTTCAAACGTATCCACTTGGACCATTCGGGGACCGCTACCACGATTCGTGCTAGGATCGCAACTTAGCTCCTCGGATCCTCCTTTGTCAACCTTCGCTCTTGTCGATTGAAGAGATCAGCGGGCTCATAAAATCCACGCGAGACGTAATTCTCAGGCGTCAGGAGTTATAGCACGAAAGGCAACATAATAAATTAAAGGTGAACTTTTGCATTCCTTAAAGGTGAGAGTTATCATTGGGCATGTAGTCCATACAAGCACAGTGAAAATGAAACCATGTGAATCTCATGCTGAGGGTTCATTTCATTAATTAAAAAAAAATAACAAATGATGGTTTTGGGTTCTTTCCAAAATGACTTTAAAATGCTGATGCTGATGCTGATGCAGCAACCTCCACTACAAGATTCAGCTAGTTGCGAGTCCTTTCTTGCAAATGATTTTGCCTTTTGAAAGGCACTACAAAATTGTTGGGCCTCTGTCAATGTGGTTTCAAGGAAGCATCGCTCAACAGTTAAAGAATCGAGTTCACACACGCAACACAGCTTTGCTAGATTTCCCCTCGCTTTTCGTCACCTCAACTGGGTCAGGTCAGATCAGATCCGTAGAGAAAATTGGGAAAGAGAACTTGCTTTGGAATGTCTCGATCAACTTAGTGATGCCTGTAACGTCACAAAAACACCAAATGGCCCTTTTTTTTATTTACATGCTCTCTTTGTTTTCTTTATTGCAATTATATGGGAAGTTATAATAGCAAAAGTCTGGTTTTGACTAACAATGACTGGACAGCCCTCAAGTGGAAAGGGAACTGAAGCTTCATGGAAACATGCTGCGATGGGAAAGCAAGTGATCAAGATCGGGTTTTTGGGGTTGGTGGGGGTGGGAATCATCATCTCGTGGCAAGGTCGTTTCTCTTTGATAGAGGCCAATAAGAAAGAGCCCTAATTTATTGCTGAGATAAACTAGCGAATCATATCTCCACACCCGATCATGTGCCAAACTGCACAGATGTGCATATCATCAACTACCACCGAGCAACACTAAATATGCACATTGGGGGTTGCACACTACCTAAACCTGCTCTAGAAGATTAGCTACACATGTGCAATCAGACTGCTTAATTTGGATCATTAGAAACTCGATTTTATATTGGTATTGGCAACGTTACATGAACTTTTCACGAAAATTATTGAGAGTATGCAACATACGTGCTTCACCTTACGCCAATAACTCACACGTGTATCTCAAGACTCTTCTCCTTATGTGTGAGCTTAATATTAGGTTTGATCCCCCTCTCTATCACAACTCATATGTGCAATCTCAACAATCTCTCCTTCACATGTGAGCCTCTCCCAACCTTTCGGACCCAACCATGAGGGCTACATGAACGCTACCATCAGGGCCTCTTCATGTGTGAGCCTCCTCCCACCTTTCAGACCTAGCCATGAAGGCTGCCATGGGATCACGTTGTTGTGCCACAACGCCCACTGCTCGAAAATCATGTTGATCACCAAATTCATTCTTGAAGATATTCACCAAATATCGAAACGCGTAGTAAAAGCCTGATACTATGAAAGTTCAAGTCTAAATCCTGTCAATAAATTATGAGGCCAACTTGAATATATTAGTTACCCCATACTACACTCTAATATGGGACATCTCTATCGATATCCACCCGTGGATCTTACAATAAAAATAACGAGTGGGAAACTTCGTAGGCAAATTACAAAAAGTCTGAAATGCTTTTGAGTGCGCATTGAGTAGGGTGGGACTATCTTGCCAAGCAGCATCGCCAAGGATTCAGACCTTTTTCTCAAGATCGCGAATCACGAGCCGCGAGACTTTTTGACCACTACGGCGGATCGTGCTAAGCATTATTGGTGGTCAAGCCCGTCAACCCCTTTTTTTAATGAAAGAGCATTAGCCGACTCTGCAGAATCAATCGCTTGAGACAAAACGTGCTCATTGGTCGCTCGAGTGATGCAATGAAGTGACGTTCCGACCCAGCTTTTGCGGATTATTATGTTTGGATGTCTCCGGTACATGCGGAACACGAGCGAACACGCATGCACGAGATCACTTGAGATGCACCTTTTGATCGAGAGAAGATTATTGGAGGGCTTTGCATCCAACGAGTACTCTGCCTTTGAGTGCTTCATATTGATTTTGACAAGACGAACACTAGATGTATTGACATATTTTCTCGAAGTTTGTGAACCTTGAAAAAGACAGCAGAGAAAAGGGTCTCCATTGTCATAATAATGTATCCAACGACCTCTTACTTTTTTGCCAATTCGATTTACGCCCCGTAGCTTGATGATCACACGATCGATTCTCATTCTTGCGAACGGGATTTGTCAATTCAACGGAATTAAATGAATTGCTAAGGTCACATTCCTCTTGTTAACACTTAAAATTAACCATATTATCACATGCCAATTATATGGGTAGATGTCACTTCAGGGCCTAATGGAATTATAAATATGCTCTGTGAATATTGGTGTACTATTGGCCGTTGATAGGTGTACTGAAGGAAATTGGCGATCGACGATGAAGGAGCCATGTGTCCAACCATCGTGATGTAAGTTTTGGAATAAATTTGGTGGTAAACTTCAAAAGTAAAGCTTTAAAAAACATTAAGAAATGAACCAAAATAGTGAGCAAAAGGAAGGTGGCTGGTGATCAAAGACCCAGCCAAGTGAGTTATTATCAGCATATAAAGACACGATCGAAGCAATTACATAATGGATTGGCTAAAGAATAGGGAATGTGCTGACAGCCAAAGGCGACAATCCAAATTAATAACCACTCGACGATTATGGGACATCCCTATAAATACCTTGAGTCCTTTAGCGACAAGCCCCCAAACAACACATCAAAATCATTTTATCTTATCATTTTAGTTATCTTAGCCTAGCCTAGTTTAGTTGTAGTTTTAGATTGCTGTTGTTGATTCAATTTTGACAAGTGTCAATATCTCAGGTAACGCCGTTGATTAGATTCGAATGCTATCTTACTATTCGGTGTCATCAATTAGATTCTAACGTTGTATCCTTCTACCCATTTAAGTGCGGTGCCTCCCTAGTGTTGTTTTTACCGTCAAGTTTAGTCGATTAGATTCCAAAGTTGTGTCCTTGTACCCATCTAGAAGTAGTACCTCCTCGATGTTATTTCTACTATCCGGCATCGTCGATTAGATCCCAACATTGTGCCCACATATCCATCTAAAAGCAGTGCCTCCCCAGCGTTGTTTTTATTGTCCAGCGTCGTCGATTAAATGCCGATGTTATATCCTCATACCCATCTAAGAGCAATGCCTCTCTGATGTTGTTTCTATCGTCCAATGTCTCAATTAAATTTTGACATTATTTCCTTGTACCCATCTAAGAATAGTGCCTTCTCGATATTGTTTCTACCATCTAGCGTCGTCAATTAAATCCCAACGTTGTATCACCCACTTGATCTTACTTGATTCTCATTAGCGTACTAAAGTGTATTTGAACTAAGCTGTTAATTAGGTTTTGGCACTTGTTATCGTTAGTTCCAAATTTGTATTGAATGATGTCATTGGATTCAAAACTATATATATAATTACATTTGAACATCTTTGTCCAAAACTAGTACATAACCTAAGTCCCCTCAAAACAAAAAACCAAAAATAATATTTGGTAAAGATATTTTGTCACGGGATTTGAAACCGTGGAAACACCTCTTTACATTTTTAGTAAGAAAGTTTGTAAAAGGGAAAATCTCAAATAAGGGCCTAAAGTGGGTTCATTTTCTCAAAAAAAAAAAAAAAAAGAACCCAAAGTAGACACTATATCAAATAAGGACTCAAAGTGGCTAATTTTGTCTCAAATAATGACCAAAACTTTCAATCTTATTTACAACTTAGGGTAGTTTTGTCCAAGAACATTTTTTCTTTAATTTTTTTTTCTTTCTTCATCTTCCTCACACCTCCTCCTTCGGTCTACATTGCCTCCTTCTTCAACACCATAATCAGGCCCCTACCAGTGACCTCGTGAGCTTCATGTCATCACGTAGTTGATCCTCGTGACAAGAAGTCGGATTAAAGTTATTTGCTACTGGGCACCTTCTCGGATGCTAAAATCATCAGTTCCTCAAGATGCATCAAATCTCGGCTTGCTTGTGCTCAACCTAAAGCTCAGATTGACCTCCATCTGACGACGACAATGTTGGATTTTCTATCAGGGGCAGCGGTCGATGAGGTTGAGAGCTCAAATAGGACTTGTCAATGGCAGCAATGGGGCAACAAAGTACAACCGCTTCTACAGTTAATGATGTCAGATACGACTAATGATCAATCTCAAGATGGGGTATTGATTAAGGAGAAGAGCTATGTCGATGAGAATGGCAAGAGTGTGAGTGGATGTCTCTAGACTAGGGATTATTAAAAGGAGCCATTGGCATTGCAAAGGGAAAGGGGGATCTTTGAAAGATTGAATTTACGCAAGAGAGGCAAACCCAAATTTGAAATTGATGAGGCAAACTTTTGTCGAGGTTGAAATAGTCGCCAGCTGCAACAAAATTGTTCTTTGGCGTGAAATTGTTAATCACCAAGCGTTAATTGAATAGAGGCATAAGTTAGTCAAACAAGACGATCTCGATGCTTGGATATTTCTACTCTGTTGTTGGCAAGCAAGACCGAAAATAGCACAAAAAATTGTAGTTGCTGGGTTAGCGAAAGGCCTGGAATAAGTGGAGCTTGATGCACTCTCGAGGCGAGAGAAATATGTTGCCAAAGGGATTAGTTGCATAGCTTGGGAGTTGGACAAGAAGTTGAGTCTCAGCAAAAGCAGATTCATATTATGGCTTTGAGATCAGAATTTGCGATGAATGTTGGAATAAATAGAACTTATTTTTGAAGGCTCATTTCGGCTTCGTGGAATTGTCTACAAACCATTTTGAGGAGCGAAATTTAAAATTTCAACGAGTTAGACTACGTTGTAATGGCTCGTGTTAAAGAAAACCCAATCTTGGTCATACAACAAGACGACACAGAGAGCAATGGAGGGGCTGATAATGGAGGTGATGTAGAGAGTGAGAAAGATGAAGAAAGAAAAAAGAAGAAAGAGAGAGACAAGAAATAAACATCAATGTTCTTGGACAAAAGTACCCCTGGCTGTGAATAAAATTAGAAGTTCAAGTCCTTAATTGAGAGTAAGTTAGCCCCTCCGGGTCCTTATTTGAGACAGTGTTCACTTTAGGTCATTTTTTGAGAAAATGGCTTCATTTCAAGTCCTTATTTGAGATTTTCCCTTTGTAAAATATTGTAAATTTGTTAGATACCTTTATTTTGGGAGATCACTAAAAGGAAACCCGAGTCCAAATTTGTTAATATTTCTAGTTAGACCCATGTTCACTCAAAAACTTATATATATATTTATAATAAAAAAAAACAATTGATTCTGCATCAACTATGATATATTATCAATTGTAGATTACACCATATCTTTGATGGTAAAACTTCTTCAACAAAAGTTCACACATGCATTTAAATGATCTCCCTCTCATGTTGAGCTCCAATGTTATAGGCAAGGTCCCCTAATCAGATACCTTCTACATCAACGTAATTTTTGAATCTCCATCTTATTGCAACAACCAAACCGCCCCCCCTACATCATTGGTCCCTTTCATTAGACCAAACCATTAAGGCCCTCCTCAACACCATTTTACCATACCACAACACACCCCTTCACCATTAATCTCTTTTACCATTTTGAAGGTTGTCTGAAAAACTACATTACTCAGGAGATTCTTTTCTTGAGATGTTGATCGAACACCAATCCATATTGGGAGCCAAGGAATCAACCATAAATTCTAGTATCATTTTTTTAGGAATGATGATAAAAGCCTCACTCCTTCAATGAAAAGTACCAAAAAAGTCATAAACCAATTGTATTGGAACCGATTTAGTTATAAACCCTTCAATTTGGCCAATTTAATCCTATCGATTTAATCCATTCAGCCAATTTAAATTAAAAATTGATAACATAGACGCTGGTTATGCCACGTAGGATGGCAGGCATGTGGCACGGTCGGCGCCAACATAAACATTTTTAATAATATCTTGAATCTTTTTTATTTTATTTTATATTTTTTTTCCTTTCTTCCCTTTTCCTTTTGTTGATGGCCAAGCCACACTTGGATGAGAGGGCAAGGGCGATGGCGAGCACCAACAAGGTCCTCCTCAAGAACAACCCTTGCCTAAGCATGGCCTAGTGAGCAAGGGCAATGGCAAGCACCAACAAGGCCCTCCTCAAGAACAACCCTTGCCTAAGCATGGCCCGATGAGGCCAACCCTCACCTGCCGCCAATGGCCGATAACCGGCCATGGGCAAAAAGAAAAGGTCAGCCACGAGCAAAAAGAAAAGTGAAGCAAATAAAAGAAAATATATTAAAAAAATATTTAAAAATGTCCACGTTGACACTAGTCGTGCAACATAAGACAATCAGCAGCTAGGTTAGCAATTTCTAGCTTAAATTGGTTAAATTGACTGAATTGGTATAAATGTGAAAATATTTAAAACTAAATTAGCCTAATCGAAATGTTTATAACTGAATTAGTACTAATATAATTGAGTTATACTTTTTTTAGTACTTTTTGCATATTAAGTTTTCATCCATATTCACTCAAAAGTTTAAGTGAATGAAGTATTAATTACTTTACATTCCATTATATTTTCCATTTGATTCTCTTCCGAGATAACTCGTGCATACATTTCAATTATTAAATTTCTCCCCTTTTCTTTTTTGGCAACCCTAGTTTATTTCGGAAAGGACAGCCTCTTTTTCTCTTTGACCCTTTTTCCTGATCGGAGAATCTAGATGGCCAATGATTGAGGGGCATTGTGCCTGGTGACACCTCTCTCTTCAAGAAAAGTACAAACATAAGGCAGGCTTTTATCCTGCAGATGGTCCTGTCTAAACTCAGCTATTGTTTGTGGGTGTCATACAATTTGCATACTTTCCTCGATTGAAAGATTTCAGAGAAGAGAAGAGAAGAGAAGAGAAGAGAGAGTGATTTTTTTTTTTTTTTTTGGTCAATGAAGAGAGAGTGATTTACAAAAGCACCTTTTGGCTGATTTAAGTGAAAGGAAAATAGAAAAAAAATATCAGGAACTCCCTTCGGAATTCCCACAAACGAATCCGCATCTAATTCTTATTTTTTAATTAATCTCGAGAAAAGCTCATGGCGGCTCCATGAACTCAACTCGAAACCACTCCAAGTGGCCAAACTCATGTACGTCTACCAACCCACAACTTTTATTGTGCTTGACTTTAGTTTAAAGTTGCCAATTTATTTAATTGGACAAACTCATTATAAAAAATAATCATTATTTCCACAAATGTGACATGTTGATGCATGAAAGTGGACTCTTTGAGTGCCTGGCCATGCGTCTAGCCTGGACTTGACCTTTAGAATCTTCGAAGAAGCAAATTATGGCAAAGCACATGCCAAGGCATGGCCTCCTCAACCAATCAAACGGCCAATCCCTCCTTTTCTTTATTTCAATCTTGACCAATTGTCTCCACCTCCATTAAGAAAGAAAAAATGACAAAGAAAAAAATGCCAACTTGCCATTATGTGTCTCACTAACCGATTAATGGATTTCTTTTTGGGTTACGTGAATAATTCGCATAAAATGTTGATATACACTGATTATCTTAATTACATGGGACACATGTATTTAAAATTGAAAATTGCAATTCCAATATAAATAAGTTATGGAATATATGCTAAGAATCTTTCGCAAAACAAATGATTTTCTCAATGATATGATAATTTTTCATTGAAATATTCAAAAATGTCATCAATTCATTGTGTGTCTCATTTGCTTTAACATTAAGTTGAAGATTTCTGACCCAAAAAAAAAAAAAAAACATCAAGTTGAAGCTCGTCACGTCACAAAAAAGTCGTCAATTCATTGTAAACTTTTTAGTATATATACTTTTGTCATACATTAATTTCTATACAGATTCGATGGGATGGGATGAGTAATAAAATTCTAAATTATAATGCCAATTTTGTAGTTTTTTTTCCTTCTTTTATATTTCAATTTGGCATGGTCGAGGATCCATTTTTGCCGACCTTGGCTCCACATGAATGAGCTGCCGCAAAGACCCCGCCGCACGTCCGTCGCATCATGACGTGCAGAGCTCAGACATACACGTTTATTTATAATTTGATATATGCGATTCTCTTGTCTCCAAAAACGAACAAAATATAAAAATAAAAAGTCTATTTTTTTTATTATATTTATTTTACTGACGTGATTCATATTAATATTCGATCAACCTGCTTCAAGAAGCCGCATCCATGTTGGCCACTCTTCTCTCTGCGTCGGTTTTCATGGCGTCACGCACGAAAACAAAAGCACTTGACTACGTGCGTCGGATCTCATCTTTAACCAAAATCAAGCTGCTCAAGGAAAAAAATAATATTAAAAATCATCTTGACTTTTTAAGCTCATATCAATTTGCACATTAAATTTCGATAAAAAAAACCCAAGTTGCATCTAAAAGAACTTTCATTTCAATTTTGCTACTCTTGCCATTTCAAATTCACCTACAATGAATAATTGCTCTAAAACATAACACCTCGACCCACTTACTGTTCATCCCCTACCCTCCTACCACCATTGCCGCCTCAACCTAGTTGAGCCATGACCATCGAGGATGACTTGATGCCAAAGAAGATCTAGTCGACCTTGACCAAGACCCCCGCCTAGTCGACATTGGTCATGGCCAAAGAAGAGGGAGACGTGGATAGATGGACGAAGGACTCAGCCAACGTACCGTCTGGTTAGAATCAGTGATGGGAGCTACCACAGAGATTGAAGGAGGTAGGGGTGAGAGAATATGACGAGAGAGAAAGAGGAAGAAAGGGGAATGGTTAAAAGTGGTTAAAAGTTCAGACGAGTTTAAGGATAAATTAGATCTTTATTAGATTTGAATCTCAAAAATTAATTGAAATGTTCAGTTTGATTCTACTCGGGAAATAATTAAAGGCAATGCACCCATAGAAAAAAAAAATATTTGTGATAATAAATTATATAAAATATAATAGAAAAAGATCCGAGCCATTTGAGAATGATCTTGTGCAACGACCTTTAACCCACATCATTCCAAACCCCACAGATTTCCCACTTGCACATATCACTAAAAAAATAAATAATAAAAAATTAATAACGACGACGAGAACAAAACACAACAATTAAATGCGATTCGCTGTAAGCACGAGAGATCCGCCATCGAACGAGGCAATCCAACGGCGCAAAACGCGACAGAGAATCACATCGATTTTTTTATTGCGAAAGATTAAAAAGGAAAAAGGCGAATTAATAGATGCCCGCGCTAGTTAGGCGCGCATGAATCCTCGAGCCCTGTACGGCATAAGAAATGTGGAGAGATTCCTGCTAGAAAAAGCTCTCCGAGTCGACAATGTCTTCTTTTATAAGAGACCCTGATTTTCATTAATCAAGTGGTCCTCGATTTTTTTTTTTTTTTGGTTGGAAAAGTGGTCCTAGATTTCGATCAATGGTCCCCGGACGGCGATCTCTCGTGCGACCCGGTCGAGAAAAACCCGCCTCGGAAAGGAGTAAATGAATCATAAGTCAAAACCTCGAAATACGAAGGTTATTTGCATTTGATGCCGTCAAGAATTGAATGTTTTCACGATATGTTGAGGGTTTGAAGAGCTAAAGTGTCCAACCACTGGGATTCGTCCCAGTGGCTACCCTTTCAACATGGAAATGAGAAAGATGAGGGATTCAATCTCCATCTTCTTAGGGGGATGGGGTGGGGACGCATAAGTTTTAAGAGTGGGTTTCGATTTCACGGCATGCGAGGCGGAAAGAAAAGTCGAGTACGAGAATAAGTATAAAGTAGGAATAGAGTAGAAAGAGAAAAAAAAAAAAAATTTAAAGTGTCCGACCATCGTTGGTCAACGGGTCCGGGGTTCTTCTGCTCGGGCTTTTCCGTGCCATCTTTTCTACTGCGGTTTGAGCATGAGCACGCTGTTTCGTCTACCAATTAATTTAAGTAATCAGGACTAACCTTTCCAATATGTCAAGGCGGACTTTTTTTGGAATATCGAGAAGAGAGGTAGGCGCATGGTGAAGCGAGCTAATTGAGTGTATTGAAGTTCGCTCCCACTGAATTGTCACTGTTGACTCCACGTGTGTAGCACCGGGAGCATGTGCCCTTCCACGTAATTTGAGCCAAAACAGCCAAACTTAGTGTTGAATAAACTTTCTTTTTTCAATCGTCGCTTGATAGATTAGGAGATGGTGATGGATTCCAAAAATAACAGGGGAGCATGATTTCAGGACATAACTTGAAATCAGAAAACTGAATCAGTGAAAACTTGTCCAATTTTAGATTTCAAGATATATAAGGTAAAGTTCGAATTTCAAAAATTGAGGAACTTATTTCGATAAGTGGGTTCTAAATTCTAAGTAGGTAAAACTTATAACGTAAAAAAAGTTTTCGTATTTTTCTTAGTTTATGTCTCCATGCGATCCTACAGTATTTCATGAGATAATTATGAATCACTAGTCTGAGTTTCTATTTTATAACTTAGATTTTTACTTTGTTAAATTCATGTGTCTAAATAGAATTCATAGTCAGTGAATTGTAACATCACGTAATTACAATCGTTTAACAAAATACTCTCTGTATATTTGGTTCGTATGATTTATACCGCCAACAACCACACACACACATATATATAATCATTGATGAAATGATACATACTTGCTTTTGCTTTATCGAATTTGTACTGGTCTGGTCCATCAAATTTGAGCTAGAAGAAATATATATATATGCTCCAACAAATTTTTGTTCATAAACAAAGAAGAGAATGGGCTTCACGAAAGATGAAGATCCCCAGTCAAAGATTCTTCTCTTCCCCAATTATTTCTCTTTTTTTCTAATTAAACCCCTTCCGACCGGCACAAATTCATTTATATTCTAATAAATCAAATGTATTTATGATATACTCTTTTGTCGCTTGGTCCACCATAGATTATCAGTCAGTTGAAATTTCTGTACATGCATCTTCCCCTTTTTTCTATTTATTTCTTTATCATTTTTTATATATTTTTTAATAGCCAAGTAGCTAGATTTTTCGCAAAAAATGTCAACGAGGCCAACCGAAAAATAGGTAGGATGTCATCGTCGCCGAAATATACATAATGCACAATATCGACCAGCCCGTGCGAAGGTGACGCCTTCAGGACAAATTGCATATTCTTTTGTCAATGTCATGGGAAAAAAAAAAAACCCAAAAAGTCTACGACAAATAAAAAGAGAGGAAAAAATACACATTAGCGAAGGAAAATTCCGGGAAAATAAGGAACCTGCAAAAATTATTTTAGTTTTTGAAATTACGTGACGTGTCGCCTCACCTTCATATATAGGTTGATTGGTTGTGGAATAGATAAATATAAAAACCAAGGAAAAAGGTGAATTCCACTCTCTAAGATTAGGACAAGAAATCATAAAGTAATAACATAAATTAATTATATGCCTTGTCGGCTAAGCAAAAGCGCCTTCATCGAATGTACTATGGTTTCTCCACAAGCGTTGACTTGTTAGGCCCATCGATTTTTTGAAAATTACACGTCTCTCTTTTCACGCGATCAACTGGAGTTCATAATTTTAGGTGAAATCTGACAATAAAGTCGGATCGTGCCTAGTACAATAAAAATTACGTGATTAACTTAGAATCTACCTTATTTAATTTAATTTAAACGGGTACTGTGCCAATCTATATTCAACGTATACGATAACCATAATCAAGTTAGCTAGGTGAGCAGATTTTAGTAGCGAGTGTTGAAATGTTCATATGGGTCGTTGTGCTGATGTGCCAAAAGAGAGTGATGGGCTCGGGTTTGGGAGCGGCACTAAATTAATCTATGTGTGAAGAAGCAGGATGAATTTGTCGACTGAAATAAGATGGTCAAAGAAGAATCCATTCTTTTTGGTAGTAAGAGTTTATTCTATAGAGTTTATTCTATCTAATGGATAGCAGTTCATGAAATTCAGGTTGTGAAATAAGATGGTCAAAGAAGAATCCATTCTTTTTTGTAGTAAGAGTTTATTCTATAGAGTTTATTATATCTAATGGATAGCAGTTCGTGAAATTTAGGTTGTGAAACCGACACATAAATTCCATCCTATTTACGTGAATGCTTTCTACTCGAACACACGATAGGATCCCTCACTTATGGTCAAAGGAGAAAGCTTGTGATTGGAAAATGAGAGAAAGAGATTCTAGGATTGTCGCTGTATAAGAACTTGAGGAAGCATTTGGATGTTCTTGCCTTTTAAGAAAATGAGATTCGGGAAAGATGATGATGGATCGAACAATATCGTTCGTGACTATGATGTTCCATCCTTTATTGGTGTCTTGACACTTTCTGAGGAGATAAACTGGTCTTGATCGGAACTTCCTTTACTTTTGGAAATCCAAAGCTTAATTTTAACGCCATGAAAATATACTCGGAGATAGTCTCGCTCTTGATAAGATGCCTAACCAAAGAATTGACACTCGGAGAGGCCAGAATATTGACATCAAATCACGTCTTCGTCTTGTAGTATACTTAAGTCTTCTTTTTACCAATCGACAATGACTTTACGACATTTTTACATGACATCAATGGAGTTCTCTGTTTACCTCCCAAGTCACCGTCGATTTTCATATATTACTCTCATTTGCGACCAATGTCATACATTCGAAAATAAGCATTCAAACCAATTTGATTGTCTAGGTTTCATAATTAGGATGGCGTATGTCGTACTCCTGAAAGTTAAGTGAACTTAATGGCGTTATACCTTTTTCTATAAGAAAAATTCAATAGATATTTCGTCTTATCACGTGTTAATCAAATCAATTACGTTGGTCACGGTTCGATCAATTACTATAGTCCCAGGCGATGGAGAAGCGACACCACCTAGCTTTAAGTATAGTTAACGAGGGTCTCGGGGCATCTTTAAAAAGATCATTTTTGACCATATTCTATATTCAAAGGCATAATTTGCCTGCCCATTGACAATTTGGCGGGCTGGGGTAGGTGGCAGCTTGGACCCGTAAGGAACCTAACAAAAGTCGGATCAACATGTGGACTTCAAGATAGAGCCTTAGCTACCGTCCAATTTGCAGCAGTCATTTCATGGTTTAAGATAAATATCATATTCACTTCATTTTATAGATTCTTTTCTTTTTCCTTTTTTCCTTTTACATTTTGGGGCAGGACAGATTCTTTTTCATCATATTTTATTACCATGTTGTAAATTAACCCATTTAACATGACTGTCACGTGGCTGCTCCCTGTTATTGTTGGGTTGCCCTTTTCATTATGTTATTCATTGAGATAAAATAATGGAGGGAAATAGGAGAGAAAGCTAGAAGAAAGGGGCCAACAAAACAAGGGGATGGAAATAAAATAAGAAGTGGAAATTCCAAGGAAAAATCATATCGTAGTGTGATTAATTTGACTATAATGATGGCTTGCCATGATGCTGTATGCAGCAGTAATGAGTACCATCTGTTCCTTTTTCTAATTTAAATATATATTCCTCAAAAATAATAATTACTAAATCAATCGTGATCCTATCTTACGAATGTTAATGAAATCGAATTGGGTCAAAAGCTTTTGCTCCCAAAACTCAATGCATTTCTTTCGCCCAATTTCTTTTCAAAATTTCAACATGGCACATTTCATCTGGGTTGCCGTCTCAGCATTCTCTTGAGGCAATTGGTTGGAATGATTATATTGAATTTCACGCGCAAATGTTTAAGACTATATTTACAAAATTAAAATATTTAAGATTAAATTGATATATGTGCAATAAATTTATGATCAATTTGATAATTTTCCCTCATTGAAAATTTCACTGCTACTACTATCATCATCATTTGCTTCCAATGCTATTTTGTTTTAGAAGATAAAACTTAAGAGGTAACTAAGTTAGAACATCATATATGATATGATATTCTGGGCGCTTTTGTTTCACAAAAAATGAATGATTCGAAAAATATTTTTTATAAATGATCGTTTTTATAACTTACAAAAATGAGTGAAATTAAAATATTCTCGTAACTCACGAAAATGTTTGGTCATAAACTTTTGTCGATAATTTATTTTTCTCATCAACTTATTATTTCAAGCGACATAAGTGGGCATTTAGAAAAAATTTTTAAAATTATTTATTTTTTATTAAATAAATGGAGGCTCCATGATGTGGTATTTTATTTTTTCTTAAACCTACTCTTCTCGATCTCAATATTTGGTTTAAATTAGGACCATCAAGCGTGGCATCTACGAACTTATATGCGTACTTGCGTAGCGAGGAGGGGGACCAAGTCGACTCATCGTTTTTAACATATTTTAGACACGCCAAGTCACCCTGATCTTTGGTCACGCGCGCCGACGCCACAGACAAGAAACGGACGAAGCAACTTGGTCGTTCCCGAACAGAGGAAAATTGTTGCGGTCATTAGCCAAAAACGGGGTGTCGTCCGGTCTATGGTCTAGGTCGTTCTCTAGCTCTGCCTGTCTGGGACCACTTACTATGTTTTCACTACTTCTCTTATTTATATGCTTTTTTTTTTTCTAATACCAAGAAAAACTCAAAATCAGTACATTTATGATAAATATTTTCAAAACTAATATTTTCATCATAAAAAACTTCAAACTCGTGAACATGTAATAATTTAATCATTAAATTGCTGAATTGGATAACGTGCGACAGTTAATAAGTATATTAATTTGAGATTTTACACCTAATTTGTCACAGATGTATTAATGATATTATTCTAATTTAACTGTAACTAATTAATGATAAACTTATTACAAATATACTTATTTTGAGTTAGTTTGGGTAAATGATCATAGGTGTATTAGTTTACGATAATTTTTTGTTACAAAATTAATTTGAGATAAATTTGTCATAAGTTTATCAATTAGAGATTTTTTGTTTTGTGTAATCAATGTCTTGAAAATCAAAACAATAGACGAATGACAATACTTGTGGCAACAATAGTGATACTATTATGCGATATGCCGTATCTAATTAACATACCTTTTCGGTGCCATTGCAAAAGAAAGTAAAATTGCTAAAGAGATATGCGATGTCGTGCGAGCATGTCACCTAATATTAGCATTCCGTGTCGTTTTCGTCTTCGCTTCTGTGTTCATGGCATGTATATCTCAATACGCAAGTCATCGTGACACGGTTGTCGTACGAGTACCTTAGGCGTGCGTGTCTTCTTATGCTCGCATTTCGTTCGGTTGACGAGAAAACACCGAAAAAGTCGGTCGAAATAGGGTTTGCCGGAATGCTCGGACGGGATTTTGGCTAATGAGTTCGTTTCGGGCATTTGCCGAGTTACCAAATGCGGGAATGCGGCGATGCCCAGTGCCTATTCTGGTGATGCGCAGTTCTTTTTATCAATCATGTTCAATAGATATCTCGAGGGCACTCCACTGGTAGGGCCCTGGAAAAAATAATGTCACGTTGCGACTCGTTTCATCGAGCGACACGATGCCTTCCCGGGCTAATTATGAAAGTCATTTTCCACCTTGAATTATTGCAAGGACAACCCACCACAAAAAAGGCAAATTGACGAGACGATTGATGCAAGATTTTGTTTCTAGATTTTGCTCCCCGATGACTAGGATGATGATTAGACATGAGCTGGTCGAGTCATCTAATCTATTTTCTTACTAGGAAAAAACTCAAAGCAACACCCTCGTGTTTTTCTTTCGCATTCAATGTATACCTGGACAACAAGGCTCGATTAGCCTAAAACGACGTCATTTCATGTCTGTTTATACATGTCCGTTTATACATCCATCGATATCATATGATATGCGCGAGACGAGATAAGTGGGTTTCTGATTGAAAAAAAGATAGGCACATGACTCGACCCTTCATTCGAAAGCTTCTTACAAGAAATGGATTTTTTGGCCATTATTGCTCCAGTCGAGTGCGTCACTAGATCAATTTTTTTTCTCTGTTTTCTACTTGAGAAAACATTGCATCCGACGTACTTTCGCTTTTAAGAAATTCAAGCCACTTGAAACTGCGTAGCAATTGTATCTGCTTTTGACGTGGAAACTTGGGATCAATGGCCGTTTCTGTTGTCTGGCCTCGCGCCGGTCTTTGTCGCTGAGGAAGAAAGGAGATAAGCGCTGATGACTTGGACAAAATCCAGTTTTGGATTTGACAACGGCGTGATAAAGAGCGAAGAAGAAGATGCCAACGCTTCGTTTTTTTTTAAATCTCAAGATAGAGACACAGATGGTTTTAATATGTTTGTTAAATTTTTAATTTATTCTATTTGGTTCCTTAATTTTAACTCAATAAGCAATATGATTTATCAATTTTTAATTTGTTGAATGTGGTCATTGGACCTTTGATACCTATTCAAGTTAATTTTTAAATTATATGAAAACGTTCAATATTTCCTTACCATTAATTTAAGTTTAAGGACATCATTGAATATTTTCATATGGGTCAAGAACTAACTTGATTATCTACTAAAAGTTTAGAGATTATATTGAATAAATTATAAATTGAGGGATTACAAATCCACATTGGGTTATAGTTCAGGGATTACATTAAATAAATTAAAAGTTCAGGTACTACATTACACGTTAAGTTAAAGTTCATGTGGTAACACTACGAAAAACTTTAAACAGATATGTTTGTAACAAATTTACTGAAAACTAATTTTTTGACTACAAAAAACTCCCAAAGTTGTATTTTTTTTTTGTCGGTCCTACTCTATTCTTAATCTAACACTCACTTTCAGACTTTTCTCTTTACATGGCGTTGAAGTCGAAACCTAATATTGAAACTAAATCGTTTCCACCCCAACCCCTCCAAGTAGGTGGGAGGTTCCAAGTTGGAAGGGCGGCCACTGGGCAAATCCAGTAGTTCCAAACTTATACACTTATGACAAATTTATTATAAACTAATTTTTTTATCACAAAAATCCAAAATTGATATACTAACAACAAATTTATCTAAAATAAATTTTTAGTATATTTATTACAAATTTATCAAAAACTAACTTTTATTCGTCGAGCGATAGCCCTTCCACTAATTTTTTGATCACAATATTATAAATCTATTATAAGTTTAATATATATTTTTATTTATAATTTTTCGTAATATTAACTCTTGCGTCATCTTCTCTTCTTATCCTTTTGCCCCTCGCATCGATAGCCTGCGTCAATTCCAACGTCATGAATGGAGCACGAAATTTCCAATTCGCGCTTTGACTTTGACCCAGCATCTAGGCATGGGGCCCACGGCGACTCCAGCTCGGGGACGACCGGGACGAGCCGATTTTTTTAGCCGCGGGAAGGGACCAGATAGACGGATACCTAACCCCGGGGGGGTAGGTGTCGACCAAAGGACGCGAGCCTTCCCGTCTCCCGAGGTCACCGACGGTGAATTTAGCAGCCCCTTGTCTAGCGGGGCTTTTCCGGACATTTCGCTCTCGGCGGAGAAAAACTCAGCGCCCCGCCTCCGTGCCCCTTTTTCCTTTTTAATGGTCGAAGCCGCTCCGTGCCGGTTGACTTTCTGATAACTGCGCGCCCGTTTGACTAAAATCACATTCACCGCCTTAGGCTACATAACTCTCTTAACTAATTTGCACATTTTGGAAGGTTTAGCCAGCGGATTAATTTAGAAACTAATCGGTAATTAATATTGATGAGTCGCCTCTTAGCATCGAAAATGGCACTGAAGCCGAGTCTATCATCATAAATCGAGTTTCAATTGACAACTACAACGTGACTCATCATCCGAAATTATCTTATCTTAACTAATACGATTCTTGAATTTTATTTTACCCACAATCTCAAGAAATTCATAATAGTTATGATTTGAACGATCAATATAATTATGATATTCTATCAACTTTGCTCAACTCTAAACTGAAAGGGGATCGAAAAGACAAACTTTGCGCCTTCGCGTGCGCCCTTTCAGACCACAGATGAGCCAAGAATCCATGGGACGAGGTCCCCCCCCTCAAAGAACTTTCCCCCGAAAAACCCCGTCCGTCATCTCCATCTTTTCCAACCGTCCGCCTGCCCCCCCGTCCTAGTCATCGCCCAAAAACACTTCGCTCATTTCCCACGCCAGAAAAGGGCCAAAAGCCGCCACATCCTTTTAGGCAAATAGGACCAAAGACGCCACCCCCTCCACCCGACTTAATCTATTCAAAGAACCGACCAAAACAAAGGACTCCTATGTGGTAAAGACTGTCCATATCCCCAAGCTTTACATAAAAAATCAGCAATTGTCTCTCTTGCCGCTGGCCGCATAGAGCCGCTGGCACCCCAAGACATCGCGTCCGCAGGTGGCCGCGTAAGGGCGATAATTATGAAGATAATTATTAAGATAATGTGCATTATTAGCACCTCGTCTAATACTGTCAGCCGTTCCGTCGCTTAAAAATAGCTTGTCAACTCTAATAATTGTGCAAGGGCGGGCGCCGTGTATTTACCGTAATACCCCCTGGCACATAGAATGTGTTTTTTTTTTTTTTTTTTGGTGGGGGAAGGGGTGGCGTGATTTTCTTAACCTTCTGTTGCTAACATGCGTCAAGTTATGGGATGTTTAATTTGATTAGCAAAAGCATGATTTAGATTGGCAAGAAAAGTCCGTTCATCTTGCCTGGAAAAGTCAATGAGGACGACAAGCTTAGCATGGAACAAAGAAAAAAGAACCCATGTCAAGGGTAAGATGATATTTCGAGAACTGTCATGCAATTGAATTGGTCGTTGATATAATTCTTTTTTCCAAATATCTATGGATTATGATTAGATAGAATAATCACATCTCATCCGATCTTGTAAACTTTCCAATAAAGGTTCTCTTGATAAAATAATAGTTACATCAATCTCATATGCAATACAATGGGATATTCGATAGAATTGTAACGGGAGCAGATTTTTGGGCCAATGACAGGAATTGCGGATGTTTTGGTAAAACAGGAGTTAATTATGGGCAAATGGGTCGTGATAGCCGCCCTGAAATTTTTAATGGTATAAACTTGTAAAAGGAAGTATGGTCAGGTACGTTGCACAGGTCAAATGATTAAAGCAGGATTTCTTTGCAACTAGGGAAATTTACTTTTAGAGGCTCGGACCCTAAATAGGGAACAAAAAGCATCCAATCCACATTAAATAAAGGAGCCAAAAAGAGGAAAATGGGTGGGAGGGTGCTACCCGATAGTCCAAATTGGGGCAATTTAAATTAACCCTGGGTCGGACCCAGCTTTTAATTAGGCACCTCAAATTACCGAGGTGCACACGTGTCGGATTCCTGCCACAAGAAAACGGAATAAAAAATTCGCAAATGAATCGGGCGTCCCCTCGGTGGTCATTACCGAGAAAAGCAGATGCTTAGCGGTTAATAATAAATTTTGATTGATTGATTGGGAGATTAATTAATTTAGCTAAGTTAAGCCCAGTTGTCTTAGATGGAAACAAAGCTAAAATCTGCGTCCCCCAAAAAAAATCCAGAATTTCTTTCCTTTTTTTTTTTAAATTTATTATTTTCCCGGTTTGGACTTTGCCCAGATCGCGCGGTGGCTCGGCGCCGAGCCCCGGATCCCAAATCGGGACTTCTAGTTAGGCCCCTTTCTTCGGACGGGGAAAGCCGAGAGAGGCTCCGAATTTAGGAAAAAGAAAAAGAAAAAAAAACCCTTAAAAGAGAAAAGTCCACGTCGCTTTATTTATTTATTGATTTTTAAAATATATTTTTAAAGAGGATTCGGTTGAGAATTATCGGGCGATGGCGAGAAGGAGGCTGGGAGGGGTTGGGGGGGTGGTGGGGAAGGAACCGGGGGCAAAAAAAAAAAAAAAAAAAAGAAAAAGTTAAAAAAAAAAAATGGCAAAACGAGAAAACCCGAGGTGGGGCCCAGCGAGGGAGGCAGAGGCCAGCCAGGCACGAGCGGCTGTCGCGTGCCGCATCGGCGGATGCACGCGTGGCGGCCCCCACGAGCGCTGAGCTGGTGCTGTGGCCTTGACCTTGGCCCTCGGCCGGGAAAGGAAAAACCGGGGAATGCTGAGGTGGACGGGGTAAAATTTTGCCTTCCGGTGGGCCCCGGCCACCTATCCCTCCTCCATCTATCTGCGAAGTTTTTTTCCTGTTTTCTATTTTCTCTTCTTTTCTACTTCGGAAAGGAGGGGGAGATGAGAGGGGAGAGAGAGAGAGCTTCTCTTCTATAAATTGACTGCTCTCGCATTCCCATTCCTCCCCCTCCACATCCCCAACCCGAAGCGCCAGCCGCCGCCGCCAGCCGCCGCCGCCGCTACCGCCGCCGCCTTCCCTCCTTCCTCCTCCGTCGCCGCTCCCTGCTCCGCCTCCCTCCCTCCCTCCCTCCCTCCCTCCCGAGCCCTTCGATCTTCTCTCCATTCTCTCTCCCTCTCGCTTTCTCTCTCCAAATCATTGATCAGATCTTTTTCTGCAGCTCTCTCTCCCTCTGTCTCCCTCCCTGCGCGTCTCTGCATTTTGTGGGAGGGGGAAGATTATATATTTAGCTCTGCTGGTGCAGAGAGAATCGGTGGTTCACCCACATTTTTTATTTCTGCCCCGGAGAGAATCTCTGGTCTCGAAGAATCCGCTCCGCCAACGAGAGCCCATAATTCGTGAATTCTTATAGTGGGTCGCGTGTGTTTTTCTTTTTTCTTTTTTTCCACCATAATTTCGTTCTTTACTAGCATTGTTGGGTCGAGACAGCTCTCGCTCGTGAACCTCGAAATCGTGAATCCCCGGAAGGGCTCTTCTTCCTTTTCTTCCTCCGAGCGTCCAAACCCGCCTGCTCTTTCGCTTCGCTTGCTGGCCATTTTTCGGGCGCGTGAACGGAGGGTCGAGGTGGGATTGAGCGAAAGAAGCGAACTTGGGACTGGCTTGAATCGGCCCCCGTTTGGTATACGTATCGATAGATCTGCTGAGGATTTGGTTGTTTTTTTTTGTTTCTCTCGTTTTTTTCGCTGGAGTGGGAAGTGGGTTTGTCGCGGGTTTGTTATCAGATCCTTTCCCCGATCTCGCTTGGATTCGATTCTGGCGGTAACAGCTTCAACCCCCTTTTATCCCTGCGAAAGGAAGTCCTTGCCTTCGCCTCTCGTCCGTAGCGGGCAGCCAATCGAACCCAAGTCGCCTTCGTCGTTTCGATAATGTTGTCCGCTTCGTCGAGCTCGCTCCTTCAGCCGAAAACGGGACCTCATGCTCTGCCGACGTCGCTCGCCAGGCCGTCCATTACGCCCCAGCTGAGCGTGTCCCGTTCCAGGAGCAGAGCGAAGGTGGCGAGCCGATGCTCTGTTTCCAAGAAGTCAACGGGCGTTCTGCAGAAGAATTTCTTCGGGCCCCGGCTCCGGGAGACCGGATCCGAGAGGCTCCGCGCCTTGGCGTCCGATGGGTCGTCGAAGCTCCGCCTCCTCGTTCGGTCTGCATTGTCGGCGGTCCCGGAGAAGCCTCTCGGTCTCTACGACCCGAGGTTCGATAAGGACTCTTGCGGAGTCGGTTTTGTTGCCGAGCTGTCTGGTGAAAGCAGCCGCAAGACGGTGAGTGATTTGGTCATCCATTTCCACACGCTTTATTCATGCGCAATTCGTCTTCGTTTGCTCTCCATGTATGATTGGACGCCTGCTTCTTTGATTGGTTTGGCGTTCATGTTGATTTCGTAAGTGCATTTTCCGCGGGCTTGCTTCCCAGTTTACTTGAAGGAATGATATGCTCGCGTTTGATCCGATTGATTTCGTGGGTGTAGATGTCAATTCGGGATACGTGCGGTGTTTGATGGTTTTATGTTGTCGTCCGTAGGTGACGGATGCTTTGGAGATGCTGATTCGTATGTCGCACCGCGGTGCTTGCGGTTGCGAAACGAACACTGGGGATGGAGCTGGAATTCTTGTTGCGCTTCCGCATGAATTCTACCAGGAGGTATGTCCTGTTCCTCTGTATTTACTCCTTTCGTTGTGTATTATATGAAAACGGAAACTAAATAAGAAAACCTTTCACTGGCGATCATTGGAGCAATTCCATGTTACTGGCAAAATAAAATAAAAAAGAGAGAAATCCTTTCTTTTTAAATTTATGCTTTTTTTTTTTGGTTTTGTTTCGTCGACTAACAATTTTCGTTCGAGGTAACAAACATTTTTTGCGGTTCAATGTCTTTCTGGTTCTTCGCTCGTATATTGATCGTTGCTCGATTGCCTCCTCACAGGTTGTCAAGGATAATGGATTTAAATTACCGCCTCCTGGCGAGTATGCTGTTGGCATGTTGTTTTTGCCGACGTCTGAGACTCGACGAGAACAGGGCAAAAGAGTATTCCAAAAGGTAGTCTTGCCACCGATTCTCTCTCTATCTGTGCCCCCCGGTGGTCATTGGAGCTAATCCACCCGCCGGAATTGGATCATGTCTTAAGCCTAGTTGCATTGTTTGCATCTTTCACTTTGTCTTCAAGTCTGATGTGGTTGTTTGGTGGTTTATCTCGTGAAGGTTGCGGAGTCTCTTGGGCACATGGTCATTGGTTGGAGATCTGTGCCAACTGATAATTCTGGGCTGGGCAAGTCGGCTTTGGAGACGGAACCTGTAATTGAACAAGTATTCCTTACGCCTAGTTCCAGGTCAAAAGTTGATTTGGAGCGACAGGTACTTGCTTTTTATCTCAATTTATTATTTCAATGCCTAGGACCTCGTTGTCCATCCTAAGGATTTTTGTTTTGCGAAAATTAACTTGTAACTTTCGTTTTTCTATCGACTAACGCACTTGTTCCATTTTTTACTAGATGTACATACTCAGGAGGGTCTCGATGGTAGCTATTCGTGCGGCCTTGAACCTCCAACATGGCAGTGCTAGGGACTTCTACATCTGTTCTCTGTCCTCAAGGTTTGTTTGTAAATGAGATCAAATCGTATCACATTGCTTCGGTACTTTTCCCCACTCGATATCTCATCCGTTTGTTTATCCAAATTTGCAGAACTGTTGTCTACAAGGGTCAGCTGAAACCTGTTCAGTTGAAAGATTATTACTATGCAGATCTTGGCGATGAAAGGTTCACGAGCTACATGGCCCTGGTAAATATATTAACCTTTTACTTTCTTCTCCCTCCACTAACTCCGTACTTCAACAAACAGCATGGAACGAGTGACTGACGGGATGCAAGGTTGAGGAATGACTTCTGAAGCCTTGGGGTTTGAATGATCCCTTAAGTTCTTCGACTCCCTTAAGTACACTGGGTGAGTTGGTAAGACACCTCGTTGTCAAGTAAATCATGTATACTGAAACCTGGTGCAGAGCAGTAGTTTCAGTCTCTTAAGGATGAGATGACCTATTTAGTGGAGGGACTTGTTCAGTCAGACTGCCTTAGGTTCCCAGTATTCTCATACTTTCATCCGCGTCACAGTTCCATGTTCGTGGACTTTGTTCCAGATTTCCCCTGCTGAATAATGCACAATTGCAGTGTACAATGACTGTATTGGCTGTTGTACTGGTGCAGATACACTCCCGCTTCTCAACAAACACATTCCCAAGCTGGGATCGCGCACAACCAATGCGAATCTTAGGTCATAATGGGGAGATTAATACACTCAGAGGCAACGTGAACTGGTAATTTCAGATAACGAGCTTGTTGAGTGCGATTATTGGCTATTATTTTCTCTTCTTCCTACAAGGAATATCATTGAATAACAGCCAAAAGGCATAAAATCTTTGGATGTGACAGTACTCGATGTGTCTCACCTTTCTTGAAAAAATTGCTGCTTTCCACTCTTTTGATATATAAAATCTCCAGGTCTAGTTTAAGAAGAATCCAATGTTAAATTCTGGTATCAATGTACAAGTTTTGCTTCACTAGGTTTATGGAACTTTTACCTTGTTAGTTATATGAATAATACTTCTTCACAGACCTTTTTTGTTATCTCTCTTGCCTTATCTTTTTGTATTGACACTGTATTACACTCTTTTCTTCTTCTTCTTAGGATGAAAGCACGTGAGGGTCTCTTAAAATGCAAGGAGCTTGGTCTGTCAAAGAATGAGTTGAAGAAGCTTCTACCAATTGTAGATGCCAGTTCATCTGATTCAGGTGGAAATCTATTCTGTTATATCATAGGTGCTAGTTGCTAGTGGAACCACCTACTTGCGTGGTTCATTGGGAGTCAGTATCTTTATGGACATAAACTTGGAAGATCTCATGGTCTAACTTAGGAAAACTTCCCTCTTTTAGGAGCTTTTGATGGTGTTCTTGAGCTTCTAGTTCGGGCTGGCAGAAGTCTCCCTGAAGCTGTAATGATGATGATCCCTGAAGCATGGCAAAATGACAAGAACATGGATCCTCAAAGAAAGGCTTTGTATGAATACTTCTCAGCTCTTATGGAGCCATGGGATGGGCCAGCTCTGATTTCATGTAATAATTTGTTGCATTACAGTACCATTTGAAGCAAATTCTCGTGCTATCTACTTATCTGCAGAATCACTTGCAGTTACTGATGGCCGCTACCTTGGAGCAACATTGGATCGCAATGGCCTGCGTCCTGGTCGTTTCTACATCACTCATAGTGGAAGAGTAATAATGGCAAGTGAAGTTGGTGTGGTTGACATTCCTCCTGAAGATGTGTCTAGGAAAGGAAGGCTGAACCCTGGGATGATGCTTTTGGTGGATTTTGAGAAGCATATTGTTGTAGATGATGAAGCCTTGAAGCAACAATATTCTATGGCGAGGCCTTATGGAGAATGGCTTAGAAGGCAAAAGATTGAACTCAAGGACATAGTTGACTCTGTTCCTGAATCTAAAAGGAATGCTCCAGCCGTTGCTGGGGTTGTGGCAGTAAGTGTCTGAGTTTGACAAATTTCCTTTGTTTATTTTTGTGTGGGATGCTCATCTTGTTTGATGTCTATCAGGCATCTGCAGATGATGACAGCATGGAAAATATGGGAATTCATGGTTTACTGGCCCCTTTGAAAGCTTTTGGGTACACAATCTCTCTATATACTTAATACTGAACATCCTCTTTGGTCTTCTTCTTGTTCTGAAGCTTTCACTTTTGCAGTTACACTGTTGAAGCTTTAGAAATGTTGCTGCTTCCTATGGCAAAAGATGGTACGGAGGCCCTTGGATCAATGGGAAATGATACACCTTTGGCTGTCATGTCTGAAAGAGAAAAGCTCACATTTGAGTACTTCAAGCAAATGTTTGCTCAAGTGACAAACCCTCCTATCGATCCAATCAGAGAGAAGATAGTTACTTCGATGGAATGCATGATTGGGCCAGAAGGTGATCTTACAGAGACCACTGAGCAACAGTGCCATCGCCTCTCGCTAAAAGGTCCTCTTCTGTCCATTGAAGAAATGGAAGCTGTTAAAAAGATGAATTACATCGG
This sequence comes from Eucalyptus decipiens, assembly GCA_014182575.1. Lineage (NCBI taxonomy): Eukaryota > Viridiplantae > Streptophyta > Magnoliopsida > Myrtales > Myrtaceae > Eucalyptus > Eucalyptus decipiens. The sequence goes on along the minus strand of CM024609.1, from coordinate 28,729,983 downwards.
TTGGCAAAGCAAAATCATAGACATAACTTACTCCAAGAGACGTGGGAGAAAGGGACTGGAGGAAACCTTGGATAGGATCTGTGCAGAAGCAAGTAAAGCTATCAAGGAGGGCTATACAACTCTTGTACTGTCTGATAGAGGTATTTTATTGTTAAACTGGATCTAATTTCTCTTGAAAGAACTTGTTTATAGGATGGAGTTTTAACTACTTTTTCTTCCAATGCAGCCTTCTCCCCTGAGCGTATTGCTGTAAGCTCTCTCTTGGCTGTGGGTGCTGTCCATCATCACCTTGTAAGAAAGCTTGAGCGCACTCAAGTGGGGCTAATTATTGAATCTGCCGAGCCACGTGAGGTGCACCATTTCTGTACACTTGTTGGGTTCGGTGCTGATGCCATATGCCCGTATCTGGCAGTAGAGGCAATCTGGAGATTGCAAGTTGATGGAAAAATTCCACCCAAAGCAAATGGTGAATTTTTTTCAAAGGACGAGCTGGTCAAGAAGTATTTTAAAGCAAGCAACTATGGAATGATGAAGGTTCTTGCAAAAATGGGGATTTCAACTTTGGCCTCCTATAAGGGTGCTCAGATATTTGAAGCTTTGGGTCTTTCATCAGAAGTTATTGAGAAGTGCTTTGCTGGAACTCCAAGCAGGGTGGAGGGTGCAACATTTGAGATGCTTGCCCAAGATGCGCTTGATTTGCATGAGTCGGCATTTCCTAATCGTGTCTTCCCCCCTGGTAGCGCAGAAGCCGTTGCACTGCCTAACCCTGGTTCTTATCACTGGAGGAAGGGTGGTGAGATTCACCTGAACGACCCTCTTGCTATGGCGAAGCTGCAAGAAGCTGCCAGAACTAATAGTGTGGCTGCATATAAGGAGTACTCGAGGCGCATCCAGGAATTGAACAAAAGCTGCAATTTGCGTGGTCTCTTGACTTTCAAGGAAGTGGCAGTCAAAGTCCCTCTGGATGAAGTTGAACCGGCTAGTGAGATTGTTAAGCGGTTCTGCACCGGTGCTATGAGCTATGGATCAATTTCACTTGAGGCACATACGGCACTGGCCATGGCAATGAACAGAATTGGGGGCAAGTCAAACACAGGTATAAATTAATTTATTTTCCCATTAATACAATTTGAACTAGCTTACTTTGTCTCTTAGATGTGTGAACCGCAACATGTTTGAACTAATTAAGAGAAAATAATTCGTGTTACCATATCGTGGGTGAAGCTTTTGTTTACGTTTCGTTGCATGTACTCAGATTTAGGATTATTTTTACATCATTGGTAACTCTCACTGCTCCGGTTTCTTATGTGTGAAGAGTTTTGCTCCTCATAATTGGATTCATAAAGTTCCTTCATGTTTTCTGTTGAAGGTGAGGGAGGAGAGCAACCATCTCGAATGGAGCCTCTTCCAGATGGCTCTGTGAATCCAAAGAGGAGTGCCATCAAGCAGATTGCTAGTGGGAGATTTGGGGTTTCAAGTTACTACCTTACTAATGCTGATGAGTTGCAAATAAAAATGGCTCAGGTATATGTTGATTCTATCACAAAATATGCAGAATCCTCATCTATGGTTGCCTTTGATTTTCATACAGTTGGCCCTGTGTTCCTGTTGGAACAGAGCTTCCCTTTGTTTATTCTTTTATGTTCATGGCAGATGATGCTGTGTCAGCAAAGCACCATGCGGTGTCTTTGCTTTAATTGATATCCACATGTGGCATTTGGTGAGGTTAACATGTGCTAGAAATAATTCATTTGAAATGGATTTATTCGATTTTGACTTCACTTGTGTTTTAATGCAGGGGGCCAAGCCTGGTGAGGGAGGTGAGCTCCCTGGCCACAAGGTGATAGGAGATATTGCAGTGACCAGGAATTCTACTGCCGGTGTTGGACTGATAAGTCCTCCTCCACATCATGATATCTATTCAATTGAAGACCTTGCCCAATTAATTCATGATCTTAAGGTAAACTCCTATACCCTTTCGTCTCTGTTGTCCAGTGCCTAGTTCCTTGCTCGTGCAAGCTAATCGTCCCTTATCTTTGCTTGCTATCCTAGAATTCCAATCCTGCAGCTCGAATCAGTGTGAAGTTAGTGTCTGAGGCTGGAGTTGGAGTGATAGCAAGTGGTGTAGTGAAAGGGCATGCCGACCACGTTTTGATCTCAGGGCATGATGGAGGAACGGGGGCCGCAAGATGGACAGGTATAAAAAATGCAGGGCTACCATGGGAACTTGGTTTGGCTGAGACACATCAAACCCTGGTTGCGAATGACCTTCGTGGCCGGACGGTTCTTCAGACTGATGGCCAACTAAAAACTGGAAGAGATGTTGCCATGGCCGCACTCCTCGGAGCTGAGGAGTTTGGGTTTAGCACTGCTCCCCTCATTACACTCGGCTGCATCATGATGAGAAAGTGCCACAAGAACACCTGCCCCGTTGGCATTGCTACTCAAGATCCTGTTCTCCGTGAGAAATTTGCTGGAGAACCTGAACATGTCATTAACTTCTTCTTCATGTTGGCTGAGGAAGTTAGGGAAATCATGTCTCAGCTGGGATTTCGGACGATGAAGGAGATGGTTGGTCGTTCCGATATGCTTGAGGTTGACAGAGAAGTAACCAAGACCAATGAAAAGCTGGAGAATATTGACCTCTCCTTGCTTCTTAGACCTGCAGCTGAGATAAGGCCTGATGCTGCTCAGTACTGTGTCCAGAAGCAGGACCATGGCTTGGATATGGCTTTGGACCAGAAACTCATTTCCCAGTCCAAAGCTGCTTTGGAAAAAAGTCTCCCTATCTATATTGAAATGCCTATTTGCAATGTGAATCGTGCTGTTGGAACAATGCTCAGCCATGAGGTGACTAAACGCTATCACTTGGCTGGACTACCTACAGATACCATCCATATTAAACTCTCTGGAAGTGCTGGCCAGAGTCTTGGAGCTTTTCTCTGCCCTGGCATCACATTGGAGCTCGAAGGTGACAGTAATGATTATGTTGGCAAAGGATTATCAGGTGGAAAAATTGTAGTTTATCCTCCAAAGGGAAGTGAATTTGATCCAAAAGAGAATATTGTGATTGGAAATGTGGCTCTTTATGGGGCTACAAGTGGGGAGGCATACTTCAATGGAATGGCTGCGGAAAGATTCTCTGTGCGCAATTCTGGGGCAAGAGCTGTAGTAGAAGGGGTTGGTGATCATGGATGCGAGTACATGACTGGTGGGACGGTCGTTGTGCTGGGAAAAACTGGCAGGAACTTTGCTGCTGGTATGAGTGGCGGCATTGCATATGTTCTAGATGTGGATGGTAAATTCCAGTCATGTTGCAATCTTGAGTTGGTAGATCTTGATAAAGTCGAGGAAGAGGAGGATATTATGACCCTCAGAATGATGATTCAGCAACATCAGCGTCATACAAACAGCCAATTGGCAAAAGAGGTGTTAGTAGACTTCGAGAGTCTTCTGCCTAAGTTTATCAAGGTATTCCCCAGGGATTACAAGCGAATTCTTGCAGACATGAAAGCAGGAGAAGCTACCAAAAATGCTCAGAAAAATATGGAGGAAGAACAGGAGCAAGATGAGGGAGAGCTGATGGAGAAAAATGCTTTTGAAGAGCTTAAGAAGATGGCAGCTGCATCAACCAATGCCAAAGCCAGTGCGGTATGTATCTGATAAATGAGATTTGTTTTTCAACTTCTAGTGCTCTATTTGAACATTACAATTTGAGTTACGATTTTAATGCTTGATGTAAATCCTTACACTGAAAGAAAAATAACAAATCGCCTGACCATGTTATCAATGCTTGTCTTTATTGATCATTCCTGTGTGACACTAAGCCCCTGTTATACCTAAATTTTTTCAACATCGGACTAGAATACTTCAACTTATGTGATAGTTATTTGACATTATTTAAAATTTGGAAGATCTGATATTTGGATGAAGTTTTTTCCACTCCTGAGTTTGTGCTCTGCTTTATTGATTTTGCATGCATGGGTCTATGTGCTGGCGCAAATGTGTCATAGACAGCTGATATCTCGATATTCATGACATGAATATCTTGTTCTGGGATTCATAACTTCTGGATAAATTTTTAAAATTGAAATTCTGCCACTTTGTTCCTTTAGGATAGTTTCTGCAATGTTTTGTGGCTTTCGTTTTGTGGCAAGGTTAATCTTTTCTTTTTGTGATTCATATGGGGGAAGACTGATATTGAGGATTCAGCTGGTAACCATTCTTTGATGAGATGTCTGACTTTAAGTTTTGGTTTTTATAGACGGTAGAATCTGTTGAGGCTCCCAAGAGGCCTACGCAAGTTCATGATGCCATTAAGCATGGAGGATTTATTGCTTATGAGCGCGAAGGTGTTAAATATAGGGACCCTAATGTTCGGATGAACGATTGGAAGGAAGTCATGGAGGAGTCCAAACCAGGTCCCCTGTTAAAAACTCAGTCTGCCCGGTGCATGGACTGTGGCACTCCATTCTGCCATCAGGTAAGAGTTGTAATGATTTTATTTTATAATCGTGTCTGTGCATATGTATGTATGTATTCTAGATGAATTTTATCTTATATCTGTTCCTTTGGCTTTACTATGCAGGAAAACTCTGGATGCCCTCTTGGAAACAAAATACCTGAGTTCAACGAGCTGGTATACCAAAATAGGTGGCAGGAAGCACTAGCTCGACTGTTGGAGACAAATAATTTCCCTGAGTTTACAGGCCGCGTGTGTCCTGCACCGTGTGAAGGCTCTTGTGTTCTTGGTATCATTGAGAATCCTGTTTCCATCAAGAATATTGAATGCTCAATCATAGACAAGGCCTTTGAGGAGGGGTGGATGGTGCCCCGGCCACCCCAGAAGAGAACAGGGTATGCTGTCTCTTCATTCAACAACATTAACCAGTCAATTATATCTGTGCTTTGCTTACTATGCTCTTGGAGAATATGATTGGTAGGCGTTGCTTGAAAAGCTATGTCAAGGCTGTCCATTATATTCCCTAGAGATGTTTCTTTTCTCCAGGGTTCCTGTTCAAGTTACATCCTTCCATTCCTTAATTCACAATGCTTGAGAATTAGCCTGGTTTTCCATTGAGTCTTTTGGCTTAAACCAGTCAGATTTCAGGGTTGGTTGTGACAAAAGATGTTGCCTATTCTAAAGTTAATATCATCAATTTCTTTATGTGCTCAGGAAAAAAGTTGCGATTGTGGGAAGTGGACCGGCTGGATTGGCTGCGGCTGACCAGTTGAACAGGATGGGCCATTTTGTGACAGTGTATGAACGTGCCGATCGAATTGGGGGCCTAATGATGTATGGTGTGCCAAACATGAAGACTGACAAAGTGGATGTAGTTCAACGGCGAGTTAACTTGATGGCTCAGGAAGGGGTCAATTTTGTGGTGAATGCCAGCGTTGGGAAGGATTCATCATACTCTCTTGATAGGCTCCAAAAGGAAAATGATGCGATTGTTTTAGCTGTTGGCGCCACAAAACCAAGGTAAGTTCATTGTGACTTAACTTTGGGGACATGTTGTAGGAATTTTTGCACCATGTTCTGGTTGATGAGAAAAGCGATATTTATGCTTGTGGATTGAATTTTCCTTCTTGCAGGGACCTTCCTGTACCTGGACGCGAATTGTCAGGTGTTCATTTTGCCATGGAGTTCCTTCATGCAAACACAAAGAGCTTGCTTGACAGCAATCTCAAGGATGGTAACTACATATCTGCAAAGGGAAAGAAGGTAGTGGTCATTGGTGGAGGTGACACCGGCACGGATTGCATAGGAACATCTATCAGGCATGGCTGCAGTAGAATTGTAAACTTGGAGCTGCTTTCTAAGCCACCGGAGAAGAGGGCTCCAGGCAACCCTTGGCCACAGGTACAAATATTACATAAGTTACCTTTTCTCTTGACAACCACAGGAGTACTCTTGCTTATTCCATTATCATTTATTTTATAGCATGCACAGTGTAATATTTGCTCACCGTTCTTTTCCTCTGTTCAATGCTGTTTACAGTGGCCTCGTGTCTACCGTGTTGATTATGGTCACCAGGAAGCTGCAGCTAAGTTTGGGAAAGACCCAAGGTCTTATGAAGTGCTAACTAAGCGGTTTATTGGTGATGAAAATGGGGTCGTTAAAGGGCTTGAAGTAGTGCGTGTTAGGTGGGAGAAGGATGCTAGTGGGAAGTTTCAGTTAAAAGAAATCGAGGGATCTGAGGAAATCATTGAGGCTGATCTGGTTTTACTGGCCATGGGATTCCTTGGTCCAGAATCGGTGAGTATTTGAACCGTTCTCTCATATTTGTCAAATAGCTTGAGCCGTGCTAAGAAAGGATTTGGCATGGGAAAGTCAAATTTGCATGTAGATTAGTTGTTTTTCTTTCGGTCGTAACAGCATGACTTGGTCATTCAGCGTATGTGCTAAAGTAAATTTGATTGGCATGTTGGCCTTTAGAGGCTTACTATTGCCCTAGGAAACCTTATATAATATGGAAAAGTCGAACTGGTTAAAAATGAAGAATGTGAAGATACCTTTTAACCCATACTTAAGTTTATGTGCATAGGGCTAGTGCCGGGTGGATGTAAATTTGTTCTCTTTTTCTGGACAGTTTATTGACAGCATGTGTGCCTGTTGTTTTTGCTGGTTTGCCCTTTCCAGACAATTGCAGACAAGTTAGGTCTAGAGAGAGATGGCAGGTCAAACTTCAAGGCTGACTATGGCCGGTTTGCGACCAATGTGGAGGGAGTTTTTGCTGCCGGGGATTGCCGACGCGGTCAGTCTCTGGTGGTGTGGGCCATCTCCGAGGGAAGGCAAGCTGCGGCGCAGGTCGATAGATTCCTCATGCCAAAGGAGGAGGATCTCACCGTCGACCCTGAGAACCAAGAGGACTTAACCTCTCAGCAGCAGGACATCAACAAGCGGCAAGAAGGCAGCGGCAAATTCACTGTGGTGACATAGAGATTCGCGGATTCTAGTGTTTTGCGCAGCGGGGGGCAAACGGTAAAAACCGAGCCTGTCGTGAATATGCGAGAGGAGCCTCCTCTTCAGTTCGTGCTGTGGATCGGAGACGCTATCGTAAGGCCCGAGGGAGGGAACGAGGAAGGTGGTGGGGAAGATTGGCAGGCTGAACGTGCCCATGTGATGCTGGCTGAGGCTTCATATGGTTCGAAGTTATTCTACTTCTGGGGTGCAGGGCTTAATCTTAAGAGTCTTTGTTTGGGTTTAGGTCTGAAAGTTTGTTGATTGTTACAAACGAATAATGTACAGTTTTCTTTGTCGACGGACAAGGTTTATAATAGGGTAAAGATGCTTCGTATTTCATCGAACAGCCGATGCACTTTGCTATTCGTTTTTTTTTTTTTTTTGGTATCATAACCGGTAGCTCCTTCATTCGAGACGGTGCCAACCTTGTGTAACAAGGGATGATGGAACTTGATGTGAGTGAGAGTACCATATCTGTTAATAAGAAAAGCTGCAGCACAGCGTTGTGCAACTGCAATTGGAAACCATTTATTGTCACTTTTATCCTCGCATGAATTTTGTTAATGAGCACAAATCAGGGAATGACAAGCAAAACTCGAATAATTCGATTCAATCTTCGACAATGGACTCGTCCCGGTAATTGGATATAAAAAATATTAGAGTTTTACAAAATAATTTGATTCAATCTTCGACCACTCGTCTCGGTGACTGGTGTCAAGAATTCTATCATTCGAGAATTTTGTAAGTTACGTGTTAGTTAGAGCTCGACATGAAGCGGAATTCAAAGGGTTATGTTAGGAGTGATCTTGGAGACCCTGTACTTGTCTCCCCATCCTCTCGGTTGGATGGTTGGATGGTAAAACATAGAATGGGAATTTGGGGGCTCGTAGGCAGTAAGGGTGGATAACCAATCCCATGCGTCTGTAAAAACACAGGCTACGACTGGGTTGGCATGGGGTAACCAATCCCTGTCTCTCGCCCAGCGTGATGGCATGGGATAACAATCCCTATCTCTCGCCCAGCGTGATATGAGGTGGGTGAAAATACCACGGCTAGCTAACCATGTCTTTGGTACAATTACTTAATCAACTGGTTAGTCAGTTCCCTCAGTTAAGGAACTATGCCACTCAGTGACGACTGGTGTCAAGAATTCTATCATTCGAAAGTTTTGTAAGTCACGTGAGTGTCAGGCAGACACTCGCGAAATTCAAAGGGTTATGTTAGGAGTGATCTCATTAATCAAATGAACCATTTGGGTACTGCGTGGCAGCAAAATCGAATTGCGATTCCGGCACGTCCACGTTGCCGACACGTGGGCTGCCGAACGACGCTGCCCCGAGAGAGAAACGGCGAGTCGTCGCGCGTCCTCCCCTCCTTTCTTCAACCTCCGTGCGTCGTTTTTGGGTATAGTTTCTCTCTCCGCTCGAACATCATCTTCCTCGCCCGAGAGAGAAAGTCCGTCCTTGCATTGGATCGCGATGGCCATCGTCAATCTGGGCCGCCGACTCTCCGCCTCCCTCGCGGATCTCTCCGCCCCGAAGCTGGCCCTCGCGCGCGCCGTACCCGAGCCGCCGGCCCGCTCCGTCGCCGGCTCGGCGGCGGCCCGGCTGTTCGGCTCGTCGACGGAGCAACCACCCCGAGGAGGAGGAAACAACCCTAGCGGGGAGGGGCAGCCGCGGGAGGACGCGGCGAAGGGGATCCGGCAGCAACAGGAAGAGGAAGAACCGCGCGGAGAAGAAGGAGGAGAAGAAGAAGAAGACGACGATGGGTACATGAACAGGAAGACGGGCGAGATCGGTGGGCCCAGGGGCCCCGAACCGACCCGCTACGGCGATTGGGAGCGAAACGGTCGCTGCTCCGATTTCTGAGGCTCCCCCCCTTTTTGTTTCCGGTAGGGTTATCTGTCTCGTCGTACTTGTTTTCTCCCCCGTTTTAATGATCGATGGATTTGTGCTGCGATTTCGTCGAAAGATTCCTTTCTAGATTTCTCGCCACCGCTTCCGATCGAACTGCGCACGATTTGAATCGGTCGCCGGACGCGGAATGCGGAAGGCAAGCAAAACGCTCCATTAAAGAAAACGAGTCGAATCGCTGCACAGCGGCCCACCAGCCCAGAAAAGGGTCGGCGTCGCTCCTCGTTCTTACTGCTTTTCTGGAACAGAGAGCTCCAAGTCTCCCCACTAATCTCTCTCTCTCTCTCACTTTCTCTGTCCCCATTTCACGACAAGATCTCATTTTGATTTCGCATGGTTCTGGGTGATACCTTCTCATCGGTCTGACCAACGATAAAAAAATGATCTTTCTCCACGCGTTTGCAGCTACCCACTCGAATTGTCAAAATGGGTCGTCATCCGTAAAGCGCCGGCGGCCGCGCTTGTGAACATCTCCGGATCTTCGGGGCTCTCTTCGATTCAGCTAAAGCTCGCGCCTTTTAATCTTAATCAACCGATCGGCAAATTTGAACGCATTCCTCCGTCCGTAATTTGACCGGCCCCCCTTCTTTTGTATGCGTTTCTCCGGTCAACCCTGTAGTGTCGGACGTGGCGAGCTCGCGTGCAAAGGGGAGCCCGCTGACCTTCTTCGGAGCATGCCGCGGAACCTCCGTTGTTTATTTGATGCGTCGGAGCGTTCGGGTAGTTTAACGTTAGACTAGAACAGAGCATGTCAAAGCAGGCGCATGGTTCGGAAGTGGACCATTTCTATCTCCATCCTTTGTCGTCATGAACGGAGAGTGGGACGCAAGATGATCCTTCCTTAGGGGCAAACGGACCGCCCGGATAAAAAATTGCCTGGATCAAACCGAACTGGCCGGTTGGGACATGACTAACTACATATACTCTTTTGGAAATTGAAACGGACCGGACCGATTATATATATTTTTAATTCTTTAAAAAATTAGTGAATTTAGTTTATTGTTTTTGAGGAAATATGAGCCTACAATTAGATAATAAGATATCTCGATGGAAGTATAAGATTTGTCTCGACTTGTGAATTTGCTTTTGGACATGCTTTGGATGATAAAATATCTTGAGGAAAACATGGAAAAAAATAATGATAAGTTACATTGGACCGGACAGGATCAATTCCATGTCCTAGGATCAAGTTCTCGGTTTTACCTTGAAATCGGATTAGATCGGATCGGGAATTGATCAACCTTAGTCTTTCCTTTCCTTTTTCCTTTTCACGTATTGGCAGGTTGTGTTAAATAGCAAATTGATATGTGTCAAGATGCATGATCCCCCGGACCGACAAAAAAAAAAAAAGATGCATAATCCCCCGGCTCGTGGAGCTCGTCTCCTGCGTCGGTATCATACAGTGAACGGGTGTTTCATGTCGCCTCGCTACAAAGCGAAAAACAAACGTGGAAAAGGAATCTACAATCTGCCCTTCCCTAGTGAAATGACAATGAGGCTCTGCTGAAGGAAGCTAGACAAATGCCGACCAAGAGGCGCTCGCAAACTAATGGGTTCCACCATGCCAATCCCTTTCCTGACGAAGAGATGCATCCGGAGAAATATGCGCAACAAAGAGAGAGTCAGACCGAAAATGAACGAAGCGGATCGAAAGTCAGGCCTTGGTTGCGTTATATCAATACGATTTGACCGCCTAAAAATGACCTCTTGGACGAGCACCAACGATCGCGGTTTAACAATTCAAACCGGAAGAACTTCATTCAATTCCGATCATATCCTGCGTCATCTGCACAAGATGAAGAACGCCTTCCCTTTGTTTTCTCGTTGATGTTAGAATATTATAAGCAATCTAGCCAATAATGGACGATTTCATTATGATAAATGCCCCGAGGTCACGTCAACTCCGAAGAAAAGAATGATAAGCAATGGCGAACTCTTCAATCTGCTATTAATAATACCCTAATTCCACCGTCGCACTTATTTGAAGCATTCTCAGTCATATTTTCGGTCTAGCACTACAGTTAAGGTATTCCGGTGTTATTTAAAGCAAATCTAATCACATTTATTAGAAAGGGAAAAGAAAACCCAAATGTCAATCGTCCATATTGTTTGGTGAAAAGTAACTTGCGATTGGACATGCACATTAACATGGCCAATTTGGCTCGACTAATCTTCATTGATGCGTGCAAATGGCACCGTCCCACAATGTACCAGAATAAAAGTTTCGAGAGCGTATGTGAGCATTTAAACGAGGGACTCATCATCGGAAATCATTGAGAAACTGATGTTAGTGATATTTGGCGTTGTTTAAGCTCCACGAGCATGTTGTCTAATCGTTATTCAGGAGGGTATCTATGCAGTGGTTCATCGAGTAACGATCAGAGATGGGAGCCCCGTGTTTTGAGAAAAGATGACCCTATTGATTCAACGAGTTGATTAAGCCCATGAGCAAGGACTTCTTCATTCAATAATAATAATTTTCACATCGACCATTGACCGATTCTTCAATCTAAAACCACTTCACACGATCCACGCCTGACATCATGTGGTGGAGCCTCACATTGACCGTTTCAGAAATTTTAATAAAGTGCCCTCTCCATGAAGATGTTGTGCAGATATATAAGACCTCTTCATCTTTTCTCATCAGTCAGAAGAAAAAATTAATATAAACTCCGGTGTCTATTAGGCTTGGTTACCTCCTTTTCTGAAGCTTTTCACCACTCCAAATACAATGAAAATCCTCCCTCTCTTTGTGACCTCGTTATTCTTCTTCTTGTTATGCACGGAAGCGAGTGCCAAGACCTGCACCCCCGCCTTCTGTCACCGTGATGAGCCCATGGTCCATTTCCCCTTCCGGATTGGAACCCTCCAGCCTGAATCTTGTGGGTACCCGGGTTTCGATCTGTCGTGCGACGGGGTGAACCGAACCGTACTAGAGTTGCCCAACTCAGGTCCATTCACCGTCCAAGGCATAGACTATGCTGGGCAAGAGATGTGGGTGAATGACCCCGAGGCTTGCCTCCCCAAGAGGCTTCTCTCCCTCAACCTCTCCGGCTCGCCCTTCGCCGGTGTCTATTCCCAGAACTTCGCCTTCTTTAACTGCTCCTCCAGCTACATCAGGAATAGCCTGAACCCGATCGCCTGCCTCAGCGGCTCAAACTACACAGTCTTTGCGGCCTCCTCACCCTACGTCGTGGATACCCTCCCCTCGTCATGCGCCCTTGTGAAGACTGTCCCAGTCCCGGTCGAATTGCCGTTCTACGAGCAGGTCATCTCGTCGGACCTCAGCAGCGATCTCCGGCTCCAGTGGGGGGTGCCGCAGTGCGGAAGGTGTAGAGTTCGGGGCGGGAGGTGCGGGCTCAAGGGCAACTCCACCACTGAGATTCAGTGCACCAATGTCCCCCAGCGTGGTAAGAAGGATCTTTCTGTTCAGTCTACACAAACTTTTCTTGGGTATGCGCATGTGAGTGTATTCATACATATCATCCTCGTCACAAGAGCATAACTAATACTGCAAATTTCGAACATGTTAGAAGTTTAGGAATTAGGGGAAGAAATAGAATCAAATAACCTCGTCCCAACAAACATCTAGCTACGTATGTAGAACCTAATGGACAAAAGGAAGAATTTAGGTTTGTGCAGTGAAGTGGTCTGTTCAGGTTCCTGGATTTTCAGCCTCTCCGATGTCTCCCAGCGGCTTAGGCCCAACAAAAAGAAAAATCCCTGTCAGCAGAGTATAAAGTACTTATATACTAGATTAATTTATTTCTTCCCTATGATCAAGTACAGAGGAATTTTTCAGGCCTTACAGGAAAAAAAAAAACAAAATAAGTCTACACAAAACGTGAATCCTGCAATTTAAGGCAAGGAGGATTTGACTTTATCAGGACGGTACAAGATTTATGATGGATGAACTCAAGACTTCAAAGCTTCTTGTCCACGTCCGGGGAGAGTAAAAAGATCTTGTGTCGGTACGAAAGATTGTTCAACAGTCTGATTGGTCAATCATGCATCTTGCATCTTCCATCTTGCATGCCTCCAAATAAGATAGCCAACAGTGATTAATAAAATAGGTTGAAGAATTCTTCCCAAGAATTACGTCAAAATAAAATGCTAAGATGATGAAATATAAATTGGGATTTTATTTTCGAGACCCACGATCATATTAGCAAGTAAACCCACATAAATAGGCAAAATAAGTCCGTACATGAAAGTTGATAGAGATATCAGAGTTAATTTTATGAATAAAGTACTAAAGAGTCGATTCGGTGGTAATATTTTGACAATAGTAGTGGCCTTATTTATAACCCGGGCACGTAGAATTTCTTTAGAATCACTGAGAAAGAAGCCATCGCGACTATTCAGAGGTCAACATTCAAATTCCGCGATGAGTGTTCATCATCACCGTGAAAATTGACAATGGTGGTGGGGTTTTCATGATGATCATGATAAGGAAAGCGACACCAAAAGCTGGTGCTGCCCTTGATTAAAGTCAATGCAGTTCGTCCAACGCTGGCTTTGAAGCCATCTCTTTCGTGATGCTTTCATGATTACAAACTGGTCAAAGATGGGGATAAGCGTTGACTGAAGTCAATGCATAGGGCCAAAAAGGTGGGGCCAATCAGAAGATGCAAAATCCCTCTTGGCTTCTGCTTTCCGAGTGGCATCCTCCTCTCTTTTTCTGCCACCTCATGCCGTAACTTTAGGTTTCAGCTAGGGTTGACTTTGACATTGGCTCGATTGGGTTTCGTTGAGACCAACTTTTGGGTCATTCGTATAGAAACAGCAGCAGGGCTGACCAATAAACGCACTTGATTTGAAATAGGATTGTTGCCTACATGAGAGAAGACCGGATTCCCACATTTGTCATTTAAATATCCTTTGTGCTTTAGAACGCCTGGGGCATGCGCATCCAAAAAAGTTGCATTTGACCCGGGATTGGTATATGGCTGACCATCTTATCTGTTTGATCAAGCAAAATTATCTTGAGCTTCTGGTATAATAGGTTTACATGCTTTCAGTTTCAGGGATTCCAAGGGGTGCCCGCTACGTGATCGTTGTCGGGGTTGGTGTCCCGGTGATTCTGGTCCTCCTGGGCTTACTTTGTCACCTCTGTGGCAGAGTGAAGTCCTACGCGAGAGGGCGGCGCCCTGTCGTCGGGGAATTTGCCACAGCGGTTGTGCCGCGTTCTGCCGTTGTTTTGGGACTTGACAGCGTGGTGATCGAATCTTACCCAAAAATTGTCCTAGGTGAGAGCAAGCGGCTTCCGAAGCCCGACGACAGCAATTGCCCGATTTGCCTGTCGGACTATCAGCCCAAAGAGACCCTCAAGACCATACCGCAATGCAACCATTGCTTCCATGCAGATTGCATTGGCGAGTGGCTTCGCATGAATGCTACTTGCCCAGTTTGCCGGAACTCGCCGCCCCAATCATGATGGCGTGTTTCGTGTTGAGTTCCTGTTTCTCTGGCGCTCGAATTTTTGTGTATAAATCTAGAAGCCACTTGACAGTTAAAAAGAGTCTCTCTTATTAGCTGAAAGAGCTCAAGGGCGTCAGAAAAACCGGACAAACTAGTTCTACTCGGCTTGAGCTGAAAGGAAATGATGAAGAGTTCGATCAGCATGAGATGAATTTCTTGTAGTGTTTGACTCAAAAGGACACAAGTAGACCCTTCGAAACCATGAAGTTGTTCGGTTCCAGTACATATCAGTAACCAATTTCATCAGCTGAGTTGCCGCTCTTTGGCAAGAATTCCCTCTGTTAATGAAGCCACCGTGCCACCCTAATTCACTGATACATTCTCTTTCAAGAAGCTTCGAACTGGCGTCATTCCCGCTTGTGATTGAAACGACCTCGAAAACATTACCCTTTTACTCTTTTAGCGCTTCTGCAGATACGTTGTCTTCAATTAATTTTGTATTTTAGAACTTAATCATCCTCATGGGAAGGCCCATTTTTCCGAGCAGTAGTACTCTCATTCCTTTTTAAATTGCTGAATCTAGATATTTTCAACTCCCCAAGCAGACAGAAAGCACAATTCTTGTCCCAGAAACCAACTGTTGCTATATTTCCTGGAATTCAGGACATGAAATGCACACAAGAACGAACTGCATTCACGCTGGGCAATCAAATCCAATAACTTATTATCTTACAAACTTCCAGTAAGTACATAGATTCTAGGATTACATAACAACTTGCCTAGTAGGAAATATAGGAGGAAAGGAATTCCTCTATACATATTGGATCTAATACTATATGTAAGTGGTGGGAGCGCATCAATGGTTTCCACTAAGTACATAGATTCTTGTATCACATAACGTACGGCTTCAGTCACGGAGAGATGACATACTACAAAAGGGCACTCGAACTTACTCCGCGATAACTTCTAGATCTGTGTTCCAGAGCCTTCCGCGCATGATTGCAGCATCCCCCGAACTGGAGGAAACAAAAGGATTTTTCGGCATGACGGGGCACTCATCTCCCTCAAGCATCTGAACCACCGCTTTCACAGGGGGCCGATCAGCAGGGTACCAGTGAATGCACCATAGCCCCACAATCGCCAGTTTCTTGGCTATCTTGTGGTCGCCATCCTCTCGGATTCGTATTTCAAGCTCTTCACCTTTATTTAGATGGTTATAGACCCACTGCGGGAAGTACATCTGGCTCATGTTCTTTGCGTTCACGTCAACGTTTTTTCTCCCCCCAACCATTTCGAGCAGCAGCATTCCGAAGCTGTACACGTCCGACTTAGACGACACGCTTCCAAAGTTCCTGGAGAAGACTTCTGGGGCAATGTAACCCATGGTACCTCTGGCTGCAGTCATGGACACCGCACTTTGTTCCTTGGAACATAGCTTTGCCAGACCAAAATCCGCAATCTTAGGATTGAAGTTGTTATCTAGCAAGATGTTGTGCGGCTTAATGTCAAAATGGAGGATCTTATGATCACACCCCTGGTGAAGATACTCTATGCCTTTGGCCACTCCGAGAGCGATATCGTGGAGCCTCTCCCAACTAAGGAAAGGGTCGAGAGTGTCCTCCCCCTGAAATATGAACTTCTCCAGAGACTCGTTCGCCAGGAACTCATACACCAAGGCTCTTCGGAAACCGTCGGCGCAGAAACCAACCATCCGGACCACGTTGACGTGGTGAATCCTTCCCATCGTGCTCACTTCGTTGATGAACTCCTCTCCATTCCCGAATGAATTGTCCAGCATCTTCACGGCGACAAAAATCTCGTCCGATAGCTTCCCTTTGTAGACCGTTCCGTAAGCCCCCTGGCCTAGTTTTTCCTCGAAGTCATTGGTTATCCTCTTGATGTCATTGTAGGAGTAACGGGTGGGCTTGAGGGCCTCATAGTCATGCAAGAAGCTCTCGATCTTGTGTTGGAATGCTTTATCTCTTCTTATTTCATTGATGACATAGCCGAGTCCGCTTAATCCAACAAGAAAGAGAAAAAAGCCCACCACTCCTCCCGCGATCTCTCGCTTTTTTCTTCCTGCAGATTCAAAGAAGTCAGTACTCGAGCTTCTGCCGAAGTTCGTAGAACAACCAGAACAAAGGCCCTCAAAACCAGTTATAGCAGCTTAAGACAGTGACTGACCTTCATTTCAGGTCATCACAGATAATTTCCATAAAAACTGGGCAATTAGGATTTAGAACACCTTCAATTTAAATTACAGAAAGTTTCATCTGATAAACAAGACTAAGTTGTGGAAATGCATCCATCCGGCGGAATTACACATGTAAAAGCAATCTTAGTTTCGCAGAAGCCCTATTTCTTGCTTAGAAACTATGATTCTCCTTCCTCCGCGCTCCGCGGATCTTATCTTTACAAAAGAGAGACTTGATATATTTCTACAACCATAAGTCAGAAAGTAATTTTGCTATATCCATCACCAGATTTTAAAAGCTTTGGAATGAACGGCCGAAACAAAAGAGCTCGAGCATTAACAATCGCTTAAACTAAGGAAGTGAAATAACACGAGTCAAGCAGAGTCTCATAGAGCATTAAAAAGTTTGGGAATCGATAAACGCATGCGCCCTCGACAAGGATTAAAGCAATACCTTCGTGTCTGCGAGGAGGATCGATGCATTTGGTGCCGCTCCCGTTCCGCCGACACCACTTACCGCGATTCGTGCATCGCCCGCAGTCCGGCTTTTCTTTGGCCCAGAACAAACGGACATTATCCATCATGTTATCGATCAACATCGGGAGCAAGTCGATGCTCCCGTTCCTCATGCAGGACACCAGCGGCAAGTCTCCGACGTAGGAGTTGGATCGGACGGCGTAGACATCGTACGCGTTCGTGCTCAGGCAACCCAGCCAGGTCATGCCGCTGTCCGTCCTCCTGGGCGGCGGGCACTGGAACAGGGTATAGTTGTAGGGCGGCGGGTAACCACTATACGAGTAACCACTACTATCCTGGTTATGTGAGCTGTTGTCGTAGAAGAAGATAGAGTGGTTGAGGTTCGCCAGCAGCGAGGGGATGCACCTGTCGCGGTCCCGCACGCCGATGGAGGTGTTATTGTAATCGATGTCCGTGACGACAAGCGGCCGCGGGGTGTCCGGGAGCGAGAGCAGGGTCTCGCTCCCGCTGCAGGACAACTTGAAGTCCGGACTGTAGCCGCAGTCGTGAGGTTGGCCGCTGCGTTCGAGCAGGAACGGGAACTGGACGTCCGGCCCGTCAGGGCAGCTCCGGGGTCGGCAACGGTCGGGCTCGGCGGGGTGGGCGGGGTGGGCAGGGTCGGCGGTGCCATGGGCGAAGCAGAGGAAGAGGAGGACGAGGGAGGGTATGGAAGAGCGCATGGTGGATGGATCAACTGGTTTCCTCACGCTCTCTCTCTCTCTCTCCCTCGCTCTGGGTCTCTCTCGTTTTGTAATTCTCGTCAGGCCTGTCCGAGAGAGAAAACCAAGAACCGTTGTTGCATCTACAATTTCCTTCCCTAGATTTGTCCAGATCATGAGTTTACTTTGACTTGGACTTTTCGCGGTCCATCGTTGTCTGTCAGTCGCCCCCGCGTTACTAAAGTATTATTGGGGAAGCGAATGCACGGGAAGTTTACTCAGTCAAGGCGAGCTCCTCCTCCTTTCCTCGTTTGAATAACTTAAATTACGTATTCACCTAATAACTTAAACTTTTAAAATAATTAGTAATTATTTTATAAAATTTCACACTGTCTCCGTCTTTTTTCTTTTGGTTTTGCTCTCAGGCCATATTCAACCTACGTTTTCCCCAAAAAAATTAGGAAAAAAAATAAAAGAATTGAAAAAGGAAAAAAGAATTGTAGGTATCTGAGAATGGTTTCCAAATTCTTTCAGCTATGCTGGTGTCAAGCAAAATGAGTTCCCTTTTGGTGAAAGACAAGTTTTACTTATTCTAATTTTGCCTAGCCTGTTCAATTTGTGGATCGGATGTTTAAATGATCACTACGAACATGAATAATCATCATTCTGATTAGAAATTGATTTTTAGAAGAGAAATAAATTTTTCTATTTCTATTTTTATATGAGTTTCTAAGCAAACTAGAGTGGTGGGGGATGGTGGGGGCAGTAGTGGCTGACGGTCGGTGATCGGTGGACGACGATAGGCAAACGGAGGGGCCGGCAACTGGTGAAAATGTGGCGGCGAGCATCGGTTGATGGATAACAATTGGGGAGTGGTGGTCGGTGGCGGCCACGAACGACCAACGATTGACGAATGGTGGCGGCGGATGATGAACAACGGGCGTAATGAGAACAAATGACGAGAAGAGTTTTTATTTTTCATTTTTGTTCTAAAAATAGAGAAGTTGAATTATTTTACTTTCAATTTTTGTTCTAAATTTATTTTTGCAATAAAAATTTATTCCAAAAATAGAAAAATGAAATAGTTTTATCAAATGGAATTCATTTTGAAATAAGTTTAGGAAGAGAAAAACAGTTTTGTCACGCCCCGAACCCCGAGACACGTGAACAACCCGCCATGGTCCTGTAAATGCGACATTCCCAGGTAGTGTCGCCGACCCCATTCATTTATTCTTGCGCAAGCGAACGTATTATAAAACCCCGACAATTAAATACGGGATAGAAAAAGCGGGAAGCAAAATCACAACATAACACTTTCATAATTCAACATAATTACAAACAGAGGTCTACGACCAACAATCTACAAAAAAGACGGCTTTTAAAAAGGAATCTGTCCTACGGCCTACAAGTCGGACACGCTCTCCAATTCTTATGACTTCGCCTCTGCAACTCATGAATGCCAACCAAAGCTATCTAACCGCTCCATCCACCAAGGACCCGAATTTTGATTCCCAAACCCGGATGAGACAATGTCTCGGCAAGTTCAACCCCTAAACTCCTATTAGAAAGAAAATATGCCTCGGGTGGCCCTAACCACATCACAGGTCTTACCTCGCATTCTTGCCTTCCTGCAGGTTAGTACAATTCATATCCTCAAGCACTAATAATGATAAGAAGGTAAGCCATCGAACACAATTAATTTCACTTAACTTCACAATCACAACAAGCATTCCATGTCATCGTTATCCACTTTGCCACACAATGGCACAACCTACACGCCTGGTCGACTATCTACTAGCGTTACGGCGTTTTTAGGAGAATAAAGGTCAGTCGGCCTCGCCACTCTTTGCGACCAAGCCACGTCGTTCTATCGACAGCATTTCTAGAATAATAAAGGTCCGTCGGTCCCGCCACTCACGTGACCAAGCCACGTCGTTCTATCGACGGCATTTCTAGAATAATAAAGGTCTAGTCGGTCCCGCCACTACGTGACCAAGCCACGTCGTTCTATCGACGGCATTTAGAATAATAAAGGTCCGTCGGTCCCGCCATTACGTGACCAAGCCACGTCGTTCTATCGACAAAATTTCTAGAATAATAAAGGTCCAGTCGGTCCCGCCACTCTGCGACCAAGCCACGTCACTCTCTTGACGGCATTTCTAGCGAGAATAAGGATCCGGTTGGCCTAGCCACCACTGTGACCGAGTCTTTCAATTAAGACACAACAATTCAATAATCAATTGCACAAATCATCACTCAATTTGCAATATCAAATAATCAAATTCATAATCTGAATACCACAGAACGATCGGCCGCGAAATTCGAGAATTTAGGGTCCCAACATAATTTTCGGAATTTATTTAATAATTAAATTTATTCCGAAAATTAATTAAATAATAATATCACGTCTTTCACAATCCACGCTAAATTTATAATATCCAATCATCAATTTAATCAGATTACTGCAAAGAAATCGGCCGAAATTCTGAACCGAACTCAAAAACAATTTTTCCGTTTTTTTTTTTTTTTTATAAATAATATTTTAATAATTTCGGAATTAATATAATATTATAAATTTCCAGAATTTCGAAGCAATTAAATAATTCAAAATTAAAACCCTATTATGTCCCATCAAGGTTTATTATTAAATAAACTCTCTTAACCTTTAATTAAACATACTTTAAATTAAACAAATATCTTAATCTAATTCACAATTAAATAAACTAAACTAACCACCTAAATACACTTAACATAAACTAAACACCCATAAAGCATCATTAACCTTCTAATTAGGGTTTAGTGAGGTAAACTCACCGGATTAGCGAACCGAGCGGACCAAAACGACGGGGACGACGCGAGGAACAATTCTTCCCAAAGCACGGCTCGGGTTCGGGGCCGAAACGGCCCAAAACGGGCCTTGAACAGGGCTGGAAACCCATTTTTCCAGCCACTGTTCGTGGCCAAACGAAGCTGCTCCGGCGGCTAGGGCGGCGAGGAGAGGCCGGCGGAGGGCGAGGGGGACGCCGGGGGAGGTCCGGCGGTGCTGGGCGGTGGCCGGAGCTGGCTGGATAGGGCGGAACGGGCTGGGTCGCGCGGCTGGGAGAACGCCAGGCGCGAGCGACGACGGCTGGCGGAGCTCGCGGCGAGCTGCGGGCGCGCGGGCGGGCGTTGCGGGCGTGCGACGCGGCGGCCGAGCGGCGGCGGGGACGACGGCGTGCGGGCGGGAGTGGACGGCCATGGCTGTTCCAGCTT
This sequence comes from Eucalyptus decipiens, assembly GCA_014182575.1. Taxonomy (NCBI): domain Eukaryota; kingdom Viridiplantae; phylum Streptophyta; class Magnoliopsida; order Myrtales; family Myrtaceae; genus Eucalyptus; species Eucalyptus decipiens. Next base: position 28,709,061 of record CM024609.1, on the reverse strand, counting down.
CTTCTTCTCTGAAATTTCTTTGACCTTCGTACAGCCATGGAAGAGAGGGCGACGGGAGAGGAAGGAGGAAGACGGAGGGCGTGCGGCCAAGGCGGGGCGGCGACGGCGGGTGCGGACGGCCGGCGACGGGCGGCGTCGGGGCCGGCGAGCTGCTGGTCCGGCCGTCCCCCTCCCCCTCCCTCCAAGTCCCAAGGAAGAAGATGAAGATTGAAGTGAGAGGTGCTTTTTGGGGACCAATCAGCATTCGACACTTGTCAACACCCATTTGCTTTGGCCTCAACCATGACATAAGCTGACCTTACATTCCACTAACTTCAAATCTCCCACAACAATTCTCGATGGGTCCAATTCATTTCTGTAGGTCCATTCTGTTGTGCAACAATTTCTTCAATTCTACTTAATTCTCTTCAATGAATCTTAATCTCACTTGAATTAAATCAAATTGACCCCCATTAATTCATTCAACATCTCATCAATCAAATTTGTATTTTTTTCCTTACTGGCTGTGGCGTCTTTGCATCCTAATTTCACAATCTCCTGGCTTCGACTAAACGAACAATAGCTGTTTATCAGGTCGAAAATTAAAACCCGAAAATTTAGATGTCACAAGTTTTGGGACAGAAATATAATGATTATCATAGGCGCCCTAAATTGAGATGAAGAATGCATCGGTAGTGAAAAGAATGATGTAAATATACAATTATTTTTAGAATTTGATAATAAGTTTCACAAGAGCACTCGAATATTAAAGTATTGGGGAACATTGATTTGCGGGCATGGTAAAAGATACGTTGACAAAAATCGACATGCCTTAAAGAATATCTTGAAAGCTTGCATGTGCACTAATTGTGTGACCATGTTCCCTCATTTTTCATTATTTAAGAAAATGTTTAAATATAAATTATTGTCAATAATGAAGACATATTTGGTGGACTAAACATAAGTGATCATTTTTGAGGAATTATTTTTCAAATCATTTATTTTTCACGAAATCAATGCCTTAGTTTATTTTCATCAAATCAATTCATTCGACCAAACCAAAACATAGTTAAGCGTTGACCAACAACTTACATGCTTACATTAAAAGTACACGACTAAAATGGGTATACCAACACAATCTAAAGGGGTAAGTACACTACAAGTGCCAAAAGTTGTGTATGGTGCTTACTTTAGTGCCAAAAGCTTTTTCCTGATCACTTAAGTGTTACTTTTAAAAAAAACGATCATTTAAGTGTTAACTTCGGTTCGGATTGTCGAAAATTTGATGTGGCTATATTTTATTAATTTCTCAATCCTATGTGGCTCACCGGCGTGCCTAGTCAGCATATAACCCCTAAACGACGTCGTTCAAAAGTTATAAATAATGATCATTTAAGTGCCAAATTTTATTAAAAGTGATCATTTGAGTACCAAATTTTATTTGAAGTGATCACTTCAATGCCAGTCGTTGTTAAAAAAAATCACTTTAGTGCCAAGCATGCCACGTGGAAGTGCCACGTGGACTGGATATTTTAAAAATTAAGCCAAATCATATTAAAATTTTAATTATAAATGACACGTAATTAGTTTGGCCGGAATTTCTCGCCGTTGATATTAAAGTGATCGTTTTTCCTCCAATTTAGCATTTAAGTGAGCCAGCAAAAACTTTTGGCACTAAAGTGAGCGCCGTACACAACTTTTGACACTTATAGTGTACTTATCCCCAACCTAGAGATAGAAAGAACAATAATAAATGGGCATTAATGAATAGTGAATATTGAAATACATTCTCTTTTCTGTGCATTGTCATATATAACAACACGTTTGAAAGCATAATAGGCGCTCTTTATCTAAATACTCTCGAGGTAATCTTTAACAATATCTTTAGTGTTAATCTTCTCTTAAAAACAAATCTCAATGTTTAAAGAACCAAGCATTCACTTGGGGATTTTTGCACAAAGTTGAATTAAATTGCTTATGGTTGAAAATAAACTACTTATGAATTTTTTTGGGAAGAATTTAAAACCTTTGTGTTAAGTCATATTTAATAGTGTTAATTCCCCCAAAATTTATAGTCTAAAGTAAACATCAAACTTTATAAACCTTCCATCTAGTCGATTATGTGGTCGACTTGGACGACTACAAATTTTAGGCCACTCACATGCATGTGGACCTTACTTTTGATGTGATAAAAAAAAAAAAAAGCCATCTAATCCAGCCCACAAATTGAGGATTTTGACTGCCCGATCCTGTTTGTATAACATCCTAAATTTTCTTTCTGATTTTAGAAATTATCGCGTCACATGAAAATGAGATTCCAGCTAGAAGTAAAATAAAACATTATTGGCATTTCAAATATTGATCTCATCTAATCCAGCCCACAAATTGAGGATTTTGACTGCCCGATCCTGTTTATATATATATTACTATTAAAAAATTTTAAAAATGCTTACCCCTTTATGATGACGACATTAGATCTAGCGCACAATGAATTACGTAAGTTTCATGAGTATTTCATTGTAATTACAAAAGTGCCACTAGATTGATGAAATATCAGGGAGGAGTGGTTTTAGGCTTTGGTTTCTCATTTTGTATAAGTTCTAACTAAAATTTGAAATCTACTTGTTAGAGCAAGTTTCTTAAGATTCGCATGACAAGTATGCTATTTCTAGCTAGAACTAATTTTCTGTTTGAGAAATAAGTTTGAAATAAAAATACGTTTGATAACGCAATTTCATTTTTATTTATTTATTTTTGAACAAAATTTTAGTCCATAAATAGGCTTGAAATAGAAATAAGAAGTAAAATTTTTTTGCTTCTCTATTTTTGAAATAGAAATGATAAATAAAAATGGATAGGTATTTACCAAAAAAAAAAATGGATAGGTGCACCGGAAGTTCTAAAATATGTCACAAAAAAGTACAATTGAGTTCTAAAATTTTTAAAAAGTGCAATTAAGTCATAATACTTATCATGAAAGTGTAATCGAGTCCTAAAATTTTCAAAAAATGCAATGTTAAAACTTATCATGAAAGTGTAATTGAATCCTAAAATCTTTAAAAAGTGTTATCAATGGAATGAATTGATTTGACCAATTTCACAAGTTTTAATATTTGATTGTATTTTTTGAAAGTTTTAGAATTTTGTTACACTACGTAACAAGTTTTTATGAGTTAATTGGATTTTTTAAAAAGTTTTATGACTAAATTACACTTTATTGGCAAGATTTAGGACGTCCAATGCATTTAAGAAATAAAAACTTTTCTTATCATTCGCCCTTGTTACTAGCCGGCCGCCCACCTATTGCTGCTCGCTATCTGCCACCATTCGTTGGTCGCCAATCACTGTCATTGATTGCCATCGTTACCTAGGAAAGAGAATTTTATGTCTTTATCAAATGAATTTTTATTCCATGAATAGAAATTTTGTGTCGTTATCAAATCTTTTTTACTCAAAAGCTCATTTAGGAATAGAAATAGATTTCTATTCGAGCAACCATGAATAGTTATCATTTGAGCTCTTACTTTTTAGAACTTGAAACTTACCTTGCATAATTTAGAACTTAGAACCTATCTCATCACAGGTTTCAAGTTCTACTAGGCTTTACTGGTCTTATTTATTGAACGAATGCAATGGATTATCATATTTAATAGTCACCACTTGCTGATTTAGACGCACGAAGAACATAGAATATTAACAAAGTAAAAGTCTCAATCATAAAATAGAAGTTTAGACTAGTGGTTTCAAATTATATACTTATCATTTCATGTCATGGAATACAGTAGTACGGCACAAAGACATAGACAAAGAAAAATACAAAAAATTGTTTATGATTTCAGATTCTAGGTTTTAGGTTTCACCTGTCTAGAACCTAGAACTTACCAATCAAAATAGGTTCTCTAATTTTAAGAAACTAAAACCTACTTTGCATATCTTAGAATTTGTAATTGGATAGATTCCCATCAATTCGGTTCTATCCTAAAACCATGCTTACTCCTATGGAATATTACAATAGTGCCATGGGTGGCAAGATTACTATATACTAAAAATGCCCAAAATGTCTTTAGGACACAAAATTTTAACAAATCTATTTATGAGAATAATATTTATCCACATGATCATTGATATTTACTTTCAAATCACTTTCTTGGTGTCTATGAGACAACTTACTAGCTACTCTGAGAAATATTTTGTCACAGTCAACATAATTAACTACTTATTACTCATTTATTTTGTCGCATCTACTTTATTTTCAAACATATATTTGAACTATGCATCGCATCATGCATGACATTATTTTTTAACTCTAGCCCATTATTACTTATATGATTGCAACTCAAATCAGACTCCTCATTTTGTGCAGTTGCCTCGGCCGGATCATGCTCTCTTTCTCCCCCTCTCATAACCACTTATCACTCATTTATGTTGCCACGTTTCCTCAGTTTCCAAGCGTATGTTTTAATCATGAGATTGCATCATGAATGACATCATGGATGATATATTATTTTAACACTAGTTACTTCATTATGATTATTTGCAGTTCTAGTTTGTTTATATCTAGTCTTTCTAACTCTAATTAGTTTAACATGACCGATTCTGAGGGGTGTTTGCTACGTAATCATTGATGGGATTTGGTCCCGGCGATTCTCTTCCTCCTAGGCTTACTTTGCTTTCGCTACAGCAAAGTGAAGTGCTATGCAAGAGGATTGAAAGTGCTACTTGCCCAGTTTGCCGGAATTCACTGCTCCGGTCATGACGGCGGGTTTCATGCTGTGTTCGGGCTTCCCTGGTGCTTAAATTTCGTGTATGAAACTAGAAGCCACTTGACGGTTGTTAAGATTCCTTTTGTTTCATTCCTTTAGCTGAAAGAACTCAAGATTGTCAGAAAAACCAGACAAATTGATTTTACTCGGCTTGAAACCAAAGGCCATAATAAAGAGGTCAATCAAATGTACAAGGATGAGATGAATGACTTCCAGCGTTTACTTAAAAGGACACGACTGGATACTTCCAAACCATAAAAGTTCAATTACTGTACATATCTGTAACCAAATTCATCAGTAGAGTTATCACTGTTTGGGCAGAACTCCCTCTGTCAATGAAGCACTTGTGCCACCTAATTCACAGATGCAATCTCTCGAGAAGCTTCAAACCGATGTCATTTCGAGTCTTGATTGAGACCACCTCGAAAAACATATCCCTTTTAGCGCTCCATCAAATTCGTTGTCTTCGACTTATCATCTTATTTTAACTTATCATCCTCATGAGAAGGGTCATTTATTTCTATTAGTAGTACTCTCGTTCCTTCTTAAATTGCTGAAGCCAAGATATTTTTAACTCCTTAAGCAAAGAAAGAGCACAAGTCATGTCCCAAAACCAACTGCTGCTATATTTTTCTGAATACAGGACATGAAATGCACACCAGAACCAACTGCATTTGCAAAATGCGATCAAATCCCAACACTCACTATCTCACAAACTTCCAATAAGTAGATAGAATCCAGTATTATATAGCTATCCTAGTTACAAATATGAGAGGAAAGGAATTCCTCAATATATACTGGATCTGATACAACAGGTAAGTACTAAGCGGTGGGAGCGTATTCAGGCTATTTTTCGGTAGAGTCACAGCTCTACTTACTTCCCCACTGTTGCACATCCATTTCGGTCAAGGAGAGATGACATTCTGCGCAAAGGCATTCGGACTTATTCCTCGATAACCTCTAGATTCGTGTTCCAGAGTCCCCGCATGGTCCCAGCTTCCCCTGAACCGGAGGAAACGAAAGGATTTTTTGGAATGACAGGGCACTCTTCTCCCTCCAGCATCTGAACCACCACTTTCATGGGAGGCCGGTTGGCCGGGTACCAGTGAATGCACCAGAGCCCTATGATTGCCAGTTTCCTGGCAATCTTATGGTCGCCGTCCTCTCGGATTCGTATTTCAATCTCGTCACCTTTATTCAGATGGTTATAGACCCACTGCGGGAAGTACATCTGGCTCATGTTCTTCGCATTCACATCCACGTTTTTCCTCCCCCCAACCATTTCGAGCAGCAGCATTCCGAAGCTATACACGTCCGACTTAGAGGACACGCTTCCGAAGTTCATGGAGAAGACTTCTGGGGCAATGTAGCCCATGGTACCTCTGGCTGCAGTCATGGACACCGCACTTTGTTCCTTGGAACATAGCTTTGCCAGACCGAAATCCGTAATCTTAGGATTGAAGTTGTCATCCAGCAAGATATTGTGCGGCTTGATATCGAAATGGAGGATCTTATGATCACACCCCCGGTGAAGATACTCTATGCCTTTGGCCACTCCAAGAGCGATGTCATGGAGCCTCTCCCAGCTAAGGAAAGGATCGAGAGTGTCTTCGCCCTGAAATATGAACTTCTCCAGAGACTCGTTCGCTAGGAACTCGTACACCAAGGCTCTTCGGAAACCGTCAGCGCAGAAACCCACCATGCGAACCACGTTGACGTGGTGAATCCTTCCCATAGTGCTCACTTCATTGATGAACTCCTCTCCATTCCCGAACGAATTGTCCAGCATCTTCATGGCAACGAAAATCTCGTTCGAAAGCTTCCCTTTGTAGACCGTTCCGTAAGCCCCCTGGCCTAGTTTCTCCTCGAAGGCATTGGTTATCCTCTTGATGTCGTTGTAGGAGTAACGTGTGGGCTTAAGGGCCTCATAGTCATGCAAGAAGCTCTCGACCTTGAGTTGGAATGCTTTATCTCTTCTTCTTTCGTTGAGGACATATCCGAGTCCAATCAATCCGACAAGAAGTAATAACGGGCCCACGACGCCTCCGGTGATCTCTAACTTTAATATTGCTGCAGAATCAGAGAAGTTAGTATTCGAGCTTCCGCGGAAGTTCATATGAACGATAAAATAACTCGAAGAAAAAGCCGTCAAACTAGTTATATCAGCTTCTCCACTAAAATACGGTGAGCGAGCTTCACTTCAGGGCATCAGATAATTATATATAACAGGATTCAGAACTCCATTCAATTCCAAGTACAAACAGTATCATGCGAAATAAGACTAACTTAAGGAAACGCATCCATCCGACAGAATTGCACGTATAAACGTGATTTTGTGTAGAAACTATGATTCTCCTTCCTCTGCGTTCCTGGATCTTATCTTTACAAAAGAGAAATTTGATGAATTTCGACAACCGTAAGTCAAAAAGCAATTTTGCTATATCTCAGCCGAGTTTGAAATCTCTGGAATGTATGGCTTAAATAAAGTAAGCAAGCGTTAAGAATCACTTAGACGAAAGAAAGTGAAAATCACAGAGTCGAGCAAAGTCTCAGGAAACATATAAAGTTTCGGAACCAAAGGCACGGGCCTTCGACTAGTATTAAAACGATACCGGGGTGTCCACGAGGAGGCGGATTGCATGTGATGTTGCTCCCGTCCCATCCACACAACCGCCCGTCCTTCGTGCAGTTCCTACAGTTCGGCTCTTTCCAGTCGAAACGAGCATCGGGGATCATGTACTCAATCGCGTTCGGCAGTGAGTTGAGGCTCCTGATCTTCTCGCAGTACACCAGCGGCAAGTCTCCAATAGACCAGGAGGATTCAACGGCGTATACTTTGTACGACCCGGGCACGCTTAGGCAATCTGCCTCGGTCAGGTAGGTCCTGTCTGGCGGTGGGCACTTGAACAGGGTGTAGTTGTAGGAATTCTCGTACGAGTGCGGGTATTTGAACGCGTAGAAGCCAAGGTGGTGGAGGTCCCAGATCCGGCAGGGAAGGCAATTGGTGGGGTCATGCAGGGCGACGAACTGGGAGACGTAGTCGATGTCCTTGACGACTAGCGAGGCGTTTGGGACCGAGAGCGCAGTCTGCCCATCCTGGTTGCAGAACAGTTTGAAGCCTGGGTAGCCGCACTCGGGACCATGGCTGCCTTCGAGCCAGAACGGGAAGTGGACCGGGGGCCCATGGGAGCACCCTCCGCGGGGGCAACGGTCCCGGGTAGGAACGTGGCCGAGGTCTTTGGTGCCATGGGCGAAGCAGAGGAGGAAGAAGAGGAGGAGAGACGGAATCGGAGAGTGCATGGAGGAGATGTGGTGGTGGTGTTGACGAAACTGAGGTGTTATGCGAGTGTTGTGCGGTTTCTTGTTATTGATAATGGACCCCGACTGGTTCCTTGCATTTTCCTTCTCTTGGAATAAGACCTGTTCGCTCCCGTAGCTTTGTTCATCATGACCAGGAATGGTCGCTGGTTTTCATTTCTCGTCTTGTTATTTATTTTTGTGATCCCACATTTTGAGACCCACATTTTTCTTTAAAGTTGCGACTATTCGACATGTTATTTTTTTCCACGTTTATTACCCTTTCGTGACAACCGCCCATTGGTTTGTTTTGATGATGGAAGACGGGATATAAAAGGAACGTACGTTCATTTCGACGGGTGATGACAAGGTCTAACTCAAAATCTCACATTTAATACACCATCGATGAGTGAATTGGGGAAGTAGAGTGTCCCCAATTTCTTTGATTTTTCAGGATATTCGACGAACGTGAATACGAACAATGGCTGGAGGTTTGTCTATAAACAATTCTGGCTTCCGCATATGAGTTATTTTGTCTTACATTTGGTATCAGAGCGTGTTTATTGCCTCTGCCTTGTTTTTTCGAATTTTTTGGTGTATTTTCGGGCATTTTAGACATGAACAGTAACTTGAAGTTTTGAGGCCAAGAGAAATTCGCCGATTCCGGGCAAAATCCGCACGACCCACCCTCGAATTCGGACCTATACGGTCGCACCGCCATGAAGAATATTATTCATGAGTTATTTCGGCATATCGGTGTTTGCCGGAGACTAATCGGGCGGCGGAAGTCGTGGTGGTTGGGGAAAATTGTGTTTTGGGAAATTTTTGTCTGATTTTGGGGCCAATTTTTGCTCATTTTCGCCGAAACTTGGACCTATGTGATTGGGCCGGCATGCTTTTCGAAACCCATCATTTATTTCGGTCTTAGATGGGCTGTCGGAGAAGAAACGGTGGTGAAATCGCGGCTGAAAATGGCGGAAAATCGGCGAAGAAAAGCTTCTGTTCGCGCGAGGAAGAAGGCGCGTGGAGCCCACGCGCGTGCTGCGGTTGCAGGCGCGTGGAATCCACGCGCCACGCGCTCTCATGCGCTCCAACCGTTGCGCGCGTGGGATCCACGCGCGGCGTTGCCGCGCGTGCGTTGCGCGGCGCCGCGCGCGTGCGGGCACGCGCCCACGCGGAAACGCGCGTGCCGAGCATGCGCCTGTGCGCTGGATGCGCACGTGCTCGGCACGCGCCTGTCGTCTCCCACCCGCGGCTTCTATTTACATTTTTTGCCCAATTTTTTCATGTTTTTGCAATCTTGCCCTTGGCTAATTTATTTATTTACTGTTCTGCCCTTGATGTATTTATTTATTATGTCTTTTCATGCATTTTTATGAATATTTTATGCATGAAATTAAATGTCCAATGGTCCATATATTTAATTAATTAGAGAGTGGCCACAACATCTTTAATTAATTAAATTATATATTAAAAGCCTCCGGATCATATTTAGAAATGGACATTGATTGTAATTAATTATATTAATATGATGAATTTTATCCCACATGAATTTTCATTATATTAATATGTTTAATTAGGATGAAATATCATATTATTTTTCTTAATTTACCCACAGGGGATTAAGAAAAGGCATATAATATGGTAGTTTCTTCATGAAGTAATTATGAATCTATTTAAATTAAAAACTTAGCCCACAGGTAGTTTTTATGTTATGTGATTCATATTGTGACATGTTTACATTGGTAAAACATGATTTATTTATATTTGCCTCAAATTTTGTGACATAAGCATAATTATTTGATTTGCGGTTTTGCAACCTGTGAATTTCTCTGAATTTAAGTTTGATGTTCCCATACTGAATGGTGAGAACTATAAAGTTTGGAAGGAGTTAGTTCTTCTTCAATTGGGGTGGATGGACATTGACTATGCTATAAGGAAAGACGAACCACCTGCTCCTACCGATTCGAGCACTTCAAAGCCGAGATAGCTCTTTATAACCAATGGGAGCGGTCCAACCGCGTTTGTGCCATGTTTATAAGAGCTAAGATATCTCCTAGTATTCGTGGTTCGGTTGCTCAAAGATAGCAATGCTAAGGCTTTATTGGAGGCCATAGATGCGCAGTTTGAGAGTTTTGAGAAGGCGCATGCCATGACCCTGATTATGAAGTTTTCATCATTGAAGCTCACTAGTGTTAGAGGTGTGCGTGAGCACATCATGCAAATGAGGAACATTGCAGCTCAGCTTAAGAACCTTGAGGTTGAGATATCTGAATCCTTTCTTGTATATTATATTCTGAACACTCTCCCACAACAATATGCACCTTTCGAGATCTCTTATAACACACATAAGAATAAATGGTCAATTAATGAACTCATGACCATGTGTGTTCAAGAAGAAGAAAGACTGATTATGGAATTGGGAGAAAGTGCTCATTTGGCAACACAAGGAAAGAATAAGGGCTATGGCAAGCATAAGGGAAAAGGTAAGATACCTCCCAAGCTGACATTAAGAAAGAATCCAAATGCTTCTTTTGTAAACGAAAGGGGCATATAAGGAAGGATTGTGTCAAATTTAAGGCCTGGCTCGAGAAGAAAGGGAAGCCAATCTCTTGTATTTGTTATGAATCTAATATGATTGATGTGAGTCACAACACTTTGTGGATTGATTCTGGATCTACAATCCATATTTTAAATTCCTGGTAGGGTTTTCAAAACCACAGGATGCCAATGGGAAGTGAACAAAGCACCTATTCAGGAAACAAGATGCGTTCGCATGTGGAAGCTATTGGGACATATAGACTAGTTCTCAATAGTGGTTTTGTTTTAAATTTAGAAAAGACCTTTTATGTTCCTAGTTTTTCTAGAAACTTAATTTCAGTTTCAAGACTTGTACCTTTGGGATACTCTTTTAACTTTTCAGATTCAAACTTTTGTTTATCATTTAAATCTGAAATTGTTGGGAGTGGTATTTTGTCTGATGGTCTTTTTCGAATTAATTTACAAGACAATGCCTATTATGATGCGATGCATGTTCATGATAAAGCTGGTATGAAACGATGTGTTGTGAAAGAACATTCCTCTATGTTGTGGCATCAGAGATTGTGACATATCTCCATAGAAAGAATTAAGCGATTAGTAAATGATGGAGTACTTGGTACTTTAGATTTTACATATTGTGATACTTGTGTAGACTCCATAAAGGGAAAGCAGACTAACAAATCAAAGAAATGTGCCAAGAGGAGTACAAAAAGATTAGAAATCATACATACGGATATATGTAGTCCGGATATGGACTCATGTGGTCAGAAATACTTCATCTCTTTCATAGATGATTACTCACGTTACATGTATCTCTATTTGATTCATAATAAGTATGAAGCATTAGATGCCTTTAAGGTATTTAAGGTGGAAGTAGAGAAACAATGCGATAAGCAAATTAAGATCGTGAGATCAGATAGAGGTGGAGAATTCTATGGTAGATACACTAAGATGGACAAGCACCTGGTCCATTTGCAAAGTTTCTTCAAGAGCATGGGATAGTTGCCCAATATACTATGCCTGGTTCTCCGGACCAAAATGGCGTAGCGGAAAGAAGAAACCGGACCTTATTGGACATGGTGCGTAGTATGCTTAGCAGCTCCAAACTTCCTAAATCCTTGTGGACCGAAGCACTTAAGACGGCAGTGTACATATTAAACCGAGTTCCGACCAAGGCTGTCCCAAAGACACCTTTTGAGTTATTTAAAGGTTGGAAACCGAGTTTGCATCATGTGCGCGTTTGGGGATGCCCGTCTGAAGTGAGAGTTTACAATCCACAAGAAAATAAGTTGGACCCAAAGGACCATAAGTGGGTATTTCATTGGATATATCGAAAGGTCTAAGGGATACGGGTTTTATTGTCCATCTCACACCACTAGGATTGTGGAAACAAGAAATGCTAAATTTCTTGAAAATGACTTGATTAGTGGGAGCGATCGATCGAGGGACCTTGTTCCTAAGAAAGATCATTCAGACACTCAACCTTCCACCTCAAGTTTAAGGTTGGTTGTTGCTCATAATGCCCCTTCAGTTCAGCCGGCTATTGAACAACCAATCGTTGAAGTTCCACAACCTGCTGATATTGATCTAGTAGATCCAATTGTTCAGCAATTACCGAAAAACTGTTGAACAACCGGTTGAGCAACACGCTCCTCAAGAGAATGTTGATGCAACATTGAGAAGATCTTCTAGAATAAAGAAATCGGCTATTCCTAGTGATTATATTGTGTATTTACAAGAGTCGACTACAATATTGGAGCTTGAGAATGATCCCGAAACGTTTTCACAAGCCATGGATAGTGATAAATCCAATTTGTGGTACAATGCCATGAAGGAAGAGATGAGTTCTATGGCATCTAACAAAGTCTGGGATTTGGTTGAGTTACCTAATGGTGTGAAGGCCATTGGTTGTAAATGGGTCTTCAAAACTAAGAAGGATTCATTGGGTAACATTGAAAGATATAAAGCTAGACTTGTTGCCAAATGATTCACTCAAAAGGAAGGAATCGATTACACGGAGACTTTTTCTCCTGTATCTAAGAAAGATTCTCTTCGTATTGTTTTGGCTTTGGTTGCCCATTTTGATATGGAATTACATCAGATGGATGTGAAAACGGCGTTCCTCAATGGAGAACTAGAGGAGGAGGTTTACATGAAACAACCTGAAGGATTCTCCTCTAGTAAAGGTGAGCATTTGGTGTGCAAGCTTAAGAAATCTATATATGGCTTGAAACAAGCATCCCGCCAATGGTACTTAAGGTTCCATGAAGTCATCTCTTTATTCGATTTTTTAGAGAATGTCATGGATCAATGTATATACTAGAAGGTCAGTTGGAGCAAAATTTGTTTACTTGTGCTATATATATGGATGATATTCTACTTGCAACCAATGATAAGGGATTGCTACATGAGGTGAAACAATTTCTCTCTAAGAATTTTGATATGAAAGGATATTGGTGAGGCATCTTATGTCATTGGCATTAAGATCCATAGAGATAGACCTCGAGAAATTTTAGGACTATCTCAAGAAACCTATATCAATAAGGTTCTAGAGAGATTTCGGATGAAAGATTGTTCACCAAGTATAGCACCCATTGTGAAGGGTGACGGGTTCAATTTGAACCAATGCCCGAAGAACGATCTAGAAAGGGAACAAATGTACAACATTCCATATGCTTCTGCTGTTAGAAGCTTGATGTATGCTCAAGTTTGCACTCGACCTGACATCGCTTTTGCTGTGGGAATGTTGGGAAGATATCAGAGTAATCCAGGTTTAGACCACTGGAGAGCTGCAAAGAAAGTGATGAGATACCTTCAAGGTACCAAAGACTATATGCTTATGTATAGACGGACTGACAACCTGGAAGTGGTCGGTTATTCGGATGCGGACTTCACGGGCTGCGTTGATTCACGAAAATCAACATCTTGATACATTTTTATGTTAGCTGGTGGAGCCGTGTCATGGAGAAGTGCCAAGCAGACTTTGACTGCTACTTCCACTATGGAGGCTGAGTTCGTTTCTTGTTTTGAGGCTACCTCGCATGGTGTATGGTTGAAGAGTTTCATTGCTGGGCTTAGAATTGTTGATTCTATTTCTAGGCCATTAAGAATATATTGTGACAATTCAGCTACGGTTTTTATGGCTAAAAATGCCAAAAGTGGCAATCAAAGTAAACATATCAACATTAAGTATTTAGCCATAAGGGAACGTGTTAAGGAGAATAAAGTGGTCATTGAACACGTTAGTATTGAATTGATGATAGCTGATCATTTAACTAAAGGCATGCCACCAATGAAGTATAAGGATCATGTAACTAGTATGGGAATAGGTCCCATTATGTAATTTGTCGTCATATGAACGATTTTTGTTGTATGAAACTCTTATTCAGTTGTAATGTTGATTCTCAATTTTTGTGTACACATTTTGTTGTTTATGAGAATAACATTTATCCTTGGTTTTGGAATAAACATGGGGTTTATTCATTAAGATATGTTGTCACATATAGGCTGACATTAAAGAAATAAGATGCATTGTGATACATGGAAGATATTACTCACTCTTAGAGGACATGTCGCCATGATCCATGTGTTTTGTTTCTTTTCTTTAAGCATAAAGTTTTCGTGGAATTAGTTGGATAATTCGTATGATGAAAATGATGGGATCAAGTGGGAGAATGTTATTTATTTTGTGATCCCACATTTATTAGACCCACATTTTTCTCCTAAAAGTTGCGACTATTCGACATGGAGTTTTCCACGCTTCGTACCCTTTCGTGACAACCGCCCATTGATTACCGTTTTGATGGAAGACGGGATATAAAAGGAACGTACGTTCATTTCTGACGGGTGATGACAAGGTCTAACTCAAATTCTCTCATTCAGAATACACCATCAGTACGAGAGTGAATTGGGGTAGTAGAGTGTCCCCAATTTCTTTGATTTTTCAGGACATTCGACGAACGTGAATACGAACAATGGCTGGAGGTTTGTCTATAAACGATCTTGGCTTCCGCATATGAGTTATTTTGTCTTACAAGAAGCTTAGTCCGTTTGGTACTTAAGTGGCTCAAATTTGAGCCCCTCTCAAATGGAATGTACAGGTCTTTTGGTTTGTATCAATGTACTAATTTAATCTATTTAGAATTATAAGTTTAATGTTTTAGGCCCTTTTAAGGTTCTTGCCCCCAGGCCAAATAGAAAGTGTTTTCCCAACCTGGTCCTTTTTGTAAAAAAGTGTCTCAGATTCAAGTGTGGGTAGTTTTTTTTTATGGCATCATTGATGTTTGTTTTCGCGATCAAGATTGCTATAAACTTCTCTTTCAATAGCAATTCCCTAAATTAAAGTAGCTAAAGACATTTATCAGATTCACCATATACTCATGCGTAGTTTTTCAACTTTCAAAATTCATTAGAAAGCTTTCTCAACGGTGGATGTATAGCGAATGGTTTCAAATTCTCTCGCTTGCGTTGAGCAAAATGTTTTCCTTTTTAGAGAAGGCTAATTTACTCTCCAATTTTGCATGGTCCATCCGGTTTGTTGACCGGATGTTTGAAAGATCTCTATATACAAGACTAAAAATATTTTGGTTTTGAAAGAAAAAAATTATGTAAATGGACAATTATTGTAAGGGTCTTGCTAAGAGAGCACTTAATGTGAACATATTGGGGAAAATTAATACGTGGGCATACCCAAAAGAGATATCGATAAAAATCAATGTTCTCTAAGGTGATCACAACATCAGAAGACTGAAAGTGATTGAGATAGCTCATTGGTTCCGCACTTGAGGACAAAATGTGTTGAAGAGGGGCACCGTGTGATGTACGGTTAACTACATTTTTTTTTGAACCAACAGTTAACTACATTGAAGAGGCTATTTGGCACTTACCAAACAATGTTTGTTTCTGTTCTTTTGTTCTCGGAAGTAATTTTGAAACAAAATTATGTTTAGTAAAATTTTTATTCTCAAGAACATATTTGGAGTAGAATCAAGAATAAAAAAAAGTTGATTCTTGTTCTCGGGAATAATTCTAGAATCAAACACCTATTTTTTATTTTCTTTTGTTTTTCTTCTCTTTTTCTTCTTCTTCATATGTTGCCACTGCCGCGATTGCCATCCGTTGCCATTTGCCGGCTGCCGCCGCTAGTCGCCGGCAATGGGTTTAGCGAGCTCGCCGGAGGCAAGCCTAGCCACCGACAAGGCTCGCCCAGCCCCGGTGAGGCTCGACTAAGCCACGCTTAGTTGTCGGCGAGGCTCGACCGACGAGGGCCGGCCTTGCTGAGGGCCGGGGACGCTCCCGTGAGGTCGCCACCCCTTGTCTAGCCAATTGTTGGTCATTGCAAGGTCGACAATCGGCGACTTGAAGAAGAAGAAGAAGAAGAAGAAGAAAGAAGAAGAAGAAGAAGAAGAAGAAAGAAAGGAAAAAAAAAAAGAAGAAAAAAAAGAAAAAGAAAAAGAAAAAAGAAAAAAGAAAAAAAGTAATAAAATTATTTGAAAATTTAAAGAAAATGAATTGGAGTAAAAATTTTGAGCATATACCAAACACAATTCTATTTCGAGAATTGAAATTTTGGATAGTTATTAAATGGCTTAAAATGTTTAGAAATTGTTCTCGGGAATATAATAAAAAAGAATCATTTCCGATTAGAAATTGTTTTCGGAAACAGAAGCGTTACCAAATGTGCCCCAACTTGCAATTATAAGGAAATGAAGTTCATGGATTGGAAATTACATGAAAAGTGAATGCAAGGAATTGAAAGATACAATGAAAAGATGGAACCTTCTTGTTGTTGACTTCTTAGACCAAATAACTACCATCTAATCTTCCTACCCAAAAGAAAATAAAAATAAAATTCCATCTATTCTTTCTTTGGTCAACAAGTCAAACTTTTAACGAATCAACTCTTTTTCCTTCACCTCTACCTAGCATCATTTCTCCAAAGTACAGGTGTGCTTACCATATTTTCATCAAATTCCAACAATATATATACTTATAAGTATGTGAATGCACATGAATGAATGTTTGAGAATGGTTTCCAAATCCTCTTAGCTATGTCGGTGTCAAGTAAAATGTGTTCCTTCTTGGCGAAAGATGAGTTTTATTCATTCTAATTTTGCATGGCATGTCCAATTTGTCGATCGGATGTCTAAAAGACCTCTAAATTGAGATGAAAGATGCATTGGTTGTGAATATGATAATGTCAATGGACCATTAAGATTATAATCTTATTATAAGTTTCCCAAGAGCATTCCGATATTACTATGTTGGGGAAAATCGGTTTGTGGGCATGTTAAATGAGATATTGATGAAAATCGACGTGCCTCAAGAATATCTTGAAAAGCTTGCATGTACGCTATTTGTGTGACCACATCGAAACCGTCCCTCATTTTTGCCGGCATTTTCCCTGGACTGCTTTGCAACCCGTGCAAATGACCTGGAGCCTTTTGATGGGCATCCTTGCCCCTTTGTCCCTCGAGTTCCCATTATGCGCCGACTTCTTTGACCAAATGGCTTTCCTCTAGTCTGCGGTCAATAAGTCAAACTTGACTTCAAAATATTTTCGCCATTTAAAAAAGTTTTAGATATAAATTATTGTCGATTAAACATTTTCCATGGGTTAATTATTTCAAGCAGTAAGATAAGTGAGAAATTAACTTTTCAAATTATTCATTAATCACGAAACAAACACTAACGGACTCTTAATTTATTTTCATCAAATCGATTCATTTGACAAAGTCAACACATAGTTAAGCGGTTACCAACAACTTACATGCTTATATTAAAAGTACACAACGAAAATGGCTATACTAACACGACCTAGGAATAGAAAGAACAATACTAAATGGGCATTAATGAATAGTGAATATTGAAATATATTCTCTTCTTCGTGTGTTATTGTATGTAACAATACATTTCAAAGCAAAATAGGCGTTTTTTTTTTTTTAAAATCAAAATAATATCGTGGCAATTTGTAACAACATATTTATTTATTGTTAATTTACTATTGAAAACAAATCTCAATGCTTTGGAAAAAAGCATTCACGGATTTTTGCACCAAGTTGAATCAAACTGCTTATAAGTTGTGAATATTTTTTTTCAGAATATTTTAAAAACTTCATGTTAAGTAAAAGTTAATTCAATGTAAATGCCCATTCTATAATTATAGTCTAAAGTGAAAATCAAAATTTTTATATAACTTCCATCAAGTCGATTATGTGGTAAGATATGGTGCTAACTTGGATGACTAATAATTGAGGCCACTCACATGCATGTAAGCCATCGTTCTGTTTTGATAATGAAAATGATTAATACCATGAAAAATTTCAAATTTGTACATTTTTTGACAAATTTATACCAAACTAATTTTTGGACTATAAAAAATCTAAATTGGTATACATTTGATAATTTTACCATCAACTAATTTTTTGACTATTAAAAACTTCAAACTAATATATTTGTGACATTTACCCTTCGTTAATTTTAATATCACGAAAAACTACGAACATGTGTTATCTAACTTAGCAATTTGACGATAAACTTTAACAGAAACCGACGGAATAAGTGCAGGTTAATTTGGAATAATAAATTTATCACAGTGTATGAGTTTGAAATTTTTGTGGTATTAACTCTAATGAAAAACAAACAATCTATCTAATCCACCCTTGAGTTGAGAATTTTTGCGGTTTGAAATTTTTATTATTATGTTAGAAATTATTGCTTTATCTAAAATTTATTTACTAAATTAAAAGTTCATTAGCATTTTAAATATTGATAAATAATTTATATTATATTATATTATATTATATTATATAAATATATAAGAGTTTTGTATGAAATTTTTCTAGCGCATTTTCGTGTTTTCGATTTACCCTCTTGTAAGATAGCTAGTGATCAGCTCTTTCCGTGCTCAAATCGTTGGTCTAATGAAAAACAAACAATGGACTATCTAATCCACCCTTGAGTTGAGAATTTTTGCCTTGAAGGACATAAAGGTGCAGTATCCTTTCTATGTATTGGACCAAAAAGAAAAAAAAAATCCCTTCCTATGTAACATCCTAAAGTTTCCTTCTAGTTATTATGTTAGAAATTATTGCTTTATCTAGAAATAAGATTATTTACTAAATTAAAAGTACGACATCATTAGCATTTTAAATATTGATCTTATGTGAAATATATTATATTATATTATATTATATTATATTATATTATATTATATTATATTATATAAATATATAAGGCATTTGATCTTAGCATTGTATGCTTCCAACATTAGATCTAGCGCACATTGGATTTTCTCCTCTTGTTCGTAAATTTCATTAGCATTTCCTTGTAATTATAAAAGTGCCACTAGATTAATGGAATATTACGATAGTGCCATGGGCGGCAAGATTACTGTATAATTTAAATGCCCATTATGTCTTTTAGGGAACAAAATTTTAACAAAATTATGAGAATAATGTTAATCCACATGATCAGTGATATTTACTTTCACTCACCTTCTTGGTCTCAAAACGAAACAATCCGCTAGCTACTTTTAGAGCTATTTTATCACAAGAATTGTCAACAAAATTAGCCTCTTATCGCTCAGTTATTTTGCCACATCTACTTCATTTTCAACCATATATTTGAACTACACAATTAGATCATGCACGACATCATATTTTTTTTAATAACTCTAGCCCATTAATGCTTGGATGATTACAACTCTTGGCTTCTGCTTTCCGAGTGGGTTCCTCCTCTCTTTTTCTGCCACCTCATGCCGTACCTTTAGGTCAGCATGGGGTTGACTTTGACATTCGCTCAATTGGGTTTCGTTGAGACCAACTTTTGGGTCGTTCGTATAGAAACAGCAGCAGGGCTAACCAATAAACGCACTTGATTTGAAATTGGATTGTTGGGTACATGAGAGAAGACCGGATTCCCACATTTGTCATTTAAATATCCTTTGTGCTTTAGAACGCATGGGGCATGCGCATCCAAAAAAGTTGCATTTGACCCGGAATTGGTATATGGCTGACCATCTTATCTGTTTGATCAAGCAAAATTATTTTGAGCTTCTGGTATAATAGGTTTACATGCTTTCAGTTTCAGGGATTCCAAGGGGTGCCCGCTACGTGATCGTTGTTGGGGTTGGTGTCCCGGTGATTCTGGTCCTCCTGGGCTTACTTTGCCACCTCTGTGGCAGAGTGAAGTCCTACGCGAGAGGGCAGCACCCCGTCGTCAGGGAATTTGCCACGGCGGTTGCGCCGCGTTCTGCCGTTGTTTCGGGACTTGACAGGGTGGTGATCGAATCTTACCCAAAAATTGTCCTAGGTGAGAGCAAGCGGCTTCCGAAGCCCGACGACAGCACTTGCCCGATTTGCCTGTCGGACTATCAGCCCAAAGAGACCCTCAAGACCATACCGCAATGCAACCATTGCTTCCATGCAGATTGCATTGGCGAGTGGCTTCGCATGAATGCGACTTGCCCAGTTTGCCGGAACTCGCCGCCCCGATCATGATGGCGTGTTTCATGTTGTGTTCCTGTCTCTCTGGCGCTCGAATTTTTGTGTATAAATCTAGAAGCCACTTGACAGTTAAAAAGAGTCGTCTCTCTTATTAGCTGAAAGAGCTGAAGGGTGTCAGAAAAACAGGACAAACTAGTTCTACTCGGCTTGAACTGAAAGGAGATGATGAAGAGTTCGATCAGCATGAGATGAATGTCTTGTAGTGTTTGACTCAAAAGGACACAAGTAGACCCTTCGAAACCATGAAGTTGTTCGGTTCCAGTACATATCAGTAACCAAATTCATCGGCTGAGTTGCCACTCTTTGGCAAGAATTCCCTCTGTTAATGAAGCCACCGTGCCACCCTAATTCACCGATACATTCTCTTTCAAGAAGCTTCGAACTGGCGTCATTACCGCTTGTGATTGAAACGACCTTGAAATCATTACCCTTTTACTCTTTTAGCGCTTCTGTAGATACGTTGTCTTCAATTAATTTTGTATTTTAGAACTTAATCATCCTCATGGTAAGGGCCATTTTTCCTAGCAGTAGTACTCTCATTCCTTTTTAAATTGCTGAATCTAGATATTTTCAACTCCCCAAGCAGACAGAAAGCACAATTCTTGTCCCAGAAACCGACCGTTGCTATATTTCCTGGAATTCAGGACATGAAATGCACACAAGAACGAACTGCATTCATGCTGGGCAATCAAATCCGATAACTTATTATCTTACAAACTTCCAGTAAGTACATAGATTCTAGGATTACATAACAACTTGCCTAGTAGGAAATATAAGAGGAAAGGAATTCCTCTATACATATTGGATCTAATACTATAGGTAAGTGGTGGAAGCGCATCAATGGTTTCCACTAAGTACATAGATTCTTGTATCACATAACGTACGGCTTCAGTCACGGAGAGATGACATACTGCAAAAGGGCACTCCAACTTATTCTGCGATGACTTCTAGATCTGTGTTCCAGAGCCTTCCACGCATGATTGCAGCATCCCCTGAACTGGAGGAAACAAAAGGATTTTTCGGCATGACGGGGCACTCATCTCCCTCAAGCATCTGAACCACCGCTTTCACAGGGGGCCGATCAGCAGGGTACCAGTGAATGCACCAGAGCCCCACAATCGCCAGTTTCTTGGCTATTTTGTGGTCGCCATCCTCTCGGATTCGTATTTCAAGCTCTTCACCTTTATTTAGATGGTTATAGACCCACTGCGGGAAGTACATCTGGCTCATGTTTTTTGCGTTCACGTCAACGTTTTTTCTCCCCCCAACCATTTCGAGCAGCAGCATTCCGAAGCTGTACACGTCTGACTTAGACGACACGCTTCCAAAGTTCCTAGAGAAGACTTCTGGGGCAATGTAACCCATGGTACCTCTGGCTGCAGTCATGGACACCGCACTTTGTTCCTTGGAACATAGCTTTGCCAGACCAAAATCCGCAATCTTAGGATTGAAGTTGTTATCTAGCAAGATGTTGTGCGGCTTAATGTCGAAATGGAGGATCTTATGATCACACCCCTGGTGAAGATACTCTATGCCTTTGGCCACTCCGAGAGCGATATCGTGGAGCCTCTCCCAACTAAGGAAAGGGTCGAGAGTGTCCTCGCCCTGAAATATGAACTTCTCCAGAGACTCGTTCGCCAGGAACTCATACACCAAGGCTCTTCGGAAACCGTCGGCACAGAAACCAACCATCCGTACCACGTTGACGTGGTGAATCCTTCCCATCGTGCTCACTTCGTTGATGAACTCCTCTCCATTCCCGAATGAATTGTCCAGCATCTTCACGGCGACAAAAATCTCGTCCGATAGCTTCCCTTTGTAGACCGTTCCGTAAGCCCCCTGGCCTAGTTTTTCCTCGAAGTCATTGGTTATCCTCTTGATGTCATTGTAGGAGTAACGGGTGGGCTTTAGGGCCTCATAATCATGCAAGAAGCTCTCGATCTTGAGTTGGAATGCTTTATCTCTTCTTTTTTCATTGATGACATAGCCGAGTCCGCTTAATACAACAAGAAAGAAAAAAAGCCCACCACTCCTCCCGCGATCTCTAGCTTTCTTCTTTCTGCAGATTCAAAGAAGTAAGTACTTGAGCTTCTGCCGAAGTTCGCAGGAATGATAAAACAACCAGAACAAAGGCCCTCAAAACCAGTCATATCAGCTTTACTTAAGACAGTGACTGACATCCATTTCAGGTCATCACGGATAATTTCCATAAAAACTGGGCAATTAGGATTTAGAACACCTTCAATTTAAATTACAGAAAGTATCATCAGATAAACAAGACTAAGTTGTGGAAATGCATCCATCCGGCGGAATTGCACATGTAAAAGCAATCTTAGTTTCGCAGAAGCCCTATTTCTTGCTTAGAAACTATGATTCTCCTTCCTCCTCCATGGATCTTATCTTTACGAAAGAGAGACTTGATAAATTTCTACAACCATAAGTCAGAAAGCAACTTTGCTATATCCATCCAGATTTTAAAAGCTTTGGAATGAACGGCCGAAACAAAAGAGCTCGAGCATTAACAATCGCTTAAACTAAGGAAGTGAAATAACACGAGTCAAGCAGAGTCTCATAGAGCATTAATAAATTTGGGAATCGATAAACGCATGCGCCCTCGATAAGGATTAAAGCAATACCTTCGTTTCTGCGAGGAGGATTGATGCATTTGGTGCCGTTCCCGTTCCGCCGACATAAAGTCCCGTTATTCCTGCATCCCTGGCAGTCCGGCTTTTCTTTGTCCCAGAACAAACGGACATTTTCCATCATGCTACCGATCGTCATCGGGAGCAAGTCGATGCTCCCGTTCCTCATGCAGGACACCAGCGGCAAGTCTCCGACGTAGGAGTCGGATCGGACGGCGTAGACATCGTACGCGTTCGTGCTCAGGCAACCCAGCCAGGTCATGCCGCTGCCCGTCCTCCTGCGCGGCGGGCACTGGAACAGGGTATAGTTGTAGGGCGGCGGGTAACCGCTATACGAGTAACCACTACTATCCCGGTCGAGTGAGCCGTTCCCGTAGAAGAAGATAGAGTGGTTGAGGTTCGCCAGCAGCGAGGGGATGCACTTGTCGCGGTCCCGCACGCCGATGGAGGTGTTATTGTAATTGATGTCCGTGACGACAAGCGGCCGCGGGGTCTTCGGGAGCCAGAGCTGGGTTTCGCTCCCGTTGCAGGACAAGTGGAAGTCCGGACTGTAGCCGCAGTAGTCAGGTTGGTCGTCGTTGTATTTGAGCAGGAAAGGGAACTGGACGTCCGGCCCGTGATGACGGCGGCACCACTGGGGGGGGCAAGTATCGTTGACGGCGGGGTGGGCGGTGCCATGGGCGAAGCAGAGGAAGAGGAGGACGAGGGAGGGAACCGAAGAGCGCATGGTGGACGGATCAACTGGTTTCCTAACGCTCTCTCTCTCTCTCTCGTTTTGTAATTCTCGTCAGGCCTGTCCGAGAGAGAAAACCAAGAACCGATGTCGCATCTGCAATGAGTTTACTTTGACTTGGACTTTTCGCGGTCCATCGTTGTCAGTCGCCCCCGCGTTACTAAAGTATTATTGGGGAAGCGAGTGCACGGGAAGTTTACTCAGGCAAGTCAAGTCAAGCTGGAACTCCCGAAGCAAGTTCCTCCTCCTTTCCTCATTTGACCCGTCGTCCCTTGTTGGACTCTGCTAACCGAGAATTCTCTTATAGAGCCGAGGCCGGCACCGATGAATCGCCAAGGGTGGCGTCTGGCGTGACGCAGTGGCTGGTGCTGCGATCGTGCTACTAGCACAGGAGTTTCAGTGCGGGAAAAGTGCACGATGTAGGTTGGATTTCGGGAGTACAGTATGCGATATCTCAGACCGTCGCAATACATGAGAGAAGTCCAGTAAAGTTTAAAGAATCCCTCTCAAATCAAATGCATGGGCTTTTGGTTTGTATAGATATTATCTCCGATAAAATATTTAAATATTACATTAAGCATTCATCTAATAATTTAAAATTTTAAAATGATTAATAGTTATTTCACAAAATTTCACACTGTCTCTGTCTTTTTTTTTGCTCTCGGGCCACATTCAACCAAGGGTTACTCACCCGTGGCCCTCCTTTTTTTGAGCAGTGTCCAGGATTGAAACATGGGTATTTTTTTTTACGATATTGTCAACCTATGTTTTCCCCAAAAAAGTTAGGAAAAAAATAATAGAGAATTGAAAAAGAAAAAAAAATTGTAGGTATCTGAGAATGGTTTCCAAATTCTTTCAGCTATGCTGGTGTCAAGCAAAATGAGTTCCCTTTTGGTGAAAGACGAGTTTTACTTATTCCAATTTTGCCTGGCCTGTCTGACTTATGGACCGGATGTTTAAATGACCACTAAGAACACGAATAATCATTATTCTAATTAGAAATTGATTTCTAGAAGAGAAATAAATTTTCTATTTTTATTCTTATATGAGTTTCTAAGCAAACCTGGGTGGCAGGGGATGGTGGGGGCGGTAGTGGTTGACGGTTGGTGATCGGTGGACGACGATAGGCAAATGGAGGCGGCCGGCAATTGGTGAACACGTGGCGGCGGGCATCAATTGATGGATGATGATTGGGGAGTGGTTGTCGGCGGTGACCGACGACCAACGACCGGCGACTTGGTGGTGGCGGATGATCGACGATGGCTGGCTAGTAATGAGAACAAATGATGAGAAGATTTTTTATTTATCATTTTTGTTCTAAAAATAAAGAAGTAAAATTTTTTTACTTTCAATTTTTGTTCTAAATTTATTTTTGCAGTAAAAATTTATTTCAGAAATAGAAAAATGAAATAGTTTTACCAAACACATTTATGTTTTAGAAACAAGTCTAGAACAGAAAAATAGTTTTGAGACAGAAATATAATAAATTGAGATGAAGAATGCATTGGTAGTGAAAAGAATAATGTAAATATACAATCATTTTCAGAATTTGATAATAAGTTTCACAAGAGCACTCGAATATTAATGTATTGGGGAACATTGATTTGCGGGCATGGTAAAAGATATGTTGACAAACATCGACATGCGTTAAAGAATATCTTGAAAGCTTGCATGTGCACTAATTGTGTGACCATGTCGAAACCGTCCCTCATTTTTTACTATATAAGAAAATGTTTAGATATAAATTATTGTCAATAATGAAGACATATTCGGCGGACTAATTATTTCAAGTAGCAACATAAGCGATCATTTTTGAGAAATTATTTTTTAAATCATTTATTTTTCACGAAATCGATGCCTTTAGTTTATTTTCATCAAATCAATTCATTCGACCAAGCCAACACATGGTTAAGCGTTGACCAACAACTTACATGCTTACATTAGAAGTACACGGCTAAAATGGGTATACCAACACAACCTAGAGAAAGAAAGAACAATACTAAATGGGCATTAATGATTAGTGAATATTGAAATACATCCTCTTTTCTGTGCATTGTCATATATAACAACACGTTTGAAAGCATAATAGGCGTTCTTTATCTAAATACTCTCAAGGTAATCTTTAACAATATCTTTAGTGTTATTCTTCTCTTAAAAACAAATCTCAATGTTTCAAGAACCAAGCATTCACTTGGGGATTTTTGCACAAAGTTGAATTAAATTGCTTGTGGTTGAAAATAAACTACTTATGAATTTTTTTGGGAAGAATTTAAAACCTTTGTGTTAAGTAAAAGTTAATAGTGTTAATTCCCCCAAAATTTATAGTCTAAAGTAAACATCAAACTTTATAAACCTTCCATCAAGTCGATTATGTGGTCGACTTGGACGACTACAACTTTTAGGCCACTCACATGCATGTGGACCTTACTTTTGTTGTGATAAAAAAAGAAAGGGATATGTTCAGTAGAAGTCCTAAAACTTGTGCAGAAAGTGCAATTGAGTCCTAAAACTTACAAAGAGTTCAATCAAGTCCTAAAACTTGTCCAGAAAGTGCAATTGAGTCCTAAAACTTACAAAGAGTTCAATCAAGTCCTAAAACTTATCCAAAAAGTGTAATTAAGTCCTAAAGTTAACACCGTTAAGAAAGTTAACGGAAATTCTTGACGTGGCGGCGACGTCATATTTGAAATGATTTTTTATTTTTCATGGCTTTTTAAAATTATTTTTATTCAAAATCTTTAAAAATTAGGTTAAAAACTAAAAAGGAAAATCTAAATTTATTTAAAAAAAAGAAAAATCTAAATTTATTTAGAAAAACAAAATTGTTCAAAAAAAAAAAAAAAAAAAGGCGGTGGACTTCCGCGCCGCCCATCACCGGAGGGGCGGCGGCCGTCGCCGGCCCCAGGCGAGTCCTCGTCGGCCCTCGCTCGGGCCGGCGAGGCTCGCCGAGTCTGGCGAGCCTCGCCGGCCCGAGCGAGGGCCGACGAGGCCTCGCCCGGGCGGGCGACGGTCGCCGTCCCTCGCCGTCCCTCGCACGGGGCCGAGCGGCCGTCGCCCGCCACAGGCGAGGCCTCGTCGGCCCTCGCTCGGGGCCGGCGAGGCTCGCCGGATCTGGGGGCCTCGCCGAGATGCGGCGAGCCTCGCCGAAGGCGAGGGCCGACGAGGCCTCGCCCGGGCGGGCGACGGCCGCTCGGCCCCCGGGGGGGCGGCGACCGTCGCCCGCCACAGGCGAGGCCTCGTCGGCCCTCGCTCGGGGCGCGCGAGGCTCGCCAGTCTGTGAGCTTCGCCGGCCCGGCGAGGGCCGACGAGGCCTCGCCCGGGCGGGCGTCGGTCGCCGTCCCTCCCTGGGGTGGCGACCGTCGCCCCCACAGGCGAGGCCTCGTCGGCCCTCGCTCGGGCGGCGAGGCTGGGCGAGCCTCGCCGCCCGAGCGAGGGCCGACGAGGACTCGCCCGGGGGGCAGCGTCGCCGCCCCCCTGAGGGCAGCCACCCCGCCCGGGGCCAGCGACGGTCGCCGCCCCCCTCCGGCGATGGGCGGCGGCGGAAGTCCACCGCCCTTTTTTTTTTTTTTTTTTGAACAATTTTGTTTTTCTAAATAAATTTAGATTTTTCTTTTTTAAATAAATTTAGATTTTCCTTTTTAGTTTTTAACCTAATTTTTAAAGATTTTGAATAAAAAATAATTTTAAAAAGCCATTCGAAAGAACATATCCCAAAAAGACAAGCCATCAAACTTTATAAACCTTCCATCAAGTCGATTATGTGGTCGACTTGGACGACTACAAATTTTAGGCCACTCACATGCATGTGGACCTTACTTTTTTTGTGATAAAAAAATAAAAAAGACAAGCCATCTAATCCAGCCCACAAATCGAGGATTTTGACTGCCCAATCCTGCTCGTATAACATCCTAAATTTTCCTTCTGGTTTTAGAAATTATCGTGTCACATGAAAATGAGATTCCAACTAGAAAAAAAAGAAGCATTATTAGCATTTCAAATAGGGTTAATATCCTGAAAAACCCCAAACTAGTACACCTGTGACAAATTTACCAAAAACTATTTTTTTTTACCATTAAAAATCCAAAATTGGTATACCTCTGACAAATTTACCTCAAACTGGTCACTTGTGGCAAATTTACCCTCTATTAATTTTTGTTAAATTTTATTATCGAATTATTAAGTTAAATGATACGTGACAGTTTACTAGTATACCAATTTGGGATCTTACGCTCCGTTTGTCATAATTTACAATTTTCGTGATTTTTTTGTGGTATTAATCCAATTTAGCGAGAGTATATTTGTCACAAATTTACTAGTTTGAGGTTTTTTGCAATCGAATAAATTAGTTTGGAGGTAAATTTGTCATAAATGTACCAGTATAGGGTTTTTTTTTATGGTCAGTTGGGGTAAATTTGTCATATGTGTATTGGTTTGGGGTTTTTCGAGGTATTAACTCTTTCAAATATTGATCTCATGGGACTATATATATATATATGATGACGACATTAGATCTAGCGCACAATGAATTACGTAAATTTCATGAGTATTTCATTGTAATTACAAAAGTGCCACTAGATTGATGAAATATTATGGATGAGTGGTTTTAGACTTTGGTTTCTCATTTTGTACAAGTTCTAACTAAAATTTGAATTCTACTCGTTAGAGCTGGTTTCTTAAGACTTGCATGACAACCGTGCTATTTCTAGCTAGAATTATTTTTTTGTTTGACAAATAAGTTTGGAATAAAAATTCATTTGATAACGCAATTTCATTTTTCTATTTTTAGAACAAAATTTTAGTCTAGAAATAGGTTTGAAATAGAAATAAGAAGTAAAAGTTTTCCGCTTCTCTATTTTTGGAATAGAAATGAGCAATAAAAATGGATAGGTGCACTAGAAGTTCTAATGTCACAAAAGTGCAATTTAGTTCTAAATTTTAAAAAAGTGCAATTAAGTCATAACACTTATCATAAAAGTGCAATCGAGTTCTAAAATTTTCAAAAAGTGCAATCAAGTTTTAAAACTTATTACGAAAGTGTAATTGAGTTCTAAAATTTTTAAAAAGTGTAATCAATGGAATATTACACTTTTGTAACGAGTTTTATGAGTTAATTGGATTTTTAGGACCTTCAATGCATTTAAGAAATAAAAACTCTTATCATTACCTGCTCTTGTTACTAGCCGGCCGCCCACCCATTGCCGCTCGCTCTCTGCCACCATTCGTTGGTCGCCACCGCCACTGTTGGTTGCCAACCACTATTGTTGATTGCTATTGTTGCTCAAGAAAGATAAATTTTATGTTATTATCAAATGAAAATATATTCCATTAAAGAAATTTTATGTCGTTATTAAATGCTTATTTTTACTTAGAAGCTCATTTAAGAATTGAAATACATTTTTCTATTCCTATTCCAACAAACAATTTTTGGCCATGAATAGTTATCATTTGAGTTCTTACTTTTTAGAATTTGAAATCTGCCTTGCATAATTTAGAACTCAGAACTTACCTTATCATAGGTTTCAAGTTCTACCTAGGCTTTACTTGTCTTATTTATTGAACGATTGCAATGAGTTATTATATTTAATAGTCACCACTTGCTGATTTAGACGCATGAAGAACATGGAATATTAACAAAGTAAAAGTCTTAATCATAAAATAGAAGTTTAGACTAGTGGTTCTGTGACATCCCCCTTCTCCCCCTCTCTTTTGTCCTCTTCCTCTCTCTCTCTCTCTCTCTCTCTCTCTTTCTCCTCTTCTCCCCCCCACGTGATTTCTCCCCCTTTTCTGCCATCCATCCCCCTTCCCCTTTCTCTCTCTCTTTCTTTTCTCCCTTTTCCCCCTCACGTCACCTCCTGCCCCCCTTTTCTCTTTTGTCTTTTCTTCCCTCTCTCTTCCTTTCTCTCTCCCTCTCTCTTCTTCCCCTCCTCCTCCTCCTCCTTGGGGATGTGTAACCGAACTGGCCCACCCAAAAAACAGGGTTGAGAATCAATTCTCATTGAAACCGGTCCAGGAACTGGTTCCCAAAATTTGGAACCGATT
Organism: Eucalyptus decipiens; assembly: GCA_014182575.1. Classification (NCBI taxonomy): domain Eukaryota; kingdom Viridiplantae; phylum Streptophyta; class Magnoliopsida; order Myrtales; family Myrtaceae; genus Eucalyptus; species Eucalyptus decipiens. The sequence continues at coordinate 28,679,561 of CM024609.1, read as the reverse complement.
TAAACCGGTCTAGGAACCGGTTTCAAGTGATTACCCTCTTGGAAACTGGTTCCCAGACCAGTTTTGGAACTGGTTTGGGAATCGATTTTGTAAGTAGAGGTCCAAAATTCTATTTTTTCCCCTGATTTTTTACTCCTGCAATCACACTGTATTTTTCCTCTTAACTCTCTCAAACATGCACGACACTCCTCCTTCATCGTTTCTTTTCCTCACTTGCTTCCCTCCCTCATCGACTCCCTCTCGCATCATCCGACGAACGAACAACATTCATTGCCGCCAAATTCTTGTGTACCACATGAATTGGCTTGCCTAATTTTTCTTTTGTAGAAAGAGTTATGCTTACATAAATGAACAGCTTCATGTGATAGTTATGGGAATAAGAACAATATTAGACTCATATTTGTTGCTAATATTTATGCAATGTTATGATTTTCGTTTTGCCTTATGATTTTATTTATGATAATTAGCCATGTGGATCCTTAATTTTTTGTTTAGTCAAAAAGTTTATGTATTTATTCATTACGAGTGTTTAATATTTTAATACAAATTAGGAGGATTACGTTATTTTCTCATGTATTAACATAATATTTGAAGTTGTATAGGATATTAGGAGGTTGCAAGATAGGTTTTAATGGAAATAGGGTTGACCGTGTAACTGGAATGGAAAAATAATTTGGGTCGGATACGGGGTCCAATATAAATAGGGTCGGGTATAGGGTTTAGGTCTAGACCCTACCCACCCTGGACCCAATCACTCCTACTTCTCCTCCTCTCTCTTCTTCTTCTTCTTCTTCTTCTTCTTCTTCTTCTTCTTCTTCTTCTTCTTACTGGCTGTCACTTCACCCACCACCACACCGCCGCCCACGCCCCCAACTCACCACCACGCCACCTTTGTTCGTTGCTTGGAGTCGTGCTGTTCGCATCCTCACTACCGAACTGCCATCTCCACTGTCGAGCTCCCAAATCGCCGCTGTTCGCTCAACGCCGCTACTTGCTCGCTGCCATAAGCCACCGCTTGTGTCCTTCACACAGTTCGTCATGCCGTTGCTGCCATCCGCAAGCCACCCGCTCGGTGCCGCGAGCCACCCCCAAGCCGAGCCTTCCCCCCCTCCCCCCCCTCTTTAATCTTGAGCTTTAAGAGCTGCCACTGCCGCCGTTGAGCCTCTGGTTAAGTGTTGAGCGTCACGTTCTTGACGCCGTTGTGCTGCCGTTGTCGGAAATCGGTGAGTTAACCTCCTGATCGTGGATTAAAGTGTTAATTAAATTTAGGGGATGGTTAGTTTAATATTAATTGTGGTTAATATTAGTTAACCTTGGTTTTTTCTTAATTACGACTAAGTATTGTTTAGATTAGTTTTAATTGTGATTAGTTTAAGTAATTACGATTAGATTGATTAATCAATTGAGTTTAATTTATTTAATCGTTATTGTTAGGGAAATCCCTTATGATGTTTTAAAGATGACAAAATAAATCAAAGACTACTAACGTGTTTAATGGTTGAGTAATAGACTACGCAGATGATAGAACATGTAAAGAATATTGTCAAAGTTTATACTTGGAAGAACTAGAAGACAGATTCTATACTGGAGCTGAACTTATTCAGATTGTGTCCAGACTTTAAGGGTAAATCTGTTCAGAAGTAGAATATGTTTAGACTTACGTCCAGATTGTAAAGTCTATTTTAGACGGAAGACACTCAGGCTTTACTTCAGACAAAATATACTCAGACTTTACTTTTGACTGTACACTCTTAGACTTTACATTTAGAATGAGACACAAGTCCAGAACGTGACAAGATCTAGAACGAGGCACAAGTCTAGAACGTGACAAGGTCTAGAATGAGACACAAGTTCAGAACATAACAGATTCAGAACGAAGCATGTTTAGAATGAGATAATTTGACAGAATGTAACATAAGCCCTAAACATATAACGGCTAGTGATCTGGTTTGGATTCTATATCAAGATAAATTTGATTGACTCAATCTAATTGATTAACAATTGGATCTTGAAGACAAGAACTTTCTAAATGAATAAGCTCTACTTATGGAAACCAAGATTGTGTTTGTATAGGCGATCATAATTAATTTGGGATTCTACTTCTGTCACTCAATGGCTACTAAATCTTCTAGATACAGATCTGTCCAATGGGTAGATTGGAAGACGATCATTTAGATACTGTCCAGCGGCTAGTTTGAAAGTGGAGGAGTATTTAAGGAGATCGAGGATCGATGAGCAAGTAAGAGACGAAGCATAGAATTTATAATTCCAAAGTCCGAGTGAACTTCGATCATACACTTGTCTTTTGTAAGCTTAAACGCTTATGATCGTGAGAGAAATACCAAAAGAGTGACTTAGTGAGATAGTGTGATATACCACTAAATATTTGTATTTAAAGTTGTAATCTCTTGTTGATTACATAGTGGAATCCAATCAGAAGGCTGTTAGAGTGGGATAGTGGACGTAAGCTTGGTCTAAGTTGAACCACTATAAATTTCGCGTGCAACATTCTCTTTCCTTAACTCTTCATATTTAAGTCTATTGCATACTTACAGGCTATTTGAGAAGTTTGTTCCATTGTATAACAGATTCTAAACATCTACAAGAAGTTTGGTGGCTCGTTTATCAGACTTTGATTCTTATTCAGACTTTGCTCACAACTTATTTTATTCTGCATTTATTTGTCAAGATTTCTTTTAAACACCTATTCACTCCCTCTAGGTGTTCGTACTAGCACTTTCAGTTATTTATTTAATAACGTCAATTAATTTTTAATTAATTATAGTTAAGCAAATTAATCGAGTTTAGTTTAATTAATCGTAATTAGCCTGATTAATCATGATTAGCTTAATTAGTCGCGATTAGTGTAAATTAATGACGGATTAGCCGTTAAGTAGAATTTTATGCTTGTTCCACTAGATGAATTTACACTTGATTCTAATCGTTTGAGCATGTAATGTTATGATGTATGATTGCTCATATCATGTATTTTAAATGCTATTTTTCAAAGATGGTTTATTGGTAAGAAAATAGCAAACTTTGAGGTGTCGTGTTTGGATGCCGTATTTTATGTAATAAAAGGGGCAATGATGCTTTAAAATCAAAGTGTGCAAAGTTTGATGGGTTGATTTTAAATACATGACCACAAGCTATTATTTTACCGAAATTTTAAATGTAGGGATTTTCCGAGGTTTGTTATTTAAGCACGAACTCTTTTACACTGGGCTAATTGACAGAAAAAAAAATTAGCTTGAGTGTTGGCGTGCTCGTGTGGTCATTTAATTGAACCCGTCACCAACGGGAGTTTGGGGATGATACCCGATGTTTATCGGATGCCCGGCGGGGGTCCGGATGCTGAGTCGCGGTTGAGGCCGACCGATACTCCTTTATGGAATGTCGTCTAGGCAGGGGTTCTAGACGATGCCGTGCCCGATGGGGGTGGGACGATGCTCGATCATGTCGGAAGGCCGCCAACTCGTGTGTTGGCCGTGACTCGAGAGGTCATAATAATCGGAACACATGTGAATGATTGTGATGCATTGTGCTTGATTATTGGGTAAAACTGTTAGGCATGGTATAGATGTGCCAAAACGGGTTTTACCTTATAATCGGGATCCGTGTGGATGCTTGGTGTATGAGAGTTGTGTGTTATGATTATTGATTATGCTTATTATATTAATAATGGCATATGTGACGTACTAATATGTAGGGGTGTGCCAATGCGAGGTAAGATTTTATGCCGTTGCATTATTAGGCTGCCTCCATACGAATTTGCATCCTAATCGAGGTTTAGGAAGTTGACTCGCTGAGATTTTATCTCACCCCATTGTTGTTAACCATTTTTAGGGCCGTAGCATAGAGATCTGCTGAGTGCGGATGTGATGGGCATGAGATGCGACATTTTTGGCTGGCCTTACTGTTAGTGAAGCTAGAGTTAACCCTAACCTTTTTGACCCCTTTTTGCTCATAGGTCATGTAGGAGTTATCTTTTGTTGTAGGTCTGTAAATGTTAAATTCCTTGGGTTAACAAGTAGATAAATAAAGGTGCGGTTTTTTTAGGAAATCATTTGTTGTGTTTTACTATCCATGTTTTGATGATTGATTGGGTGTTTATTTAAGTCACTTCCGCATGCGTTTAATCGCTTCTGAATGCATTTAATTGAAAGATAAAAAAAATGGGTCAGCGACGTATCCTGAGACGTCACAATTTAATATCGACCGCCGAGGGATGTTTGGGGCTTGGGGTTTGGGGCGTGATAGTTTCAAATTATACACTTATCATTTCACATCATGGAATACCGTAGTAAGGCACGAAGATATAGACAAAGAAAAATACAAAAAATTGTTTTTGGTTTCAGATTCTAGGTTTCAGGTTTCACCTATCTATAACCTAGAACTTACTTATCGAAATAAGTTATGTAATTTTTAGAACCTATAACTTATTTTGCATATCTTGGAATTTGTAATTGGACAGATTCACATCAGCCTGGTTCTATTCTAAAACCATGCTTACTCCTATGGAATTTTATGATAGTGCCATGGGTGGCAAGATTACTCTATACTAAAAATGCCCAAAATGTCTTTAGGACACAAATTTTAACTAAATCTATTAATGAGAATAATATTTATCCACATGATCATTAATATTTACTTTCAAATCACTTTCTTGGTGTCTATGAGACAACTTACTAGCTACTCTGAGAAATATTTTATCACAGTCAACATAATTAGCTACTTATTAGTCATTTATTTTGTCGCATCTACTTCATTTTCAACCATATATTTGAACTATGCATCGCATCATGCATGACATTATTTATTTTTTAACTCTAGCCCATTATTACTTATATGATTGCAACTCAAATCAAACTCCTCATTTTGTGCAGTTGCCTCGGTCGGATCATGCCCTTTCTCCCCCTCATAACCACTTATCACTCATTTATGTTGCCACGTTTCCTCAGTTTCCAAACGTATGTTTTAATCATGAGATTGCATCATGAATGACATCATGGATGATATATTATTCTAACACTAGTTAGTTCATTATGATTATTTGCAGTTCTAGTTTGTTTATATCTAGTCTTTCTAACTCTAATTAGTTTAACATGACCGATTCTGAGGGGTGCTTGCTACGTAATCATTGTTGGGATTTGGTCCCGGCGATTCTCTTCCCCCTAGGCTTACTTTGCTTTCGCTACAGCAAAGTGAAGTGCTATGCAAGAGGATTGAAAGTGCTACTTGCTCAGTTTGCCGGAACTCACTGCTCCGGTCATGACGGCGGGTTTCATGTTGTGTTCGGGCTTCCCTGGTGCTTAAATTTCGTGTATGAAACTAGAAGCCACTTGACGGTTGTTAAGAGTCCTTTTGTTTCATTCCTTTAGCTGAAAGAGCTCAAGATTGTCAGAAAAACCAGACAAATTGGTTTTACTCGGCTTGAAACCAAAGGCCATGATAAAGAGGTCAATCAAATGTACAAGGATGAGATGAATGACTTCCAGCGTTTACTTAAAAGGACACGAATGGATACTTCCAAACCATAAAAGTTCAGTTACAGTACATATCTGTAACCAAATTCATCAGTAGAGTTGCCACTGTTTGGGCAGAAGTCCCTCTGTCAATGAAGCCCTTGTGCCACCCTAATTCACAGATGCAATCTCTCTCTCGGAGCTTCAAACCGATGTCATTTTGAGTCTTGATTGAGACCGCCTTGAAAAACATATCCCTTTTAGCGCTTCATCAAATTCGTTGCCTTCGACTTATCATCCTCATGAGAAGGGTCATTTTTTTCTATTAGTAGTACTCTCGTTCCTTCTTAAATTGCTGAAGCCAAGATATTTTCAACTACTTAAGCAAAGAAAGAGCACGAGTCATGTCCCAAAAACCAACTGCTGCTATATTTTTCTGAATACAGGACATGAAATGCGCACCAGAACCAACTGCATTTGCAAAATGCGATCAAATCCCAATACTCACTATCTCACGATAAGTAGATAGAATCCAGTATTATATAACTATCCTAGTAACAAATATGAGAGGAAAGGAATTCCTCAATATATACTGGATCTGATACAACAGGTAAGTACTAAGTGGTGGGAGCGTATTCAGGCTATTTTTCGGTAGAGTCGCAGCTATACTTACTTCCCCACTGTCGCACATCCATTTCGGTCAAGGGGAGATGACATACTGCGCAAAGGCATTCGGACTTATTCCTCGATAACCTCTAGATTCGTGTTCCAGAGTCCCCGCATGGTCCCAGCTTCCCCTGGACCGGAGGAAACGAAAGGATTTTTCGGAATGACAGGGCACTCTTCTCCCTCCAGCATCTGAACCATCACTTTCATGGGAGGCCGATCGGCCGGGTACCAGTGAATGCACCAGAGCCCTATGATTGCCAGTTTCCTGGCAATCTTATGGTCGCCGTCCTCTTGGATTCGTATTTCAATCTCTTCACCTTTATTCAGATGGTTATAGACCCACTGCGGGAAGTACATCTGGCTCATGTTCTTCGCATTCACATCCACGTTTTTCCTCCCCCCCACCATTTCGAGCAGCAGCATTCCGAAGCTATACACGTCCGACTTAGAGGACACGCTTCCGAAGTTCTTGGAGAAGACTTCTGGGGCGATGTAGCCCATGGTACCTCTGGCTGCAGTCATGGACACCGCACTCTGTTCCAAGGAACATAGCTTTGCCAGACCGAAATCAGCAATCTTAGGATTGAAGTTGTCATCCAGCAAGATATTGTGTGGCTTGATATCGAAATGGAGGATCTTATGATCACACCCCTGGTGAAGATACTCTATGCCTTTGGCCACTCTGAGAGCGATGTCATGGAGCCTCTCCCAGCTAAGGAAAGGATCGAGGGTGTCTTCGCCCTGAAATATGAACTTCTCCAGAGACTCGTTCGCCAGGAACTCGTACACCAAGGCTCTTTGGAAACCGTCAGCGCAGAAACCCACCATCCGAACCACGTTGACATGGTGAATCCTTCCCATAGTGCTCACTTCGTTGATGAACTCCTCACCATTCCCAAACGAATTGTCCAGCATCTTCACGGCGACGAAAATCTCGTTCGAAAGCTTCCCTTTGTAGACCGTTCCGTAAGCCCCCTGGCCTAGTTTCTCCTCGAAGTCATTGGTTATCCTCTTGATGTCGTTGTATGAGTAACGTGTGGGCTTAAGGGCCTCATAGTCTATGTAGCACCGACACGCGACACACACATGAGTGTCCGACACGACACGATACGTCGACACGTCATTTCTAAAAAATAGAGAATTCCGACACGTTGCGACACGTTATATATTAAATAAATATTTTTATTTTAAATTAATTTAATTCAAATTCATAAATAAATAATTAATTAAAAAAAGAGCCTATAATAAATTTACACTAATAATATTAACAAATCAATTCATTTGAAATTCAAAAGATATATTTATAGTTAATGAGGAACATTTTTTTAATTTTAACAAAAGTTATCGATGAAACTAATAATTAATAAAAAATTAGAATCAATTTATTTAAATAAATTCATAATTTTCTATCATAATTAAAATTTATCATTATTTAAAATTTAATACTTTTATTTTTCAAAATTATTTTTTAATTTTATTTATTTAATTTTCCGGTTAAAAAAACAATCCCCAAACTCCACCTCTTCTTTCCTTCGTCCTTTTCCCTCCACCCCAAATTTTTCACTTTTTCCCTCCTCCCACCACTTGACAATGACAGGTAAGCTGTCACTTCTCCTCCCCCTCACGCCATCAGATCTCCTTCTTATTTTTTTGGGTTTCTTTATGAAAAACCTAGCGAGCCAAGCCCTCCTTTTCCAATTCCACCTTGCCGCGACGCTCCTTTTCCTATTCCTCCTTGCCGCTCGTCGCACGACCCCTTCCCTCCTCTCCTCTTCCTCTCGTCGCCGATCCATCGCAACAGTGGCGGCCCTCGCCGCTCTCTCTGGCCGTCTCTCGCCGTCGCGGTGGTCCGTTCGTGGCTGCGTCTTGCCGGCAGAAGTTTGCCTTCTCTCTTCTTTCTCTCTGTTCAGCTTCTTCTCTAGCCATCTCTCGCCGTCGCGATGGTCCGTTCGTGGCTTCGTCTCGCCGGCGCTCGCGGCCTCTGCTCCCTCGCCTCCACCCTCTATCAATCTTTCGGACACGCGTCGACACGCGTGTCGAGAAAAGTTGACCGCGTGTCGGATTTTCCGACACGCGTGTTCGAGTGTGTCGAGGTGTTTGAGCGTGTCAAGGTGTCCGACACGTTCCGACACGTGTCGGACACGATACGCGAGCATGGACAGCGTGTCCGTGCTTCATAGCTCATAGTCATGCAAGAAGCTCTCGACCTTGAGTTGGAATGCTTTATCTCTTCTTCTTTCGTTGAGGACATATCCGAGTCCGATCAATCCGACAAGAAGTAATAACGGGCCCACGACGCCTCCGGTGATCTCTAACTTTAATATTGCTGCAGAATCAGAGAAGTTAGTATGCGAGCTTCCGTGGAAGTTCATATGAATGATAAAATAACTCGAAGAAAAAGCCGTCAAACTAGTTATATCAGCTTCTCCACTAAAATACGGTGAGCGACCTTCATTTCAGGGCATCAGATAATTATATATAACAGGATTCAGAACTCCATTCAATTCAAAGTACAAACAGTATCATGCGAAATAAGACTAACTTAAGGAAACGCATCCATCCGACAGAATTGCACGTATAAACGTAATCTTGTATAGAAACTATGATTCTCCTTCCTCTGCGCTCCTGGATCTTATCTTTACAAAAGAGAAATTTGATGAATTTCGACAACCGTAAGTCAAAAAGCAACTTTGCTATATCTCACCCGACTTTGAAATCTCTGGAATGTATGGCTTAAATAAAGTAAGCAAGCGTTAAGAATCACTTAAACGAAAGAAAGTGAAATATCAGTCTCGGGAAACATATAAAGTTTCAGAACCGAACGCATGGGCCTTCGATTAGTATTAAAACGATACCGGGGTGTCCACGAGGAGGTGGATTGCATGTGATGTTGCTCCCGTCCCATCCACACAACCCCCCGTCCTTCGTGCAGTTCCTACAGTCCGGCTCTTTCCAGTCGAAACGAGCATCGGGGATCATGTACTCAATCGCGTTCGGCAGCGAGTTGGGGCTCTCGATCTTCTCGCAGTACACCAGCGGCAAGTCTCCAATATACCCGGAGTATTCAACGGCGTATACTTTGTACGACCCGGGCATGCTTAGGCAATCTGCCTCGGTCAGGTAGGTCCTGTCTGGCGGTGGGCACTTGAACAGGGTGTAGTTGTAGGAATTCTCGTATGGGTACGGGTATTTGGATGCGTAGAAGCCAAGGTGGTGGAGGTCCCGGATCCGGAAGGGAAGGCAATTGGTGGGGTCATGCAGGACGATGATGCAAGCCTAGGGGAGGCTTTCTCAAACAAGAGGATCGGGAGAGTGACTCGCGCACAAGAAACGGGACGAACAGTAATTTCAGGACTGTGCCAGCTCAGGAGAACAGTCGTATCTTTGTCGATACAGATCGGATCGACCAGATTCCAAAGCCAAATGAACAAAGACTTCTGGATCCACAATTTCTCTGTTTTGGGTTTTCTGAAATAAGCACTATAGGATGGTCTAAATTGGGTTGGAAATAACGAACAGAATAGGAAAAGATAGAAACTTCGTTGGTTGCTCTTCTAGGCCTCCAAGGAAGTTGAGGGGGCACCGATTCTTCTAGATCGATGACTGCAACTCTTCAAGGATGCAGATTTCGAAAAGCTCCGACTCTTCAAGGATGGAGTGAAAACTCTTCTAGGTTTTCAATGATATGAACTCTACAAGGTTCACGATACTTGCTTCAAAGCAAAGTTTTTCATTTATCAAAAGTCATCTGTCTTCTACAAGGGATTCGATGGCTTATATCGTCAAAGAAATAAAGATAGAGCATAGAAACTTGAAAGCATTAAAGAGCCTAGGAACTAGAAACTAGAAAAATAATAAAGAGCTTAGGAACTAGAAACTAATAAAAGCATAACGTCTTCATGACTCCCAAGGTGTCTTCTTTCAAACTTCTGGAATGGACTCAAGATATCGTTATGGCTTCTTGGTTTCGTCGAGCTTTAATGTGGGCCGATCTTCTTGGTCGAGAGAGCCGGTCTTCAATGTGGGCTGCATCAGACGACGAACTGGGAGACGTAGTCGATGTCCTTGACGACTAGCGAGGCGTTTGGGACCGAAAGTGCAGTCTGCCCATCCTGGTTGCAGAACAGTTTGAAGCCGGGGTAGCCGCACTCGGGATCATGGCTGCCTTCGAGCCAGAAGGGGAAGTGGACCGGTGGCCCATGGGAGCAACGGTCCCGGGTAGGAACGTGGCTGAGGTCTTTGGTGCCATGGGCGAAGCAGAGGAAGAAGAAGAGGAAGAAAGAGATGGAATAGGAGAGTGCATGGAGGAGATGTGGTGGTGGTGTTGACGAAACTGAGGTGTTATGCGAGGGTTGTGCGGTTTCTTGTTATTGATAATGGGCCCCGACTGGTTCCTTGCACTTTCCTTCTCTTGGAATAAGACCTGTTCACTCCCGGAGCTTTGCTCATTCATGACCAGGAATGGTCGCTGGTTTTCATTTCTCGTCTCTTAGGCAACCGTCTTTGTCACGGCACGATGAATTATTCTTTTACTGAAATCCAATCGCAAACTTAGGTTGACGACTCGATGCGGACAAATGTTAAGAAAAAGAAAGGTTGAAAAATCTCTTTTCCTCTGCTCCGTTAGCAGCCACCGGCGGTTTCCGGGTTTCTGAATTGCAAAACCTCCTCCTTGCCGTCGCTGCCAGCGGAGTTGCCGGTGCCACGCCTGAGCCGAGCCACCTCTAGAGCCATGGGTGATGGAGGAGGGGGAGAAGAAGGAAGACAGAAAACATAAGACGACAGAAGCTTGCGGCCACGTCTTTTGAGGCCTCAGTACCTTTTGGCTTATCCTCGGCCAAAAGATCCACTGTTCTTTTTTTATTCCATGATGTTGGCAATGTTGGATATATTATTAATATAGTCCAAAATAATATGTTCACATATAAGCCTAATAGGTAAAAATATAGTTATTTGGGTCCATATGGGCCGGAGCCCAATAACGTGTATATAAAAACTCTAGGGTTTCCCTATGCTGGAGGTAACACTATTGAGCGTTCCAAACTTGACGTCTCTTGGTGTATTACTTTGAGCAACTACTTCTTCTCTCTCAAACCTATTATCTCCAACAATGTTCGTGTGCTTGAGCGAGTAAAGTGTCTTCTTGAAGATTTCGTCAAAGACGAACTCGCAGCTGTAATTTACTTTCGATTTCGACGGTGATATTGGCTGGGATCTAAGTTTGAAGATTAGGGTGACCGAAATCTTTGATTTGAAAACCCAAGAATTATAGCCAATTTTAGAGGGTGAAACCACTTGGGCTTTGTTCTACTTGTCGATACGAACATTTTGAGTGGTCACTCGCGTCAATCGAAGGTTGGACGAAGAAGTTACGGCACTCGGAAGTTTCCATATGAATTTCTAGTGAATTTCGATGAAGAAATTTCTAGCGAATTTTGGGGCAGAAATTTCCAGCGAGTTTCAACGACAAGGGCGGTCCATCTTAAGGCTTTTGGGTGCTTTAGATATGTTTTTGGGGGTTTGTTTTGGCAAATTCCATCTCTACAGAGTGGTTTGATCAAGGTTAGAAGAGTTATTCGACTTTGAGGCTCTGAGGACTCCAAGGTGCACTCTTTCTAACACTTTGCTCTGATTAAAATGGCAAAGCCTAGTTCCTATGATATTATAAAGCTGCAATCATTTGATGTTACTGAATTTTATGGCTGGAAATTACATGTTCAATTTGGCATGAAAGAACATGACATATTCTATACTGTATTAAGTAATTTTGCATCTACTACTGAAGATGTGGATGAATATCAATGGAACAAAGCTGAGGATTTTTGTAGAGATTACTAGTTGAACTTTCTAAATCCTAATTTGGCTATGACTTATAGTGAGTATAAGATGGCGAAATAGATATGGGATCACTTGAACGCTCAGTTCCAGAAACAAGAAGGGCTCTCTAAAACTCTCCTAGTGGATAAATTTTTTGACTTTAAATTCACTATGAATTCAAGCATCACCTCTCAGTTAGTTGAATTTGAGAACATGAGGAACAAGCTGAAAGATGATAACTCTGATATGTCCGATAATCTCTTTGTCAGTCTTGTGTTGAGCAAACTACCAACTGAATGGAGTTCTTTCAAGACTGAAATGCACAGACTGAAGGAACAGATGAGACTAGATGAATTAAAGAGGTATATTCATATTGATGATCAAAATATTATTAGGAAGAGTTTGGAACAAGATGGACAACAAAAGTCAATTGCCAACTTAATTTCACACTCTAATAAACCTCAGAAAAAGTCCAAGTCACAAAAAGGTGAATCCTCCTGACTGTTAGAGGCCAAAAAGACCATCTTAAAAAAGAAGAAGGGCTAATACATTCTGACTTTGTGATTTTAGAAATTATATTACTAAAGGTGGTCGGAAGTATCTAATAACATTCATAGACGATTTTTCTAGATATTATCATGTCTATTTGTTGAAATCGAAAGATGAGGCTTTTGAAAAATTTAAGATTTTCAAGTCTAGAGTAGAAAATCAACTCAACTTGAAAATTAAGAGGTTTATGAGTGATAAAGAAGGAGAATATACTATGTCAAGGTTCAAGGAATTTTGTGCTTCAAAAGGTATAATACTTGAAACCATTGCTCTTCACTTACCCCAATCAAATGGTGTTGCAGAGTGTAAGAATAGAACATTAACTGAAATGTTAAATTCTATGTTACTTATAGCTGCATGCCTTCCTCCAACTGGGGAGAGCAGTTCTAACTGCTAATCACATCTTGAACATGTTGCCGCACTCTAAGTTGTCTATGACACCTTATGAGATATGGCATAAGCACCCTTGTAGATATGATATCTTAAGTCTTGGGACTGTATTGCTTATATAAGTATACCAGGTCCTAAGAAACCTAAGGTGGGATCTAGAATTATTACTTGTGTATATCTCGGTAGTGTAGAAGATAGTGATACAAATAGGTTTTTAGATCTATCTACTAAAACAGTGATAGAATCTAGAGATGCAGTGTTTTTTGAAAACAAGTTTCTCAAAGATCAAGGCTTGAATGTTTCTGGATCTACAGATATGATTTCAGAATCTCCTGTAGAATCTGAAGCAGGCTCTTTTGATACTAATTCCACACAGTTGGCTATTGAACCAACTCAAGTTAGAGTATCTACAAGAGAGAGAATTCCCAAAAGTTTTGGTGAGGACTTTGTTGCTTACCATCTTGAGGATGATCCATTCTCCTATCACGAAGCAATGAGATCTAAGGAATCTCTACTGTGGGCAGAAACCATAGATAATGAAATGAGCTCTCTGCTACAGAATCACACTTGGCAACTAGTAAATTTGCCAAAAGGGGCTAAAGCTATAGGCTGTAAATTGGTGTTGAAGAAGAAACTGAATAGTGATGGATCAATATCTAGATAGAAAGCACGTTTATTATCTAAAGGCTATAAACAACAAAGTGGAATAGATTATTTCGATGTCTATTCACCTGTGTGTCATCTATCAACTATAAGAATTCTTCTCGCTTTGGCATCTATTGAACACTTTGTAGTGCATCAAATGGATGTAAAAATAGCTTTCTTAAATGGGGATTTAAATGAGGAAATTTACATAGAACAAGCGGAAGGATATGTTATGAAAGGTTTTGAGGACAAAGTTTGTAAATTGAATAAATCCCTGTATGGTCTTAAACAAGTGCCTAAGATGTGGCATGTTAAATTTGACAAAGTGGTAAAGAGTTATGGCTTTCAGTCTAGTTATTCAGATAAATGCCTTTACCATTGTTCTATGTCAAAAAAGATAGTTATCATTTGCTTGTATGTTGATGGCATGTTAATTCTTGGTTTCGATCATTCTGTAGTGAGTGACATGAAAGCTACTTTAGTTAAAGAATTTGACATGAAAGATCTTGGTATTGCTAATGTCATTCTTGGTACGAAAGTAAGTTTTAAATGGCAAGTCATCTCCCTTAGCCAGACTCATTATATTGAGCAGCTAGTTTCTACTTGGGGATACGATAAGTGTAAACCGAGTGAGACATCATGTGATTATAATAACAGACTGAGTCCTAATGAAGGGATCAACATGGATAAGCTAATATACTCGAAACTGATTGGTAGTCTCATGTATGCTATGAGTTGCACTAGACCTGACATAATCTTTACAGTTGGCATGCTGAGTCGTTTTACTAGTAATCCTAGTAAAGAGCATTGGGATGCCCTCAATAGGCTAATGAGATACCTTAAATGTACTAAAGATTATGCTCTCTATTATTTTGGTTATCCTCCAACTGTGGATGGATATTTTGATGCCTCATGGTGCTCAGATATTGGAAATAGTAAGTTCACTAGTGGATATGTATTCACTTTGGGTGGAGCTGCTATTACTTAGAAATCCAAACGACAGACTTGTATTGCATTGTCGTCTATGGAATTGGAACTTTTTGCTTTAGCCTTAGCCGGTGAAGAGACAGAGTGGATAAAGAATCTGATTATGGATATTCCTTTGACTCAGTTGAAGATTAATTTTTTAAGCCTATTTTGTGATAATCGAGCGGCTGTTCAAGTTGTCAAGAATTCTCTCTTTAATTCAAAGATAAGACATGTGAGACTGAGACATGCGTTATTGAATTATTTGAGAGAACAAGAGGTTATCACCTTGATCAATGTGAGATCGAATGATAACATAGCCAATACTCTCACTAAAGGTATGCCTAAAGATCGATTATTCAAAACAGTGGGGGAACTGGGGTTAAAGATTATATATGCAAGTCTTAACTACCATTTACTTACCTTCTAATTGTGTATTTTGAATTATCAAATCTTTCTTTATTGGCTACAATGATAAGCACAGTTTATATGTTTTATCGATGTTCACAGTTGCTGACTAATTTGAAAAGGGTGAGTTGTCTCATTCCAAATTTGATGAAGATGACTTTAATCTAATTCAAATGTTCTATTTGGGAAAATTGTGTTATTCCAAACTTGATGATACAATTAAACTAGATTGGACTATCCTTTTTAGTTAAATGATCTCATTCCAAACTTGATGCTACATTATTTGACTTTAAGGAATTAGTAACTGTGACATTTCAAATTGAAACATAGAAACAATTGTTTACATAAAAAGCCTATTGGTCTTGTTCTTAATTAAACTTGATATTATATGACTAGGTTATTGTAAGTGACTTGATTATTGGTCATGTTCTTTGAAACTAGACAATAATTATTTTACTACAAATAAACTTAAGTTGATGGCTCTTTGTAAATCACATTGTTTAGGTCTTGTTCATAATTTATGAAACTGGCTTGATACTTATGACATGATATTATGATGCTATATGACATCAATATATGTTCTTCTTTGCCTGATGGAATGGTGCTAAGTTTTTATTCAAATGATTGAATTCATGATAATATGAAATTCATATTTGACATTTTATAGTGGATGGCAGAGATGAAGGAGAGCTTAATGAGTGGGATCCTGACTAGGATGACCTACTTGATGAATAAATATTTATCATTTAAAGTGTGTAGGGACTTGACAGTTTACCTGTTATTGTCTATTTTGATGAAGTCCATTTACTTGAGACTTGCATTTTGCTATTTCTATTTTGTGGACATTATTATGCTTGTTTCTTATAGTTGTAAGGCCTTGGACTATTTTGATTGGCCTACTTATACTTGATTAATATACATATATTGGTTGTAAACTGAGTTTGAGATTTATTTTGAGATTTGGATTTTGTTAATCTCAAAACAGATTCATGATAAGAATGATTCACTTATTTAGATTGCATATGATGATTTAGTTTAATACTTTATTGTTGGAATACTCTTTGACCGATCCAAGTTGATTGTCTTGGACTGAATGTGGATGATTCATGTTTGTTTGAACATTACACTGACCACCTTATTGGATTGTGCTGTATGGTGAACATAGGAGGAGATTGTTGGATATATTATTATTATTATTGTTGGATATATTATTATTATTATTATTATTATTATTATTATTATTATTTTTTATTTTATTTTATTTTATTTATTATTATTATTTTTTTGATGACCTAGGAACCTCGAAAGCCGACAGCCGGCGGGAAGAACTTGGGGTTGACGCAAGCTGGCCACCACACTCACGCCGACGGTTAAGTCACCAAGTAACGCCGCTGGGATTCGAACTTGGCACATTTCGTGGGAGGTACAAAGCTCAAGCCAACTACACCACTGCAGTGGGTGGTATTGTTGGATACATTATTAATATAGTCTAAAATAATATGTTCACATACAAGCCCAATAGGTAAAAGTATGGTTATTTGGATCCATATGAACTTGAGTCCAATAACGTATATATAAAAACTCTAGAGTTTCTCTACGTTGGAGGTAACACTGTTGAGCGTTTCAAACTTGACATCTCTTGGTGTAATACTTCAAGCAACTACTTCTTCTCTCTCAAACCTATTATCTCCAACAGGCAATACAATGGTATTTAGTTGATTCCGCATATTCTTGATTGATTATATTTAATATTATGTTTATCTTGTTATCTTTAATAATCCTCATTATAAATATACCGAATGACACAGAAATTTCTCAAATTCGTCTTGCGCTTCTTTATGCTCGACTACGTTGCCATGGATGATGGAGAGCAAAGCAGCCTCTTCGTTAGCATCTCTTTTCCCAGCAACTTTTATTAGAGTTCACGTCTGGATCTCCTATCAAGCGCTGAGCGACGGCTTGTCTCGTCCAGAGACGAAACCAAAGACCCGACATTGATCGACAGCCAGAAGAATGAACCTCCTCCCTCGGCTCATCTAAATCAAAGAAAAGTTGACTTTGACCTGGCTTTTCTCCCGGGGCCCTTCTGTTGTCGGTTTGCGTCCACCGCCCTAACGCGCTATCATTGCTGAAGTGAGCGCGCGCGCAGCGACTTCACCCGGTCAAGCTCGAACTCGCGAAGCAAGTTCCCCCGCCCTTCTTTTTCTTCGTCCGACCATGCTTGGGCTCTGCTGCTGACCGAACCCCCTTTCGATTTCGAATGAGAATTCTCTGAGAGAGCTAAGCATGCCTCGGTCAATCGCCAATGATGCGCGTAATCGAGCTATTATAACATGACATTTAGAAGAAGGATAAAAGAAAAAAAAACAATTTCGTTTCTAGTCCCCGACAGACATGCGTGAGTACGGGGTGAGTTCGATTTCGCGCATCAGCAAGTGGGACAAGCGATATCTTGGCGACGAGGGTGTAAATAGGTTTAATGAAGTTCAAAGAAGCTTAGTCCGTTTGGTACTTAAGTGGCTCAAATTTGAGCCTCTCTCAAATGGAATGTACAGGTCTTTTGGTTTGTATCAATGTACTAATTTAATCTATTTAGAATTATAAGTTTAATGTTTTAGGCCCTTTTAAGGTTCTTGCCCCCGGGCCAAATTTGTTTTCCCAACCTGGTCCTTTTTGTAAAAAGTGTCTCAGATTCAAGCGTGGGTACTTTCTTTTATGGCATCGTTGATGTTTGTTCTCGCAATCAAGATTGCTATAAACTTCTCTTTCAATAGCAATTCCCTGAATTAAAGTAGCTAAAGACATTTATCAGATTCACCATATACTCATGCGTAGTTTTTTCAACTTTCAAAATTCATTAGAAAGCTTTCTCAATGGTGGATTGTCCTTTTTAGAGAAGGCTAATTTACTCTCCAATTTTGCATTGTCCATCAGGTTTGTCGACCGGATGTTTGAAAGATCTCTATATACAAGACTTGGTCCAGCCTAAGAACCTTAAACAAAGGTCGTGGTTATCGGAGCCCCCGTTCCACGTAAATAAAACAGAAGGGTTAATTGCGGGGGGAATTTGTAACCAAATTTGGAAACACCCCCCCGGCCGGAAAAAGTTGGTCCAGCCTAAGGACCTTAAACAAAGGCCGTGGTTATCGGAGCCTCCGTTCCACGTAAATAAAACGGAAGGGTTAACCGCGGGGGGAATTTGTAACCAAACTTGGAAACACCCCCCGGCTTGATCTTAGCTCTGCTGCACTGGCCTCTTGAGGACTGCTAGTCCAATATCTTGGAAATGATACAAGACTAAAAATATTTTGGTTTTAAAAAAAAAAATTATGCAAATGGACAATTATTGTAAGGGTCTTGTTAAGAGAGCACTTAATGTGAACATATTGGGGAAAATTAATACGTGGGCGTGCCCAAAAGAGATATTGATGAAAATCAATGTTCTCTAAGGTGATCATAACATCAGATGATTGGAAAGTGATTGAGATAGCTCATTGGTTCCGCACTCAAGGACAAAATGTGCTGAAGAGGGGCACCGTGTGATGTACGGTTAACTACATTTTTTTTTTGAACCAACGGTTAACTACATTGAAGAGGCTATTTGGCACTTGCCAAACAATGTTTATTTCTGTTCTTTTGTTCTCGGAAGTAATTTTGAAACAGAATCATGTTTGGTAAATTTTTTATTCTTAGGAACATATTTGGAGTAGAATCAAGAATAAAAAAAAGTTGATTTTTGTTCCCGGGAATAATTCTAGAATCAAACACCTATTTTTTTCTTTTCTCTTGTTTTTCTTATCTTTTTCTTCTTCTTCATATGTTGCCATTGCCGCGATTGCCATCCGCTGCCATTCGCCGGCTGCTGCCACCGGTCGCCGACAATGGGTTTAGCGAGCTCGCCGAAGGTAAGCCTAGCCACCGACAAGGCTTGCCTAGCCCCGGCGAGGCTCGACTGAGCCATGCCTAGTAATAAAATCATTTGAAAATTTAAAGAAAATGAATTGGAGTAGAAATTTTGAGCACGGTACCAAACACAATTCTATTTCGAGAATTGAAATTTTGGATAGTTACTAAATGGCTTAAAATGCTTAGAAATTGTTCCTGGGAATAGAATAAAAAAGAATAATTTCTGATCAGAAATTGTTTTCGGAAACAGAAGCGTTACCAAATGCGTCCCAACTTACAATTATAAGGAAATGAAGTGCATGGATTGGAAATTACATGAAAAGTGAATGCAAGGAATTGAAAGATACAATGAAAAGATGGAACCTTGGTGTTGTTGACTTCTTAGACCAAATAACTACCATCTAATCTTCCTAGCCAAAAGAAAATTAAAATAAAATTCCATCTATTCTTTCTTTGGTCAACAAGTCAAACTTTTAACGAATCAACTCTTTTTCCTTCACCTCTACCTAGCATCATTTCTCCAAAGTACAGGTGTGCTTACCATATTTTCATCAAATTCCAACAATATATATACTTATAAGAATGTGTATGGACATTAATGAATATTTGAGAATGGTTTCCAAATCCTCTCAGCTATGTCGGTGTCAAGTAAAATGTGTTCCTTCTTGGCGAAAGATGAGTTTTATTCATTCTAATTTTGCATGGCATGTCCAATTTGTCGATCGGATGTCTAAAAGACCTCTAAATTGAGATGAAAGATGCATCGGTTGTGAATATGATAGTGTAAATGGACAATTACGATTATAATCTTATTATAAGTTTCCCAAGAGCATTCCGATATTACTATGTTGGGGAAAATCGGTTTGCGGGCATGTCAAATGAGATATTGATGAAAATCGACGTGCCTCAAGTATATCTTGAAAAGCTTGCAAGAACGCTATTTGTGTGACCACATCGAAACCGTCCCTCATTTTTGCCGGCATTTTCCCTGGACTGCTTTGCAACCCGTGCAAATGACCTGGAGCCTTTTGATGGGCATCCTTGCCCCTTTGTCCCTCGAGTTCCCATTATGCGCTGACTTCTTTGACCAAATGGCTTTCCTCTAGTCTGCGGTCAATAAGTCAAACTTGACTTAAAATTATTTTCACCATTTAAAAAAGTTTTAGATATAAATTATTGTCGATTAAACATTTTCCATGGATTAATTATTTCAAGCAATAAGATAAGTGAGAAATTAACTTTTCAAATTATTCATTAATCACGAAACAAACACTAACATACTCTTAATTTATTTTCATCAAATTGATTCATTTGACAAAGTCAACACATAGTTAAGCGGTTACCAACAACTTACATGCTTATATTAAAGGTACGTAGCGAAAATGGCTATACTAACACGACCTAGGAATAGAAAGAACAATACTAAATGGGCATTAATGAATAGTGAATATTGAAATATATTCTTTTCTTCGTGTGTTATTGTATGTAACAATACATTTCAAAGCATAATAGGCGTTTTTTTTTTTTTTTTTTTTAAATCAAAATACTATCGAGGCAATTTGTAACAATATATTTATTTATCCTTAATTTACTCTTGAAAACAAATCTCAATGCTTTGGAAACCAAGCATTCACGGATTTTTGCACCAAGTCGAATCAAACTGCTTATAAGTTGTGAATATTTTTTTCAGAATATTTTAAAAACTTCATATTAAGTAAAAGTTAATTCAATGTAAATGCCCATTCTATAATTATAGTCTAAAGTGAAAATCAAACTTTTTATATAACTTCCATCAAGTCGATTATGTGGTAAGATATGGTGCTAACATGGATGACTAATAATTGAAGCCACACACATGCATGTAAGCCATCGTTCTGTTTTGATAATGAAAATGATTAATATCATGAAAAATTTCAAATCAGTACAAATTTTGACAAATTTATACCAAACTAATTTTTGGACTATAAAAAATCTAAATTGGTATACATATGATAATTTTACCATCAACTAATTTTTTGACTATTAAAAACTTCAAACTAATATATTTGTGACATTTAACCCTTCGTTAATTTTATTATCATGAAAAACTACGAACACGTGTTATCTAACTCAGCAATTTGATGATAAACTTTAATAGAAACCGACAGAGGTAAATTTGGCATAAGCGTACCGGTTTGAAATTTTTTATGGTAAAAAAATTAGTTTGTGATAAATTTGTCACAGATGTATGAGTTTGAAATTTTTTGTGGTATTAACTCTAATGAAAAACAAACAATCTATCTAATCCACCCTTGAGTTGAGAATTTTTGCTTGCCGAATCCTTTCTATTTATTGGACCAAAAAGAAAGAAAATCCCTTCCTATGTAACATCCTAAATTTTCCTTCTAGTTATTATGTTAGAAATTATTTCTTTATCTAGAAATAAGATTATATACTAAAATAAAAGTATGACATCATTGGCATTTTAAATAATATTGATCTTATGTGAAATATATTATATCATATTATATATATAAATATATAAGGCATGCTTAGCACTGTATGATTCCAACATTAGATCTAGCGCACATTGGATTGCGTAAATTTCATTAGCATTTCCTTGTAATTATAAAGTGCCACTAGATTAATGGAATATTACGATAGTGCCAAAGATTACTGTATAATTTAAATGCCCAAAATGTCTTTAGGGAACAAAATTTTAACAAAATTATGAGAATAATGTTAATCCACATGATCAGTGATATTTACTTTCACTCACCTTCTTGGTCTCAAAAGGAAACAATCCGCTAGCTACTTTTAGAGCTATTTTATCACAAAAATTGTCAACAAAATTAGCCTCTTATCGCTCATTTATTTTGCCACATCTACTTCATTTTCAACCATATATTTGAACTACACAATTAGATCATGCACGACATCATATTTTTTTTAATAACTCTAGCCCATTAATGCTTAGATGATTACAACTCTTGGCTTCTGCTTTCCGAGTGGCATCCTCCTCTCTTTTTCTGCCACCTCATGCCGTAACTTTAGGTCAGCATGGGGTTGACTTTGACATTCGCTCAATTGGGTTTCGTTGAGACCAACTTTTGGGTCGTTCGTATAGAAACAGCAGCAGGGCTGACCAATAAACGCACTTGATTTGAAATAGGATTGTTGTGTACATGGGAGAAGACCGGATTCCCACATTTGTCATTTAAATATCCTTTGTGCTTTAGAACGCATGGGGCATGCGCATCCAAAAAAGTTGCATTTGACCGGGGATTGGTATATGGCTGACCATCTTATCTGTTTGATCAAGGAAAATTATCTTGAGCTTCTGGTATAATAGGTTTACATGCTTTCAGTTTCAGGGATTCCGAGGGGCACCCGCTACGTGATCGTTGTCGGGGTTGGTGTCCCGGTGATTCTGGTCCTCCTGGGCTTACTTTGCCACCTCTGTGGCAGAGTGAAGTCCTATGCGAGAGAGCGGCACCCCGTCGTCAAGGGAATTTGCCACGGCAGTTGCGCCGCGTTCTGCCGTTGTTTCAGGACTTGACAGGGTGGTCATCGAATCTTACCCAAAAATTGTCCTAGGAGAGAGCAAGCGGCTTCCGAGGCCCGACGACAGCACTTGCCCGATTTGCCTGTCGGACTATCAGCCCAAAGAGACCCTCAAGACCATACCGCAATGCAACCATTGCTTCCATGCAGATTGCATTGGCGAGTGGCTTCGCATGAATGCTACTTGCCCAGTTTGCTGGAACTCGCCGCCCCGATCATGATGGCGTGTTTCGTGTTGTGTTCCTGTTTCTCTGGCGCTCGAATTTTTGTGTGTAAATCTAGAAGCCACTTGACAGTTAAAAAGAGCCTCTCTTATTAGCTGAAAGAGCTCAAGGGTGTCAGAAAAACCGGACAAACTAGTTCTACTCGGCTTGAACTGAAAGGAAATGATGAAGAGTTCGATCAGCATGAGATGAATGTCTTGTAGTGTTTGACTCAAAAGGACACAAGTAGACCCTTCGAAACCATGAAGTTGTTCGGTTCCAGTACATATCAGTAACCAATTTCATCAGCTGAGTTGCCACTCTTTGGCAAGAATTCCCTCTGTTAATGAAGCCACCGTGCCACCCTAATTCACCGATACATTCTCTTTCAAGAAGCTTCGAACTGGCGTCATTCCCGCTTGTGATTGAAACGACCTTGAAAACATTACCCTTTTACTCTTTTAGCGCTTCTGCAGATACGTTGTCTTCAATTAATTTTGTATTTTAGAACTTAATCATCCTCATGGGAAGGGCCATTTTTCCTAGCAGTAGTACCCTCATTCCTTTTTAAATTGTTGAATCTAGATATTTTCAACTCCCCAAGCAGACAGAAAGCACAATTCTTGTCCCAGAAACCAACTGTTGCTATATTTCCTGGATTTCAGGACATGAAATGCACACAAGAACGAACTGCATTCACGCTTGGCAATCAAATCCGATAACTTATTATCTTACAAACTTCCAGTAAGTACAAAGATTCTAGGATTACATAACAACTTGTCTAGTAGGAAATATAAGAGGAAAGGAATTCCTCTATACATATTGGATCTAATACTATAGGTAAGTGGTGGGAGCGCATCAATGGTTTCCACTAAGTACATAGATTCTTGTATCACATAACGTACGGCTTCAGTCACGGAGAGATGACATACTACAAAAGGGCACTCCAACTTATTCTGCGATAACTTCTAGATCTGTGTTCCAGAGCCTTCCGCGCATGATTGCAGCATCCCCTGAACTGGAGGAAACAAAAGGATTTTTTGGCATGACGGGGCACTCATCTCCCTCAAGCATCTGAACCACCGCTTTCACAGGGGGCCGATCGGCAGGGTACCAGTGAATGCACCAGAGCCCCACAATCGCCAGTTTCTTGGCTATCTTGTGGTCGCCATCCTCTCGGATTCGTATTTCAAGCTCTTCACCTTTATTTAGATGGTTATAGACCCATTGCGGGAAGTACATCTGGCTCATGTTCTTCGCGTTCACGTCAACGTTTTTTCTCCCCCCAACCATTTCGAGCAGCAGCATTCCGAAGCTGTACACGTCCGACTTAGATGACACGCTTCCAAAGTTCCTGGAGAAGACTTCTGGGGCAATGTAACCCATGGTACCTCTGGCTGCAGTCATGGACACCGCACTTTGTTCCTTGGAACATAGCTTTGCCAGACCAAAATCCGCAATCTTAGGATTGAAGTTGTTATCTAGCAAGATGTTGTGCGGCTTAATGTCGAAATGGAGGATCTTATGATCACACCCCTGGTGAAGATACTCTATGCCTTTGGCCACTCCGAGAGCGATATCGTGGAGCCTCTCCCAACTAAGGAAAGGGTCGAGAGTGTCCTCGCCCTGAAATATGAACTTCTCCAGCGACTCATTTGCCAGGAACTCATACACCAAGGCTCTTCGGAAACCGTCGGCACAGAAACCAACCATCCGGACCACGTTGACGTGGTGAATCCTTCCCATCGTGCTCACTTCGTTGATGAACTCCTCTCCATTCCCAAATGAATTGTCCAGCATCTTCACGGCGACAAAAATCTCGTCCGATAGCTTCCCTTTGTAGACCGTTCCGTAAGCCCCCTGGCCTAGTTTTTCCTCGAAGTCATTGGTAATCCTCTTGATGTCATTGTAGGAGTAACGGGTGGGCTTGAGGGCCTCATAGTCATGCAAGAAGCTCTCGATCTTGAGTTGGAATGCTTTATCTCTTCTTTTTTCATTGATGACATAGCCGAGTCCGCTTAATCCAACAAGAAAGAGAAAAAAGCCCACCACTCCTCCCGCAATCAGGTTATTTCTTTCTGCAGATTCAAAGAAGTCAGTACTTGAGCTTCTGCTGAAGTTCGTAGGAATGATAAAACAACTAGAATTAAAGCCCTCAAAACCAGTTATATCAGCTTTACTGAACACCGTGACTGACCTTCATTTCAGGTCATCACAGATAATTTCTATAAAAACTGGGCAATCAGGCGTCAGAACACCTTCAATTTAAATTACAGAAAGTATCATCTGATAAACAAGACTAAGTTGTGGAAATGCATCCATCCAGCGGAATTGCACATGTAAAAGCAATCTTAGTTTCGCAGAAGCCCTATTTCTTGCTTAGAAACTATGATTCTCCTTCCTCTGCACTCCGTGGATCTTATCTTTACGAAAGAGGGACTTGATAAATTTCAACAACCATAAGTCAGAAAGCAATTTTGCTATACTCATCACCAGATTTTAAAAGCTTTGGAATGATGGCCTAATGAAAAGAGCTCGAGCATTAACAATCGCTTAAACTAGAAAGTGAAATAACACAAGAGTCAAGCTAAGTCTCATGAAACATAAAAAGTTTGGGAATCGATAATACTTTTGTCTCCGCCAGGAGGATTGATGCAGAAGATGCCGCTCTCGTTCTGCCGACACCACTCACTGTGATTCGGGCATCGCCCGCACTCCAGCTTTTTTATGTCCCAGAACAAACTGACCTCGTCCATCATGCTATCGATCATCATCGGGAGCAAGTCGATGCTCCCCTTCCTCATGCAGGACACCAGCGGCAAGTCTCCGACGTAGGAGTTGGATTCGACGGCGAAGACGTCGTACTCATTTGTGCTCACGCAATCCAGCTGGGTCATGCCGCTGGTGCTCCTCCCGTCCCGCGGGCACTGGAACAGGGCATAGTTGTAGGACGAAGAACTACTATCCTGGTTGCTATTGTAGAAGAAGATAGAGTGGTTGAGGTTCGCCAGTAGCAAGGGGATGCACCCCTTGGGGTCCCGCACGGTGATGGACCCGTTCTTGTAATCGATGTCCTTGACGAGAAGCGACCGCGGGGTGTCCGGGAGCGAGAGCAGGGTGTTGCCCCCGTGGCAGGACAAGTTGGACTCCCGACTGTAGCCGCAGTCAGGTCGGCCCTTGCCTTTGAGCAGGAACGGGAACTGGACCGATGGCCCGTGATGGCGGCGGCAGCTCTTGGGGCGGCAAGGGTCGTCGTCGGCGGGGTTGGCGGTGCCATGGGCGAAGCAGAGGAAGAGGAGGAAGAGGGAGGGAACGGAAGAGCGCATGGTGGACGGATCAACTGGTTTCCTTATGCTCTCTCTCTCTCTCTCGTTTTGTAATTCTCGTCAAGCCTGTCCGAGAGAGAAGACCAAGAACCGATGTTGCATCTGCAATTTCTCCACAGGATTTTCTCCACAGGAAATTCAATGATTGAGATAATATCCTTCTCTAGACTTGTCCAGGTCAGGAGTTTACTTTGACTTTAACTTTTCGCGGTCCACCGATGTTTTGCTCTCGGGCCACATTCAACCAAGGGTTACTCATCCATGGCCCTCCTTTTTTTGAGCAGTGTCCCGGATTCAAACATGGGTATTTTTTTTTTACGATATTGTCAACCTATGTTTTTCCCAAAAAATTAGGAAAAAAATAATAGAGAATTGAAAAAGGAAAAAAAGTTGTACGTATATAAGAATGGTTTCCAAATTCTTTCAGCTATGCTGGTGTCAAGCAAAATGAGTTCCCTTTTGGTGAAAGACGAGTTTTACTTATTCCAATTTTGCTTGGCCTGTCCGACTTGTGGACTGGATGTTTAAATGACCACTAAGAACATGAATAATCATGATTCTAATTAGAAATTGATTTCTAGAAGAGAAATAAATTTTTATATTTTTATTCTTATATGAGTTTCTAAGCAAACCCGGGTGGCGGGGGATGGTGGGGGCGGTAGTGGGCTGACGGTCGGTGATAGGTGGACGACGATAGGCAAATGGAGGCGGTTGGCGACTGGTGAACACATGGCGGCAGGCAACAATTGATGGATGACGACTAGGGAGTGGTGGTTGGCGGCAACTGGCAACCAACGACTAGCGAGCTGGTGGCGGCGGATGATCAACGATGGCTGGCTAGTAATGAGAACAAATGATGAGAAGAGTTTTTATTTATCATTTTTGTTTTAAAAATAAAGAAGTAAAAATTTCTTACTTTCAATTTTTGTTCTAAATTTATTTTTGTAGTAAAAATCTATTCCAAAAATAGAAAAATGAAATAGTTTTACCAAACGCATTTCTATTTCAGAAACAAGTCTGAAACAAAAAAATAGTTTTGGGACAGAAATATAATAATTATCATGGGTGCCCTAAATTGAGATGAAGAATGCATCGGTAGTGAAAAGAATAATGTAAATATACAATCATTTTTAGAATTTGATAATAAGTTTCACAAGAGCACTTGAATATTAATGTATTGGGGAACATTGATTTGCAGGCATGGTAAAAGATATGTTGACAAACATCGACATGCCTTAAAGAATATCTTGAAAGCTTGCATGTGCACTAGGCCCTGTTTGGTTTAGCATTCCCAAAGGGGCTTTCAGCCCCGAAAGCCCATTGGGAAAAAATTTAAGTGTTTGATTCAGCATTTGGAGGTGTCCTTGGCCAAATGCTGGCCTTTGAAATGCAAGTCTATCTCTACTATTCATCCGTTGACTTCTTTTTTCTTTTTAAACCGATCATCTTCTCCACACCCCAACCGCTGTGATCGGCGATGGAGTTTCATCGGATTTTATTTTTATATTTTAAAAAAATAATAAAAACTCTTTGCAAATGTTGGGTTTGCTTTTTTTTTTTTTTTTTTGTGGTCATTTTTATCTTTTGACAATCAATAGCCCAACTTTTTATCAATACACTAGAATAATCATTAATTAACAAAGATGATTAATACTACAATAATTAAAAAAATTATTCAAAGTCGAAAACAAACCTAAAAGAACCCTAGGCCAAAAGTTGAGCTTTGCATCTAATCTATAATCAAATTTTTTAATATAATTTTTAAATAAATTTACTAATATATATCTTTTACATTACTCTCAATATGAAAATGTAAAATGTTATATAGTCATCGTTTCTTTTTTGCAATTTTAAAAATACTAAAACTAAAAAACTTAATTTTGTTACACTAAATGGCTTTTCAAATATATATTTACCAAACAGTCTTGCATTTCCCTAAATCACTTTTCAGTTATAGTTTACCAAACAGTCTAGTATTTCGGAAAACCCATTTACCTCAAAGGTATTTGTATTCTCCCGAGGGCATTTCCCAAAAGCCGAACCAAACGGGCCCTATACTAAAATAAAAGTATGACATCATTAACATTTTAAATATTGATCTTATGTGAAATATATTATATCATATTATATATATAAATATATAAGGCATGCTTAGCACTGTATGGTTCCAACATTAGATCTAGCGCACATTGGATTGCGCAAATTTCATTAGCATTTCCTTGTAATTATAAAAGTGCCACTAGATTAATGGAATATTACGATAGTGCCATGGGCGGCAAGATTACTGTATAATTTAAATGCCCAAAATGTCTTTAGGGAACAAAATTTTAACAAAATTATGAGAATAATGTTAATCCACATGATCAGTGATATTTACTTTCACTCACCTTCTTGGTTTCAAAAGGAAACAATCCGCTAGCTACTTTTAGAGCTATTTTATCACAAGAATTGTCAACAAAATTAGCCTCTTATCGCTCATTTATTTTGCCACATCTACTTCATTTTCAACCATATATTTGAATCACACAATTAGATCATGCACGACATCATATATATATATATTTTTAATAACTCTAGCCCATTAATGCTTAGATGATTACAACTCTTGGCTTCTGCTTTCCGAGTGGCTTCCTCCTCTCTTTTGCTGCCACCTCATGCCGTAACTTTAGGTCAGCATGGGGTTGACTTTGACATTCGCTCAATTGGGTTTCGTTGAGACCAACTTTTGGGTCGTTCGTATAGAAACAGCAGCAGGGCTGACCAATAAACGCGCTTGATTTGAAATAGGATTGTTGTGTACATGAGAGAAGACCGGATTCCCACATTTGTCATTTAAATATCCTTTGTTCTTTAGAACGCACGGGGCATGCGCATCCAAAAAAGTTGCATTTGACCGGGGATTGGTATATGGCTGACCATCTTATCTGTTTGATCAAGCAAAATTATCTCGAGCTTCTGGTATAATAGGTTTACATGCTTTCAGTTTCAGGGATTCCGAGGGGCGCCTGCTACGTGATCGTTGTCGGGGTTGGTGTCCCGGTGATTATGGTCCTCCTGGGCTTACTTTGCCACCTCTGTGGCAGAGTGAAGTCCTACGCAAGAGGGCGGCACCCCGTCGTCAAGGAATTTGCCACGGCAGTTGCGCCGCGTTCTGCCGTTGTTTCGGGACTTGACAGGGTGGTCATCGAATCTTACCCAAAAATTGTCCTAGGAGAGAGCAAGCGGCTTCCGAAGCCCGACGACAGCACTTGCCCAATTTGCCTGTCGGACTATCAGCCCAAAGAGACCCTCAAGACTATTGAACAGTAAAACAATTTTTCTCTATTGTGTTCCATACTTTTTACAAGAATATAACCACGCATATATACATCGACGTAACCATCCTAGAATCTCCTACAAATCTGGAGATCTCCTATAAATCACTACAAATCATGAGATCTCCTCAAATCAGAAGATACATATGTATATATAAAGACCTTAAATAGAAAAACTCTCCTATTGAGGCCCTAATTGACAGCTCATGTTAACACTCCCCCTCAAGCTGGTGAGAAAATATCTTTGATACCCAGCTTGACAAGTGAGCTATGGAAAACTCGACTCGATACAACCTTTGTAAGTATGTCTGCCAACTAGTCTTTAGATTTGATAAATGAAAAACTCACCACCCTATTATCCAGATTTTGCTTGATAAAATGCCTATCAACTTCAACATGTTTAGTGCTGTCATGTTGAACTGTGTTGTGGGAAATCTAAATCGCGGCCTTATTATCACAAAACAATTACATTCCTGACTTAGGTGAAAAACCAAGTTCTGTCAACAACTTCTTTAGCCACAAAAGCTCATATAGTCCTTTAGCCATCCCTTGAAACTCAGCTTCAACACTTGACAAAGCTACTACTTTTTGTTTTTTGCTTCTCCATGGAACCAAGTTTCCTCCCACAAATGTGAAGTAGCCTAACGTCGATCTCCTATTCGAGGTATTGCCAGCCCAATCAGCATCCGTAAATCCTTTCACCTCATGGTGATTATTCTTCACAAAGAAAAGTCCTTTTCCTGGTGCTGACTTCAAGTAGCGTAAAATTCGAACTACAACATTCATATGATCTTCACTAGGAGCGTGCATAAATTGACTTACAACTCCTACAACATATGTAATGTCAGGCAGAGTGTGCGATAGATAAATTAATCTCCCTACCAATCTTTGATATCGGTCCTTATTGGTCGATACCTGATTAGGGAAAACTCGAAGTTTATGATTCTGTACTACAGGGGTATCAGCAGGTTTGCAATCTAACATCCCCACCTCAGCCAACAAGTCCAACACATACTTTCGTTGAGACAATAATATACCTTCCTTTGATCTAGCCACTTCAATACCCAAAAAGTATTTTAGGCCCCCCAAGTTCTTCATCTCGAACTCATTTGCCAGTTTCCTTTGAAGTTCTGTGATCTCCTCAAGGTCCTCCCCTGTGATGATCATGTCATCTACATATATAATCAATGCTGTCACTTTGTTATGCTGCCGTTTCAGGAACAATATATGGTCTGAATTACTTTGAGTGTACCCATACCTTTTCATTGCAGAGCTAAACCAACCAAACCAAGCCTGTGGTGATTGCTTTAATCCGTACAACGACTGCTCGAGTTTACATACCACTTTCGATTTATCAGCACACGCATATCCTGGTGGGATTTCCACGTAGATCTCTTCTTCCAAATCTCCATGTAAGGACGCATTCTTTACATCAATTTGATGTAAGGGCCAGTCCAAATTTGCTGCAAGTGATAACAATACCTGCATAGTATTCAGTTTTGCAACTGGAGAGAATGTTTCCTGGTAGTTCACGCCATAGGTTTGGGTACATCCCTTTGCTATCAAACGTGCCTTGTACCTCTCAACAAAACCATCTACTCTATATTTGATGGTGAAGACCCATTTACAAGCCTCCAAGTCTTATTTTTCTGTAAAGCCTCCATCTCTTCTTGCATTGCTTGAACCCACTTGGGATCCCTCAATGCCTCCTGTACTCCACTAGGAACTCTACTTGCAGAGACATTCGAGAAAAATGCCTTTAAAGGTCCCGACAACTACTTTGTCGAAACATAATTAGTAATCGGATACTTCGACCTTCGTTCTTCCACATATGGAGAGTACCTATTAAGAGCCTTGCCACGATTATGTCTATTGGGCAATTTATAACAAACAACTAGGTCAGTATCAACAGACAAATTCTGTGTGGTAGGAGAACTTACCTCAGGAGTATCCTCAGGAGAATTGTTAGGTACTAAAAGGAGGGTATTTTGAAGTGGAGGGAGCTGTTCTTGAGATTGTTTGTGTCTGTTGCACCAAATCAACCTGATGATTAGATTCTTTAGTGTACTGCTGCTGGCCAACGCTGCCTGCTGCAGCATGTGAACCCGCTTGTCAACTTGCACCTTAGCTTCTGTGTTACTAGTCCTTATGTCACTAGGTGTTGGTACTGTGGGGTCATTTTTTTTAAAAGCAAAATCAGCTGCAACCCCTTGCCATCACACCACGTTCCCACCAATTTGTCCTTTCACTAGAAGTCTCCCCCTGAAAGGTACAATTGGGTGTGGGAAAAAATACTTCGGACTCAACGAAGGTGACATCCATTGTAATGTGGGTTTTCTTGGTAGCCTGATTGTAACAACGGTATCCTTTCTGATGAGTGCCATAACCAATGAAAACACACTTCACCACACACGGATCGAGTTTTGTTCGTTGGTTCTTGTGGAGATGGACGTATGCCACACACCCAAACACTTTGGGAGGTAGTGTCATGATGGAAGGAAGAGGAACATAAGATCCAAGTGCTTGAAGTGGGGTCTAAAAATTCAACACACGAGAGGGCATTCTATTCATCAAATGTATCGTTGTAACCATGGTGGCATCCCACCAATTTGCCCTTTCACTAGAAGTCTCCCCCTGAAAGGTACAATTGGGTGTGGGAAAAAATACTTCGGACTCAAAGAAGGTGACATCCATTGTAATGTGGGTTTTCTTGGTAGCCTGATTGTAACAACGGTATCCTTTTTGATGAGTGCCATAACCAATGAAAACACACTTCACCACACACGGATCGAGTTTTGTTCGTTGGTTCTTGTGGAGATGGACGTATGCCACACACCCAAACACTTTGGGAGGTAGTGTCATGATGGAAGGAAGAGGAACATAAGATCCAAGTGCTTGAAGTGGGGTCTAAAAATTCAACACACGAGAGGGCATTCTATTCATCAAATGTATCGTTGTAACCATGGTGGCATCCCAAAAACGAGATGGAACTTGACCACCTATGAGGAGTGCCCGTGCCGTCTCGAGGATATGGCGGTTCTTCCTTTCAGCAATACCATTCTGTTGGGGTATCCTAGTGCAAGACGTTTCATGTATAAGCCCGTGGTCCTGAAAGTAAACTGTAAGATGCTAGTTAATATATTCCCCACCATTGTGGCTACGAAGGACTTGAATTTGAGTCCCAAACTGTGTTGCAATCATCCGATGAAACATACGGAATATTGTTGCCACTTCATCTTTATGCTTCATTAAATAAACCCAAGACATCCGGGTACAATCATCCACAAATGTTACAAACCAACGAATCCTAGATAGAGTAGTAAGCGGTGAAACGCCTCACACGTCCGAATGAACCAAAGAAAACGGTTTGATGCTTTTATTAAAACTCAAAGGAAAAGAGGCACGATGACTTTTTGCCAAAATACATGTCTCACATTGGAATTCAGTATCTGACAAATTATGAAACAAGTCTGGAAATAAATGTTTTAAATACCCAAAAGACGGGTGTCATAAACGACAATGCC
The DNA here is from genome assembly GCA_014182575.1 of Eucalyptus decipiens. Lineage (NCBI taxonomy): Eukaryota > Viridiplantae > Streptophyta > Magnoliopsida > Myrtales > Myrtaceae > Eucalyptus > Eucalyptus decipiens. The sequence goes on along the minus strand of CM024609.1, from coordinate 28,646,836 downwards.
ATAACCAAATCGCTTTCTCTTTATTAGTAGACCCACTACTTGTGTGATCTGCTCGGCCTGCATGAAAGTCATCAACATAGTATAGCCCCCCTTTAGTACCATGACCAATAATCTCCTTCATGAGGATATCCTGAAATAAGCAAAAAGATGGATACATAAGAACACAACACTTCAAAGCATCAGTGAGTTGGCCAACAGAGAGTAACTGGTTAGACAGAGAGGCCACTAATAAAGTGTGAGACAATGATAAAGAAGGTGTAAGATCAACATTGCCAACCCCGGTGACAGGATAACTAGTGCCATTCGCATTATAGATACTTTGTCTCGTCAGAGTGGTGTAGCATATAATATCGTTACGATTGGGTGTCATGTGATCCGTTGCCTCGGAATCAACAATCCACCCCTCCCCGCCACACTGAGAATTACTAACAAGTGCACACCTAGTGTTACCTTTAGGAGCCACATCAGAAGTATTGGTAGCGTCTACCTGCGGTACCAAGGAAATGGGTGAGGTCCCGGTAGCCAATGATGCCTGCCCCCGTCCTATAGCATTTTCTGTCTTTTTCTTGTTCTGCAACTCCTTCCACCAATCCGGATAACCGTGCAATTTAAAACAGGTATCTTTTGTATGTTTAGTGTTACCACAATGAGTACAGCTTCTTGGATGTTGTGGTTTAGCCTTCGAACCTTTGTTAGTCCTCCCTCCACTAAACGCAGTATTAGGAGGGACCATCTAGACTCATTGTTGGCCTCGAGAAAGTGTGAGATAACACTTCCACCATGCGACACCAGGGCTGCCGCGGTGCTAGATGGTTCAATTGAAGATAACGTAACAGCTTGGTGTAAATCCTCTCACCTCGCCCTGGCGTACGCTTGCTCCACCGTCGGTAAGGGATGCATTTGTAGAACATCAGCCCTGACTTTGTCAAGGCGGTCATCGAGCCAGTCAAGGAAAAGATATACACGGTCTTCTTGCACAAGAGCGTTGTAGCGCTCGATATCACAAGGACAAGTCATGGGATTAGGCCGTCAAAAATTAACCTCCCGCCATAAACCCTGAAGATCATTATAATACTTTTCAATCAGGTCGCATGCCTGCTTCAGTCGAGACAAACGTCGCTTTAGATCATACACTTGGGAGAAATCGGTGCCATCAAAGAACGTAGTAGCCACCGAATCCCATACTGCCTTTGCTGTTGGGAAATGGATAAAATTCCCATTCAACGCCGGGTCCATGGAATTGATGAGCCATCCTTTAACTGTACTGTCATCAGTCTTCCACTTCCGAAAATTAGGGTCGGTTGGAAGTGGGGGTGGAAAATCTCCATTGATATATCCCAATTTGTCCTTCCCGGCGATATACATCTCGACAACTTGGGACCAAAGACCATAATTACAGCCATCCAACTTGACTCCCATAGCCTGATGCGGGACTATAGTGCCTTCCGCTGGAGCCGGAGGAACTATCTCGATGGGTGGCTTGTCATCCGCCATGAATCCTGATAAAGGGTGCAGCCAGTGTGGCAATCCGCACGAAACCACCACGTGACTGCGCCACAACAAGGAATTTGGTCGTGATCAGAACACAGAGTCCCTAGATCATTTGCTCTGATACCATGTTGAACAGTAACACAATTTTTCTCTACTGTGTTCCATACTTTTTACAAGAATATAACCACGCATATATACACCGACGTAACCATCCTAGAATCTCCTACAAATCTGGAGATCTCCTATAAATCACTACAAATCAGGAGATCTCCTACAAATTAGAAGATAAATATATATATAAAGACCTTATATAGAAAAGCTCTCCTATTGAGGCCCTAATTGACAGCTCATGTTAACAAAGACCATACCGCAATGCAATCATTGCTTCCATGCAGATTGCATTGGCGAGTGGCTTCGCATGAATGCCACTTGCCCAGTTTGCCGGAACTCGCCACCCCGATCATGATGGCGTGTTTCGTGTTGTGTTCCTGTTTCTCTAGTGCTCGAATTTTTGTGTATAAATCTAGAAGCCACTTGACAGTTAAAAAGAGTCTGTCTTATTAGCTGAAAGAGCTCAAGGGTGTAAGAAAAACCGGACAAACTAGTTCTACTCGGCTTGAACTGAAAGGAAATGATGAAGAGTTCGATCAGCATGAGATGAATGTCTTGGAGTGTTTGACTCAAAAGGACACAAGTAGACCCTTCGAAACCATGAAGTTGTTCGGTTCCAGTACATATCAGTAACCAAATTCATCGGCTGAGCTGCCACTCTTTGGCAAGAATTCCCTCTGTTAATGAAGCCACCATGCCGCCGTAATTCACTGATACATTCTCTTTCAAGAAGCTTCGAACTGGCGTCATTCCCGCTTGTGATTGAAACGACCTCGAAAACATTACCCTTTTACTCCTTTAGCGCTTCTGCACATACGTTGTCTTCAATTAATTATGTATTTTAGAACTTCATCATCCTCATGGGAAGGGCCATTTTTCCTAGCAGTAGTACTCTCATTCCTTTTCAAATTGCTGAATCTAGATATTTTCAACTCCCGAAGCAGACAGAAAGCACAATTCTTGTCCCAGAACCCAACTGTTGCTATATTTCCTTAAATTCAGGACATGAAATGCACACCAGAACGAATTGCATTCGCGCTGGGCAATAAAATCCAATAACTTATTATCTTACAAACTTTCAGTAAGTACATAGATTCTAGTATTGCATGACAACTTACCTAGTAGGAAATATAAGAGGAAAGGATTCCTCTATACATACTGGATCTAATACTATTGGTAAGTGGTGGGAGCGCATCAATGGTATACAGTAAGTACATAGATTCTTGTATTACATAACGTACGGCTTCAGTCACGGAGAGATGACGAACTGCAAAAGGGAACTCGAACTTATTCCGCGATAACTTCTAGATCTGTGTTCCAGAGCCTTCCGCGCATGATCGCAGCATCCCCTGAACTGGAGGAAACAAAAGGATTTTTTGGCATGACGGGGCACTCATCTCCCTCAAGCATCTGAACCACCTCTTTCACAGGAGGCCGATCGGCAGGGTACCAGTGAATGCACCAGAGCCCCACGATCGCCAGTTTCTTGGCTATCTTGCGGTCGCCATCCTCTCGGATTCGTATTTCAAGCTCTTCACCTTTATTCAGATGGTTATAGACCCACTGCGGGAAGTACATCTGGCTCATGTTCTTCGCGTTCACGTCAACGTTTTTCCTCCCCCCAACCATTTCGAGCAGCAGCATTCCGAAGCTGTACACGTCCGACTTAGACGACACGCTTCCAAAGTTCCTTGAGAAGACTTCTGGGGCGATGTAGCCCATGGTACCTCTGGCTGCAGTCATGGACACCGCACTTTGTTCCTTGGAACATAGCTTTGCCAGACCGAAATCCGCAATCTTAGGATTGAAGTTGTTATCCAGCAAGATGTTGTGCGGCTTAATGTCGAAATGGAGGATCTTATGATCACACCCTTGGTGAAGATATTCTATGCCTTTGGCCACTCCGAGAGCGATATCGTGGAGCCTCTCCCAACTAAGGAAAGGGTCCAGAGTGTCCTCGCCCTGAAAAATGAACTTCTCCAGAGACTCGTTCGGCAGGAACTCGTACACCAAGGCTCTTCGAAAACCGTCGGCGCAGAAACCAACCATCCGGACCACGTTGACGTGGTGAATCCTTCCCATCGTGCTCACTTCGTTGATGAACTCCTCTCCATTCCTGAATGAATTGTCCAGCATCTTCACGGCGACGAAAATCTCGTTCGATAGCTTCCCTTTGTAGACCGTTCCGTAAGCCCCCTGGCCTAGTTTTTCCTCGAAGTCGTTGGTTATCCTCTTGATGTCATTGTAGGAGTAACGGGTGGGCTTGAGGGCCTCATAGTCATGCAAGAAGCTCTCGATCTTGAGTTGGAATGCTTTATCTCTTCTTTTTTCATTGATGACATAGCCGAGTCCGCTTAATACAACAAGAAAGAGAAAAAAGCCCACCACTCCTCCCGCGATCTCTAGCTTTCTTCTTTCTGCAGATTCAAAGAAGTAAGTACTTGAGCTTCTGCCGAAGTTCCCAGGAATGATAAAACAACCAGAACAAAGGCCCTCAAAACCAGTTATATCAGCTTTACTTAACACCGTGACTGGCCTTCATTTCAGGTCATCACAGATAATTTCTTTAAAAACTGCGCAATCAGGATTCGGAACACCTTCAATTTAGATTACAGAAAGTATCATCTGATAAACAAGACTAAGTTGTGGAAATGCATCCATCCGGCAGAACTGCACATGCAAAAGCAATCTTAGTTTCGCAGAAGCCCTATTTCTTGCTTAGAAACTATGATTCTCCTTCCTCTGCGCTCCGTGGATCTTATCTTTATGACAGAGAGACTTGATAAATTTCTACAAATTTCTACAACCATAAGTCAGAAAGCCATTTTGCTATATCCATCACCAGATTTTAAAAGCTTTGGAATGGACGGCTGAAACAAAAGAACTCGAGCATTAACAATCGCTTAAACTAAGAAAGTGAAATAACACGAGTCAAGCAGAGTCTCGTAAAGCATTAAAAAGTTTGGGAATCGATAAACGCATGCGCCCTCGACAAGGATTAAAGCGATACCTTCGTGTCCGCGAGGAGGATCGATGCAGTGGGTGCCGTTCTCGTTCCGCCGACACAACTTCCCGATATTCGTGCAATTGCAGACCGGCTCGCCCCAGACCAAATCAACGTCGCGCATAATGTCACTGATCGTCGTTGGGAGCAAGTCGATGCTCCCGTTCCTCATGCAGGACACCAGCGGCAAGTCTCCGACGTAGGAGTCGGATCCGACGGCGTAGACATCGTACGCGTGCGTGCTCAGGCAACCCAGCCAGGTCATGCCGCTGTCCGTCCTCCTGGGCGGCGGGCACTGGAACAGGGTATAGTTGTAGGGCGAGGTCGAGAAACCAAAATCCGGGCCGGGTGGGCTCTTCTTGTAGGAGAAGATCGAGCGGTTGAGGTTCGACAGCAGCAAGGGGATGCACTGGTCGGGGTCCTGCACGTGGATGGACATTTTCTTGTAATCGATGTCCGTGACGAGAAGCGGCCGCGGCGTCTCTGGGAGCGAGAGCAGGGTGTCGCGCCCATCGCAGGACAGGTTGAAGGCCGGACTAAAGCCGCAGTGGTCGGGTTGGTGGTCTTTGAGCAGGAACGGGAACTGGACGTCCGGCCCGTGGTGGGAGCATCTCCGGGGGCGGCAAGGGTCCTTGTAAGCGGGGTCGGCCGTGCCATGGGCGAGGCAGAGGAAGAGGAGGAAGAAGGAGGGAACGGAAGAGCGCATGGTGGACGGATCAACTTGTTTCCTTACGCTCTCTCTCTCTCTCTGTCTCCCTCGTTTTGTAATTCTCGTCCGGCCTGTCCGAGAGAGAAAACCAGGAACCGATGTTGCATCTGCAATTTCCTTCCCTAGACTTGTTCAGATCATGAGTTTTACTTTGACTTGCACTTTTCGCGGTCCATCTTGTCGGTCGCCCCCGCGCTACCAAAGTATTATTGGGGAAGCGAGTGCACGGGAAGTTTACTCTGTCAAGTCAAGCTCGAGCTCGCGAAGCAAGTTCCTCCTCCTTTCCTCATTTGACCCATCGTCCCTTGTTGGACTCTGCTAACCGAGAATTATCTTATAGAGCCAAGGCCGGCATCGATGAATCGCCGAGGGTGGCGTGTGGCGTGACGCAGGATGCAGTGGTTGGCGCTGCGATCGTGCTATTAGCACAGGAGTTAGTGCGGGAAAAGTGCATGATGTAGGTTCGATTTCGCGAGTATAGTATGAGATGTTTCGGTGGTCGCAATACAAGAGAAGTGTAGTAAAGTTTATAGAATCCTTCTCAAATCAAATGCATGGGCCTTTGATTTGTGTGGATGTTACCCTCGATAAAATATTTAATATTAAATTACACATTCATCTAATAATTTAAACTTTTAAAATAATTAGTAGTTATTTCACAAAATTTCACACTGTATCTATATTTGTCTTTTTTTTGTTTTGCTCTCGCGCCACATTCAAACCAAGGGTTACTCACCCATGGCCCTCTCTTTTTTGAGCAGTGTCCTGGATTGAAACATGGGTATTTTAGCTTATTTACAATAAACCTATGTTTTCCCCGAAAAATTAGGAAAAAAAAAGAGAGAATTGGAAAAGGAAAAAAAAATTGTAAGTATCTGAGAATGGTTTCCAAATTCTTTAAACTATGATGGTGTCAAGCAAAATGAGCTCCTTTTTGGTGAAAGACGAGTTTTATTTATTCTAATTTTGCCTGGCTCGTCCAGTTTGTGGACCGGATGTTTATATGACCATTACGAACATGAATAATAACAATTTTGACTAGAAATTGAGTTTCGGAAGATAAATAATTTTTTCTATTTTTATTCTTATATGAGTTCCTAAGCAAACTTGGGTGGTGGTGGATGGTAGGGGAGGTAGTGGCTGATAGTCGGTGATCGGTGGATGGTGACAAGCAAATAGAGGCGGTGGGCAACTAGCAAACGCGCGAGTTGGTGGCGGCAGATGATGGATGACGATTGGGTAGCAGTGGTCGGCGGCTACCGGCGACCGATAGCTGGCGAGTTGGTGGCGGCGGATGATGGACAATGGCTGGCTAGTAATGAGAACGAACGATGAGAAGAGTTTTTATTTCTCATTTCTGTTTCAAAAATAGCAAAGTAAAAAATCTTTACTTTTAATTTTTGTTCCAAATTTATTATTGGAGTAAAAATCTATTTCAATAATAGAAAAATGAAATAGTTTTACCAGACGGATTTTTGTTTCAAAAACAAGTTTGCAATAGAAAAATAGTTCTGGAACAAAAATAGAATGATTATCATGGGCATCCTAAATTGAGATGAAGAATGCATCGGTACTGAAAAGAATAATGTAAATATACAATCATTGTTAGAATTTGATGATAAGTTTCACAAGAGCACTCAAATATTAATATATTGGGGAAAATCGATTTGCGGGCATGTTAAAAGAAATGTTGACAAAAATCAACATGCCTTAAAGAATATCTTGAAAGCTTGCATGAGTGTCTTGTAGTGTTTGACTCGAAAGGACACAAGTAGACCCTTCGAAACCACGAAGTTTGACAAAATTTGGAGCAGAAGAAGAAAGACGTGGGATAATTTATGTATTCATTAATTGTATTCTTTAATGTACAAAAGAATCACTATATAATACAGACGACTAGCAATAAAAATAAAAAAAGAATGATTATATTTCTCTAATCTACGAGTATTGGACCTAATCCTCAATTGACTCAAATAATCAAAATAAATCTTTATTATATCTTAAATAAATTCTCCCGAATCAACATAATATCTTTCAACACTCCCCCTCAAGCTGGTGGTTTATATATATCCAAGACACCAAACTTGCTTAGAAGATATGAATGTTGCCTTTGAAATAAATGCTTGGTAAACATATCCGTAGGTTGTTTTGTGGTTCTGATTCCTCTTGCTTCTATTATTCCTTCTTGAATCTTCTCTCGAGTGAAGTGATAGTCGACTTCTACATGCTTCATTCTCTCGTGTAATACAGGATTTGCAGCAAGCTTAAGTGCAGAATCGTTGTCGCAAAATAGCAAAGTCAGTCCTTTGACCTCTACTCTGAGATCTAGAAGCAAGCCTCGCAACCAAACCACTTCACAAATAGCCTTAGCCATGGACCGATACTCATCTTTTGCCGATGACAAGGATACAGTGGATTGTTTCTTTGTCTTCCATGAGAGTAGTGATTCCTTGAGTTTGATGCAGAAATCGGTGATAGACCTTCGACTCATAGGGCAAGTTGCATAATCTGCATTGCAGTAAGCTGTCATTTGCATGTCACATTTGTGAGAAAGAATAATTCCTAATCTCGGACATTTCTTCAAATACTTCACAACTTTCAAGGCAGCATTCATATGGGATTGTTTTGGGCTATGCATGAACTGACTGAGTGTCTAAACGGCATAGCAAATGTCAGGTCTCGTCATAATGAGGTAGATGAGTTTCCCAACTAATCTCTAATAACTTGATGGATCCTTGAGTAATGGGTCATCTTCTGTAGATTGTAGACCCACATCATAGTCTGCAGTGGTTAGCTTGACATTTTGTTCAATAGGAATGACTGCTGGCTTGCATCATGATAATCCCGCTTCTAATATAATTTCCAAGACATATTTTCATTCGCTAAGAGAGATACCTTGTTCTAAACGGGCTATCTCAATTCCAAGAAAATATTTTGATGACCCTAGATCTTTGATATGAAAAGTGGAGTGAAGATTTTCTTTAAGATTCTTCACACCAAGTTCATCATTCCCCATAATAAGTATGTTATCAACATATATCATTAAGTAGACGGATGACGTACCTTTCGTCCAAGAGAAAAGGGCATAATCATGATTGGACTGTTTGAAAACTACAGCTGTGAGTGCACTGGTGAACTTGGCATACCACTATCGCAAAGCTTGTTTGAGGCCATAAAGGGATTTGCAAAGACGACACACTCTGGACTCCCTTTGTCTCTGTAAACCCGGTGGAAGATCCATATACATCTCTTCATCTAAATCTCCATGGAGGAATGCATTGTGAACATCCATTTGGTGTAATGATCAATCATGAAACACAGCAATTGATAAGAAGGTGCGAACTGTAACATCCTTTGCTACTGGGGAAAATGTTTCGTGATAATCAAACCCCTTTCTTTAGGTGAAGCCTTTGGCCACTAATCAAGCCTTGTATCTTTTAATAGAGCCATCTACCCTATATTTGATCTTATATACCCATTTGCAACCAATTGGCTTGCGATGAGGCGGCGATGGTACGATATCCCATGTACAATTTTCCATTTGTGAATGCTAGTATGAGCACCTAGAGGGAGTGAATAGGTGCAAAAACAAACTTTTGCGAAGTACAGTGTAAAACTTTACTTTTAACTTGAGTCTATTTAACAGTAGACTTTAAAATAGAAACGAGACTCTAACAATTAAATAAAGTTACGAGTAAAGTAAAATAGTTTAGAGAAGAGAAGTGGTTCGGCTTAATCCAAGCCTATGTCCACTCTCCCGCACTGACAGCCCATCGGCTGAATTTCACTATGAATCAAAAGAGTCGTTACAGTATCATGTCCTTGATTTCACAATGTAGAGACTTTGCTACACTTCCTCAAGGTCACACAAATGTATAAACTCTCTTTTGAGTACAAGTTTACGCTCAACAATAGAATTGGCAAAGAATAAGGAGCTTCAGACTTTGGAATTTATTTATCGTGCACTTGCTCGAATAACTAGAACATCTTCCTTATATACTCCTCCATGCCTTCATAACCGTTGGCATTTTCCAAAGGAGCTCTTCCAATCTACTCGTTGGACAGAATCAATTAGGGAGATCTCGAGTTATTTAAGGAATATGACAATAGCCCATCAATCCTGCTCACTCATACAATCATGATATAGGTTTTCATAAGTAGAACCTTCAAAGTATGCTTCGCCAATCAACGGATCCAAAATACTTGAATTAAAATCAAGACGAATAAAAGAATCTGAAATGTTATGTCCAGCCGAGAGATCTTCTTTAGTCGATAGAATCAAATCCTTAAATAAATACTCAATTATGGATAAGTCTTTTTCGACGGCCTAGAAACTATCAATGAGGGCAGATTTTGAATCTTGAGTTTGGTGGTTCGGCAGTCTTCAGACTTTAACGAAAGAGTCTACAAGTCTTCAGACTAAACTGATGGAAACGTTTTTGTCAGCTTCAAAACAAATACGGAAGTTTTCTCCAACAATCTCCCCATTTTTGATAGTGACAAAACTTTCCTGCAGATTTGGATATTTTTGACTCGCAAGACAATACTTAAGCAAACATGGATATCTCGCAAAAGATAATTGGCTTAGTAAAGATAGCATTAAATCTGCATCCATAGAAAATGAGTAAGTTAGTCTTGTAAATAAACAACTATCTTTGCCATGAAATACCAACAATGCTTAAGATACTGTAGCAAACATTTAAACGATCAAACAATTCAAATCCAAATCTAGTCACAACCAAACATCCAAACAAAAATAAAGTTAATCAAAAGTCAAGTCAAACAAGAGTCAAATCTCAAATCTGCACCATCTCCCCCCTTTTTGTTAGCATTAAAAAAGGTAGAGACGAAAAGAGAATAAAATTAGGATTGCTTTGGAACGCGAATAAGCTGGAAATCTCCCATCGACTGGACAATCCCTTCCAGCTTTTTCAAATCCTCCTTCAGTTGAGCCACTTCTTCACCCTTGGCATTTGCTTAAACTTGAAGAGCAAGGGCATGAATTTGATCATGCAAGGATACTGAAGAGGCTTGACCTGCATTTTGCAAGTTCTGAACTTTGGATCCCAAGGCATAAATCTAGCCTCGCATCTCCATAAGAATATCAAGCAGTCTTCGAAAGTCTGTTGAATTATCAGTCTAAGTGCTTGCTTCTGCATGATCAGTAGGAACATTGGCAGATGATGGCAAGTTAGCATGAGCACCCAGATTTGGCGATGAAACCTCATGACATTCCTCAGGAAATTGAGAGGCATAGATGTCTTCTGGATTTGCACGTGAATGGCTAACATCTTTACTAGTAAAATCAATTGAAGAGATACCTCTTTTCTTAGCAACTCCCCCTGTTTCATTGCCTTTAGGTGGTGAGAAGTACTCTTCATGCTTTTTTTCCTCTTGTTCACCTTTGCCCTCTTCTTCTTCTGCAGTCCTTTCTTCCTCTGCTTCTTTTCTTATCGATTCTCTCTCTCCACTCCTTTACTCTTCTTCTTTGTCTTGATCCTCTCTCTCCTCTGTCTCTGGAACAAAACGATGTAAGTTTCTCAATACAAGAGTGGAAATGGTGATATCGTCCTCATCTTCTTCATCCTCCAAGATGAGTGCTCTTCTTTTCCTGGATGGAGCAGTCAATAATGGCTCTTTCCCTTTCCCTTTTGCAGCCGAAAAAACTTGGTGAGTCTTGACAGGGGTTTTCTCCTTAAAATGCTCCAAAGCTTTGTTCAGCTCCTTCAAACGCATTTGGAAACCATTTTCAGTCCCACCACCATTTGATCACAGGTACGAACACATAGAATATTGGGAGGCTGAATATTCAAATGTTTGAATAGCTTTATAACAAGCGTTGAGTAAGGAAGTTGGCCCTTGTCTTTCACCATCGTTCTATACATGTAAAACATGATAGTGTGAAGCAGAGAGAACTTTTTGCCAGCGTTGATAACATACATCAACTTTGCTTATGAGTTTGAGACGTCAATCTTCGAAGTCGATTTGGGTCTAAGGCAATTGATTACGATCTTGTGAAGCAAAATATTTGAGGCATTCATCCTCAAGTACAAAATTCATCCTTCTGCTATTCCATCCCGAACAAGCTCTACCGTCGCACGACCAACAGACACACTAATTGATTGGAATGCCCTCGCTCTACTCCAATCACATCCGCCAATATGTCCATGTCAACAATGTAGTCCTATTCTCAAACACTAAAAGAAAATCTATTCGCATCCAAGAAACTTAGATTAGAATAGAAGTACGCCGTAAGTTCTGGATGAGCCACTGTTGTTTAAAGCAAAATTGTTCAAGTTAAAGTAGAGTGAATTTCTCTCGCAGCTTCACATTTAAAAAATCAAGAAAATCAAAGTCCACACTTCTTGGATTGATCACCCCTCTCTTTAGCAACTTAGAGTAAAGTCGTTTGTGTTCCTCCGAACGAAATAAATCTGTCCTTTCGCTTCGAATATTCACCGCAACACCCATTCTAGGCTTAAAATGAGTGTATATTTTGTCATCATCATTCCCATCAGGCTAACTAAGACCTCCAACACGTGGATCACTTGGAATATTTGCAAATGCTCATTTTGCTGACCCCTCAAGAGCAACTCCCAATCGTTCTATTGTTTGCAAAAAGTGAGTTTCATTTTGATACCCTTTCTCTTTCAAAAATTCATCAATATAGTTCAAGGGAGTGCCTCCATTCTTCAAAGCAGAGTAAAGTTTAAAGATAAAAGCGGGCTTTTGAGTTCTTATGGGTTTTGCGCCTTCAATGATTTCTTCCTCCGCTCTATGATCAATACCCTGAGGTCTAGCTTGAGGAGATTGATGCGGTTAAAAATATTGTGGGCTCTGCTGCTGTCTCGGAGGTTCTTCTTCCTCGGTGAGGTCAAAATGCGTAGGACCTTCACGCATGTGTTGTGGTCCCCTGTTCGCGATCCTTGAAGACTTTCTTTGGAAAGCTATTCTCACAGTCTTTGAGAGATTCCAAACTCGATTCGCGAGAAAGATGAGAGCTTTGAAGATTAAACTAGAGAGTAAAAGTAAGAAAGTGATGTTCTGTGCTTTTAGGGTTTGTGAGGAAGACGATCAGTATATAAGGCAATCGAAAAGAGGTATACGGAACGATGTAAAAGGAAAAATAAAAAAATGCATTTTCAAAAAATAACTGCCTTTTTAAAAAAATAGATAACCGTCATTTCAAAAGATAACTTCTTTTTCGAAAAGGAATGATTGCAATAATTACGAGAATTGGGGAAGATAACATCAATCGATTACAGATTAATAGATGAACGTACCTTTTTCGAGATTTTATTCAACAGATAAAATTCTAAAACAAAAATAACTTACAGTCGTGAATCTTGATCTTCTGAGTCTGAGTACCTTTAGACTTTTATCCTTGAGTCTGAACTTCTTCAGACTTTAAGATATTGAGTTTGGAATGAATAAGCTCGAATTGACTTTTCTCCAGAGGTTTTGTAAAAATGTTCGCTAGTTGATTCTTTGAGTCAATGAATTGAATCAAGACTTCTCCATTTTAAACATGGCCTCTAATGAAATGATGTCGAATCTCTATATGCTTTGCTCTTGAATGAAGAATTGAATTTTTGGTGAGATTAATTGCGCTGGTGTTGTCGCATTTGATCTCATTGAATGAGTCTTCGATTCCAAAGTCTCTTAACTGTTGCTTTATCTACAAAATTTGTGAACAATAACTTCCAAGAGCCACATATTCTGCTTCTGTTGTTGAAAGAATTATAGTACTTTGCTTTCTTGAAAACCAAGATACTGTCATGTTCCCAAATAATTGACAAGTGCCCGAGGTGCTCTTTCTATCAACTTTGCATCCTGCTAGGTCTGCGTCTGAATATCCAAATAGAGTAAAGTTTAATTTTTTACAATACCAGAGACCCAAATTAGAGGTTGATGCAATGTATTTGATGATGCGTTTTGCAGCACTTAAATGAGATTCTTTGGGATCTGATTGAAATCTGGCACAAATACAAACACTAAACAAAATGTCAGGTCTAGAAGCAATAAGATAAAGAAGTGAACTAATGATACTCTTGTATAGCTTCTGGTCAATTTTCTTTCCTCCTTCATCTTTGTCCAGCTTCAAGGGACTTGACATTGGTATATCAGTCTTTTTGCAATTCTCCAAGCCGAATTTTTTAACAAGTTCTTTAGCATATTTTTCTTGATGAACAAAAGTTCCTTCATTCAATTGTTTTACTTGAAGTCCGAGAAAGAATGATAGTTCACCCATCATGCTCATTTCAAACTCATCCTGCATAGTCTTAGAGAATTTCTTGCACAGATTTTCGTTAGGTGATCCAAAAATAATATTATCAACATAAATTTGAACAAGTAAAATTTTTTTGCTTTCTCTTTTGATAAACAATGTAGTATCTACTTTACTTTTAACAAAGCCATTTTGGATTAAAAACTTAATCTATCATACCAAGCTTGAGGTGCTTGCTTTAAACCGTATAGCGCCTTTTTCAGTTTGAATACAAAATCTAGTTTCCGTGGGTCTTCAAAACCGAGAGGTTGTTCCACATAGATTTCCTCTTGGATAAATCCATTTAGGAAAGCGCTTTTGATATACATTTGGAATAACCTAAATTCTTATAACAAGCAAAATTAAGTAATAATCTAATCGCTTCTAACCTTGCTACTGGTGCGTAAATCTCATCATAATCTATCCCTTCTTCTTGCATATATCCTTTAGCCACGAGTCTTGCTTTGTTCCTTATGACTTTTCATTTCTCGTTCATCTTGTTCCTGAAAACCCATTTAGCTCCAATGATAGATTTACCTTTTGGTTTAGGAGTCAATTCCTAAACATCATTGATACTGAATTGCCTGAGTTCTTCTTGCATAGCTTCAATCCAGCTTTCATCAGTTAAAGCTTCTTCTATGCTCTTGGGTTCTATTTCAGAAATAAGTGCCACAGCACTAGACTCTTCACGCCTTTTGGATCTTGTACGAATTTCTTCATTAATGTCACCAATAATGAGTTCTTTGGGATGACTAGATTTGTGCTTCCAGTTGCTGGTTGGTTTGTCAGACTGTTGATCTTTTTCTTCATTTGATTCTTCAACAATCATTCGTTGCTGGTCTTCTAAAGTCTAAGCTGCTTCTAGAGATTTAGACTTTGTAGAGTTTGGAGCAGGTTCAGATTCTTTAGGTTGAGTCTGAATCGATTGATTTTGTATGAAGTCTTGAAATTTGACATTCATCAATTCTTCTACAGATTAAGTCTTTTTGTTATAAACTCTATAAGCTTTGCTGGTGGTTGAATATCCAAGGAAGATGCCTTCATCTGATTTTTCTTCAAACTTACCAATTCGATCATTTGCATTTTTCAATATAAAACATTTGCATCCAAATACATGAAAATAGGAAACAATTGGCTTCTTTCCTTTGAACAACTCATAGGGAGTTTTCTTCAGAATAGGCCTTAAGAAGACTCTATTAATAATATAATACGCTGTAGAAACTACTTCAGCCCAAAAACGAGAGGAAATGTTACTTTCAATTAATAATGTTCTAGCCATTTATTGCAACGATCTATTCTTCCTTTCCACAACTCCATTCTATTCTAGAGTGTATGGTAAGGAGAACACATGCTGAAAACCAGATTCATTACAGAATTTAGCAAAGTTTTGATTTTCAAACTCACCTCCATGGTCTGTCTGTATACTTGAAATAACATATCCTTTCTCATTTTGAACTTTCTTAGCAAATTTTATAAAATAAGAAAATGTTTCAAACTTACTTGTCAGGAAATATACCCAAATGAATAATCATCCACTATTACTAGGCAATATTTCTTACCTCCAATGCTCTGGTTCTGGTTGGTCCAAAGAGATCCATATGCAAGAGTTGCAGTACGATTAGTGGAAACTTGATTTATTGGTTTGAAAGAATTTCTAACCTATTTTCCCAATACACATGGTGTGCATAATTCAAATTTTTGGTATGTTAGGTTGGGTAGTTCACGAACAAGCTTCTTTGCAGAGACCTTGGCTATTTGTTTCATGTTGATGTGGCCAAGTTTTCTATGCCAGAGATTAGCTTACTCTTGAATTGAAATTAGACATTGAAATTTTTCTGGTTTGATATCCAAGAGATATATATTTCCATGTCTTTGCCCCGTGAATGTCTGAGAGGAGTCTTTACTGGTTCATGAACATGTTCTCTCTTGAAAGTTGATTTTGTAACATGTGTCGCACAGTTGACTGATACTCAGCAAGTTGTAGTTGAGTCCTTCCACTAAGGAAACGTTACTGATTGTGAGACTTCCAATCTTTACGATTCCGTATCCCACAATTCTGCCTTTGCTATTTTCTCCAAAGAAAACTTTTTCACCATTAACTTGCATAAGCTTTATAAAACAACTTGAGTCTCTTGTCATATATCTTGAGTATCCACTATCCAAGTACCATTTAAACTTTTTCTTAATAGTGACTTGCATTTAAAAAAGAAACTCAAGCTTTCTTTGGTACCCATACTTTCTTGGGTCTAATGGAGTTAGTATAATATATGGTTTTTGCCCAAACCTTCTTAACAGGTTTCCAAACCATAGGACATTATTTCTCAAAATGTTCTGAGCTATTGCACTTAGAACATCTGAGAACACTACGGCCTATAGGTTTTACAAAGACTTTTTGGAAATGATTTCTATAAAAATCTTTTGTAGGTCTCTGTTTAATTTTTTCCTTTACTTTTAGAAAATCAATTAGAGGAATTGTTTCAACAGTCATTTCCAAGCCTGATTTGTTAAAGTAAGGTCTTTGTGCTGAAAGAATCTTTTCTAATTTCTCAGAACCTATTGAAAACCTTTTTGAAATACTTGAAATATCATTTTTTAAAAATGCATTTTCTTTTAAAAGCGAGTCTACATTTTCTTTCAAAGTAATAACACTTTATTCAAATTTTCCACTTTTTCTTTCCAAACAATCTCTTGTTGCTTCAGTGCAGAATTTTCTCTTTTCAGTTTGGAAATCCTCTTGAGAGAGGTTTTGAGATTAAGACACAATTCTTCAATATATTGAGAGACTTTAATAGGAATTTTTAAATTACTTACATCAATTTCTATTCTCTGGAACAATTTTTAAACGAAACACAAACAAACGCACCCTAAGACACAATTCTTCAATATATTGAGAGACTTTAATAGGAATTTTTAAATTACTTACATCAATTTCACTGTTTGAGTCTGACCCTGTCTTAAAGTTTGAATCTGATTCTGATTATGCCATTAGACAAATATTAGCATAATCATCATCACTCTCTTCACACTCGGTATCACTACAAGTTTCTGCTTTGAGAGCTTTTCTGTATTTCTCAGCTTTTCCTTTTTTTTCTTCAATAAGGGACAGTTGGGTCTGATGTGTCCATTTTTCTTGCATTCAAAACAAATCACATATTTATTGGAATCATCATTCTCAGCTGATTTATTTTGAAATTTTTGAGAACTTTGTTTCTTCGAATTAAATCTTCTTCCCTTTTTGTTCAGTTTTCTGAACCTTCTTATCATGAGAGCAAGCTCTTCATCGTTCATATTGTCTTCAAAATATGTAATATCAGAATCATCATTAGATTTTAATGCAATGAATTTTTTACCTTTGGGATCTTCATCTTCATTGATTTGCTCCACATCATAAGATTGAAGAGTGCCAACCAATTCGTCAACATAGAGTGGCATGATTCTTTGTGTCTCCCTTATTGAAGTCTTTACGTGATTCCAATATTTGGAAAGTCCACGCAGTAGCTTGTTAACCTTCATGGGTTCAGAGATTGGTTGACCTTGATACTCAAGACCATTCACGATTTCTGTAAAACGACTAAACATGTTAGTGATAGATTCTCTTGGTTTCATCCTGAATGCTTCATACTGACTGAGCAGAATATTGATTATGGTTTCTTTCACTCGATCGGTTCCTTTATAGGTGATGTGCAATCTATCCCAGACTTCTTTAGTTGTTTCACAAGAAGATATTCTGTTATATTCAGTAAGAGATAATGCACAATATAAAGAATAAATTGCTTTTGCATCAAGAGCTTGTTTCTTGGTTATCTCTTCTTGAGTCATCTCGCTGGACTTAACAGCTTCTTTTCCCATTTTTGAGACTGTTGTAGTTTTAGGAATGATTCCTTTATGTACTACATCCCATTCAATAGGGTTTTTCGATTTTAAGAATGCCTTCATTTTGTTTTTTCATATATTGTATTCCTTCCTATCAAAGTAAGGCGATCTGGTGTTGCTTTGCCCTTCAACCAAGCTTGGAGCCAACATACTGGCCATGTATCGTTAACTCTGAAGTAAAACACTTCAATTTAAATGAGTACACAGGCTTTGATACCAATTGTGCATGCTAGTATGAGCACCTAAAGGGGATGAATAGGTGCGAAAATAAACTTTTGCGAAATACAGTGTAAAACTTTACTTTTAACTTGAGTTTGTTTAATAGTAGACTTTAAAATAGAAATGAGACTCTAACAATTAAATAAAGTAACGAGTGAAGTAAAAGAGTTTAGGGAAGAGAATAAGAACACAAGGTTTATAGTGGTTCGGCTTAATCTAAGCCTACGTCCACTCTCCCGTACTAACAGCCCATCGGCTGGATTTCACTATGAATCAAAAGAGTCATTACAATATCACGTCCCTGATTCCACAGTGTAGAAACTCTACTACACTTCCTCAATGTCACACAAATGTATAAACTCTCTTTTGAGTACAAGTTTACGCTCAACAATAAAATTGGCAAAGAACAAGGAGCTTCAGACTTTGGAATTTATCTATCGCGCACTTGCTCGAATAACTAGAACATCTTCCTTATATACTCCTCCATGCCTTCATAACCGTTGACACTTTCCAAATGAGCTCTTCCAATCTACCCGTTGAACATAATCAATTAGAGAGATCTTGAGTTATTTAAGAATATGACGATAGCCCACCAATCATGCTCGCCCATATAATCAAGATCTAGGTTTCCATAAATAAAATCTTCAAAGTATGCTTCGCTAATCAACGGATCCAAAATACTCGAATTAAAATCAAGACGAATAAAAGATTTCGAAATGCTATATCCAGCCGAGAGATCTTCTTTAGTTGATAGAATCAAATCCTTAAAGAAATATTCAATTTTGGATAAGTCTTCTTCGACGGTCTAGAAACTGTCAATGAGGGTAGACTTTGAATCTTGAGTCCAGTGGTTCGGCAGTCTTCAGACTTTGACGAAAGAGTCTGCAAATTCTCAGACTAGACTGATGGAAATGTTTTGTTAGCTTCAAAACAAATACGGAAATTTTCTCTAACACCATCAAACATACAATTCCTTTTCCATAGCCTCTTGCCAACGTGGATCTTTTACTACCTCATCGTAATGTGATGGTTCTTGTTCCTCAGATACTCGACTAATACAACATATATGGTCGGGTGATGATCTATGGAAAGAGACATATGAGGAAATAGGATAATGTGTACCTGATGAATTCGAGGCCGCACAAATATAATCTTTCGTCCATGTAGGTGGACGAGTAACACGTCCAGATCGTCTTGGCATTTGGGGCTATAATGTTGAAGATAGTTCCTCATTCTGGGCATTTCCTCAGTATTGACAGGTGTCGAAGGTACTGCCATTGTAGAGGAATTAAGTTCCCCTGTATTTCCCATAGAAGAATGCCTATTTGGATCATCCATAGGTGTTGTGAATGTAGAAATCCCATCAGAAATTGGGGATGATACTGTAACCTCTGGTTGATGTTCTAGAGATGCAACTATATATGATTGACCAAGAGGTAAGTCTTCATCCGATAAAAAATGATGAGAATCTATAGCCCTGTTAGAATTCTCAGAAGATTGTGACTCATCACAAAAAGAGAATATTTCCTCATGAAAAATGACATCCCTGCTTATAAAGAAATCTCCAGTGGATGGTTCAAAGACTCGATATCCCTTTTGCAAAGTTGGATACCCCATAAATATGCACCGACGAGCTCAGGGACTCATCTTGTCTCGAGGGTCCACTGTGGTCACATACATAGACAACCGAAAACTCTTAAGTGATGGAGTTCAAGTTTCTTTCCACAAAGCATTTCAAATGGAGTTTTTCCATTAAGAACACGGCTTGGCATACGATTAATCAGATAAGCAGCCGTGACCACACAATCCCCCCAAAAATTTTCAAGAATAGAGGCTTGAAATTTAAGCGCACGTGATACTTCCAATAGGTGGCGGTGTTTATGCTCAACAATGCCATTTTGTTGTGGAGTGTAGATACACGAGCTTTCATGCAAAATTCCATTTGAGGAAAAGAAGATTGCGCATTCATTGCTAAAGAATTCCCTTCCATTATCAGTGCGGATGCGCTGAATAGACTTTCCAAATTGATTATTGGACAAAGAAAAGAATGTTTTCAAATGATGGAGAACTTGGCTTTTTGATTGCATGAGAAACACCCATATGGATCTTGAAAAATCATCCACAATTGTAAGAAAAAAAACGAGAACCATCATGATGTTGTGTGTGGTAGGGGCCCCAAATATCAGCATGAATTAGAGAAAATTGACTTTTTGCATGAGAATTACTATTTGGAAAGGGTGCATGAGTCTGTTTCGCCAAGGGGCAAATGGGGCATTGAGGACATGGGAAAGAAGCACTATGACCCAATCTTTGATGATTAAGGAAATTTTTATCATTGGTAGCAAAATTATACAATGATTGATTATTCAATTCAATACATGATAAATTGGAATTGCTGGGAAAATTGATAAAAAAAAATATAGCCCTTACGAGATACTACCCAAGCCCATTAGTTTGTCAGTCGAAAATGCTTGAAATAAGCAATTATTAGAATTGAATAGGACTTGGCACGAATTTTCTTCACAAACTTGAGAAACTGATATGAGATTGAAATGAAAATCTGGAACATATAGTACATTCTTGAGTGTGATGAGTGGGCTAAGATCCACTGTGCCGATCATCATGACAAGTGTGGAATTTCCATTTGGAAGCTATATTGAGGCTAGTATGGGCAATTTTTGGGTTTTTGAGAAAAAACTTTTATTGCAGACAATGTGATCACTAGTGCTTGAATCAATTATCCATGTATCGTTGGAAATTGAATTCGTCGAGCAATATGAAGTACCTGTAAAATTCCCAGCCTTGTTAGAAGCATCCAATTTTTTGAAAGCCCTCATAAGTTCTTGATATCGCTCTTGGCTAATTGGCTGATTAGAATTATCAGCACGTTGACCTGTAACCTGAAAAACGGTCAAAAAATCCCTTTTTTCTTTTCCTCTGGGCTTGCCATGCAACTTCCAGCAGTTATCAATTGTATGATGTGCACGCTTGCAATAGTCACAATATAATTTACCTGTGCCCTTGGAATTTCCTTTTGATGTGTGGCATAAGGTGGTCCAATTAATGATTTAAAGACAGGAGCCATCATTGCTTCATGTGAGCCATCGGATGGAAAGACATTCCATGGGCCGTTCGATCCAGTCGTAGGCGAGAATGTGCGTGGGCCGTCTGATCCTACCGAGAAGAAACTTCGTGAGCCATCGGATGCAGTTAGTGGGTATGACGCCCGTGAGCCGTCGGATCATTTGAACATATATGGACCATCCGATCTTTTCTTGAAGCTTCAGGGGTCTTCTCCAGAAAACCCTAGCTGCCCATTCCACCTTTCTCCTTGCCCCTTCCTTGCGGCTCCTTTCTAATGTGCGTTCCCGTGAGCAGCAAGTGCGATTCCGTCTTCGGTCTTGAGGTGGTTAGAAACAACAAGGCGTTGGCTCAACTCCTAAACGGCAACCTGATAGATCCGACCAAGTGTCGGCATAGGCTCCATGGTAAGGATTTGCGACCGAAATGAAAGGTACGACTTGTTTAAAATTAGGAGAAATCTGGTGATTTTTTCTCGTTCCCGCATGACTCAGTATTGTCGTAGAGTCGATTCGGGTCCTTCTAGTTTCTCCTCCACCGCTTCCAACTTGTTCCATAACACTGAAAGTTTGTTGTAAATGGCGAAAACGCTCATGTTCCCCTGTTTCAGATCTGAAAGTTGATGGGTTAGTGAAAAAATTCTAACACGATCTAATTTCCCGTACATTTCTTTTATGTTTTCCCACATTTGTCTTGAATCCTCCGTAGGGGTAGTCCGGCCGTGACTTCGGAGGTGATGCAATTTCCGATCCATGTTCGGACAAGTTGATTGCATTTCCTCCATAATCGTGCCTGCTGCTTGTCAAATAGGATTGCAATCGTCCCGTCGATAAATCCGTCTTTGTCCTTGATGACCAACGCTTGCCGGAATTCCCGTGACTAGCTTGAATAGTTGTTGGTACCGGACAGTTGTTGGGCAATGAGCTGTAGCTTTGGTCCGTCGGCCGTCGTCTTGTAAAGTAGGTCGCCGGGCTCCGGGCGACCGCTAGCGGTGACAATTGGATATGGAAAAAATCCGGGTTGGGGAACTGGGTAGGGATTCAATCCCGAACTCAAATTACCCGATTCAGGCACATGACCCGCATAAAAGAAACCCGGCCTGGTGGATGAGCTTGCCCCGGGTACGGTTGGTGAGCCTCCATCGGTTGGGCCTGCTTTCCGTGGCCTTCACTCATCTATGTGGATCCATAAAGCCATGGACTAGGTGCCATTTGGATAGGCAACCACTGGATGGACTGGCCCGCAATGGGTTGTCCCTGGTTGGGCTGGGCCTGAGCCCTTTGTTCTTGAGTCAGAATTCCAGATCCGAGATGTTTGTATCTTGCTACATGATCGACTCTTCTGGAGTTCACTCCTCTGACGTCGATGAAGGGTCTTTAGGCATGGTGTTGGTAAGTGTAAAGCGGTAAGGAAAAGTGTGTTTGTTCCTCAAGAAATTCAGATACCATTCCTACACCGGAGTGCTAACCTTGTTTTGCAGGTTAGAGTTCCCACAATAACAAAGACGCAGTTCTATCTGGTGGGCAATCAAGGAAGAAAGTTGCGGAAGCTAGGTCAAGAGTGTCTGCTCTAATACCTTGACAAAATTTGGAGCAGAAGAAGAAAGACATGGGAGAATTTCTGTATTCATTAATTGTATTCTTTAATGGACAAAAGAATCACTATATAATGCAGATGACTTTCAATAAAAAAAGAATGATTATATTTCTCTAATCTACGAATATCGGATCTAATCCTAAATTGACTCAAATAATCAAAATAAATCTTTAGTATCTCTTGAATATATTCTCCCGAATCAACATCATTTCTTCCAACAAAATTGTTCGGTTCCAGTACATATCAGTTACCAAATTCATCAGCTGAGTTGCCACTCTTTGGCAAGAATTCCCTCTGTTAATGAAGTCACCGTGCCGCCCTAATTCACCGATACATTCTCTTTCAAGAAGCTTCGAACTGGCGTCATTCCCGCTTGTGATTGAAACGACCTCGAAAACATTACCCTTTTACTCCTTTAGCGCTTCTGCAGATACGTTGTCTTCAATTAATTATGTATTTTAGAACTTCATCATCCTCATGGGAAGGGCCATTTTTCCGAGCAGTAGTGCTCTCATTCCTTTTCAAATTGCTGAATCTAGATATTTTCAACTCCCGAAGCAGACAGAAAGCACAATTCTTGTCCCAGAACCCAGCTGTTGCTATATTTCCCGAAATTCAGGACATGAAATGCACACCAGAACGAACTGCATTTGCGCTGGGCAATCAAATCCAATAACTTATTATCTTACAAACTTCCAGTAAGTACATAGATTCTAGTATTACATGACAACTTACCTAGTAGGAAATATAAGAGGAAAGGATTCCTCTATACATACTGGATCTAATACTACAGGTAAGTGGTCGGAGCGTATCAATGGTATACAGTAAGTACATAGATTCTTGTATTACATAACGTACGGCTTCAGTCACGGAGAGATAACATACTGCAAAAGGGCACTCGAACTTATTCCGCGATAACTTCTAGATCTGTGTTCCAGAGCCTTCCGCGCATGATCGCAGCATCCCCTGAACTGGAGGAAACAAAAGGATTTTTTGGCATGACGGGGCACTCATCTCCCTCAAGCATCTGAACCACCGCTTTCACAGGAGGCCGATCGGCAGGGTACCAGTGAATGCACCAGAGCCCCACGATCGCCAGTTTCTTGGCTATCTTGCGGTCGCCATCCTCTCGGATTCGTATTTCAAGCTCTTCGCCTTTATTCAGATGGTTATAGACCCACTGCGGGAAGTACATCTGGCTCATGTTCTTTGCGTTCACGTCAACGTTTTTTCTCCCCCCAACCATTTCGAGCAGCAGCATTCCGAAGCTGTACACGTCCGACTTAGACGACACGCTTCCAAAGTTCCTGGAGAAGACTTCTGGGGCGATGTAGCCCATGGTACCTCTGGCTGCAGTCATGGACACCGCACTTTGTTCCTTGGAACATAGCTTTGCCAGACCGAAATCCGCAATCTTAGGATTGAAGTTGTTATCCAGCAAGATGTTGTGCGGCTTAATGTCAAAATGGAGGATCTTATGATCACATCCCTGGTGAAGATACTCTATGCCTTTGGCCACTCCGAGAGCGATATCGTGGAGCCTCTCCCAACTAAGGAAAGGGTCGAGAGTGTCCTCGCCCTGAAATATGAACTTCTCCAGAGACTCGTTCGGCAGGAACTCGTACACCAAGGCTCTTTGAAAACCGTCGGCGCAGAAACCAACCATCCGGACCACGTTGACGTGGTGAATCCTTCCCATCGTGCTCACTTCGTTGATGAACTCCTCTCCATTCCCGAATGAATTGTCCAGCATCTTCACGGCGACAAAAATCTCGTTCGATAGCTTCCCTTTGTAGACCGTTCCATAAGCCCCCTGGCCTAGTTTTTCCTCGAAGTCGTTGGTTATCCTCTTGATGTCATTGTAGGAGTAACGGGTGGGCTTGAGGGCCTCATAGTCATGCAAGAAGCTCTCGATCTTGAGTTGGAATGCTTTATCTCTTCTTTTTTCATTGATGACATAGCCGAGTCCGCTTAATGCAACAAGAAAGAGAAAAAAGCCCACCACTCCTCCCGCGATCTCTAGCTTTTTTCTTCCTGCAGATTGAAAGAAGTCAGCACTAGAGCTTCTGCCGAAGTTCGTAGGAATGATAAAACAACTAGAACAAAAGCCCTCAAAACCAGTTATATCAGCTTTACTTAACACCGTGACTGACCTTCATTTCAGGTCATCACAGATAATTTCTATAAAAACTGGGCAATCAGGATTCAGAACACCTTCAATTTAGATTACAGAAAGTATCATCTGAAAAACAAGACTAAGTTGTGTAATGCATCCATCCGGCAGAATTGAACATGCAAAAGCAATCTTAGTTTCGCAGAAGCCCTATTTCTTGCTTAGAAACTATGATTCTCCTTCCTCTGCACTCCATGGATCTTATCTTTACGAAAGAGAGACTTGATAAATTTCAACAACCGTAAGTCAGAAAGCAATTTTGCTATACTCATCACCAGATTTTAAAAGCTTTGGAATGATGACCTAAAGAAAAGAGCTCGAGCATTAACAATCGCTTAAACTTGAAAGTGAAATAACACGAGTCAAGCAAATTCTCATGAA
Organism: Eucalyptus decipiens; assembly: GCA_014182575.1. NCBI lineage: Eukaryota > Viridiplantae > Streptophyta > Magnoliopsida > Myrtales > Myrtaceae > Eucalyptus > Eucalyptus decipiens. The sequence continues at coordinate 28,621,932 of CM024609.1, read as the reverse complement.
ACATAAAAAGTTTGGGAATCGATAATACCTTCGTGTCCGCCAGGAGGATCGATGCAGAAGATGCCACTCTCGTTCTGCCGACACCACTTACTGTGATTCGTGCATCGCCCGCAGTCCGGCTTTTTTTTGTCCCAGAACAAACGGACCTCGTCCATCATGCTATCGATCATCATCGGGAGCAAGTCGATGCTCCCGTTCCTCATGCAGGACACCAGCGGCAAGTCTCCGACGTAGGAGTAGGACTGGACGGCGAAGACGTCGTACGCGGATGTTTTCACGCAACCCAGCCGGGTCATGCTGCTGTCGCTCCTCCCGTCCTTCGGGCACTGGAACAGGGTATAGTTGTAGGGCGGGTCACCACTATACGAGCTGGGTGGGCTCTTCTCGTAGGAGAAGATAGAGTGGTTGAGGTTCGCCAGCAGCAAGGGGATGCACCCGTGGCGGTCCCGCACGGTGATGGACCTGTTCTTGTAATCGATGTCCTTGACGAGAAGCGGCCGCTGCGTCTCTGGGAGCGAAAGCAGGGTGTCGTGCCCGTCGCAGGACAAGTGGAAGTCCCGATTGTAGCCGCAGCCGTCAGGTTGGCCCTTGCCTTCGAGCAGGAACGGGAACTGGACGTCCGGCCCGTGATGGCAGCTCTGGGGGGGGCAACGGTCCTTCTCGGCGGGGTCGGCGGTGCCATGGGCGAAGCAGAGGAAGAGGAGGAAGAGGGAGGGAACGGAAGAGCGCATGGTGGACGGATCAACTGGTTTCCTTACGCTCTCTCTCTCTCTCTCTCTCCCTCGTTTTGTGATTCTCGTCAGGTCTGTCCGAGACAGAAAATTAAGAACCGATGTTGCATCTACAATTTCCTTCCCTAGACTTGTCCAGGTCATGAGTTTACTTTGACTTGCACTTTTCGCGGTCCATCGTTGTCAGTCGCCCCCGCGTTACTAAAGTATTATTGGGGAAGCGAGTGCACGGGAAGTTTACTCAGTAAAGTCAAGTCAAGCTGGAACTCGCGAGGCAAGTTCCTCCTCCTTTCCTCATTTGACCCATCGTCCCTTGTTGGACTCTGCTAACCGAGAGTTCTCTTATAGAGCCAAGGCCGGCATCGATGAATCGCCGAGGGTGGCGTCTGGCGTGACGCAGGATGCAGTGGTTGGCGCTGCGATCGTGCTACTAGCACAGGTGTTAGTGCGGGAAAAGTGCACGATGTAGGTTCGATTTTGCGAGTATAGTATGAGATGTTTTGGTGGTCGCAATATAAGAGAAGTCTAGTAAAGTTTAAAGAATCCCTCTCAAATCAAATGCATGGGCTTTTAGTTTGTATGGATGTTACCTTCCATAAAATATTTAAATATTAAATTACTCATTCATCTAATAATTTAAACTTTTAAAATAATTAGTAATTATTTCACAAAATTTCACACTATCTCTGTCTGTCTTTTTTTGTTTTGCTCTTGCGCCACATTCCACCAAGGGTTACTCACCCATGGCCCTCCTTTTTTTGAGCAGTGTCCTGGATTAAAACATGGGTATTTTTTTTTAACGATATTATTGACCTATGTTTTCCCGGGAAAAAAAAAGAAAAAAAAAAAAAAGAGAAGTGTAAAAGGAAAAAAAAAATTGTAGGTATCTAAGAATGGTTTCCAAATTCTTTCAGCTATGACGGTGTCAAGCAAAATGAGCTCCTTTTTGGTGAAAGATGAGTTTTACTTATTCTAATTTTGCCTCGCTCGTCCAATTTGTGGACTGGATGTTTATATGACCACTAAGAACGTGAATAATAACCATTTTGACTAGAAATTGATTTTTGGAAGAGAAATAATTTTTTCTATTTTTATTCTTATATGAGTTCCTAATCGAACCCGGGTGGTGGTGGATGGCAGGGGCGATAGTGGCTGATAGTCGGTGATCGGTGGATGGCGACAGGCAAACGGAGGTGGTATGCAACTAGCGAACGCGCAGCGATTGATGGATGACGACTGGGGAGCGGTGGTTGGCGGCTACTAGCGACTGATGGCTGGCGAGCTGATGGCATTGGACGATGGATGATGGCTGGCTAATAATAAGAACGAACAACGAGAAGAGTTTTTATTTCTCATTTCTATTTTAAAAATAACAAAGTAAATTTTTTTTTACTTTTAATTTTTGTTCCAAATTTATTATTTGAGTAAAAATCTATTTCAGTAATAGAAAAATGAAATAATTTTACCAAACGGAGTTCTTTTTCAGAAACAAGTTTGGAATAGAAAAATAGTTCTGGAATAGAAATAGAATGATTATCATGGACGTCCTAAATTGAGATGAAGAATGCATCGGTACTGAAAATAATAATGCAAATATACAATCATTGTTAGAATTTGATGATAAGTTTCACAAGAGCACTCATATATTATTATATTGGGGAAAATCGATTTGCGGGCATGTTAAAAGAAATGTTGACAAAAATCAACATGCCTTAAAGAATATCTTGAAAGCTTGCATGAGTGTCTTGTAGTGTTTGACTCGAAAGGACACAAGTAGACCCTTCGAAACCATGAAGTTGTTCGGTTCTAGTACATATCAGTTACCAAATTCATTAGCTGAGTTGCCACTCTTTGGCAAGAATTCCCTCTGTTAATGAAGCCACTGTGCCGCCCTAATTCACCAATACATTCTCTTTCAAGAAGCTTCGAATTGGCATCATTGTCGGTTGTGATTGAAACGACCTTGAAAACATTACCCTTTTACTCTTTTAGCGCTTATGCGGATACGTTGTCTTCAATTAATTTTGTATTTTAGAACTTCAACATCCTCATGGGAAGGGCCATTTTTCCTAGCAGTAGTACTCTCATTCCTTTTTAAATTGCTGAAGCTAGATATTTTCAACTCCCTAAGCAGACAGAAAGCACAATTCTTGTCCCAAAAACCAACTATTGCTATATTTCATGTAATTCGAGACATGAAATGCACACTAGAACGAACTGCGTTCGCGTTGGGCAATCCAATCCAAGTAACTTATTATCTTGCAAACTTCCATTAAGTACATAGATTCTAGTATTACATAACAACTTGCCTAGTAGGAAGTATAAGAGGAAAGTGTAAAATGCAAAATATGCAATCCAATTATCTCCATAACTAGAATAAGAACATAGATAATCGAGTAGAAAGATTAACACATCTATTTTGGAATCCATCATTCTTGATGTGGAAGTGGAAAAGTGATGATTCACGCGCAAGTCATTTTCCTCTATTACCCTTTATATCACTGGCTCAATGAGATGGCCCACCCTTTAGGGCTAGGTAAATACTCATTTGTGAGGATAATTGTGAGAAAAAAATAGAGTTAGAAAAGAGATTTGAGCATTATTTATAGAGTTTCTAACCAAACCCTCTCATTATGGGCTAGGCTCAACTCGGCCCAAACTAGTCAACCCCATATTAGACTGATAAAGAAACTTTCTATCTCACCTTAAACCAACCCCGTAAAACTATAAATTATAATATCAATTAATATAGTCAACATTAGGAAAACTCTTACGTTTTTCCATTTGGGTTATATTAATTAAAATTGTACTGTATGTGTGCACCTTGGTCTAGAAATAATTCTTAATAGTCAATCATATCTCATAAAGTCTCAAACACCGAATTATGACGGTAACTGTATGTATACATACAGAATTTTCCATGGTCATGAGTGTTTTCAACTTTATTAATATGGATTCAATATGACTGTGTGACAAATGGATAATATCTCTCATAAAGATCCCATTTGTTAGTCACCATTTTCTTACCGTAAGCGTCACAAAAAACTTATGCCACTAGAGAATGTCTTTATAATTCTAGTGATCCCTTGTCTTTATGGTTAACATTTCTTTATGTATAACAAGACATATGCATGAAGCTAATAACCGGATGTCCCTAGTCTTCACTCAAGATTTATATAGTACCTTGAGACTCTTATCAATATGTATTCAACATAATCATAATAATAATTCATTCAAATAATATTTTATTGAATGTAAAAGTTGATATATATAAATGAAAAATAAAAACAGCTTCCACTAAATAGTAGTATCCCAATATGCTCCCAAGTCTGCTAATAACATGTTGTTCAAACACACAAAGGCGTAGGCCTTTAGTTAGTGGAATATGATATATTGCACTGCCATCATTATGTACTAATTATTTTATGGTCAAAAACTTGACCTCTTAAGACTTTTGTTGTTATTAATAAACACCACCATAGAGTTATTGCCACAATATAATTGTATGGGGCTTATCCATAAAATCAAAAATGATTAATTCTTTAATAAGGTTCCAGAGCCAAATAGCCTAAGTAACAGCTGAAAAACATGCTACAAACTCCGTTTGCATGATAGAAAAATTTATGAATTTATGTTTCTCGCTCTTCCATGATACTGCACCTCTTACCAGCATAAATATGTATCCCGTCGTCGACTTCTTATCATCTTGACAGCTAGCAAAATTTGCATTTGAATATCCTACTAACTATAAGTCTGGAACATACCTATAAATCAATATATAATCTTTTGTCCTCTTTAAGTACCTTAAAATTTTCTTGACAGCAATCCAGTGATCATGTCCTAAATTTGACTGATATTTGTTTAGAAGTCCCGTTGCAAAAGTAATATCCGGTCTAGTGCAAACTTGAGTATACATGATTCTTCTAAGCACACTAGCATAAGATTTATGCTTCATTTGAGCTTTCTCAGAATTTGAATTAAGGCATTGTGAAAAACTCAATTTATCATCCTTAATAATAAGAGCATTTCCTAGATTACAATGCTACATATTGAATCTTTCTAAAACACGATCAACATATACCCTTTGAGACAAACTCAATGAACGGCGAGAATGATCCTTATGGACCTCAATACCAAGAACAAAAGACATCTCACCAAGGTTTTTCATGTTAAATTTTTTCGATAACATCCACTTTGTCTCATGTAGTAATCCAATGTCATTACTTGTAAGTAAGATATCATCTACATAAAGCATGAGAAAAATATATTTCCTCCCACTAACCTTGCAGTATATACACTAATCTACTTTATTCTTAATAAATCCGAATAAAGTGACAATACTATGAAACTTTAAATACCACTGTCTAGAAGCTTGCTTAAAGCCATAAATAAACTTTTTCAATCTATATACAAGCTTACCCAAGTCATCTACCACAAAACATTCATGTTGCACAAGATAAACCTTTTTATTAAGGTCTCAATTTAGAAAATCAATTTTAATATCTATCTGGTGTAACTCCATATAAAATGAGCTACCAATGCCAAAATTACTCTAAAAGAATCTTTAGAAGAAACTAAAGAAAAAAGTTACTTCATAATCTATTCATTTTCTTTTAGTGAAACTTTAGCTACCAGTCCAACTTTAAACTTTTCGATCTTTCCTTTGGAATTCCTTTTAGTCTTGTACACTCATTTGCAGCCAATGAGCTTATAACCTTTAGGCAATTCAACAAGCTCCCAAACACCATTGTTTCATAGATTGCATCTTATCTTTCATCACATCTAACTATAAATTTGATTGATGACATAAAATAACATCCGTATAAGTCACATGATCAACAACATAGCAAATATCATAATCATGCTCTCTTAGGTAGATTATGTAGTTTGGTGGTATAACTGAACATCTTTCCCTAGTCGATCTTCTAAGTGGAGCTACTACAACACCATTTTGAATCCGAGGGGTTAGAGGAATTTCATTAGAAACTGCCTCAACAATATGATCCTAAGTTGTAACAGGCTCAGTTTATGGCGTAGGAGGCTTTATAATCGTTTGCACATGATGTGACAGAGATCTAGTAATCCCCACTATGCTATCATCTTCAATAGTTTGTGAGCAGCTGTCATTTTCGGCTACATCAAATTCTAAAAAAAAAATTTATATTTGAGATTCCACAATTCTTGTACCTCAATTAAGGTTATAAAACCGATACCCCTTTGAATGATCTGGGTAAAATACGAAGTAATACTGAGTAATTTTAGAATCTAACTTACTTAATGTTGGATTATATAACTTCATTTCTACAAGATATCCCCAAACTTTAAAATGATTCAAGCTAGAATTACATTTAGTCCACAACTCAAAAGGAGTCAAAGGAACCACTTTAGTAGGAACACGATTTTGAATGTAAAGTGTTGTTTTCAAAGCTTCACCACATTGGAAATCAGGTAAATTGGTCATACTAATCATACTTTTCATCATGTCCATAAGAGTGTGATTGTGCCTTTCGGCTATACCATTTTATTCAAGACCTCCAGGTATAGTAAATTGAGTTGTTATTCAAGAATCCTTTAAGTATTTAGCAAACGGCCATTTGAGTTGTCCAGCATCACCATGCCTATCAAAATACTCACTACCACAATCATATCTAACAATCTTTATAACTTTTCCCAACTGTTTCTCTACTTCAGTCTAAAAAATTTTGAATTTGTCAAGAGACTCGAATTTTTCTTTAATCAAGTATAAGTATCCATATTGAGAATAATCGTTAATAAATGTAATGAAATAACAATTTATGCATAAAGTTGCCATGTATGATCCACTAATATTAGCGTGAATAACCTCCAATAAGTTAGAACTTTGTACTGCGGTTTTCTTTCTTATCTTAGTCATTTTACCTCTACAATAGTCTATGCAAGTCTCTAGATCACTTTTAAGAGTATGCATGATGTTAGCTTTTATAAGTCTTTCTACTCTTTCTCTAGAGATGTGATCAAGACGTTTATGCCACAATACATAAAATTGTTCCTTAAGTAGAGGTCTTTTGGAAACAATATTTTTAGCTGAATAAGCAATGTACATATTGTTGGAAGATAAACACAATCGATACAATTCATTGGAAAAATTGCAACACCAAACCTTATTTGAATTATAAAACATATAAATACTATTACTCTTTATCTGAAAAGAGTATCTACATATATCCAAACAAAACAAAGAAACTAAGTTCCGCCTAAAAGAATGTACGTAAAAAGTGTTTCTTGGCATCATCCTAAAACTGGAATCTATAATCAAAATAACATCTCTCATGAACTTGACGTCAACTCTAATGTTGTTTTCCATAGTGAGCTTTGATTCATCATGATTTGGCGTTATTTGGTTTATGAACCCCTTTAGGCTCACTCTTAGTTCTCTGGGATAACCAAACTTTATATTTATTGCAGCGTTTCTTTATGTGTTCTCTCTTCCTACAAAAGTAGCAAATAACACAATTCTTCTTGAAGAATGCTTTCTTAAGACCCAAACTGTTAGAATGACCAATAGCTTCAGAATTTCCTTTATTGTTGGAAAGACCAATAGCTTCGGAATTACCCTTATGAGTATAATTTTTTAACTTTTTACCATTGTCACTACAAAAACTAAAAGCATAAAGGGTAATGTGCCCTTTATCTTTCTTCAATTTTTCTTCCTTTACCATTACTCTTGCAATCAAGTCATTAATTGATCAGGTCTCATCCTAGAAACTATAATTGGTCTTGATAATCCCAAAACCAGGAGGAAGAGTATTTAGAGCTTGATACATAACAAGTAGTGGGAATAAGAATATTGAAAGCCTGGAGCTTTGTCTACAAATTTACCATTCTTAGAACATAATCTCTAACTCTACTAATACTTCATATTAAATAGTATTTGCAGGTGTGTCCCTATCTTAGTATTAGACGAGACACGATTTTTAGCTACCAATGCTTCCATCATCTGTCTAGTAGTGCAGTCTGCAGGCAAATCACTTTTCAAATGTTCATGAATGGAATGCTTCATGGACATCAAGCAAATTCGATTACTTTTTTTTTTTTAAGCAGCAAAATATGCTTTCTAGGCTTTTACTCTCGACAGTACAATCTACCAGCCATATGAACATCTATCATCTTTATAGCAAATAAAAAATATTCTCTCCATTTTTTAAAGTTTGAACCAGTAAGAACCTCAATAATAATGGAGTTACCGTTTATAGAAAATGTGACTAAAAAACAAGCAATGTATATAATTAGTATCATGTAAGCACTATGTAACTTGACGTATAAGTACATATCCAGAGAATTACATACAAATCATATAATCACATTTGAGCGGTTATGATAACATATTCCAACTTTCGTGAATTCATCACCTTTAGGTGTATGAACCACTAGGATCAATCATTCTTTCTCCATGAATTAATACACAACTACCCCATTTGGGAGTATGACAATGCATTAAACTATGAGACATCTCAATTATTATACGAGACCAATATTTCTTAAACCCAATCAAGTGTGCCACTTTGGCGGTCACACCTCAATTGAATGCTTGAAATTTTCTCATACCAGGTTATAAAGTTTACTTCCCACATACATCATATATATGTAATTTTAACTTTAGTGATAGGAGCAATGTATCACTAAAATCACATATCATACTAATTACACTGTTTTATTCATTAATAAAAGTTAAACTTGATATATATATATATATATATATTATCATTAATGAATCATACTTTTATAATATTTATGTGATAATATACCTATAAACCAACACTTGTATTTATACCTTACCAAAAAAAAAAAAAAAAACAACAACACTTGTATTTCCAAAATCACTAAAAAATACAAGAAAGATATGTGAAAATATACTAAAAATACATGTATTTAAGGTTTCGTATGTATTTTCACATCCATAAAATTATCAAATATGTAAAATAAATACATTACAACATAGAGAATAATCATACGAACCTATAGCCGCCAACCACGTGCCAAATAGAGGCTCCACGCGCCTGCACGTGCCACTTGAGTGCATTGCGTGTGGAGCACATGCATAAACGTACTAACCCCTCAGATTTGGTTCGATTGGTAGCAGTTCAACCAGTTCCTGACTTGACTGTCTGATTCGATCGGTTGATCGGTTCGGTCCACGGTAAACCGGTTTGGGTCAACGGGTCGGATTGGGTTGCTATATCAGGTTGGGTCAGGCCCTAGGGGTCGTTGACGTCATTGTGACATCAGCCTTGCACGTGAGAGCGTGGGAGGGCGTGTGGCCGCATGTGGGGGCACGTGGGGCCTTTCCTAGCGGCGCATCATCCATGATTTTGCTCATCTCGACAAGCCCAGTCCGAATTTATAATTAAATTTTATTTTTATTGAACAAAAAATCACAAAAATTACAAAAAATACGGTGACAATTCTATGCATTCAAGTTCTATGTTATGGCTAATTTGATACCACATGTAAGATGCAAAACGCGTAATCCCATAATCTCCATAATTAGAATAAGAACACAGATAATCGAATAGAAATATTAACACACCTATTTTGGAATCCATTGTTCTTGATGTAAAAGCGGAAAAGCGATAATCCACGCACAAGTCCTTCTCTTTTATTGCCCTTTATATCATTGGCTCAATGAGACGATTTTCTCACTCTTTAGCGCTAGGTATATGCTCTTTTGTGAGGATAATTATGAGAAAAAAAATAGGGTTAGAGGAGAAAGTTGAGTACTATTTATAGAGTTTCCAACTAGACCTTCTCATTATGAGCCATGCTCAATTAATGCCACATTAGCCAACCCTATATTAGACTAATTATGAAACTTTCTATTTCATCTTATACTAATCTCGTAAAATGATAAATTACAATATCAATTAATGTAATTCACGTTAAGAAAACTCTTATAGAAATGAATTCCTCTATACATATTGGATCTAATACTACAAGTAAGTGGTGGGAGCGCATCAATGGTTTCCACTAAGTCCATAGATTCTTGTACTACAGAAGGTACGGCTTCAGTCATGGAGAGATGATGTACTGCAAAAGGGCACTCGAACTTATTCCGCGATAACTTCTAGATCTGTGTTCCAAAGCCTTCCGCGCATGATCGCAGCATCCCCTGAACTGGAGGAAACAAAAGGATTTTTTGGCATGACGGGGCACTCATCTCCCTCAAGCATCTGAACCACTGCTTTCACAGGAGGCCGATCGGCAGGGTACCAGTGAATGCACCAGAGCCCCACGATCGCCAGTTTCTTGGCTATCTTGCGGTCGCCATCCTCTCGGATTCGTATTTCAAGCTCTTCACCTTTATTCAGATGGTTATAGACCCACTGCGGGAAGTACATCCGGCTCATGTTCTTCGCATTCACATCCACGTTTTTCCTCCCCCCCACCATTTCGAGCAGCAGCATTCCGAAGCTATACACGTCCGATTTAGAGGACACGCTTCCGAAGTTCCTGGAGAAGACTTCTGGGGCGATGTAGCCCATGGTACCTCTGGCTGCAGTCATGGACACCGCACTTTGTTCCTTGGAACATAGCTTTGCCAGACCGAAATCCGCAATCTTAGGATTGAAGTTGTCATCCAGCAAGATATTGTGCGGCTTGATATCGAAATGGAGGATCTTATGATCACACCCCTGGTGAAGATACTCTATGCCTTTGGTCACTCCGAGAGCGATGTCATGGAGCCTCTCCCAGCTAAGGAAAGGATCGAGGGTGTCTTCGCCCTGAAATATGAACTTCTCCAGAGACTCGTTCGCCAGGAACTCGTACACCAAGGCTCTTCGGAAACCGTCAGCGCAGAAACCCACCATCCGAACCACGTTGACGTGGTGAATCCTTCCCATAGTGCTCACTTCGTTGATGAACTCCTCACCATTCCCAAACGAATTGTCCAGCATCTTCACGGCGACGAAAATCTCGTTCGAAAGCTTCCCTTTGTAGACCGTTCCGTAAGCCCCCTGGCCTAGTTTCTCCTCGAAGTCATTGGTTATCCTCTTGATGTCGTTGTATGAGTAACGTGTGGGCTTAAGGGCCTCATAGTCATGCAAGAAGCTCTCGACCTTGAGTTGGAATGCTTTATCTCTTCTTCTTTCGTTGAGGAAATATCCGAGTCCGATCAATCCGACAAGAAGTAATAACGGGCCCACGACGCCTCCGGTGATCTCTAAATTTAATATTGCTGCAGAATCAGAGAAGTTAGTATTCGAGCTTCCGTTGAAGTTCATATGAATGATAAAATAACTCGAAGAAAAAGCCGTCAAACTAGTTATATCAGCCTCTCCACTAAAATACGGTGAGCGACCTTCATTTCAGGGCATCAGATAATTATATATAACAGGATTCAGAACTCCATTCAATTCAAAGTACAAACAGTATCATGCGAAATAAGACTAACTTAAGGAAACGCATCCATCCAACAGAATTGCACGTATAAACGTAATCTTGTGTAGAAACTATGATTCTCCTTCCTCTGCGCTCCTGGATCTTATCTTAACAAAAGAGAAATTTGATGAATTTCGACATCCGTAAGTCAAAAAGCAACTTTGCTATATCTCACCCGACTTTGAAATCTCTGGAATGTATGGCTTAAATAAAGTAAGCAAGCGTTAAGAATCACTTAAACGAAAGAAAGTGAAATATCAGTCTCGGGAAACATATAAAGTTTCAGAACCGAACGCACGGGCCTTCCACTAGTATTAAAAAAGATACCGGGGTGTCCACGAGGAGGTAGATTGCATGTGATGTTGCTCCCGTCCCATCCACACAACCCCCCGTCCTTCGTGCAGTTCCTACAGTCCGGCTCTTTCCAGTCGAAACGAGCATCGGGGATCATGTACTCAATCGCGTTCGGCAGCGAGATGGGGCTCCCGATCTTCTCGCAGTACACCAGCGGCAAGTCTCCAATATACCTGGAGGATTCAACGGCGTATACTTTGTACGACCCGGGCATTCTTAGGCAATCTGCCTCGGTCAGGTAGGTCCTGTCTGGCGGTGGGCACTTGAACAGGGTGTAGTTGTAGGAATTCTCGTACGGGTACGGGTATTTGGACGCGTAGAAGCCAAGGTGGTGGAGCTCCCGGATCCGGAAGGGAAGGCAATTGGTGGGGTCATGCAGGACGACGAACTGGGAGACGTAGTCGATGTCCTTGACGACTAGCGAGGCGTTTGGGACCGAAAGCGCAGTCTGCCCATCCTGGTTGCAGAACAGTTTGAAGCCTGGGTAGCCGCACTCGGGATCATGGCTGCCTTCGAGCCAGAAGGGGAAGTGGACCGGCAGCCCGTGGGAGCAACGGTCCTGGGTAGGAACGTGGCTGAGGTCTTTGGTGCCATGGGCGAAGCAGAGGAAGAAGAAGAGGAGGAGAGACGGGATAGGAGAGTGCATGGAGGAGATGTGGTGGTGGTGTTGACGAAACTGAGGTGTTATGCGAGGGTTGTGCGGTTTCTTGTTATTGATAATGGGCCCCGACTGGTTCCTTACACTTTCCTTCTCTTGGAATAAGACCTGTTCGCTCCCGGAGCTTTGCTCATTCATGACCAGGAATGGTCGCTGGTTTTCATTTCTCGTCTCTCGGGTAACCGTCTTTGTCACGGCACGATGAATTATTCTTTTACTGAAATCCAATCGCAAATTTAGGTTGACGACGCGATGCGGACAAATGTTAAGAAAAAGAAAGGTTGAAAAATCTACTGGATCTTGTTCTTTCTCTCTCTCTCTCTCTCTCTCTCTTCCTCTGCTCCGTTAGCAGCCACCGGCGGTTTCTGGGTTTCTGAATTGCAAAACCTCCCCCTCGCCGTCGCTGCCAGCGGAGTCGCCAGCACTGCGTCCTAGCCGAGCCACCTCGAGAGCCATGGGTGATGGAGAGAAGGAAGACAGAAAACATAAGACGACAGAAGCTTGCGGCCACGTCTTCTGAGGCCTCAGAACCTTTTGGCTTAACCTCGGCCAAAAGATCCACTGTTCTTTTTTTACTCTATGTTGTTGGTAATACTATGATATTTAGTTGATTCCGCATATACTTGATTGATTATAGTTGATATTATGTTTACCTTGTTACCTTTAATAATCCTCATTATGAATATATCGAATCACACAGAAATTCCTCAAATTCGTCTTCCACATCTTTATACTCGACTACGTTGCCATGGATGATGGAGAGCAAAGCAGCCTCTTCGTTAGCGTCTCTTTTCCCAGCACTTTTTATTAGAGTTCACGTCTGGATTTCCTATCAAGCGCTGAGCGACGGCTTGTGTCGTCCACAGACGAAACCAAAGACCCGACGTTGATCGACAAGCCAGACGAATGAACCTCCTCGCACGGCTCGTCCAAAAGAAAAGTTGACTTTGACCTCGCTTTTCTCCCACGGCCCTTCGGTCGTCGGTTTGCGTCCACCGCCCTAACGCGCTATCGTTGCTGAAGTGAGCGCGCACGCGGCGACTTCAGCCGGTCAAGCTCGAACTCGCGGAGCAAGTTCCCCCGCCCTTCTTTTTCTTCGTCCGACCATGCTTGGGCTCTACTGCTGACCGAACCCCTTTTCGATTTCGAATGAGAATTCTCTAAAAGAGCTAAGCATGCCTCGGTAAATCACCAATAATACGCGTACTCGAGCCATAATAACATGACATTCAGAAGAAGGATGAATAAATAAATAAAAAAAACAATTCCGTTTCGAGTCCCCGACAGATGTGCGTGAGTACGTGGTGAGTTCGATTTTGCGCATTAGCAAGTGGGACAAGCAGTATCTTCGCGACCACGGTGTAAATAGGTTTAATGAAGTTCAAAGAAGCCTCTCGAGTTCTCAAGTTTGAGCTTAGTCCATTTGGTACTTTTTTTTTTTTTTTGGGTACTTAAGTGGCTCAAATTTTAGGCTCTATTAAGTCGAATGTACAGGCCTTCTGGTTTGTATCAATGTACTAATCTAATCTATTTAGAATTAGAAGTTTAACATTTTAGGCACTTTTAAGGTTCTTGCCCTCAGGCCAAATTCACAATGTTTTCCAGACCTGGTCCTTCTTGTAAGCAGTGTCTCAGATCCAAGTGTGGGTACCTTGTCTTTATGACATCATTGATGTTTGTTTTCGCGATCAAGATTGCTATAAACTTCTCTTTCAAGAGCAGTTCCCTAAATTAAAGTACCTAAAGACATTTATCAGATTTACCAAATAGTCATGAATAGTCTTTTCAACTTTCAAAATAAATTAGGAAGTTTTCTTTATGGTGGATGCATAGCGGATGGTTTCAAATTCTCTCACTTATGCCTATGCTGAGCAAGATGTTTTCCTTTTCAGAGAAGGCTAATTTACTCTCCAATTTTGCATGGTCCATCCGATTTGTCGACCAGATGTTTGAAAGATCTCTATATACAAGACTAAAAATATGTTGGTTGTGAAAGGAAAAAAATTATGCAAATGGACAATTATTGTAAGGGTCTTGTTAAGAGAGCACTTAATGTGAACATATTGGGGAAAATTGATACGTGGACAATGCCCAAAAGAGGTATTGATGAAAATCAACGTTCGCTAAGGTGATCACAACATCAGACGACTGGAAAGTGATCGAGATAGCTCACCCGTTCCGCACTCAAGGACAAAACGTGCTAAAGGGGGGCACCGTGTGATTTACGGTTAACTACATTGAACTTGCAATTATAAGAAAATGAAGTGCATGGATTGGAAATTACATGGAAAGTGAATGCAAGGAATTGAAGGATACAATGAAAAGATGGAACCCTGGTGTCGTTGACTTCTGAGACCAAGCAACTTCCATTTAATCTTCCTAGCAAAAGAAAAAAAAAAATCCATCTAATGTTTCTTTGGTCAACAAGTCAAACTTGCAACGAATCAACTCTTTTTCCTTCTCTGTTCAAAAATAAAAAATAAAAAACTCTTTTTCCTTCACCTCCGCCTGGCATAATTTCTCCAAAGTGCAGGTCTGCTTACTATATTTTCATAAAATTCCAACAACATATATGCTTATAAGTATGTGAATGCACATTAACGAATGTTTGAGAATGGTTTCCAAATCCTCTCAGCTATGTCGGTGTCAAGTAAAATGTGTTCCTTCTTTGCCAAAGATGAGTTTTATTCATTCCAATTTTGCATAGCATGTCCAATTTGTTGACCGGATATCTCAAAGACCTCTAAATTGAGATAAAAAAAAAATGCATTGTTTGTGAAAACAATAATGTAAATGGACAATTACGATTATAATCTTATTATAAGTTTCCAAAGAGCATTCAGATATTAGGAAAAATCGGTTTGTGGGCATGTTAAAAGAGATATTGATGAAAATCGACGTGCCTCGAGAATATCTTGAAAAGCTGGCATGTACGCTATTTGTGGGACCACATCCAGGCCGTCCCTCATTTTTGCTAGCATTATCCCTGGACGAGAAAATATTGGGTGGTCCGGGACCACCCAATATTTTCTCGCATCCTTGCACCTTCCTCCCTCGAGTTCCTATTATGCGTTGACCTCTTTGAATGGCTTTTTTCTAGTCTGCGGTTAAAAAGTCAAACTTTGAATGAACAACTGCTATATTTCCCTGAATTCAGGACATGAGATGCACACCAGAACGAACTGCGTTTGCAATGGGCGATCAAATCCCAGTACATACTATCTCACAAACTTCCAATAAGTAGATAGAATCCAGTATTACATGATAACTAACCTAATTACAAATATAAGAGGAAAGAAATTTCCCCCATCTATATTGGATCTGATACAACAGGTAATTACTAAGTAGTGGGAGCGTATTCAGGCTATTTTTCAATAGAATCAAGCTCTACTTACTGTCTTATTCATTTCGGTGAAGGAGAAACGACATACTGCGGAAAGGCATTCGGACTTATTCCTCGATAACCTCTAGATTCGTGTTCCAGAGTCTTCCCTGCATGGTCGCAGCTTCCCCTGAACCAGAGGAAACAAAAGGATTTTTTGGCATGACGGGGCACTCTTCTCCCTCCAGCATCTGAACCACCACTTTCACGGGAGGCCGATCTGCCGGGTACCAGTGAATGCACCAGAGCCCCACGATTGCCAGTTTCCTGGCAATCTTACAGTCGCCGTCCTCTCGGATTCGTATTTCAAGCTCTTCACCCTTATTCAGATGGTTATAGACCCACTGCGGGAAGTACATCTGGCTCATGTTCTTGGCGTTTACGTCCACGTTTTTCCTCCCCCCCACCATTTCGAGCAGCAGCATTCCGAAGCTGTACACGTCCGACTTAGAGGATACGCTTCCGAAGTTCCTGGAGAAGACTTCTGGGGCGATGTAGCCCATGGTACCTCTGGCTGCAGTCATGGACACCGCGCTTTGTTCCTTGGAACATAGCTTTGCTAGACCGAAATCTGCAATCTTAGGATTGAAGTTGTCATCCAGCAAGATATTGTGTGGCTTGATGTCGAAATGGAGGATCTTATGATCACACCCCTGGTGAAGATACTCTATGCCTTTGGCCACTCCAAGAGCGATGTCGTGGAGCCTCTCCCAACTAAGGGTAGGGTCGAGAGTGTCTTCGCCCTGAAATATGAACTTCTCCAGAGACTCGTTCGGCAGGAACTGTTAAAAATATTAGATGTGTGCGTGCGGAAGCATGGTTTTGGTATTAGTTATAGTTTTTGGTTAGTGATGTTGTGTGCAAGTGTATGATATAGTTTGTAGAGGATGGACAAGGGACAATATATGATAATTGAAGGATATAGGACATGGGGAAAATAGTTTCATTAGTTGAAGGAAATAGTTTGATCGAGATTGGTGGAGGTCGAAGACCTCTCACGGTGGAGGGTTTTCCCACACAAGGTGGACCTCTCACACCAAAACATGGAGCACTTGCTCCTTTATATAGGCTTCCAAAGTAGGTGGAGGAAGTCTCTAGACTTCTCTACCAATAGCTATCATAGTAACATAAGATGAAAATTCTAGAACACATGAGAGATAGTAGCTTGTAGACTCTTCTAGAATTTTTCCTGATTTTTCTAGTTCAAACATATCTTGAAGTTTCTAGAATTGGATCACAAATTCCAACACTCCCCTTGTCGGAACACTTGCACCCGCCTTCAAATGTGCATGTCTTTTCTTCAACGATAACCCATATGTCTCGGGACATCAAATTGTTCTTAGTTGTAGTTGTTAGCTCGGGCTCTGGCTTTGGCTCTCGTAGGCTTTGGCTCTGGCTCCGGCTTTGAGTCTGGCTCTGGCTCCGGCTCTGGCTCTGTTGGCTGTCGCTCGGGCTCTGGCCTTTTTAGTTGAGGATGGTGAGGACAAACGCCCATAACCATCCGATAAACTTGGGCTCTGATACCATGTTAAAAATATTGGATGTGTGCACTGCGGAAGTATGGTTTTGGTATTAGTTATAGTTTTTGGTTAGTGATGTGTGTGCAAGTGTATGGTATATTTTGTAGAGAATGAACAAGGGATGAGATAGGATAATTGAAAGACAAAGGACATGGATATGGGGGAAAATAGTTTCATTAGTTGAAGGAAATACTTTGATCGAGATTGGTGGAGGTCTAAGACCTCTCACGGTGGAGGGTTTTCCCACACAAGGTGGACCTCTCACACCAAAACATGGAGCACTTGCTCCTTTATATAAGCCGCCAAAGTAGGTGGAGGAAGTCTCTAGACTTCTCTACAAATAGCTATCATAGTAACATAAGATGAAAATTCTAGAACACATGAGAGATAGTAGCTTGTAGACTCTTCTAGAATTTTTCCTGATTTTTCTAGTTCAAACATATCTTGAAGTTTCTAGAATTGGATCACAAATTCCAACAGGAACTCGTACACCAAGGCTCTTCGGAATCCATCAGCGCAGAAACCCACCATCCGAACCACGTTGACATGGTGAATCCTTCCCATAGTGCTCACCTCGTTGATGAACTCCTCTCCATTCCCGAACGAATTGTCCAGCATCTTCACGGCGACAAAAATCTCGTTCGAAAGCTTCCCTTTGTAGACCGTTCCATAAGCCCCCTGGCCTAGTTTCTCCTCGAAGTCATTGGTTATCCTCTTGATGTCGCTGTAGGAGTAACGGGTGGGCTTGAGGGCCTCATAGTCATGCAAGAAGCTCTCGATCTTGAGTTGGAATGCTTTATCTCTTCTTCTTTCGTTGAGGACATAGCCGAGTCCGATCAATCCGACAAGAAGTAATAACACGCCCACGATGCCTCCGGTGATCTCTAACTTTAATATTGCTGCAGAATCAGAGAAGTTAGTATTAGAGCTTCCGCAGAAGTTCATATGAATGATAAAATAACTCCTAGAAAAAGCCGTCAAACTAGTTATATCAGCTTCTGCACTAAAATACGATGAGCGACCTTCATTTCAGGGCATCAGATAATTATACATAACAGGATTCAGAACTCCATTCAATTCAAAGTACAAACAGGAAGTATCATCTGAAACAAGACAAAGTTGTGGAAATGCATCCATCCGACAGAATTGCACATATAAAAGCAATCTTAGTTTCCAGAAGCCCGATTATTGCATAGAAACTATGATTCTCCTTCCTCTGCTCTCCATAGATCTTATCTCTACGAAAAAGGAACTTGATGAATCTCATCAACCATAAGTCAATAAGCAACCTTGCTATATCCATCATCCGAGTTCAAAAACTCGGGAATGAAATGACTAAATAAAGTACACAAGCATTAATATTCACTTGAACTAAAGAAAATGAAATATCACAGAGTCAAGCCAAGTCTCATGAAACATATTAAGTTTCGGAACCGCACGCGCGGGCCTTCGGACTAGTATTAAAACGGTACCCGGCTGTCCATGATTAGGCGGAAAGCATTCGATTTTGCTCCCGTTCCATCCACATAACCCCTTTGCGCACTTTTTACAGTCCGGCGTTGTCCATTCGAATTGAGCCTGGTCGATCATGTCATCGATCGGGTTCGGCAGCGGGTCGACGCTCCCGCTCCTCTCGCAGTACACCAGCGGCAAGTTTCCGACATAGTCGGATGATTCAACGGCGTAGACTTTGTACGACGGGGGCATTCTCCGGCAAGCCACCTCGGTCATGTAGTCTCTATCGGGCGGGGGGCACTTGAACAGGACGTAGTTGTAGGGGTCCTGGTTCGAATACGGCTTCTTGCTAGCGGAGAAGCGACGGTGGGCGAGGTTCGCGATCACCAAGGGGAGGCACCCGGTGGGGTCATACAGGACGACGGACTGGGATGTGTAGTCGATGGACTCGACGAGTAGCGGTTGTGAGGTGTTTGGGACCGAGAGCGCAGTCCGCCCACGGTCGTCGCAGATCAGTTCGAAGCCCTTATAGCCGCACTCGGGACCCTGGCGGTCTGGGAACCAGAACGGAAACCGGACCCGTGGCCCGCGGGGGCAACTTGTGGGGGGGCAACCGTGCCGGGGCGGTCCGTCGAGGTGGGCGGTGCCATGGGCGAAGCAGAGGAAGAAGAAGAAGAGGAAGAGAGAGGGAACGGGAGAGTGCATGGTGGAGATGATGCGTCCGTGGCTGATGGGAACTCGCTGACCGACCGCGCCTTCCTCTCTTGTAATGCTCCGCTCGCTTATTTGATCCGTTTACTCTCATATCTCGGGCATTGTTTGTCGTAGAACTAGAAGGTATTTCAGTGGTCGAGCACGTGACGGACCTTCTTTTATTTACTGAAATCCAATCACAAACTGACTCGTGGCGACGACCGAAAAAATAACTAGAAGTCACCGAAAAGCTTAAACTAAACATTTATTCTAAATATTTTTTTATGACATTAAAAATCCTACTCTTGCATTGATACATGCATTTACCTCATAATTTATGATAAATGATGGGTATAAATTTGGAATATTCCGTGTCACAAAAAATGTTTAGAATAAATGTGTCATATGTGTCATAATAGGTGTAGTTTAAGTTTTTAATGGCTTTTTCTAAAAAAAGATTAAAAATCTGCTGGATTTTTCTCTCTATATTCCCCTATGGCTCGGTAGTTTTTGGGTTCCTGGGTTACTAATCCTCCCCTCTGTCATCGCTATCAGCGAAGTCGCCGGCATTGCGTTCGGGCTGAGCCACCTCACGAGCCATCATGGATGGTGGAAGAGGAAGAGGAAGAGGAAGACAGAAAACATAAGACGACAGAAGCTTGCGGCCATGTCTTCCAAGGCCTCAATTCCTCGACTTGTCCTCGGCCCAAAGACCTGTTTTTTGACCCATGTTTCCGTGTTTTATCCCCCAAATCTTGAATTTGAGGCTTGTGCTCGAAGCCAAAAAACAGGGGCAAAGAACCCATCCAAGCCATTCATTATGGAGGGAAAATGCAATGAATGATTTTCGAATTTTGACTCGATTTGTAATGTGATTTCTAAAATTTTAATTTATTCAATATGATTTTTGAAATTTACCTCATGTCCAATATCACCCATAAACTTTTAATTTATTCAATGTAATTATTTAACTTTTAATAAATATATTATATAGTCCAGAGACTAGTTTGGACATAAGATTTGGAGACAATATTACACATTAGGGTAAAGTTTATGGATTGCATTAAACAAATTAAAAGTTTATAAATTATTTGTGTCATCTCATTGTGAAAAGTAAAACAGCCTCTTCAAAGAACCCCACCCCCCGGCGAAAAAAAGCCTCTCCATGTCTATCGCCCGCAGCCAAGGTTCTGGATCTAGATCCCAGCGATGAAATCTCGACCGTGACCGCCCAGATTTCTAGAGCTAGCTGGAGGACGCCAACAATGACCATGGATGAGCTAGGCTCGCAAGTACTGATGGCCGGTGATGTTGCTATGAATGGCCGCTAGCTTTCTGGCGTGGCGTCTATGGCCTCAAAAAAGCCAAGAGCAAAACAGAGGTGGCTCATCGGGGTTCCACGGCCGCCGGTGACTATCCGCGGTTGCGTGACTAGATCTTTAATCTTGTCACGTCCATTCACATCATCGTCACGTATCTATTTGCGATTGGATTTCAGTGAAAGATTGCATACGTCGGCCTACTATGGCACGAACTGTATCCGACAGTTGAATCAATAGGAATCACCCTTGTACATCGAGCTTCTACGATCGCATATATAAACAGATCCTCGCTGTGGCAATGTGAAATAACTCCATCCTTGCGGACATGGCGCTGAAGATGCTCATGAGGTAGGCTCAAATGCTTCATCGTTTTCGCAATGGCGCCGTCGATATTGCCAAGTCATCGTTAGCGTATAGTTTCCCAGCAATTATTATCAGCCTCGTCTGATAGATGTTTATCGACGAGCCATGTGAATGAATCTCCTTCCTCAGCTTGTCTAATGGAAAAAAAAAATTGACTTTGACCTGGCTTCTTTCCCCATGGTCCTTTTGTTTAATCTCCTCCTTTTCTTGTTGAATGAGTCAATGTTTCTGGTTTGTTTTTTATGTGTTAATAGTCTATTAAGCACTTCTATTATATGGATTGGTTGCTATACGTGTGAAGTTAGTGGGCTGTGGTGATTATTTGTTTTTGTAAAGCCTATATAAAGGCTATGGCGTTAAGTTTTTTATATGTGTGGTTCTGCAGACGGTTCCTCTATTTTTGTGTATATCAGTATCTCCTCTGTTCTCCTCTATTTTTAACGCTGCTCTTGTGCATATCTGCATATCTACATCTCCTCTATTTTTTTTTAACATTGGTATCAGAGCTGAGGTTAGGAAGAAAAGTGTGTGTTTGAGTGCTGTAAAAAGGTGAGATTCAAAAGAGAGTTTTTATTGCAGCAAGTACTTTCACTTGCAGTAGTCAAATGAGAGTATTGCAGCAGGTTATTTTCGTTTGTAGCAGCAGCAAGTTACTTTTGTGGTGGTTCTGTTTTGCAGCAGCAGTAATGGCCTCAGAAGCATTTGTACAACCTGCTATTCCACACTTTGATGGTCACTATGATCATTGGAGCATGCTAATGGAGAATTTTCTCAAGTCCAAAGAGTATTGGGATGTTGTTTCTTTGGGAGTTGCCAAACCTGATGAAGGAGCTGTGTTAATGGCAGCGCAAAGAACGGCTTTGGATGCATTAAAATTGAAGGATCTCAAGGCCAAAAACTATCTTTTCCAAGCAATTGACAGATCCATTTTGGAGACAATTCTTTGCAATGATACCTCCAAGGAAATATGGGATTCCATGAAGAAAAAGTATCAAGGCTCAACAAGAGCAAAGAGGTAGCAACTTCAAACGCTTCGTTTGGAGTTTGAAATGCTATGAATGAAGTCGGGAGAGACAATCACAGATTTCTTCTCTCGGACAATGGCAACAGTTAATAAGATGCGAATTCATGGCGACAAGACGGAGGATGTCATCATCGTTGAAAAGATTCTTCGATCTTTGACACCAAAGTTCAACTTTATTGTTTGTTCCATAGAAGAAGCCAAGGACATTGAAGAACTTTCCATTGATGAGTTGCAAGAATCCTTGTTAGTTCATGAACAAAAACTCCTACAACAAGAGACGGAAGAGCAAGCTTTGAAGGTCTCAACTGGAGATCATTATTCACCAACAGCAAGGGTGAACAAAGGAAGAGGCAGAGGAAGGGAGAACAACGATCGCAGCAGCTTTAGTTTTGATCAAAAGTCTGAAAGCTATTCCTATCGTGATTTCCAAGGGAGAGGAAGAGGTCGTGGAGGACGACATTCAACTGGTTTTAGGCCAAAGTCAGCAGAAAAATCCAAAGTGGAGTGTTTTAGATGCCACAGGTATGGGCATTACAAATCTGAATGTCAAACTAATTTGAATAAACAAAGAATTGAAAGAACTAACTTTGCTGAAAAAGAAGAAGAAGTATCTCTTTTGATGGTGTGCCATGAGAAGGAAGAAACTCAACCAAACATGTGGTATCTCGACACTGGTTGTAGCAATCACATGTGTGGAGACAAGAAAATGTTTTGTGATCTAGATGAAAGGTACAACAACACCGTAAAGTTTGGTGATAATTCCATTGTGTCGGTGATGGGGAAAGGAACAATGGCAATTCATCCAAAAGGGACTTTGGTACAAACTATCTCAAATGTATTGTATGTCCCTGAATTGAAGACTAATCTGTTAAGTGCCTGTCAGCTGCAAGAGAAGGAATATGAAATCTCTATTAAAGGTGGGATTTGCAGAATCCAAGATGAGAAGTTGGGTTTAATTGCCAAAGTCAAAATGACGGGCAATCGGATGTTTCCACTGTATCTCCACAACACTACAAATTCATGTTTCTCTGCAAGATTAAAGGAGGAAGCTTGGTTATGGAATTTTCGCTATGGGCATCTTAATTTCGGTGGGTTGCGAACACTATATAAAAAAGAGATGGTGGAGGGTCTTCCTCAAATCTCTGCTCCTTTGGAAATTTGTAAAGATTGTGTTGTTAGCAAGCAACATTGTGCTCAATTTCCACAAAGAAAATCGTGGAGGGCAAAAAGTCTGTTGGCGTTGGTTCATTCAGATATTTGCGGACCAATATCTCTAAATTCCAATGGAGGTAAATGGTATATCATTACCTTCATCAATGATTTTGGCCGTAAGATTTGGGTGTATTTTTTGCAAGAAAAATCCGAAGCTTTTGCAGCTTTCAAGAACTTCAAATCACTTGTTGAAAAGGATGGAGGAAATCAAATAAAGGTCCTTCGCACGGATCGCGGTGGAGAGTACAACTCACTTGAGTTTATAGATTTTTGTGTGAAGCATGGCATCAAGAGACAACTTACAACAGCCTATACACAACAGCAAAATGGCGTATGTGAGAGGAAGAATCGTACTATTCTGAATATGGTGCGAAGTCTCTTGCGGGGAAGTGGAATTCCAAAAAGTTTCTGGCCTGAAGCAGTCAATTGGAGTATTCATATTTTAAATAAAAGTCCCACTCTAACTATTCAAAATATGACACCGGAAGAAGCATGGAGTGGCCAAAGACCTGCAGTAGATCACTTCAGGATTTTTGGGTGTATTGCCTATGCCCATGTTCCTGACCAAAAGAGGAAGAAGCTAGATGACAATGGAGTCAAATGTGTTTTTCTTGGCATTAGTGATCAATCAAAAGCCTATAAACTTTATGATCCTATGACCAAGAAAATCATTATCAACCGTGATGTGATTTTTGATGAAGAACAAACTTGGCCATGGGGTGAGCAAGGTGTTGGTAAGCAAATTCCAACGAATTTTAAAGATGAAAATGAGTTGGTGCAACAATCCACAACAACCCAAATCACCACAGGTAGTGTCCAAAGTACAGCAGCAACTGCGGAACCTGAAGATCGGCCTCATCATGTTCGACGGAGGCCTACATGGATGAGTGATTATGAAGTAACAAGAGTTTATCAATATGAAAATCCACTTATCCATTTTGCTTTGTTTTTAGATTGTGATCCAACAACTTTTGATGAAGCAGTACAAAAAGAAAATTGGAGGATAGCAATGGATGAAGAAATTGCAGCTATTGAGAGGAATAACACTTGGGAGTTAACAGATCTTCCAAAAAGACACAAAACAATCGGAGTCAAGTGGGTGTACAAGACAAAATTGAACAAGAATGGTGAAGTTGACAAGTATAAGACGCGCTTAGTGGCGAAAGGCTACAAGCAAGAATTTGGAGTGGATTACAAAGAAGTATTTGCACCTATAGCAAAACTTGACACAATCAGATTGGTAATTGCATTAGCAACGCAGAATTCATGGCCTATCTTCCAATTGGATGTGAAGTTAGCATTCTTGCATGGTGATCTTCAAGAAAATGTATTTGTTAATCAACCTTCTGGTTATGTGAAGCTTGGTAGTGAACATAAAGTTTATAAATTAAAAAAGGCACTAAATGGGTTAAAACAAGCTCCCTGAGCTTGGTATTGTCACATTGATGCCTATTTCTTGAAGAAAGGTTTTAGAAAATGTCCATATGAGCATACACTCTTTATTAAAATTGGTGATGGTGGAAAGTTGCTTATTGTATGCTTATATGTGGATGATCTTATTTTTACTGGGAGTGATAGTGCCATGTTTGACAAATCAATAAGTCTATGATAGATGAATTTGAGATGACTGATTTTGGATTGATGCATTATTTTCTGAGCATAGAAGTAATTCAATCTACAGCTTGAATCTTTATGTCTCAAAAGAAGTATGTTCAAGAGATTTTCAAATGAATAATTGTAACCCCATGACTACTCCAACTGAAGTTGGATTGAAGTTCTTAAAAGATCCTAATGGAAGCAAGGTGGATAGCACTCTCTACAAGCAAATTGTTGGAAGCCTGATGTATTTGACGGGGACAAGACCAGATATCATGCATGATGTGAGCCTTATAAGCAGGTATATGGAGCACCCAACAGAGTTACATTTACAAGCTGCAAAAAGGATTTTTCGCTATTTGCAAAGAACTAAAAATTTTGGGCTATTCTATAAAAAGGGAGAAAAGTCAAATTTGTTTGGGTTTACGAGATAGCGATTATGCTTGGAGATGTTGATGATAGAAGAAGTACTTCGGGGTATGTATTCATGCTTGGTTCGGGGCGGTTTCATGGTCTTCAAAGAAGCAATCAATTATTACTTTATCAACAACTGAAGCAGAATTTGTTGCTGCAACTTCATGCGCCTGTCAAGCCATATGGTTACGGAAGATTCTTGGAGAGCTTCAGTTCAAACAGTAAGAAGCAACTATAATCTATTGTGACAACAGCTCAGCTATCAAGATGTCCAAAAATTCAGTTCTACATGGGAGGAGCAAGCATATAGATGTGAAGTACCACTTCTTAAGAGGTCTCACAAAGGATGAAGTAGTTGAGCTAGTTTTCTGTAGAAGTGAAGATCAAGTGGCTGATATATTCACCAAGCCCCTAAAGTTGTCCATGCTTGAAGTGAGAAAGCTCCTTGGTGTTCGTTTGTTGGATATTCCAAATTGAGAGAAGGTCCTTTAAAATGATTGTTTGCAACATCAGTTTAAGGGAGGGAATGTTGAACGAGTCAATGTTTCTGGTTTGTTTTTTATGTGTTAATAGTCTATTAAGCAATTATATTATATGGATTGGTTGCTATACGTGTGAAGTTAGTGGACTGTGGTGGTTATTTGTTTTTGTAAAGCCTATATAAAGGCTATGGTGTCAATTTTTTATGTGTGGTTCTGCAAACGGTTCCTCTGTTTTTGTGTATATCAATATTTCCTTTATTCTCCTATGTTTTTAACACTGCTCTTGTGCATATCTGCATATCTGCATCTCCTCTGTTTTTTTAACTTTTCTTCTTTCCTTTTTGATTGGAGATGAGTTCTACTTTCCCAGGAGAAAAAAGGGGTTTGGTCGATTCAAACGGACCCTTTTTGAGCTCAAATAAGAATCCTCCGGGAGCTAAGCATGCCTTGAAATCTTAGATAATATATTCAATCCCCTCCCATTTCTTGCTATACATTCTTTTTCCATAGTGTCACCCCTTGTCAGTCATCTTTACCACCAATATGGTGATCGGCAAAACATGAGCAAGGAAACCTTCTATGCGACATAGGTTTACATGATTCAAAAGTTCTTCTTGCATTAAAAGGTCGACAAGAATTTGTTTCACCTTGATTCAAGATCACTTACGATGACAATCATTCAAACCATATGAGAAAGGAAATAAGTGCTCCTTCAAGGATTTTTCAAAATGAGAAAATCCTAAAAACTCGCATGAAAATTAAAACCCATGATGGTTCAATAGTTTCTAGCCATTATGTATGTATGTATGTATGTATGTATGTATATGCTGTTTTGGCTAAATTTGAGATCCATAAAATCACCAGTTCAACTCCCAAAAAGGATAAAAGAGAACTCTCCCTATTAATAAAATATGTTTCTTTTGCGAAAAATAAATAATTTGAATAAGATTTTCCCTAAATTTATTGATTGTATGCTTATCACTATAAATGAACGAATAATATTTTTATCATCCATAATAAATATAAATTGTTGTTGATAGTGAAAATATTTTTTTCGATAATTAATTATTTTAAGTGTTATAAATGATTAATTTTAGGATAATATTTTTTGACTCATTTATAGTTTGCAAAAAAAAAAAATGGAGCATTGATTTTTTCATATTCTCTTTCTCGAACATGTCGATGGTAAGGTCAACTGTAGACTGATGTAGGCTGGGTTCAAAGTGCTTACTTAAGTGCATAAACCCGAATCTTGCGGGTACGCGAGTTTTGAGCTTTCGCCCGACGGGACGAGCCAAACCATGCTAGAGTTGCCCAGCTCAGGACAATTCACGGCCCAAGGCATTGACTTGAGGCTTGCCCAGCAAAAGATAAGGGTGAATGTCAATGACCTCGAGGCTTGCCTCCCAAATAGGCTTATCTTCCTCGGCCTCCCCGGCTCGGCCTCCACCGGTGTCTATTCCCCAGACTTCACCTTCTCTAACTGCTCTTCCAGCTAAATCAAGTACGGCCTGAACCTGATCGCCTGTCTCAGCGGCACCAACTACACGGTCTTCGCAACTTCCTCAGCCGGTGTCATGAGCAGCCTCTCATCCTCATGCGTGCTCATGAAGACCGTCCCCATCCTGGTCGGAATGGCCGTTTTGCGAGCAGGTCATCTCGTCGGACCTCAGCAATCATCTCCGGCACCGGTGGGGGGCACCGCTGTGCAGTAGGTGTGTGGCTTGGGGCGGGCAGTGGGGGCTCGAGGACCACTGCGCCACTCCACCAGTGAGATTGAGTGCCACCAATATTCCCCAGCGTGGTAAGAAGGATCCATCGGTTCAGTGTACAAAGATTGCTCAATTCCTACTACATGCAATAGTCAAATGTGTCCAACAAAATAAAAAAGATGTCTGCCTGCACTGGATGAATTACTCTTATATTAGGTTAATCTCGTTCTTTTATACGATCAACTACGGTAGATTTTTTCAGGTCTTGCACTTGGGGAGGGTGATGGGACATTGTACGCTTGAAGCCTCCGCAAAACGTGATTTTTTGGGAGTTATGAAACGTTGAAGCAGATTTCGGGTACATCTTGTCCTTTACTTGATAATCCTGGAATTTTATATATTATTGAGGATTGGCATTGATCGTGTTGAAGTTTATGATCCATTTTTCTAAGAATTCTCTAGCCAAGTCTAGAGAAGTCTAGACATGGGCGGGGAGAAGTCTGCTTCAAGATACTGTTGTCTGTAGCAAGAAGTTATTTTAGTCCCCAAATATGGTCAGAAAAGCAACTCCATGGTTGGGAATTGTACACGCTGCTGTAAAGAACACCGAGAAAATGGTTTATGTAGGTTGACAAGGCCTATATTGAGTAGTGATTGTCGTTCTTATGAACGAGTGAGAAGAGCATGAAAATAAATTCCATACTATGTAGTATGTAGCTACTCCACCAACACCTCTTCCGACTAGTGTACATCCATTTTTATAAAGAAGTACCCTACCTTGTCCCTTGTCTATCCTTTACCAAATAAATACTACACATATACATTTGCACACTTCATTAAATCATAAACTATCACCGACATCAAAATCATGCTTCCGCACCTTCTAATTTCCAACAGATCGCATAAGACTCAGGATGGATGAACTCAAGACTTTGAGCTCTTTGCCTAGGTCGGGAGAGAGTGAAGGATCTTGTGTTAGTACAAAAAGATAGTCTGTAAAGTAGCCAATTATGCAGTGCATACGTCCAAATGAGGTAGCCACAAACAGAAAATGGTAATACAGGTTGAAAAATTCTTTTCGAGAATTTCTTCAAAATAAGATGCTCAGATGCGTCAAAAGGAGCATTCTCATCCATGTGAGTAGGCTTTGAAACCACTCTTTTGCGGTGCTTTTCCTGTTTCTCTGGTGCTTGAATTATTGTTCAAAGAAACTGAAAGCACTTGACAGTAGCAAAAGTCTCCTTTTGTTTCATTTTTTAGCTGAAAGAACTCAAGAGTGCTAGAAAAACGAGACGAATTAGTTTTGCTTGGCTTGAATTGAAAGGCAGTGATGGAGAGTTCAACCAAATATACGAGGATGAGATGAATGTCTTCTTATCGTGTTTACCCAAAAGGACGTAAATAGATACTGCGAAATGATCACATTGGTCGGTTATGGCACAATTAGTAATCGAATTCATCAGCTGAGTCGCCCCTTGTTGGTAAGAACTCCCTCTGTCAATAAAGCCCTCGTGCCACCCTAATTCACCGATGCAATTTTTTTTGAGAAGCTTCGAACCGATGTCATTTCAAGTCTCGATTGAATCGGCCTAAAAAATATATCCCCTTTAGCGCTTATGCAAATTTGTTGTTTTCAACTTTAAAGTTTATCATCCTCATGAGAAGGGCTATTTTTATTTGTAGCAGTACTCTCGTTCCTTCTTAAATTGCTGAAGCGGGATATTTTCTGCTCCCCAAGCAGACACAGCACAATTCTTGTCCTAATACTACCTGCTGCCGTACTCGTTGCGATTGGCTATGAAATCTGGAATACTTACAATCTTACAAACTTCCAATAAGTAGATAGATTCTAGTATAAGATAAAACTAACATAGTTAGAAAAATAAGGGAAAGGAATTCCTCTATGCATATTGGATCTGAGCAGACAGGTAAATAGTGGGAGGGCATCGATGGTTTTCACACTATATAGCGGCAGAGAGAGTTCCTACATTTAACGTATGGCTTCTCGATCACAGATCTATATACTTTCAGACTATTAGACATCCATTTCAGTAAAGGACAGACAACATATTGCCATAGGGCACTCAAAGTTATTCCGCGATAACTTCTAGCTCCTCGTTCCAGAGTCTTCCCTGCATGGTCGCAGCATCCCCTGAACCGGAGGAAACGAAAGGATTTTTGGGCATGAGGGGGCACTCATCTCCCTCCAGCATCTGAACCACTGCTTTCATGGGAGGGCGGTCGGCCGGGTACCAGTGAATGCACCAGAGACCTATGATTGCCAGTTTCCTGGCAATCTTATGGTCGCCATCCTCTCAGATTCGTATTTCGATCTCTTCACCCTTATTCAGATGGTTATAGACCCACTGTGGGAAATACATCTGGCTCATGTTCTTTGCGTTCACATAGACGTTTTTTCTCCCCTCAACCATTTTGAGCAGCAGCATTCCGAAGCTGTATACCTCCAACTTAGATGACACGCTTCCAAAGTTCCTGGAGAAGACTTCTGGGCCAATGTAGCCCATGGTACCTCTGGCCGCGGTCATGGACACTGCACTTTGTTCCTTGGAACATAGCTTTGCCAGACCGAAATCTGCAATCTTAAGATTGAAGTTGTCATCCAACAAGATATTGTGTGGTTTGATGTCAAAATGAAGGATCTTATGATCACACCCCTGGTGAAGATACTCTATGCCTTTGGCCACTCCAAGAGTGATGTCGTGGAGCCTCTCCCAACTAAGGAAAGGGTCGAGAGTGTCATCGCCCTGGAATATGAACTTCTCCAGAGACTCGTTTGGCAGGAACTCATATACCAAGGCTCTTAGGAAACCGTCAGCACAGAAACCAACCATCCGAACCATGTTGACGTGGTGAATCCTTCCCATAGTGCTCACTTCGTTGATGAACTCCTCTCCATTCCCGAACGAATTGTCCAGCATTTTCACGGCAACAAAAATCTCGTTTAAAAGCTTCCCTTTGTAGACCGTTCCGTAAGCCCCCTGGCCTAGTTTCTCCTCGAAGTCATTGGTTATCCTCTTGATGTCATTGTAGGAGTAACGGGTCGGCTTGAGGGCCTCATAGTCATGCAAGAAGCTCTTGATCTTGAGTTGGCATGCTTTATCTCTTCTCTTTTCATTGAGTACATAGCCAAATCCGATCAATCCAACAAGAAAGAGAAAAAGAGCCCACGACTCTTCCCGAGATCTCTAGCTTTAATCTTTCTGCAGAATCAGAGAAGTCAGTACTTGAGCTTCTGCCGAAGTTCGTATGAAAAATAAAACAACTAGAAGAAAAGCCCTCAAAACTAGTTATATCAGCTTAACTTAACACCGACACCGTGACTGACCTGCATTTCAGGTCATCAGATAATTTTTATGAAAACGGGCAATCGGGATTCAGAACACCTTCAATTTAAATTACAGAAAGTATCGTCTGAAAAACAAGACCAAGTTGTGGAAATGCATCCATCCGACAGAATTGCACATATAAAAGTAACCTTAGTTTCGCAGAAGCCCTATTTCTTGCGTAGAAACTATGATTCTCCTTCCTCTGCGCTCCATGGATCTTGTTAGAGTAATTTAATCTGACAGATCTTACCTTTACAAAAGAGAGACTTGATAAATTTCAACAACCGTAAGTCAGAAAGCAACTTTGCTATATCCATCACCGGAGTTTAATAGCTTTGGAGTGAATCGCCGAAATAGAAGAACACGAGCATTGACAATCACTTAAACTAAAGAAAGTGAAGTAACACAAAGTCAAGCAAAGTCTGATGAAACATAAAAAAGTTTGGGAACCCATAAACGCATGCGCCCTGGACTATGAGGGTCAGTGCAGCTGATGTCACTCCCATTCCGTCGACACCAACCGCTGTTTTGTGCACTGACCACAGTCCGGCTTGTCCCAGACCAAATGAGCCTCGCGCATCATGTTATGATCAGCATTGGAAGCAAGTCGATGCTTCCACTCCTCTCGTAGGACACTAGCAGCAAGTCTCCGACATAGTGAAAGTGCTAGTATGAACACTTAAAGGGGTGAATAGGTGTGAAGACAATTTTCGCAAAGAGCAGTAAAAATATTTTGCTTTTGAAACTGAGTTTCATAATTAGCAGACTTTAAAAGAGTTTAGACTTTAACTATAAAATTGAAGTACGAATAAAGTAAAGAAGTTTAGGGAAGAGAAATAAACACAGAATTTATAGTGGTTCGGCTTAGATCAAGCTTATGTCCACTTTCCCATGTTGACAGCCTTTTGGTTAATTTCCACTAAGAATCAAAAGAGAATTTACAATTTTGTGATCGACTTCTCAGTGAAGAGTCTGTAGTACTCTCACGAAGTCACAATGTAAGTCTCTATATTTTGAGTACAAATATGAGCTCAGTGTAAAGAATAACAAGTAAGTGGGAAGCTTCAGAGTTTAGAATTTTTCTTTTATGCACCATATCGAACAATGGAGAGGCCTCCTTAAATATTCCTTCATACCTTCTCAACCGTTGGCACTTTCCAAAGAAATTTTTCCAATCAACCCATTAGACAGAATTAATCAATGAGATCTCAAGCCATTTGAAGATTATGATGAAAACCTGTCAATCCTATTCGCCCATACAATCAAGATCTTGATTTCCATAGTAGATTCTTTCCAAATTAACTTGCTATCCGAAAAGATTTGATATATCTAAATTGATTTCAATAAAGATAATCAATCTCGTAGGTGACATTTCCAACCAGAAGACCATACATAACTTGTATGAACTGAACCTTTGAACAAAGAAAGATAATCCCTCATCTTGATAAAGATAAGTTTTCATTCTTCTCTTGCGTTCAGTCTGGAGTTTGTTAGAGTGGATAGACTTCTTTTGTAAGATAGAATTTGACACAAAAGTCTAGCGATCTTCAGAATAGACTTTAGATAAATTTTGTCATCTTCAAAACAGCATAAAAGTTTTCTCTAACACATAGGAGTTGGAACGGGCGGCATAAAACATCATACGACCCGGGTTGGGTCTGGCAGTCCACCTGGGTCATGCTGGGGTCCTCTCGGGCGGTGGGCATTTGAACAGGGAATAGTTGTAGTTGGAGGGCGGGTACCCATCTGGGTTCTTGTTATAAACCCTTTGGTAGGAGAAGCTAGAGAGGTTAAGGTTCGCCAGCAGCAGGGGGAGGCACTCATTGGAGTCCTGCATGAGGACGGACTGTTTGGCGTAGTCGATGGACTTGACGAGGAGCGAATGCTAGGTCTTTGGGAGCGAGAGCAGAGTGTTCCCATGTTCGTCGCGGGACAGGTCGAACTCCTGATTATAGCTGCAGTTGGCAGGTTGGTATGGTTCGAGCCGGAACGGGAACTGAAACGGCGGCCCCTGGCTAGAGCAGCTTTTGGGGTCGCAAGGGTCCCAGGCCCAAATGGCATGGTGGGCGGTGCCATGGGCGAAGCAGAGGAAGAAGAGGAAGAGAGAGGGAATGGAAGAGTGCACGGAGGACGCGTTGGTGTAGATGAATACGAGGCGATACGTTATGTTTTGCGGTTAATGGATGACGGATCGACTTGGTTTCCCTTACGCTTTCTCTCTATTTTATGCTCGTCGGGTTCGCCCGAGAGATGAAGACAAGAGAAGCAAACGTTCATCGACAAAGCGATATGAAGACATGAACCTCCTTCCTGGGCTTGTCTTAATCGAGAGATGACTTGGACTTGGACTTTTCGGGGCCTCCTCCGTTTCCTTTCGCCTCCACGGATCTCGCATTGGTGAAGTGCGGGCACGGAACTCCCGTAGCAAGTTCCTCCCTTCTTCCTCGATCGACCGTCCTTGGACTCTTCCGCCATGGAGCTCGACCCACGTTTCCTTTTTCTTCTTCTTATTGCAAATGAGTTTTCTCTTCGCACGGAAATAAACGGGTTTGGTCAATTAGAAAAATCGTGTTCAAATGAGAAATTCTAAATCACCGAGGGTCGGGCATGGTGTGATGCAGAATTAAGGGATTAGTGATGTAATCGAACTATTAACATAAGAATTAGAAAACAAAAAACAAAAAAAGCAACTCCTTGTTGAGTCCCTGATAGACACGTGTGACGAGATTAAATGCATGGTGTAGGTTCGATTTCTCGCATCAAGAAGCATGACATGCTATATTTGTTCGACCAGTAAAAATAATATTGTGAGAGAAGTCTCTTAAGTCGAATGTATGTGCTCTACACTTCTTCCTTGCCATTTGGCCTAGGTTTTTGATTGAATGAGGGAAAATTATCAAAAAAGTTTTAAACATATTGTATTTGTGTCAATTCAATTATAAACCATTTAATTATGTTAATTGAGTCTTAAATCTTTTTTACGTTTGGTCAATTGAGTCCATCCAATCAATTTTAGTCTTAAATCGCTGATATGAATATTATTTTTTTTTTAAATTTCTGTTTATATATTTTCTTTCAAGTCCAGCGGGGTCACTAGCCAATCCTCACCAAGCCTCGCCTATGACTAGGGGGAAATTGGCAACCCTTGCTAGACTTGGTGACAAAAGAAAAAAAGAAAAAAATCAATTTTAAAAAATTGTGAAAAAATTTCAATTGAGTCCATGTTAGCCACAATTGTCCAACGCATCACTATTGGTGTCCACCTTAATTTTTGGGTACAATTAGCTAGATAGACTTAATTGATAAAATGTAAAAAGTTTTTTAACTCAATAGGCATGATTGGAAGGATTAGAATTGAATTGACATAAATATAATAAGTGTAAGATTTTTTTGGTAATTTTTTGATTGACTACTTTTGATGTTCTAATATAATCTATACAAAATTAGAAATTCAATGTTTAGTGCCCTTTTTAACATTTTCACTCTCGAGTAATCTATGCTCGATCTAACTTTGTTCAAAGCTTCATCAAATTAATTTATTCGGGCAAATTTGACACATGGTTAAGTGGTTACCAACAACTTATTTGCTTATGCTAAAGTTATGTGATAAACATGGTGTACTAATAGAACCTAAAGATAGAAAGAACTATTCTAAATGGACATTGATGGACATTGAATATTGAAAATTTAATCTCTTTTTAGCAGGTCGTCGTCAATAAAGCATGTTCAAAGTATAATCTTATAAAATGTTCTAGGGATGATGTTTAACAAAATCCTGACTTGTTAATTTTTTTGGGAAATCAAATCTCAATGCTTCACAAACCAAGCATTCACTTGGCGATTTATGCATACAGTTGTCGTCAATAATCAAACTACTTATGGCAGAATTAAATTACCTATGAATTCTTAAATATCTTTTGAAGATTTTAAATGCTTTGTGTCAACTAAAAGTTAATAGAGTGTGAATACAGCAAGAATTAAAAAAAAAATCGTCAAAAGTAAAATCCTCACCTTACATATCTTCCATCAATGATTATGTGATAACATATGGTGTTCATTTGGATGATTACAGAAATGACGCCACTCCTGTGCATGTGGGCCTTCCTTCTGTAAAAATAAAGGAAAAATTAGAACATCTCGTGTTAGTGCAGAGAAAACTTTAAGTAAGCGGTCTAATCCATCCATAATTTGAGGATTTTAATGATCCAATTTCTTACTAATCATCATATCAAGGATAAATAAGGCCGCTTTTGAAAAATATTTTAACTCCGGCTATGTATGTTAGAATTATTCATTATAGCATACTTTGGTAGCGTAAAAAATGTTATACAAATGGCTCTATACATTACTGATCTGAGAAGCAGGAAATTATAATCCTCAATTCAAATTTGAAAAGAATCTTTGTAATTCTCGAAATATGAGAGGCAAGGAAATTGATCAAGAACGATTTCTTATTCTTAATTCAAGGACAGAATGGGATCTATTTATTTATATTTAAAATGACGATATATATATATATATTATAAATATATATATATATATATTTTATTTTTTTCCATATTTAAAGAAGCGGTAGATGAAAATTAATTCTCTCTCTCTCTAAAGGCAGATGAAAATTTGTTCCACCACAATTCAAGATCACCTAGGGGTAAGCAGTTCCAGTATACATCCAAGTTACCCAAAACTGGCCTTATTGAAATTGATTTTCAATTTTTAGAATGTAGAACGTATCTTGTACACCATAAAATTGGCCCTAAAACTGGACCCGCAATTCCAGAGTCAATCTGGGTTTTACCCGGAATCGGCTAATTCCTTTTTTCTTTAGTTTCATTTTAAGTCAAGTGGAATGAAAGTTAAAGCAACAACAACAATCTCTATCCCGCCAATAGCGACAATCAATTGTCTCCTTCTTAGCAGACCCATTCTGCTCATACCTAGAAATCATCGAATTCCATGCAACAATTATCTTCCTCATTGTATCGAGCACCTCGCGGGCAATATTCAAATAGCCTGAATTCGCATAAAAAGCAACTAAAGCCGATTGAAGATAAGGAATCAGCCAAACCCATAAGCCAAAGCATACGGGCATGAACGCCTAAGCCCACAAACTGTTTTCATAAAAGGCAACTATTTTCATGTTGACATGCACTCAAAATACTCCGTAACCAGAGACAAACTCACATAGACTTGATTCATGCATTTCATTGAACATGTTATGAGTAGTTTCAAGCAAGTGTTTATATTCAAAGCAAGTGACAGATTAATATCCAGATTATCGACAGACATGTTAGCATACTAAGGATAACCAATTTGATCGGATTTTTCTCAAATAGAGATGAGATCTTCAAGAATCTGTTCCTAATCAAAGTGAAATAAGACTGATCATTTGGATCTCACTTAGAAGATGTGAGTAACAGTTCTGGAAGTGTTGTTGTTGGTAATCTTGGCCAGCAAAGCCTCGAGCGAAGTCTGAGTTATACATGCTCTCCCGGCCAAAAAACAATGCTCAGCAGAGCTTGGTTGTGCGACGGTAGATATAACAGGTGGTAGCGATTAGCAACGAAAAACGGCGTCTTGAGCCTCTGGAGGAGTCAAATGCCACCGGTGAAAGCCAAGGAGTCACTCTTGAGGGAAGGAATTTTTCCTTCGCTCCTATCACGCTCTCTTTTAGGGTTACCTCGATTCAATTCAATTCTTCGACTTTTGATTTGATTCTTCAGTTTTTTGGTTATCAGCATATGAAAACCGAATAGCACAGTAGTAGATCGATTTTCATTGCAACATTTAACCGGACCTCATGGCTGGTTCAATCAAATTCTCAATTCTATTGGGGACCCATGTTCTCTTCTAAGGATCGCCCATGAAAACATTCATTTCAAAATGTACCAGAGAAAGCTTTTTCTAAAGGATTTTACAAATGAGAAAACCCTAGAAACTTAATGAAAATTGAACACGCGATGGTTTAATAATTTCAAGCTAGATTTGAGATATACAAAGTCATAAACTAAGACTTACAAAAACAGCATCAAGCAACCGCACGTCATTGCTTCCGCCATAAGAACGGAACTCTCCCTTACTTCTCGTCCTTTCTTTCTTCTCCACCATTTTCTTTTTCTCGTGCTTTGTCGATGGTCACGTCAACTGTAGACTGATGTAGGCATGATTCCGAGCGTTGATTCAGGCGGTGCGTAAACACGACTTCGATTAGCAAAGAGGAAAGAGGACAAAGATGGGTTCCGATGGAAGGACCAAACTCCACGCATTCTCTCTTTGCGTTTCCACCTTGCGACGCCTGCCCAACTGCTCAAGGTCAAAGGAAACATCACCCATTTCTGGAATCTTGTGATTCATTTCTCCTCTGATCTCAACCAGATGAGAGAGAAAGAGACAGAGACAGAGAGAGATAGTGAGAGAGAGAGAGAGGGAGGAACCAGAAGACAAACATAGTCCCGATGCGAATGCTCAAGTTCAAGCGTCGCATGTACGGAACCATCAAGATCTGGTGTCATCTTGCCACCCTGGCGACGCTGCATGCAACGAAAACAACACATCTTTCGACCGCAGCTCCGCAACCACGTTTCGTAATCTCTACTGGGTATAATACAATACCCTCACGGCGCATTGGCTGCGTACGACATAGGGTTCTAGGGCTTTCGACATTCGTACTCAGGAGACCAATCAGGAGAGGCCAGCTGGCTTTCTGGCGATGCTTCGGACCAATCAGGCGTCGACGCAGCATCCGGGACAGCTGACCCCTCAGGTCGCTCCGTCAAACCACGCGACGGGCGAAGAAGGGGGCCTACGTATTGCACGAAAGAAAAGGAAGAAAATATCTGGGTTAACCTGACACATGATACGAGGTACATGTTCTTTCGAAACAGCGACCACCGTGTGTCCCGCCACGTGTCTCCGAAAATCCCGACGAGTCAACATTCCTTGTCAGAGGTAAACTCTCGAACACCGTGAAATGCTCGCCCCCCACCCCCCCTTGCTTTGGAATAATAATAGAAAATAGGGGGAGAAAATACGAAAAGGCTAGGAGCAACCCACCTAACGCAACCATCGCAGATCTCCACGTTTACCCTCTGTGGGGGCCGCACGTGGGCCCACCCGTACGAGTACCAAATCACTAACCCCGGGATCCGACATCCGCGTGTCCGGACCCCCGATCCGGGCCGTCCACGTCTCTGTTGCCGAAATCCAAGTTAGAGGCGCATAGCCCACCCATGTGGCAAACCACCGACGGACGACTCGAGCTGGACGGCCACGATTGGATGTCCTTTTCCCGTGCTGTCCCATCAAATAAATGCCCCCACACCAGTGTCCGTCGCTCCGATTGCTAATGCACTTGCATCGCTCTTTCTTTTTTTTTTATTTTTATCTCCTTGCTTTTTGTGCATGCAATGAACAAGGAGCAAAAGCTGCACTCGCCGGCGAAGAGAGTGACCCTCGAAGCATGACGGCGGACGCCGGCGGAGGGATCTTCCCGGTGGCGGCGTCGGAGAAGGCCAGGAACGGCTGCCGCGGGAGGTTCAAGATCCGAAAAGCTCACCGAAGCGGCCAGCGGCATGTGCGGAAGAGAGAGCCGCCGGTCGCGAGACCCCCGGATGATGAGGAGGAGGAGAAGCCGATCGAGATATCGCTTTCGTTCTCTTCCTCGTCGTCGGAGAACGACGGAGCTCCGGCGGGTGAGGACGACGACAGGGCCCGCGAGAGGAGAAGGGAGCGGTCGATCAATTACGGGTTGCTCTCGGTGATAGGGAGGAGGAGAGAGATGGAGGACGCGGTGAGGGTGGAGCAAGGGTTTGCGAAGAGGCTGAAGGCGGGCGAGGTGTACGATTTCTTCGGGGTCTACGACGGGCACGGCGGGGCGCGGGTGGCGGAGGTGTGCAGGGAGAGGCTGCACCGGCTGGTGGCGGAGGAGGTGGAGGGCCGTGACCGGGAGGGCAGGGAAATGGACTGGGAGGGGACGATGGTGGGGTGCTTCGGGAAGATGGACGGGGAGGTGACGAGCGGCGGCGCGGCGGAGGAGATGAAGACGGTGGGGTCCACGGCGGTGGTGGCGGTGGTGGGGAGGGAGGTTGTGGTGGTGGCGAATTGTGGGGACTCGAGGGCGGTGTTGTGTAGAGGAGGTGTTGCTATGGCCTTGACGGATGACCATAAGGTATATACATATATACATATATACATATATACATACAACACGTATGGTTGGTACTAGGTTTTGTTTTTGGCCACTATAGTAGTTACTTCAGCTGGAAGCGCGATTTCTTTTGTCCAGCATTTTCGCGATGTCTTTCTTGATCTTAGTATTGTTCACGAGGGTGCAGGTAAATTTGATCTTTGGCGAAGCCCAGATTTTCCCAAGGGATTCTCCCTTGGGAATTGTACGTCGCGGAGTTTATGGACTAGATTGCAGCTACTTTAATTTGTCATTGTGAGTTTAGTCCTTTAATTTGTGGAATAAGAACCATTTGCGACGGCAAATTCTGGAAATTCATGATTCTTGTTGGATCAAAAGATGCACCAAATTGAAATTTGCAAGTGGCACCGGATCCATAAGAGGGGTAGCATAAACCGTGGCATGAAGTGCTTTCTCGTGATCTTATTGCAACAGTAGAAATACACTTCGCCTCCGTAAAATGAAAAGGTGAACTGTGTAGTAAAGGCTCCATGGAATTTTAAAGTAGTGGGGCATCCGATTGACCTTTCGGCAGTTTTAAGGATGTTGCATTTCTCATTGTCCCCCTCGATTCGTTTGGCTAATGTTATTCTTTTAATGGATCTAGATCTTATTCGGTACCCATTATACTTGGTCATGATAGGGACTTCGCGACTTGTTGAAAAGTCCATATCAAATTTGACCAAGAGAGGCTTGAGTGTGGTAAATATCGTGGATAACCCGGTTATCCCCAAAGTATTGGTCAAAATTACTGTTTTAATCAAACTCTCAGATTTATTTGTCTTGCTGTTCATTCATCTGCTTGATTCCATCTGATGCCCCCTTTTTTTAGGAGATTTTTCCAGTCGAAACATTTTTTATCTGTCTAAACAGTGTTAGTTCTTTATGCCAAGAATTAAATTAGAAATCAGTATGCTAATTCTGGTTATCATTTCCATTGTAGAAACTGTTTTAGGTTTTGCATACATTAATATTCTTAATGACTCTTCCTTATGCTTTGTGCAGCCTAATCGGCCCGATGAATTGAAGAGAGTTGAAGCTGCTGGTGGACGTGTCATAAACTGGAATGGGCACCGCATTCTTGGTGTCCTCGCTACCTCGAGATCTATAGGTTCGTAGGTGCATTGTGTACATTATATAATATGTGATTGAAAGTCATACAAAAAGTACCCAGCTTTGTTTTCTCCTGATAGAATAGAGATGGTTTAATAGTATTTTTTAGCCTATTGGCTTCGACTGGTTGCACGATGGTCGCTTGTGAGTAGCTGTCTTTCATAAGAAGAATTAAATGCGTCAACTGTTGTTTATTTTTTTTTTGCGGCCCGGGGGGTGTGGGGAGGTGTTTGATTATCGTCTACTGTGAAAATCTAAGCTGGAAGATGAAGGCGGATTTGATATTTATGTATTTTAACGACACGATACTTATGAGATTAATTCACACTTATCTTCACTATTTAGATATGCTTTTTGTCCATTTTATTACTATTCTTGTAGAGCTTGCTTTTTATACAGGAGAAGAATATCTAAATCATGTTATTATGAATCACTTTAAGTCGAGACATGAATATTACCTTATAGCACTCGCGTGGGGGAGTTTCTATATCTATTGCAACTCAAAAGACTATAATTTGGGGACAACTCTTTCATGCCCGTTTCTTACATGTAGGAGATCAATATTTGAAACCATTCGTGATCCCGGAACCAGAAATCAAGGTGAGCAGACGGACCGATGCGGACGAATTTCTGATCCTTGCCAGCGACGGCCTGTGGGACGTTGTCTCCAACGAGTTTGCGTGCAATGTCGTGCGCAGGTGTCTGGCAGGCCAGATGAGGAGGAGAACCCTGGAAGCCAACATGGTGGAGAACCGCGCCGCCGAAGCAGCGGCCATGCTGGCAGAGCTTGCAATGGCGCGGGGAAGCAAAGACAACATCAGCGTGATCGTGGTAGAGCTGGCCAGACTGAGCTAGCGGTTCCATGGAATCATCCGAAACTGGATTTGTTTGTGTTCTTGCTGCCTAATTTAGACGTGCTTGTCGATCATCATTTCAAAAGTTGCCTTCTCTGGGGTTTTACACTTGAATATCCTGTATGATTCGCAGTGTCAATCCAGGAACTCTGCAGGAATCTGTATATCAGCGGTGTCCCTGATCATGATTTTCTCTCTTTTCGGATCCGCGGCTCATGGTTCGTGAAAGTTCTATTCCTCTCTGTACGAAGACAAAACCTCTTTGCCAAAAGGAGAGGAAAAGTTCTCTCAAAGAATATCCCTAATGTTTATTGTAACGAATTTGAACGATGAGTCGGTTCTTGGCATGATATTTTTGGAAAAAAAATCATATAAAAATAGGAATTTGTCATTACTAATGGTTATGAAAGGGCAAATGAAAGTTGATAAAAGATTAAAAAGACGTGAATATTTTCAAAAGAAGTTGACAATTTTGGTACGGTACTCGCGGATAGTTGAAAATCTGAATAATTTGTAAAGGTTGGGTGATACGTGGCTTATTTTTAGTTAATATAATCGAAAAATTTAAATTGTTACATATATGTTGGATTTATTTTAAATTAATTTTTTGATAATAAAATATCACAAACACTTAATTTAATTTTTTGACCATCAAAAATTTTAAATTAATATATTTGTAGTAAATTTAAATTATATTAATTTTCATTA
This sequence comes from Eucalyptus decipiens, assembly GCA_014182575.1. Taxonomy (NCBI): domain Eukaryota; kingdom Viridiplantae; phylum Streptophyta; class Magnoliopsida; order Myrtales; family Myrtaceae; genus Eucalyptus; species Eucalyptus decipiens. The sequence goes on along the minus strand of CM024609.1, from coordinate 28,580,394 downwards.
AGTTGGATTAATACTGTGAAAAATTACAAATTGATATAATTATAATAAATTGATGGTAAAATTTAACGACTCGGCAATGTGATGAGTCAACTTAAATAAATGGTAAATGTGTTATGAATGTATAAATTTGGAGTTTTTCGAGATATTAATCATATTTTTTTAGTATATTTATTTTGACGCTAGGCAGTCACAAACACAAAATTTTTTTGATTTTTTTGGATTGGTCTAATTAATGTTTTCTTATTATTTGAGTAAGGTGAAAAAATTATCATAGTATTTCATGCTATAATTAACAGAAGTCTATATTGTATTGAATAAAAATAGGAGCATAATGAGAAGATGACATTTAAAAGATAGAAAAATTATCCAAAAAAATCCAAATTTAATGTACATCCGTCAATCTAGTTATAATTTTTTGTAATTTGCTTAATGTTATTTTTAATATTCAGATATAATGTAGTCTAACCGATCAATTTAGACTTTCAAATAGTCCTATCTAAAGGATGAGAGGCTTGGCATATTGACCAAGAAAGGCTCTAGGACGAAGAAATACACCCGCAGATGATTGAAAGCCATGAAAGCTATAGGGAGTTTCAACCTCTCCTAACTCTCCTATTAACCCTCGAAGATAGGGAGTCAAGGACCTACTTTCCCCACCTTCATAAGACAAGTCAAGATTGAATTTCCTGATAAACTTCAAGCATCTTCTAGCTTATTCCCTCCCTTTGAGGTTTCCCTACTCTTAGGTAAAAATCATTGGCGTGATCATTTAGTTAGTGAGAGTCATTCCATGTGGCTCAATTGGTAGCTGACGTGAATGGTCTTAAATCAAACAATATCCTCTTCCGATTTTAAAAAAAAAAAAAAATTCCTTTCATTTTTTTTCATTTTTTCTTTTTAACCTACTCTACTATTCATCTTCTTCTTCACCGGTTGTGGGGATCTTGCTATCCATTATCGAGGCCCCCATCAACTAGTGGAGAAGAAGATAAAGAGGATAGTAGGGAAAAAAAAAAAAATAAAATAAAGAAAAAGGAAAGGTAAAATAGAAAACGAAAAAAATGTGAAACAATGATGTTTCTTTTAAGATTGTCCACACTAGTTGCCACTTATACCGCATGAGATGTTGATGCTTCACAACTAGTAAGGCTGCGCATGATAAAATTTCTACTTCTTTACTTTTCTATTTCTCTATTTTCCGGAACAGGTTTGGAACAGAAATTCGTTTGATAACGCAATTTGATTTTTCTATTTCTATAATAGATTTCTATTCCAGAAATTGATTTAAAGAATAAATCAGAAGCTAAAATTTTTAATTTCTCAATTTCTGAAATAAAAATTGAGAAATTAATTTATGACTAGAAATCAATTTATGTTCTAGAAATTTTGTTAAGTACACCCTAATTGATTGGACCGTCACATCAATGATTTCCAATATAAATGGCTGGATGGATTACATTGAAAAATCGTTTAAAGGTTTAAGATTATATTAGACAAATTGAAAAGTTTATAACTAAAATGACGGCCGCACAATATGTTTAGAACTTTTTGGACAATTATCTTGGAAAAAAGAACGAGAGATATTTGCATCTTTCCACGATTATAATGGCTATAACAACAAAGCAAGAAACCTTCAATCAAGTTGTTGGATTGAACTTGTAACGACCCGAGCCTCACTATGTAATATTGTCCGCTTTGGACACTGAGTCCTCACAACTTTAAAACACGTCACACAGATTAGAGTGACCTAAGCCTTATAAACCACGCTTGAGCCGTCACACTCTACCCCCTTGGAAGCATAGGGTCCTCGCTGTGGTGCCACATGCGGTCGGGAGTCGGCTTTGATACCATTTTAACGACCCGAGCCCCATTGTGTAATATGGTCCGCTTTGAACATTGAGTAATGTGATGGCCCAAGTGCAATTTATAAGACTTAGGTCCCTCTAATCTGTGTGACGCGTTTTAAAGCCGCGAGGACTCAGTGTCCAAAGTGGACAATATTACACAATGGGGCCCAGGTCGTTACAAATGGTATTAGAGCCGACTCCCGACCATGTATGGAGCCACAGCGAGGATGCTGTACTCCTAAGGGGGGTAGAGTGTGACGGCCCAAAGCGCGGGCGCGCATCTCCTATCCCACATCACTTAGGGGAGAGTTCTGAGGCTAGTTTATAAGGCTTAAGTCCCTTTAACCTATGTGACGTGTTTCACGTACGCTTCCGCTGCGTTGAAAACAAACCTGTGGGGGAGGACGGCGGTGGCCGAGCCTCCAAAGCGGACAATATTAGGTTAGGGGAAGGTGGCCGAGGGCTGAGGCCTTTACCATAGACAATGCGTTTTAAAGCCGTGAGGACTCAGTGTCCAAAGCGAACAATATTATACAGTGGGACCCGGGTCGTTAAAAGAGTGTGACGGCCCAAGCGCGGTTTATAAGGCTTAGGTCCTTTTAATCTGTGTGACGCGTTTTAAAACCGTGATAACTCAGTGTCCAAAGTGAACAATATTACACGGTGGGGCCCGATTCGTTAAAATGGTATCAGAGCCGACTCCCGCCGCCTGTGGCGCCACAGCGAGGACACTGTGCTCCCAAGGGGGGGAGAGTGTGACGGCCCAAAGCGCGAGGGCGCGTCTCCTGTCCCACATCGCTTAGGAGGGAGTCTTGGGGCTAGTTTATAAGGCTTAGGTCACTCTAACCCGTGTGACGTGTTTCACGTACGCTTTCACTGTGCTGAAAACAAACCCGTGAGAGAGGACGGCGGTGGCCGGGCCTTCAAAGCAGACAATATCGGGTTGGGGGAAGGTGGCCAAGGGCCGAGGCCTTACCCCAGACGACGCATTTCACGTATGTTTCCGCTGCACTGAAAACAAACCCGTGAGGAGGAGGTTGCTGCGTGCATGCCTCCAAAGCGGACAATATTGGGTTGGGGGAAGGTGGCCGAGGGCCAAGGCCTTTACCCCAGATGATAGGTTTTAAAGCCGTGAGAACTCAGTGTCCAAAACGAATAATATTATACAGTGAAGCCCGAGTCATTACATTAAAAAGGCCTCTTAATGCCCCCCAAAGAATACCCTCTTGGCGGGCAACGAAGAAGTCCGAAATTTTTTTGAGTGTTAAAGGGTTGTGAGCCCAAAAAAAAAGAGTGAGCTTTTTTTGTAAGAAATGAGAGAATTTTGAATTGAAAATATTAGTAGGTGTCAAATTATGTATGTTCTAGTTTAAGAAAAGCTAGGTTTCATCCCTTGATTAGCTCTAGATTAGCTTGACTTAGGGCGAGAAATGTGCACCAGAGTGTGCCCATAAACCTAGAAAACCCAAAAGAATTTCGAAGAGTTGAGACCAGTTGGTCTAGGTAGGGGAAAACGAGAATTTTGGGGGAAAAATGAGAGATGTTTGAGGCAAAGCATGACTTGGGAATCAAACTAGGACACACCTAGTAGAAATAGATGTCAAATTAGTATTTGAAAGATGTCCAAGCGTAGACTTTTGGATACAAACAGAATACCTTCGTGGTCAATTTTCTTCCTTGTAGGTCTTCATTCTAGAGTTGAGGAGGTCAAATTTGTGCAACTTTAGTAGGCAATTTCTTGCTTTCTTTGGCTAAGAACCTCGTGACACAGCAACTAGAAACAAGCTTAGGATTATTTAATGTAATTATCTGCATTTTGAATAATTTCACACGGATCTAAATTTCCATTTAGTTCATGGGGATCATATCATTGGGCTTATAACACGGCCATGTATATTCCTTGCCTGACTTGAATCGGGTTTTCTTTCCCACATTTACCGCAGTGTACTTCAATAAAAATTTTGTTAATTTCTATTTCTAGATAGGTTAGGTTTAGTTTAGAATCATAATGAACCTCTTAACTCTAAACCTATACTTTTCACCCTCCCTAAGACGGAAAAGGAGGGTTGCAATAGAATTTGATTTTTTTTTTCATTATTTATGAAATTTTTTTCCATTGGCCCATTTTTCTAAGTGATCCAAGTACCAAAAAATTGTAAAAATGATTCCCAATAGTAAATTTTCAACAAAACAAACAGACTACTTATGTATCTTCCCTAGTGCTATTCCTAAAGTCATAATTAACCAAACATTTTCTTTGAATCCACATATGCACCTGATATATACCATAGTCATGATTATTGGGATGTGGTTCATACTCCTCATTGATAAGGACCTAAGGGGTTATGGGGGCAGTGCCCTGGAGCTCTTAGAGGGCTTTTATAGACTAAGCCCATTTTCATAGATAATTTGTCCTTGGGCCCATGAATAGCTACTAAGTATGTATAATCTCTTTCTTATGTGTGAAATGTTAATTGTAATAAAATTATCTACTAGATGTAGCCCTAATTTAACAGTGAATCAAGATAAAATCCTCTTTTTTGCTTTTACTTTCTAATTCTTTGTGATTGTGCGCCGAATCCTAACAATGATAGCCCAACACAAATTCAAATGTCTAATTGTGCACTTAAAAGGAATCAATTTATCCTTTGCCTCTTCATCTATTTAGAAGGAGTTCACAAACTGCAAAACTCCAACCACAGCAGATCTGAAAACATTACAAACTTGCTTTTACTTTCTAATTTTTTTGTGGTTGTGCGTCGAATCCTAACAATGACAGCCCAACACAAATTCAAATATCTAATTGTGCACTTAATATAAATCAAATTATCTTTTACCTCTTTATCTATTTAGAAGGAGTTCACAATCTTCGAAACTCCAACCACAAAAGCACCGAATTATGGGCTTGATTACTCTCCTGCGATCCTTGCCCTTTTTGGGGACTCATCTATGAACAACCCATTTACAGTCAGCCGTGATTCATACAGCTGCTAACCCCAAAATCCGGCGACGCTTATACAGAAAAAAGAAAAACGTGGATCGTCACCGTGACTGCGGATGTCTACATCTTGGAGAAAAGAGAACGACCAATCACTGTGAGTGTTGAAGATAAGATCATTTATGGATGAGGCCTCTTTGGATTCTACTCTACACGTGTTTAGCATGGATTCTCAACGTGGAGACACCGCACGGGATTCCACAGAAACTAATGCATTAAGCCCACAAAAGAATCACGTTTACAGTATCAGCTACGATTCTATGAAATATTGTGGTGAAATCAAGAATCACGTGTAAGATATCATGTTTTCACTTCGTGAAGTGCAATTTTGATCGCTTCTTTTCCTTGATACTCAATTATGTTGGTTTCTTGATCATCAATCACCAGGTGGCCTGTTACTTATTTTGCTCTAAACTGTCCTTTCATATGCAACACCGACATCATTAAAATATCACACACGACTCGTTTGCAGGATTTATATGCTCTTTATATACACGCAATCTCCCTTTATCCTTGAGTTTAAGCTTTTTGGATCGGGTGTTCTATTGCCATGGATACACAGTCCAATGCCTTATGGTGTCTTTATTTTACTGAAAATTTCATGATAAAGAAAATATTTTCAAGACAAATGGTTAATATTCATTTATTCAATAGTTTAAAGAAAGTGATTTCTTTTCTTACTAAAATTGAAGTTATTTTTTCCCAATGTAAGTTTATTGTTTTCAATTCATTGAAAATGTATTTTCTAGATCTAATTAGTTTTTCATCATTTAAATACTGGAAAGTTAGAAAATAATTTCCCATAAGTAATTTTCCTTCAAATAAAAGGACTATTATCATAGAAACTCAGATGATTTTCCCTTGATGATATTGCAATTCCATTAAAAAAAAAAAAAAAAAGTCCTTAAATATTTGTGTGGACGATGGAGAAAAGCAGGGGAAAGTGGGTGGAGGGGCAACCATCCATGTGAGTTGGCCGCGGACCTCGCTGTGCCTTGGACCAACCACATGGTGCCATTTCCAGTCTTCACAATTCCTTTCGCCCTTTTCTCACAGTTTAAAGCTGACCGGTGACATGATATCGATATCATCGATGAGGATGGTCAGGGACCTTTTGCTTTTTCTATAATGCATTTTTGATTATTTGTTGCTTGTCTAATTATTACCTAAAATGGGGCATTTCCCGTTTTTGCCGGTCGTTATCCTGATGTCGCACTCAAGGTTGATGAGGACCGAATGTGATTCTAATGTTTTGGGCCGGAGCAATTGCTACTGAAAATATTAAATTATTCTTTTATCATTTTTAATTTCCTTTCAACAGTTTGAAATTGTAAATATGTATCTTCTAAAATACAAGAATATATGAAGTGTTATCGTATCCAGGCTTTAAATACAAGCCTCCCAAAACATGACCTCAGTAGTTAAGAAATGGTATTTTTTTTCCCTCTTTATTTCTACTTTTGCATTTAAAAAAAGATCATGTTTTTGCTTTATAAGGAGGTTTTACTTTATTTGTCAAAGTGAAAAGGAAGCACCACCATCCATTCCTTCTCGTGGACCCAGGAAACGTGATTTCCTCTGGTCACCGCGTGGGAAACGGAAGAAAGCAAAAAATGATGGCAAAATTGACAGAAAAATGCAAATTAAGACAGAAGTATTTCATGTGCTTTTTAAGACAAACGTATTTCATATCGCTTGATTACGAATTAATGTGCTCTTTATATACATGTATCTCCCTATGTCTATTAGTTTAAGCCCTTAAATGGGACATTTTAACATGATATTAGAGTTAAGTCTTGCCTCAATTTACTTTATTGCATGCAAGTTCAAATTCATCAAATTCCACGTGTTATTTTATATCTAGTTTGTACTTGAGAGGAATGTTAAGTATTTCACTTCATTTGTTTCCGGGGCTCATATGCATTTAAGATATAAATAGTTTCCTTTCACCTATTATAACTTAAACTTTCAATTTGGACATTCTAATGTATGCTTCGCAAAAATCAAATGGAATTTATACCAAATTTGAGGACGTAAAAATCTAAATTTACTTTGGATGTATGGAAAAGTAAAAACAACCGTACATCAAACGTGTTAAAATTGATCTAATGCTACTTATAAATCATGTTATCATTTCATCTTCAAATATACCATGGCCTTGTTAAAATGGGTTATAAACGCATTTCTTAACCCATATTTGATGGCGGAATGAATATACAATTTATCTATGTTTAGTAAATGGGGGTTATAATGGCAAAACTCAAAAAAAGGGGTGAATAATGGATTTACAATTTACATAAATATAATAATTTTTCTGACTTTCTTTTCACCCTCTATAAGAAAATAATGGACTTCTCGGACTATTCCAAGTTCAAAGTCTTGGTGGGCTTTGCAAGATAAGCCTGGCTTCACTCTTATTAAAAATATTAAAATGGCTTCTTCTTTTCCACGTTACTTTTTATTTTACTAATCTTCTAATTTTTGTTTGTTAGTTATTAGAGTATTTTTCCTTAGTTGCATTTGGCATTGTCATTTTTATGTAATATTCCAGTCTTAGTTCTTGTCATTGCAATCCATAGTTAACATAAACCATCTTCTTTAATATTTTACATTCAATTTAATTAAAATTTCAATTCCCCCATGTTATTCATTGCTAATAAATAAGTTCACTAGCAAGTATTAATTTTCTCTTATTCTTCATTAAGGATCGACACAAAAATTGAAAATTCCATGCAATGTTGAAAGCTAATTATTTAGCATCTTATAGTCGAAATAATGATTTTATCCAAATGACACATATGCATGAAGAGTTTAAAGTGGGTAAATAATGTGGATATGGATTTTCATAAGTTGGATTAAATATGGAAGTATTTTAATAAATGAGTTGAGTTGGGCATGATCAAGTATAGGTCACTAAATTCATATCACATATAAATAGGTCAAAGCAAGTTAAATGAGTCAATTTGAGTTGGACCATTTTCAATCTGATTTGCCAATTCACTAAATTCATATCACATATAAATAGGGCATGCGACCACAATGGTGGAATTTTGGTAACTCGTGTCTTGTTACTGCAATCGAACCGAAATAGAAAGAGGACTAGTCCCAGTTAAGGATTCACATCTCCTTTCTTCCTTTTTTTATGACGAAGAAGTCCGCATTAGGTTTTTGGGCAGTACTTCTGTTGAATAGAAAATTAGGGAGAGTTGCAAGTAAACTTGACATCTTACACAAAGTCTCCCCATAACGTTCGTCGACAAACGTGAAATGGACTTCTGACATTTTTATTTTTTTAAATTTTTATTGCCTCCGTTTCTGGTAAAATTGCAATTGCAACGTATCGCTTGAGCATGGCAGCTTGCTATCTGATGACTGCAATGACGAATATTTCCATTGCTTTTTCCTCTCCTTTTTTTTTTTCCGGTATTGTTGACCTGTTGAAAATCAGGTGTGAAAAATGGGTAGAAACGAGAAAGACTTCTATCGCTTAGTTCGTGCGTAAGAGCCTAATTGCACACAGAATTTGGAGTGCAACCAAGACGCAAATCGGGGCTTTTTTTGTTTAGAATTCAGTTAACCTAAGAAAAGAAGTATTTATTTCTCGTTTTCTTGCAAAACTTAAAATGCGTTCAATTTTTAGAAAATTGTAAAATAAATTTACACATGCATCTAAGTGTCAACATTTGCATATCGCAAAAATTCTAGATCTTAGGGCTAAGAAAAATCAAAGTGCATCCATCGCAAATTTTAAATTAAACGAAAAGTGAAGACCGTAAGTTTATATTCAAACGCATTATAAAATCAGGACTGTACACATGTGCAAAATATGTATACCAATGATCATGAAATGACCCAATTTTCTTTTTTTCTTTCTTTCTTTCTTCCTACTTTATATAATTCTCTTTTTGTTATTTTTTAGTCTGCGTGTGTCCAAAAAATTGAAATCGAAAATTGACCTCAATGATGGAAAAGTGAGGATATAGAAATAAAATTTGAAGGCCCATCTTCATGTTTTTAATTGATGACAACATCAAAAACAGGGTATTTTGCCAAAAATTTAAAAAAAAAAAGAAATAAAAAGAGAGAATTCAAAAATTGTGATTGTCCACATTAACAACCAAGCGTGCTATGTAAAACGACTTGCACTGATTAGATCATCACGTCAGCAATTTTTAGTCTAATATAACCAAATAGACCATAATGGAAAATCGTCAAAAGTTTTAGACAATATTAACTAAATTGAAAAGTTTAGAATTGAATAAGTGGTTGTCTTTAGATTTTTTGGACAATTCTCCCATTATTGGTAAAATGTCTTGGGAGGGAGGACGAACAAGAGGTATCTGCATCTTTTTCATGATTATAAGGGCTATAACAACAAAGCAAGAAACCTTAAATCTAATTGTTGGATTGAATCAATGTGGAGAATTGCGTTGCAGTGTTATTCAAACTGAGATAAAGAATCTGTTTGTTAAGTTCACCAAAAAAAACAAAAAACAGAGAGAGAAACGTCAAATTTTCTTTACTTTTTTAAACCAAAAGTTGAAAGAAAAGAATGAGAAATGTGAAGTATGTGGAAACACATTATCAAAAGAATGCATTACCAAGCGAGATGATATAGCTTTCTGAAATTTTCAAAAAAGATAATGCTTTTAATCATAAATTTATACTATAGATGTACGTAATTCAAACATAAGAATTATGAAAGAGAGATAGATGGGAATGTGGAAAAAAAAAAGTCTATATGAAAAAAATCGAAGAAAGAGGAAGGAAGGAAAGAAGGGACTTATGAAAAAAATAAAGTCCATTTTTTACACTTTGTAAGGAAGAAGACGGTAATAATTATCTTTTATAGAAATATGTCACCTTCATCCTTTAAGTAATCGTGAAAGCTTTTACCGAGAAAAATCAGCTGTTCGTTCGAAAAGTAGCCAAACTAACCATATACTTAGGCTTAGGATATTTTTTATTTACAAAAAATAAAGTAATTTTCCTGAATTTAATTGTAGGTTTCCTTTAATTATGAATATTTTTTCTATTGAATCATTTTTATAAGCGATTCAAGTATCAGAAAATGAGAAAAATGATGTTCTTACGAAACAAACGGATTATTTATGCATCTTAATGCCATTTCTAATGGCATAATAAACCGAACCTTTTCTTTGAATTCACACGCACCCAAACCATGCCAAATTTGTGATAGCCCAAGCCTTCACAATTTCTGAAACTCCATCGATGAGAGCTCCAGAAAAGACGATGGGGCTCGATTCCTCTCCTTCACCTTTTGCCTTTTTGCGGTCTTATCCGTGATTTATGCAGCTGCTGACCCCAAAGTCCGACACCAACATTTAAGAAAGAAGGATCAATACCACGACAAAAAAGGGAGAAGAATCCGACGCACATTTTGGCAGATTTCAGGGTGCAACTGAAAAGCAGAGAAAGCAGAATGACCAGGCACTGTGGATGTCGGAGTTGGACGATGGTTGATTTTATTATGCCTTTTGAGACCACTTTGGATTCTTCTCTTCTCTGGTCTCGTGCTTTGCATGGATTCTCAACTTGGAGACATCCCGCGGGATCCCACAGAAACTGGCGCATTGAGATCACAAAAAAAATCACGTATGTATCAGCTAAGATTCCATGAAATATTGTGGTGAAATCAACAATCACGTGTAAGATATCATGTCTTCACTTTGTGGAGGATACTTCTGGTCGCTCCTTATCCCTTGACGCTCAATTATGTTAGCTTCTTGATCCCAGGGTAGCTTATTATTCGTTCTGATCTAAACTTTACTTTCATATGCTATATCGTCATCATCAGAATATCTCACATCACTTGTTTGCGAGATTTATATACTCATTATATACATGCAGTTTCCCTTCACCTTTGAGTTTAAACTTTTTAAATTGGATTTTCCATTGGATTACCATTTGACTCCTTTCCAGCCAATGGGTGGACTAAAGAATAATAAACAATGGATTTTATTCACTGTATTTATAGTGCGTTTGTTTAAAGAAAAAAACTTCATGATTAAGGAAAATGATTAGTTTTCGTTTATTTAGTAATTTAGAAAAAGTAATTTTCTTCTTACCAATAGAGAAAGTTACTTCTTCAATCTAAGCTCATTGTTGTCAATCTAGAGAAAACATTTTCCATAGATCTTATTAGTTTTCCGTTATCTAAACATTGGAAAGTTAAAAAATAATTTCCTAGAAATAGTTTTTATTCAAAGAAATGGACCCTAATTATACCAACTTGATGATTTTCTCATGATGATAGCTCAATTTTTTTATAAAAAAAATCCTTAAATATTTGCGTGGACGGTAGAGAGAAGCAAGAGAAAGTTGGGGGAGGGGCAATACATCCAACATGAATGGGTCACGGGCCTTATTGTGCCTTGGACCGACCTCATGGTGTCATTTCAATCTTTGCAATTTCCTGCACCTTTTTCTCGTGATTTATAGAATATTATTGAAAAGGCTGTATAGGGACCTTTGCTTTTTCTATGATGTATTTTTAATTATTTGTTGCTAGTCCTTTTTTTTTTTTTTGGAACATTGCTTGTCTTTTCATTACCGAAAACGTGGCATTCTCTGTTTTTGTCGGTCGTTATTCTGTTGTTGCCATTGAAAATATCATTAATTTATCATTTTTATTTTCCCTTCAGCAATTTAAAATTGCAAATATGTATCTTCTAAAATCAAAGAAAAAATGAAGAGTTATCGAATTCAGGCTTTAAGTACAAGCCTACCAAAACATGACCTCAATACTTAAGAAATACTTTTTCTCTCTCTTTGTTTCTACTTTTGCTTTAGAATGAGACCATGTTTTTTTCTCTATAAGGAGGTTGTACTTTATTTATCAAATTGAAAAAGAAGCACCATCCCACTCCTTCTTGTAGGCCCTAATAATGTGATTTCCTTAGGTCACCAAGTGAGAAACGTAAGAGAGCAAAAAAGAAAATATGGCAAAATTGATAGAAAAAGCAAATTAAGACAGCATTTTACATCACTTGTTTACGGATTAATGTGCTTTATATATACATAGATCTTCTTTTACCTATTATTTTAAGCTCTTAAAATGGACATTTGAGACAATTTTTGCTCTAGTTTATTTCCTGTGTGTGGGTTTTGATTCAACAAAATCCACCTGTTATTTTGTATCGGACTTGTACATGAGGGGTTAAAGTATTTCACGTTGTTTGTTTACAAGACTCATCTATTTTTAGGTTTTGTTCGTTTCGTGGAAAATAATTTTTTAAAAACGTTTTTCGGATTTTTCGACGTTCGTTTCACGAAAAATGAATTTCAAGGAAACTATTTTTATTTTCCTTTTCCTTGATCTATCTTATCTTATACCTCTACAAATCCTCACTTCCTCTTCCCTTTCTTCTTCTTCTTTTTTATTTATTCAAATTATTTTTTAATTTTCTTTTTCTTTTTTAATTCAAATTATTTTTTAATTTTCTTTTTCTTTTTTGGAATTTATTTTTTAATTTTCTTTTTCTTTTTTAATTCAAATTATTTTTAATTTCCTTTTCTTTTCTATTTCTTTTCTTTTTTTCCTTCTTTTTTTCCTTTTTTTTTTTTTTTTTCTTTTTCTTTTTTTTTTCCCATCTTCTTTTTCTTGGCTAGTCGTCGGCTGTCGCTAGGCGAAGCTCAAGCTTGTTGATCTCAAGCTCACGTTATGCACTCTTGCTTATCATTTTTTTTTTATTTACTCTACCGTGCAATTGTACATTGTTTAAGTAAAAGGCTCTACATGCTTTACTTCTTTTTTCTTTTGTTTATTAGAAGACAAAAGGCGTAGGGGGAGAACAGGCCATTTAACTGAAAGATTCTCATTAGGCTTGTATATGTTTTGATTCTTTTCTCTTTTGCTTCTTTTTAAAATCCATACAAACATTTTTTAGAGTAGATGAAAGTTTGGTGATGATGAAGAATAAAAATATGAAGTAAGTTTGCTTGAATTTAAAGGCAAGTTCATATTTGATAGATTTATAGATCGATAAGTGATGCATGCCTAAGCGGTGAAGTGTTAGAAAATATTTTCTTACGAAACACTAGAAAATGTTTTTCAAAATATTTTCAAGTTTTAGTCGAACACTAGAAAATATTGTCATTTTTCTAAAAAATGACTTCTAGAAAAATATTTTTCGGAAATGGCCTATTTTCCGCAAAACGAACGGACCCTTTAATATACATATCTTTTCCCACTACCTATTAGCTTGAATTTTCAAGTTGGACATTCTAACATAGACTTCGCAAAAACAAAAGGAAATTATGCCAAATGGGAGCACATGAAAACCTAGATTTACTTTGGATGTATGAAAAAGTAAAAACAACCATGTAACATAAGTGTTGAAATTGATCTAATGCTACTCATAGATCATGTTATTATTTCGCCTTCAAGCATATCTTAGACTTCTCAAAATGGGTTATAGACCCATTTCTTAACTCATATTTGATGGACTAGGTCACTATATTAATGTGATATAAATAAGTTTAGAATGGCAAAACACAAAAAAAATATGAATAATAAATTCAATTTATCCAAATTCAACCCATTTTTGCGACTCTCTCTTAACCTTTTTATGAGAAAATAATGGACTCCTCATACTATTCAAAATTCAAAGAAGTCTTGGTGGGCTCCGCAAGATGCGCCTAACTTCACTTTTATTAAACTTTTCTTTCATTCATGGTATTAACATCGTCGGAATATCACACGCGACTTGTTTGCGAAACCTACACGCTTTTTATATACAAACAATTTCTCTATATTCTTGAATTTAAGCTTTTTGGATTTGGTTTTACATTGCCCTAGATACACTGTTCGACGCTTTTCCAACAAGATGGGTGGGACTAGAAAGAATAATAAACAATAAATTTAGAACTTGTATTTAGAGTGCGTTTGTTTCATTTGAAACTTTACGGAAAATGATAAGTTTTCATTTGTTCAATAACTTAGGAAAAGTAATTTCTTCTTGTCAAAAGAGAAAGTTGTTTTCTTCAATCTAAATTTGTTATTTTTAGTTCATGAAAATCATTTTTCATAGGTTTAATTAAATTTTTATCATTTGAAAATCGAAAAGTTGAAAAGCAATTTTCGTTAAGACAAACGGACCTCAATTATACTAACTCGATGATTTTCTCATGACGATAGCAAGAAATTCCTTAAATATTTGTGTGGACGGTAGAGAAAAGCAGGGGAAAGTGGGGGAGGGGGATCCATCCATCGTGAACGAGTCGCGGACCTTATTGTGCCTTGGACCGACCACATGGTGTCATTTCAGTCTTCACAATTTCTTTACCTTTTTTTCATGATTTATAGAATATTATCAATAAGGATAATCGGGGATCTTTGCTTTTTTATATTATTTATTTTAATTAGAATTAATATAATAAAAAATCATAAACTATTACACATATGATAAATTTACTACAGACTAATTTTTTTATCACTACAAACCCCAAATTGATACACTTATAATAAATTTACTCTCCGTTAACTTCCATCAAATTTTACTATTAAATTTGTTCATGGGCATGACATACCCATAGGGTTATACCATAAAAAAATTCCCAAATACCTATAATAAATTTATTTCAAATTAATTTTTGTAATCATTAAAAATCTCAAACTAATACACGCGCAACACATTTATTGTGACACATTCACAAAAAAGTTTTGTCAAGGTGGTGCAAATCATAAGGTGGACCTTTCAAGCCTAACGCTAGTATTAAATCAAACACGCCAAAGGAGTCATAAACCAACAATGGTAATGGCAATAATGTTATAGGAACACCGTGGGGCAGCTTGGAACTCTTGAAATGGTCGAATAAGATCTCATGGCTAGGGGTGATCGGGTCCTGTAGGGTTTAGACCTTGACCCTATACTCGATCCTATTATAACAAGTTCCCCTTTTTTTGGATCATGTATCCAACCTTATTTGTATTGGACTTTATACTTGACTCACCCTATTTTTTCGATCCGGTTCTAAGATCAACTTTGTTTCCACCGAACCTATTTTGCAACCTCCAATATCTTATACAATTTCGAATTTTTTACATTAATATATGCAAGAAAATAATGTAATCCTCATAATTTGCATTGAAACATTAAGCACTTATAATAAATAAATACATAAACTTTTTGACTAAATGAAAAAATTAAGGATCTACGAGCTAATAACCATAAATCAAATCATAAGGCAAAGCAACATTGCATAAACATTAGCAACAAACATTGGTCTAATATTAGTTTATTCCCACCACTACTACATAAAATGTTCATTTATGCAAGAATAGCTTCTCCTACAAAAGAAAAGTTAGGCAAGCCAATTCACTTGGTACACAAAAATTTAGTGGCTACAACGCCGTCCGTCCATCGGATGGTGCGGGAGGGGAGCCGGTGGGGGAGGGAAGTGAGTGAGGAAGAGGAATGACGAAGGAGGAGTGACGAAGGAAGAGTGTTGTACATGTTTGAGAGAGCCAAGAGGAAAAACACCATGTGTTGTGGAAGTAAGAATAGAAATCAGGGAACAATAGGGTTTTAGACCTCTACTTACAAAATCGGTGTGAGAACCGATTGCCAGGTGGGTAATCACTTGGAACCGGTTCCCAGGTGGGTAATCACTTGGAACCGGTTCTCAGATTGGTTTCAACGAGAACCGGTTCCTGGACCGGTTTCAACGGAACCTGCCCCAACCCCGGGTTTTCCCATATGGGCGCTCCCGATTCTCGATATATACCTGGTCCGGTTGCACACTCCTACTCATGGCTTGTTGTCCAGCCCTTAAAGCTTGCTGGATAGTGAGTACTTAGTGCCCATTTTCCCATTCAACAATCCCAAGCGAACTCTAAAATTTGCGTGTGCATAAGATGAGCGAATACGTGCGTTCACTGGAGGCGGGTTTGACAGTGTGCATGTGTATGGGTACCAAGCGTGCCACGCCTGTGCGTTGGTTCGGTCGTTGCGCGCATGCTAGGCACTCTTGCCCAGCCTACGGACCATTGAGTGAGGTCTTGGCGACATCTTGAGACGGATATGCGTATCGAGGCACCCTAGGGATGGTCCCGAGGGCCCGCTGTCGTGTCAAGACGTTTCGGGTTCGCTCCATATCGTTTAATGGGCAAATTGGCACTGAGTACTCGCTATCCAGCGTGCTTCGAGGGCTGGACAACAAGCCGTGAGATATTATTTGGCCATTTCGAGAGTTCCAGCTGCCCCACGGTGGTCCCATAACATTATTGCCAGCATCGTTGTTGGTTTATGATGGCATTGTTGTTGGTTTATGACTCCTTTTGACATGTTTATTTTAATACTAGTGTGAGGCTTGAAAAATTCACCGTATAATTTACACTAATTTGATGAAATTTTTGTGTAAATATATCATGAGTGTACTGATTTGAAATTTCTGATGATAAAAAATATTAATTTAAAGTAAATTTATTCTTAATATATTAATTTAAAGTTTTTGTAATATTAACTCCATTTATTATTCGTTGCTCGTCAATCATTACCTAAAATGTGACATTTCCCAATAGTCGCCGAACGTTGTCCTGTTTTCGCTACTGGAAATATTATATAATTCTTTTATTATTTTTATATTCCCTTCAACAATATTAAATTGCAGATATGTATCTTTTAAAATAAAAAAATATATGTGGAGTTATCGTTTCAGGCTTCCAATTGAAGCCTGCCAAAACATGACCTCGGTAGTCAAGAAATAGGTTTTTTCTCTCTTTCTTTCTACTTTTTCTTTAGGATGAGATCATGCTTTTTCTCTCTAAAAAGAAGCGCCATCCCGTTCCTTCTCGTGGGCCCTAGAAGTGTGACTCCTCTTGCCACCGCGCGAGTAACGTTAGGGTGAGTTTAATAACGATTATATTTTCAGAAACAGATTTTGACAAAAAATGATTATTTTTTATCTTTGTTAAAAATTTTAAAGATTTTAAATTTGTTTAAAAACTGTCCAAAATTTTCAATTCGGAATAGAATTGCGTTTGATCACGCCGTCTTCATTGATTATGTTCTAAATCAATTTCTTTTAATTTTTAAATAATTTTTTTCTTTTTTTTTTTTCTTTTTTTCCTTTCTCTCTCATGTTCTTCTTCCGGTGGCTGGCAACCTCATCGGAGTGTCGTCGGCCCTCATCGGCCGAGCCTCACTGGTGGCCAAGCCGCCTCACCGGGCTAGGCGAGGCTTGGTGAGGCCTGCCTGGCCACTAGTGAGGCCCACCTGGCCAGCGGCGAGGCTCAGCCTCACTAGTCATGAGGCTTGCCTAGCCCCGACAAGGCCCAACCTCGCTAGATCTGGCAAGGCCGAGCCTCACCGGTGGCCAGGCGGGCCTCACCGGGGCTGAGTGAGTCTCACTAGGGCCAAGCGAGCCTCGCCCAACCCTCCGGTGAGCTCGCAGGTGGCCAAGTGGGCCTCCTGGAGCTCGCCAGACTAGTTGTCGGCAACCAGCGGCGACGACAGCGGACATGGCGAATCAGTAACCATTGGATGGCGGTCAATGAAGAAGAAGAAAAGAGAATAATAAGAGAAAATGGAAGAAGAAGAATTGGTTTTGATTTTTAAATTTGTTCTCGAAGCAAGAATCAACTTTTTTCTTATTCTTGATTATGTTCCAAATCTACTTCCGGAAACAAAAAAATAAATAAAAATTTGTTCCTGGGAACAAAAATTTTATCAAACGCGATTCTATTTTCAAATTAATCCCGAACAAAAAAAATCAGAATTAGGCACTGTTTGGATGGTTACCAAACAGTGCCTTAGAGAGCAAAAAATGACGGCAAAATTGATAGAAAAAAGCAAATTAAGACAGCATTTTCTCGATGCAAAGTATTTTACATTGATTGCTTGAGAATTTACGTTCTTTATATATATATATACTCCCTCTATGTTTTACTTTAAACTCTTAAGTTGCACATTTTAACAAAATATTGGAGTTGAGTTTTGCTCCTATTTATTTCCTATGCACAGATTCCAATTTGTCAAATTTCATGTATTATTTGTAGCTGATTTGTACGTGAGATGGGTGTTAAAGAATTTCATGTCATTTGTTTACAAGGCTCATATGCTTTTAAGATCCATATCTTTTCCCTCTACCTATTAGTTTGAATTTTCAAGTTGAACAATTCTAATGTGGGCTTCACAAAAATCAAAGGAAAGTTATACCAAATGGGAGCACGTGAAAATCTAGATTTACTTTGGATGTATGAAAAGGTAAAAGCAATCATATAATAGAAGGGTTGAAACTAATCTAATGCTTCTCATAGATCATATTATTATTTAGCCTTAAAACATGCCATAGACTTGTCAAAATGAGTTATAAATCCATTTCTTAACCCATTTTTGATGGATTGACGACTAAGTCATTATACGAGTTAACTATATTTAGTAAAAGGATTATAAATAGGTTTAGAATGGCAAAACTCAAATAACATGTACAAATGAAAAGTCAAGTGAATTAACTTGGCGAATATGAATTTTCATAAGTTGGACTCAATATGAAATTGTCTTAATAAATGAGTCGGGTCGGTCATTAGTCATTGAATTTTATTGCATATAGATGAATCAATTTTTAGATTGGATCATATGTGACATAACTTGGCCTGCCTATTTAATAACCCTTAGCATATATATGACTCCGATAGAGGGATTTTGGTGACTCGTGCCTTGCTATGGAAATCGGATCAAAATAGCAAGAGGACTAGTCCCAGCTAAGGATTCACATCTCTTTTCTTCCTTTGTTTAAGACGAAGAAGTCCGCGTTAGGTTCTTGGGTTGCACTTCTGTTGAATAGAAAATTAGGGAGAGTTGCAAGCAAACTTGACATCTTACACAAGTCTCCCCATAAAGTTCGTCGACAAATGTGAAATCGACTTCTGACATTTTTTTATTTTTTGCCTACCGTTTCTGATAAAATTGCAATTGCATCGTATCGCTTGAGCATGGCGGCTTTGCGATCTGATGACTGCGATGACGTATATTCCATTGCTTTCTCCTTTCCTTTGTTTTGTCTTGTCTTTTTTTTCTTTTTGGCATCGTTGACGACTTGAAAATCAGGTGTGAAAAATGGTAGAAAAGAGGAAGACTTCTATCACTTCGTTCCTACGTAAAGCTATGAAACACCAACACTCTTCAAGAGCTTTCGTGTCGTGTCAGACACTTTGACGCGTGTCCGACACTCTTCGATACTCTCGAATACTCTCTGACACTCGGTCAACATGTGACAGAAAATCCGACAACCAGTCAACTTTCTTAACATTCTCCACACTCGAGTCAAAATTCTGACATACGAGTTTCTGACATGTGATTCTAATATCAATGTCAATTTTAAAATTCAATAAATTAGAGGTCAAAATATATATATGTGAAAAATATAAAATGTGAAAAAATAAAACACAATAATAAAAATAATAAATGGAGAAAGAAGAAAAATCTAGTTTTCTCTTCTCTTCGACTCCCACTTTCCGTGATATGCAATTCACCCCTTAAGTTTTTTTTTTTTTTTTCTCTTCCAACATATCTAACATGTGAGTCAATAATATGGATTGCTTGTTTTTTCTCCAAGTTTTATGAATTATTGAAATATAGTTGAATTTATCAAATTGAAACAATGAATGATATTAATAAATGATAGATTAATGTTTTTAGTGTATATTCTTTTTAGGATTTTTTAAAAATTATTTATTTATGAAATTGATTCGAATTAATTTGATTGAAATAATCATAAAATGTATAAAAATATATTATTTAATATACAACGTGTCGGAATTCTCTATTTTTTTATAAACGACGTGTCAGCGTGTCGTGTTGTGTCGTGTCATGCCGCGTGTTGCGTGTCAGTGTCGGTGCTGCTTAGTATAAAAGATTTGAGTTGGGGCTTTTTTTCATTTATAATTCAGTTAAAGTATAAAAGTATTTAATTATCGTTTTTCTTGCAAAACTTAAGATGTTGTTCAATTTTTTGGAAAATTGTAAAATAAACTTACACTTGAATATAAGTGTCAACATTTGCATATTATAAAATTTCCGGATCTTAGGACTAAGAAAAAAAATCAAGGTGCATCCATCGCAATTACATGAAACATAAGTTTATATAGACGCGTTATAAAATCGGGGCTGTACGCATGTGTAAAAAATGTCAGATCCATTAATCATGAAATGACCCAATTTTCTTTCTTTATTCTTACTCTTACTTCATATGACTCATTTTTTTTTGTTTTTTAATTTTGGTCTGCGGGTGTCGAAAATGTAGAAATCGAGAATTGGCCTTCATGATGGAAAAATGAGGATATAAAATTAAAATTTGAAGGCCAATGTTCATGTTTTGAATTGATGCCAACATCAAAAAATCAGGGTTTTTTTTTTTTTTTTCAACCCACCCTACTATGGACATGTTGATTCGGGCGTTTCCCCCTCTTTCGATCGGAAGGAGGTTCGAGTCACCGCGGTCGCATTTGAGCGACTTAAGTGTGGTGCCGTGGAAGGTGGGTCCCCATGCTAGCGTTGCCTCAAGTTTATATCACCAGTTGTTGGCTGTACAACGGTTCCCGACTCACAAAAAAAAAAAAAGGGTTTTTAGCCAAGATAAATAAATGAAGAAATAAATAAAAGACATTAAAATTCGGGGTCCTGGCCTCTCTTGTCCCTGCCAAAGTCTTTGTAGCTGAGCTGTCCACGTCCATTTAAAACGTGCGCATCACAAAACCAAACCATATTCGACTCAAATGCGCTATGCCCTTTGGACTCTCAAAACTTGGTCGTATTCAAGAATTCCATTTTCGTATTTATGGATTGAGAAGTATTCAAGTAGATTAAACTATGTATCCTGCCTCCAAGTTTTGAGGTCATGGCAAAATGTCATATCTACAAACTGCTCATGTCATTTTCCCCTATAAAATGGAGTCGTTTAGTTTTTGCTAACTTGTCTGTGCAGTATTTTTGGTTCGAGTCCACATGTCTCTTGTACACATCAGCACCATAGCTACGTCATGCGCCACATCAACTAGCAAGGAAGGAAAATTTAATGATGCCTATTTTTATCTCTTGGGTGTACATTTGTGGGCTTTTCTGGGTCTTTTGAAAAGTTAAGATAATTTTCTCCACCAAGTAAAATTTCATGAGAATTTTTCGGGAATTGGCTTTAAAAGTTATGTACCGAGTATTACTGTACCAAGTATTGATAAATTAAGTCCGAATTCATAAAATATTGACTAATCTCATGAATTAGGTGAAAAAAAGAAATTAAAGAGAGTGATCCAAACATGAAATTGTTTACACTTACTAGCATGAGAGAAGAAAAGAAGTGTAAAGTTCTTCCATAACCTTATGCTTGTGCTTTGTGATAAGTTAATGATTGAGAAATGGGGTTTAGATGGTCACTTTCTTCTTCGATTTTGATTAATCAAGAACAAGGAAAAAATCATAAATTTATTAAAAAATATCATAAACTTATTATATATATGATAATTTAGTCATAAATCTTTCTTTTTGGCCCTCTTTTTTTTTTGTATAGTTTTGTCATATCTTATATTCATTTTACAAGCAACATACATGTGTTATATGTTATGCGTAGCTTGTGAAACCCCACCTCCTCACTCATGTGTCTCCATCTTAGCCTCAAGATAGTGGGGAACCCCACTCCCCACTTGGCCACCGGGGCAACCTTAATTTAGTATTAAACCTTTTGACAATTTATTAATGTAGACTTTCAATCAATTTTCGTTGAAAATGGTGGACGTTGATATTGGCCATCCTACATGGCATATCTAGTGTTGATGTGTTAGAAAAATAATTCTAAATTTTTTCCTTTTTTTCCTTTCCTTTCTTCCTCTTCCTCCTCTCCCTTCTTCTAGCCATTTCTTATTAAAATTGATCAGAAAACTATGTTAGAAAAAAAATTCTAAATTTTTTCCATTTTTTCTTTCCTTTCCTTTCCTTTCCTCCTCCTCCTCCTCCTCCTCCTTCTAGCGATTTCTTATTAAAATTGATCGGAAAAACTATATTACTAAATTGTCAAAAGGTTTATAACTTGATCAACTAAATGAAAATGTCTATGGCTAAATTATCATCTATACAAATATGTTTATAACTTTTTTTGTCATAATTATGCCCCAGAATGTCCCCATTTTTCTACGTGGATGGCTCATGTTAGCTCTCCAAAAGCGATGCTCGTGCTGGCACTGATCACGAACTCGAAAGAATCGCATCACCCATACGTGATGCCTCTCTCCTCCTCTACCGACTAAGAGGCTGCCTTTTTCGCTTTTGTGACCAGAAAAGAGAGGAACGAAGTGGGCCTCGAAATGCATTTGCTCTATATCTCTCCCAAAAGCGCACACGACAAAGAGGAACCTAACAACATTCTTAACTTCCACGTTCTTTAAAGACTTTTTAATCAAAAGCAGAGTGGTGATTCCTTTTCCAGCTTCCATATATGCCCTACTGTGTAAAAGAATGGCTTGTATACATGGGAGAACTTGAACGGACGCTCTGGGGGAATCGTATCCTCTTCCCCTTTGTGATTGTCGTGTTTTTTAAATTCATGGCCTGGACATAGCTACAACTCTGACCTCGATCCCGATCGATTTTCTTTCCGTTATGATCATCCCGCTTGTATGATATCATGATCAACCGGGGTGATGTTCGTAAGCTTACTTATCGTAAGTCTTATTGTATGGAACTTTCAAGGCATGACTTTAGTTTGAAAGATACCAAATAAATTCATTATGTGTATGATTTTACACGATTGAAGTGGTGTAATCAAGCAAATACATTTTTTTGGAGTCTACGCATCCCGTCTAATCTTACTTTTGAATTTAGATGATTTTCTTTGATTTCTCTCTCTTTAGTGTTGCTGCTATTGATATCACTCGATAAAGATGATCCTAACAATTCATCCAAACTAATAAAGTCCAAACCACATTGGCCGGCCACCCATTTCCCTTTCGGGAAGGAGCTCCCTTCATTTGGTCTTTGCGCGCCCCCAGTCTTTCAGGGGAAGCCAGGGGCCATCCAGGGTGATCCCCCTCACCCCCATAAGGGGGTTGTGGCTGGGTGAACTAGTGGGGCCGGTATCTTTTTCCAACCCTGGATCCTGAGCTGTATCTAATCTTTCTTGGATGTCATAACCTTTTAAGATCTTACTAAGGATCTATTTTTACAGGATATTATCTCGGCCACTATATTTTTCGAGACGTGAGAGTTGCCTCTACGCGCTTTTGCACCGCGGTTCCTGCAGAAGTGCGGGGGTGAGGCACCGACCTGTGCCCAGGGAGTTTTTACGTGTGACTTTCACGGGGCTCTTTTAAGGTCCGAACGAGACCATCCAAACTAATAAAGTCCAAACCACATTTTGGAAAGTCTGGACAAGCAATGTCATCCTTCCTCATGAGCCCTCCTGCACAGACTCCTTCAGGCTCGTCGACATTAAATAGTCTTTTTTGGATGTGATATCTGATCCCATCCGATTCGATCCGACCTCCCCGTGCAATCATCAGGTGTACTCGCCTGCTTCTCTTTCCTCTCGTCTGGACGGACGAGTTTGCGCCGCCCGTACTAATTACGGCTCTGATCTGAAGAGAAGAGCCCGTACTAATTACGGCTCTGAAGAGAAGAGAGAATAGGATGGACGGGTCGGTGTCAAAGCGTGGCGGAGAGGGGACGATCGTAATTTGCGGGATCCTCCGCCCCACCGCAAGACCGCCATCATTCCAGTTCGTCAGAT
The DNA here is from genome assembly GCA_014182575.1 of Eucalyptus decipiens. Lineage (NCBI taxonomy): Eukaryota > Viridiplantae > Streptophyta > Magnoliopsida > Myrtales > Myrtaceae > Eucalyptus > Eucalyptus decipiens. The sequence continues at coordinate 28,556,811 of CM024609.1, read as the reverse complement.
TCTTTGGAAAGATGATTTGCGAATCATGCCGTTCCCCCTCTTTTTCGATGACCGCGACTTCCTTTTGGGTGGAGCGACCTCGCGTTTGTCTCGACCCGCTTTTCCCTCGCGTGCGTTCGGCCCCAGCCATCCTTTCGATCCTTTCATTCCATATCCCGCCAGACAATAATTTCTAAGGATGAGCACTTTTTAAGTTCCTTGTAAGGTGTATTTAGAATCTAACACCTATCATGTCACATATTTTAGAATGAATTCTAGATTTTACCCAATTCTATGTCTATTATTAATTAAATAATTATATTAAATAATTCCACCCGTCGATATAATTTATTGACTACAACTTATATTTAAATATAGGAAAATAAAAGTCTCAATCATAAAATAATAACTCAAATTAGTGATTTTAAATTATATACTTATCATTGGACGCCTTAAGATATATCGTATAAAAACATAAATTTTAAAAAAAAAAAACATGAAAGTTAGTTTCTGATTTCAACTTTTAGATTTCATATTTCACTTACTAAGCATCCTGAACTTACCTATCGAAACAAATCTCCGAATTTTTATAATATTTTATACATATTGAAATGTGTTCATTCGATTTCACACGTACTCATTTATAATATTTTTTGTCGCCGATCCTGTCGAGCGAATGTGAACCCGTCTTACGAAAGTAAAACAGGTAGAAAAATCGACCTTGTTCCCATTGGGATTCCGCGTGGACGGCCGGGGCAAGCCAGTAGTTTCAAAGCTCGAATGAATAAGGAAGTACGTGGGAAAAAGTATTAGAGCAGTTCGCGGTTCGACACGTTTTTCTATAGTTATATCATAATGGGTATTTATATATCTATCTACACCATTTATTATTTATATCCACTGGGGCAAACAAATTTTGCAGGTATATATATGCTCCATCCGGGCTCCAGCGGAAGGCTGCAGAGGGGAAGAGAGAGAATCTGCAGACAGACAAGGGAGAGGGAAAGCGAAGGGAAGATTTTGCCACTGCTTCTTCTTCCTCCTCCTCCTCTCGGTTTCCCCCATCTTCATTCTCGCTTTCTCTCACTAGATTCCACGGCAGACGTTACTTCGTTGTCCCAACTGTTATTAACCACAGGCAAGATCTCCTCTCCTGCTCTTCATCTGTCCACGAAAGTTCGGTCTTTTCCTCGAATGAGCTGGCTCGTATATCCTTGGATTGCGTCCTCGATGTCTCTTCGAGTCCTGGGTCCCTTCGTTCTCGGTTAAAATGAAGTGGGTTCGGACAAAAATCGATGCTTGAGTTCTTTCGCGTCGGAAAAAATTTAAAGTTTCTTTCTTTCTTTTTTTTTTTTTTTTTTTTGTTTTTCCTTCTCGTTTTCCATTGATGGTATTGAAATGGGTATGCTGCTGAATGCTGGGTATGCGTGGAAAGAGAGGAAAAGAGAAAGTGATTTTCACCCGACCGACCAGACTGGGACTGTTTGGATTTTGAATTTGATGTCGTCGGTGTTGTCACTTTAAATGTTGGACTTTGATCACTGGGGTGCTTGGGGATTTCGAATAGAATTGGAAGTTATGTTTAATGGATTTTATATCCTTACTTTGAAAGGGAACTCGTGTTGTTTATTGTTGCTTATCGTAGATCTTCGTGATGTTAATTGGGTTATAAAATAATCTTCCTTCTTTGCTTGATATAGGGACCCGTTTTTTTTTTTTTTTTTTTTTTTTTTTCGAGCAAATTGATATTGAGACCTGACAAGCGAATTATTCTGTATTGTTATTTCAATCAACTCTTGCCTAATTTATAGCTGAAACGGCATATTTTGTTACTGGATTTGCTCTATATAATATGTTGCTTGGAATTTCTCCCTTTTTAGTTCTTTTGAGTTCTACCCAACAGGTATAGTTCTTCCATTGTCTTGTGGCTTTGATGCTCGCTGAGTAGCTGACGATCTGGTACTATTGTTTGAACTTGGTGATCTGGATGTGTTGTACAAGCTCTGTTTTCTGAAAATCTCGTGAATGATCGATTTGATATTTTTGTTGTGTGTGATACGTGGCCTTTCAGAACTTTTCCAATCACTGGCCTTATAATTCTATTTGCATGTTCATTATCTATTGTCAGATATACATGGAAGCTGTAAACTAAAGCAGCTTGTATATTTGCGGGTGTTTCTGTGCAAATTATACTTGAGCCGTTCTATTTCAAAGATTGCCTAATTTCTGATTGTTTGGTGGAACGTTCAGAGACTGGAGCCAGAGAAGAAAAGGATTATATATGGAGGGAGGCGCAGGAAGAGGTTTGGAATGCCTGAAGACTATGGATGGGAGGGAGAATAACGGGAATGGTTCAGAGAAGGGGATCCCTTCCTGTTGCTTAAAGGCTAGGGCCTCTGCCTCCGAGCTTGATGCGAAATGCCACTCCACTGTTGTTTCAGGGTGGTTCTCGGAGTACAAAACTTTTGCCGGTCTGTTTGTTGACTCTCACTGTTTGTATCTTTGATGTTTTAGGCCAATGCTCGGGATTTAGATCATTTGATGATTAGACTTTCTCTTTGGGACTAACATGTGATTATCAAGTTAACTAAGAACTTTATCCAATGTATTATACATAGGGTTTAGGAGCATAAGCTAGATAGGAGTTATATTGACACTTTCCAGATTCTGATCTCTGCAGCAGATGAAGCTTGCAAAGAGGTTTACTTCAACAACCCAATGTGGCCAGGTGGTTATTAGTCTCTGTTCTTTTATTTTGCAAAATTTATCTACTACCAGTATTCTTTTCCTGATGGCGAACTGTTGACACATGAAGAGTCACTTAACCACAAGCATTTTAGAGATTGAGGTTCTGCATCATTATATCAAGGAGTTGGGAACTTTGATTGTTATTTTTTTATATCTAACAGAGTTGAGATTGCTAAATTCCTGTCGAGTTTCGAACTCCTTTGGGTTAGTTTTTACCCTTGTTGTTCAGCCTTATTTAGCTTGGCATGATTAGGTGATTATATGGAAGTAACTTATGGCTACTTTTTTTTCTTTCCTAGCTGAGTTTTGGATATAGAATTTTGCTGGAAAATGCAATACTTCTTATAGCCATGGTGTATAAGTGTATGACTTGCATTTTCTTTGGCAGGGGAAGCACATTCTTTGAAAGTAGAGAAGATATTGTATGAGGGAAAGTCGGAATATCAGGAGGTCCTGGTTTTTCAGGTGCTTTTCTTCATTTACCTTTGGTGCTCCACTAATGTTGAGTTGGACGTAGAGAATGTGGCAATCAGTCTCAGAAAATTTTTCTGCAGTCCTCAGCATATGGTAAGGTGCTGGTTCTCGATGGCATTGTACAACTGACTGAGAAAGATGAATGTGCCTACCAAGAGATGATTACACATCTTCCCTTGTGTTCAATACTATCGCCGAAGAAGGTAACTTACATTGACTTTTTCCTGATTCCGTCTTTATATCTCAAGAAAGGCAAAGGAAGAGGAGAAATGTTATATGAGCTATATTTTTGTAGCTAATCCTTTTCATCTTTATTTGCTGAATAATCGACAGATAAGATTCTTCTAATGGTAAATGGCATATTTAATCATTATTCAGAGATAGTGCAAATTTTTGTTTATTCTCTGAGGGCATAGCCAGTTACTCTGAGTCTCTATGCCTAAATAAATTAGACTGACAATTTTTGGGTATGTTATACATTGTATTAGGTTTGTCAAAATGTAAGTTCAGTAGTGTAAAAATATATTTTGATGCAGGTTCTAGTTGTTGGTGGAGGTGATGGTGGGGTACTGAGAGAAGTTTCTCGACATAGCTCTGTGGAGCTTATTGATATCTGTGAGATAGATCAATTGGTAATTGATGTAAGTAACTTTTCTGCTATACTTTGACTTTCAACAATTTTGTTGGTTCTTTCCAAGTTAGCGAGCTGATTGTTCTAGCATCTAATCTTCTCAGGTGTCTAAGAAATTTTTTCCAGAGTTAGCAGTTGGATTTGAGGATCCCCGGGTTCACCTGCATGTTGGTGATGGTATTCAAATATCCATAGCGCTTGTTTGCTCTTTTGGCTTTGACACTATCTTTAGTGAAGTTTGTTAGTGTGTCTTACTATTTAACTCCTTTGGTATGTGTTCAAGCCGTGGAATTCCTTCGGAGAGCTCCTGAGGGCAATTATGACGCAATTATTGTTGATTCATCAGACCCTGTGGGTATGTGAATTGTGAACTCTGTTAATGATTCTGTTTTGTTTGTTAAATATGGTTACATATATTATCTATTCTGATTCACCTTGAGTTCAAAGTAAAGTTTGTGATAAGGAATTCTAGATATATGCAACGATGTACAGCAAATTATGTTTTGTACACTTTTTTAAACAATATTTCTTCTGCCTTGACGTTTAAGTGGAATTTTTTGACATTTTCTGATGCGATTTGAGTTTGTTGATAACTATGCATTCAGTTTTTCAGTTTCTGGGTTTCCTAAATGCTAGTATCTAAGCAAAATATCAAGAAGAAATGTCCTCATCAGATTGTACATCTGTGTGCAGGTCCTGCTCAGGAGCTGGTGGAGAAGCCATTTTTTGAGACCATAGCTAGGGCATTACGACCAGGTGGTGTTCTCTGCAACATGGCAGAAAGCATGTGGCTCCACACGCATCTTATAGAAGCCATGATCTCTATCTGTCGTGAAACATTTAAAGGATCAGTCCACTATGCATGGGCAAGCGTTCCCACATATCCAAGGTACTAATTGTTGAAGCAGTCCTGCTGAGGTTCCAAAGAATCATTATTGTATGATTTGTTCAATCGCTGTAATGTTTGTGTAAAGTGGTTTCTTTAGCTTCTTATAGGTATTGATGTGATAAAACATGAGTTGGTGTGTAAATGCTGATATGAATACTGTGGAAATATTTCTCACATATGGGCTGTTTACTTGTGATGCAGTGGAGTGATTGGATTTCTGTTATGCTCGACAGAGGGCCCACCTGTTGATTTTATTCATCCTGTCAACCCTATTGAGAAGTTAGAAGGAGCCACGAAGCATAAAAGAGAACTTCGATTTTACAATTCAGAGGTAAGCACTTTTGGTCTTGCTGGAATTCAAGTAGATTGCATAACTAGTGGGAAGATTAAAAATGAATATTTTATGATTAGCAAAATGTGAGCCATGCGGATTAGAGGCCTTTTTTGGCAGTGATATTGATCTTTGACAAAATTAGTAACCCTTGATCATATTGAAAATCAGCAAAAATCCTGGCAGATGCAACTGCTCCTTGCTTTTAGTTTGTTTGTGGCAGTTTAATTCTTGGCTTGGTTTTACTTTACCAAAAAAAAAAAAAAAAAATTCTTGGCTTGGTTCTCCTGTTTTCTTGCCACTTGACTACTGTCAGTCTAAGAATAGGTTGATAACATTTCTGGTACTAGACAATATAAATTTTGTGAGAAGGGCTTGGCCTGAAAATATTTTCCTATGGCTAGAATCCCTTTCTTTTTCCTTTTGTCACAAAAGATGTTAAGTTTTTTCTCTATACATGGTATTGATCAGCCATGGGATGATAAACACAGTTCTCAGCAGGGGACTGCTAGAGAAATTTTAAGGATATAACTCTAACAAAAATTACTCTACTATGAAATGACTTATTTTTATGCGTGAAATTCCAGATGCACTCAGCTGCATTTGCACTGCCGACATTTCTTAAGCGGGAGGTGCGCTCACTACAAGAGATTCAGAATCCAGTGCGATGAAGTTGTGCTCTCTTGTGGAAGCAGTAACTCTACTATTTAGCAGCATAGCAGCATAGGATTGCCCCATATGGGAAAATATGATTATTGCTGAATATTGAAGTAGAGTGAATCATGGAGACCTAACTTCAAGACTCTAGTTGAATGATGACTTTTATTATACTGTCTATGACTATTTCTATGCAAATGATATAAATTATCGTTTGTATACTTAAGATTGCACTTGCGAGTCTGATCATCCATAGGAGTAGACTTCCGGAAAAGTAACTCCACTTTGGAGCTTCTCGGCTGTAAAAATTCAAGCTATTTGTGTGGATTAGATTCAGTTTTTGTGCGAGTTTTTTCTCATCTGATGGAGATGAGGTCCGGTTTTTGCCACGGGAATACATGGTTTGATTTCATTGCTCGCAGTTCACATTGACAGTGAGCTCGAGTCAAAGCTCCATTGATGGTTTATCAGGCCTTTGTTTTGTTGTAATTGTGTTGCCTTGGGATTGAGTGAGTTACACCATCATCATGTTGTGGCTTAACCCAGGAGACAGTGCACCCTATTTCAACTGTTTTCCCTGAATGATGCTCCTGAAAGCAGCGTTTATAATGTGGTCTTCCTGCGCTATAATTTACGGAGGAACATTAAAATTGCCATCGCAACCCATTTTGAACTGATGGACTAAATTTACAAAGAGGAGCAGCAGGGTTGCAATTACAGACAACCTGAAGAAATTAGAGCACCTACAGATACACACAGGACTGATGGCACACAACCCTGTGTTATCATTTTTCAGTGTCTTATCACACTCTTTCACTAGCACCATGACCATCCAGTAGGGCACGTCACTGCGGAATGGAAGACGGTGGCATCAAAGTCCAAGGGGTCCCTTCCCAGCACAAGAAACTAACCCTCTTGCCTCTCCGAGGTACATTGTGCGTTGCTTCCTTGATGCTTTGGCCATGCTCCTTGTATGGTGTAGGCTGCCAGAGTCTCTTTCCGCTCGAGCACATCCCTTAACTGATCTGCTGTTATTACGATGGCTTGGACTTCCCTAAGGCGGCCACAGGTAGTTTGAATGAAGCGGAATGCATGACCTGCTCCAAGAGTTCTTTCCCACAGACAAGTCTCTGAGATGGTTGCCACATGAACCCTAGAGTTCATGATGCTTGTTAACGAAGGACGATATATTGCCTTGTAATATAAAGGACCCTCTTGTGGACGTGGTCTCTGGCACGAAGGAGATAGCTTCTGTCCGTGAAGTGCACTGGCTTGAGACAGTTGCAGAGGCTATCCCCCTTGGAAGACTATTCACTTGGCGCTTGGAAAGTCGGTCAGTGCCTTCATATGCATTGCAGAGGCGGAAATCTTGTGACTGATGTAATGAAATGGTCAAAGCTTGCATAATGCTTCAGCCTCTTTCTTCCAAATGTGAAGCAGGAATGCTTTTGACTAGTGCAACATTTCATGGAAACGTGTCTTTGGACCAGATGCGAGGTGTATGACTTAGAGAACTCACTTCTTTCTAGACCTCCTGGCAGAGATGGGGCTTCATGTCCCTCCTCAAGTCCAGTAGGATATTGTCGAGCAATTTCTCAAGCTTGACACCTCTAGTCTCTTGCCAGTTGATGGCTTGACACCAACTTATTTGCTTCCTCAGGTTCTTCGGGATTAAAGGCTACTGTCTTCACCTCTCCAAATCTTGCTTTTTCTCCCCCTTTTTCTCTAATTTCAATGACGTCTTCGTCTGAAGATACGTATGCCTCAACTGGCAGCTGATGCAACACATTTTCTCTCGAGGTGAAGCTGAATTATGAAGCAGAAAATATTTAAATGGTCTCAAAATGGGGACAATCTAAATAACAGGCATAAATACAAGGTGCAGGCGCTCATAACCATCTTATCTTTCCCTTTGGTGCTAAGTACCAACCTGCATATTTCCAATAAGCAGCGAGATAAGACCAAGCCCAAGATGGAAATACAAACTGCAAAGCAGGTCCCCTATCAATAAGCACTTGATTTCAGGTTCTGACAGAAAGCAGTACAAAAAGATTTGCCAGTAGCGTGCATTAGTCAGAAGATAACCCCTGAAGCCGAGTCATAAATGAAGCTTATAATTTAGGAACTTAAGTCTTCTGAGAGTTTAGCATGGGATAAAACCTATGAAGCTAATCTAAAGAGGCTCTAATGGAGCACATTGGAACTTAGTCTTCTGTGATTTTAGCATGGGATAAAACCTATGAAGCTAATCTAAAGAGGCTCTAATGGAGCACAAACCTCAGGTTTTCCAGGCACCACCAAAGCAGTAATAGGACTCATTCTCAGATCAGTGGAGTCCTGAATGCCAGATTGAAGGCATCGAGGTACAATGGGGAATCGAAGAGTGTGGCATTCACTGTCTCTGCTTGAGTAGGGGAAAGTACTTCCAGGTATGTCATATCTCCTGAAGTGCATTACTATATAAAGACGCAACAACACAATCTGCGCAGATTTTGCATGCATGTGTCCAACACCACGTTTCTTTCAACGGATAACATGTACCAAAGCGGCTCCATATACCTAGAATACAAGCAAGCCACCATAAAGAAATGTTAAACTAAGAGGTTGACAAGATTCTGATTAAATTTGCATTGCTTGACGAATGGAGAACCTCTCCTGTCTCCTTGGGGACATAGGTCTATTACCTGTTTCTCAACATGTTCATTCCTTCCTAAAATGAAAAGGAAGTATCAAGGCAAGTGTATCTAACTGCAACACCCCTCATAAGATGCCCATTTCCAATGACATATGAGCCAAGATGTGGCGTGTTGCTCTAATATCTACAGAGAACCGTCTGGGTAGCAATACTTACATGACTAGCAAGCATGTAAAGGATGAGATTTAGCACAGCGTGAGCCCATCCATATTTGATAAGAGTAACGGATGTTTTTTCGGCTCTCACATATGAGGGGATGATTCGAAGAACATGGGAGCAAATTGGAAAAGCACAACTACTTTCAGCGTATCCATTGCTGCAAGGATCTCAGGCCTCTTATTATACGGAATGACAACTAAAATCATCACTTGACCATTAAAACAGCATAACTTCGATACTAGCTGCATGACTTTCATTGGGTCTCTTTTGAATGAGCATTGGATACCATAATCCTTCAGAATTTTCTAAATCAATATAGTATCGAGTAGGCAATTGAAATATCAGCTAAGAATTGAGCTGTTGGGACATTTTTATCTATGGTGACAGAGGTATGGTATAATTCTTCCACTATAAGACAAATGATAAATCATTTAATTGAAAGCATGTAAAATTAGTTTACACAATAACTTATGGCATATGCTTTTTTGCTTCTGCAGAAAAATCTGCGAGAAGGCTGATTAGCTGGGCAATTCTATCAGATACAGGTGGTGGGTTTTCAGTACAGAGTGAAAGCAGCAGAAATGCTGTATGAAGAAGATCTACAGCTGAGTGCATGACTATTGCTATGGTCCTTAGGGTTTTGCCCAACTCGAGGCATTTTGAATCGTCTTGGATCACCAATATATGAAAGAGAAAGGATCCACTGAGACTGAGATGGTACAAAATACCAAGATATCTTCCTCTTAACAGAAGCCCCTTTGGCCTTAACATAATATTCTTCATCCTAATAAGGATTGCAGCGAAGGCCACGGACATGGCCACAATGCCATGGAGAGTCCCTGTCGGGTTCTTCCTTTTCTTTCTTTTTTCTTTTTTTTCTTCTTTTTTGCAATCATCGCAAATTCGAGTCCAGTAATATCAGGATGCTCCTCAACATGCTTCTCAAGTATCTGACTCTGAATCCTGAGGGGAAAAAAGACCTTTAAGTATAGTTCCCTCGTTTTACATTTGTTCATCTCCATAATACTGGAAAGATTAGAAATGCCTTTTTGCCAACATGTTCGAGTTTCCTAGAATTGGTCACGGCTTTTTCTTCAAAGTTCGGTTATCAAATATCATAGAGGCCTTACGCTTTAGAAGATTAAAGGCTTACAATCATTCAGGTGAAACGTAATCCTTCTTTTCACAAGGTAAACTGATGCACATCAACATCACAAGAATCGCAAACTTCGTGACAAACGATATGCATAACTTATTATTTTATGATGATTTTTGTGAACAGGAATTCGGGATTTCTCTTATAAGGCCCTATAGTAAGTACTTCTGAAAGAGAATATGTAGGAGAAGGTGGCTTCTTTGTTATAGCATAATGTCGAGTCACGACCGTGATCCGCATGCAGGATTTCATCTCCCATCATTATTTTCTTCGAACGTGCAGTGATTCAGCTCCAGAATTATTAGTGGATCCCTGGATTTTTCTTCTGTAGCCGCAAGTCTATCAGAAACGGATAACCAACTTAATAATTTGGTCGACTCAAGTCCGAAACACAAGAACACAGAAAGTTCAACTTGCCCCATAAGCAGATAAGCCTCCCTCGTTCAGCTTCAGTTTTTGAATTATGCAGTGCTTGAGCTGACTTTACTATCGAAACCCGGATGGAACAATTACAAATAATGCAATTGTGGCTTATAGTGGAGACCTTGACATGTGCCTTATCCTAAAGTAAGAAATAGTGGATCATCTCAAGTTGGGCCAAACAGACTACACTCCAAGTGAAGTACATTTTGTTTGCTGAAACACGCCTTTCAATCGCTAGAGATTTGTTTGACAAGATAAAGCATCGCTGTAGGCCTTTAGTAACATCAATATTGTCCAGACTTATTCTACCAGATCAAGTCGACTTCAATTCAAGAGATATTAAGAAAAACATCAAACCTCGTGGAGAGGAGAGAGGAGAGAGAGAGAGAGAGAGAGAGAGAGAGAGAGAGAACATGTTATTTACATAATGTTATAAGGTTCTTTCCACATGACAGCCGCATTGAGCATTTCGCCACAATTTTTTCTCTTGCTGATTGGCGACACACAGAATATCACAAGACATAAATACTGTAGTTCCTTCACAATTTTTTTTATCTATTCCGAGATAATATAACAGCTCGAAGCCACTGTAACTTCTTCTGCAGAGCAGCATAGGGAATCAATCTTTTTCCAGTTGAATGGGACATAGTACAAGGTGTCGTCACAGCAAGCATCAACTTCACAGAACTATAGTGAAAAACACTCTACTTCCTAGCCTTTTCTTTTTGTTGTTTCTGTTTGCTTTGTAGACAAACCGACAAAATCACTTTATGAAGTCTACACTGAAGCATCTCGTGTCCATAACCATCACCAAACCGTGGAAGGAAAGTGTAAATACGGCTTGATGATGAGATTACCTCGACGATTTTGGCAAGCACAAGAGCATGCACCTGCTCAGCTGAGTCGATGGTGGAAATGCATATCTGGAAACTCTCAAGTCTTCATCCCTTCAACATCAATTGCTGCATTATTGACTAGAAAATAGCAGAAATTGGTGAATGTGACCTAAACTCCGGATTAGTGGGTACCAAGGTCTTTTTCTCTTATTGTTTTTTGCATGTTCCCTCCAGAAGAGGTTGGGGAAAAAAAGAAAGAAAGCAATCAATCAGCTTCAAAAAACAAAATAGTCTTTGTAACACCGTTGGATGAATGCTTGCATTCAAGTTAGTTTTCTCTAAAGAGGAAAAAAGGGTGATTTTCAATACTATATAATCAGCAAACAATGGCTGACACAATAATTGAGTTAGCTGGACAAGGTAACATCATCAAGGAGACCAGCTGTGGTCCAACATTTTAAGCTGGAGAAATCCAGAGAAAAAAATGCAAACTCTCACCTTTTTTTTTTTGGCTGTGAAGTAACGTTGATTACACAGAATTCGGTCTAGTCACCTGTCTTAACTCCATATAACAAAGAACGGCAGAAGTGACCGTATTTAAAATATCAAAATGATATACACAGACCTATTGCAAGCGACGTGACATTGCTCTAATGCAATGAGATTTTCATTTTTATACAACAGCATCACATAAATCACTGAATACTACCGACTGATTATTGCTCTTCAGCAGTAAAGTCAGGCTCTGCCGGCTTCTGAAGTAGCATTGGAGGTATTCTCTCTGGTATCCTTGCCTTCCTCGACCCTTTACTTCGTAAGGCACGTAGGGCATTTGCTGCAAAACGTGATGCATAGATGGTGGCACCTAAACTTGGTGAGCTCCCACCACCCTTTGCCAAAGCATCCTGTAACCTGTTCTCCTCCTCCCGAAGAGACTCCTCCAGCTTCTTTCTCATGTAGCGTCTCCACGCTGCTTGTAAAAAACAAGCTGCCCATGTCCTCCACTGCTGTGAGTAAAACCTGAAAGTGTGTCGTAGCTGCTTGCTGTGAAGCCGCCGGAATTGAGAGGCAACAAACTTAAGGTCATCAGCGACCAGGGCAAAAGCTTCCACTTCTACTAAGGCTTGGACAGTTCTGGTTGAGATTGGGAGGTTCGATGAGGAATGTGGGTCAAGTGCCCATGTGAGAAGTTCTTCTCCACAAAAGTCACCAGCTTTGAGATATTCCAAGTTGAAAAATCCTGTCCTCCCACCATTGGTGGTCGTGGTCAATAGCCTGCCCCGCATGATGAAGAGCATCACGTCAACTGGGTCCCCTTCTCGAACAATATAGCTGTCCTCCGTGTAAAGAACTGGCTTAAGACGATCGCACATTGCATCTAACAGTTGATCATCCATTTTCTCAAAAATTGGCACCTTTTTTGCGTTGGGAAAAAGAAAGGAAGGAGAAAATGACAATTAGTGTCTTCACGATCTAGTCAAAGCACCAATTATAACAAGAAATGCCCATTGACACTTACTCTTTTCTCCCCCATTCAAAGGATTTATATCTAAACATAAAACATATATTCATCCTACCATCATGACGACTTATTACAATTCTCAAATATTGGCACCCATTATGAAACCCTAGCCAAATGATTATGCTAACAATTCAAAAATCAAACAAAAAATATAGAAAAGATGAATAGGCACTATGATAGATGAAAACAAATTCAAAAAAATAAACTCACTCTCATGAGAAGAGCCAAACAGAGATGGCGTTTAATGTCCCTTCTAAGATCCTTGGGTAGATGGCGTAGTAGATTCTCTTCATCAACACCTCTGGTTTCCTGCCATTTGTAGTGTTCATACCTCCTAATCCTTTCTTTCAAATTGTCAGGCAGCAGACGGTGGGACATCCACTGCTCCGCATCTCTTCTTTTCACTCTCATCTCCTCCAATCTTGTTGTTGTTGATTGCAAATATGTCTGTTTCATAGAAAAGATCTCGCCCATTAGTACAGACTTCAGTCAACGAGCTCATTAGAAATAAGACACGACCAACTAATACAAACCAGAACTTTTCCTAGGCATTCATTCATAGCCCAGAATAGCTTCAATAAAGACACAACTGACCAATACAAACCAGAACTTTTCCTAGACATTCATAACCCAGACTAGCTTCACTAAACATTCTAACGGTACAGTCCATATGATACCAGATCAGAATCCACAAACTGAGCCACAGGGAATTGGATGGAGGCAGCATGATAACCCAGAGTCGAAAGCTTATGAGGAGGACACTCCTTCAGACAAGGAGTAAGATATATTCAATGTGACTTTACAGTGGCCCAGTTCACACAGAAACACATAACTATAAGTCTTTAAAAAAAAAGAAAAAAAGAAAGAAAAGAAAAGCGAAACCAACCTGCATATTTCCAATGAGAAGAGAAAACAACACCAAGCCAGAGATGGCAATGGAAACGGCAAAGCAGATTTCCCAGACATATGTACTCGTCTGAAGGTTTTGACCAAGAGAACTGCAAGGAAAAGCATGTAAAGTTCAAATTAATTTACAAAGTAATCAACCGTAGAATCCCATTGATTACTCCGACTGAAAAGAGTTATATACACGACAACAAAGCCAAGCTCAACGAATCCCCCCAACCTAGCTGAAACGTCCTTCTCTATTGAAATTGTGTTTGAGACAGGCATAACATATCATCGTCCTGAATAAGGACGGTTAAGGAATTAATGCTCTCAACAGCTTTACTAACTATCCATTCTCCTTTATGACTCCTTCGACTAGGAGATAACAACAAGTGTACTACGATAGTGGAACACTCATTGCCACTGTACTGACTCACACAACAACTGGAACAGCACAAGCAGCCATCAGAAAACTTTGAAATTTTGATTGCTTCATCCATGCAACAAAAAGATTTATAAATCCTTAGTATTACAACACTTGTAACAAGCGTAAAATGCTTAGACTTTTATGTGTACCTCAGATTCTGCAATCCCCACCAAAAGCAAAAAAAGAACTTCTGTGGAAAATCAGTCGACTGCACAACACCAGCATCAAGGGCATTCAGGAATATCCCAAAATCAAATAGAGTAGTATTCGGTGTCTGTATAGGGCAGGAAGTATTGAGGAATCCGTAGACCACATGCGGCCTGTCCTCACAATACAGAGAAGCACGGTTGCATCCATTTTGATCACATGCTCGCTTCCAGCATGTGGTCTCTCGTTCTATTGAGAATAAGTACCAAAAGGCACCCATAACCTATAGTAACCAGAGATAAGTGTAAGCTTAACAAGAAATTGCAAGAGAAAAATAATTTCTCTACAATGGCTTCTTCAATTTATAAAAACAAAAAGGAAATATAAAGAGTATGAAAGCAACATGTTTCTATGAATGAAAGATAGACGGGAAGATATTGATAGCAAGAAATGAGGCATCTACAAGTTGGCAAAAGAGTAACAGAACTTACATGACTAGCAAGCATATACAGGATAAGATTAAAGGCAGCTCCAGCCCATGCAGTCTCTGTGAGGATGCCCGAACTCCTTGTTACTTCTTTGTACAATGGGTATACACGAATAACCCTTGGGATGTATTGAAAGAATACTACGAATTTCAATAAGTTCTTCGTATTCAAAGATCTCCAACCCCTCAATCTTGGTATAACAATCCAAATCACGACCTAAATAATACACAAAAATGACAACACCCAGCATAAAATTTGTGTTAGTTAATATAGACACGAAATGATAAGAGATATATTTCCCAAGAAAGGTCATTGAAAATGTTCCATCACCTGTGGAAGAGGAAGGACCGCGAGAATGTCAATTAGAAAGTACGAAACTATGTACTTCTTTGCTATAGCCAATGTATCTTCGACTAAAACACCTCTTCCGAACACTCGAGAATCTGGTTCAATGAAGCCTGTGCTGAATTGAAAGATGATATGCAGGATGTAAAAGATATCTGTGAAGGAACGCAACACAGTGGCTGTAATCTCCATCTTTCCATCATAGGAAAGGCACTTCTGGTCATCATCAATGATAGGAACATAGTAGAACAGAGGGTCCAATGACACAGCGAGAATGCATGAAAGCACAAATATCTTATTCCATTTCTGAAGAAATGGACCTTGTGGATCAAGAACTCTCTTTTCGGATCGCAACACCTTCGCCAGCATGGTAGTGAAAGAACACGATCTCCATGATTTTCTAATATCTTTCATACGTCCAGAACCAAATTCGAAACCTTGCTGAAACTTCTCTGAGGTTGAACTTAGGACATTCCTAAATTTCCCTGTTCGTAATCCTATATTTCCACCGTACCTCCCTTCATTAGCTTTATCAGAACTAAGGGGCTGAAACCTGAAAAATACCAAAAACCATATCACAATGGCAGAAGATAATGGTAACATCTTGTCCTATCGAAGCCTAAGCAACATTACGTTTGAGCAGTAAAATTCCAAACTTCAATGCTAAAGACTTCCAGAGACACATAATCAGAATAGCTCATCAAATATCCTGGTTCACGTTAAGTGAACTTGCTTCCACGTTCAACATGGTACAGGTCCATTTATCTTGTACCTAAGATATAACAAATTCGACAGCTACCACAACCGATAAGAAAGAAAGCAAAGGAGAAGGAAAAAGCTGCTTTTGAGAATTCGGATGAGATACCTTACGAATTTCTCCGACTGATGATCCATTTCTATTTATTGCTACAGCAATACCCCGTCACAAACAAGAAATCCCAAGCAATACACCGTCAAAGTCCGAGATCCTCTCCATGAACTGAACACTGGCTCTAGCTGTGAACACAAGAATTTACCCCGTCAACTAATTATGATCCACTTGCGATAAGGAAAACACAAAGGTCGAACTAGTCGCATATCACAATTTCCAGAGACAGAAAACTGAAATCTGGAATAATTTCCCACAATTTACAGCAACTCCAGAGGAGAATCAGTTCCTTTAATCAGATAATTACCCACGGCCAGCGCCAGCACTCTCCAATTCCATATACAAAAGCTACACATACCATAAAATAAAAGCATGGGCTAAAATTCAATTGCTCCATCGTCTTTACACAAATTCGGCATCATAAATGCCTCCTACATCGCGGTAAATCTTCACATGAGAATCAGCAATAACGTCCCCTTACTGACCGAAAACCAAAGCAATCCCCCGAAACAAACGGCGTCCCTCCCCAAATTCCACTCGAGAACACTAAACACCAGAGAAACGCGGCAAAAACGGCACTTCAGAAAGCCGCCGCCGCCGCCGCCTAAATCGGAAGTTTTAGGAAAAGAAAGTAACCGTTCGCGGAAGAAGAAGAAGGTTTCAAGGCTGGAAATGGCGTCCAAAAGAAGGAAAAAAAGAACGAACGAATTCACGCCGTCGACGGGACTGACCTCAAGCGCCGGAACCAAGAGCGGGACGCGATCGGCGGCGGCGGCGGCGGCGGCATCCACCGCGGGCGTCCGGCAAGGAAAGAGCCAAAGGAGGAGGAGGAGGAGGAAGCGAGGGCGAAACTCCGGAGTGACGCTGACTTCGATGGCGATCAAATTATAAGCGCAGAAAGACAGAAAGAGAGAGAGAGAGGGGAGAGAGAAGAGAGAGAAAGAGGGAGAGAAAGTTCGAGGAAGCGTCTTAGGGCGAGTGTGCGGAGGGGGTGGGACCGTGGGAGAGTGACCGCTCGGGCTTGACCCGTTCTCCTTTCCCTCGATGTCGTCTCCTTTTTGATTTTTGTCCTTCAAAATATTACGGAATTGGAAAGACAGAGAGAGAGAGAGAGAGAGACTGCACAAGTCATGTGGCGATGGAGGAGCAGAGTCAAACAAAGGTAAAGAGGAAGTGGGTCCCCACCCCCCGTCCGGACACTTTCGTTGAAGCTCTCCCTGTCTCTCTCTCTCTCTCTCTCTCCGGTTGTTCTTCTTCTTGTTTTTCTCTTTTCTGTTCTTTCTTTTAATGGTGGAGTGCGGCGACGGTCATTTACGCGGGGCGGCGAGCGGCGGCTGCGTGATTTTTTTTTCTACTGCAACTTGCAACTCCAAAGTTTTGAACAAATGAAAGGAATGTGACTTCTTCTTCTTCTTCTTCTTCTTCTTTTCGTCTATTCATTTTGGACAGAAGCATTTTCCTTTTTCGGCACGCTTAACAAGTGCACAAAATTTGGTTTCGCTGTTCCGTTTTAGCTTTTTCGGTTTTAGTGTTCACTCAATATTTTGTTGTGTCACTCAATAGAAATCACTTGGGCTGCGTATGGTTATGTGATTTTCTTCTTTTTTTTTTTATCGAGATAGGGCTAGATATGATGGGAGAAGACGTCTAGGGATTTTGCTAGATGAAGCGCAATAATAAAACCCAATGTTTTCATATTTTATTATATTATGACATCAGCTTAGTATAAATCAACCTGAAAATGTACGATTGGAGATGGTAAGAATTTATCTTAATTCATCGCTAAAAATTACTAGAAATGCACAAAATGAAGAAAACTTTCATCAATCTATCCAACATTATTGTACAATCTAGATATTAATTGACAAATAAGCTCATTGTAACATTTCAGAACTATAGGTCTAATTATGGACATAAATATAAACGAGCACAAGCAAATCGACCAAGGAATAACAAATCTAATAAAAGAGAAAATATGATCATTCTTCACCTTCGTGGTTTCAAAAAGTACAATACTTCGACTGTCACGATACTTTTGTGAAACTTCAAAGTGAACCACAGAGCTATGAAGGAGAGGGAGCTTCATCTCTCTTGTTGCTTCTTGGACTTTCAACACGTATAAAAGAATTATAGAGAATTTTCATTGAGCTTTGATATGAGAATAGGTTTTTTTTTTTTTTTTTTTTTGGAAATCTCATTGCCACTCATTCTTGGAGAATTAAAAGAAAATTCAAGTTTGAATTTGTTAATTTAAATTAAGTTATTCTAATTCATTTTTATTTATTTAATCATTTATAATTGTCCCTCTCTTTTTTAATTTACTTTATTTATATTTATATTTTATTCCCTTCCATCATTCCTTAATAGAAAAATTTATTAAATAATAAATTATACTAATATATCTTGAATGTAATATATGTTATAAAATAAAAAAGTAATTCAAATATATATAAATAGAGATAAATAGAAACGTAAATTGCTGTTATTGTTTTGTTATTTTGAATTATCTTTTTATACTAGAATTCAAAAAAAAAAAATATTTACCTTATTATTTTTAACTTTATTAATTTAAGAATTTCTTATTCAAGAAAAAAATAGCTATCCATTTTTATTCCATCTCCCCATGTGATCTTTTTATCCAAGTTATATCTCTTTTAAATTCGATCTTATCCTAGGGATCAAATATAGGATAACGTCATTTTATCTTATACCGACTTTTGTCTTATTTACGAAACATAGCATTGATGGTAAATCAATATCCTTACCAAGCAATCCCTATGATTTCTTTATTCGTCCTATATAATTCTAGATGTTGAAAAAGAGCAATCTTTTATGTGGCTCCATATGTGCACAAGTAGTCACTTGCAAACTTAGGGTCCATTTGTTTGAAGGAAAATTGTCTGGAAAATTATTTTTTAAACTTTCCATTGTTTAGATGGTAGAAAGCTAATCGATTTATGAAAAACATTTTCCATGAATTGAAAATAATAAGTTTAGATCAAGAGAAGACACTTTCCATTATGGTAAGAAGAAAATCACTTTCCCTAACCATCAAACAAATAAAATAAAAAAATTAGGCATTTCCCTTAAAAATGGATTTTATAAAAAAAAAATTTTTTATTATAGAATTTTTAGCGAAATTGAGGAAAGCTTTGGGAGAGGCAAAGTTATTTTCTCTAATATCATTGACTCAAGGTATATTTGCTCAAAATAAATATTGTTTGGTCAACTCATTTAGGGTTTACTTTTTTATAAAGCAACTTTGAAGTAAAAAAGGAGGGAAAAACAAAGGGCTTGAAAACTGAAGGATGGAGAGGATCGAGCCAGCAAACCTAGGGGAGATAATCGAAGCCAATGAAGAGAACAAGTCATGTGACACTGAGGTCACGTGATCTTGAGTGATCTAAAGGAGGCAAGATGGAGGGTTCTAAGAATCTTGGTGGCCCTCCCTCAGGTCGCGTGCACTCATGTAATCCTCACACAATGAAGTTGAAGATTGCACGGCATAGACATTTTCTAGGTGAAGCCCACAAGTTCTCTAGTGACCATGGCGAGGCAACGCTGAGGGTTGCACTACCTTGGTGATCCAAATCTCGGCAAAGCCAAATTGCAAGATCCTAAATTTTGGGGAACGTCCTTGTGTATTCCATGGTTACTTGTGTTCTCTATGTTATTGCTTCTATTAGATAACATGGAAAGAGAGACCTTCCCACTTGCTCCAAACTGCGATTTCCAATTGTGTTTTAGTTTGAAATTTTTTTTTTTTTTTTGGTCGAAAGATAACATATATTATATAGAAGAAACAGTACATACATAAGCCGAAGCATCAGAAGCTAGAATAGATAAGAAAACAGGAGGAGGGAAAAGAAGCCAGTTGATGGGTGGGCCGTGATCTCGGTGGGCTTTAGCAGCCCAATCGGCTGCTAGGTTAGCCTTGCGCCGAATATGCTGTATCGATAGATTAGGGCATTGCAGCGGGGTCACCGAGGATCGCGAAGAGGTGTTGATCCTTCCATGGCGGCCGGGTTTCGTCCGAAGGATCTCCACCAGATTTAGACAATCGATTCGATCACCAATCGTTGAAGCCGAAGCCCTTCGGATCATCCGTTGAAGAGCGGATATGAGGCATAGATCTCGGCTTGGAAGGCGGATCGGGCAGGCACAGATCCGTAAGCACATCCCGCAATATGCCTTTACTATCACGGTAAATACAAGCGATTGCTCCTTGCTCCGATTCTTGTAGAAAAGCCCCATCAATATTGCACTTTATATAGCCTTCAAAGCGGTGGTTTCCATACATGATCGAGACTCGATCAAGTTGTTTTGGGTTTTACGTGGCGAGGTGGAGATTCTTGAAGATGGTACTTTGGGTAAGGGCATCATTGACGACTTGAAGCGGATCCAAAGGGAAACCGACGGAAGATAGCATTATTTCGATGGCGCCCGCGATTTCCCACGAACGTAAGCAATCACCTCAAAATCGGGAGCCGCTTGTGGTAGGGAGGCTCTGTCTGCAACCCAAGCATCAAATCTGCTGATAGAGGTAGGAGATATCCTGAGTCGAATATCTTGATGATTCCAAATATCGTTTGTCCAGGGGCAAAAGAAAAAGAGATGCTCTATGGTTTCTGGGATAGAATTGTTGCAGAGAGAACAGTAGGGATTCGAACTGATATTGCGATGATGGAGATTTGATTTTGTAGCAAGTGAGTTTTTACATGCTAACCAGAGAAAAACTTTGATCTTCGGAGCTGTATACATGTGCCATATTTTCTTCCATAACTGGGGCGGGTTAGTGTAAGAGGATGAGGGTTTTTGTATTGGTTGCTGAGAGTTGGTGGACAGTAATGATAACGGCTTTTAACTGTAGGTACCCGAAGGTGTCTCTGTCCAGATAAGTTGATCATGAAGGAGGGACGTATTAATGGGAGTATTAAGTATTGCTGTACTAACCTGGATATCAAAGAAGGTAGTAACAAGGGATGCCTTCCATTCAGAGTGCTCGGAATCAATGAGATCGGCTGCAAATTCAGGTTCCCCTTCCACTAGTACGCCTCCTATCGGACCTGTTGCTAACCAATTAGCTTCTCTGATGTGAATTTGTAGTCCATCTCTTACTAACCATCGTAGCTTAGGAGAAATGGCTGCACGACCCTTCAATAAGCTCTGCCATCCCCAAGATGGACGATGTCCTGAGGGAGCATTGTGAAAGGATGAGTTTCGAAAATACAAACCTTTAAAAAGGTGGCTCCAAATAGCTTCGGGATGCTTTGTAAAAGACGCCAGCTTGCTTGCCAAGCATGGCGTGGTTAAAATTGATTAGATCTCTAAAGCCCATCCCCCCAGAAACTTTTGAAATCTTTAATTCTCGCCCAATTTTTCCAATGAATTCCAGTTGGTTGTTTTGTTTGCTCCACCGTAATGCTTTGAGATCTTCTTTTCTATCAATCTGCAGAGGGACAATGGAAGCTTGAAGATAGACATGGCATACCGGTAAGGCCCGAATAACGATTTCAAGAAAATTTCCTTTCCACTTTTCGATAAAAACTGTTCTTGCCAACCTCGCTAACTTAGCATTAACTCTTGCCGGATCCGGGAGAACATCTCCCTTTTGGATCGACCCCAATCCGAGGGGATACCCGGTACTTTCCATACTTACCGAGAATAGGTACTGAGTTCTTGTGCTAGATTCATTGTAAAGAAACAGGACAAGATTTGCTAAAGAACACACCAGATTTGTTTCTATTGATTAGCCGCGCAGCAAAACAATACCGGTTGAGTAGATTGGCAAGGTTCGACATTCCTTTAGAGTGGCTTTAAGGAAAAGACTGAATCATCAGCAAAGAAAAGATGAGATAACTTAGGACAGTCTCGATTGAATTGGATCCCCTTTATATGGCCCATGTCCACGCTTGAGTGAGTGTAGTGGAGAGAGCATTGGCTAGTAAAATAAAGAGATATGGAGATAGGGGATCACCTTGGCGGAGGCCTCTAGTAGGCTGAAAGTAAGGAAGTTGATCGCCATTAAAACGAATGCTAAAAGAGACTGTGGTAACACGTGGCCATAACTCGAGTAACCCAACCGTCTTGAAAACCCAATTGCTTCAAATAGGCTTCCCGGAAGTCCCATTCAACCCTATCATAGGCTTTTTGCATATCTCGTTTTGAGAATAAGGTTGAATCTTTTCTTGCATGCTCGCACTTTAAATTGATGCATGACTTCTTGAACCACCATAATATTGTCCTGAATTTGTCTCACTAATAAAAGCCGCTTGCTCGGTGGAAATCAAAGAGGAAAGCCAAGGTTTGAGTCTCGTTGGCCATAATTTTGGAAATAATCTTGTAAGCATAATTGCAAAGACTTATCGGACGAAACCTGCTCAATGCTTTCGGATGCCGCACCTTAGGGATTAAGGTAATGATCGTTCTATTTAGTTGAGTAGGCATACAGCCTGTGGTGAAGAACTCTTGAACTGTTTGAATAACTGTGGCTTTGATGATATTCCAGTGATGTCGATAGAAGAGGCCAGGAAGACCATCAGGACCAGGGGCCTTCGTAGCTCCCAATTGGAAAGTAGCTTGATAAATTTCCTCCTCTGTCACCTCACTCATTAAATAATCATTCATTTCAGATGTAACCACAGATGGACATTGGTCGAGGAAGGGACGAAAATCCCGAGTACCAACAGAGTGATACAGCTGAGAGAAGAAGCCCTGTGTAAGTTCTTTGAGTTGTTCTGGTTCCCTAATCCATTGCTGGTGAGTATCAAGTAGCATTGTTATTCTATTACGTTGTCGTCGTTGCATAGTGTAGGCATGAAAAAACTTTGAATTGTGATCTCCCCATTTCAACCATTGAATGCGTGAGCGCATAGCCCAGAATTGTTCATCCTGAGTCCACAGTTGCTGGATTTCACATCGAATAGCATGGGTTTGTTCTTTGTCCCCCTCCTGATATGTCGTTCGATTCATAAGTGTCTCGTAGTTGAGATTGCAGGTAAGATATGCGTTGATGACAGGTTGCCAAATCGTGCTCGCTCCCGCCGAGTGAGGCGAGTAGCAACCGCCCGTAATTTGGAGATCAAAGAGGTACTACTGTTATCCCATGCCTGTTGAACCATTTTGCAACACTCGACGTCTTGATTCCAGAAAGCTTCATAATGAAAAATCTTTGCATGCTTGGCAGATGGAGGATGAGCTTGCAGCAATATAGGACAATGATCCGAGCCAACAGTGGTAGGGCCATAACTTCTGCGAAGGATAAGACATCGCCAATCCGAGAGCAAAACACACGATCAAGCTTTTCCTTAACAAGAGCATCCCCGTCTCGGTTATTCGACCGGTGAATTCGCAACCTTTCGTATGTAATTCAAGTAAGGCACAGTCATTAATAACATTGCGAAAAGATGTCATTCGCGAAGTAATTGCGGGTCGCTTGCCCATTTTCTCCCATGGAGAGAGGAACTCATTGAAATCACCAAGACATATCCAAGGTAAATGATTAGCAAGATATATAAGTCCGATGGTATCCCGTAAATCCCGACGTAGTTGATATGTTGGAGGTGCATGTAAACAGTGATATGCATGGAGGCCGTTGTCTTAGTATCAAGAGCAAGGAAATCAATAATTGCAAAGATCCGAATGTACAACCGTGACTTGAAAGGAGTCGTTCCCGGCACGAGCAAGACCACCCTTGCTTTCCAACCGGATCCTTCACAAAAGAGTGAGTATACTTAAACTTGCGTTGCAACCTATTCAAAAAATGTTGATCATGCTTCGTTTCCATTAAGAACACAAAATCGGGCTTATCACAGGCAAGCATCGCCTTTAAAGCTTGAATTGTCAGGGGATTGCCCAACCCCGACAATTCCAACGAGGATTTTCATTGGGGACCCGGTGGTCTGTTTAGGGCCACCGCCAAAGCCCAAAGATCGGGGAGTAGGTGCCTCCATAATCGGAGTATCCAAAAGGAGAGACTCATCCAAATCAAGCGATGATGGGGATTTAACGTCATAGGGAGAATAACGTTTAGTTTTTTTATTTGAAACCGCAAGTGGCATTGGGCGAGGGATCTTTGGTCTCTTCTGCTGCTGCTTGTCTATTGATATGGCCTGAGTGTTTTTCATTTTTACTGCTGCAGGAACTAAATCCGTAGTGATAGCAGGTAAAATAGCGATTTCGATACTTGGACGACCCGGGAGGTATGACAGGGGACAAGAAAAACAGCCTCCGGTTACGCACCTAGGTGGAAGAGCTGGAAGGGTAGGTGGTATAGGAGGAGGAGTTTCAGGTACCGTCTCTTCCATTGACTCAACTGGTACTTTAGGGTTATAAAATGCATCCCAATAAGGACTTAACTGTTTAATTTCTGCTCTGAGCCAGGGTCCATAAATCATCGTATCCCGTCCCTCAAACTGTGATTCATCATAAGGGTACTGGGACATGAAGCCGCATAATGTCCAAGTCTTCCACACGAGTAGCGAGTAATGGGACAGTCTCTCATACCGAAAATCAAGCCAAAGTGCTTTGCCTTCGATACCGATAAGTTTACCGCCAAAGGTTCTTTCAAATCTAATTCAATTCGTATTCTTGCAGAGATATCCGATTTGACCTCCCGAACTCTACCTATCTCGGGATACGGCTCTACGCAGATGGAAGGAGAAGTCCATTCCAAAGGTAAGCCTATAACATGCACCCATTAGGCATTTTCCGAAATCATAGTGTTGTAGGGGAGTATTTGGTTGCCAAAGGACGTAGATTAACTAATTGACCTGAAAATAACCAAGGGCTACCATCCGAACGCGACGTTTTTCCATTTCGTTCTAAATTTGATTATATACAGCCCGTATCTCGCCGAAGTAATCTCTAAATGATCAACTCTCCAGGCTTTCTTCATCGCAACTTGAAAGGCGAGATAAATTGACAAAGAGGGTTGGTGAAGATATTACCCACCGAATGAGGCGACAATCCTGCGGTTTAGCCGACGCAGGGGATATCATCCCAAACCTCCAATTCTTGTTCGGAGCATAAGCGCCCTAGCCGATGACACAATGAAGCGATTCTGGAGGTATTTTCACTGTCATCCATTGTTATAGTGACTAAAGGATTCTAGAATGAATAATGTAAAGAGCAGATGGTTGAAATTGAGAGTTGTAAGGGTTGCATGTTGCAGATCGGAGACATGCAAGCTAGTAACCAGGTAGGATTTTGAGAGGGGTAGAGGTATCCAAAGTGGAATCGGTGGAACCATGGAAACAGATGATGAAAGGGGATGGAAGAAATGGAGCATGCAATAGACAGGAAAGAAGGAGAATCGGTTAGGGAGGATTTTGCGAGGAGCATCGGTAGTTCAAGTAAACAGCGAAGATCGAGAAAGGGCCGAGGAAGATGAAGACATGGTGAGAAGCTCGAGCATCACGCGAGAGAAAACTCTAACATTGGCGAGAGAAAAACTGGTGTTGCGTGGTTGAGGATTTGTATTTTTTAGTTTGAAATTGAATACAGTCTATACTGTTGATTTGTACCTTCTTTTGTGAGGACATGTTCAATTTTTTAAATGTGCCCCTGCTCGCTCAATGAAGATACAAGTAGTCGATGACGTCACCTAGTGAACAAAAGGATTCTATTGATTTGGAAGGAGGGTTTTTAATCTAATGGGTCTCTCTCTCTCTCTCTCCCCCTCCCTCCCTCCCTCCCTCCTTCTTCTTGATCCTCATTCTAAGCTTCTTTCTTCATTCTTGATTTGCCCTACCCAAAATCTTCCAAAAGCACCATTGCAGGCCTTATCTTCTTTAGACCATCCATGTGAATGGCTTGGACTTATGATATGTTGGCGTGGCATTGCCAATATACAGTGATATCTCCTGGCATTGCAAGGGTACAATTAGATAAGAGTTGAGAAAGAAGAAAAAGAATTCAGTAATATCCTTCAACACAAATCTTGTATCAAGGAAATAGGAAAAGGAAAGATATAGATCACCTTATTAGTGGCAATGGAAGATGAAAGGTGATGCAACGGCTATAGATCACTCCACTTTGAACACATCAAAGGCGACTGTTTCTAAATGTCCTGGAGAAATTTGTTAAAGACATGGTCAATAAGCAAAAATAGATGATAATTTGACATTCGGGAACACCAGCAAGAACTTCAATCTTAAGTCTCTTTCTCCAATCCATTATTTAGCCAAACTGATGCATGCTTGATGAATAGAAAGATATATTTAAAAGTTTCCCAGTGCCACACTACTTGAGCATTGTCGTAAGTTGTTCCTCAGTAGAACTAAAAGACAAAACACCAATTTCGTAGAATGCGACTAAGATGAACAAACAAATATTGGAGAAAAAGGACACTTCAAGTCACAAAAGGGGCGATTCTCAAGTTCTTTAAATTCTCTCATCCCCCATTTTTTTTTTTTTGGTCGGTCTCTCATCTCCCAGTTAATACGTTGAGAAGCAATGTGGAGTTAAAAGAGCAATCTTTAATTGTTTTTGGGCCTAATCAGAATGGTTATAGTCTAGCTGGGCCAAACATATTAACTATTAAATGACTCGGCCAGTATAGTCTATGAAGTTTGAGTATTAACATAGAGAAAAAGGTAACTCTAGCCAGTGATGCATACTTTTCTTCTTGCTTCCATCCCCAGCGATTGTTCCGCACAGAACTCCACAGCAACTAGCTCTTGGTGATAGATGGAAGCCTCAAATCTTGATTCTTGACCAAATCATTTGAACAAAAAGCAGGTCAACCAAAAGCCGATGACTTTAATTTTCATTTTAAGTAAGACAAGAATGCTGTTATAAAGAGTCTGGCCCAATGGTAACTTAAGAGACTGAACACACAATTTCAAAGTCTAATGAATACAAGTCATTCAATGTTATGGATTTTGATGATCCTTTAAAAATTAAAGGAAGCTATGTCAATGATTTCAGTTCGAACGTATGTAGATCGTTTAGCTTTCTCCTTTAAGCATCTTCACCCCCAATGAAGATTAGAAGAGAATTTGCCCTAACGATAGAATGACCGTTACAAGAAACCCGCAATGCAAATTGACTATATGAAAAAAAAAAAAAAAAGAATAGCATCACAAGACTTCATTACTACAACTAGAGATTTAATCATATGCTGATATTTTATGTCAATCTTTTTAAATATATGAATCCTTATCCGTCAATCCGAAAGACGTGCCTAGTGTTGACACATAAATTTTAACTATCATCTTTAGTCAATAATCGCATAAAAAATTAGGGTTAGTCCACCCTCTAAACTAAAATATCATTGCTCGAGCACGGTGGTACCACATACCATCGTACGTGTGATTGAAGGAATTTCTTAAGAAATAATCAGCGTGGCAAGTCAAAAAATTGCACTTAATCCCTTGTTGATAAATTTGATCTAATTCAAGTCTATTAATTGATCTCCAAGAGATAGATTCGGATTGAATAATTTCGGAATCAAATAGAAGTAGGAAAATTTGGAGGGTGAAGGCTTTTAGAGATACAAAATATTAACATTTAAGTCATCTCTTGAACTTTGAATAAGAAAATTTTTACTTCTCCAAGTCTTTATCAATTAACAAATATGATCCCCCTTAGTTTGCTTCTTCTTGTATCTCTGTGTAAACTAGAGAGAGAGAGAGAGAGAGAGAGAGAGAGAGAGGAATTCTCCTCTCCTTCTTGAACTGGGCTTTGTTTGCGAAGACTGCTTGCTCCTTTTATGGGAGCCCTTCTCTTAAAAAGAGTTCTTGGGGTTACGATTGAGCTGGCCCAGTCACACCTATCTAAAAATCAAATTAGGAAGTTGGGCTCAGTTTTCAAGACATGGGGCTCGATTTGTAGTTAGTTGATTCTTCACTCGTAGGATCCACAACAACGACTCAGGAATAACAATAGAAGATCTCAATAGCTAGTCTTATCGATAGGCCTAAGGGAGGGCGAATAAAGGGGTTTCGTACAAGGTCTGTCCTCTCCCTCACATATTGTCAAAAGAAGAAGAATACCTTTTACAAAAAAAGACAAAAGGGGAAGAGAGAGAAGCTTTCTTCTCAGGCATGCGTTGCTACCAAGAGTGTCATCAACTCAAATTGTCTCTGCTCATTTGCAACCTACTGCCCGTCATTGCCGTTTTGACGTCGACCGCTGCTGCTGTTGCCCCAAGTGCCGTTGCCCTTGTTTGCCTTTGCCGACGTGACCCAATGCTGCAAGCCGCAATCTTGACTGTAACGACCCAAACTCTATCTCTAGGTCTTGAGCAGCCAATATTATTCTTATGAGGTTGCAGGCTCGTCACCATTCCTAATTCTTTTTCATCTTATTATTATACACATGCAAAAACGTAAATAAACAACTCTCTAAACAAATAACAATTGAAAGACTAGGATAATAGTACTTTTATAAGCTCTTTCTTTATAGGCCCTCTTTACCTTTTACATCACACTATAAGTTTTCATATAAGTTAGGGGAAATTTTTATCTCCTCTAGCATGATTACAGCTCTCGAAACGGACCTGAGACTTCCATGCTTACAAAATTGAAAGATGAGGAAGTGAGTCTTGGGAATTCAATAAGTAAAATTTATATTCTCTACTAGGAAAGCATCTCATTATCAAAGCTTAGCAAGTATAACATTCGCAAATAGTGTCAATAATAGATCAATAGAAAACTTATTACTACCCTCGACTACATGCAGATGTCCATTACAACATGCTTCAATGCATACTTACCTTTGACTTATCAATAAACATATCAACATATCATACTTGTGTAAATTGCACTCATGTAAATTCATTTACCATCGTCTTGGCTCGACTAGACTCTCTCAGCTCGATTGAGGTTTCTAGCTTCTTGTTGGGCTTCTTAACTCAATCAGAGTATCCTGGCTCAATTGAGACATTATGGTGCTAGCTTATCAAGACATCCAGGCTCAATTAGTGCATCTCGGAACTAGCTTACCCTAGGCATAAAGGCTCAAACTCAGGCATACAAACTCAACTAGGGCATGTTGTTCAATGAATGAGGCATCGCCGCCAACGCTATGTGGTGACGGGTGTTTTTTCCTCTTTAAGTACATACATTTATGCATCATTAAGCCAGTTCATATATTTTCTCTTAGTCGACACATATATGGCTCGAAGGTGGGCTCATCCATTCGTGTGTGCCATGAGTTCTCGCACTACACTGATAAACATGTTAGGAACAAACCTTGATCCATGACTTGAACCTATCACTTAACGCCGATCCTCGCACTGACATGACTGGGAAACAACACACCTTAATGGCGATTCAGGACCTTGAAGCTTGGGTACATCTCGCTTTAGTGAAGATCTTAAGCTCAATGAATCTTGGCCTCGACCCGGCATCATGCCATGAATGACCCTTGGTTCGTGGCTTGATTCAATCACCAAGTGCAAAGTCCTCTCACCGATTGAGACTTAGAATCGGCACACTTTCATACTTCACCAAGACCTCATGGGCTTGAGCGATTCCCGTGTAAATCAAGACTTGGAATCAACACACCTCAATGCCATTTCAAGACCTCGCGGCCTTGGACGATCCCTACATCAAATGAAGCTTGGAATCGGCACACTTTAATGCTGATCCAAAGCCTTGTGGACTTGTGCAACCTTGTGTCATGGCCTTGGGCAATCTTGTCTCATATTGAACTCAACCCGAACGAACCTTGGCTTTATTCCGAGCATAAATGACTCAAGTACATATTCAAACATAATCATGAGCAAAACCATATAAAGGATCCAACATCCTACCCACTGCTTACCAGGTGAGCACCTAACTAAACTTGACAATGGAGACTACTGCCCTAGAGGAGAAATATGGATCTTACTTACCTGGATAAACCTCAAGAATCCTAGAGAGAGTAGCTTGACAAGGGGCGGCTATGCAAGGTCGAGAGAAAGGAAATAAATGAGATAATGGTGTATGAATGGAAAAAGGTTTCTAGTGATGGAAATGAATGAGAGGCTTATCATATTTATAGGTACCAACCCCATCATTACTTATCCAAATGACTTAATCACTTTTCTTGGGATGGCATGGCTATAAAGTCGAGGTGGCAAGTCTAGTTTGCATGGTGGCACGCCAAGGGTCCTAGGAGAATACTTGTCATCTTCTTATTGGACCACCTATTCCATGCCATCATGACTTAGTCTACTTGTTTTCTAAGGAGAATATTATGGTAATGATGACCATATCTTCCATGGACACATAAGCTAATGACTTACCATTCTTATTAAATGCCTAGATTTGGTTAATCATGAGGGTTGGATATTTAGCATATGCCTAAATTAAAGAATTTACTTTTGAGTTTTGGCCTTTTAGAATATTTTACCAAGTTCTAGTCTACTTAAGCCTTTGAGTCATTTGCTTTTTTCTATGATAAATTTTTGGTAATCATTATCAAATGTAGAAACGCCTACCTAAGGTGATGAGTCATCTCCTTCATGAAAGACCTAAGGTGTTCTAGAATGTTCTCCTTTATCTATTTCCAAAGAATATGACAAACATAGGAAATAGGCCATTGGAAGTACAATCAAAACCAAGCAAGGGCTTTTTTGTGTACATCCCTTAAAGACCATTTTGATACACCCAAGGTTCGTGGCAAAGTCACTCATGGTGTGGTTGTTGTAGGCAAAGTTTACATTCTTGGCTAGATCAATGGCCTAGGGCAAGAGCTCAATGATCGTCCCTTAGATCAGCTTTGGCCGAACAGATTGGATCTTGGATGAGCCTTAGGCCTCATCTAGGCCAACTCTTGATTTTCATGTGGCCATTCAAGATCTATCAGATCCATATCCGATACATGGTCATACCAAGTTGAATCATGGTCTTCCACAATTGGTACATGGCCGAGTGGAATCACTTGCAACTGGAATATGACTGTTTGGAATCGATCCATGATTGTCGATTGATCTGTGGTGGACATGACCATTCCTCAATCAATCCTTTTGGTCGGACAGTTGTCCATCGACTGAACTACTCGGGTCCATTAATGTGGTCATAAGATTGGTCCATGACTGTTCTCTTGATCGATTCATGATCAGTATATGGCCGATTCTTGGAACGATCCACTGGCACATCATATTCAAAACCATTTCTCATAGGTCGAAAATTGGGATGTTACACTGACTACTTAACATCGCGACTCAACCAGCCTATGCTCGTGCCTATGGACTCACTCTAGATACCACTATTTCACACATACTCAAAATTGTCACATCTCAAAAGAGAAAAAAACTTAATCACAATCCATTCGATCGACAACACAATGGGGAATTAGATTTTTGCATTGACAAACAATGATGAAGCGAACAAGCCACATACTCAGGAGCGAGTCACTCGCTCCTCGAAGAATCCTTTGGAGAATGGCTCTGAGTCTAGGAGCAAGCGCTGGAAGCCAAAGGATGAGGACGGAGACATAAGTGAACCTGTTGCTGATCGGGATGACAAGCCACATCCTCAAAAGTGATCTCGAAGAATCTCATCAAATCTAGGAGCGAGCGCTGGAAGCTGGTGAAGCTTGTGGACGAAGGCGAGAATAAGGATGGAAATGGAGGTGAACCTGAGGCTAATTAGGAGGACGAGTCATGTTCTTGGAAACAAGCCACTTGCTTCTTGAAGAATCCTATGGAGAGTGGGGCCGAGTCCAGGAGCAAGGGCCAGAAGCTGACAAAGCTCGTGGACGAAGACAAGAATGAGAATGGAGACGAAGTTGAACCTGAGGCTGATCAAGAGGATGGGCGAGAGGAGAAGTTTACGGAGAATGCGAAGAGGAAGGAGCAGGAGAGGACTTAGAGGAGGAGTCCGCTGACGAGGCGAAGTCGATCGGCAAGCTGGTTATATTTTCTAGCAAGGGAAGGGGATGAGGAGCAATTACGAGGCGTTCGAATATGATAAAAATCAATATGATCTCGCAAGTATTTTGCTTTTTATCAGTTTTCCCTTAGCGATTCTACATTGGATGGGGTCATTCAATCCCTCTTTCTAGTTTTGTTCTTCTTGTTTTTCATTTCATGTCGTTCATGGTTTTTGTGTTGGTCTATTGAGAATTGGCTTTTCACAACATCAGATTTTACCTTCCTTTTTTCTTTAGAAAAGATAATTCAATCCCTCTTTCTAGTTTCGTTCTTCTTCTTTTTCGTTTCATGTCGTTCATGGTTTTTGTGTTGGTCTATTGAGAATTGGCTTTTCGCGACATCAAATTTTACCTTCTTTTTTCTTTGTTTTGATGGAATATACAACTTTACTATAGTTTCTCAATGTCTACTTCATTGACAAATTGCATTTCTTTGGTCAATATAATTTTGTAGGCTACTTAATTCATTGAAAGATATGCGTCTTACCTTTGTTAATTTAGTAAAAATATTATTCTCGTGCTTTTTTTTCTTTTTTCGCTCCATAACACTTATTGGCATTTGTTTGCCTGTTTATTCGATCTTTTTTAACATTGTAATGTGGACGGACATATGCACAACCTCCCCAAAGAAAATTTTCCCGTTGAATTAGCAATTAACTCCCCTTTATTGGCAAATTGCATTTCTTTGGTCTATATGATCATTTAGGGGGGCGCATGACAACATTTACCTTAATAGTTTTACGGAACATAAATGAATTTTTTTATTTCTATTTCGGAAGAGTTTCGAGGAAAAAATCTGTTTGATAACGATACAAAATTTCTGTTTTAAAAGAAATTCGTTTGATAACCGAATAAAATTTCTATTTCTTAAAACAAAATTTTCTTTTTTTTTTTGGAGCAAATGAGATGTACATTCTTACAAATTTCATATGCTTATGAAACCATTGACCCAAATACAAAGTATGACTTTTTTTTTTTTTTAGTAAAGTCTCTCATTTTTGCAAAAAAAAAAAAAAAAATTACAAAGTAAGAGATGTTATATCAAATTTTCTAAATTTTCACACAAAATTCTTTAGCATCCATGTAGATAGGTAATTACG
The DNA here is from genome assembly GCA_014182575.1 of Eucalyptus decipiens. NCBI lineage: Eukaryota > Viridiplantae > Streptophyta > Magnoliopsida > Myrtales > Myrtaceae > Eucalyptus > Eucalyptus decipiens. The sequence goes on along the minus strand of CM024609.1, from coordinate 28,524,184 downwards.
ATCAAACAATATACTTATCAATAGTCTCCCTACAATAGAAAAAAGAGATCAATATGCATTACTCTTGAGCATGATAGAAGGTTCCCAAAATTCTAGTAGAATGAAGGCGCGCAACCATATTCTAATCCCCTTCATGCTAGTGTGTCACGTTGATCGCCGCCAAGGTTTACGATATCGAGCAATCGTTTTAGAAAGAAACACAAAGAAGTGTATTGGGTAATTTGCGGCAAATTTTACAAAATCGGTGAATTTTACGAAGTGTAACAAGGACCATTACAAATAAGGGAAATCATCAAGTAGAACATCACATTACAAGAATTGAGATAGGAATCATCAAATACATTATCACAATACAAAAGCAAAGTTTGTAAATCCCCAAATACAAAATAATAGAAATACATTACAAAAATTAAAACACGATTTCATGGAATCTCCGGCATATTATGATCCCTTGCCATCTTATTGGCAATAATTTTTCTAAGCATATTCATCTCAATTTCCTCCTCGGTCGATGTATCACCTACAACCTCATCTTGTACAGGTTCACATGAGTACTCTGGATCTCCATATAAGGAAAAGTTTCTATCCCTCCTGTCTTGATCACGGATGAGTACTTTGGATCTCCATATAATGAACTCGAGCGGCTCAAGTGTCTGCTGCAATGACATTTATATGATGGTTAGAATTATATCCATAGACCAGTCACAATTTGATGTGAATTAAATATTACAACAATGTAAGTTTATGGCAAAAAGAAAGCTTATACAATCAGATCGAACCCAAGCAACAAACTGTGGTGGACTAACAAAAGCAGGTCATAGCATCAATCAGATGGAGGGAAGTAGATAACATAGGCTCCAATAAAATTTGATTGCCAATCCACATTTGTAACTTCAGGCCAAGTACAAATATAATCATCCCAAAGATCTTGGACTACGTAGGTAATTGGTTTACAAATAGCATTCAGCCAATGAAAACAATTAATAATACATATCTCAAAATCCCCATCTTCAGTTTCGATCGAAAGCTTCCTTTAAATTGAAGGAAAATCACTTATATGGCTAGAAAAACGAAACTATATGAATCCTAAATAATCTCTTTCAGTCCTCTTAAAAGCTAGATCACTAAAGACTCTATCCAAATTTAGTATAATACAAAGAATAGCAATGATGAAAATAATGAGAATAATAGCAGTAGCAATTATATTATTAACAATAAGAATAAACTATTCACTTCCCGGCATCAAGCCAAATCCCCATATTCCAAATGTGGCTTAAGAGATCGCAAAAATTTACATTTGCCGGGCTTCCTTCTCCTATAAGTTTTTAGCAAACGGAATCGGTGCGTACAAAACCGAACAATATACATGGTCTACAAGGTTACCGGCTAAAATGAGCTAATATCTTTTTCCCAATTTCCATTAGATAATCAAATTAACGAGATTAATAATTCTTTAGACACACTTTCCATTCGTCAGCACCATTGCAGAGATCAACTAAGATACTAAGCACAAAATTTTCATTCATTTTAACAAAACAACAACGCTGACACAATCACATTCCCACAGTTTTGTGAGCATCAATATACGCTGCACGAGACCAAATAACACGAAGCGACACTAAAGTGACCTCTTCATCATTCATGAAGTTTCAGGTTTATTCGGTTAAGCTTCCGAAGCAGCAAAACACCACGAAACACGAGCGCAGAGTCCACGAGCTACCAACGAAAGCGGAGGCGACGCGGTGGACGATCCCGAACCAAAAGGCTAGCGAGAGAATGAAGGAACCGCACTCGCGCGATTCGCAGCACACGAGCTCGAAAGCTTCCAAAAGGAGCAACAAAGCACTCCTTCACCTAAAATCTCCCGATAACAACCCCGATCATCCAAAATCGCGGCACCGAATCCGGCGTCTCGGCCCATCGCTCCCACCTCAAAGTCGACACGACCAAAGCGCAATGCAGCAGAGCAGTCAACAGAGAGAGAAAAAGAAGAGGAATCGGCACGAACCAGAGAAGGGAGGAGAAGGGTAGTTCTGCTTCTTTGCGCACTTCACGGTCGTGGGCCTCGTCGGACGAACGCGAGCGGCTCCGGTGTCTGCTGCAAAGGGCTTCTGGATGAGGCGAAGGGGCAGATTCGCGAGTAGCTCGTCGCTGGATGAGGAGAGGGCGCGCGGCGTTGCTGAGGTCGCGGGGTGATGGCGGCTTTTGGTGAGACGGAGCAAAGCAGGAGCGGCTTGGGGCGTCAGTGCTTGGATCTATTGCAGAGGGCTTCTGGCGTCGTAGGGGAATAAGCGGCGAGGGTGCAGGCGCGAGATCTGTTGCCGAGGGGTGCTCGGACAACAAGCGGGGACAGTGGGTCGCGGCGAGGGGGTGGATTCGCGAGCAGATGTGGATGAGCAAGAGGAGAGGCAAAGAGTGTCCAGTGGAGGAGACGATCCGAGCGTCCAATGGAGAAGACGATGTCTCAAGGAGATGAGGAGACACGGAGGAGACGATGTCTCGAGGAGATGAGCAGAGGCGGAGGAGGAGGAGGAGGAGGAGGAGGAGGCAGAGACGAACGAGGGAGGAGCGAGTGAAATTTTAGGATTTTTAGTGGGAGAAACAGAAACTGATTTCTCATCCATTTCTATTTCTGGAATAGAAATCTATTCCAGAAATAGAAAATTTAAGTAGTGTTATCAAACAAGTTTCTGTTCCAGAAATTGGTCTGGAACAGAAAAATCAATTCTGGAATATAAATAATTTTTATTATGCACCCCCTTAGACTCCATAATTCAATCAAAGATATACGTCTTGCTTCCATTTATTTAGTAAAATATTATTCTCATGCCTTTTTTTTTTTAACCCTAGAATACTTGTTGGCATTCTCACTCTAGAACACTTCTTGGCATTTGTTTGCTTGTTTGTTTAGTCTTGTTTGACTTTGTAATGTGGACAAATGTATACACGGCTTGTGGACGAAGACGAGGATAAGGACAAAGATGGAGGTGAACTTGAGGCTAATCAAGAGGACGAGCCACATCCTCGGAAGTGAGTCTCTCACTCTCGAAAAATCCTATGGAGAGCGGGCTAGTTGATAAAACTCGTGGAAGGAGACAAGGATGAGGTTGGAGAACAAGGTGAACCTGAGGCTGATCAGGAGGGTGGGTGAGAGAAGAGTACGAAGAGGAAGGAGGAGGAAGAGAATTTAGAGGAGGAATTCGCTTATGAGACAAAGTTGATCAGCGAGCCGATTAGGTTTTCCAACGAGGGGATGGGGCAAAGGAGCTATTATTATAGGGCGTTCAAATACAATGGAAATCAATATGATCTCATGATTATTTTGCTTTTATTCAGTTTTCCCTTAGCGATTCTCCATTTAATAAGGTTGTTCATTCCCTCTTTCTTGTCTTGATCTTCTTATTTTTCGTTTCAAGTCATTCCCAGTTTTGTGTTGATCTATTGAGAGTTGGCTTTTCAGGACATTAAATTTTACCTTCTTTTTTCTTTGTTTTGGTGGAAAAAGGAAACTTCACTATGGTTTCTTGATGTCTTCTTCATCGACAAATTGCGTTCCTTTGGTATATACGATCATTTAAGCTCTGTAATTCACTAAAAGATATACTTCTTGCCTTTTTTAGTTTAGTAAAAATATTGTTCTTATACTTTTTTTTTACACTTGTTGGCATTTGTTTGCATGTTCGTTCAATATTTGTTGACATTGTAATGTGGACGAACGTATGCACGGCCTCCCCCAAGAAAAATTTCCCCCAAAATTGGCAATTAATTCTCCTTTATCGACAAATTGCATTCTTGGTCTATATGATTATTTGGGCTCTGTAATTCCATGAAAGATATACGTATTGCTTCCGTTAATTTAGTAAAATATTATTCTCATGCTTTTTTTTTTACACTCTAGAACACTTGTTGGCCTTCGTTTGCTTGTTTGTTCAGTCTTGTTTGTTTGACATTGTAATTTGGACAAATGTATGCATGGCTTATGGATGAAGACAAGGATGAGGATGGAGATGGAGGTGAGCCTGAGGCTGATCGGGAGGACGAGCCACATTCTTGGAAGTGAGTTACTTGCTCCTCGAAGAATCTTGTGGAGGGTGGGGCCGAGTCCAAAAGCAAGTGCCGGAAATCGATGAAGCTCGTGGACGAAGACAAGGATGAGGATGAAGACGGAAGTGAACATGAAGTTGATCAGGATGGTGGGCGAGAGGTAATGAGTGTGAAGAATGCGAAGGGAAAGGAGAAGGAAGACGACTTAGAGGAGGAGTTCACTGACGAGGTGAAGCTAATCGGCGAGCATTAGGTTTTTCGGCAAGGGGAGGGGACAGAGGAGCCATTTGTAAGAGTTTTTTCTGATATGGACTAAATTAATTGATATTGTAATTTACTGTTTTTTACGGCTACCGTAAAACAAGGTTGGTCTAAGGTGAGATAGAAGGTTTCTTAATTAGTCTAATATGGGCCGCTTAGTGTGGGCCGAGTTGAGCCTGGCCCGTAATGAGGGGGACTGGCTGGAAACTCTATAAATAGTGCTCAAGTCTCTCCTCTAACCCTAATTCTCACATGTATCCTCACCTAAGGGGCGTTTACCTAACGCTGCACGTGAGGGGGGCCGCCTCATTGAGCCAGTGATACGGAGGGCAATAGAGGAGAAGGACTTGATACGTGGATCCCCTTGATATATGTGGGTAATCATTTTATGCTTCCGCTTTATATTCGATGGATCCCAAAACAGGTGCGTTAATCTTTCTACTCAATTATGCATGTTCTTGTTCTAGTTATGGAGATCTTGGGGTTGCGCAATTTGCGTCTAACATGTGGTATCAGAGCCTCCATAACCCTAGAACACGAACACAATTGATTTTGCCTTAATTAGTACGGATCTTGCCCTAATTTGTAATTTTCGAGATTTTTATTCAATAAAAATTAAATTAAATCACAAATTCGGACTTTGGCTCGATGAGGCGAGCAAGAGGGTCGGCGGCGCATCGCCGGGGGAGGCCGCACGCGCCTCCACGCGCGGCCACGCGCCTCCTGGGCGTCGAACGCGCCCCGCGCGTGAGCTCCACGCGCCGTGCACTCAGGAGGCGCGTGAGGGCGCGTGGAGCATCGGATTGCCGCGTGGCCGGCGGTGTTGGATCCGTATGGCTGTCCTCTATCTCTTGGTATATTTATTTTATATGTTTGATGATTTTATTGATGTGAAATTACATATGAAACCCTAAATACGTGTATTTTTAGTGTATTTTTGCGTATTTTTCTTATATTTTCTGTGATTTTGGAAATATAAGTGTTGGGTTACGGGTGTGTTATCACATAAACATTATAATGGTGTGATTCATCAATAAAAATCAAACTTTATTGTGAACCGAAGTGGCTTAATGAGATACAATTCGTATGAGATTGTATTTGAGCTATGTATTGAGCTGATAAGAAACAGTAAAGATTATGAAATTTTTTGTTACTCAAGTATACTCCTTTACACATTGGTAATCTTTGAATGATTGACAACTTAAGGATTCGTGACCAAACTGATTGTCTTGATTAACACATCTCGCTGAATGTGGGTAATGCATGTCAATTAAGTTACTGCATATTGTACATGAACTCATTTGGTCACTTGTTAATATCTATCAAGTTGAATAGTTTTTTATGGTAAGGGAGTATGGCAATATTTATGCAGAGCAATAGTATCTACTGTTGAATTTTTAGATATTTGGTTCTCTGATTTGACTCAATTAATAGGCCACTGGTTGATTACAATGATAATTTGTTATTTAAAAATTGGCTAATAAATCGTTGTTGGCCTTGGAGTCATGTTTTGCCATATGATACTCATGAGCAACAAGCTTGTCAATCTGGAGTACCCTATATTGCTATTGATATTAACTTGTGAGGGATCATTTGGATCGGCATTCTTTTGATGTTGTTATAATAATCAGTAATCGGGGTGTACAAAAGATGATTGATTCTATGTTATGAGAAGTTTCTCGTGTTGCTGTGATCGTTGATCTCATTGGAATCATCTTTCGGTTCGTTATATATATAATCTTTATTTATCAATATATGTATAAATAAAGATTTTATTAATGAATAAAGCAATGTAATTAGCATGATATGTGATTTTGGTGATATGATGCCCCTATCACTAAAGTCAAAATCACATGTATATGGTGTATGTGAGAAGTAAAGTTTATATCCCTGGTATGAGAGAATTTCAATGATTCAATTGAGTAGTGACCGCCAAAGTGGCACGCTTGATTGGGTTTGAGAAATTTCGGTCTCGTATGATGATTGTGATGTCTCTTGATTTAATGCGTGGTCATACTCCCAAAGGAGGTGATTGTGTATTAGTTCATGGAGGGATACATGATAGTGTGGTGGAGGAGTGACCGATCCTAATGGTTCATATATGCCCAAAGGTGATGAATTCACGAAGATTGGAATATATTCTCATAACTCTTATCATGTGGGGAGTGTACAATTGCATGTCATATATTCTACCCAAAGGTGATTATGTGATTTTGCATGTAACTCTCGGATGTGTACTTATACGTCAAGTTACACGATACTCACATGATGCTAATTATATACATTGCTTGGTTTTCAGTCATCTTTTCTGTAATTAATAACTTCACTATTATTGAGGTTTTTACTGTTTCAAATTTTAAGTTGTGAACATATGATTTGTTGCTTGAGAAAAGAGCAATTGAATTTGTTTACTGTCCATGAAGCGTTTCATTCTGGAACACTTGAAAGAGGTTTGCCTGTGGACTGCACTGCTATAAGATTATAGAAGCCTTAGTTGCTTGTAATTATATCTTGTCTGATATTGAAATTATGACATATCTGCAAAGATTATGTTTAAATCCTAATGACATATACATCATGTATATGATTAAAAGGTTGTCAGGCTTAACAATGACTGTGAGTATTTTGACAAATATGATAATGCGAAATAGCTTAAAGGGTCATTTGTCAAATACTTGGTAGATTCTGGTGTGATAATTTAATTACTATACCTGAAAATTCTGACAAAAAGATTTGGCCGAAAGGCATAAATGAACCATATTGAACATGGTGATGAGTATAATTAGTAAGACTAATTTATCTGGAATTTTGTGGGCTAATATTATGAAAGCAACTTCTTCACATACAAAAAGTGTTTCTTATCAAAGTTGTTTTATAAACTTCTTTTGAGTTATACACTGGATATAGATTACTTGAATCATATTAAATGTAGAGGAGTTATGCGAAGTGAGATTATCTAATCCAATATTAGATGCTTTGGAATTTAGATCCACTTGGAAGTATTTTGTATCTTATCTAGATTGTTAAAGGGTATTGATTTTATAACCCTAAAGTAGGTACAAGAATTATGGAATCACATACTCTAAAGTTTATAAAGATTGACGTAATTATAGAGGATAGCTGCTCTCAGACTATTAAAGATAATAGTATGATGGATGTTACTGTGTCTTTGTCTTTACCTATATATAAACAATTGTGGTACAAACAATTGTGGAATCTCCCGTACCATAGACTAAACTTGTCGAGGTTCAAGGTACTATTCTTGATATAGTTTATAATGAAATTTCTTAAACCTCTCAAGTGCATAATGAAGTGGTTACAGCTTTATTAAGGAGATTTGTTAAGGAAAGACGATCAATTATACCATCGACTATATAGTCTATTTGTGAGAGCATGATTACAATATCCACTATATGGTTGATGTAATGACATATTTATAAATGTCGTTTTTTATTCTCAATCAAGTATGTGATTAGATGCCATAAAATGCGATATACAATCTATGAAATTGGAAACTAACTTACTTGCCTAAAGAATTGGCGTACAAAAACTAAAAGAATTTCAAAGAAAAATTGTGAAAGTTTAAAGCCAAATTGGTAACTAAAGTTTTTACTCTGAAAGAGGGGTGGATTGTTTATAGTAAAGAAATAAATATTTCTTTCTAGTATTTTTAAAGATTCTTTCAGAGTGAATGTTGCATTAATAATTTATTTTGATATGGAGTTACGCCAAATAGATACAAAATCTATATATTGCAACTGCATGATTTTGCAGAGATTCAAGTAAACTTGTATGTAGACTGAAAAGTTCTAATTCATGATCTTAAGCAAGTTTCCATACAATATTATTAAAGTTTCATAGTGTTGTTATTTTGTTCAATTAGGAACAAAGTAATTCAACATACTACAAGGTCAGTGGGAGGAAATTTATTTTTTCCTCATACTTTATGTACATGATGTTTTGTTTACAAGTTGTGACCTTAAGACATCTTATATCATTTGTACTGAGGTCTGTAAGGATTGTTTTTGCGATATTATATTAGATTTTCTCGGAGGACATTTGCTGATTGTATATTGGAAATATTCAATATACATCATTGCAAGCTAGGAATTGCTCCTATTGTTAAGGGTGATGGACTAAATCTATCACATTGTCCTTATTTAGATATTGAGAAAATCTAATTAAATGGAGTACCTTGTGTCAATGCACTTAAAAGTATAATGTATGCTTTGATTTTGCACTAGATTAAATATCGCCTTTGCGATGGAACTTTTAGGCAGATATAAGTTGAATCCAAGACGCGATTTGAGTTGCTGCCAAAAGGTTTTAAGGTACTTAAAATGACAAAAGAATATATGTTAATTTATAGACAAGTTTAATTCTTGCAATGAGTAAGGTATTCATACGTTAACTTTGTTGGCTGTTATGATGATATATAACATCAATAACAAGAACCAAATTTATGTTAGCAAGAAGTGCAGTAAATAAAGTTTTATGTTATCTTCTATTATGTAAGCAGTGTTAGTAACATTCTTTTAGACTGTTACTTGGGCTATTATGCTCCGAGAATCTCATGACGGAATTGATCGTTTAACTCGATGGATAGACCCATACGGTTGTATTGAGATAACAAATTTGTAGTGTTATTTTTTTTTTACGAGGTCTCAAGGGGTCTAAATATATGGTGGTCAAATATTTTTGACCATAAAAAACGGTACGAAAGGTGACTTATAATATAACATATTTTCACAAATGATGTGGTTGCGGATCCACTAACTAAAGGCCTACGCCCATGTGTATTTGAGTGACATGTCATTAGCATGGGGCTAGGAGTATCTTCGGATACTTTTGTTGTTTAGTGGGAGCTATTTTGGCTTTACTCGATAAAGTTCTCATCTCGTGTTCGTTACACTTTGTAACGGTTTGATATGTATCAACTTTTGCATTCAATAAAATATTTTGAATGTGTTGTTATTATGTTGAATGCATATTGATAAAGTCTCAAGGGATTGTATAAACCTTGAGTGAAGGCTAGGGGCATCCTGGACATCTGGTTATTAGCCTTGTGCATATGTCTTGTGATACATAAAGAAAGGTTAACCATAAGGACAAGACATATGTGGGTTCATTGAACCATAAAGCATTCTCTAGTGGCACAAGTTTTTGTGACGCCTAAAGTTAAGAGAATGGTGATGAAAATGGGATCTCTACATGAGAGATGTTATCCATTCTGCCACACTACCATATCAATCCATATCAATAAGGTTGAGAACATTCGTGACCATGGAAGGCTCGTGTGTATACATGCGATTCCGCCATGATTCGGTGTTTAAAACTTTATGGGATATGATTGACTATTAAGAATGATCTCTTGACCAAATGTGCGCACATACAGTATGATTTCAATTAATATAGTCCAAGTGGGAGAATGTAAGAGTTTTTTCTGATATGGACTAAATTAATTAATATTGTAATTTACTGTTTTTTACGGCTACCGTAAAATAGGTTTGGTCTAAGGTGAGATAGAAGGTTTTTTAATTAGTCTAATATGGGCTGGTTAGTGTGGGCCGAGTTGAGCCTGGACCGTAATGAGGACCTACTGAAACTCTATAAATAGTGCTTTCAAGTCTCCTCTAACCCTAATTCTCATATATATCCTCACCTAGGGCGTTTACCTAACGCTACACGTGAGGGCCGCCTCATTGAGCCAATGATACGGAGGGCGAAGAGGAGAATGAACGATGCGTGGATCCCCTGATATATGTGAGTAATCCTTTTATGCTTCCGCTTTATATTCGATGGATCCCAAAATAGGTGTGTTAATCTTTCTACTCAATTATGCATGTTCTTGTTCTGGTTATAGAGATCTTGGGGTTGCGCAATTTGCGTCTAACACCATTATGAGGCGTTCAAATACGATGGAAATCAATATGATATTGTGAATATTTTGCTTTTTATCAGTTTTCCCTCAACGGTTCTACATTGAATTGGGTCATTCTTTCCCTCTTCCTTGTCTTGTTCTTCTTATTTTTCATTTCAAGTTGTCTATGATTTTTGTGTTGGTCTATTGAGAGTTGGCTTTTTGGGACATCAACTTTTACCTTATTTTTTTCTTTGTTCCGGTGAAATAGGCAACTTCACTACCGTTTTTTGATGTCTCCTTCATCGACAAATTGTGTTCCTTTGGTCTATATGATCATTTAGGCTCTGTAATTCATTAAAAATATAAGTGAGGGCGAAATTGAAAAGAAAAGATAACTCTCATTAATTTCGGAAAAGCGACACTCCGAAACTGTCAAACGCTCGATCCGGTTCCAGGGCCTTCGTTATCTTGTCGCCAGAACACCTCAGCATTTCGTCAGAAGTCCCGGGCGGGCCGGGGCGGGCCCGGCGACAGCTACTGGTGACGTGGCAGTGACATCGGGAGTGGAGGGGGAGCATCCCGTAGGCTCGACCGCATCCTACCGGATCTCCAAGTGGATGCATGAAGTGTGCCACGTTGCCTTTTGCCCCCCTTCGCTGCCAAGCTACAAAAGGCCAGCACTCCCCGCTTTCTCTCTCTACTCTTCCTCCTCTCTCTCTCCACCGTTTTTGCAATCTCACTCCTCCTCTCCCTCTCTAAGTTTTTTACCTGTGTTTGTTGTCCGCTATATATATCTCCATCTTCAATCCCTGTCTCTTTCTCTCTCTCTCTCTCTCTCTCTCTCTCTAGGGTTTCGGATTCTCTTGGCTTCTGCAGAGATTGGGAGAGAGAGAGAAGTCGCCTGTAGCTCTTCTTTGGTATATGCACGGTCGGATTCGGATCCATCCGCCCCGCCCCGCCACGTCGCCCTAACCGGATCGCCGCCCCCATCCGATCGGCCGGATCTCCGGCCGTTTCCGTCCCGGGGAGCCGGGGCTCGGCGGTTCCTCGCGCGAGATCTGCCGTAATGTGAGCGTCCGCACCCGGCTTCGTTCGTAATTTTGGGCTCAGATTCAGCTCGACAGTTCATTTGATCCTCTTCTCTTTTACCCGTCCTCCGCTCCTCCGCTGAATGATTGAAGCGAGGCGTCCTTTCGGAAACGCGATCGAGCAGCTTGAGATCGAGCTGCGCGGTTTGGGTTGTTACTCTCTGCGCGTCTCGTGTTGTTAAGATTAGCATTTTCCAATCCATCTTTGAACCTTGTGGTTGTGTATCGCCTTTTGGTGGCGCGGATGATTCTATTTGTCATGTCGATTAGTATATGAATGATCTGTTAGGATCGGTTGTGCTCTGGATAATTCTTGAAAAGATAGACTAATTGCCTTTGCGATTGTTTTTTTTTTTTTTTGTCAGCATTCGGGAAGTATCCATTGAAAGGCCTGGCTTTTGGGCGATTTAGATGGTATGCACCAGCTGCATAAGGAGTGTTATTGTTCAAGCTGGGCACATAGGGATATTCACCCGTGGAAGGCTTCCATCGCGCAGCTTCGCGAGAGCTTTGCATTCTGGATTAGCTCTGAATCGTCCGTGGAACTGCAAAGTTAGAACGAGAAGCAAGATGATGGTTGACACGGGAGCGATGGAGAATCGAGAAGCAGTTGTTGATATGATGGTGGAGAAAGAGGACGATGGTGGAATTGCTAGCGGAGGATGGAAGAGGTTCTTTTTCACCAATAGCTACTCTAACGTGGTTTTTTCTTGTTCTAGCTAATTTGGGTGGTCTCTTTATTGTCTTCATTTTTCTCTTGTGGTGGGGGTTTGATTTCAGAGAGAGCTCACGTTTGGATGTTTGTTTAGTTTCATCTGAGTCTAGTCTCTCGTGTGCTGTATGTCACCTATTGAGCGAACAATCTGAAGTCCATTTCTACATTTTCAGAAAAACAACCTTTTCTTTGTAATTACTATGATGCAATTGGAGCTTATCTATAGAAAAGAATCTATTCAGCTAGTGCTTTGGATGCGGATATTGAAATAGCCCTCGTTGCTATATTTTCTGCTACTCCGTTTGCCTCCTTCATCTATTGCTAAGTCAGAACTGTTTTGTCAAACACCCACATCTTCTTTTTTATTAGTTTCTCTTTTATGGAGTTTGGCAAGAAATGATTACCATGGCCTCATGATTGCATGCTTTTGGCTAGTTTGACTTGATGTTTATTGTTCTAAGGTAAAACCCATTGTTTAGTAATCAATTCTCCTTTTCTTTTCCTTTTTGCAGTGAGGACGGAAAACTGAGCTGTGGATACTCCAGTTTCCGTGGAAAGAGAGTTACCATGGAGGACTTTTATGATATTAAAACTTCGAAGATTGATGGAGAAACGATCTGCATGTTTGGAATATTCGATGGTTGGATTCTCTCTTGTACACTTACACATGAAAAGATAGAAGAGTTTCATGTCCTGTTGTCCATAATTCGGTCAAGTGAAGATAAGGTTGCCAACTTCTTAAGAAAAAAAATATGGGTGTCTTGGAGTCACAGTTCCGCTCTGTTAAAAGCTTTTGAAATCGAAATTGGTGTCTAATGTTTTTTCTTTTTTCTCAATTCATGCCATTTTGTGGGGTGGAGGTATGAGGGTGAATGGTATAGGCACACATCTAACTGTTTATCATGGATAAGGTTTGACATTTTGTCACGCATGCATGTGGACAAGTGAAATGAACATGTGAGCTTGAAGTTAAGTGGCATCAGACTGAATGAGGACAATCAAGTCTTTAGTGTGAAGCTGTTAAATCTCCAGACATTATAATTGAAGCTAGTTAATTGAGTATAATAAGATGGGAAGCTATTGCCAAATCCTGATCAAACTATGAAGCTCAATGGCTGATCTTGTTAAATAAAAGGATTAGCTTCGTATTGGAGTAACTGATGATATGGATTGGTGCAGATCAGGCTTTTTGTGTCTCCAGGAATTTGAAATGACCTATTCATTGATGTTTGTATTTACCTTACTAGGAAAGTTTATCATTGATAAGTTGCTAGTTCTTAAATTTCTAGGAGTGGAGGTAGGTCACATTGTCAGAGTGTGGGGGACTGATTAGGTTTGTTTTTGTTGGTTACGCTCCTTATTCATTCTGATTGTTGTCATGTAAATCTGTCAATAACCATAAATGTCTAGCCAAAAGGGTGGCATTATGGTCTTGTAATTCTGTAAATCGTTTCCCAGGACTTTGCCCCAGAATTGATAATGTATTGTTGGGAAGAGAAACTTAGCTAGGTGAAAGTACTGTAAGATTGTAGACAAGGTACTTCTATCAGCAAAATAGTGCGATGTCATTAATAATAGATTTAGTGTGCATTTGGTAATGTTTCTATTCAAAAATTGTTCCAAGGATCTATTTTTGTTCCGGGAAACAATTTTTGAATAGAATAACGCTTTGGTAATTGCGCAGAATTTTGTTCCTGAAATAGAAAAAGACCATAAATACGTTTGGTAAACTTGTATAATTTTTTTTGTTTTTTTTGTTTTTTTATTTAATTTTTATTTTTCCTTTTTTATTTTTTATTTTTTCTTCCTTTTGGCTGGTCGCCGGCCTTGGCCATGGCCGGTGACTGGCCGATGAGGGCCAACGGCCTCGCCCAGCCACCGGCGACCTCGAGCTTGCCCAACCAAGGTGAGGCCGAGCTCGCCCAGCCACCGGCGAGGCCGAGCTTCGCTGGTGGCTGGGCGAGCTTGGCCTTGCCGGGGGCTGGCGACGCTCCGGTCCTTGACGGCCAGTTGCTGGCCATGGCTGAGGCCGGCGACAGGCCAAAGAAAAAAGAAGAAGAAAAAGGAGAAAAAAAAAAGTGTTTCTTGGAATTGTTCCCGGGAACAAGAAACAAGTTTTTTCTACTTCTTGTTTCTGTTCCAAATCTGTTCTCAGGAACAAAACTGTAAATAAACGCGTTTTTGTTCTTTTTTTTTGTTCCCCGTAACAAAAGAACAAAAATTTGTGTTCCGGGGAACAGAAACAGATTTAAACAAACAGGGCCTAAAGTCTGTTAATACCACTTCATAGTTGTATGGCAGAGTTTTTTAAAGCGTCTCTTGGCATTAATATATCTTACAGGTCATGGTGGTTCTCGTGCTGCTGAGTATCTGAAGGAGCATCTGTTTGACAATCTTATGAAGCATCCACAATTTATGACAGACACAAAATTAGCAATAAGTGCGTTCCTTTCCTTTGTATAATTACTTGATGCCAGTAGTTACTTTTGAGACGTGAACCATGACTATGCAGTATGTTGTTTACTGCAAACATCACATTGAAAATCACTTGATATATTTAATAATTCAGCTTTTGCCTAACATCGGTTGGTGTAATTCCACAACATCTCTTGGAATTTAATGCAGGTGAAACATATCAGCAGACTGATGTGGAGTTTTTAGAATCTGAAAGAGATACTTTTCGGGACGATGGTTCCACTGCCTCGACAGCAGTGCTGGTGGGTAGCCATCTGTATGTGGCGAATGTGGGAGACTCTCGGACTGTAATATCAAAAGCTGGCAAAGGTACCATTCATGTGAGGCGTCTTGTCGTCTGTGCCAATTCTACTGATGTTGAAAATTTTCCTGTGCCTTTTGGCATGCATTATATCTGTGATCTTAGATTTAGTACCTTTAATCCGTATTGTTAATGACAGTTTTTTATTATCACTAGGTGCTAAATCTAATCACCTTGAGAAATCCATTGCCACCCTGTGGTAACTGGATACTTTTGCTTCGGCAGAGTATAATCCTATCTAGCTAATATGTACCATTTGCTGTTATATCCACATGTTAAAGAACCATTTAGCTCTTTGCAGCTGTGGTTTTAGTGCATTAAATATTTCTTTTCTTTGGACAGCTATTCCTCTTTCTGAAGATCATAAACCAAATAGAAGTGATGAAAGAAAGAGAATTGAAAACGCTGGAGGTGTTGTTATGTGGGCAGGTATGCTTCTATTCTATCTTCTTCATGTGAGAGCTGAAATTCTGGGAGATGCATGTTGTGTTGAAGTTTGAGTCTTGAAGCCCTTGTTTCTGAAAATGATTTGACACTCTCTCCTGAAACCCCGAGTTAGACTGTTTTTTGAGGCAATGAGACTCGAAATGCAATTCTTCCTTCAGAAGTTTATAACACTGATATGGAAATGCGGACACTATTCCTACCTTCAGAGCTGACAATTTGTTGATTACCCTTTGCGATACCCTTTTATTATAATGGACTCATTGTGGTTGGATTCAAATTTTGAAACTTTCAATTCTTCTGGGCTAACATCACGGGGGCATCTTGAAAGAAATAGGCTTTCTTAAATTGATACGATGGAGAGATGCTTTTATGTGCACCGTCACCCCCTTGTTTTTGTAATATTAACTCTCTGACTTCATTTGTCAGGATAGCATGTCTTATTTTACTCATTTTTTGCCACTACTTTCTTGTGATTGACTGCTGTCTTTGCAAAAGGCTGACACAGTCCTCGTGTGTCCTGCAATATGCATGAGCTAGTGGTGTTAAATTGTTTATTTGAATAATATCTTTCATTTGTTGGCGCTGTACTGTTACTTTGATTAAAAATTGTAGCGACAAGTTGTCAAGATGTTTGCATATCTCATCAGGCACCTGGCGGGTAGGAGGTGTTTTAGCTATGTCTCGTGCATTTGGAAATCGGATGTTGAAGCAATTTGTTGTTGCAGAACCTGAGATTCAGGTAAGCATTGATTGGCATCTGGTCATCTTATTATGACCAAAAAAAGGGTTTTGAGTGTGTTATATAAGCGAGAAGCATAAGTCTTATTCTCTTATCCATGTAGAGTAGAATATTTCGGGTCATCTTATATTTGTTGATTTGCTAGGTATTTCTTTTCTTTTTTTTTCTTTTCTTTTTCAAGAAAAAAAAAATGTTCTGCCTGTTTGACTGTCATCCGTGCGTCCTTTGTCTGCTTGACTGTCTGTCAATTGTTCAGGAAGTCCATGCCCTTGTTTTAGAGTTGTAGCAATAGCAAATGTTCTGCCCATGAGGGTTCCAAAACTTCTGCCGTATGAAGGCGGATTTAGCCGCAAAAACAGAGATCATAATGGCTATGGTAGAATTGCCGGCATTACATGATGTAGAACTAGGTTGATTTATCAAGGTTAGCATGCTTAAGTTATGATTATGCTGTTTCAGGATCAAGAGATAGATGAGGAATTTGAATTGCTTGTGCTAGCAAGCGATGGACTGTGGGATGTGGTCCCTAATGAGGTAAAGATACTCTCTACATATGTCATTTGGATGCATTGTCCCCTTTCTTTGCAAATACTAGGCGTAAGCAAATCGGTGAAATGATCTCACAACAAGATATCTTAAGGTCCTCATAACGTTGTCTTACCTTTTAATTTACTTGTAAGCAGACTAGTGTGGCTACAATTACTGAGTAATCAATTTTCAACTATTGACTTCAAGAAACCATCAGGACTGAGCATAATATCCAGATTCAGCATCGACTTGCTCCAATCACAATGAGTCTACAATGCTTGCGAATTTTACCTTGAATCATATTCGATTTTCAAAATAAGAAGCCGAATCTTCCTGGCTCATCATTTGTTTTATTGGTGCTCAATTCGCAGGATGCTGTTTCACTTGCACGAGGAGAAGAAGAGCCAGAAGCAGCAGCCAGGAAATTGACAGAGGCTGCTTTTACTCGGGGAAGTGCAGATAACATCACGTGTGTCGTGGTAAAGTTCAATCATGACCAAATTGGATCGACCCTTGTGGAGGATCAGCGCCAAAACTCTGATTAGGGAGAGTCTCAAGTCGACGATGCATGTATAGATTTTGTATAAGATGTAAGTAATTTAACGTCGTGATCTGTGCATGCATGCGGAGCTGATTGTGCTCGACAAGGAGGCAGCGATTTGTTCATTCATTGTTTGTGTTCCTTGTTCCCTCGTAATGCCGGAAGCCCTGGGACTCATTGCTCTCTCATTGAGCATTGTTATCTTTGAAAGCTGTGGTTCAGTAGTGAGTATTGCGTTTTTTTCTGATTATACATAGAATTTTGCAGTATGGTTCCTAATCGAAACGCTTTCCTTTCCTGAAATGAGTCTTGCTGGTGTTTCTGAAACCGACCTTTTATGAAGTCGGAGAGATCATGGTCGTGCACCTTTTTTATTGTTTTACTTAGATTCCGTTTGTAATTTTTTTTAAAATGATTTCTTGTATTGTTTGAAATAATTAGTAAATGAAGAGTGTTTTAATTATTGATAATAATATATGTAATTGTTTTTTGATGAAGTCGGAGAGATCATGGTCGTGCACCTATTTTATTGTTTTACTTAGATTCCGTTTGTAATTTCTTTTTAAAAATGATTTCTTGTATTGTTTGAAATAATTAGTAAATGAAGAGTGTTTTAATTATTGATAATAACATATATAAATATTTTTTGGACAACGAAAATATTTTTCGTTTAAATGATCTTTTTAAGAATTTTTTTTTTAAATTATTCATTTTCAATGAAATTAAAGCTTCATTGATTTGTTTCAGGAATGCTCTATTTGTTTGGTTTGTTCGGGCAGATGGGCACAAGGTGGTTCTTGTCACGAGGAGGATCAATTTGGATCTGTGTGACCTTAGGGACTAGCACACTGCCCCCGGTGCAGCAATATATTTATGTGAGGCTATTCCCCATACTTTGCACCAACTATTGTTAGTATGTCGTTGAATTTTTCCTTTTCTTGCCACCTCAGCCAGCCTTGCCTTGCCTTCGGCCATCTCTTGCAGTTCTAGTCTCGCCTCCAACCGTCCAATGTGGCATCACAATTCCAGCTAGCTCGGTCGCCTCAAATCTCTACTCTTCCTCCAGCCCTCCCTCACAGTTGCAGCCTCGCTAGGCACCTCCGCTCCTCCCTCACGATCGTGACCTCCCCGTTGGCCATCACTTTTGCGTAGTTGTTGAACACTGGCTTCGGGACTTATCTCAAAATTATCGATTCAATCTCAAGACCACGTGAGCCAGTTCCCAATTTTATAGTTAAGAATCAACCCTTCTAGTCTGATTCTTGATTTTCGATTTTAGCGGTTCTAAGACCAGCTGGTTCTCGATTTATAACTAAGAATCGACCTTTCTAGTTCTGTTCTCAGTTTCTTGATTCTAGACCCTACTCTTAAAACGATCACCCTTATTCTTTACCTATCTGTCTTATGTTACCATTCCAGCCAATCTTACCATTAATGGTCTAGCATGACTAGGGGTGTAAGTGTAAGTGGTTTGGTTCAGTTTTTTTTTTTTTCAGAAAATCGAGCTGAACTAATAAGGAAATTCACTAAATTAAACCAAAATTCGATCCAAACTTAAATCCCAGTTCGATTCGGTTCAATTTTTTCTTTTTTACTTTTGTACTTTTTTTTTTATTGCTATATATTGTTAGATTAATTTCACTCAAATTATCTTTTGCCTAGCAAGATAAAACCTCATTTTACTAGATGACACGGTTGTATGTCAATTAAAAAGGCGAAAGGGGTAGAAAAAGTCTTATCTAGACTCCATAATTTTTTTTTATTTAAAAAAAAAATGTTTTTTTGCATCAATTTAAAGCACGGAAAATGTTGTAGAAAATTAAAAAGGTCCATTGCGCGCCTAAATGAAATATTTATGTAGTAAGAGTTAAGTTAGGGTTGATCGACTGAGTATTCCATTTTTCTTAGGGATAATACTTTAAAACCCCAAATCGGTACACTTGTGACAAATTTACCCAAAACTATTTTTTTGACCACCAAAAACCCCAAACTGGTATACTTTTGACAAATTTACCCCAAATCGATACACTTGTAACAAATTTACCCTATATTAGTTTTTGTTAAATTTTATTCTCAAATTATTAAGTTAAATGACACGTGGCGGTTGACCAAAGATACCAATTTAGATTTTACGTTCCGTTTGTCACAATTTACAATTTTTATGATTTTTTTGATATTAATTCAATTTAGCATAGGGTATATTTGTCACAAATTTACCAGTTTAGAGTTTTTTGCAGTCGAATAAATTAGTTTGGGGTAAATTTTTCATAAATGTATCAGTTTATGGTTTTTTATAGTCAGTCGGGGTAAATTTGTCACAAGTTTACCAGTTTGGGGTTTTTCATGGTCAAAAAAATAGTTTGGGGTAAATTTGTCACAAGTGTAACAGTTTGGGGTTTTTCAAGGTATTAACCATTTTTCTTAAGAGTCTTTTCTTATTCGATCGAATAAGTACATTCAATTGAATAAAATTATTTTGCTGTATCTAGATGGATACCAATTCAAATACCAATTCAACCCATTTTATGAAAATAAATGTGAGTCATTTTTTTTTAATTAGGTAAAAAAATAAATTCAACATACCGCTATTACTTTTCTAAATGAAAACAATTTGCGAATGCTACTACATGAAAATAAATGAAATGCACCACCCGCAAGGGTGGCTCTGCTGGTAGGCTTCTGGACCTCCACGCTGGAGGCCGGAGTTGGCCCCGCAACGCGTTGCGGGGGAGACAGTGGAGACACTTGGCGACTTACCCGGGGTGCATGGGTGGTGGTTTCCTACGTGCCTCCCTAGGGGTTTACTCCCAGCTGTCGGCTTCTCCTAGGTCACCAAAAAAATAAAAAAATAAAAAAATAAATGAAATGCAATATTAAATTCTACAGAAATTCAAATACCTTAACATGGTTGCACAATCCATGGTTGCACGCTTTGTAGGGTATTGAAAGTTTTATTTTTTTGCATGAGCTGCAATATATTACCATTATGACAGATAATGAAGGCTTGAAGACACGATCCATGGTTGCACGCTTTGTATTATGGATTCACATAATATGCTTGGAGAAGAATTGGTCTTACATCTCTCCTTTCACTATTTGGTAAGGAAAATATTTTCCTACATGCACCTCTTTCAATAATTTTTTATTTTTTAAGAGATAGATTTTGAATTATTTTTTATTATTTTTCTTCTTCATTGGCCAGTCATAGGCCACCCGGCGAGCTTGAGCCTCCCTAGCCTATGGCAAAGCTCTAGCTCACCTCTGGCCGGTTGTCAACTGCCATCGTGGCTAGTGACCGGCTAATGAAGAAGAAGAAAAAGAAAGAAAGAAAAAGAATAAAAAATCGATTTTTTTTTATAAGTAAAAGAAAAAGGTATTTGACGAAGGAAAGTAAGGTGAAATAAGGTATGAAAAATTAGATTTTATCAGTTCGGTCCGAACTAAATTGATTGATAAAAATTGAACCGGTTAAAAAGTTTTGATTTTTAATATTATCCAAATCAAATGAGAATCGAACTGAAAAAAACTTAACTTTTCAAGTCGGTTTTCGATTCGATTTTTTACACCCTTAAGCATGACAATTCCACGTAAAAGCATATATTAATTGACTACTTCCTTTTCTTTTATTTTGTTTTGCTTCTGCCATGGACATCAACTAAGCTCTACGATCAACTCAACCTGTGACTCCTTCCACCACCGCCTCACTCGATGGCACGGAGCTCAATGCCTTTGATCTCCCTCCCATGCCTTAAAGCCACTGAATTCGAAGCCTTGGATAAAATAGGGCTCGTCGAGGGAGACTCTACGGAACTCACGTTGCATCAAACTCTTGTCCGCAAGGACCTCAATGCCCTTTCGTGCTCCATTTAGCAATAGTTGGAGTCGCGAGACAGAGGAAGTAAGAGAAGGATGGAGAGAGAGAGAGAGAGAGAGAGAGAGAGATGCAGCCATAGGTGGCGGCAGGCGGCGGCGTGGTGGACATGGAAGCCAGCAACAAAAGTGTCATTGGCGGCGGCGGCATTGTTGTTGGCAGCTGTGTTGGCTGAATTAGGTTCAGATTTTCCAAATAAGGAGGAAAGATTGGGTTCACTTTGGATTCTTGTCTACTAAAGGCTTAGGTTAAATTCCTTAACTATAAAAATTTCAGTTCAGATGTATGTTACCCATCCGTAAATTTTGCCGATTGAACAAGGCAACCATAAGATCTGTCTATTTTTCAAATCAACGAGTTAATGGTAGTGCACAGGTAATATTTCTCACCTCACCAGGTCACTCCCTTTTATGTTTTGCTATCTTTTGAGGTGGTCGCGAAGGGCTGAGTTGATAGTGCCCACGGCGGTGCCGCAGAGCATGTGAAGTAAGCCCTTGGACTGCATCTATAGTCAGTGACGGCACTAAGGCCGCGGACGGACACCTTGAGGTCGCCTATGTTGTCGAGGAGGTTTTCGGCTTTGAGGTCATGGTGGAAGACGGCGGCCCTTGGCGACTTTAGTGAAGAGCTCGCCACCCTTGGCAAACTCCATGACGTCGTAGATCTCAGAAAGGGTGGCGAGAACCTAGAACAGGGAGACGAGGAAGGGATCCATGGCAAAACCCAAAGGAAGAAAAAGAAAGACAAACAAAAGAATAAAAATGAAAGAAGGAAAAAGAACAAAAAAGTTTGGGGCTAGCTTTGGACTTAATCTAAAGCTGGGGGTTCTTCAGAGAATCGAGCCAAATAGGGACGACCGAACGCAGACCGATTTAACGAAGTGCAGTGCCTTGGAATTTTCTTTTCCAATTCATTTAACCTATCCTCCACTAAACAAGTTGCGGAACACATTAAACAGAGAGCATACAACAATGCTTGATCACAGCTTTTCTCTTTCCTCGCCATGAATGCACAGATCCATGAATGATCACTTTTGCCACGGATCATAAAAGAGATTATCAATTACAGCACACTAATCACCTCTGTCGGTACATCAGCTGTGTACATTGGTTGTGGCACTGAGGGAAGTATCCCAAAGCATCATCGGATCCGAAGGACTGCCGGGAGGCAGAACCCGCGTTAGCTGCCGGATTACCAGGAACTGCACCAACGGAGTAACATAACCCACGGAAAAAGCCCGTGTGCACCTGCACTAAGCCACAGTACTTGCTCGGGTTTCTTTAAGCATCCGTCGCTGACTCTGGCCCAAGGGCAGACTCGTTCTCGGACTCATCAAGAATAAGCTCCTTTTTCTCCTGTTCCAAATCATAGATCTTGTCATGCATTCCCTCTTTTCGATATGCCTCGCACATAATTGAGTAGGTGGTCGAGTTCGGGGGACAGTGCTTGTCTTTCATTCGCTTATATACTCTCTCCATTTCCAAAAGATCCTCAGCTTTTGCACATGCCGATATAACTGCATTATAGAATGATGTGTTCTCAGGTATTTCAAACTTCCCAGCTAATCTGACGCTGCTTAGAACTTTATGGAAGAGACCAGCATTGGCATATCCACGTATAAGGCAGCAGAATGTCTTGGTATCTGCTTTCATACCCTCAGCACGCATCTGATCGAAAGTATATTCTATGTTCTGTGCATCTCCGACATCTGCAAAAGCCTCGATCACATTATTGTAAGTCGAGGTTGTCCAAGGAAACTGAAGCTTACGCATGTACTCCATCACGGACGACATCTTGTCATACATTCTTTTCTTTCCATAGGCACCGATGAGTATGTTAAAAGTCCGAGTTTCTGGTTCGATCCCGAAATTCCGGAATTTCTCGTACCATCTTTCCATCGCATCAATCTGCCCCTTGTTGCCAAACACACTGAGAATGATGTTCATTGTCCAGACATCAGGTTTACACTCCCTGCTCTCAAGCATACCTGAAAGTACCTTTTCCATCTGATCGAATTTTCCAGCCCTCCCATAACCACTCAAAACTATATTTTGTGTGACGGTGTTAGGAGTTATCAACCGATCAGCCATTTCCTGGTAAAGTGATTCAACCAAATCAAAACGTGCAGAATCGACACACACCTTTATTAGAATACTATATGTGAAAACGTCCGGTTGACAGTTAGGTAGGCCCTTCATTCGACTGAGAATTGAGAATGCCTCATCGATGAGATTGTTCCTGCAATAAGCCCCCAGCAGAGCCGTGTAGAGTTGGGAAGTGGGTTCACATCCTTCTTCTACCATTGTCTCAAACAGCTGGCGAGCTCGGTCCGGTTGGCCCGATCTCCCAAGCAGAACAAGGAGTTTCATGTAAGTCCCTTCTTTTGGTTGATAAAACGGCTGCTCCCTCAGCATATCAAAAACCTGGACGAACAGAAAGCAACTACAATTAACCTACTGAAAAACATCAACCACCGCCACCACTGCCACCACTGCCAACACCGGACATGGTAGCAACAATATGGTACTGATTTAATCAGCAATGCCAAGTTAAACAACCAGTACACAATACCAGCTGATTCAGCCACAATGTGTAATCTTCTCAAGAACAAGCATATCCAATACAATACAAAGTAAAACAAATACAGACCTTCATCAAGTTGCACAACGATAAAGATTATCAGCGACACAATGCAGATAAACAATCCATTCGACTTCGAGTAAAAAAATCGAGTCCAGGAACACAAATTTGAAGGTATCTACACCACAACCATCCCATAAAACCAGAAGCAGATACTACCTAGCTAGGCATTATCACGTCATTCCATTTCAAATACCTGCCGAACCTGAAGATCAAACAAATCATCAAGCACGAATTCGCACCCGCACACAGCCTAAAATCCTAACAAAGCAATCAACCCGCTCACCTCAAGCGCTTGAGCCCACTGCTTCTTGAGAATGCGATCGGAAAGGGCTTCGGTGACGGTACAAACCCACGCCTTGGCGTCGCTCCGCCGGTCCAGTTTCTTCTTCACGTTCTTCAGGGGCGGCCGCCTCCTCCCGTTCGCCGCCGGGGAATTCCGGGAGATCCCGGGGTACTCCCCTTCCTTCCAGTGCCTCTTCTTCGCGGCCGCCGAGGAAGGCGATCCGCCAGCGCCCGCGCCCGCGGTCTTCCCCGCCGGCGGCGCGGACGCGCACAGGATCACCCGCCGGGACGACGGCGCCGGGAGGGACACCGCCGCGCTCCTGCCGGCCGGCGCGGCGGCGCCGCCTTCGAGGAAGCGGAGATCGGGGGAGTGAGGATGAGAAGGAGAGAGAGGGAGATGAAGAAGCCATGACCGTCGGAGGGGCGAGCCGATTGTGGGGGGACTGGGGACTGAAGCGGAATACTTGCGCCGGAATGGTGGTGAGGTTTTAGCTGGGGAGAGATTGTGATATGACGATTTTACCATCGGAACCAGCCCTAAAATTACTCTCCTGGCCTATTAAGATCTTTGTATTTACGCCTTTAACTATTTCTTTATTCCTTATATTTTATAGAAGCTAATATCATAAAAAATATCAAATTAGTACACTTATGACAAAAAAAATAAAATAAAAATAAAAATCAAACCTATTACCATTATACCAATTCATTATAAACTTTTTTTAATCAAAATGACCATTCATGGATGTCGATGTAGATGACTTTTTAATAATATTTATTTTTAAAATATTTTATTAAATTTATTTTCCCTTTCTTTTTCCTCCTTCTTCTTATGGCTGGCGAAGTTGGTCCTCGCCATGGCTAGACGAGGCCTCGCCGTTACTAGGTGAGGATTACGCTCGCCATGGTTAGTCGAGGCTTACCTTCGCAAGTGGCTGGTGGAGGCAACTCTCACCATTGGCCAGCAAGGTTGACCTCATTGGCCTTCACATTGCCGGCAAGGAAGAAGGAATGAGGAGGAAAAATATAGAGAAAGAAAGAAATGAAAGAAATTTTAAAATAACACATTTCAAAAAAATAAAAATATTATTAAAAAAATATCTATGTCGTGTTGGTCAAATGGTAAATTTCCATCTTAGCCAAAATTGATCGAATGTCTTGGATTAATCCGCGTGTATTGGAATTGCATGTCGAGAAAGTTGACCACACTATTTGACAAGTGGTTTAACATGACATGAAAGCTTTCGGAGAATGTCGGTGTTTACTAGGCAATTGATGGATATAGCAATTTGAAATTTACCTTTCATTTATTATAGATATACCGATTTGTGATTTTTTGTGATATTAATTTAATTTAATATAATCTAACAAAAGGTAAATTTATCTCAAATGTATTAGTTTGGATTTTTATAATTAAAAATTAAATTAGAATAAATTTATCATAGGTGCATTAATTTTGAAACCCTATTTCCATGAACAATTCAATGTGCCATTTCATCGTGAGAGCAGCCCATCACCGGATGAACTAAGCTCCTTCCCACACTAGTCTTGTGCTCAACTTTTACTCTAATCAATTTGATTATTGAAATTTATCTTTTTATTCAAAGTCAACCATGAATTTTTGACTTATTTAATATGATCCTTAAAATTTTAGTGCTTTTTCAATTTAGTTAATGAAATATATGAAAATGTTCAATATTATCTATTAACTTTAATTGATAGAATGATAACTTTAAATATTTCCTTATTGTCTATGAACTAAATTGAATATTTACAAAAAAAATAAAAATTAGAGACTATCAAATAAATTAAAAGTTGGGAGACAAAAGTGCACATTTAACTAAAGTTTATCAATTATATTGAATAAATTAAAAATTTATTAATCACATTATGTGGTAGAACGAAGTACAAAGAACATTTACCTAATTATTTTTTCCTTCTTGCCACTTGATTTTCTCTGTCATGAATAATCGAGCCGGTGAGTTCGGCACGACAGCTGTAAGAGGAGGAGGAGGAGAGAGAGAGAGAGAGAGAGAGAGTTGCCGACAGAGGAGGAGAAGGGGGTGTCTAGGGCAGCTTCTTTTATCAAGTCCAAGTCGGGAATTTTCTCCAGCAAAATCCACCAGTTCCTGCGGCAATGACACTTTATAGGACTAGTTACTCGATTAGTCAAAAAAAAAAAATAAAAATATATATATTAAATAAATTTCAATTCAATCTTAAAATTTTTAATTTTATTAATTAGCCCTAAATTTTTTCATGTATAAGGTTAATTGCCATTGGAAATCGCTAGTCCTTTAGGTCAATTGTCATCGAAAATTGTTAACATAATGTATAGTCATCATCAGCCGTTCTATGTGACACTTTGATGTATATAACTTAAGGATCATCAAGTTAGCAATTTCCGATTATAATTAGACCAAACGATTACATTAAAATTTCACGTAAAATTTTATGACCATATTGACAAAATTGAAAAGTTTACGATTGAATATTATAATTGAAACAACAATTAGTCTATGTGACTATCTCACATGATATTGCATGTAACGAAAATACACCAAGTATAAATTTGCTTGCATCAATCTATTATTCGAATCGTAACCATTCCTGAATACTAACACGCCGAGAAAATATTGGGTGGTCCGGGACCTCCACGTCAGCGTGGTCCCCGGCCACTCACGAGATGCCATGTGGAGGGGTGGGCCCCACTCGTGTCTTCTGCCGAACTTCCCCTCTCTCTCCTCTTCCTAGCCTGCGGACGCTCTCTCTCCTCCTAGCCTGCACGCTCTCTCTCTCTCCTGTCAGAGCATTTATTGCGGACGTTTTTATCTTTCCTTCGTTTGAGAAAGAAAACGCCGTTCGGACGCACTCCCTCTCCATTTCTTTCCTTTCGAATTTTTGAATCTGAAATTCTCTCTCCGCGCTCGTTCCCCCGCCGTCGCCGAGCATCAAGCGCCATTCCCCTGCCGTCGCCGACGAACCACACTACGGCCGCTGCTACTCCGGTGCTCGCTCGCTTCTCTCTTCGGGGTCGTTGCTGCTCCATCGTTCGTTCCGGCGTTCCCGGGGTCGCAGATGCAGCACGCGGAGGGGAAGCAGGCCTCTTCGAGCTCCCCTCAACGTCGGCGAGCGTCGCCCGCCGAGCAAGACCCCCACACACCGGAAGGCTCGGAGGCGAGGTTGCTGGAGAAGCTGGTGCCGTACGCGAAACGCGACGCCGACGGCCCTCCACCTCCGCCGGTTGCCTCCGGGTTGAATGGGACGGTGAGTGTGGACGAGTCCGTCGGTAATGATTTGTCTGCGAAGAATCCTAAACTGTGTGCTGGTTTGTATGAGCACAAAGGTTATAAGAGCAAGTGCGAGTATCTGATCGCCAATCCTGAGTGTAACGCCGGTGGGTTCTTCCATTACATTTCGTTCTTCTACTGTGATTGCGAGAAATTCACGGGTGTGGGGTATGCCGTGCTGGCACTGTGGCTGGTTGCTCTGTTTTACTTGTTGGGGAACACTGCAGCAGATTACTTCTGTTGTAGTTTGGAGAAGCTTTCTAGTCTTCTGAAGTTGCCGCCCACGGTTGCAGGGGTTTCTCTGCTTCCGCTTGGTAATGGGGCTCCTGATGTGTTTGCCAGCATTGCCGCATTTATGGGGAAAGATGCAGGGGCAGTGGGTCTCAATAGCGTATTGGGTGGTGCTGTTTTTGTTACTTGTGTTGTCGTCGGGGCTGTTTCTTTCTCTGGGGCAGAGCAGAGGGTCCAGATTGATAGGAGGTGTTTTATCAGAGATGTATCCTTCTTCCTCTTCACTTTGATTTGCCTTTGTATTATTTTGATTGTTGGCGAGGTCAGTGTTGGGGGTGCTATTGCATTTGTTTCCATATATGGGCTCTATGCCTTTGCAGTTGCCGCCAATGAGATGCTGAGGAAACAATCCAGGAAATTAAGGCTAGATTCTGTTACGCCTTTACTTCCTGTCAGAGGAAGTATCTTTTCTCAAGGAAGTGAGGAAGACGAATCTATTTATGCCTCACTGATTGAGTCAAACTCTGATGGTGATGTACCTCATCTGCAAAGCGAGTTGCCGCACTGGATGTGGGCTTCAAATGTTGCAATTTATTCAAATGAGGCTGTCAAAGTGAATCCGGATAGCCCAAAGCAGTTGTGGGGTTGGAATGATGATGAAATGGCCAATGGAAATTCTTCCTTCACATGGTCGAAATTATTTTCTCTACTGGAGATGCTGCTGACACTACCAAGGCGGCTGACAATCCCTATAGTCGAGGAAGAAAGATGGTCAAAGACATATGCTGTCGCCAGTGCTTCGTTAGCACCTATTTTTTTGGCATTTTTATGGAACACGCAAGACGATGTTGGAAATCTGAGCAGAGAAATCGCATATGCTATTGGCATATGTGCTGGGGGCGTACTTGGTGTTTTTGCATATGTGTACACCAGAGCTGATCAACCACCACGCAAGTTCTTATTTCCTTGGGTCTTTGGGGGATTCTTCATGAGTATAATCTGGTTCTACATAGTCGCAAAACGAGCTTGTTTCTTTGCTGGTAGCTCTGGGTGTTATTTTTGGCATAAATCCTTCTATCCTTGGTTTGACAGTTTTGGCCTGGGGAAACTCTATGGGTGATCTGATGTCAAATGTAGCATCGGCAATGAATGGTGGAGATGGTGTGCAGATTGCAATGTCGGGTTGTTATGCTGGGCCTATGTTTAACACACTTGCTGGTCTGGGAGTTTCACTGTTTCTTGGAGTTATTAAAGACCGTGATAAAATTTGGGGAAGGTATTTTGGGATGTTATGTTGTCAGCTCAGTTGTTAAATTGCCCTTGCAACTCGCTCCCTGTTTAATAGGATAATGCATGTTACACAAAACAAAGCCCGATGGATGGTTCTGAAGATTCTGTAGATAGGCAAGATAATATTTTTCTCATTTCTGTCGACTTAAATAAACCTGCTGATGCAGTGCTTATAGTGTATTGTTGTGTGTGACCAAGATTGTGATAAATTTCTGCTGGTTTATATAGAGTCGCTCAAACTAGATAACTACACACTTCTTTGTTGAGACACCTGAAAAGCTCAATCATATAGGTTTTTTATGGTACTATTGCATGCCAATAAATTTCTTTGGCCAGAAATTGCGGACTCTCCGATATTTACATGCTCAAGATAATGTATGAATGGATTTTAGACCCTAGTTAAGATATAATTTGGCATTACTCTACATCTGCATTAAACAGCAGTTTTACTTTACTTCTGGTGTTTATGGTGGTTTTTGCTGTTTGAAGATTACATAACAGCAGCTGCTCATAGTTGCCTACTTTTATAGGACGATGCAAGTGACTCTACAAAGAGCCAACTAGATTCAATCAGAGAAGAAGGTTCAGAAGATTTAGTCAATGGTCCCGATACATCGTCTTTCACAGCATTTCTTTACTCTCTCTTGACATCATCTGAGCCTGGAGACGATCCCAATGTTGAAGGGAAAAATGATAATGAGCAAGTGAACACTGAAGTGGTTGCTACATCAAAAGAAGCATCCGACGTGCCTAAGAAGGAAAGTGGTGGCAAGAAAAGCTTGTTCTCTAGAGGGAAGCAGTCCGTGGGTAGAGCTTTTAACCAAGCAGCAAAGATTGCTGGGTACCGGAATCAAGAACAGAAAGGCGATAGTGACATGAAATATAGCAATGCAGATGAAGTTATGCTTCCCGGAGTTGAGATGAGGCATTTGCAGAATGAGACACAGCCTGTGGCTCTGACTGATGTTCCAGATTTGTCGGAACCCTCATTGCTGCTTTCGGAGAAAACACGTAGTGTACTTTATACATCACTTCCTGCACTCATTCAGGGGAGAAAATGGATGTTGCTGTACAGGTACGGTCATATTTGCTACAGTTTTGCATCTTTTCTATAACCGGTATCTCACTTCATCTTATTAAAGAAGTGCTCTTAAATTTGTGTCTCATACTTTGCAGTACATGGAGGCATGGCATATCACTTTCCACTTTGTATAGGAGAAGCATGCTTTGGCCTGGTCTCAGCTTGCTGGTAAAATTTTTCTACTTTCTGTTTAGAAATGAGTTCATACCATTCATGTCCTTGCCTGAAGAACACAAGTACTAGAGTTAGGCATATACTTCAGCATAACAAAGAACGTATTTTGCTTGGTGACACACATGCAAATTAGATGTCATCACTGTGGTTAGGGATGGTGATTTTTTTCCTTGGCTTTTGTGAAGCACCTTAGAAGTAATTTTTAATGGCTTTGACAGTTTTTAAGACCCTGATTTTATGTCAACAAAAATAAGCTCATCATTCAAGACACTTTCTTAGTCATTATGGAGGCTGGACATATTGTCAAACTTCTTAAATGGCCAATCCACAATAGTTCATCGCATCAAATTTAGTGCACCAAAAGTTAAAGCATGAACTGCTACTGACAATTCTCTCTACTTATAGTTTCTCAGATACAAGTACTTCCAATGTCCCAAACAGCTTTTTTGTCAATTAACCTAAGAATATTAGTTCTTATGCATGTGAGCTTTATTAGGTTTGTTTGAGATGATAAGTCCTCTTTCTCTTCACTTTATTATTTTGAATTGCAATTTTGACAATAACTATATAATTGCTCTCTTTAATGCTCTATACCCTCTCTTTTTATGTTTATTGAAATAACTCTTATGGACCTGCAAATGCTCATCCAGGTAATTGGGGACCGTAAAGGTGCGGTATTTGGCAGCTTAGTGGAGGCACCACTTAGACCAAACAATAAGAGAAAATATCAGGTGGGCACTCATGAATTTCCTTGTTTGAAATTTTCTTCAACATAGATAATTATTCACCCAAGATTTTCAACAGGGAACAAATAGCACTTTTGTTTTCACAGACACACCTGGTCATCCAGTTATATACCGCCATACAGGTAATAATTTCCCCTGTTCCTTTCCATTTAAAAATTTATTTTGTGAAGCTCTTGATGGCTCTAATTTGTTTGCATCAAAATTATTCATTTACCATTGATGAGTTTTAAGCCACATTAGCTTGTGCTTGACTATGGTCGCGTGCCTTCATGCTATAACTCTAGATTTAGCAACAGAAACTGATTGACTTCGAATAACAAACAATATGTTGTATTCATTGTCAATAACGAAAGCAGAGAGGTTGCCAATATGGAGCAAGCGTCTTGCACCATACCCCATATCCCTATGCAATTGCCGATTCGAGTAAAATGGATCTGCAATGAGTTAAGTTTGCAATCAAAGCGGCAATTGATGGTATTCGTATGACTGTATGAGTTCAAGTATGTCTTTTTGCTGTCAGTTCGACGAATGAAGGCATGATCATGCTATGTTTTATGTTATCTTGTTCTTTTGTGTGATGCAAGTTTAAAAGGCACTTACAGTGCTGCGATAGGGTGCTTCTAAACTAACTTAACCAGAAAATTCTCATGTTAGGCGAACTCTCTCTTTTTTTTTTTTTTTTTTTTTTTTCTGTGGGTTGTGGTGCTTTGAGCAACATTGCGCTTGCTGACACCATCGACTATATAGGATCAGCTTACCAATGTTTTATTCATGCTAAATGGGCGATCATGACTTAGCCTGAATTTAGTTTCCTCCTTAAGTTCTCATTTAGTTTTGTTATGTAAAACAGGAGCAAGAGCTAGCAGTCGCTGCTAGCCAGCTTGCAGGTGCAGTAGTCGACTTCTTCGCAGATTCCGATCCAATGTGCAATCACACGGATGAAGGATTACTAAGCCGCGAAAACAAGCTGCACTATTTAAACAGCCCACCGGTCCTCATTTCTGCTGAACAAAGATGAAATAATCATGGTTTAAGGATTTGATTATTCAACTAGCTGAGGCAGGAAGATGAAATGAGTGAGGTGAGATAGGAAGAGTGTCTACTTTGATTTTTTGCCTTGTGAATAAACAACCACCATTGTAAATGCATTCATGACATCTCTGAAACCGACACTCGTGAATCTCAACTATAGCGGTACATAACTCAGATTTTTGAATAATATAAGGTTTCAATTCCTTTATGGCATGTGGATGTCCAGATTGCTTAAAGTTGCCAATTGTCTTGTTTGGTGTTAGTGAGTTGTAGCAGAGGTCGCAAGCTCATCTTGGCCCCCGGCAATCCCATGGCGGGCCACCTAGAAGAGTACACATGCCCCAAACTTTCTCCGCCAGACAAAATAATTAGCGACTTTCGTGACCATTTTAGTTTGACTTTTAATTTTTTTTTTCCTTAGGGAAAACCTTTAGCTAGACCGTTTGGCAACTTGGCATTCAGTTTTTCCACTAAATCAAATCAGAGGTGGAAAATAAAATGAAAAGGAGTTGCGTAGGAGCAAATACGAAAATTAAATAGAATGAGGTATTGGGTTTGGACGCCAAATTTCTTTTGCTCAATAAGACAATGAGATTTTAAACTAGGTGTGTGCAAAGTTTGATGGATTATTTTTGAGTACGGAAACACGTACGAATTTATTTCGGAAAGCTTTAACAAAAAAAATAAAAGAGTTGGAAAAGGGTTGTTCGGCAAAAAATGGAGAAAAAATTGAGGTTTCGGGTTTGGACGCCAATTTTTTTTTGCTCAATAAGGTTTTAAAGTAAGTGCCTGCAAAGTTTGATGGATTAATTTTGAGTACGGAAACACGTACAAATTTATTTCCGAAAGCTTTAACCAAAAAAAAAAAAAAGAGGTCGAAAAGGGTTATTAGGCAAAAAATAGAAAAAAAAAATGAAGTATCGGGTTTGGACGCCAAATTTTTTTTGCTCAATAACACAATGAGGTTTTAAAGTAAGTGCCTACAAAGTTTGATGGATTAATTTTGAGTACGGAAACATGTACGAATTTATTTCCGAAAGCTTTAACAAAAAAAAAAAAAAAAAAAAAGAGTTGTAAAATGGTTGTTCAGCAAAAAATGGAAGAAAAATTGAGGTATCGGGTTTGGACACCAAATTTTTTTTGCTCAATAACACAATGAGGTTTTAAACTAAGTGCTTGGACAGTTTGATGGATTAATTTTGAGTACGGAAACACGTACGAATTTATTTCCGAAAGCTTTAACCAAAAAAAATAAAAGAGTTGGAAAAGGGTTGTTCAGCAAAAAATGAAGAAAAAATTGAGGTGTCGGGTTTGGACGCCAATTTTTTTTTTTGCTCAATAACACAATGAGGTTTTAAAGTAAGTGCCTGCAAAGTTTGATGGATTAATTTTGAGTACAGAAACACGTACGAACTTATTTCCGAAAGCTTTAACAAAAAAAATAAAAATAAAAAGAGTTGTAAAATGGTTGTTCGGCAAAAAATGGATATTGATTTTTGGTGCATATTGATTTTTCTGCTTTGACTATTTGATCTCTTTGTTTGCTTTTGCCCTTTATGTACTGCCTAATCCAACAAAATCAAGTGCTGGGGATGACATTGATGCAACAATGACCTGCTTATTTAACATGAGTAATTATGCATTGGCGTGAAGATATATGGAGAAAATACTGGAACTATATGTTTGCAGACCAAAAAGCGTATGCTGCTTAGCTCCATGAAAACCAAAAGAAAATGCACTTCTGCCCTAGTCTGAGGTCAAAACAATTCCAGATTGGGACAGAAAGGGGGGAAGAGAAAGAAAAAACAAACTATTGCTCAACTTCACAAGTCCCATTGCATTATGGATATGGACAACTGTTGCCAAAGAGGACAATCCCAATTCAGTTAACTGTGCTTCACTAACTAGCCTAATGATATAAAAGAAAAAGAACATTCCATTCAGCCTATATGCTGAGTAGAATGGAGAAAGAAAATGCCTCAGTCTCTCAATTGACCTATCTGCAAATTCTCTACCCTTGGTTAAACATCCGTTGCACTTCTCCAAATACTCTATAGATTCAACAAAATGCAAAGAGAAAATTTAACAGTAATTAGAAGTACACAAACAAAACAAACCTTTCGCATGATTCCCTGACCCTGATAATGATAACCACCATTAAATCCGTTTGTAGCATCTGCCCGTAAGTACAACATAAGCCAAGGATACTTGGCATTCGTTCTCAATATATGAGAAAATATCCAACTTCCTGAGCTCATATTCTTCTGCCACGAGACCGAAAAGTACGAGTTGTTTCCAGTGCCTTTGCTCAAATCGGCATCGAGGCCATACGTCCCGTAAAAACCTCCAGTCAAAGAAGCCATTTTGCCATCAACCAATCTCGACTGATTATGGTAAACCAAGGGCTGATTCATGCAGCCGCTACCGAAACAGGGAAAGCTCCTGTCGGTCACTATTTTGCTGACTTTCTTCCCATTCTCGGGACAGAGCGTGGTGTTCTTATCAAAATTACCATTCTTGTGCATGACCATCCAGAATTGCCACGGTTCCGCAGAGTCATTCGCCTCACAGAGAGAACCGAGGTACAGCTCTTTCTCAGCAGCATACAGATCCGGATCTTCGTACGGCTGAAAACCCTCCAGACGAAACGCATCGCCTGCCCTCAAACTGTTGTCCGATTCCTTCACCTTCTGATGGACCGCGCATTCGCTCCCACCATCAGAAGGCGTCAAACTTAAACCTAACACGCCAGTGAATCGAAACAAAACCAATCAATAATCCAGAAGCATCATCATCGAGAGACAGCAAACGTAAAACACCGAAAGCACACGCCTTTCCTGATCTAGAAGAGCTACTTTATGCACATGCAGTATCATCCGCAGTCAGAATCATCTCAAAACGACAGAACCCGAATTCTCGCTCGGAAAAGACAACGAGGATGTTTCAGAGATCGCGATTCGCGAGTCTAGGGCAACGATCATCATATTTCATTGAATAGATGAGAAAGAGAGCGAAAATGGGCAAACCGGGGAAGGGAGGGCAGAGCAAATCAGTGCAATCGGCGAGCCTGGGGCTGGGCATGGCGGGAGCCTCCGCGCCCACCTCGTTACAGAAGTTCCAAGCTTCGAAGCCGACTCTGACGTTGGGGCTCTTCATTCCAGGGTCTCCAACTGCCGACCGATACCCATTCGAAGACGCGGCCGCCGG
This sequence comes from Eucalyptus decipiens, assembly GCA_014182575.1. Taxonomy (NCBI): domain Eukaryota; kingdom Viridiplantae; phylum Streptophyta; class Magnoliopsida; order Myrtales; family Myrtaceae; genus Eucalyptus; species Eucalyptus decipiens. Next base: position 28,489,335 of record CM024609.1, on the reverse strand, counting down.
AGACAGTAGCAGCAGCAGAAGAAGAAGCGGCGGCGGCGGCGGCGGCGGCCGCGAAGAGCCACCCATCGTCTTCGAAAATTCCTACTGGGGCTGAGGATGAGGAGGAGACAGGAAAGCTCGACGCTCCTGCCGCACGAGTGGCGTCATGGAAGATGGAGAACGGCGCAGGAGTCGCTTGCTTTTTGTCCGTCGGCGTCGCGTTTCGCGTACGGCACCAGCTTCTCCAGCAACCTCGCCTCCGAGCCTTCCGGTGTGTGGGGGTCTCGCTCGGCGGGCGACGCTCGCCGACGTTGAGGGGAGCTCGAAGAGGCCTGCTTCCCCTCCGCGTGCTGCATCTGCGACCCCGGGAACGCCGGAACGAACGACGGAGCAGCAACGACCCCGAAGAGAGAAGCGAGCGAGCACCGGAGTAGAAGCGGCCGTAGTGTGGTTCGTCGGCGACGGCAAGGGGAACGGCCGCTTGATGCTCGGCGACGGCAGGGGAACGAGCGCGGAGAGAGAATTTCAGATTCAAAAATTCGAAAGGAAAGAAATGGAGAGGGAGGTGCGTCCGAACGGCGTTTTCTTTCTCAAACGAAGGAAAGAGAAAAACGTCCGCAATAAATGCTCTGACGAGAGAGAGAGAGAAAGCGTGCAGGCTAGGAGGAGAGAGAGCGTCCGCAGGCTAGGAAGAGGAGAGAGAGGGGAAGTTCGGCAGAAGACACGAGTGGGGCCCACCCCTCCACATGGCATCTCGTGAGTGGCAGGGGACCACGCTGACGTGGAGGTCCCGGACCACCCAATATTTTCTCCCGCCGACAAGATTGACCCCACGCAAAGAAGACGATGAAACCCCAAACAGTAAGCAAGAGTGCCCAAAATATATACTGGTTTAAAGTGAGTTCTGAGAAACAAACGAAATGAAGCTATCCTATGCATGTTTCGATCGTGAAAAAAGGAAGCGATTTCTATGTCGGAATCACTAGCAAACACGCGCGAACGCGGTAAAATGATGTCGAGCAGAGACGATGAGACACTACGACGCCTTAGTAGGTATTTCCAGGCTTTTGAGATCCCAGGTGAGAATCCGGCGGCATGTCGGGAAGCGGTCCTGCAAGGAAAAAAAAATACGGGAGACGGTTGGAATCAGATGGAGGGCCGAATCTTAGGAACGGGCTATGGAGCTTCGGTTGGTCCGAAGCGAGAGATGCACGAAATTACCGCCCCGGTGGAGGCGAGACACGGATGGAATAAGCAAAGACTGGTGAAAGGATCGCGGATGAAGATATTTACCAGTGTCGTCCTGGTGATCTGGAGAGTCGAGGAGAAAATCCAGAGAGTCGAGTTGATTCGCTTCCGGTTCGGGTTCAAACTCTGCACCCAACAACACCACAAGCAAGAGCTAGGATTGTCGCGAGATCGTTGTTTTACTCAGGAATGACTAAATTAACAGCAAGCTGTACAACCGGGTTGCTAGTTTAGTGCGACTAGGGTTTGTGGAACCTTGCTTCGGTTCTAGCTAATGCTGTAACTTAACTAAACAGAGGGAAAGTTATCGACTATCAAAGTCTCGGCGAAGATATCATGCGGCACGAGAGAGAGAGAGACGGCTTGAAAGGGTATATGGACGTAATGTAGTCATCACATGACATCTCACCTCCATGAGCGGGCAAGCTGGAAGAGGCCGGATTGCTCGGGAGGCTAAAGCGGCCTTGATTCTGGATATCAAATGGCGAGGGACTCGCACCTTGTTTGCAGCAATATGATGGCGTCGCTTGTTTTGAGCATGCGTGAGCAGAACCTGAAGATCGACGCTGATTATGACAAGGATAATGGAATTGCTGTTCAACAGGACCCAGTTATGCACGTTTAGCTGCACCTAACGGTTGAACCCTGATCACGGGATAACGGTACAAGTAGAAGTTTCGATACGTGGATGGAATAAGTGACTCACTCGTTCTGATTAATGGATTGCAAGCTGTGAGCTTGGACAGGGATTTGCATCGAGGCAAACGCACCGGTCACATTGGAAGCACAATGATCCCTGTGCATGCCGCCTAAAACATTGTCGCCATACTGCACTGGCGCTGCATTTGAGAGCTGTTGCTGGTAAATCCGGCCTGCTAAAATGCAACGTAGTGGCGTGCATGATATATATTTGTACAGCTTTCTTGTTTTAAGGAGGAGGACTATGCAAAGACTCACCAGCAATTTCAGGAGAAGGCTTGGCTTGAGGCAGCGACGGTTCCTCGAATGCTGCTTGTCGCATCTGTTCATACTGTTGCTCGAGCAACCGATTGAACTCACTGATTTGTTTGATCAACTTCAGCCGAATGTAGTAATCACGAAAGAATTCCGGGTTGTCCTCTTGTAGTTTCCTCCACACTGAATTCGGAAAATTCCATCTCAATTAGGGCTAACTTAGAATGCATAAATAAATCGGTTAAAAAATGCCAGTATCTTAAAAATTTACGAGGGCTGCTGATTCTTTCCTGTCTAGGAAAAGCAGCTCCGATCGAGGCGAGCGGTAGAAACATATACCCGGATTCAAAAGACGAGTCCCATTCGAATCGAGGAGAGTAGGATCTTACCTAAGACTGTCAAAGGAGGTTCTATGTTAAAATTATCGCGCAGAGCGATTATCACCTGGTCCATAGCCATGTACAGTTGCAAGCACTTCTCAATCAAATCCTTGACCTACAAAGAAGAAGCATTGAACGCATCTATACCAGACAAGCGATCACGGGCTTAAAAGTTCATGGACGAAGAAAGACAGGACTGTGACAGGACACGGTTCGAGTTCCTTACATCGTCTTCTATCCCGCGATTGCTGCTCGGCCCTGGCTTCTTCGGATTCTTGCCCCTCATGGTGAGTGTCTGCTCTCAGCCCACCGGTCGAACTAGTACACTCCAGTAACAAGAAACGGGTATCAGAATAACATGCGAGTCCTCAACGTTACGGTATCATCGCCGGACACGGACACGGACGCAGACACGGAAGCCGAAATCTAACAGGCAAACAAGCGAAAGTCAAAGGAAATCACGTCGGCATGCAGTGTTCTTGGATTCAACTTACAGGTCGAACGAACAGATTTCTCGAAGACGAGACGCTTTCTTTACGTGCGAGAGTAATCTCCCCCTGGGATGAAGCTTCAAAGGATGAGTAATGTGGTGAGAGGAGTTCTAGTAGTTGAGCTTGGGTTATCCCTTCTTCTAATTGGGTAGTTAATAGAGTCTATCTTCTTGCAACCTTCTACCTCAGTTTAAATTTGTTTTTTTCTTTTTTTTTTTTCAAAATTAAAATCTTGAAACTTACTTTCTTGGATTCTATCATTCTGGCTAGACTTTGGCATTGTTGCTATGGATAATTGTTACCCATTCATGGTATTAAATCTATGTTTCCAACGAGAAAGAAGAAGCCTAATTTGTACATTTTGTATTTGGTTGACAATGGTAAAAGATGATTTATGTGGTATCGGAGCATTCGGGTTTTGAATTAACGTCGGAACTATATTATTTTTTCAATTAGAAAAAGAAGTATATTGTAAATTCCGTTTTCAGTTGACAACGAAATGAGATAATTTACGTGATACTAGAGCATTCAAATGTTCCAATCTCTTCTCCTCATCAAGATTCAAATTTTGTTCATCCTTCAAACTTCGACCAAGTTCCTCTCTTCCGTACGTTAAAGTGACTTCCTCTCGAATTGAATCTTAAAAAGGATGAGCGTGGGGAGAGGAGTTCTAGGGAAAAAGGAAACTAGAAGTTTATAGCAGTTGAGCTTGGGTTATCACTTCTTCTAGTTTAAATTTGAAAAAAAGAATCTTGGCCAGACTTTGGCATTATAATCTTGAATTGGTTGGGTTATCGTTATCTATTCATGGTTTAAATCTGGTTTTCGAAAACCATTCTTTTCTCATTATCAGTAATCTATATGCATAATGTTTCGAAAGCTTTGAACAAAATTATTATGGTAACGTGCCGTACTATATTGGACTCATAAATTTTTTCAAATTAACGGATTCCAAGTTGGTCTTTATAGTTCAAGTGAATTAAGGAAAACTACAGATCCCCGCATCATTTTTTATGTCATCGATGCATCAAATTGACTTTGATGGAGTGTCTTTTAGACCGTCTTAGATTGATCACGGTGCTGCTTAGACTTAAAACACGTAGTATCTGTTTGATATAACCGTGGCCGTGTTGTGCTTGTACTTCTATCAAGTGCTAAAAACACATTATTTGAATAATAGGGTCGGTCGAATCTAAAATTTGGGTGTGACAGTTTTTATAAATTATTGTAAAGACGTTATAGTTGTTGAGAAATTTACCATACGCTTATAAAACCTGCATCATCTTTGTTTTTTTCAATCTGTTATTGCTGCATGAAAATATATTAAAATAACGTAGAAGGAGTCGAGTGAGCAATTCACTTTGTACATCTTTTAACTTGACACGGGGATTTTCCCCCGAATCTTTCATTTTCCTGTACCACGCCCCTGTGTTTCAAGGGGGAAGGTGTCGCGGGAATCCAGGCTGCCTGCCCTTCCTCCCGAAGGGGGGAGTGGAACGGGTCAAGTAATGGGGAAGAAAACTTTTATCGAGGCTCTCCCTAGCCTCTATCCAGTCTTTTTTGGATATCATAGCCTTTTTAAGGTCTTGCTAAGGATCAAAGTAGAAGGAGTCGAGTGAGCAATTCAATTTGTACATCTTTTAACTTGACACGAATTTTTTTTTTTTTGTCAATACTTTACACAGGCCGAAGGCCTTTGAGCCCATAAAGGAATGGCGATGAGGTAAAACTAGCATTTCCAAACGCTCTTAACCCAACACAAGTATTACCCAAGATTGGCGTTTGCCATTTACGGAATGCTACTTACAAGGTTAATGAATTTTATTTTCCAACTTTGTCCTCACTAATCTAAATTTTAGTTTTAACCTCACCCTCATTTTTCTAAACAGATTTGATCGGTATCGTATGTTCACGCGAACTTAGATCTAATATTGGTAGCCATTGATTGAGGTCATGAGACGACACTTGGGGTCACGTAGCCTAGGCAAGATGACCCCTGGGTCGCTGGCTCTAGTTGCTTCATAATTGTGTTTCTTTGATCTCTGCATTTTCCCCTCTTTTTTTTTTTCAAAAAAATTGCTTTACGAAACCCGAATCTAAAGTAAATATGTTCGCTTGCATTGTTTGCATTTCGTCAAAATCCTTTTACCCTAAAGTCCTTTTGCATTTATATGGAAAGGCATTTCTCAAAACTCTCCCAAATGCACCCTAAAATTACGTGTTTCAGTTTTATTATTGTATTGAACGTTTAACGCACTCTTTGAGCCCAACCGCGAGTTATGCTTACTTCAATAATAAAAATTTGTACAAAGATGAGTTGTCGACGGCAACTCTTCTTGACAACTTAGATATAATGGCTGATCAACTCTCTCACACTTGATTCTCTCGGTACAAATCAGTTCTCTCGATGATTTTGATTTGCAAGACTACTAGGAGTCTTAATTATAGAAAGCCATCACACTTTAAATTGTTAATTTTTTGATCGGAGGCAAAGTTGGACCCTCGACCACGAAAGTTGCACGATCGAAATTGAGTGCCAAAAATGGTTCAACTTAGGCGCATCTGAAAGGTTAGAGACACATGATCACATCCAAAAGAGTCGCAAGCCGGGCATCTGATTCTCCCTTCAAGACTCTCGGGCAAGACGGCTTCAATGTCGGACATCTAAACTAATCATGGTTGGGCATTCGATTCTGCACGGACTCACTTCACCGCAACTTTCGAAACTCACAAACCCGTATAAAATCGATGTACCAAACTCCACATTATAATCAGATTAATGGACTACTCGATTTTGAGAAAGGTTTTGTAATCATCAAAATCAATTTAGGCTTAGCGCATGTGACTCTATTGTTAGCTTTTGACATTATGATATGGTAACCAAAATGATTATATCATGACTTGTTATCATACTACTTTTAAAGTTGATGCAGACTGTCCTTTGAATTCAGTATGAAGAAATCTTTACATGACCAAATTCCAGATGAGAACAAAGTTCTCACAACTACTTTTAGGAATCTCACACCTACCACTTCTTTTTTATTTTATTTTCTTTCTCTTGATTTTTGACTTTTTCTATGACATTTGACTATCTCATTCTCATAATCCAATAAATTATTATATCCGTATTTCGCATTTATGTGATTATATACAACTTTTCCTGCCGACGAATCCTACTTAATGACCCAAATATAAGTTTCTTCTTACACCATGTATACGTAATTGGTGGTTATTAACTTAATTGTGGTCATTTTGAAGCAATAATTTATGTATAAGGAATTCTTCTACTTTTTGTGAAGGATTTCTCATTCATATTCAAAATGATATGTTGTAATCGACATGCCAAAGGACATGTATAGAATGAAAAAAAAAAAAAAAAAATCAAGATTTACTCTTAACTTACATTACTTGGTGAATGTTGTTGACACTTTCCTATAAATAGCAACATCTAAAAATGCCATCCCCAAAAAAGTGTACATCTATTCAAAGTCAACATGACATATAATGTTGGAATTATCCTATGTTTCCAATGAGAAAAAGAAGCAAGTTGTACATTCCATTTTCGGCTAACAATAGTATAAGACAATTTCCGTGGCATCAGAGCATTTAGATGTTCAAATCTCTCCTCCTCATCATAATTAATCCTTTTTAGGCTTCAATCTTCGACCTGAGTCCCATCTTCCATCTGACGGGATCATCACAAATATAAGGCAGTGGAACTGCAAAGTCCCGCATAATCAAATACATTCACAACCTAATTGTCAATGTCAGTGCCCCAGTCACTTAAAGCTTAAAAAACAAGCTTTTCATGGTCTATCCCAATCGCTGAAAAATCTCGAGGAAAACACAAATCATGTCGAGTAACAATCATAAATTGCACTTGCGATGACCTATTCCCGATGAGAAAACTCGAAATTTTCAGTGTCCATGAACCCTAGAAGTTATTCGATTATCTATTGTACCTGGACTTTGCAATATCACCTAGGGTTGTTGGATTGTCACTATCTTCATGATTCACGGTTTAATTCTATAATTCCTAACATGATATTATCATTACCCTGCCAAAGAATATTTGGATTAGAAAAAGATGAAAGCCAACTCATCGTACTTATTATTATTTTTTTTAAACAACTCATCGTACTTTTACTGGCTTGATTTTTTATCGATCAAACCGATTTTGACATCTAGGGAGAGTTGAGACAAAGAAAATGACTTTTGAGGGTGTGGCATGTCCCGGAAATCTTGTTGAAACGCGATTGATGGCAAAATCTACCGCTAATATACTAGCCAGTTGACATCACTATAATGGGATGAGCTTCGGGTTCGATTCTACTCAAGAACCATCTCTTGATTGTGGGAGTTTTGATTTGGTCTAGGACCGGGTTCGCGTGCCGTGCACGTGACTTTGCAACCTTTGTCGCTGTACAATGGATGCGCTTCAGGTTCAGTTCGACTCAAGAGCCACTTCATGATCGTGGGAGTTCAGATTCGGTCTAGGACTAGTCCATGCTCGTGAGACCTTTGCAACCTTTTAGAATTTGTGGACTATTGATATAGCTTTGATACTCAAGTAATCGATCACACTCAAAGTTAAAAGACCATGTGAGAATATAAAGTTTGGATCATTCTATGAAGTTGATTAGCGTTTGACTTAGACTTGAAAATTTATGGGACAAGATGTTGAACGATTCAATTCAATTTGCATTCCTTTGAACTTTTCATGAATATCATATGACAATTTGCCTTCAATCTTACACCCAATATGTTATATCACTACAATTGATTATAAATTTCCATTAATTGTATTTAAGTAAGACTTAAAAGTCACATTTCAAGAATTCTTAAGATTAGAAATTAGTGAAAATTGTTTAAGTAAAAAAAACTAATGTGAGCTTAACATACTACATTTCATAGTAAGCTTTTTGATGCAGATTTTGATCATATCGATATACTTTGTGAGTAGTCTTCCTTTACTGATGTGAATCGATAAAATTTCGCGTGTTAAATTCCGAGTGATGGATGCATTTAAAGATACGCGGTGTCGAGCTCGCCGACCATCGGACTAAAAATGAAAATTCTCCAAATCTGTAATACTCATCAAAGGTTAAAAATTAACCATGGTTAAGCATCCCATGGCCTAACACGTGAACAGTGATGGCCAGCTTAACCAAGAGATTGAGTAAAATACTAACCATACTCGTACCACCCCCCCCCCACCCTCCTCCTCCTCCTCTCTCCCCCTTTTTCATATGCCATTGAGTACATCACTTTTCTTTTCCATGTGCTTGCGCTTGGTCTGACCAGCAGGCATTGTATGGATCACTGCAGGCGCTGATGCTGGTGGCCTCAGATTCAAATTCCCCTCGTGCACAGCGACCTCCGCGATAATGGGTAACTGCTGCAACCTCCAAAGCCTCCATCTTTACTCGTCTCCGAGGTCGTGATTTGCGCCCGGAGCTTCCGCGCTTTACTGGGTTTCAGCGGGTAGGGAGAGAGAGAGAAAGAGAGAGAAATGTTGGGTTCGCTGTCGGCCGGGAGTCGGATTCTGCGGAATCCCGGGGAATCGAGTGCTCGTGTAGCGTCCTCAAGTTCTTGGTTACGGAGATTGCGATGTTGCTTTATGTTTGCGGCGAGGTTTTGGTCCGTCTTGAGTTCGTTGTTGGGTTGGATCTGGGACGGGTCGCGGGGCGTTAGATTTCGTTCGCGAAAGTTCATGCACCTTTCTCGCTGGGGAAATTGCTGACGTGGGTTTGACTCGCCATGAATTATCTTTGCCCACATGAGACCGGCTCTTCTTCAAGTCAATTTTCGTTGCTGTCGATGTCCGTGTTGTTGTTGCTGTTGCTGTTGCTGTGGATGTTCTGTTCATTTGTATCTGGACCATTCTTTCGTCGGTGAAATTATCGAGCAATACGTGCTCTTTGCGCATGTCTTCCCCTTGTTGTATTCTCGATTCGTCAATTTTGATTCATTTTTCTTTCCTCTTGAAGTTAGATCTCCCCTGTTTTTCATGGTTATGGCATCTGCTCAGTAGGAAATCCTGCCCGTGCCTTAGTGTGGTCTAAGTTCCTCCATGGGAGATTTTTTTTATCTCTGTAATGAAAATCGCTCAGCCCAAATACTTGTTCATGAATTGGAAAGGTCTTCCATGTGGGGTTCGTGAAAATTTGCATCTTCATTCTGTAATCTTGAGAATTGAAAATAAAGCATGTGGAGATTGCTTGTTGCTTGGATCGAATATGCTTCTCACATAAACCTCACTAAATGATTAGATCTGCACTTGTGCTTTTCTCCTTTCCTTGGTGTTTGTTGTTTGCATTTCCTCATTCATGTGAAGTGACGGGCATGTCGTTTAGAAACATAGAACATATCACTAAAAGACATGCACATCCAAGTGGTTGAAGACCAGCTCCATTTTTTGTGAACGGGCCTTGGACAGGTGTTGACTGCACGTAAAGGCTGTAATCCATGTGAATGTTCACTCTCCCTCAATTAAAGACGTGCTCATGTTGATAGCTTTTTTTTCCTCTTGGTCAGGTCTTGTTACTGCCTTCGTTCTTGGAGTAAAAAAGAGACATGGTTCAAAGAAGATCATTCTTCCATTGTAGTACGTAGTAACTTCTTGTGTAAGTAAAATCAGAGAGAATAGTGCAGCAAGAGAGAGCAATTATCAAGACTCTGAGCAGACTGATGGAGTGTAATAAAGATGATGCAGTCAGGGCTAAAGAAATTGCTGATAGAAAATTCATGGAAAGGGATTACGCTGGTGCAAAAAGATTTGCTCTGAAGGCTCAGAGTTTATATCCTGGACTCGAAGGCCTTACTCAGATGTTGACTATTTTCGATGTTCATTTATGTGCAGAAAATAAGATAAGTGGTGAGGCAGACTGGTATGGCATTCTGGGCGCGAACCCTTGGGATAATGATGAACTGATCAGGAAGCAGTATCGGAAACTTGCACTTATGCTGCACCCCGATAAAAACAAGTCTTTAGGTGCCGATGGTGCATTTAAGCTGGTTTCGGAAGCATGGAGTCTGTTATCAGATAAATCTAAAAGACAGGCCTACAACCAAAGGAGGAATTCACGAGTTTCCGACCAGAAAACTCCCGGTACCAGCACTTATCCATCAGCAGCATCCCATCGAAATGGGACCTATTTTGATAACATTGGTTTGAATGTGAAGACGCAGCATACGAGTACTCGGGGGAACTCGACTTCTGTACCTTCTAATCGGAAAGCTGATACATTTTGGACTATTTGCAGTAGATGCAAGACCCACTACGAGTATCTCAGGATATATCTCAACCACAATCTCCTTTGCCCGAATTGTCATCAGGCTTTTTTTGCAGTGGAGAAGGCACCGCCTGCACACGTTTTTAAGTCATCAAACTTGCCTCATGACCAGACACAACAGAACTCCAAGTATCGTGCTGGTGGGAGTAACAAATCTGCTTCTGGAGTATCGGCTTCTACTGCCACTCAAGGTACGAGTAGGGTTCACCATCAGGTAGCTTCTGAAAGTGAGAGAAGTAACTTTTTTAGGAGGGAGGAATTTATCCATAAAGGAGAAAATCCATCGAAGAAAAGAAGAATGGATGACCATCAGTCCCATGGCTTTGGGGGTTCTGTAGCGAACGAGATGGATAGAATGTACTATTTTTCTGGAAAAAACAAGATGCACTCTGAGAGAGAGTTGTCGAATCCAGAAACGCGACATATGTTGATGGAGAAGGCCCGGGCTGAGATCCGGAAGAAACTGAAAGAGTGGTCCCCTGCAATTAAAGCAAATAAACCAGATAAAAGGGTTGAACACGCAAAAGAGAAGAAAGGGATGCCTGAGGTCAAGGGAAAACAGGACGGCACTCATGTAGATACAAGGAATGGTGAGGCTTTTGCTCCCTTGTCAATCAATGTTCCAGATTCTGATTTTCACAATTTTGATTTGGACCGTAGTGAAAGTTCCTTTGAAGTTGACCAAGTATGGGCCTCATATGATGATGATGACGGGATGCCTCGATTCTATGCTAGAATCCAGAAGGTTATCTCTCGGAAGCCATTTAAGATACAGATCAGTTGGCTCAACTCGAAAAACAGTGACGAGTTTGGCCCCCTTGACTGGATGGGGTCTGGTTTCACAAAAACTTGCGGTGATTTTCGGGTTGGCAGGCCTGAAATTAGTACAGCCTTAAATGCATTTTCACATAGGGTAGTCTGGACGAAAGGTTTACGGGGGGTCATACGCATAATTCCTACGAAAGGGGAAATCTGGGCTCTTTACAGGAACTGGTCCTCTGACTGGAATGAGGATACGCCAGATGAAATTAGGCACAAGTACGATGTGGTGGAAGTTCTTGAGGACTATAATGAGGAACAAGGTGTGTGTGTTGCTCCTCTAATAAAGGTTGCTGGTTTCAGGACAGTGTTTCGTAGGCACATGGATCCAAAGGAAACGAAGTGGGTCCCGAAAGAAGAGATGTACAGCTTCTCTCATCAAGTTCCTCATCATATGCTCACTGGCCAAGAAGCTGCGAATGCTCCCAATGGGTGCCGGGAGCTGGACCCTGCTGCTATTCCTATAGAACTCCTTCAAGTGATGACAGAACCTGAAAAGGTCACATGCTAAGGCTGATGAAAGCAATGGTGAAGAGAAGTTAGGGAGAATGAGAATGGTCCAGAAGATGAGGAGCGCAGGGTGGTGGAGACTAATGAAAAAGCTGAGGATGAGAGGTAGTGCTTTTGATCAAGAAGCGTAGGAAGCTGATGTAGAAATTGCTGGAGGCTCTCTCAATCGGAACATCAAGAAAGCTATACACCAAGGTTAGAAAGGTTTTGATTTTGTAAGTCTAACATGAAATATGAAGGACAGTTTTTTTCGGTTTTTTGGAGGCCATAGCAATTCTAGAGCTGTCCTAGCCCAAATGATTTTTTTTGTGGTTTCTTGTTGTATGACATGGTGAACATGACACGCGAATGACAGAGGTTTGGACACTGGCTCTGCATTCCGTGTTTTAGGGGCAGAACTGGAGAAACCATTTTAGGTCGATTCTCGGTGAATGCCTCCATATATAGTTGGTCATACATACTTTTTGACATGATACACGAGTTTTGTTGGAGCCTGTTGAAGCTGATGTGAACTGATTAGACGCACTTTTGAATTTAGTGTTGATGCGGTAACAGTCTACGTACGTTTGAGCTGTTATTCTTTTCGCTCTCCAAGCTTTCTGCCACTTCACCGGGAAGTAAGAGAACGAGTCGAAAAGACAGAAGCTGAAGTGACCGGTTATATATCAACTTATGCCTGACAAAGTTCCGCGTCCCTCGTGAGGGATGATGTTTTGATAGTTCTGCAGGCATTTATTTTGCAGCGAGTGTGAATGTCTTACGAGTAACTAAAACCAAACAAAACAGACAATCTAGATACACATTTACCCACTCGCCATATCCGTGGAGTACATTGAATGTGCAGAAATGGCTTGGACAACATGCATACATACGTGCAGGCAAGCTTGTTTTGGTAGTAGAATTGGGTCCCTCTTTACTTCAGGGCGAAATTAGGCCTTCTTGTAAGAGGGGCAAGCCCAGGAGAAACACCATTAGGAAGATAGCATGTGGTTTACACTATTGTGTCAATCAGCTCGATGCCAACCCATGGGGGACGAAAGATGATGGTCCTAAGGCCTGGACCCCTGAAAACATGGGGATAGTCAAAGAGAATTCAGCAAAAAGGGGTAAAAATGAAAACAAAATGATTAGTTGGAAAGAGAGAAAAAGATAGCCCATGGTCATCCCTTTTTGTTATTACTAATTTAACTAATGGATGATCTACTTAATGGGTGTTGTAAGAAGAAAAAGAGAAAAAGAAGCTAATGGGTAATCTTCAAATTGGATGAGATGAAAGAGTTACATGGAACTGGGTACTACCAGGATCCTTGGTGTCTGGTATGAAGGTTTTCACCTTTATATTGGGGCCGCTTCGCCCGCCAAATAACCTTAATGGGTTGACAGGGCTGTGTTTTTTATTTTAATATACCGGTACCCATACGCCAAACACCTTCTTAATACCCTTCTATATATTTTTCCTTCTGTGTATTTTTCTTCCTCAGGAGGAAATACCCTCTAATTGCTTTAATTATTGAAAATTTCGAGCTCCATATTGAAACATGATGAAGTCTTTTAAGGACTTGTTTATGTCCATAGTTTTGACCCTTTTGAGCTTTAGACAAAAGGGTAAACACAGAGCATCAAACCAGCAATTCTTGCAGACTGAGATAAGGCCTCCTTATTACTCACGGGCCATGGGCCTGAAAAGCTTTAACGACAAAACAGTTCAATAAATGTCTTAATCAGAGAGAGAGAGAGAGTTGAGCCAAAAAGCATATTCCCTCTCAAATGCTTTTCTCCTATATTTTAATGGGAGATATTTTTCACCCAGTGCAGAGCTGAACCCACTTTGGATGTCAGGTAGGTACCAAGGTCATCTCCCTCTATCTTGATTTTTGTTTTTTTTATTTTATTAGGTCAAGGATTAAAATTATCTGGTCCTTAAAGAAAGAACACAAGAAAAAGACGTCATAAGTGTGTTATGACGCTTGTCTTAACACCGTAATTGAATGCTATCATTTTCAAATCAATCATTTAAGTGTCATAATTTTTTATATTACTTTTATCGCGCGATTGTGATAGATTTTAATGTCATGTCAGATTTTCCAATATCGCCGGCATAATCCAACCAAATATTTTTTCAAAATTGGTACTTAAAAGGTTTAAGGACGAGTATGTATCTTAATTAGTAAGCAGAAAAAAATTCGACATGGTTGTCATATCGGACATCCAAAGGAGGTTTGCCTGTGTTACATATGGCAAAAGACAGAGTATAAATCCTTCATATATGAGGAACTAGGGTGAACCAAATATTAAAATTTAAAAAAAAAAAGTTAATTTTTTTTGGTTAATATCATGAAAAATCTCAAATTGGTATATATGTGACAAATTTATTTCACAAATCAATATATTTATGATAAATTTATCCTCTATTAATTTTTGAACGTTTCCGCTAAATTGTTGTGTTAAACGACACATGACAGTCGGCGAGTACATCGGTTTGAATTTTACTCATTATTTTTTACAGATAATCAGTTGATAATTTTTCGTCGTATTAATCTAATTTAACGGAAACTAATTGAGATAAATTTATCATAAATATATCAATTCGAGGTCTTTGATGATGATATTAACCCAATCAAATATAAATAAAAGTTGATATGCTTTTGTGTATTATGAAACCCTAGGAAAATCCGAGTCACTATCGACTACTTTCTTGAAAAAGCTGAGTGCACTAAAACCAACGTATCCATAAATATTATATAGTCAATTTGCCATTGTCCGTGCGAAATTCGCGTGCGCACATTGTGGAACAACTGTTACTAGTCCGTCTTAATTTATCCTTTCTTTTTCCTCTCTTTTTCATTTCTTATAATGAAAGTGGACACAAGAATCGGATTTGCAACCTCACAGAATCTTTCGAGTAATTTAAGCTTCTTCTAAAGCAAGGAAAGATCTAAGGGAGAGTGCGAAACCCTAGAAAGGCCCCAACCCTTTATGCTCTTAATTAATTAGAGAGGGATTCCACACTCTTTTCTTTGGAATAAAGAAAATTATCAAATGGATTAAAGTAATTAATGCAATTAGAATATTTTAATATGAAAATACCGCACATTCATCCGATAATTTATACTTTTAGAACCATCGACGTGGTCTCACAAAATCTTGTATTGAAATCCATTCATGGAATACTAAATCACGTTTTCGTATAATAATTTAACCTTCAAAACATGTGGCAAAGCATTTCTTAAGAGCCACACCGAGTTGGTTTTTTTTTTCTTCGGTATTAAGTGAGAGGAATCCTTTTGGCTTCTTTTAAGCTTTTCGTCTTTTTAAGAGCTAAAGATCTTATTTAATTACCAAGCACTAATCTTTGATTAGCAATTTAATTAATCTCTCCAGATCTAGACGGGTTCTTGCTCTTCAACAAGATCGCAATGTGGTGGTCCAAGAACTAATTTTTTTCTACTAATTTAAGGGTCATCGAGTGTCGTGGATCTGGGTGTACTCCATGAATTGCATGTGAAGCCCATACTGTACAGTACACAATTTTTTAAAACTTTTTTTTAATGTTAAATTTGTATACGGTATCGGACAGCTCTTGCACCATTTAAAAACTTTGGATCGTTGATGCAAGTTGTTCGACAGCACTATCGTTTGGCGAGGCTTGACCTTGTCAATTTGAGTCTAAATGATTCTTTTGATGTTTAGCCTGGAGAAACATAACTAATGCGCATCAAGAATTCAGATGTGCCACGCACCACGCATCATGGGGTGGAGTGAGATTCACACGTCAATCTCCACAACTTAACTTGGTTAGTGCGTTACGATGTCGATTCTTGACCAATGGGCTAGTCGAACCTGGTGCAAGCCTAAGTGTTTCCTCGGCCAGACCAATCCATGTCTAAAGATTTGCCGAATCATTTACATAAGATTATTTGGATTGGAATAGATGAGATGGGTACTTCGGACCCGAAAAAGAAATTTGCTTGTCCGGACCCATTCAATTTGCCCTTGTACTCAGTGTGCCACCCGCTCATTAATCAGCGATCTAAGGTCTAATATGGAGTATGCACCTCATTTCTTTTAACATTCTTGAAAGATTGTCGGAAGTTTCTTGATCGAGACAATTACTCACCGTCCTCATCAGATCAGGTTGCCGTGGGTTTCGACAATCCATGGCTTCGTTCTTAGGTTGAAGGATGCGACGAGACCGGACCTTAAATCGTAAGCACACAAAAGCATAGGAAAACAGAAGCTTCTTGTTCTTCTGGCAATCTGCTTTCCTCGACCAAAATGAACGCACCGGAAGAAACAAAGGCTGCGGTCGTGTTCACTTGGCCTCCTTTTTTCCGAGTGCACAAATGCTCGATGACGCAGATGATGGCCACATTGAAAAACATTCGAGTAGGTTTCCACGACAACTAGCGCATCAACAACACTCCTAATTTTCAACCATATGTTCATATCATCTTAGTTCTCGGTGTCCCGTCAATACTTGATGTTTGTTTGGTGAGTTGTGTGCATGTCGCGACATCGAACTTTCGCTTCTAATTACTTCCACTGCTCTATCATGCTGTTCTGTTTCTATAGAAGAATCGAGGTCTCTAATTTATTGAAGCAGTATAAACGATGCCGTATAATCAGTGGCGGAAAAGTATACTTTCTGTCAAGTGTTGTCGTTATCTTGCCATATGTCGTATACTAAATCTTATATTTATATTATTAGCTTTTTTCTGATAATAATAGCACACTTTATTTAATACTTTTTTTTTTTTTTTTTGAATTTTTTTACTTGACAGTGGATGCTTATTATTGATGCCAAATTCAAAAGGGTCGCATCGACAAGCTTTACGGTTGAAGACCCACTCACCGACAAATAGCCTCCCTTAGGGTTGGGATCTAACCACTTCGAGGGACCCGCACTCATTGGATTTTCTCCATTTTATATATTAAATAACTGATATTTTTTTCTAATAGAAGGAAAAATGCTTCATGATCTTCGAATTCAGCTATATCATGGGCTCTCATGCTTCATTTTTGAATGATGGGGAAATTATACAATTAGTCTTGGATCTATTGTGCAAATGGTAATTCATTCATAAACTTTTTATAATCCCCAATTTAGCTCTAAATAATTCTAATGTAATTATTCCAGTCAAATTTCACTAGAAAATGGCAGACGCAGCGGTGGGGAAAAGTCCTAAACCTTAGTGCTAATTTAGTATTTTCGACTAATTTTGGCTAGATATTATTAATGTAGATGCTAGTCAACCTATGTGGCACCTCTAGCCTTGATGCAGATAATTTTTAATTTTATTTTAATATTTTTAGATAATTTTCCCTTTTCTTCACCTTTTGTTGAGGATCAGCCACTAGCCACAGGTGATGCTTGAGTGAGTTGGCCTCACTTGGGCGAGGTTGCATTGCCTGCCATTTGCGAGGCCTGGTCGGGTGAGGGCTCCTCTTGCTAGATTTGGCGAGACTGGGCGAGGCCAGCCTCGCCCAGCTAGGCCTCTTTGATGGCGGGCGATGGCAACCTCACCTAGGCAAGGCCACCCCACTTAGCCATTGCCCGTGGGCGATCACTAGCAAAAGAAAGAAGAAAGGGAAAAAAAAGAAGAAAAAATATATATTAAAATTTTTATTAAAAATTATTCTTATTTTTTTTTTTTTTTTTTTTTATTTTTTTATTTTTTTTGGTGACCCGCAGAGCCACGGGCCCCCACCGCCGCCCCCAAGCGTAAGCCGATCAACATCTTTAACATCTTTATTAGCAATATCTAGCCAAAATTAACCTGAATGACTGAATTGACACTAAGTCAAAATTTTTAGAATTAAATTGGTATAAGTACAATAGGTTTAAACTTTTCCAACACTTTTTTCCACGAAGGTCTACCACGTGGCATGGCTAGCAAAAATTAGTCCACCGCGCAAGTAATTTCTTACATAAATTAATTGGGATGATTATATTTGAATTTTGCATAAATGTTTATAATTGGATTGGTTTCCACATGATAAATTTAGGATTGATTTGATTATCTTCTCTGAAAATGATTGTTCGACATGACATCGAAGTTGGAATGTTACAGTGGTTCAATAATTCTGGGCATTTCGTCAATGAGATTATGTTTATATTTGTCATTATTTTAGCATAAGGTCCTATTATACACACGAGGGACAACAGGGGGGGATATTATTTTCTTTTTTTCTTGATTATCATTTTAGATACGACCTATATATAGATTCAGGGAGACAGCACTAACGGTACGAAGGGGAACGCAGCCACGAAAAGAAGTGCCCCAAATAATGGAAGGCAAAAAACCATCCCGAAGTCAAAACGACAAATTGACGGCACAAGCACGTGTCGTGGAGTCACCAGACATGCTCTGCTCACTTCACTCTGCTACAGCCTCTGTGCCCCAGTAGCGTGCATGCTCTCGTTTTAGTCTTCGCTTTCCTTTCCGCTCCTTTTTGCGGCACTTCCTCTGGGGCTTCTCGTTCCACGGAATCTAGGACGGACACGCGTCGCGCTTTTCCCACCTGCGCATGGATGTCCACGCTTGCTTTTGCAGTGGTTCAAAGACACATCAGGAAAAAAGATGCATTCGGGTCACTCTTTGTTCTCTTCTTTCTCCCTTTTTGGAGAAGCCCACGCCCACCATGATGTCTGGTCTGACCTCGGTTGCAGCAGCAAAGGACTTGCTGTCGTTTCTGGCGGGAGGGGCCGATGCAAGAAGCCAAAACTGTTTTGGGACAGGTTGACCAGGTTTCTCCTGCTGGGAATGGGTTCTTGTGTTGGCTGATGATGAGTTGCTTTTTTTAGGGAGGTTTGTATCATCGACGGGGTCACACTTTCGCTCTTTTTAGTCTCGCCGACCATGTCTAGGTCTGCACAGCGCGGTGGGGTTCTATAACTTTGATGCGATTGCATTTGAGTTTGGTTTCGTTCGGTTTCGTTGTCAATATTAGTTTGTCTCAATTGATGATTCTTTCTATACAAGTTAAATGGTGCATGTCATTGGCGGGGGCCTCCGTCACTATTGGTCACTAAGTGTCAGGGTATAATCTATCGCTAAAATATACCCATGTTCTATTAAAATAGACATGTGAAGAATTTTCATACCTCCCTAGAAATAAGATTCCATACATTTCCATACCATCCCTAATCCTAGTCAAGATATTTTGCGATTAGCCATTACTTGGCATAGAGGTCGTCATTCCTCTCTAATCTTTTTGTCCCATCATTTTTATAGTGAAATTCACTACCACTCATCATAATCGATGCCACTCTCATCGAAATTGATAAAATGAAATTTCAAAACCGACATAACCCATGATGGTCAAGGAGTCTTGTTGGTATCAGCACGAGTTGCTTGTTTGGAAAACCACATACGATCATCCGCCGCGTTATCTAGCACACTTGTTTTACACAACAATCCAGATGTGCACGAACATTACCCTTTTGTCATTAAATATTGATGGATGCCCATTGGTCCCAAGCTCACCCGAATGGCAGGATTACGAAAGCGGTTAGTACTAAGATAAGTAGGTGAATGATTGAATGATGACAACGATGACATCAAGATCTCTCCCTCCAGAAGGCCCTAAAAGAACCAGATAACGCTAGTCAAATGAGCCAAAAGCCACAGCTTTCTCTAGAAAGGTACAGCCTTGCCCTAATGGCAGCTTCTCGTTCTTGCTGGTCCGGCTCTCAAACACTCGCCAACTGCCAACCTAATCAATGCTTCTGGCGTATCCACTTTTCACGCGAGTGTGATCATCGGCCAAATTATTCGAATTTGTGACATCCTTCAATTGACTCACTTAATATATTATCTGTCTTGATTTGTCCCATACCGAGTCTCACAATTTTATCCTTTGGCATATAAGCATGCATTTTCTTGGGAGGTCACCCATAAGCATGCATTTTTTCAAGAGGTCACACATCCGGGTAATGTGGGCTCGCTTAACTTTAAAATTCCAAAGCAAAACTTGCTATTATGTCAAAAGGCACCTCCATGAGTTAATTCTAATTTTCATATATATATGCTCTTGCCTTGTTCGATGTATAGTTTGGTTTGTTCCTGCTCCTTTCGCCATTCTAGAAGCTTGCTAGAAGCCACTTCTTATCCAGGCCCTTTGGCCTTGACGACCACTTCTTGCCCTCATTGAATCAGTTCGTTACAAACCCACCAGCTTCTGCTTGATTCATTCTCGAACCACGCACCTACTAGAGGGGATCCTGCTTTGATACAATATCATGACATCCTAGATAAACCCACTTAAGGTATCGTTCGCTATGGCCCGTCTCATGCCAAGCCTCATGGTTTTGTCGTTTGGCATATAGGTAGGAACTTTCTTAGGAGGTCATTCATCCAAGTAGTGTTCTAGTCTGGACTTACTTAATTTTGGAGTTCCAAAGAAAAACTTGTTATTGTGTCCATTCACCATTCTAAAAGCCTACCAAGAGCCTCTCTTTGTCCATACTGCTGGCCCCAACGACCACTCCTCGCCTTCACCAAACTGGATTGTTAAAGAATTGTGGTTTTATGTGGAGGGTTTGGATTGGATGCCCGAAGTCAACAGTCTCTGCGTATCATTCCCTGCCCTGTGTCACACCCTTTTTAATAGCTCCCGTTGCATCGTTATCGCTTGCAGGTGGGGGGAAAGGCAGCTCGCGCATGTCGTGGGTCGAGAGAGTCTGACGGAAAAGAGAGGTTCTAGATAGATGATGGCTTGAGTTGACATTGGCGCTTTGATATGGGCAGGAAGCTGAAACCCTATCTTGAAACCTTATCTATCTTTGGGCATGTGATTTGCCCTAATGCGATGCGTGATGCGAGGACCTTTGATGATTATTAGTATATGATCCTTTGTTTTACTTTCCGCGTGAGAAAAAAAAGGTACAATAAATGAGGACGCTCCTAGGATCATGCATCGAGAAAGTCCAGGAGCTCGTGACAAGAACTCATCGTTGTGAAGGTAAAGGGAGTAATCTGCCACGTTAAAATGATCACCCCAGAGGTTTCATTGACTTTAGGCGTGAATGACAATCATTTTGTTTCTAGAAATAATTTTTGATTAAAAATAGATTTTTTTTCTAATTTTCTAGAAGATTTTTTAAATAGAAAAATGTGTTTGATAACAACACAAAAATTCCCTTTTTGGAACAAAAATTCGTTTAGTAATGACTTGAAATTTCTATTTCTTTCAAGCAAAGACTTATACAACTCCATAGGTTCCTTCTCTTTGCCCTAATTGAAGAACCAATCCATGAATGTAGCGTTCCCAACTCCATCATTGACTAGACCCCTCTCTTTAGGCTCATTGAACAACTTGTTCACCTTGTCCAGAATTTCCCGGGTTGAGAAAACTGGAAATCAAATTGTTGTAAACCAAAGAATCAGCTCCACGACCCTTATTCAACAACTCATGCAAAAGATCGATCGATGCCTTCCTCTATCCTCCCGGCGATAATGAGACCCTTAGGATGCTTATAAGTGACGAAAGAGGGATTAAAAGGGGCATGGGCTAGGATGTGGCGGTAGACGTTGAGAGCAGTGTCGACGTTACCCATATTACAATGGGTGTTCATCAAATTATTGTAAGAGACAATGTTGGGGACGATGTTGGACTGGTTGAAAAAGAACTGGAAGAGGGCAATAGCGTCATTTTACCTCTTGTAGCGGTGCATAGAATCGACGATGGCGTTGCAAATGAAGATCCGTTTTTTTTTTTTAGGTTGGGTTGGGGAGGGGGGATTGTTAGAGAAGACAAAGGGCAGGTGACAATAGAGGCGGCATCAAGATCCGTAGCACTAGGGATGAGCATAGTTTCAAGGTAAAACTCGGAATTTAAGACTCAAGCAGGTGGGAACATGTTCGGTTTCAAATGGAGTAGGTTTCAAATTCCAAAAATTGGGGAATTTATTTACAGATAGGTTTTAGGTTGGTGGTATCTGGAATTATAGAATTTGGAGTATGTTTTTGTTTTTTCTTGGTCTATGTGTTCACGCGATCCTGTAGTATTCCATTGCATTCGATGATGAGTATATAATATAGAACTACTAATCCGAGTTTCCATTTTATTACTAAAACTTTTACTTTATTAATATTTCATATATTTGTGTATCTAAATATAAATTATGGTTAGTAAATTGTAACAGTAAGTAGTGATTATTAAATGTGATATTCACTACAATTGTTCAATTAATGTGTAAGTTTCAGATTCCCAGTGAAACCCGGAACCTGTTATAAGGTACATTCCGAGTTCTAGGATATGCATGGTAAGTTTCAGATTATAGAAAATGAGATGTCTATTCCAATGTGTAGGTTTTAGATTTTATGTGAAACTCGGAATAGCTCACCCCTACCTAGCACAGATAAGGGAATAGATGAGATTGTGGAGGTTGAGGCGAGGGCCAATGAGGGCGTTGGGATTGCAGGGAGGAGGGGGGTAGTTGTCGCAACGAAGGGCATAAAGAGGGGGCTCGATGCCAAGGCTGCATTCGGTGGCAACCTCCTCAACAAAGCTGAAGGTGAAGGAGCGATGTTAAGCAGTGGGAGCTAAAGAGGGAAGGAGGTGGAGGTCGATGAAGGAGGAGGAGGAGGAAGAGGGGAGGTGATGGAGGGAGAGGAGTAGTGGCAGAAAGGGGAGAATTGTCCAAAAAGTCTTAAACCTATTGCAGTTTTGCCAATTCAGTCCTAAACCTTTCAATTTTGCCGATTGAGTCCTAAACATTTTGTCAGTTTGCCAATTGAGTCCATCCGGCCAATTTTGGCCAAAAAATGCTGACATGGATGCCGGTGGTGCCACATAAGACTATAGCTGCCGATGTGGACAATTTTTAATAATATTTCAATTTTTTTGATTTTTTAAATATTTTTTGTTTTTTCCCTTCTTCTTTTTTTTTTGGCTTTCTCTTGCCCTTTTCCGGTGGCCAGCCACCGGCCACAGCCAGCCGGCCATCGACCGGGCGAGGCCAGCCTTGGCCCCGGCGAGGTCCGGCCTCGCCAGATCTGGTGAGGGGAGCCCTCGCCGGGGCTCGCCCTCGCCCAGGTGAGCGTCGGCCTTGCCCCTGGCCGGGCGGGCGATGACTGGCCACCGGCCACAAGCCGATGCCCGGCCGGCCGGGGGCGAGGGCCGGCCTCGCCCGGATCTGGTCCGGTGAGGTCGACGCTCACTGGGCGAGGGTGAGCCCCGACGAAGGCTCCTCGTAAGATCCGGCGAGGCCGGCCCTCGCCGGGCTGGGCCGGCCTCGCCGGCGTCGCCGTCGCCCGGCCGGGCCTCGCCCGTGGCGGGCGAGGCCAGCCTTGGCCCCGGTGAGGGCCGGCCTCGCCGGATCCGGCGAGGGGAGCCCTCGCCGGCTCACCCTCGCCCGGGCGGCGTCGGCCTCACCCCGGCCGCCCGGCCACCAGGGCGGTGGCCGCCCGTCGCCCGCCCGGCCGGGCGAGGGCTCCCCTCGCCAGATCCGCGGGCCGGTGGCCGGCCACAGAAAAGGGCAAGAGAAAGCCAAAAAGAAAAAAAAAAAAAAAAAAAAGAGGGAAAAAACAGAAAATATTTAAAAAAATCAAAAATAAAAAAAAATATTTTTTAAAAATATTAAAATATTATTAAAAATTGTCCACGTCGCGCCGGTAGTCCTACGTGGTACCGCCGGCGTCCACGTCAGCATTTTTCGGCCAAAATTAGCCGGATGGACTTAATTGGCAAATTGACAAAAGGTTTAGGACTCAATCGACAAGATTGAAAGGTTTATGACTAAATTGGCAAAACTGCAATAGGTTTATGACTTTTTGGACAATTCTCCTGGCAAAAAGAGCGGAGGAGGATGCGGTAGAGGGTGAGAAGAGAAAGTTTTTCTTTTTCATCAATGAGAAGGGTTTTTATTTTTGTTTTCGTTTTGAAAATAGAATAATAGAAAATTTCCACTTCTCATTTGTGTTCTAAACTTATTTCTAAATTAAAAATTTGTCTCAAAAATAGAAAAATAAAATTGCGTTACCAAACGGATTTTCTATTCCAAACCCGTTCTCAATAATAACAATAAAATAAAATAATTATCATGCGCATCCTAAGCCATTTCTTGTAAATAGAAAAATAAAATTGCGTTACCAAACGGATTTTCTATTCCAAACCCGTTCTCGATAATAAAAATAAAATAAAATCATTATCATGCACATCCTAAGCCATTTCTTGTATTGAGTAGAGCTTATGTTGGAAGAGGACAAAGAGTGCTTGATTTATCTTTGGAGAGCAATGAAACACATAGAAAACTGCACACGATACATATGATGTGACTATAATTGATTTAGACTATAATTGATTCAGCAAATCCTTTCGGCAGGATTTGAGGACATGACAAAATGGAGTTTAGACACGTCTTTTCAATGTTTCCTCGGCTGTGTTTGGTTCAACTTTGAAAATGAACCTTGGGGAAATGCAAATATCTTTGGCCTAAAAGGTTTTGGGAAAATGCAAATTGCGTTTGTTAAAAAATTCTTTATAAAGCTATTTTAGCATAAAGAGTTTTTGGCAAATCTTTTTTTATAAAGGGATTTTGGATTTCATTTTTCTTTTTTATAAAAAAAATATTAAACTATTTGCTGACTTTAGTGAATGTGATGGTAGTTTTGGAATAATGAGAGGTAAAATTGAAAAAGCAAAAAAATTTAGGATAGTAGTTTTTTTTTTTAAAGAAAAAAGAAAGTAATTTCAATATTTAGCCAAATGCTGAAAGCCCAAAATTGATTCCTATTAACGTTGGGTTTTAGACTTTTTCAAGGTCAACATTCGACTGAAAGTCCCTTGGCCAGACTTGTTAAATATCTTAGCATTTCCTCATGAGGCTTTGAAGGTTGAAAAGCTAAACCAAATACACCTTAAATCTCGAAACCTGTGCATCGTCTTTCATGAACCTTCTCGGTGCGGTTCTTAGACTTCAAATGCCTATCCTAAACATGCACCACCTCCCTCCGAACCATCCTGTGGAGCCATTGTACGTATGAAACTGCAGAGCTCTGTTCACTCAGTGTGAAGAGAGAGGGAGAGAAGTCCATTCATGATGTCGACTGGAAGACAGAAGCCGAGTTCTAATTGACGGTTGAACGATTCCTCCTTGCCTTGAAAAGGAAGAGGATGACATTATTGTATACTGTCTTCTCCTGTGAAATGCTTTTGCCTATGATTTTTAATCTGATTGGATGGAGAAAAGCTCAAGGTTGACCGAGGACGGAGAACTCTAGACTTTGATATTTTAAAGCTATGGCGGCTTTCGAGATGCCGTCTCCTCGTGCCCGTTATTGGGGTCGGCTGAAAAATAAAGCGCGTGTTTAGTCGCCTGTCAAGGGGAGGAAGAAATCACCGAGGTTACGTCAATACCCACTTTTCTCACATTAAAATGGAGAGATGGGGAGTTCGAGTTCCCACTTTCTCAAAAAGCTTGAATGAGAATATTTAGTTTAACATGTGGGATTTGATTTTTCACGTTTTGCTAAGAGACGGAGCAAAAATTGAAAGTGAGTTGATAATTAGAATATGACAAACAAATCAAAAACGGGAGAGAAAGAAAAGCGAAAGAAACCCGAAATTCCAAATGTATTTATTATTAAATGATCGTATTCTTTCTTTGTATTTATCATACTTTGCAAACTCAAATTATAGATCATAATGACCAAATGTAATGCGGGGAAAGAAGGTGCTTTAATAGGAGCTTTAAATTTTGATAAATAACAAACTCGACTCTCCGACGGCCTAGAAATGGGGTGTTTTTTTTTTTCTTTTCCAAAAAGGAAAGGTCTTTGAAATTGACAAAATCAACTCGATAAAGTAATTTCTAAAAAGATTATTCCCGTTCATATTTTTGTGGATACTTTTCCGAAAAGCCTACAAGGAGGAAGTTCTAACTCTAAACCCTAATCTACGGAAAATAAAATTAAATGATTATATGGCGACGTGAGACCGATTAATGTTAACCAAACACAAACTTCTATCTTTGGATTATTTTTTTTTCTCCTGATCTAACTCGCCATTAAATAATTAATGAAATGTCCAGCTACATTTTTTTTTTTTTTTTTTGACAAGGAAATGTCCAGCTACATGGCCGACATAATTTATGCAGCCGACAGATAATATTCCCAGCTCCTCTTTTTGTCTATTTTTTTTTATTTTCTCACGTTGACAATGAAATGTCGCTTTTACCGAAGCCCCTAGCAGTTTAATTCGGCAATTAAAAAACAAAAAGAGGCCCCCCCCCCCCCTTTTTTTTTTTTTTTTGGAATATATATGAAATTAAAAATTCCTCATTTTGTTCTCACCATCGCGAAAGGGAAAATAACAAACCGTCACCATGTCCTTTTTCGTCAAACGAGACGCTCCGCAAGACGCCAAGACCCGGAACCGGACAAGGCGAGTGGCACGATCGTAGTTAGCCCCCGAACCGGGGGGCGGTTTCTTACCGCACGAGGCGTGAGGGTGAGGGCGGAAGCTGCACGTGAAAGTGCTCTCGGGGGCGAATTGGAATAGAATCGCAAATTCCGAGGACGAAAAAATAAATTAAAAAAAAGGTGGGAAATTTTCAGGAGTTTCTTTTTTCTTTTTAAATATTTTTCCGGTGGAACGAAGATGGGGGAAGCGATAAGAGCTTTAGCTTTCAGCAATGGCAGTGTGCGACATCCGCTCTGCTTCCCCGCAGCATAAACCCTAAAGAGAAATCCCTCTCGAAGGCGATCCGTCGGCCGGAGATTCTCCGTTCTCCGGCGAGCGCCGTCGCCTCCGGCCGTGCTCGCTACCACTCCTCAGCCTCCTCCTCCTCCTCCTCGTCGTTCCTTCCGGCTCCGATGTTCGGGCGCTCCGAGAGCGCGCGAGGGCGGGGGCGAGCTGAGCCGAACCAAGCCGAGCCGAGCCGAGCCTGTAGCTTCGCCGGGGGAGGGGGGAAGAAGAGGATGAATGCGAACGCCGCCGCGGCCGCGAACGGGTGCGAAATCGGGAGCATGGAGCGGGAGTACATGAGGAGGCACCACAGGCACGAGGTCGCGGAGAACCAGTGCAGCTCCGCGCTGGTGAAGCACATCAGGGCCCCCGTTCCCCTCGTAAATTTTCCTCTCTCTCTATCTCTCGACCGCGCTCGATGGGGACGTCTTTTCTTGCGGGCTCTGTGCGGGATGTGGATTGCGGGGGTGGTCAAATCTGTGCGTGCGGATTGTGGATACGTGTGCGTCGCTCTGCGGATGCTTGCATGAGTACGAGGGATTTTTTTTTTTTTTCGGATAAGATTCGTGGCTCGATCTGTTTCGCGTTGATTGGTGGGACTGATGCGGGGGCGGGCGGGCGGGCGGGCGATGCTTTTCTCTCGAGCTGTATTGCTTAGCGAAGTGTCCGCGTCTCTCGCTAGATTCGCTAGCGTCCGATTGTGGTTCGGGGATGTGTTCTTTTGGGTTGAGGAGTCGGTTTGGTGTGATTGCATGTGATCGGCGTCGAGCTTCGTACTCTTTTTTCCCTGTTCATTTAAAGAAATACAACGAAAGTGGCCAAAGAACGACGTTTGACCAGAATCTGTTTTCGGAAAAGATTGATCTTGGTCTTGATCTGGGGTTGCTGTTTTGGTTTTTGATAACGTTGGGGTGTTTTCTCTTTGGGAGTTGACTCAGTTTTCCTTTCTGGGTATTTACTTAGGAGTCAGGGGAAACAGGAATCCACGCTTCTATCAGTTCAATGATTGAATTAACGAGATGGGAGATCTCGGACTAATTAATGGGGGCAGGTAACGTTATAAATGGCAAAAATGGAAAGTTTCCTCTTCTTGGCATGGAGTCCACATGGCGAAATTCATGCTGCTGATGATTTCCCTTTAAATGTCTGCTGTCGTCTGAAAATGTCGATGACTTTTGTTCATACAGTTATGATAAGAAAGGTTGATTACTTTGGGATTTTCCTGACATAATGCTTGATCCTTCATGTGTCCAGGTCTGGTCTTTGGTGAGAAGATTTGATCAGCCCCAGAAATATAAGCCTTTTGTCAGCAGATGCGTTGTGCGTGGAAATCTCGAAATTGGTAGTCTGAGGGAAGTTGATGTCAAGTCCGGACTTCCTGCCACTACAAGTACGGAGAGGTTAGAGCTTCTTGATGATGATGAGCATATCTTGAGCATCAGGATCGTCGGTGGGGATCACAGGCTTAGGGTATGTTTGTCTGCTGAATGTTTGATCTCTTGGTCTCCTTTCCTCTTACTGTGTATCTCTTCCTTTGCCGTCCAATGTGATCATTTTTCCCAGAATTCTCCTAAAAACAGTAGTTTTCTCTTTAAAACAGCATAAGAGGACTCGTTGTTTCAAAAGTTGATGGAGAAACCACAATTTCACTGCAGGATCTATGCTTGTCACTATGTGTTTGTTCAGTGGAGGTGCTCAATCATTTTTCACATTCAACATTTTAACTTTTTGAACGTATTGATATTTGTACGCAGCATCTTGATACCAAACTTGACAAAAAAAGCTAAAATAATCTTAAGCCTTGAGTTCTTTAGCTATATCTTGTTAAATGAACCAAATTTTAGGACGACAAATCTCTTTAATCCAATCCATCTAATATCTTTTGCGGGAGCAAGAGGAAATGCATCTCAAGTACACTAATTAGTAGGTATGAGAGAATTAACGTCAGATCCTCAAGGACAAATAATTGGTTTTCCCTTTCAAAGGAGTTTATGCGAAGAACTGTCTTTGACAGAATATAGAATTTGTTACTACGGAGCCCGCAAAGGAGTTGTGGATACTGTTGTACAACATTAGATGATAGATATTTTTATGCGCAGGCTTGTTGAAGTAATAAAACAAATTGTTGTATGCAGAACAGACTGTGAAATGATCTGAGGGGTTTCTGTGAGTCCTCGAAATGGGATGATGCGGGAAAGAGTTTTCATGCTGCATTAAAGCCTACGCTCAATGCAGTGTTGATTTGAGAGTTTAGGTCCTTAATAATACTCTGGGAAGAGGCCTTTGGTGTCTGAATTTGTTTTGCACTGGGCATCCTATCATCTGATTCTGCTATACCTTTTCCATAGTTGGATGAAAATTCTAACATCATATTTACAATGTACTGAATCTGGCAGAGATGATGCTTATTGCTGTGCATATCCTTAGTTCCATATTAAGTCTCTTGTTCCGGGTCAAATTTCTATAACTTCTGGTTTTTCATTCTTTGTATTTCAGAACTACTCTTCAATCATTTCTGTTCATCCAGAAATCATTGAAGGGAGGCCAGGGACTTTGGTGATTGAATCGTTTGTGGTGGATGTTCCCGAGGGGAATACCAAGGATGAGACTTGCTACTTCGTGGAAGCCTTGATCAAGTGCAACCTTAAATCTCTTGCTGATGTCTCAGAGCGGCTAGCAGTGCAGGACCGGACTGAGCCCATAGACATGATATGAAAATAGGGGCCGAGATGTGTTGGCATTGTAGGTTGCCAAGGATGAAGCTTCTGAAGCATTCCACTTGAAGAGGCTTTGGAGACAGACTGGCGCTAGCTCTTTTCTTGAATCTTCCCATACCGTCACTCTCTCTCCTTTTCTTTTGGGCACTTCTCCCGGTGTTCATCTCCACTTCGAAATTATTTGCTCAATTTCGTGTTTAGTGGCGCGAGAATTAGAGATTTACTGAGCTCCTTTTGTGATATTAAAGGATGAGAAGAAAAGGGTCATGATTCTCCAATAGGAGTTTGTTTCGGGCCTTTGTATATGTGCTGGATAAAGTCGTGTACATTTGCTTTCATTTGGTAGTGGAAGTTGTATTCAGTATGAGGACTACTAGTACTACTTCAGGGGTTTCTATTCTGTCTTGCCTTTCGTGTCAAGTCTGTCTCGTCTTCAGTTATCACCATAAGCGGCGTGGTGATGTTCTACTGTTGTTTCGTAACCTTTGCCAAGCCCGTGAGTCGGGCTCTTTGATTTGTCCGCGGAAGCCCCTGCTTTTAGGATATCATCGGCTGCATTCGTCCTGTCGCCCTTTGTGGGATTGATTGGTCTTTGCTGTGTTCCCTCGCATTTTCACTCTGTGGGCGATGTCGACAGGTTGTTTGAAGATGGGCATGCATCAAAGTCGTTCCACACACCACCATTCTCCATGGAAAAGGCGATTTGATGTTTTGATGTCGCATTCCTCTTAATTGCAGTGCGTTCAAAAGCCCAAATGATGGCAGGAATCATGCGCGCTCTAGTGCAACCTATTATTGAAACCAAACCTCTAAAGAACAATGGCTCTTTTCATTGCCCGGTTTACTGATTAGTCAGTCAACCGATCTCTCGTCTTTCAACCACTCCCTCCAGACTTAACTTGGCAAACAAGACGACACAGCAGTCCTTGTTAGTACCTCAATGGAGCATGGGACCACTTGTTGAAATTAATCAGGTTACCTCCAAATGATCTGGCGAATGGTGCCTGGGATGCTCAACAGTTTATTGCAGGACGAGTTACTGTAATCTGATGAGGATAGGGTGCTCAGCAAGGACTGCACACCCCAACCTCATTCAAAAGGAGATTTTGAAAGAAAAACAAAGAAAAGTTTGATCTTGCGCTTGCAACCTTAGGAGATTCTCTCTCTTGGAATGGTGTCTTAAGTCCAACTTAATAAGACACATGCTAACTAAAAAGAGCAACCTCATAGAAAAGAAACATCCATTAAACTCAATTATGTAATGGTCGTAACTTCTGCTATCCAGTATTGTAGTTTGCAGTAGATCCCTGATGAATTTTCAAGTATTTCCTCCAGGGAACTGCATTTGCATTTCCATTTGCAATTAGACAAGGAGAAAAGACACGTAACAAATGCTATCTCTTATCCTTCTTCTCTTCCTTCTTTCTTTTGTATGAATACTTCATAAATAACAAGACAGAATACATTTTGTCAAATGCTATCCAAAATTTCACCCAGAATGGGTGGGTCTTGACAGTTTTACACCATTTTTCTGATGATTTATGACAACCGTCTCCGCATGGTTTCTAAGAGCACTGTTTCTTTGGAGATGCTACATGTAAGGCAATATAATCTTTTACCTGCTCTTTTTCCTTTTCCTGTCAACAGGATCATGTAGGGGAAAAAATGGAGACTACATTATAAACAATTACCTCTTTACGCTTTTGAATGAGCTGCGCAACCCACCCCTACAGTTTGTTACACTGGAGCAAGAGAACTCAACACATTTGCTCCATTTTCCCATGTTTCTCTGTTGCTGGGATACTGTTCTTCAGGCTTCTACTACATGAGACTCCAATCATGCCAATACAAGTTCACCCTCTTCTACTTGTTCTTGCTCCTCAGGCAGACTTCTTTCCCGATAAGGAAGTAGTATACGCTTTACATCTTCTGCATTAAGGGTTTCATACTCCAGAAGCGCATTTGCTAATGCATGCAGAGCCTTCTCATGCTGAAATAATGTCAAAAAAATGAAATCTGTAATTTGCAATATGAAGAAGTTCTATGCATTTTCCGTTAGGTAGATGTTCATGGAAATCCACAATGCACCCAATGCTGATTATGGACTAATAGCCCCAAAGCAGTTGACACAATATGCAAGGTAACCACAGGAAGACAAGCACCTAAACATTTATTAAGGCAGAGGCTTTCTGACAGCTAAGGAGCTTCACATCTGTGTTGTGTAATACCAATCCAGCAAGTCAGCAGTAATGGCTGACCACCATAATCAAGAGTATAGTGATAACAAGACATTAACCTTTTGTCAATGCTAAAACAATCAGAGATCAGTGACATAAGATGCAATTCAATGCACACACATGATACCTATTGCACACTAACCATATTTTTATATGTACTGAGCAGAAGACCACATAGCTAAACTAAACCAAGGTTCTTGTGCAAGAAGACCACTATGACATAAAATAAATCTCTTGGACAAACCTTGCTCAGCAGGGCCTTCACTCGATCATATGCATCTCTCAGTAGCTTAAGCACCTGCATGACCATCGATAGAAAACTTAGCACAAATAGCTCACATAAATACTTGCATGCACGACTATGCAA
This sequence comes from Eucalyptus decipiens, assembly GCA_014182575.1. Taxonomy (NCBI): domain Eukaryota; kingdom Viridiplantae; phylum Streptophyta; class Magnoliopsida; order Myrtales; family Myrtaceae; genus Eucalyptus; species Eucalyptus decipiens. Next base: position 28,457,647 of record CM024609.1, on the reverse strand, counting down.
AGAACCATACTTCTGCATCTATGCGAGATTGCATCTCTGGGCTCGGTCGCTCTTTAATATGAATCGGACCAACTGCATTGCTCATTCCACAGTTTGACACCTTAAACCAAAGAATTCCCAGATCAAGCAATCAATAAAAATGATGAAATGTTATAAAGTAGAAGCACATTGTACAGATCCTGATGCTGACAAATTACTGGAAAAGAAAAGGTAAACAAATACAGCCAAACTGAAATTTGACAGCTGCTCAAAAGAATAATTTCATAATGACGATATTTGTTGACTAAGTGTCAATCCTCTTCTAAGCATAAAAGATTAACAGCACCTGCAGCTCCTTACATATACAAGATGCCATGGCAGTTGGGAATTACCATATAGTGCGCTAGTTCAGTAGCCGTTTGAAGATCACTGCTTGCACCAGTTGTGATCTGATCTTGGCCAAAAATGAGCTCTTCGGCAACTCTTCCTCCCATACAAACATCAAGACGGGCTAACAACTGCTTCTTGCTAATAGATGTCTCGTCACTTGATGGGAGCTGAGTCACCATTCCCAAAGCAGATCCACGAGGCATGATTGTTGCCTTATGAATTGGATGTGCTCCATCAGTGTTGTAGGCAACTATTGCATGACCACTCTCATGATATGCAGTGAGCTGAGAAAATGGACGACGGAGTGAGAAATACGAAACATATTATGGCAAAGATGATATTTGACTTGATTTAAGAGATGGCAGGGTCCAATTGACCTGTTATGAATGTAACATCCAACTTTGCCTATATATTTTAATCTGTCGACATACTAGGAGTAAAAAATGTTCCAGAATACCTTCTTTGACTCTTCAGATAGGAACATTGTTTTCCGTTCAGTGCCCATTATTATCCGGTCTTTAGCAAATTCCAACTGTGCAGAAGTTAACTTGTCTGCCCCTTCAACAGCAGCTTTGATGGCAGCAATATTCACCAAATTTGAGAGATCTATCAAAATTGGCAGTGATCAGAACAGTCAAGAGTTACGATAAAACATCTTCCTGATGTAAGAGACACCATTGAAATAGCAAGAAAGAGATGTCACCTGCCCCATTAAAGCCAGGAGTGCCACGAGCAATTGCTTTAACATCTATGTCATCCGCCAAAGGTTTATCCTGTAAATATAGCTCTAATATCTCCTGTCGACCCTTGACATCCGGATTTGGCACAACAATCTATAATGAAAGTTCAAGAGTTTTAAGGTCCCATCAATTCCATAAACAGCTCATTACACATCTTCAAATCGACAAAATTTCCATCTATGACCAGTAATTCAGGAAACTTCTTATTGGGGTCTACAAAAGCAAGCACACATAACATGAAAAGGGGGAAAGAAAGAGAGAGCTCAAATATAAAGTCACGTGCAGCAGAAAGGACCCTTAAGAGTTTCTATTTTCATATAGCTGACATATTGAGGACATTACAAACGGAGAACAATATTTTCAAGGTTAATGACCAGATGATATGAAATTGGACCTCTAAAAGAACATGGAAAAGAGAGTTAAGACAATCTATTATACAGCTGCCAGATTGATTATTACTTTTTTCAAGAAATTTCAACTATTATTCCATTTTGGGTTTTCCTTTAGCATATAATTAGACTATTGAACTTGGAAGACATCTGATATCTTAACCCAAGATAATAGCAAAGAAAGTATACCTAGACATAAATAAAAAATATACCAGATGCTTACAGAGGATCAATGAACTTACATGCCTGTCGAATCTACCAGGCCTCGTCAAGGCAGGGTCAAGAATGTCAGGGAAGTTTGTTGCAGCCATCAATATGATTCCCTGCAGATAAAATTCATGGGTTTAGGATACAGGAAAGCCCATCAGGGGTAAAGTTGCTCCATTTATACCTCATTCTGCTCAAAACCATCCATTTCAACAAGCAGCTGATGCAATGTCTTCTTTGTATGGCCCTCCCACTGTTTTCTTGTGGAACCAACCGCATCTATTTCATCAATGAATATGATGCAGGGAGCCTATCAAATGTGATGCAAAGAAAATAAGACATAGATACGAACAAGTACAGAACTTGTGCAGCCATGCGAAAACTATCAATATAACAAGAATGAAAAACAGAGACACAGAGGCCATCCATGGGCCAGTGAGACCTGAAGACAGCTTACCTTCTTCTTGGCTGCTTGAAATAAGGATCTCACACGCCGAGCACCAACCCCAACAAACCTGTCATTCAAGTTGGAAGCAACTAATTTTTAAGTTTTGAGTAAATAAAAAATAAAAAATTAGTTGCAAGGTTCAAATTCAAAGATTTTTATGGTTCAAGACTACAAGCCAACACAGGAATCTGAATAATCCATAGAACCAAGAGAGTCATAACTTAGATCAATCTGCATGAAAGAGGATAGACTATTATAGCCATATGCTAACAAGAGAAAAGCATAATGTTAATGAATTACAGAAACAAAAGTCTGTGTAGCTGCAGAGCTAAGACACTCTTGAGCCATTAGCTCAGCACCATTGCAAGGTGTAAAAACTATGGGCCTTCAACGGGTTCAGCTCAGATACTGTCACAGAAGAGCTGCCCATGCAGCACTAAGAGAACAATTTACAATGCCAAGTTATAAAGGCCAAAGATAGGCAAAAAGGCAACTTTTGTTGCACTGAACACTTTTGGGTGAATGCATTTTAGGTGAAATAGTGTGTATGATTGCAGTATCTAAGTACAGGCAACGCTTGAAACATATGCTCTTTTCACCTAGAACCTCAATTTTCTCAAGCTGAGAGTAGCTGTCTAGCACCTAAGTGGCAATTGATGGGTATCTTGTGCTTGTAACAGCAACACACTCAATCACAATCACAAGCTTTCAAGAGATGAATCAACAACTACACAATAGTACAATAATTTTGCTAGAAACTATGCTGCATTTGCCCCGGATCCACCATTGCTTCAACAGCAAGTCACTTTGATGCATAAATTTTTGTTCAATAAACAGAAATAGTTCTTTGCATCTTTCCATCTGTACAGACTAAGATACTAAGTGTGACATTATTCGTACAAGCAATTGGCCAATAAACTGAATAGTCATTTGACCTACTTCATCATTAAATAATTAACTGAGCTTACTGGAAGACATTATTGTTATGAGCAATTGGGAAACAAGCATGTTATAATTTCAACACTAGATGAAGAAAAGAGACATGAGCTAATGTCGAAATCTATAGCATAGTGAGGAAAAATGGCTTACATTTCCTCAAATTCAGACCCCGCTCTGTAGAAAAAAGGCACTCCAGCTTCTCCAGCAATAGCCTTCAAGGTGCAAATTAATTGATATACACTTAGTAACTTCAATAGCTAACAAACTTCAAACAAATCATCAAGTACAATATATCAGACAAACTTAGAAGAAAAGCGATAATCGTTAAGTGCATTCCTCTTATCAACTAGTAATAGCTAAAGTTCAGGATCTATAACATCTACTTTGCTGCAGAAAACCACTGAAACCCAGATATCACTGACCACGAGGAAATGCTAGTATCCCAACAACAAATCACCTTTTATGAGTGTTGCATCTTTATCCACAAAAAGCCTATTAATATTGATATGTCTAGCCATAATAGAAGCCCCTGGAGCTTGTTTAGAATTGTTAAAACCTAATCCTATCCATTATCTGATGTTTATAATGCTATCGACTAAGGCCTTTAGAGAGAAAAAGGGGAGGTCAAAGTTCAGTAGGACACACTACAGAAATCTCAAACCACCAAGATCCATGATCAAAAACTGAAATAACTGCTATCAGCAGACAAGCAATCTCAAATGTTCTCATTTCAGAAAAAAGTCAAGGACGGATGTACAATTAGTGAATGGCAATGCATTCCGTTTCAACTATTGAGCAGCAGACAAGGAGCATATACCTTTGCAAGAAGAGTTTTCCCTGTTCCAGGAGCTCCTGTCAAAAGAATTCCCTGCAGAAGGCAAATAAGAAGCTCATACAAGTACACAGATCAGGGTACTTATGGCATTGCCATTGCATTGTAATAAGCAACTGAAGAAATGCCAATCAATATGACATCTCCCTATCTAATGGCAAGCAGCAATTGAAGCTAACCTTGAGAGCAAGAGCATTAGCAATAAAATAACTCATATCATGCTAAACTGATGTTTGAGCAATATATCTGAGCATTTAGGCATTATGATATCATATAATTAGAGAAGAAGTGAAAAATTCAGCTTTTTAAGATGGATTTAATCTGGTTATCATAAAAAATTCATGAAGGAAACACACATATAGGTGTCCTGCATTAGAAGAATAGAGTTGAATAAAATGTCTTTAGCACTTGCAGCCATTGATAATCAACAAAAGAAAGATGTACGGACAAAGACATAAACAAACCTTAGGCAACTTTCCTCCGAGGCGAGTAAATTTTGTTGGGTTCTTGAGATACTCCACCACTTCCTCTAGCTCTTGTTTTGCATCATCACAGCCTTTGACATCCTTAAATGTCTTCACATTCTACAGGAAAAACAATTTTTAGTGCAGGCATACTTTTTTAATGTATGAAGTGGTTTACTTGACATACATATGAGTTCAGAGGATATGTAATGTGCGCATAAGACAGAGTTTGATGGGATGAAACATAAATCAGCAATCGCACAAGAACTGCTCACAGATACCTTCTCAGGTGTGACTTCCTTATTTAACTCCTTAGGGGCATAGGAAGAGCTTGAGCCCACACCTGAAGCACCGATACCACCCAAGCTTCCTATATACTTTTGAAGTGCAGCAGCACCCATCAGCCTGTAACCAGCTTAGTCAATCGAAGCACAAAATCATAATGTTTCGACTAGGAAAAAAAATTGAAAAAAAGAAGAGAATAATAGCAGACCAAAAGCACATACCATACTAACCCAACAGCAACAGTAAATAAGATAGTTGAGATAAGCTCTTGAGCAAAACGTGATTTGTTTGAAACTTTGGGGTCAACCTAACAAGAGATAACATCATATGGCATTTAAACTGTAAGCAACAAAGAATAAGAACTGCCAACATTCAAAGGTATCACAAAATGGTTAATCCTCACCATAACAACATGCAATGGCTGCTTCTCAGAAACCCCCGGACTTAGAAAAGGCTCATCCATGTTTCCTGATGCACGCTGCTTCAATTCTTGCAACTACAAATGAGATTTACTGATTGAAAAAGCTCGTAGTTTTCAAATAAAAGAATGGACTAGTGAAGGAAAAACTTTCTCATACGATCGACTTAAAAATTTTCACTTTAGTCTGCTGAATTCTCCAGAGCAGAAATACACGAAGCTCCATGACAATGACAAAAAAAGTGCAGGAGACCCAGTTACCAGTGTCGGAAGGCTAGAAGGCTTTCCAGTTTGCTCGTCTGGAAGATACTCAGCAATTGCATTAGTGATGACAAGAGCTCGAAGATATTCTGCAACTCCTCTACTGTCAACAGCATGGTCTCTTTGTTCAAAACGCTTGATGACAGTTTCGGGACTGTGGCAACAAACAGAAAAGGAGCCAAGTCATACATAACAACTTTTATAAAAAGAACAATGACGTTATCAAACAAAAAAGATACAGCAACACCCACAGATGCATTCTTCTGTCACCCGAAACTTTACTATAAACCCGTACAGCGTTTGCCAGCAAAATGGAACCTTTTGTCCCTTGAAAAGAAGGAAAATTACGGCAAACATCATTGTACTTATTAACAGAATAGTTAGAGAAGGATCAATGACCTAGCACTAGGTAAAACTTCCAAAAATTGATGCCAGAAATTTGATCCATTGGGCTTAATGAATCAGTAAGATTATAAGAGTATCTTTCATTAATGAAATGAACAACAGATGAGTCGATTGATGGCAACCCAACAAGCGCCATTCAAAGTGAGGGAAGTATTGGTTCAAGTGCAAGTTCACACTAAACTGAGAACCACTATAACTCCAACACGGTAAGTAGGTAAACCAAGAGTCACACACCAATTAACAATAAGGCGATGCTTAAAACGCAAGCCGAAAACCAACAACAGAAACAGACAAATTGCACACGACACTAAAAAGTCACACCAGAACTCCATTTCACTGCTTCGGACAAGTTGGGTACGAAGCAAAACAAAGCTTACTAGTTCCAATACCTGTGCTTGTTGAGCTCAGCCAGAAGGGCGCCCTGCTTGGCCGCGTCCAAGGGGTTGGCATCGGCATCCGCAATCAGACGCTCCAATTTCTTCTCTTGCCTCCAGAAGGGCAACCAGCTCAGCCAATCCCCCGCCAAAACCCTCTCGTACCCGCTCTTCAGCATCGCCCACACCCCCATCAGGAACACCATCACCGGGACTTTACTCTTCCCTCCGTCCTTTTCCATCAAGTCCCCATCTTTCCCCCCCTCGCTCCCCTCCGAACCGCGCTCGCCGACCGCCTCGCCATCCTCCAATCTCACTCCCCCGAACTCCCCCGTCGCCTGCTCCTCAATCACCGAGCTCCCGCCGCCGAATCCCTCCGCTCCCGAAGCGTCCGCCGCGGCACCCGAGCTCCCCCCGTCGAATTCGTCAACCCTCGCCTCGCCGGAAGGAGCCGGCTCGGAGCCCGTCTCCACGCCGTCGGGCCGTAATGCGCAGCGAATCAGGGGGCGGGCGGCGCGGAGACGAGGATTCCGGGGCGCGGGTTTCAATCGGGGCGAAGCGAGGAGAGGATTGAAGGCCACTTGGTGCGGGGGGCAACGGGAATGGCAGTGGCGGCGCTGCCGGGAAGAAGAAGAAGAAGCAGAAGAAGAAGAAGAAGGAGAAGAGGAGGAAGAGCAAGGAGGGGAGAGACTGGGGAGAGAGGCCTTGCAGAGGAGGGAAGCTTGGAGCAGAGTCATGTTCCGCCGCTGCCGGTCGCAGGCTGCTTGCTCCGGCGGGTCGGGGCGGTGGACTGCGGCGGCGGAGTGGATGCTCTTCCGCCTTCTTCGTCCCGACGACGGAGGAGGAAGAGAGAGAGAGAGAGAGAGAGAGAGCCACACAGGATTGCCGGGGGGAAGGGCGTTGAGAAGCGGAGGAGTTGTTGAGGGACCTTATCTATCTCGATTGAAATTGGCGCCGGCTTTGTGGCTTGTGATTTCGGTTGCTTATTATTTGTTCTCCTTTTTCCTATTTCATCAGTTACATACATACATATGTATAAATTATCCCCGTTTGAATGAAAATTGAAAATAGAAAAGGGTACTCTTGTTTTGCGAAAAATTAATTTCATCACCGAAAAGTATGTTAAAAAGAACTTCTCTTTGCTAATAACTTATGTTTCAGAAAAAAAAAAAAAATTCACATATCATCTTCAATTTTGAATTCGGCCGTTGGGGCTACATACCCTAGTAGTTGAGGCTCCGATGACTAGCCTTGGGAATCTTGGCCTAGAAGCCCCGGTCCTCAACTCAATTGCCATTGAGCCTGAGCTTGGGTATTGAAGAACCCAACTCGACCTTGAGGGTCTAGAGTGTGCATGTTAGGGGCTCAAGTATGGCTATCAGAGTTTAGGGTCCAATATTGAGGAACCAAGGCCCGTCGTCATTCGAATTGCATATACGGGAGAGGAAAGAACCCAATCCACTTATCTTGATCAAAACAATTGAAGAAAGAGAATGGCGGCCCTGTCCAAATCAGGGAGGAAGTCAATGAATGTTGTTTAGATATCTTTGTATAATCAAAGTAAGGAGCTCTTTTTGCTGGAAATATATTCCTATTTATTTTTGTTTCAAAATGGTCAAAGGCTCTTTTATCATGGAAAATCATATAGTTACCTCAAAGGGAGTTTAGCTGCACCTATGAATGATATAAATATTACTATTGCTTTAGCTTTACTTACGTTAATAACTACTAAAGAATTTTGTTCCAGTAGGGGCAATTGTGATCATGGTAGCTGTAGTGAAGTAGGCATGGGTATCAACATCTAAGCCCATTGTAAACATATGATGAGCCCAAACAAGAATTCCAAGAACACCTGGCTAGTCAAGCATTGACAAGTTCATAGATCTTTGGGTTTCGATTATCAAAGACTTTAAATTTTTTTAGTAATAATGGGTGATGGTATTCTGCTTAAACAGTAAACACGAGTAATAAATTAGAGAATACTAAAGATTCGAGCCATAGATCCAAAGGTAGCGAAATTCATTGTCAAATAAGTTTTTACCCGCATGAAAGGCGTAACAATGATTCCCCTATAGACTTAGTGTAAAAGCAAGATTTGTTGGCTGATCAACTCATCAAGTTCCCATTGAAATATGGTCCATATAAAGGAAAAGCATTTACCATTCGTTGATTATCAAGAGCATCTTGACTCCCCTACCAATGTATTTTTACATCCTAGAGCTTCGTAGATCACTTAGCCTCTTTCCTTTGACACAAGAAGGGAGAAGAGCTCCGCTTTAGACTTATAGGAAAACCTGTTGTCGGACTTGGTTAATCATTCTTTGCTACTCAAAAGGAATAGTTTTATTTTATAATTTTCTAATTGTTCCAAGGTTTTATAAGTTGTGGACCTAAGCATGTCCTTAAATTGCTTCACCCTGAATCGGACATTCCAGGGTGCCCAGTTAGCCCCATTTACAGGGGTTTAACTGGGATTACGGGATAAAGTTCCCATTGGGCTTCCCCGCCAACCCCTCCAAGGGAGGGGAGCTCACCTCGAATCCCAGTGAAGCCCTTCTCATAGCATACTAGACTGGGTTCAGGGAAATGAAGAGGCCTAGCCAACCCGCTCACGGTGACCTAATTAGATTCAACTTTTCTTATTCTATCTCACATCATCTAATCACTCAAACTTGCTCCACTTTTGTTTCCACTCCCCGTAAATGGGCTTGATTGGCTAGGTCTACAAAGATTTTGGATTTCAATTGGAACATAAAAACATAATTGAATTAATCCTAGTTACTCTCCGGATGGAGTGGAAGAAAGGAGGAAATTCTCGAATGAGGACCAGAACTCTTCTCTCTTCTCAATAATCCATACATCCCTTATCAATGTATGGACAATTATCTCGAGTAGCCACACGACTAAAGAGTCAAATTTGAATTCCTTTCTTAAGAGATAACCACTGTAGTCATCTCTCTTCTCGAGAATTCATACATCCCTTATCAATGTATGGACAAGTATCTCTCCAACAGCCATGCGACTAAAAGGTCAAATTTGAATTCCTTTCTTAAGAGATAACCATTGTAGTCAATACATCTTTTGAGTAAGCTAATGATCAATCATTGCATTGTACAACCAATACTTTCATATGTAGAAATCATCAAGAAATAGCCCAAATCTTGAGCTCATCATAATATTAAGCTATACTTATGCTCAAAAAGCACAAAAAACTTAGGTGAATAAAGTATGAGCCAATTAAGTGGATTCACATTTTGCCACATCTTTAAATATGCGACTTCCTTTGTGTTAAACCCTCAAATGTGTATCTCAACATTATCTTTGACCCAATTCTTTGACTATTCATATGACGTGAAATGTATTTCCAGCCTGGAGTACATGGTTAGTTAAGTAAGGGCGCGCATGACAAAATTTCTATTCCAGAAATTGATTTCTCAATTTCTATTCCCAGGACAAGTTTATGAGCAAAGAAATCCGTTTGATAACAACTCAAAATTTTTATTTCTGGAACAAAATCCGTTTGATAACATAATAAAATTTCTATTTCTAGGAATAGTTTCTGAACATAAATTGATTAGATAACAACATAGGAAATCCTCAAGTACAAAATGATAGTCGAAATAATACTAAAATAATATAGGAAATCCTCAAATACAAAATAATAGTCTAAATAATGCTAATACATTGCAAAAGTTGAAAATATAATTTCATGGAATTTCCGGTATATTATTATCCCTTGTCATTTTATTGGTAATGGTTTTCTTAAGCATATATATTTGGTTTCCCTCCTCGATCAATGTATCGTTTGCAAGCTCATCCTGCGTAAATTCAAACAAGTACTGCGGAAGCATGAATATGGGTGCCATCAATGGCGCCTATACAGCCTTGTTATTTTATCAAAGACTAGTATTATATAAGATTATCAACAAAATAAAATTGATGGTGTAAAGGAATATATGAGAATTCTACCTTGAAGTAACATTTATGGTTAGGAACCAATCGGGGGAAGGTCGGTTTATTTTGATTCTCAAATTGAATCAGTCTAGTTGCTCATCCATAATTTCTTTATTGTTGCTCAATGAATTTTTAATGGCCCTTGCATAGCAAAGAGAGAGATTCTCTTGAATCTCTTGCCTTCGAATTAAAATTCAAGATTGTGTAACAATCTAATTATTTTGATTTTGCAAGAATTTTGAATCCGTAAAGAAACAAGGTTAAATTTCTAGGCATGGTTTTTATTCATTATTGGGTAAGAACTTTTTCTTTAATTGGCCATGCGCGTGCCCTTTCTAGGAGGAAAGAGCCCCATTGTTTTTAAGTAAGCATTTAAGAACTTTGGTCATTTTTTAAAATTGGGGACCCATTCAATTGCCTTTTATCCTAAAGACAAAGTTATCAAAATAAATAAATAAAGCATGAGCAAAATAAGAAAAAGAAAATTAGCAATAATTTGTGAAGTTGTGGTTATGAGTGAATTAAGTTAGCAAGAAAACGCAAGGTTCTTTTATATGGTTTGATTTCGTTTTCTGATTTCTATTTCAGAAACTGAAAAGTTAAAAATTTCAAATTCTAATTTTTTTGATTTCTCTATTTCTGGAAAAAAAAAATCTGTTTCAGAAATAGATAAATCAAATTGCGTTATCTAACGGATTTATGTTCCAAACCTATTTCGGGAAACAGAGAAATAGAGAAATCGAGAAATAGAAATTTTGTCATGCTCGCCCTAAATTTTTTGCCCAAACATAAAGAATAAAGTACTTGCCCCGTATTGAGAAACCATCCTCTGTTGCTTACTACATCCTCAAACTGATATTTTGCCATCCTAACATAACAAAGAGCTTCTCGAGTAGGGTATCAAATTCTCTCAATTTAGTCGGCCAAAACAAGGAACAATATCTTTGATTCCAATAAAGAAAAAGAGGCAGGCAAATTGGCTAGATGGCTACAACCCCACTCAAATCCAATTGAATCAAAAAGGACAAGAAATTCCTTACATCCTCAGCAATCTAATATCAAGCCTGCCCAACAAGGACATCCTTGTAAGGCGTAAGCGGCACGGGGGCTGGCGGCTGCGCTTCTTCTACCGGCTTCCTCCTCCTGCGTAGCTCAGGATCCTCCGAGAGAAGCGGCATTTGGCCTTCTCTTGCTCGCATCAACCGCTTGTGTGCTCCTCCTCGCAGCTTCTCGAGCCAAAGCCCGTCCATTTGCTGCATCTTGAAGACCTTTACCACGTTCGCCAATCCCCCGATTATGAACATGAGGCTCCCGAAAATGCCCAATCATATCCAAGAAGACCTTTACCACGTTCGCCAATCCCCCGATTATGAACATGAGGCTCCCGAAAATGCCCAATCATATCCAACTCCTTCCCTGCATTCATAAAATTTCGATGTGATTAAAAGTTTTGGCGTTTGATTGGGATAAGGTACATGCCCACTTGCTGAAACATCTATATGGTGATCATGTTGTGCTAGGATTCGCGTGCCTCAAAAACTCTAACAAGGTTTTGAAGGCAAATAATCCAAGCTTCACTGATTTACTTGAAATCAATCCTAATATACAACCCCCTTCATATTCTCTATCAATCAAGTTATTCGTCCTAGGCTAGTCTTATTGGTTGAATTCACACAATTAATCGACTCTATTATCCACCCTAGGATCTCACTCCAAAAATGATCTCATCTGAGCTGAATCTAGAAAGCAATTCCAATGAACTATCTCCAACCGGATGGTGAATAGGAATAGAGGAGCTAACCAGGAGCTCGGTATCGTGGTGGAATGTCCCGGCCTGCTCTCGGCTATTCATGATTGCCCCAACCAGGAATAGCAAACTTCCGGCTAGAAACGGGATGTGGATGCTCCGTTGCAATATCTGGACATGTCCATCGGTTCTCTCATAAATTTGGCAAGAGGTATGAATCAATCCAAGTAGCCAAAAAACTAGGCCAGCAACAAGCAAGTTCAAGGCATGCTTTTCCAGCTTGTCATAACCATATCTTTTTTCAGCTTGCAATATCATGTACAAGTCATTGCCAATATCAGACATATATACGTAATCTTCTCACTGGATGGACGTACTTTTCCTTTTTTGGAAAATACTTGGAGACTAAGCTCAAATCGACAGTTCATCAACTCGTAACGATCCTTTCTCCGCTCCCAGAGATTTTTTTTTTTTTGCTGAGCAGATCTCAATAGGGCACTACATTCGAAGGCTTAAATCACTTTCGGCCCATATAGACCTTGTTTTTTTCTCCAAAACACAAGCCAAGAACTACTATTCGATCGTGTGACGTCCAACCACTCGAACTACCCCAATTTGGACACTGCAAACACTTCCTTCTTTAGTATCGCCAAATTCCGAAATAAACCAGAGACGATTAAAGTGAATTTTTCGGATGGCAAACTAATAGAGGGAAGTGAGTATGGCATTATAGACCAGTCAAAACCAAGTAAAGTCACTAAGAAGCAATTGGGCCTCAAATGTCGCGAAAGGCCAATGTTGCGTGGTGACAAGACTGCTATCGGGCAGCGAAGGGCCTAGAGCATGAGGTTCAATGGTGAACCTGCAATCTCTACAAGTATAAATTTACCACAAATATTGACTTCAGTATAAGGGAGGTCCTCTAGGTTAAAAATCAAGGGAATTCTTTGTTCGGGATCTCCATTTCCTTCACTTGAACCAAGTCGAGGTGCAAGAGAACTGCCGAACTTTCTAAACATCTAACCATAACAAACGTTAATCTCCCACAATTCATACTCAAATTACATTTATCTCATCGAAAGGCCAGCATTGGCATACACATTTGCACGCTCGAGGATCAGATGCGCACAATCTCACCAATCTAAACTACTAGAGTAGCCTACACACGAGCGAAAATCAATACGAGCTTACAAATCATAGCGAACTAATTGACCACACTAAAAAATCCGCAATCCAATCAACGAAACAAGAAGCTAATCAAGCGATGCACCTGGAGGAACAAGAACAGAATCCCCAAGAACACGATCAACGAGCCCAGCGCCTGGACCTCTGGGACTGCGAGCTCCACGAGCTCGAGTTGCCCGTCGTGCTCCACGAGCGAGACCCGATAGTCGATCCCGGCGAGGTGCTCCACGAGGTCGTGTACGTTCACTAGGGCGAATCCCTTAAGCGGGATGGCGACACGTGGCTGCTTCCCAGGATTTTTTGACACGTGATCATCTTTGTCCTTTTAATGTAATATTTGCATTATACGCTATGTTATGCATCATCGTTAATAATCGGTATCCAATTGACCGTGGGTCTTACAATTTCGTAATAGAAATGACGTTGTTTCTCTTGCTCGAAACAACATCGTTTCGCACAAGTGCACATGCGCGCGCGCGCTCACACTCAAGAGAAACAACATTTCTCTTCGTGCAACAACCAAATCGACGTTGTTTCTTTTTGTCTCGGACGAGGTAGGAGACCTCTTTCTCTTCGATTTCAAACCCTATTCACAAAATTAGGCTTTTTGTCCAAAATTGCCCCCATCTTCATCGATCCCACACTAATTCATCAATCCCACGCTGAATCTTAGTATGCCTAAAATCCCTTTATGATTTGTCTATGAAATTGCAAATTAGGGCCTCGAGTTTATTGTTGCGCATCATCCTTACTTGCCGGACAAAGAATGAAAATGTAACAACTTGGAGGGAAAAGCCAGGGGTTGTAACGTGAGGAATCATTGTAGACAAAGAGTAAAGGTTAATGCTTTTTGTTATTTTGTGTTAACTAAACCAATGTAAGTGAATTTGGTGCTATTTGATAGAGTCAAAGTGTAAAAAAGGTGACATATTAGAGGGCAAATATTAGAGATTTGGGCAATGTAAAGGTGAGTGCTTTAGTTCATTCGTACTTATATTTTGTCGGTTGGAGTCCACTGGCCAACAATATAATTATTGTTTATTGTGGTTGTGAGGATTGATTGTTTATTATTCTTTGCTTGAGTTGTGGAGACCGATTGATATTATTATTTATATGTGTTGTGGTCCCTTAATGTAGAAATAAAATTTTATTGTATTTGGTGTAGTGATAACATGGGCGATATAAGTGCGTCCATTAAAGTTTGCTATGGTGGAGAGTTTAGGATTACTGAGAAAAAGAAGGAATGCATCGGTGGGCAAATCGCTATTGTCCTTGTCAGTGTAAGTAAGTTGTCATTTACAGACTTTAGAAGGAATATAATAGACCAATTGAAATGCAAAATAGGGAAATTACATTACTAGGTACCCGGTAAGTCTTTTAAAGATGGTTTAAAGATGGTTTCAGATATTTGCATAATAATAGTGAGGTAAGGGATCTTGTTTATCATTGTCTGCATGATCATGATGTTTATGTGTATGTTGAACATAGTTGCGATGAAGAAGATGAGCAAGCATTGTTGGAAGCTACTTTTGGAACCTTGCCAAATGTTAGAGTTGTTTTGGAAGGACATGTGGAAGCAGTTTTGGACATCGTAAATTTGCAAACACAATGTGTATTAGAGATATTTCAACATCTTCAGGATACTGGAGGTATATCTAATGGTGAAGATACGATTGTTGAAGAATCAACTAAAATAACTCTAAGTTGTTGAGAGATTATATTATTTAGCGATGACGATGATGAAACACTTGTGCATATCATTTGCGCAAATGATGTTGATGATGAGGATATCGTACAAGCAACGGAAGATGTCAAGATATTCGAAAAAAGGAGAAAAGCATAATGTGGCTAGTGAATGCATGCATTGTAGTAAACAGGGATGCAGGAGCTATTATAGCTGATGGTGATGGTTTTGTTCTTGGGGAAAGTGGTCGTGATGACGGTGGCAGTCGAGAGGATGATGATGAAAATGGTGCAGCGCAACATAAAAGGGGAAAGTCAATATCCTTCTTATGATTCATTCGATACAAATCCTGCCTTTTTGTGTATTAATGACATTTGATGATGTCAAGTAATTCAGAGATACTATTATCAGGGTACTTAATCTCTCGACAACGGAATATTAAATTCATTAGATATATTAATAATTTTGTTAGTGTTTCATGGATCCGAAAGAGAGTACTTGGGTTCTCCCAATAACAAAAAAGTGTCCCAGCCATTGTAGCACGTGTGTCGCCCAGGGCATGTGCACAAGACAATTGTCCATGAGCAATATATGGTGCATTGAGTAAAAATAGTGGTTCATTTCATATCCAATCATTACGGGAGGAGCATACCTATAGTGTTGTATCTGAGAATAAAAGAGTGACTAGTGCATGGTTGGCCAAACGCTTATTCAATATCATCAAAGTAATGCTAAACATCAAAATCCTTAATTGAAAACAACCAAATATTTCAAATAGCTTGGGCTGTGGTAAAGATAGAAAATAAGGACAATTGATTCTAGTTTTTGAAAAATCTAATGGCTGATCTTGGAATAATAAAAGAGACTAGGCATTTATAAGCAATCAAGAAAAGGTATCGACAATGTTTACTAATTTTGCTAATATCATTATATAATGCTATATCATTCAAGTAGCTTACAAATGTTTGATGGTTTTGCAAGGACTTATTCTAGCCATAATCGAGCTAGTGCAATATACTGAGCACGGAATGTGTGCTCGGTACATATATGCAAATTGGGTGAAGAAGTATATAGGCAATCAACTGTAGAAGTAGTTTTAGTTGATTTCAAAGAGCTCAAATATAGCAGTTTTCAGAATTTACAAAGAAGCTCTACATACCTTGTCAACTAAAGCTTCTGAAGCATTATTCTAAAATTGAAGCAAAACATTGCTGTAAAGTTTTCTTTAGTGAGAAATTCAAGTGTAATAGCATTGACAACAACCTTTGCAAGGTTTTCAATGGCAGGATTATAGAAGTTAGGTGCAAATCAATTGTCATACTTGAAGACATTAGAGTTATGGTGATTGTGTGATTGCAAAAACAGAGAAATGAATGTTCGAAGTGGCCTACACAATGTGAGCCTAAGATTGTAAAAAAATTGGAAGACAATATTGCTGCTAGTAGGTTCTGTTATCCAATTTGGAATATGGACGATGGATTCGAAATCATGAATTGTGGTAACAAGTATGTTGTTCATTTAAAGATGAAAAATGTTCATGTTGTTCATTTAAAGAGAAAATGAGTTCCTGTTGAATATGTCAATTGAGTGGAATACCTTGCTTACATGCAATTTGTACCATCCAATTAAAGCAACTTAATCTAGAGGATAATGTGGAGGATTGTTACAATAAAAGTAACTATTTTGTTGTATACCAATTCATGTTGCAGCCTCTGAGAAGTAGCAAGTTTTGGGACAAAACAAACCATCAATTCCTAAAGCCTTTACTACTGAAGAAGCAAGATGGTAGGTTGAAAAAGAAAAGAAAAGAAGAAATTGAGAGTAGTAGTAATATAATAAATAGGGCCAATGGAACGGTTTGATACTTTCATTGTCATAGGAAAGGGCAAAACAAACCGGTTGTCCAACTAAGAAGCAACAACAGCAGCAGCAAGTGACAACACAACTTAGTGATGCAAGGGCATGTCCAGGCAACACAGAAAGTAATGCAGAACCAACTACAATACCAACTGAGTCTAATAGTGTACAATAGATAAGTAAATATTAGGCAAGATGTTTGTTATGATTATTACTATAGTATGTACTTCTTGGTACAATAAATTCATATTTTGTTATTTCATTTTATAGGTTAAAAAAAGAAGAAATAAAAAAGGTTTTAGTTTATGACAGTTATGCACCACAACATACATATGGTGCAATTGGGAGAAGATTATGAGAATATGATTATTGGTTGTTTACAGATATGAATACATATATGACAGTTTTGAATGCAAGTTTTAAGTTGTTAAAAAACCCCAATCACCAAATCCTAATGGCCAACCTTAGAAACCGTGGTATCATACGTAATACGTGACTTAACTCATCCATGCGTGTTTAATGCTGGACTTTATTCAAGTAATTTCTACTTATCACATTGTTTGATTTACTCCCTTGTCAAGTCTTGCGCCAAGTTTTTATCACCAATCACAATTAATTGCACAATGTCATCTGTCCACATCAAGTTATGTTAGATGCATCCGACATCATCAAGTTACATTAAATTGGTGGAAGCCTAATTTAAAAATCCCACACACCAAGGCATAAAGTTTATGATTAAAGTGAAAGAGAGAGAATGGTAGAGGTATAAATGACCTAAAAGAAATTGGTGGAAGCCTAATTAAAAAACCCCACACACCAAATCCTAATGGCCAACCTTAGAACCGTGGTATCATTACACATATGTAATAGGCAACTTAACTCATCCATGTGTGTTTAATGTGGGACTTTATTCGGGTAATTTCTACTTATGACACTGTTTGATTTACTGCCTTGTCAAGTCTTGTGCCAGGTTTTTATCACAATCACAATTAATTGCACAATGTCATCCGTCGACATCAAGTTACATTAGATGCATCCGACATCATCTCCAACAAAAGGAATTTTCCTATGTATTTCCAAATATGTTCTCCTTGCTCGCTTATCATTTTGGCAAAGAACTGAGGTTCGGGTCAAACAATGCTTGTGCCATCTTAATTTCCAGCCCGATTGAGTTCATGTCTCCAATATGACTAGAGGTATATGTCATACTCGTTACTAGATCTTTTTCATTTGAGAGTAGTCATTCATTTCACTCATCATCAGGAGGTTTGAAAGTCGACGAGCCCGTCGTTGCAAAACCATCGCTGATGCCAAAAGGTGAGGGGGGACTTTCTTCAATTCAATGCACAGTATTTTATTAAAAGAGATTATATTTATCGATAAGTGCAAAATTACGCTCAAAGCACAAGTTGGATAGAGGTTCATTCACGACACAGCTCAAATTTGTATTTGATGGAAGACAGATATGTCGCAGTTCATGGAAACACATTGAAATCTTTTGAGTCTAAATACACAGGCAGCATGCATTGAAAAAATATGTGGCTGACAATAAACTTGGCGCAAGCATGCTCGATAGAAATCCAGAAGAGAAAAAGGCAAAATTACATTCGGAGAATAAAGAAATGCAAGAGATGAAAGTGGGACGTGCAAGGGGAATAGTGAAGCGATTGGAGGGGCAAACACGAAAACAATAGGCGACAACCATTGAACATTAAACAAACGATTCTCTAGACAAGATTACACCCATGTGGAGAAAAAACTTTCCAAAACGAAGCATCCGAAACCCCACAAATTGCGATTTGACCATGAAGAATAATGTAATTGGTCGATGATGATGATGAGGACGACGATGATGCACGAACAGCTAAATGGAAGACGGCCAGAAGGATATGCTGAGATCAACGTCGCAAGGAGGAATCCAATTTGAATCGGCAGAGCCACCTCGACCCGCACGATTTAGTTCATTAATTAGTAATTAAGCAGAGGCGACGCTCCACATTAGGACCAATAAAATGTGGTCGGCTTATTCGAAGAATAATAAAGATGACTCTCCATTTTGAGATCCCATGATATTTTTTCTTCTTGACTATGACAAAAGCCTATCGAGCCGAGTGCGCCTTCCTCTTCAGATCTATCGAAAGAAGACAGACAAGCCTAGATTCCAAAAAGTTATGACGAGTCGTATCGAATCTCAAGACTTTCAAATCCCGCAACGAAATTCTAAAACTGGTCTAGAAAGTGTGAGGACACTTTCAATTCTATTCGTTTTGAGCGATGGAGAAATCTTAAGAGGGTTAATTATCAATAGGTTTCCCCTTATTCACGGAAATTTTATTGCGTTTCCACGTAATTTTTGTAAATTGTAAACGATTGATTGTCCTCTAGCCAAAGGTGCTCACGTGTTTCCATTATCATGGGCCTTTTTAAGATAGCATGCCAATTCTAGTGGCAAACAAAACCGGGTGGCATGCCTTTTGCCCTAATTGTACACTTTTCTACTACAATCAAAATACGTGAAATTAAAAAGTTTCTCCTAGCGACTAGCTCTCAAGGGGGAAAATCCCAACAAGCAAACCTAACCATAGATTTTAGACTTCCAATTAGGTTTTGTTAAGATACAATTGAAAGTTCAAATTCGAGGTTATATTCAAAATTTTAAACTAATCAAAGGAAAATGTGCAAATGAAGCCATATTCTCCCATTTGATATGGATCTCTACAGGTTCGCTCATATTATAAGGCATGTAGGAGCCAAGACGTAGGCAGATTACACGTTCCATTGTGCCGAGATGTGAGGTAGAGGTGGTGATGATCACCCCCAAGGTATGCACTACGGCCCTTGACAGGCACTCCATGACCCGCCAAAGCTCATGAAAACCCGGGTCAATCTTCCATTCATCTGACCGGAGTTGTGGATAACAAGGCAAGCAAAGGGGAACTAGACGAATAGAGACAATGATTCTTGAATGGACATCCATTACAAAAACATGGCATCTAATGTCGATGCATGTATGACTCAATGCAGTCTGTCGATTTAGTCGACCGAGAATTGGGGCCTTGGAGAAATGATGGGTCTCGTGTTTTTCTTATCCTTCCTCGTCGCGCCAAACAGAAGCGATATCTCACCGAATTTCCTAATCTTATACTGAAATGCTCTCGCCCAATAATTGAATTGGGAAGATAAGACCTAGCTCGAGGAGCAGAACCTAAGTTAGCATATCACATAACCGCAGGAGGGATACACCCGAGATTTCCCAGAATTAATCTGTCAAGTAGACCGTGCCTTGTGCCTTTTGAACTTACAACCTACAAAGGAATTGAAGTTCTCTGCGATAGCTGGCGCTCATGGTATGGAACCAGAACCTAAACCAGCAAATATGATTCCTTTTTGCGTCGTTCAAACACGATTACATTCTGCACTTAGCACTTGAGAAAAATAAAATTTCCTTTTTATGTGATCTGATCGATTTCCATCCACTAGTTCAAAGACCCTCTACAATCTGCATAAAGACGTAGACAGCACTTGCGCCTCTACATTTCATTAAAAGAATATTACTTTTTTTTTTTTTTGGTAAAGCAAAATTTTTTTTGGTAAAGCAAGAATATTACTATTTTCCTCTGTCCTATAACATATAAATAGCCTGAGGTGGGAAGCAAAGTCCACAAAACACTTTACAAATAGCTCATAATGAGTGGATAGTTTGAGAGTGTCTCTAGTGTCTGTAGACACCCCACCGTTCGTCCTAGGGTTGTCGTCTGTTTTCGACAGCGCAAAAGCATGGGAGATAGATTGCGGCTTGCAATTGGAGTGCTGGGTACACTACTCTACATCTTTCCCTTTTATGTTTGTTCTTCTAAATTCAAAATCAGCAGCATAAACTGTTTGTAATCATCTATGGTTTATACAAATTTATCGAGTGTGCGCATGGTTGTTTCTATTGTTGCAGGAAATGCTGCTTCGTTGTCATTATATTCAGCTCCCATGTAATGTTTCCAGTGAACTCCGTGCTCCATCGTTGTTATTGTTGCAATCTATTCGTGAATTTCGTGTCATAAATAGATTGCAATTAACCTAATAATTGTATCATGCGTTGCAGATTGACTTTTACAAGGGTTATAAAAAGGAAGAGCACGGAGGAGTTCTCTTGCGTTCCACACATCCTCACGCTCTGGAACTGCTTCCTTTACACTTGGTACGGGCTTCCGGTTGTGAGCTACCGATGGAAAACTTTCCGGTCGTCACGGTCAACGCCGTCGGGATTCTTCTCGAGAGCATTTTCATTGCCATATACTTGTGGTTCACTTCCACGAAACAGAAGGTAAGCTGAGTCCATTTAGTTTTGCTGCCATCCGCTCATTTAAATTAGCTCAGCGGCGGACAATTTTTTCAATATGCAAAAACACAGTATGTTAGCTTATTGTTCCGGTGTGCCAATGCACCAGGTGATTTAATTTTTCTGATCTTTGACATGTATATTTACAGATAAAGGTGGCTGCAATGGCGCTGGGAGTGCTCACCTTTTTCATTATCATTGCCATTGTATCGACTTTTATATTTCATGATCACCATCACCGTAAAGCATTTGTCGGCAGTATAGGGTTTGTGGCCTCAGTCGCGATGTATGGATCTCCACTGGTTGTTGTTGTAAGTCCACTTTTTCCCTGTCTTCGTGCATATATTATAAGTAGTAGTAGACCAATACAAAGACGGGAAAGCTGAGTAATTAAAGCGACCAACTTGTTTTTCTTCTGCCAATACTTGTCAACAACTTATCTCTAATGTGCGTAAGTTGATAAACAGTTTCATCCCCAATCACACAGGTCATTTCAAAGTTATATTACTAGTTAAAAACCAATATAAGTCCCAGTATTTATCATATCTACCATAGACTCATTCGATTGGGTGCGACATGCATAGCAATAAGCAAGATTTGTGGACTTTCATAAGCTACTTAAAGGTCCTGGCTCTGATAAACTTATTAATGATCTGTGTATGAATTTGTGCGAAAGAGAGGCTGACGACCAGTTAGAGGTGGGCAATAAGTTGGCTCATTTATCAACACGAGTTCTTCATTTTCGCTTCTCAGTATCTAATAGTTAATTAGGCACCGGTGGTCAACAAACTAATTCGCATCATCCATGCAGCATATCTGTGTATGCTAATATCAAGTCCGTGGCTACCATCTTGTAATGGTTCTTATCCGCTTCCGCTTTGCAGAAACAAGTGATAAAGACGAAGAGCGTGGAATTTATGCCCTTCTACTTGTCGCTGTTCACATTCATCTCTAGTTCCCTTTGGTTGGCCCATGGACTACTGAGCCACGATATCTTCCTCGCGGTTTGTACAACTATAAATCCGTCTTCATGTTATCTTAAAACATACCCATGTAGACTCATTCCAAGAATGGTGCGATAGATAGAATCATTCATACTAAAAACATTGTGTATTTTCCCGGGGCTCGAGGGAGGTCCGACTGAATTCTATAATGAGACTGACATTTTCTCAAACCGTATTTGACAGTTGCCTAATCTGCTGGGGAGTCCTATCGGGGTGCTGCAACTGATACTCTACTGCAAGTACAGGCAAAGAGGAGTCGTGGAAGGACCGAGCAAGTGGGATTTGGAAAGCAATGGCGATCGCGGCAAGTCCAAACAGCTGCAGCTAGCGGTAAATGACCATGTCACCGATCCAAAATGTTCGTCTTGATCCCTCTTGTGATCCTATCATCTGCCGGCTGATCAATGAAGTTCCAATGCCGCTCATGCTGAAAATTTTCAACTCAGCTTCTCACAATCTAGATAAATAAAGAACAAAAAAATTGAACTGTGTTAGTTATATGCCCTAAAACAACCATCTAATAGTTACATGTTAGGGATTTCAGTTATGTTGTCAAATTAATAGTAAAGATGTATTCATTCATTTGTCAAATTATCTATGTGAATGATTCCATAAGATCAGTTGTGACTAGACTTATTCTTGAGATATTAAGAATATACGTGACGGGTTCACGGTTAGACTAAATCTTTAAACCGTTCCCGATCAATGGATCATTGAGTGGATATCAATGATCCTATTGAGACCGGTGTGTTCTTAGCTTCACCATTAAGTATTAGATGCTTACGGTAATGATGAGTCACGAGTCATTGAGTATTATGATACCCGAGTTAAAACACAGGTACTTGTAGCAAACAAGTTCACTAAACGTGACACACATAGAATGATTGGTAACATGGAAGCTTTTAGCAAGGTCAATGACCAATCGTTTATGCTTTGGTCTTGTGTAAATAATCCTTAGACCTGCGGCATGATGTTAACTTGTGTGTTGGACGGCTATGGTTCATGGGTACACATATTGGCAGCTCATTGATCCGTCTCTGTATCTGCTGGTCATAGCCCGTTCACATAACATGAAAAGGGGGAAAGAAAGAGAGAGCTCAAATATAAAGTCACGTGCAGCAGAAAGGACCCTTAAGAGTTTCTATTTTCATATAGCTGACATATTGAGGACATTACATACGGAGAACAATATTTTCAAGGTTAATGACCAGATGATATGAAATTGGACCTCTAAAAGAACATGGAAAAGAGAGTTAAGACAATCTATTATACAGCTGCCAGATTGATTATTACTTTTTTCAAGAAATTTCAACTATTATTCCATTTTGGGTTTTCCTTTAGCATATAATTAGACTATTGAACTCGGAAGACATCTGATATCTGAACCCAAGATAATAGCAAAGAGAGTATACCCAGACATGAATAAAAAATATGCAAGATGCTTACAGAGGATCAATGAACTTACATGCCTGTCGAATCTACCAGGCCTCGTCAAGGCAGGGTCAAGAATGTCAGGGAAGTTCGTTGCAGCCATCAATATGATTCCCTGCAGATAAAATTCATGGGTTTAGGATACAGGAAAGCCCATCAGGGGTAAAGTTACTCCATTTATACCTCATTCTGCTCAAAACCATCCATTTCAACAAGCAGCTGATGCAATGTCTTCTTTGTATGGCCCTCCCACTGTTTTCTTGTGGAACCAACCGCATCTATTTCATCAATGAATATGATGCAGGGAGCCTATAAATGTGACGCAAAGAAAATAAGACATAGATACGAACAAGTACAGAACTTGTGCAGCCATGCGAAAACTATCAATATAACAAGAATGAAAAACAGAGACACAGAGGCCATCCATGGGCCAGTGAGACTGCCTGAAGACAGCTTACCTTCTTCTTGGCTGCTTGAAATAAGGATTTCACACGCCGAGCACCAACCCCAACAAACCTGTCATTCAAGTTGGAAGCAACTAATTTTTAAGTTTTGAGTAAATAAAAATAAAAAAATTAGTTGCAAGGTTCAAATTCAAAGATTTTTATGGTTCAAGACTACAAGCCAACACAGGAATCTGAATAATCCATAGAACCAAGAGAGTCATAACTTAGATCAATCTGCATGAAAGAGGATAGACTATTATAGCCATATGCTAACGAGAGAAAAGCATAATGTTAATGAATTACAGAAACAAAAGTCCGTGTAGTTGCAGAGCTAAGACGCTCTTGAGCCACTAGCTCAGCACCATTGCAAGGTGTAAAAACTATGGGCCTTCAACGGGTTCAGCTCAGATACCGTCACAGAAGAGCTGCCCATGCAGCACTAAGAGAACAATTTACAATGCCAAGTTATAAAGGCCAAAGATAGGCAAAAGGGCAACTTTTGTTGCACTGAACACTTTTGGGTGAATGCATTTTAGGTGAAATAGCGTATGATTGCAGTATCTAAGTACAGGCAACGCTTGAAACATATGCTCTTTTCACCTAGAACCTCAATTTTCTCAAGCTGAGAGTAGCTGTCTAGCACCTAAGCGGCAATTGATGGGTATCTTGTGCTTGTAACAGCAACACACTCAATCACAATCACAAGCTTTCAAGAGATGAATCAACAACTACACAATAGTACAATAATTTTGCTAGAAACTATGCCGCATTTGCCCCGGATCCACCATTGCTTCAACAGCAAGTCACTTTGATGCATAAATTTTTGTTCAATAAACAGAAATAGTTCTTTGCATCTTTCCATCTGTATAGACTAAGATACTAAGTGTGACATTATTCGTACAAGCAATTGGCCAATAAACTGAATAGTCATTTGACCTACTTCATCATTAAATAATTAACTGAGCTTACCGGAAGACATTATTGTTATGAGAAATTGGGAAACAAGCATGTTATAATTTCAACACTAGATGAAGAAAAGAGACACGAGCTAATGTCGAAATCCATAGCATAGTGAGGAAAAATGGCTTACATTTCCTCAAATTCAGACCCCGCTCTGTAGAGAAAAGGCACCCCAGCTTCTCCAGCAATAGCCTTCAAGGTGCAAATTAATTGATATACACTTAGTAACTTCAATAGCTAACAAACTTCAAACAAGTCATCAAGTACAATATATCAGACAAACTTAGAAGAAAAGCGATAATCGTTAAGTGCATTCCTCTTATCAACTAGTAATAGCTAAAGTTCAGGATGTATAACATCTACTTTGCTGCAGAAAACCACTGAAACCCAGATATCACTGACCACGAGGAAATGCTAGTATCCCAACAACAAATCACCTTTTATGAGTGCTGCATCTTTATCCACAAAAAGCCTATTAATATTGATATGTCTAGCCATAATAGAAGCCCATGGAGCTTGTTTAGAGTTGTTAAAACCTAATCCTATCCATTATCTGATGTTTATAATGCTATCGACTAAGGCTTTTAGAGAGAAAAAGGGGAGGTCAAAGTTCAGTAGGACACACTACAGAAATCTCAAACCACCAAGATCCATGATAAAAAACTGAAATAACTGCTAGCTTGTTTAGAGTTGTTAAAACCTAATCCTATCCATTATCTGATGTTTATAATGCTATCGACTAAGGCTTTTAGAGAGAAAAAGGGGAGGTCAAAGTTCAGTAGGACACACTACAGAAATCTCAAACCACCAAGATCCATGATAAAAAACTGAAATAACTGCTATCAGCAGACAAGCAATCTCAAATGTTCTCATTTCAGAAAAAAGTCAAGGACAGATGTACAATTAGTGAATGGCAATGCATTCCATTTCAACTATTGAGCAGCAGACAAGGAGCATATACCTTTGCAAGAAGAGTTTTCCCTGTTCCAGGAGCTCCTGTCAAAAGAATTCCCTGCAGAATGCAAATAAGAAGCTCATATAAGTACACAGATCAGGGTACTTATGGCATTGCCATTGCATTGTAATATGCAAATGAAGAAATGCCAATCAATATGACATCTCCCTATCTAATGGCAAGCAGCAATTGAAGCTAACCTTGAGAGCAAGAGCATTAGCAATAAAATAACTCATATCATGCTAAACTGATGTTTGAGCAATATATCTGTGCATTTAGGTATTATAATATCATATAATTAGAGAAGAAGTGAAAAATTCAGCTTTTTAAGATGGATTTAATCTGGTTATCATAAAAAATTCATGAAGGAAACACACATATAGGTGTCCTGCATTAGAAGAATAGAGTTGAATAAAATGTCTTTAGCACTTGCAGCCATTGATAATCAACAAAAGAAAGATGTACGGACAAAGACATAAACAAACCTTAGGCAACTTTCCTCCGAGGCGAGTAAATTTAGTTGGGTTCTTGAGATACTCCACCACTTCCTCTAGCTCTTGTTTTGCATCATCACAGCCTTTGACATCCTTAAATGTCTTCACATTCTACAGGAAAAACAATTTTTAGTGCAGGCATACTTTTTTAATGTATGAAGTGGTTTACTTGACATACATATGAGTTCAGAGGATATGTAATGTGCGCATAAGACAGAGTTTGATGGGATGAAACATAAATCAGCAATCGCACAAGAACTGCTCACAGATACCTTCTCAGGTGTGACTTCCTTATTTAACTCCTTAGGGGCATAGGAAGAGCTTGAGCCCACACCTGAAGCACCGATACCACCCAAGCTTCCTATATACTTTTGAAGTGCAGCAGCACCCATCAGCCTGTAACCAGCTTAGTCAATCGAAGCACAAAATCATAATGTTTCGACTAGGAAAAAAAATTGAAAAAAAGAAGAGAATGATAGCAGACCAAAAGCACATACCATACTAACCCAACAGCAACAGTAAATAAGATAGTTGAGATAAGCTCTTGAGCAAAACGTGATTTGTTTGAAACTTTGGGGTCAACCTAACAAGAGATGACATCATATGGCATTTAAACTATAAGCAACAAAGAATAAGAACTGCCAACATTCAAAGGTATCACAAAATGGTTAATCCTCACCATAACAACATGCAATGGCTGCTTCTCAGAAACCCCCGGACTTAGAAAAGGCTCATCCATGTTTCCTGATGCACGCTGCTTCAATTCTTGCAACTACAAATGAGATTTACCGATTGAATAAGCTCGTAGTTTTCAAATAAAAGAATGGACTAGTGAAGGAAAACTTTCTCATACGATTGACTTAAAATTTTCACTTTAGTCTGCTGAATTCTCCAGAGCAGAAATACACGTAACTACATGACAATGACAAAAACAGTGCAGGAGACCCAGTTACCAGTGTCGGAAGGCTAGAAGGCTTTCCAGTTTGCTCGTCTGGAAGATACTCAGCAATTGCATTAGTGATGACAAGAGCTCGAAGATATTCTGCAACTCCTCTACTGTCAACAGCATGGTCTCTTTGTTCAAAACGCTTGATGACAGTTTCGGGACTGTGGCAACAAACAGAAAAGGAGCCAAGTCATACATAACTTTTATAAAAAGAACAATGACGTTATCAAACAAAAAAGATACAGCAACACCCACAGATGCATTCTTCCGTCACCCGAACTTTACTATAAACCCGTACAGCGTTTGCCAGCAAAATGGAACCTTTTGTCCCTTGAAAAGAAGGAAAATTACAGCAAACATCATTGTACTTATTAACAGAATAGTTAGAGAAGGATCAATGACCTAGCACTAGGTATAGCTTCCAAAAATTGATGCTAGAAATTTGATCAATTGGGCTTAATGAATCAGTAAGATTATAGGAGTATCTTTCATTAATGAAATGAACAACAGATGAGTCGATTGATGGCAACCCAACAAGCGCCATCCAAAGTGAGAGAAGTATTGGTTCAAGTGCATGTTCACACAACACTGAGAACCACTATAACTCCAATACGGTAAGTTTGTCCTGAGCCAGCAGATAAACCAAGATTCACACACCAATTAACAATAAGGGTATGGTTTAGGATAACCAAAAACCAAAAGCAAGGATTATGGTTTTGGATGACCAAAAATTGAAAACAAGGGTGTGGTTTATGATTACCAAAAATTGGTTCACTAGAGAACACATTTCCAAAAAGGGTTTCAAGATTACTTGAGAGCCAATCTTGTGAAACAATTGAAGTAATCTTGGTAAGCAAAACTGATTGTTAAATCAAATATAGCATGTGGGAATATCTTAATCAAAAGAGGTCTTTCACACTGGTTCTCAAAAAGGGTTTTTACTCTCAACCATTGATGTAAGAAAAATGCTTTAATCTCACTAGAGAGGTTTCACTCAACCTATGTCTAAGGCTTTCAAAAACGTTCACAGTGAATACAATTAATTGATCAAAAGATCTTTTGAAAGGACCGTAATGATGGTCATGGGCTTACACAAAGGGTACACACTTTGAGGTCAAGAAATGAATATTTGATTAATATCTTAATCAGGTTTACAAGTCAAGAACCTTGAAGATAAGATAAGATAGGATTGCTTCCACTCTTTCCAACAATAGCTCATATGAAATCCTCATTTCAACTCGAACCATCCCAATCTAAAGAGATTTCGGATAAGGGTTGTAATATTGATTCAAGTGAGGCGTAAAAAAGCTTGAACATTTTTTAATTATCAAGGGGTTAAAAGTGAGTGATTATCTTGGCAT
Organism: Eucalyptus decipiens; assembly: GCA_014182575.1. Classification (NCBI taxonomy): domain Eukaryota; kingdom Viridiplantae; phylum Streptophyta; class Magnoliopsida; order Myrtales; family Myrtaceae; genus Eucalyptus; species Eucalyptus decipiens. Next base: position 28,429,159 of record CM024609.1, on the reverse strand, counting down.
CATCACCATCACACAACTTTTCAAAAGTCTGACTCTTGAAATCTAATCCATCTCGAGAGTCTTTTTGACTATTTGTCTTGAGACACGAGAGTTTCACTCTTGCAAAGCTTTTTTTTTTTCGTTTTTCCAAATGGTCTTTTGCATGACTATTAATTTTGCTTTTCTTTGCATTTTTGTTTTTCTTTGCATTTTTCCATGGGCATTGACTTTACTTGTACAAGTCACACTGTTTTTTCATGCCCATAGTTTTCACTCTCCTTTGAGTATTATGACTCTCAAGTGGTATTTAAAAACATGACAAACATTCTCAATTTTGTTGGTAAATCACATGCCTTGCCCTAGTGTGAGGAGATAATCATCACCTGAGATCATGAAGGAATTGCATAAGGCTCAAATTAACTAAGCAAAGCATAATTGTGTTTAAGGTAGTGAACATAATGCTCTTCGTCACTTCAAGATGCTTCGAGCTTTGATAAGAAATCACCTGAAACTAGCACAAGAAAATTGATGCAAGTGAAAGCAATAAAATTTTTCTTGATCTTTTGCTCCATAATTTTCAACCAAAACCCCATATTTTGCCCCTAATATGGTATTGTTCTTGACAATGTTATTTTAGAAATGCTCCATATTTGGCTCAAAGTGGCTTGCAAGGGATATCGGTAGTGTTTGGGATTGAGAAAGAAAATGCATTTATCTTCTAAAATCATGTATTCACTATGAATGAATTTTATGCCCCAGGATATAGTTCTTTTAACTTAATTCTCTTAGATAGTGTACAAGGACGTGTTTGGTAAAGAGGTTACCTCTCATCATTTTAGACACTATCACTTGATATATTTAACAATCCTTTTTAGTTTTCCAAAACACACTTTGGTTAAATTCAACTCCCTAGGGAATGATAATGTACCGAAAATTTTTAAAAGACATGGTCCTTGATCCTACTAGGGAGACTTTTGGAAACAAGGTTGAATAAAATTTGTGGACAGAACATGCTTTGTTTAGCATATGAGTTCACTTTTAGAGTTCTAATTGACTCTTTCGGCGTTCTAAGGGATAGGGTCACTTCTAAATTCTAAAGAAGATTGTCACTTTTTGAAAGTTTTGCATTTTTGAAATTGATCTCCCTTAAATAGGTGGAATCTTCTTCAGAGATCCTGCAAAATGAACAAACATGCAAATGCGATATGTGACAGCCTGATTTTCAACCCTATTTTCGATGAAATGAATTGGGCTTTTCATCGATGCGCCTATAGTTTTTTTTTTTTGAGTTGATCACTCACGAGATAACTAATTTATCAGGTGAAGCCGTTAAGGAATTTAAATGCGACAAACTTGAGAATTCGATCAGAATTCGACTACTTGACCGTGCTAATCTGCAATGGTCAATATGAGATCGTTAAAATCGATTAGAGATCGGAGATATGTTGATTCGACAAAGGCATGTAATTAAAGTGTGGGTGATTCCACCTAATTGCAAAATTCACGTCGAATGACACTAAACCGATTTTTCTATCGTTTCTGTACCCTATGCTCGTATTTGAAATCTCGAGATTTTCACGATAACTGGGAGTGCCTATGAGTTGGAGATGCACAATGTGGATCGAAAATAATCGACCGCAAGTCAAATGCGCTAAAAATTCCTAAAAGCTATCTAGTAGTTAAGGTCACGTTAAAATCTCGACCGGTTGAAATAAACCACGAAATTGAACTCGATTTTAGATTTTGAAAGTTCTATCATGTCACGATTTATTTTAGGATTGTTGACTTATCCTTCGAAGAATTTTCAGCGAGCCCAGATTTTTGGCGAAAAATCAAAATTGGATAATTTTGGACCGGGAAATTCATATGGCCATTTTTGGGTGCACTTTTGGCCTTCAAGGTGGATCAATTGGTGAGGAAAATTATGGAAAGTGGTGTGGGCTTCCTGCTTGGCAATTTGGCCATCAATTTGAGGCCAATTGGAATGAAATTGAATGCAATTGAAGTTGGAAATGGGTGAAATTTGTATGCCTTGGGGGGCTGCAACATTTAGACCTCTTTGGTGGCTTGCTGGGGAAGCTTGGGAGGGGAAATCAGTTGTGGGATAGGGTTGAAGGCTGGTGGGGTGTGGCACTTGAGTTCTCAAGATACTTTGGTGGACTTTTGTTCCTTCTACTAGCTGCAGCAGTCTATCTTCTTCTTCCTTGCTCACTTGGTACTCCATTGTTATTGTTTTAGAGTTCAAGAACTAGCAAAGACCAGTAGTAGCCGAGCTAGCCATCGTTGGATCGCTTCATGCTCGTCTAAGCATCGCCCGAGCAGCCGCATGCCCGCCTGAGCATTGGTCTGCATCCACCCGCACGACTTTAGTTCCACACGTCCCCGCCATCCTGAGCCCTCCATCAAGCCGTTGAGCCACCTCCGCTGCTTGTTCAAGCCACCGTCGCGTCCCTAAGCCGCCAACAACCTCGCCTGGCCCCGCCGTGCCGTTTCCGCGCTGTCCTAGTCACTCGACCAACTTCTTCGAGCCCAAGGCAAAACTGAAATTCACAGTTGGGCTTTGAGCTTCGTGGCCCACTTTCAGCCCTTTCCGAACCTCCTCGGGTGTCGTTGTAGGCTCAAGTCTCGCTCACCTTCGGGTCACCATCGCCGTGAACTCATCAGCTCGTCAAACCGGTGAGTTTACTTGCTAAACCTTACTTAGGAGGTTAATGATACTTATGGGAGGTTTAATTTAGACTAAGATTGGATTATGTGGTTAGATTAGTGTAATTAATGGTTTAGTTGGTTTATTAGGCTAATTAGGTGATTAGATTAGTTTAGTTAAAGGTTAATTAGATTGTGTGATTTATCTAGCTTAATATGTTATTTAATTAGGTCCAATTAGGCGGTTAGATTAGTGTATTTGGCTTAATTAAGCATTTATCTAATTATTTTGTATTTATTTAATTAATTTTGTAATTTATTTAATTATTTATTATTTTCCAGAAATTATACTTTGGGAATAGCCGGTCGTAAGAATTTCATGCTAATTGTCGTGGTGTAATTGGTTTGTGCAATTAAGTGCTAATTTGTGCAATTGAGTGATGATTGTTAATTTTGAGTTATTATTTTAAAAATATGAAATTTTGGTATTTATTAGAAAATACCGGGTGTCGGGTTTGGACACCAAAAATGTTTTAAAGTACCATATCAAATGGTAGGATTTTTCAAAGGAAGGGTATCGCTTTTATGGTTCGATCTGACCGTGTACCTACACACGATTATTTTATCGGGTGTTTTTAATATAAAGAAAATGGGCAAAGCACATTATTTTAATTGAGGCATTTGAGTGCAAAGCACAATGTCCTTGGCCGGAATTGGATGTACGTGTGATGGTTATGAGAACCTATCACCCGATGAAGGTCGGGTGGACAATGCTCCTATATGGAATACCATTGTCAACGGATGTCAGTCGTAGTAGAGGCTAGGTCGATGCTCCTTCGGGAATGCCATCTCGAGGTAGACGTTGCCGTGCTTGATGGGGCGAGATAATGCCTGGCTATACCGGAAGACCGCCGAACGTCAAGTAGGCCATGCCCATGGGGCTGTAATTAATTGGAACGCGTGTCTAAGTGAGATATAACCGCGCTTGATTATAGGACAAAATTATGTGGCATGACATGGGACGTGTCATAACGATTTGGTCTTATAATCGGGACCCCTGTGATTGATTGATTGAAAGTGAGGCATTATAGTTATTGATTGCATCTACTGCATTTATAAATGTTATATGAGCCGTATTGACATATAGGGAGGTGCTGAGGCGAGGTAAGTCTTTTGTGATGTGTGATTATACTGCCTCTAGGTGTATTACCTTCCTAATCAAGGTTTAGGGTGAACTCGCTGAGACATTGTCTCATCCCGTCGTGGCTTACTCTTTACAAGTCCGAAGATGGAAGTTCGTCCAGCTCGTTTTGGGTAGCCGTAAGGGTATAACAAGCAGAGTACCGTCTTTCTTGTCCTCGGGAATCCCTAGACTCGTGAACTCATCGTGACTACGATCTTGGTCGATGAGGGCCTACCTCAGTTGGTGCCCCATCGATTCAAGGCATGGTTTCCTCACAAGCCTAACAGGGAACATGAAGGTCACGTGGATGGTTTCGACGGACCCGCCGTTGAGGGTGAGGGTGAGGGTGAGGTGGTACTCGACCTTGTTGTGGACACCGATGTTATCGCTAACATCGTAGAGAACCAGTTGTTGGAGGATAAGCAGGAGCCCGAAGTTGAGGAACATCCCTAACAGTGTCGTGGTAGACCCGGATCCCAAGTAAATAGGGTCCAGGTTAGGGTTGGCTAGGTAGTCCTTTTTGGGTCCTTGACTTTTGTATATAACTTTGTAGGGCTAACCTGTTTGTTTATAAAATGGTGTTTTGTGTTATATGACTGTCTTGCTTTTCTATCCCATGTTTGTTGTTGTTTAGGGATTATTTATTTCGCTTCCGCATGTGCATGAATTGATTTGGGTTGGCGATACATCCTAGGAACGTTGCAATTTGATCGACCATTGAGGGATGTGCGCACGCTCGAGGTTCAAGGCGTGACACGAAATGTATGCATGAGATGCATTATGCAAATATCCTAAAGTGGCTCGGATTCAATCCAAAAATGGCTCAAAACCTTTCACTTTATTCATGGATAATACTTCTTGACAGTATCATCATTTATAGACCTTGGCAATTCTTGGCCATCCATTTCTACAAGGATCAATGCTCCACCAGGTATTACTTTCCTTACAATATATGGACCTTCATAGTTCAAAGTAAACTTCCCACAGGATCTAGAATGATAGATAGGACTTTTCTCAAGACGAGATCATTGATCTCAAAATGTCTTGGTCTGACCTTGCGATTAAACGATTTAGCTACCCTCTTCTAATAGCTTTGTCCATGGCATATGGCTTTTACCCTCTTTTCATCAATCATATTAAGTTGTTCAAATCTTTGTTGAACCCATTCGGCTTTAAAGAGCTTGACTTGAGAAAGTACCCTTGGTGAAGGAATTTTCACCTCCACGAGTAGCACGACCTCCATTCCATAGACCAATGAAAATGGTGTTGCCCCAATTGAAGTGCAAATTGAAGTTCGGTAAGAAACCAAAGCATATGGCAACTAATCATGCCAATCACAATAATTTTCCATTGTTTTGGCTAAAATCTTCTTGATGTTTTTATTTGCCGCTTCCACAGCTCCATTCATTTGTGGGAGGTAAGGAGAAGAATTTAAGTGGCAAATGTAGAATTCTTCAAGTAATTCATCCACTATTTTGTTATTCAGGTTTGATCCATTGTCTATGATAATCACTTTGGGAACTTCATATCGAGCGATGATATCATGATGGATGAACTTTGCCACACTCTTTGCAGTGACGTGGGCATAAGAACTAGTTCCAATCCATTTGGTGAAGTAATCAATAGCCACCAAAATAAAACGGTGTCTATTCGATGCTTTAGGATCAATTGGTCCGATAATGTCAATGCCCCACATTGAAAAAGGTTAGGACTCGAACATTTGATGTAATTCATTAGGAGGAGCATTGATTTTGTCTTCATAGACTTTGCATTGGGGATAGCACCTAACATATTGAATACAATCGGCTTCCATGGTCAATTAGTAATAACCGAGCCTTATGATTTTTCTTGCCAAGAGATGACCATTCATATGGGGAGCCACACTCTCCTTCATGTATCTCTTTCATCAGGAGTTTAGCTTCTTGTGCGTTGACGCATTTCAACAAAACTGAATCGAAAGACCTTTTATAAAGGGCTTCTCCACTGAGGAAGAATTTAGATGCCTACTTCATAAGGTATTTTCAATCATTGGCTTGACTCCCTTGGGGAAATTGGCCTTCTCGAAAGTAATTCATGATGTCATAGTACTAGGGTTGACCATCAGGTTCCTCTTCAATCATCAGACAATAAGTAGGCTTCTTGAAGACGTCAATTTGCAAAGGATCAATGCTCAAACCGTTAGTTACTTGTAACATTGAAGATAAAGTCGCCAAGGCATCAGCAAATTGATTTTGTAATCTTGGTAGATAATTAAAAGATATTTCGTCAAATTCCATGACCAAGTCTTTGAGATATTCATGGTAAGGAATCAACTTTACGTCTCACGTTTGCCATCCACCTTTCATTTGAAGGATGATGAGTGCAAAATCACCATAAGCCTGAAGCTTTTTGACTTTCATATCAATGGCTAATTGCAGACCAAGGATGCAAGTTTCATATTCAAAAATATTGTTAGTACAAGGGAATACCAACTTTACAGTTACTAAATAATATTGACCTTTTAGAGATATTAAAACTGCCCCAGTGCGAGAATCATAAAGGTTAACAGCACCATCAAAATACAAGGTCCACTTGTCATGCGAGACCAAATAAATCCGTTCATCAACTTCATCCCAGTCATTAGACTCCCCGGGATTTTTAGTTAACATATCAACTATGGCTCACCCTTTGATGGACTTCTGTGCCATGCTTTGGATATCAAACTCAGAGAGTAATATTTGTCATTTAGCGAGCCTTCCAACCAATGAAGGCTTCTCCAAAAGATATTTAATCGGGTCATTCTCAGTCATCAACAGGATGTGGTGGTGAAGAGTATATTACCTTAGCCGGTGTAAAACCCATCAAAGCTACACAGGTCTTTTCCATTTCGAGATATCAGATTTTGAAAGTAGTAAACTTTTTACAGATGTAGTATATGGCACGTCATATTTCATCCTTTGCTCTTTTTTGTGCCAACATGGCTCCTAAAGACTTTTTGTGAATGGTGAGATATAAGATCAAAGGCACACATTGAATAAGTGGTACCGGTATAGGAGCTTGTGAAAAATATCGCTTGAGCTCTCCAAAGGATTTCTGACATTTTTCATCACAATTGACCTTGGCGTTCTTCTTCAATAGCTTGAAGAACAGCTTAGTAGTTTCAAACAATTGGGAGATAAATTCTGCAACATAATTTAATCTTCCTAGTAAGCTTTGGACTTCCTTAACAGTAGAAGGAGGTCTGAGCTCGCATATGGCCTTCACCTTAGAGGGATCTATCTCAATACTCTTGTTACTAACTATAAATCCAAGAAGCTTCTCAGACTTTACCCCAAATATGCATTTTGCAGGGTTAAGCTTCAACTTGAATTTCCTCAATTGTCAAATAATTTTCTTAAGACTTCAACATGGTCTTCACCTTGTATTGACTTTGCAATCATGTCATTGATGTAGACTTCAATCTCCTGATGCATCATGTCATGGAATAGTGTTACAATGGCTCTTTGATATGTTTCCCTTGCGTTCTTCAAACCAAAGGGCATAACCTTGTGGCAAAATGTTCCCGATGGAGTGATGAAAAACGTTTTAGTCTTGTCTTCCTCTTTCATCCAAATTAGATTATAATCGGAAAATCCATCCATGAAGGAGAATAATTCGAAGCTAGCAGTATCATCAACGAAGATATCAATATGCGATAATGGGAAGTCCTCTTTAGGGCTTGCTTTGTTCAAGCTGCGATAGTCAACACACACTAGAAATGATTTGTCTTTCTTCATAGCCGGGGTAATGTTTGTAGTCCAATTGGTATAAATGTGCAACTTCAAAAAAGTCCACCTTCAAGAATCTCATGGCTTCTTCTTTAACTTTCTTGGTTAATTCCGGTCTTGCCCTCATAAGTTCCTGCTTCTTAGGTGGGATGTTTAGATCGGGAGGCAGTAAATGCTCCACAATATTAATATTTAAGCCTGACATATTAGCATAGGACCGAGCGAACACATCTTGGTATTCCTTCAAAAGTTCAACCATTCTTTCGGCTTCAGCTCCAAAATGGCCTACCCTAATTTGTGCTTCTTTTGGGTTCTCAAATTTACCCAAATTCACAGTTACGGTCTGCTTAGCAATGGGAGGTTTAGATTCCTCATGATGGATCTATTCCTTTTCAATAACCTTTGAATCATCTTCATCTTTAGACTCAGAATAATGGGGTCCGTTTGAATGCCCAATGGGCGAATCCGAGCCATGCATATGACTATTGTGACTATGCAAAGTGTTATGCATGAGATGCAATGAAAATGGTTAATATAGTAACAACAAATGTAGTGCGTGTTGTTTTTATGAAAACAATCTTTTTAAATGCCATTTTCAAAAAATGATCAATAGGAAACTTGTCTTCATATTCTCAGACATTCTCATTCCAAAAATCCATTTGAGAAAACTAAGAAACGTGTGGCAATCCAGGCCTCAAAGCATCATTATAGGACTGGTTTGGAGCACTTTCAAACATCCTTAATAAAACATGCATATGCTTTATTGAATCTAAAATGATAAGGCCGTATTACAAAGTATATTATCTTAAATCAACAGCTCAAGATCCAAGTGTTTATAAAGATGACAAATGAAAGAACAACTTGAACAAACAAATTGAGCAAATGGAAAATCCCTCATAAGGGAGAATTAATGGAATGAGAAACTAAGGAGGAAGTGGGCGTGCTCCCAATTGGTTTAGTAACGTCAATTATGATCACATTCATACTCTGGGATGGTAGACTTCTTTTTACCTTTGGTGTAGCATCCCTAAAAATCAAAACTCCCTAATTAAATAGATTTTGAACTTTGACCTTAAGGACTAAGCAGTTATCAACATCGTGTCCTTTTTTCTCCCATGCGATACACGCATGCTTTGGACATATTGAATCTAGTAAACTTTGGGGGTTTTCTCTCGGGACTTCCTTAGCCACCAATCCCTCTTCCAAAAGCATGGGCAATAATTGAGAGAGTGGTCTTGGTAAATGTGTAAACTGACGAGCTGAGGTATACTTACGTGGCTTCTTATTGAGATCATGATGTGATCGAACATGAACCACATCCATCATATCAAGACGTCTTTGATTACATTCTCTAATCCCAAAAGATAGTTCAAGTTCATATACTTGTTCTTTGTAAGCCCGTTTTTCTTTACCCTTCAAATAAAAGCTAGTCATCTTTGGCAAAGAAAGAGCCTATAATTCTATAGCCATTCGATTTACACAATCCATAAGACACATCCTCATTCCATGCATTTTATTTACTTGATTCTGAAGATCTTCGAGAGTGGGCGCAGTTTTGGTTGGAAGTAATGGAGATATGAACGCTTTAAAATTTGCAAATGTGGCGATTATTTCGTCAAGTCAATTTTCCAAATTAGTTATTTGAACTTGGGCGTCTTTGTTCTCCATCCTCGTTTGAGAGCAAATCCCTATAATGGAGAACCTCTAAGCTGCTTTTTAGTACCTTTTAGAAGAAGATTGTTCGAATTAGTACAAGTAAAGAGAAATCAAGAAAATACAAAACCTAGTAAATTTTATATTTTCTTAAAATGAAATAGTTTAAAAAATTAAGAAAAATTTAAAAATTAAGAAAAATTAAGCATAAAAAAAAGGGGGAGGTATGATCCTAGTATAACAATTATAAGGAAATTATATAATTGAAAAGGATGACGACAAATATTTAATCAGAATGCCCATTTTCTAAAAATTTTTTTAAATTTTTTAATTTTCTTATTTTTTTAATTTTTATGCGTTTGGAGCTCCGGCGAGCCAACGAAATCTTAATTAATTTTTTATTGATTACATCAAACAATTATAAGGGAAACAAGGCCTATGAAACTTACAAAATTTCAAAAGAAATTATATAATTGAAAAGGATGACGACAAATATTTAATCAGAATGCCCATTTTCTAAAAATTACGTGAAAATCTTAATTAATTTTTTATTGATTACATCAAACAATTATAAGGGAAACAAGGCCTTGAAACTTACAAAATAGTTCGATTTTTTTTGGAGAAGTTCTAGTGGGGCTCTAAGAGTTCCTTGACCATTTGCTTTGAAACAATGAAAAGACACGAAAGTTTTGACAAGCATCATGTGTGTAAAACAACTAAAGGCACACACCTGACTAACAATATGAGTGACTAAAGGATCCATTGTTTTGGGGTAAATGGGAATACCACAAAGACAAAGAACATGAATAGGAAGACACAAGGAGTTTGATTCCCATATTTAGGCTTAAGGCTAAGGAAATATTGTTCAAGGAAAGTATAAGGCATGGAATTTGAATTTCCTTTAAGAAATAGCCCTAATTTTATCGGTAGGGACATTGAGGAATTAACTTAAAAGAGATGTTGGATCTTGATCAATAGGAGGAGTGACTAAACCTAAAGAAACTTTGCTTAACCCAATGGCTTTCCAGAACTCTTCAATTGTAGGGGTCAATTCATATCGATTAAATACGAAGGTGGAAGTCATGAGATTCCAAAAATGAGCCAATGCTTTCACCATTGCGATGTGTGGTTCGACTTTTAATAAAGTCGGGAGGAAACCTATGCGTTTTTCCACGTAATCTTGATGTATTAAGTCAAGATTCTCCCATAGAGTCTTTAGATTTCTCGTCACGGGGACGACATCCAATTCAAGTTTACCCATCTAAGCCTAAACCTAGAGGGACATTTGTGATTAAAATGTATCGTCGTTGAAATATAGAACGCATAATCGAAATATGAAAAGTAAGGGGATAAGAACGATAAGAAAGGAACGATATCTTACCCACCAAACACATGGCAAGCACAAATCACATGTCACATGAAACTATGAGGTTTCAATGCCTAAGATGAGAGTGCTAAAGGCTCAAGGTCCCCATTCTAAAGAATAAAAATAATTTACCCACCGCTACTATCGTCGGTCAGGGCTATTTTTATCGGTTGGGACGAGCGGATTTATATAAGTAATGGATTACTACCAGTATTCACTCGTAGATTCCACCCATAAACTCTCCTAAGGTTCTAAATTAGGCGATCGAGGCTTTAGACCATGATTGTATGTTTGGTGTCATGCTAAAGCTTGTAAACATGTGTTTAAACTTAAATATCCAGCACTTCAATATAAACCCTCACACATTCATACATCCTTACACTACCTATAAAACAAAGGATTTACAAGCATGCCTCCCCTTATAACTCTCACCTACAAGACCATTTAACATGAGATTAGCGACTAACCTAATTTTCCACACAACTTTGACATGCAGGCGATCCTACACGAGACACGTTAGTTAAAACACAACAAACATTTTTAAACGACTTTAAGTCCTCTTAATCTAGTAACCAGTCCCCAACAGAGTTGCCAAACTTGTTGCAAACCCATCTATCCGCCGATCCCTCATCACGAGGAGAAGAATGGGGGGAAAGGTTGGATCTAGGGCTACTTGATCATGAGAGTTCCCTTATGGCTTATGTTCAGAAAGACATAATCACCCGCCTTTCGAGTCAAGCCTCTCGTGAGCTCCATCCACGAGATCTCGAGCTCTCCCAAACTCGTACCTCGCGTGACAACGGAGTGTTGTAACTTGTACCCACACGGATGACATACATTGGGAGAGGAAATCAAGTGTGAACATTAATTTTAAGGGTACCTTTACCATGATAACTCTCTCGATAGTACACTCACCCATAAGGATGGCATCACTTCATTCTTTGGGGTACTACCATATCAAGTATGATAAACCATAGTGAGTTTCATCGAAACCCATATCCTGCACGATGGGTTCATTTATATAGTCTAGTTGTTAATGACAACTTAAAAATAAGATGGGAGTCGCCACTAGCCTCGTTTTTTGTGGTCGGGTAGAAATCCAATCGAGGGTCCAGAGTTTTCCTTTCAATTTCTACTCAATCAGATATTTAGGTCCGAAAACTTGGGTTACGCCAATATTTCTATTAGCGCATTTTTGGTACCTAAACAATATATTGTGCTTACCTAACATATTTATGCATTTCTTACATTTTCGAGATCGTTAGTCCTAAACTAAGCGATTATGCGTGGTTGGTCGCTTTCATGCTATTATATATTCTAAAGAAAATGGAAAGAAAACACTCAATTATATTGAAAATTGCGAAGCAACAAGTAAACAATCAAGGAAACTTGTAAATCTATCATGCAATCCTATAAAATATAAAAGAGATACACAATTGAAAAAAGATAAGAGGAAGAGAGGACTCGCAAATCATCAGACTTTATATAACAAAAGGAACCCGAGACATATGTTGGGGAAATGAATAGTATAAAATAATGGTCGAATGGACATTGACCTCCACTGTCTTCATGATCTCTCCATCTTCGGGGTTCTATTCTAAACCTAATCTAGGAAATCTATAACTAGGTATATACAATGGAAAGAAACAAGTATACATGTCAAAACAGTTAAAAACACAACTTCATGTCAAGAACAATCACTTAAAGAAAGTTCAATACGAAATCAAATTTTGGGACCTCGGGGTAGACCTTTGTATTTCATTGTGGGTCCCACTAAAACACCTACCTAATCCATTTTTGTGACTTATAACCATTATAGACCAATTGTGTTCTCGCATGGCCAATAACATTTATAAATCTCCTAACCAAGCGATCTATGTGATTTCAAGGTTTTCCCTTGATATCATGCACCGACCCTCTCATACATCTAAAAGTCACATGCATTATAGGAATTAAACATGCATACAAGTCTTTTGGACCTTGTTTCTCAACCAATCAAGCAGGGAAAGTGAACCGTTGGCAGGTCACCTATTACCAAGAGCATGTGCCAATCACATACACAAGCACTTCTAAATGTATGACGTAATTGTATGCATGGAGAGGTACATCTAATGTTTCAAAGATATCTTTTGAAATTATATTCGAAAAGTTTTGGGACAAAGTGATGTCTCGGCTATGAAAGGCATTCAATTGCCAAGGCTAACCCGGGGCTCACATAAATGCACTCACAAGCATCATTGACATTTTAAATATAATTCAAATCATGACTTTCACAATGTCAAATAGCATTTTAAAGAGATTTGAAAACATTTAGGATTAGGGAATATATAAGTTATGGAACACATTCAATTGTCAAGGCTAGCTCGGGGCTCGCATAAATGCACACACAATCATCACAAGTATTTTGAATATGATCTAAATCAAGATTTTTCCTTAAGACAAATCAAGCTTTGAAAAAGAATTTCTTAAAAATTATTTTTGAGAAACATCACATGTACCAAAGCATTTTTAAAAGTTGATTTGAAAAGACAATTCATTGAAAATCATTTAACAATGAATATCAAGGTATTTAGAGCAACTTTTATGAAGATGAAATGACCTAGGTTCATGTACAAACTAACCTAGAAAGTTTATCTAAACAATCACAATCATGTTCATATTAGAAAATTACAGAACAAACATGCAAAGACAGCAAAATTGGGCAATACTTAATGACAATTTGGTGATGAAAAAATGTTCTAACATGCATGACATGATAATAAACAAATTTTGTGAAGAAAGTTTTTCTAACGAAGCTACACATAATTTTACAAAAATCAAACAACAAGTAACAGCATGCTAGAAAATTGTTAAAACAGCAAGACACTCGGCCAATATCACAAGGATTTGTCCTATCAAAACAAGTCTAAAAATCGTCAAATTTATACACAACATAACCAATATGATGGCAAAAAAAGTTTCCTTACGAGGCCAAGTATAGAATCCTAATAGAAAAAATAGAACAAAAATATCAAAAGTCTGTCCAAACAAGAGTTAGAAGTGGAGTCCAAATTTGATCCCATGTCCAAATTCTGATCTACTTTAAATAATAAAAAAAAAAAAAGGAAAGTGGTCCAAATGATGAGCAATCTATGTGAAATTAGCGGCATTGGAAACCTCTAAGTGTGCCTTTCAACTTCTTAGAAAGGCTTGAGTCCAAACTAGGTCAAATTGGTACACTAAAATCAAGATCTCTAAAGGTGCGCATGTTGATAAGTAAAAATCAAAACACAAACATGCATTAATAAATCTCAAAACCATTCAAGTAATACATGAATGGCATGAAAAAATCGCATGCAGCATAGAATTAGATGCAACAAAAAATTAGGGTGATCATCTAACCCTAAATCGGCATGAGAAAATACCATATAATCCGATGACAGTAGGAGATGATTTAAGATTCATGATGAAATGTTTGAAAGTTTCTAGGTAAACATGCACTCTTATGGCACACATCAATCATGCAAAATGACACTCAAATGCAATGATGTGAACACGTACTCAAACCTTGTAACATGTAGTTTAAGTGTCAAGAAACATTATCTCAAAATTTGGACTATAAATAACTCAAACAAGCATTGCAAGATGCATGTACAACAAGATTTGGTTTTAGCATTAATCTCACTAAACGCGCACAATTTCAGCCATCTAAAGACATGCAAAAATCTTATGAAAAATCCTACATACAGAACATGCAATGATGAGAGTTCAAAACATAAATATGATCACGCAAATCGAAGCAAAAATGACAAAACAGAGATGTACATTTAGACTATGTATAGCTGCAACACATTTTAACATTAACTCATGCAATTGACTCACTTGCCAACGTCAAGACTTTGCAAAGCATATATCAATTGAACATATGTATCATGTGTTTCAATTCTCATGAAGAATTTGAGACCAAAAAAGCACATTTGTAGATTCAATTTTATCAAAACAAAATCCAGATCAATGTAGGGCAAATTGTTCTATATTCTGATCTAAGTGATTTTGATCTAGTTAATCATGTCTAAAAATTTTGAAAAAAATACAAAACATGCTTCACACTAGTATGAGAAACTTTCATGAAGAAAAGTTCATCCAGAAATCAACACATAGATCAATACAAAAATGATAAAATCAGATATCGGCATGAAACAGACTGACCTAGGCTTGGATTTGAGTAGAGTTGACCTAGTTAAACACATTCAAAAATCACAAAAAAATTACAGGACATGCACAAGACGATTTGGAACAAAACTCATGAAGGTCTAAAAATATCACAAAAGGCTACACAAAAATAGTGAAATCTCATTTCGGGATAAAAATAGAACTGAAAATCCTTCTAAACTACTACATAATCACTCATTTTCGAAAATATTTTTTGAGGGTCAAATGATACTCGATTGGGGTGTACAACCTATGGTTTCAAAGCTTGAGATGTGTATTATCTAAGTCTAAGAAGATTCAAGTTGATATAAGATCATTTCAGATCTTGTTTTGGCCAAAGTAGTAGATCAGTCCTAAGGTTAAGAAATTGTAGATTTAACCTAAATCAACCACAATCATTCAAGTTCATCATCAAATAACACTCAATTACAGTCAATCATCATCCAAATCCATCATCTAGCATCTAATCATCGCTTATTTACTTAAAATTGACCCCTAACCCCGGCCGACTAATCCAGCCTCGCTTCATGGTGTTTGAGACCAAGACATTATCTTTTATCGTGATTTAG
Source organism: Eucalyptus decipiens (assembly GCA_014182575.1). Lineage (NCBI taxonomy): Eukaryota > Viridiplantae > Streptophyta > Magnoliopsida > Myrtales > Myrtaceae > Eucalyptus > Eucalyptus decipiens. The sequence goes on along the minus strand of CM024609.1, from coordinate 28,413,826 downwards.
TCGATTTTGATCGAAATCAATCAAATTTTCCTCCAAAACTTCGATCAAACCTCCACAGATCACCAAGGAGTAGATCCAGACAACAAGGAACAGCTTTGAAAGGTGGCTAAATCACCTGCAATGAAGGAAAACAGAATCGGTCTAAAACTAGATCGGTTTGGACGCCATCAGAGTTGATCGAGTCACCAATGCTCTTCCGGTGATTGATTGGCAAGGACCACACCACAATCCTATGACTAAGAAGCTTGGAGATAGATTGGTGAGATCCGAAGCAGGAACGCTACCAGCGGGGGCTAGAATCGGCGACAACGACTTCGTCAGAGAAGAATCCAGTCAAACCGGCGGAGAGAGAGAGATTTGATTTTGGTGCCAAAATAAAGAGGAGAGAGAGAGAGAGATAGAGAGAGAGAGAGAGAGAGAGAGAGAGAGAGAGAGAGGAGAGAGAAATTCATGCAAATCAAGCCCCCCTAAAATGGAGGGAAAATTTGTCTTATATACTTCCCAAATTAAACGATTTCAGCCGTCGATTCAATTCGACGGTCGAAATTTTGATCTAACGGTCAAAAATTGATTTCGAATGCTCCCTCATGATCTCAAGATATTGGATAATTAATCTAGTAGGTTTGATTTGCAAAAAGCGAACCAAAATCGAGAATTGTGTTGAAATGTCCAATTAAGGGTTAATTTACAATTTAAAGAAATTAGGGGGTCAATCTGTAAAATTTCAAGAAATTTAAAGGTGCAAAAGTGAAATTGACATTGAGAGGATTCTAGAACCGATCGCTAGAAGTCAGGAATCGATTGGCAAGGGGCTGAATTGGCCAGCCCCACCAGCGGCCTGTCAAACTGGTTAGGTTCAATTCGGTCAATTTCTAACCGGTTCTTTTCCAGTTTGGTCAAGTTCTTATCATTTCCCCCATTTGGGGCTCTTGTGGGTCCAAAATATATATAATTTGGTCCCTAAAAACCAAATTGAAAAGGAATTTTCCGACATCTAAGAATAAATTGGCCAACTAAGGTACAATTAAACTAATCAAATCTTATGAACATGATCTAGGGGTCTCTTATTGACCTAATTGAATTTTATCATGAAAAACAACGGGTCAAAATTATGGGTGCTTTAAATTGGGCCTAAAAGGCTAAAATGGTCACTTTTGCAATTCAATGGGCAAAATTGTAAATTAACTAAAATTGAACTCAATTAGTGTCACAATTGCCCTATCTAATAAACAATCCATGTATAAGATCCCATATCGCTTTCAAATTGATCTTGAATTGAAGCACTTGAACTTATGTCAAAAATGAATCTAGGCATAATATTAAAATAGGACCTAGATTTATAAAATTAAACCATAACATTGAATGAGTCAAGTTACATTAATGGAACGATGTCATCTCTCCACATCAAGTTACATTAGATGCATTTGACATCATCAAGTTACATTAAATTGGCGGAAGCCTGATTAAAAAATCCCACCGACCAAGGCATAAAGTTTATGATTAAAGTGAAGGAGAGAGAATGGTAGAGGTATAAACAACCTAAAAAAATTGGTAGAAGCCTAATTAAAAAACCCCATGCACCAAATCCTAACGGCCAACCTTAGAAAACATGGTATCATACGTAATAGGTGACTTAACTCATCCATGTGTGTTTAATGTGGGACTTTATTCGGGTAATTTTTACTTATCACGTTATTTGATTTACTCCCTTGTCAAGTCTTGCGCCAAGTTTTCATTATCGATCACAATTAATTGTGCAATGTCATATGTCCACATCAAGTTACATCAGATGCATCTGACATCATCATTGTCGCGACCAAATTTTCGGGTGTGAACCACCTATGGTTTGGCTAATGGATTGTTAAGCCTAGACTTAACTCGGGCTCTCCCAAGCCCATACCAATTCGCGACTTTGGGTTAAAGTTTTTAACATGCAATTGATTTTTTTAACTAGGAGTCGCCACAAATCTATTTTTGGTGGGTCGATTAGAAACCCAAGTATAGTAATGGGGGATTCACTTTACTCCTACGAACCAGAGATTTGGGTACGGGGACTTGATTACGCTAGATTTCTCTAACGCCCTTTCGGTACCATTCTTTTATTTTGAAAAATGCTTTTGCAGGCAACTTGAATTGATTTTAAACTATTACGCAAACCACCAATTTAACACCCAAGAAAGTAATTAAATAATGCAAGACTTACCTCAAAGCAACGAAAGCATCTGCAGTGTTAAATTAAAATCCACATCAACAACCCTAGATATGGTTTCTAATTAACATGCAATTTCTTTTTTTGTTTTCATTTTTTAACGAGACTATAATCCATATGCAATGCAATGCTTTTAATCTAATATGAAATAATATGGCATGGCAACATGTCCTAAACTATATGAATGAATAGAAATGCAATGATTTCTTAATGAACATGCAATAATTAAATATGCAATCTAAATTAACCATAATGACTTAATTCTAATGACGTGCGATGCAATGCGATGACATGCAAAATTATTTTAACTAAAATGACATGCGACATGCAATTTAATATGCGAGCTATATGTCATGCGACATTTATTAAATGACCTAATCTAATGACGGGTAATTTCTAATTAAAAATGAACCTAACAATAATCACTAAAATGACGTGCATTTCATGGATGTGCTTTCTTTTTTTTGGTTTTCTTTTCCATGATTCAAAATTATTATTCTGAATATATATATAAAAAAAAACTAATCCTAATACAACATTTTTGGACTTTTAAATTTCGAAATAAGATTGCAATTTTAATCCTAAACAAGAAATATTCTAAAGCAAATCTAATCCTAACTCAAATATTTTTTAGATTTTTCTTTTACGAAAATAAGATTGACTTAACCAACTCGACGATAAAGAAATCAAACAAGATAAGATTGATATCCAAAATTGGCGAAGATATATCGTGCGTGAGATCGGGTTGGCCATTTTAAATTAAATCGCGAATCGAATCTTGAGCTTGAGATTGGATTGTCGATTTTTGTAAGAGATTGCGAGTCGGATTTCGGGCGCGAAAATTGGACTGTCATTCCCTAACTTGAGGACTTTTCATGTCGGAATCTCAAGCATTCATTCAGGAATAATCCTACTAAAAACAAAGTAAATAAATGAAAAGAACATAAAAAAAAAGTAAAAAGAAAAAACTACCTAATTGATTTTCCTTTTTTTCTTTTGTTTTTCTGTTTTCTTTTTCCGCCTTCTCGAGCACAGCTTGCTCGTAGGTCTCCAAGGGCAGCCGGTCACTGCCGGTCGGAGCTCCGGCGAGGGCAAACTGGCGGCGGGTTGGAGAGTTGCAGGCACGGCGCCGGCGAAAAGCTCGGGTAGAGGATGGCGGGGTGCTTCACGGATCGATGTGGTGGCGCGGTGCTCGCTGGGCGTCGAAGCAGGGGGCTGTCCGTCGGGGCTTCTGGCAAAGGGCGGCAACCGGCGTGGCGGCAGAGCGGTGGTGCGAGCTCCAGTGGCGCCGTTTGGTTGCTGGGTCGAAAGGGAGCTCGAGTGCATGCAGGGGCGACGGCGGAGGCGAATCGGCGATGGCTTCGTCAATAGGGGTGCTGCAAGGGTGTCGAGTCGGAACGAGCAGCGATCCGGCTCGGGTCCGGCTCTGGCAGCGACAGAGGCGCGGCGAGGGGCGCTGGCGCTCGGGCGTCCGGATCTGGCGTGGCAGCAGCGCTGGTGTGGCGGCGACGCGAGATCGGGGCGGCGATGGCGAACGGGAACAAGCGGAGCACGGCGGTGGGCAGATCTCGGCCTCTAGACAGCAGCTACAGCACGAGCTTGCGGGCGATGGAGCGACAGTAGCAAGGTAGCAGCAGGGGCTCGGTGAGGGAGATCGGCGCGGCGACGTCAGTGAGGGCGGTGGTGCGCGCGCGACAATCGGTCGCTCAGTTGACGAGGTGCGGCGACCGGCTTCGAACTCGAGCAGAGGCGCTGAGCAGATCTGGGCGGAGGAGGGGCGCTGGTTTCAATTTTCAGCTCCGGCAGCAGATCGGCGGCTTCGCGGGGAATGAGCGGAGAGGAGCCGGCGCCGGCGACCGTCGGGATGGCGTCCGGTTGCAAACTCAGGCAGCAAGGGTGAGGAAGACGATGAACAGTAAACGTCTCCTCACCCCCTGCCAATTGTACTTTTCTTCTGCTTTTTTATCTTCACTTTTCACTTTTTGTTTTTCTTCCTTGGTCGACCAAAAGAAAACCCTAGAAAAGCCCCCCCTTTTCTTTACCGTGCACGGCCCTTTTATAAACAAACATAATGTGATCTTCGTAGAATATTTCGAAAATTGCCTATAACCTCCGAATCACAAAATCCTTTTATCTCATAAATATTCTCCTCCGATTTCATCATCTATTTATAGAGATAAGATTACAATGCGATCTCCTTAATTTTCAAAAATCATCATAATATCGCATCAAATTTCAATTTTTCACAAGATAATTGATTAAAAAAAACAACGGGCTTTGGCTAATTTGCTCCTTTCATGGGCCTAGCCCAGCCTGCTAATTTAAAACCAAAAACCACTAATTCGACCCATCTGCCACCGGTCCAATATATAAATGTAAAAAAATGCACATAAATCTATATGCTATGCAATTAATATTTTTTCAGGGATAAAATTAATCCCTAATTTTTTAAGGCGATAAATGACTAAATGGGTCGCCAAAATTTAGGTGTCAACAATCATGGTACATTAAATTGGCAAAAGCCTAATTAAAAAATCCCACACAGCAAGGCATAAAGTTTATGATTAAAGTGAAGGAGAGAGAATGGTAGAGGTATAAACAACCTAAAAAAAATTGGCGGAAACCTAATTAAAAAACCCCACACACCAAATCCTAATGGCCAACCTTAGAAACCGTGGTATCATACGTAATAGGTGACTTAACTCATCCATGTGCGTTTAATGTGGGACTTTATTCGGCTAATTTCTACTTATGATGCTGTTTGATTTACTCCCTTGTCAAGTCTTGCGCCAAGTTTTTATCACCAATCACAATTAATTGCACAATGTCATCTATCCACATCAAGTTACGTTAGATGCATCCGACATCATCAAGTTACATTAAATTGGCGGAAGCCTAATTAAAAGATCCCACACACCAAGGTATAAAGTTTATGATTAAAGTGAAGGAGAGAGAATGGTAGAGGTATAAACAACCTAAAAAAAATTGGCAAACGCCTAATTAAAAAACCCCAATCACCAAATCCTAATGGCCAACCTTAGAAACCGTGGTATCATATGTAATACATGACTTAACTCATCCATGTGTGTTTAATGCTGGACTTTATTCAAGTAATTTCTACTTATCACATTGTTTGATTTACTCCTTTGTCAAGTCTTGCGCCAAGCTTTTATCACCAATCACAATTAATTGCACAATGTCATATGTCCACATCATATTACTTTAGATGCATCCGACATCATCAAGTTACATTAAATTGGCGAAAGCCTAATTAAAAATTCCCACACACCAAGGCATAAAGTTTATGATTAAAGTGAAGGAGAGAGAATGGTAGAGGTATAAATGACCTAAAAAAAATTGGCCGAAGCCTAATTGAAAAAACCCACGGACCAAATCCTAATGGCCAACCTTAAAAACCGTGGTATCATACGTAATAGGTGACTTAACTCATCCATGTGCGTTTAATGTGGGACTTGTAGAATATTATTCTTATAAACAATTAATCAATTAAGAACAAACGGATCCATACATGATTGTAAAACACCGAGATCAATAAATACAATGGAATTAAAGCGTACCCGTTTGAGCCATTGCTTCACTTGCAGAAAAGTAGATCACTCTAATAATTAGGGATCTATCGGAATACTAGATCTTCCTCTCTATGACCTATTTCGATATAGCAGCTTTCAATGGGATTAAAGCAACTAATAGGTATAACCTACCCTTTTATAGGCTAGAGAGGGGACCTAGCAAACCCTAATCAACAGCGTGTCAACTGGGCCCTTCCAATTACGGGCTTCAGTTAAACACAACTGCCTACACTTTGTTGCTCAACTAGGCCCGTTATCAATAGATGCCAATATCCAATTCAATCAGATCACTTTAGGGTTCAACAAATATTGGAATATCCATTAACCCGATTATTTAAAATAGAAAATCAATTAATTAATGTAAGCCCATATTATAGGAAATTTCCAACATTCTCCCACTTGGGCTACATTAATTAACTTATTTTATTTTGAAAAAGATTTCATATTTGAAAAGACACTATCGGGTTAATAACTGAAAATTTTGTTTTATGTGGCCACAACTTTTAAAAATAATATTCCAATAATGGCATCTCAATACCAATCCAATCCTATATAACCTCAATATAGGACTATGGAGATCAATGTGTTAAGAAAATACCACAACACAAGACCTTCCATAATCACATATAATAAGTATTATATTTTCATGGATCATGGGCCTAGTAGTGTAGTAAGAAATAGTGCCAACATGTGATCAAGATATACACTATTTCTTATCGGTCCTTAATGCAATTTCTCAACGACATGAAAATGCATTAGCGCAATTTCTAAACAACATGAAATTGCACAATTATGTCACAATCCAACATGAGATCTTATAATTAGTGACATCCAGTCATCTTTAAACTAAAATTTGTTTAAAGATACTATTTTATACTTCCAATTCTCAGTCAATAGGAGAAAGGATAACAACAGAATCAATAACAACAATCATTGAAAATAAATGCTTTAATATACATCATAAAAGCATTATCAGTCTGCATATAACTATAATCTCTAGAAATACAATTTGTATAACTCTCACTAACAAAAGAAATCAAAAGAATCTAAAACACCCATATTCTTTACATGTTCTTTAAACAAAATGGGTCGTAAGCCTTTTGTTAGAGGATCGCCAACATGGACTCGGTTACGATATTTTCAATTACAATGTCTCCCTTTTTGACCAAGTCCTTAATAGTATAATATTTGATCCAATTAACATTTCAACCGTGGCATTGTTGTTATTTATAGCAAAAGTAACTGTTTATCACACATAATGCAATAAGATCAATTATGGGCAATAAGTATTTCAACAAAAAAATAATTAGTACATTATAAACTCACCTTTGGGCAGAGTGTATAATGCACAATTATTTTTCACAGCATGAAGTTTATAAAGCACCAATAAGGAGAATTACATATAATTGTCAATGATCCATCTCCTTTGGGTAGACAAATCATTTAAATTATACATTTCCATGAGATCAATATATAGAGATGATAAAAGAGAATTACATATAATCTTCAAGGTTCAATCCCCTTTGGGCAGAAAAATCCTTTAAATTATATATATATCTCCATTATCTCAACATAGAAGGGAATTACACATAACTCTAAAAAATTTATCCCCTTTAGGCAGATAAACCTTTTGAGTCACATATCCCCATCATTCATCTCTAATATATCAATATAGAGGGGAATTACATATAACTTTAAAAAATTTATCCCTTTTGGGCAGATAAATCTTTTTTGAGTCATACATCCCCATCTTTTAATTTTGAAATCTATTTTCATGCAATTTTCAAATTAATATACACAATAACCCCCTTTGGGCAGGTAATTGTATATACTAATTTTTATCAATAGGAAACTCCAAAAAATATATATGCCCAAAATTTATCTAACAATATGAAGCACTTTACAATATGTATGCCCAAAATTTATCTAACAATATGAAGCACTTTACAATATGTGCTTCCCAAGATGATATTGCATTTACGAAGTAACAATTTTTGCCACAATTTTTTTTTAAATGGGGGTAAAAAAAAAAAACGGTTTTAGTCCAAATCACTGAATTAACGCAACAAAAGAAAGGATAGGTGCATCTAGCACTTTAGTCAGCATGTTTGGTATGTAAGTTTAAATTACTCATTCACCAAATACCAAACAAAGACACCTAGGCAAGAACTACAATCTTTACAAGAAAAGAATGGCACCCCAGCTGCTTACTTGACCTCAACTTAAACAATGAAGAACACTCTAAGCAAGCACTGTAACCAATTACAGTTTGTAGAGAAAGCAACCCACCATTCTGTCACCTTTAGTCAATAGGTTCTCATGCTTAAATTAATAAATAAAAGTCCCACTAGCAAATCTTAAGCACTCACTTCAAGTCCCAAGTACATATAGGCAAGAGACCAAGATAAAACAACAAATATAAAAGTGAACGCTGATTCTGCAGTAATAATTGCAATATGTTATGAAAGAAAGCATCACTTCCACAAATTTTTGGGCCCGAGATCCTAACTACCCATAGGCTAAGCTCTCCGACGATGGCCGACGAGAAGCAAGAACAGTGCCATATTTCTCAAATTAGTAACATATAAATAATCAAAACAAAGGCACGTCACTCAGCACTAAGGACAGAAGAAATACATCAACAACCAACCAATGATACAAAAATCACTCCCATAGCTAATGATCCCGCACAACACGTAAGCATTGCAAATTCAAGATCATTCTCTAACTTTCACATACCCCAGCTATACCTCACTGAGTTCAATTCTTGATATGGGGTATAGCTAACTTGATCCATCTTCTGTGAAAACCTTGTCAAAAATTGCATTTATTATTATCATATTTTTAAACTACTAGGACGAGGGCAATAAATTCCCAATATTGTTCAAGTTGTGTTGCATAGACATAAAAGAAACTCTTTAACAACCAAAGTTTTATTCTTTCCTTTTGCTAATTGCTTCCCCTAGAAAGTCGAAAAAAAAAATTATGTAATAGACGAAAAACAGCTCAACTAAGAAGCATGTTTTCATGAAGCAAACGCTCACGCTAGACTCCCGACACTACAATCCGATAGCCTTTCATCTTACGGTATATTGTAGCATGATCTTCTATCGTGAACAAAGAACTAAATAACCAAACACAATGAGAGGGCACATTAGACTATCGCTTGCAAATATACGACACACAACATTCTAAATAGACTATGTCATTGGGTCCCTCTATTAATTATATACCACAATGGACCTAAAAAGCAACCTTGATTGAAATTCATGAAAGTTGTGAAACACAATCTATTCCAAACTTCTATAATGAAAACGACTTAAAAGTGATCATGCAACAATTGCAAAAACCTATGAAGTGTTGTACGCCACATCGGAGTAGAGCACTTTTGAGTTCTCAATAGGAGAAGAAATTGCCACACGACATTCAATCGTGGGGCCTCGACGGCTATAACAAGGACTCCGTTCCCCACAAAACCTCAGCACGCAACACTGAAGACTGACCGGTGCAACAAGTCTCCAACTTAAACTCCTCGCATACAGATCAAACCATGCTTAGATTATATCCAGACCGACACAAAGATAAGTTCCTATAGAGTCCCCAAAACACTAGTCAACATTGCCAGTGATGCAGCGGTGTTAACACATGCATCGCCATCACTTTCTACGTTCCCCAAAACCCAACAGAAACGAGATATAACGCAAGCTGGACGGCAAAAATTCCCAAGACGTGCACGAATAAAAAAACAGTCGTTCATGTTCAGTGTAATTACTTGAGACGATGGAACTCCCACATCACGTGGCAATTTGATAGCTTAATCAATAAGTGGTCTCATATCATACTTTGAAAGCCACACTTATCTAGAATTTGATGACTCATTCGATCACTTGATCAATCAAGATTTCGCATCAGTATTATTACGCCAACAAATTACTTGGCCAAAAAAATTACCAATCACTACTCATGCAAAACAGAAAGACCTCAAAGAAACGATGTAATCTACCACTACAAAAGATGATGAGGAAATCAGCTCATCGTTTACACTTTGCTATTGACTTCTCGGACAAGAGACTGTCTATGCATAGTACTTCCTTTAGTAAAACAGGTTTGCAGAGAAACCTTAATCTTGGGGTAATTGCAGCGAGCCAGCAGAAACCTAAACAACATCAATTTTTCTTTCCAAACCTAGATAGATATTAAAGAGCTTAGAGGTCGAAATTTCTTGCGAAGGCCAGATATGGTTTCAAACTTTGAACTTTGGGTCTTCATTGGAAAACTATTCTGTTTTCCAAGAACAATTATCTAATCGCATATTACTTATTTCCCCACAAATAAGATTCTTTACCTCTTAAAGAAAGATTTGTACAATCATTAAGCTGAAACTATCCTCCAGCTAGTGAAAGAAAAGCACAATAACAAGAATTTGTCCATTTGACCTAGGCAAAGGAAAATCCATGATAACTAATGGAAAGCACACCCCGTAAAGTAGCCCACTCTCATTGGATAACTCTACCAATGCTCATAGAACCCGCAACAACAGTAGTCATAAAGACTAATCTCAATTAAAGTACATTAAAAGGTCTTTGAAGCCTTCAGGGTGCAAGCAAACCAAAGAAGTCCTAAACAGAGATATTATTGATTAGAAAAATCTCTTATTTAAGGAATTTCAGCATCGGACCGAGCTTCCTAGCTCCATCACCAACTGCCTTTGCTCCACACAAACTATTGATAGCATTCAAGATCTAACCAAGATTAACTCATCAATCCCATAAGCAGTACCCATGATTACCATCAATGGAATTTGTCTAAATTTCATTGAAAAAACTGATCTTGAATCCGATGCAAACAAGGATATGGAAGCACCCATCAAATAGTACACTAGCCGCTAGATTCCAACATACGTGAATCATTAAACGAGAACCTACACGAGAAGCCGAAAGACGTTCAAGCCGCTCAGCCCTCGAACCCAAATTGTTTACGCACCCTCCAAATCAAAGTAAAAGCTCTTTGCACAATGAGGCTCAATCCCATGAATCTAGCCCAAATCACACCAACACCATCTATGTTTTGCGATCTAGTCCAAGATAAGCAAAATAGAGGGCCACGATTCGCCCTTTTCCCCAACACGTGTTGGCCGAACATCGAAAGCACAACCATAACGATCCCCGCACTGGAAAATAACCGTGACCCAACAACGGTCGCGGAAGATGAAAGTCCGGGTGATGCGCTTTTCCTATGACCCACCATATTTCTCGACGATGCGACACGAAATCAACCAAGATCCACATTCATACAGATTACACAAAAGACCACACCTTACCCAAATTCGAATCAAGCTCGCAACGAACTGAACTAAAATCCCATTAATACAATACCAATTTCTAGAACATCAATATAATAGCAATAGCACAAGCAAATAACATGAAAAATCACTTGATAATTTCAAGCCAAAAAGTTTGTGAAACGGAGACTTGCATATAACATCAATATAATTGACTAGAATGAATTAAACAAAGAAAAAAAAACCGAGTAAATCTACCACATACGAGCTTCAAAATTTCGGATCCAAGCCTCCCATGGCCGAAAATTTGGTTTTCTTAAATTTAAACCCTAAAAACTTACGTTGATGCAACAAAAGGATGCTAAAACATATATATAACAATACCCATGCAACAGTTTACATCATACATCAATCGATTGCAAGTAATTTGCAAATTCTAGAACTTTTTCACATACAAACCCTAGAATTTCAAATCTAAAATTCTCTCTCAATTCTCAACGAAATTATGCAAATTATATATGGTTGGAAAGATCTCAACATGTAGAGCAAAAGCCCTATGGTTACAGGATTAATCAAGCAAAACATCTACACGAAAAAAAATAATGCCCATATTTGGCTCAAAGAGGAGGATTTCGAATTTGTCCATAAAAAAAAAAAAAATTAGGTTCTACAATCATATACGATCTGCTCTGATACCACATGTTGAATATTATTCTTATAAACAATTAATCAATTAAGAACAAACGGATCCATACATGATTGTAAAACACCGAGATCATTAAATACAACGGAATTAAAGCGTCACTGTTTGAGCCATTGCTTCACTTGCGAAAAGTAGATCACTATGATAATCGGGGATCTATCTAATACTGCATCTTCCTCTCTATGACCTATTTCGATATAAAGAGCTTTCAATGGGATTAAAGCAACGATAGGTATAACCTACCCTTTTATAGGCTAGAGAGGGGACCTAGAAACCCTAATCAACAGCGTGTCAACCGGCCCTTCCCATTACTGCTTCGCTTAAACACAATTGCCTACACTTTGCTTTTTCAACTAGGCCCGTTATCAATAAATGCCAATATCCAATTCAATCGATCACTTTTAGGGTTCAACAAATATTGGAATATCCATTAACCCAATTATTTAAAATAGAAAATCAATTAATTAATGTAAGCCCATATTATAGGAAATTTCCAACAGGACTTTATTCGGGTAATTTCTACTTATGATGCTGTTTGGTTTACTTCCTTGTCAAGTCTTGCGCCAAGTTTTTATCACTAATCACAATTAATTGCACAATGTCATCTGTCCACATCAAGTTATGTTAGATGCATCCGACATCATCAAGTTACATTAAATTGGTGGAAGCCTAATTTAAAAATCCCACACACCAAGGCATAAAGTTTATGATTAAAGTGAAAGAGAGAGAATGGTAGAGGTATAAATGACCTAAAAGAAATTGGTGGAAGCCTAATTAAAAAACCCCACACACCAAATCCTAATGGCCAACCTTAGAACCGTGGTATCATTACACATATGTAATAGGCAACTTAACTCATCCATGTGTGTTTAATGTGGGACTTTATTCGGGTAATTTCTACTTATGACAATGTTTGATTTACTGCCTTGTCAAGTCTTGTGCCGGGTTTTTATCACAATCACAATTAATTGCACAATGTCATCCGTCGACATCAAGTTACATTAGATGCATCCGACATCATCACCAACAAAAGGAATTTTCCTATGTATTTCCAAATATGTTCTCCTTGCTCGCTTATCATTTTGGCAAAGAACTGAGGTTCGGATCAAACAATGCTTGTGCCATCTTAATTTCCAGCCCGATTGAGTTCATGTCTCCAATATGACTAGAGGTATATGTCATACTCGTTACTAGATCTTTTTCATTTGAGAGTAGGCATTCATTTCACTCATCATCAGGAGGTTTGAAAGTCGACGAGCCCGTCGTTGCAAAACCATCGCTGATGCCAAAAGGTGAGGGGGGACTTTCTTCAATTCAATACACAGTATTTTATTAAAAGAGATTATACTTATCGATAAGTGCAAAATTACGCTCAAAGCACAAGTTGGATAGAGGTTCATTCACAACACAGCTCAAATTTGTATTTGATGGAAGACAGATATGTCGCATTTCATGGAAACATATTGAAATCTTTTGAGTCTAAATACACAGGCAGCATGCATTGAAAAAATATGTGGCTGACAATAAACTTGGCGCAAGCATGCTCGATAGAAATCCAGAAGAGAAAAAGGCAAAATTACATTCGGAGAATAAAGAAATGCAAGAGATGAAAGTGGGACGTGCAAGGGGAATAGTGAAGCGATTGGAGGGGCAAACACGAAAACAATAGGCGACAACCATTGAACATTAAACAAACGATTCTCTAGACAAGATAACACCCATGTGGAGGAAAAACTTTCCAAAACGAAGCATCCGAAACCCCACAAATTGCGATTTGACGATGAAGAATAATGTAATTGGTCGATGATGATGATGATGACGACGATGATGCACGAACAGCTAAATGGAAGACAGCCAGAAGGATATGCTGAGATCAACGTCGCAAGGAGGAATCCAATTTGAATTGGTAAAGCCACCTCGACCCGCACCATTTAGTTCATTGATTAGTAATTAAGCAGAGGCGACGCTCCACTTTAGGACCAATAAAATGCGGTTGGCTTATTCGAAGAATTGCAAAGATGACTCTCCATTTTTGAGATCCCATGATATTTTTTCTTCTTGACTATGACAAAAGCCTATCGAGCCGAGTGCGCCTTCCTCTTCAGATCTATCGAAAGAAGACAGACTGAGGAGTATGTGCCGTAGAGTCCAAAAATTTATGACAAGTCGTATCGAATCTCAAGACTTTCAAATCCCGCAACGAAATTCTACAACTGGTCTAGAAAGTGTGAGGACACTTTCAATTCTATTCGTTTTGAGCGATGGAGAAATCTTAAGAGGCTCGTTATCAATAGGTTTCCCCTTATGACGGAAAGTTTATTGCGTTTCCACGTAATTTTTGTAAATTGTAATCGATTGATTGTCCTCTAGCTAAAGGTGCTCACGTGTTTCCATTATCATGGGCCTTTTAAAGATAGCATGCTAATTCTAGTGGCAAACAAAACCGGGTGGCATGCCTTTTGCCCTAATTGTACAATTTTACAATCAAAATACGTGAAATTAAAAAGTTTCTCCTAGCGACTAGCTCTCAAGGGGGAAAATCCCAACAAGCAAACCTAACCATAGATTTTAGACTTCCAATTAGGTTTTGTTAAGATACAATTGAAAGTTCAAATTCGAGGTTATATTCAAAATTTTAAACTAATCAAAGGAAAATGTGCAAATGAAGCCATATTCTCCAATTTGATATGGATCTCTACAGGTTCACTCATATTATAAGGCATGTAGGAGCCAAGATGTAGGCAGATTACACGTTCCATTGTGCCGAGATGATAGGTACAGGTGGTCAGTCTTCCATTCATCTGACCGGAGTTGTGGATGACAAGGCAAGCAAAGGGGAACTAGACGAATAGAGACAATGATTCTTGAATGGACATCCATTACAAAAACATGGCATCTAATGTCGATGCATGTATAACTCATTGCAGTCTGTCGATTTAGTCGACCGAGAATTGGCGCCTTGGAGAAATGATGGGTCTCGTGTTTTTCTTATTTTTCCTCGTCGCGCCAAACAGAAGCGATATCTCACCAAATTTCCTAATCTTATACTGAAATGCTCTCGCCCAATAATTGAATTGGGAAGATAAGACCTAACTCGAGGAGCAAACCTAACTTAGCATATCGCATAACCACAGGAGGGATACACCCGACAGTTCCCAGAATTATTCTGTCAAGTAGACCGTGCCTTGTGCCTTTTGAACTTACAACCTACAAAGGAATTGAAGTTCTCTGCGATAGCTGGCGCTCATGGTATGGAACCAGAACCTAAACCAGCAAATATGATTCCTTTTTGCGTCGTTCGAACACGATTACATTCTGCACTTAGCACTTGAGAAAAATAAAAATTCCTCTTTATGTGATCCGATCGATTTCCATCCACTAGTTCAAGAACCCTCTACAATCTGCATAAAGACGTAGACAGCACTTGCGCCTCTACATTTCATTAAAAGAATATTACTTTTTTTTTTTTTTTGGTAAAGCAAAAATTTTTTTGGTAAAGCAAGAATATTACTATTTTCCTCTGTCCTATAACATATAAATAGCCTGAGGTGGGAAGCAAAGTCCACAAAACACTTTACAAATAGCTCATAACGAGTGTATAGTTTGAGAGTGTCTCTAGTGTCTGTAGACACCCCACCGTTCGTCCTAGGGTTTGTCGTCTGTTTTCGACAGCGCAAAAGCATGGGAGATAGATTGCGGCTTGCAATTGGAGTGCTGGGTACACTACTCTACATCTTTCCCTTTTATGTTTGTTCTTCTAAATTCAAAATCAGCAGCATAAACTGTTTGTAATCATCTATGGTTTATACAAATTTATCGAGTGTGCGCATGGTTGTTTCTATTGTTGCAGGAAATGCTGCTTCGTTGTTATTATATTCAGCTCCCATGTAATGTTTCCAGTGAACTCCGTGCTCCATCGTTGTTATTGTTGCAATCTATTCGTGAATTTCGTGTCATAAATAGATTGCAATTAACCTAATAATTGTATCATGCGTTGCAGATTGACTTTTGCAAGGGTTATAAAAAGGAAGAGCACGGAGGAGTTCTCTTGCGTTCCATACATCCTCACGCTCTGGAACTGCTTCCTTTACACTTGGTACGGGCTTCCGGTTGTGAGCTACCGATGGGAAAACTTTCCAGTCGTCACGGTCAACGGCGTCGGGATTCTTCTCGAGAGCATTTTCATTGCCATATACTTGTGGTTCACTTCCACGAAACAGAAGGTAAGCTGAGTCCATTTAGTTTTGCTGCCATCCGCTCATTTAAATTAGCTCAGCGGCGGACAATTTTTTCAATATGCAAAAACACAGTATTTTAGCTTATTGTTCCGGTGTGCCAATGCACCAGGTGATTTAATTTTTCTGATCTTTGACATGTATATTTACAGATAAAGGTGGCTGCAATGGCGCTGGGAGTGCTCACCTTTTTCATTATCATTGCCATTGTATCGACTTTTATATTTCATGATCACCATCACCGTAAAGTATTTGTCGGCAGTATAGGGCTTGTGGCCTCAGTCGCGATGTATGGATCTCCACTGGTTGTTGTTGTAAGTCCACTTTTTCCCTGTCTTCGTGCATATATTATAAGTAGTAGTAGACCAATACAAAGACGGGAAAGCTGAGTAATTAAAGCGACCAACTTGTTTTTCTTCTGTCAATACTTGTCAACAACTTATCTCTAATGTGCGTAAGTTGATAAACAGTTTCATCCCCAATCACACAGGTCATTTCAAAGTTATATTACTAGTTAAAAACCAATATAAGTCCCAGTATTTATCATATCTACCATGAACTCATTCGATCGGGTGCGACATGCATAGCAATAAGCAAGATTTGTGGACTTTCGTAAGCTACTTAAAGGTCCTGGCTCTGATAGACTTATTAATGATCTGTGTATGAATTTTTGCGAAAGAGAGGCTGACGACCAGTTAGAGGTGGGCAATAAGTTGGCTCATTTATCAACACGAGTTCTTCATTTTCGCTTCTCAGTATCTAATAGTTAATTAGGCACCGGTGGTCAACAAACTATTTCGCATCATCCATGCAGCATATCCGTGTATGCTAATATCAAGTCCGTGGCAAGCATCTTGTAATGGTTCTTATCCGCTTCCGCTTTGCAGAAACAAGTGATAAAGACGAAGAGCGTGGAATTTATGCCCTTCTACTTGTCGCTGTTCACATTCATCGCTAGTTCCCTTTGGTTGGCCTATGGACTACTGAGCCACGATATCTTCCTCGCGGTTTGTACAACTATAAATCCGTCTTCATGTTATCTTAAAACATACCCATGTAGACTCATTCCAAGAATGGTGCGATAGATAGAGTCATTCATACTAAAAACATGTGTATTTTCCCGGGGCTCGAGGGAGGTCCGACTGAATTCTATAATGGGACTGACATTTTCTCAAACCGTATTTGACAGTCGCCTAATCTGGTGGGGAGTCCTATGGGGGTGCTGCAACTGATACTCTACTACAAGTACAGGCAAAGAGGAGTCGTGGAAGGACCGAGCAAGTGGGATTTGGAAGGCAATGGCGATCGCGACAAGTCCAAACAGCTGCAGCTAGCGGTTAATGATCGTGTCACCGATCCAAAATGTTCATCTTGATCCCTCTTGTAATCCTATCATCTGCCGGCTGATCAACGAAGTTCCAACGCCGCTCATGCTGAAAATTTTCAACTCAGCTTCGCACAATCTAGATAAATAAAGAACAAAACAATTGAACTGTGTTAGTTATATGCCCTAAAACAACCATGTAATAGTTACATGTTAGGGATTTCAATTGTGTTGTCAAATTAATGGTAAAGATGTATTCATTCATTTGTCAAATTATCTATATGAATGATTCCATAAGATCAATTGTGACTAGACTTATTCTTGAGATGTTAAGAATATATGTGACGGGTTCACGGTTAGACTAAATCTTTAAACCGTTCCCTGTTAATGGATCATTGAGTGGATATTAATGATCCTATTGAGACCAGTGTGTTCTTAGCTTCACCATTAAGTATTGGATACTTAAGGTAATGATGAGTCACGAGCCATTAAGTATTATGATACTTGAGTTAAACTACAGGTACTTGTAGTAGACAAATTCACTAAACGTGACACACATAGAACGATTGGTAACATGGAAGCTTTTAGCAAGGTCAATGACCAATCGTTCATGCTCTAGTCTTGTGTAAATAATCCTTAGACCTGAGGCATGGTGTTAACTTGCGTGTTGAACGGCTATGGTTCACATGTACACATATTGGCAGCTCATTGATCCGTCTCTGTACCTGATGGTCATAGCCCGTTCACATACGAAGTTACACGTGTGCGCAACATGGAATATGTCTCCTTGTTACATGCAATGTATAGTAATGATGTCCTATGTGATCTAATTGTGACACTACATTGAAATCCTCGGCTGAGGTTGTAACCGAGAATGAATTGTTTATCTCTCGTATAAAATGCAGGTCAATTAGGTTTGTGCATATGATCAAATTGGTGACTTGACAAATATTCCATAGTCTTTGTTTAATTGGGACATAGTGAGACAGAGGGATTGAATTACACTGTAACTAAAGTTAACAAGTTCATTATGTTCTTAAAACATTCACACTGTCTGGGTAGCCATGACATATTACTATATGTCAATCATGGCTTATAGGACCTAGAGATTGATCGAGACAATCAATTATCTTGGGACTATTAATGTGTTAGTACAAGTTTTATTGTTAGCTCAATGATGAACCTAGAGATGTTACTTTTACCAAAAAAACCTAGAGATGTTACACATCATAACCAATTTATTTGATCGGACATAGCCCATTCACAAGAGCTGCTCTCTTGTTCACCCAGCTTTCGGAGGAAGTAGTCAATAACTTATTTGAGAAGTTATAGACTAGCTTATGGTGGAAGTAGTCAATAACTTCTTTGAGAGGTTAAAGACTAGAATGTTGACTCCACCAGGACATTATATATAGAGAGCAAAGAGAAGGTGAGTGGGTTAAGTAAGAAAAGGAGAGAAAGAGAGAGAGAACTACATGGTTAGCAAACTGTTGCTAATCACGTGCAGAGGATTGTCTCCACGAGATTGCTAACACAATTATAATGGCGATTACATGCGAGCTCTTTTTTGTTCGAAGTGCATTGGTTGTGTGTCTGAACTAGAGACTCGACGTTTGTGGGGCTCGAACTGAAGAACATTTGAATCAAGTTGTTTAAAGACCGCTTAGAGAGGTAATCCGTATAATCCCCTTCGATATTCTAATTTTTTTATAAAACGTACAAACAGCGCCTTTGGAGATACATATATAGTATAATTTTATCTTTGTTTTCGCTGTGTTTATGTTTATTTAGCCTATACATGTTCCATAAAACCCCCGCACTCTGCACGATTGGTCATCCGAGAGAGAGAGAAAGAGAGAGAGAGAGAGTTTTTGAGGAATTGACTTGAAGCCGGCAGAGGAAACTTCCCATTATTGGCTGATTTTACATGAAGACAAGACAGTTCACTATGTTTCCATTTTGTCGTGACAGAGAACCCAGTTCCCCTGAAATCATCCGTGAGGTAGGTATCAATTCCATGACATTTGCAAATGGAACTTATACGTGGAGAATCAATTCACAAAATCCATTTTGCTGGGAATAAACGCTGAGGGTAGTGGATCTTGCTGTTAAAATCTAATACAAGTTGATGAAATCAAAGAAAAGAAAATCACAAGAAATCTATGTGATTCGGTTGAAATGTCGATTCTTACTCCACTAAAAAAGCCGGCCATAAAGAATTCACTAATT
The DNA here is from genome assembly GCA_014182575.1 of Eucalyptus decipiens. Lineage (NCBI taxonomy): Eukaryota > Viridiplantae > Streptophyta > Magnoliopsida > Myrtales > Myrtaceae > Eucalyptus > Eucalyptus decipiens. The sequence goes on along the minus strand of CM024609.1, from coordinate 28,394,255 downwards.
CATCGCATAATTACAAAGTCATGATCACTTACTCTAATGTTTTTAAGTACTAAATTACATCCAAATCCAGAGTGTTTCACCTTGTCTAAACACTCGCACTTTCAGCATGATTAGCGATCTCCATTGGATGTACTTGCGCAGATCATCGGGGGAAGTCTGCGAAGAAGTTCTGGGTATTGAAACGGCTCTTGGACTTTCATGTGCGAGTACAAAACCACTTGAAATTACTCCCGGATGTAGCTGCACGAATGACGCAGGCACGGGCCAGAAGTCACGGCAAACATCTCTGCACAGAAGGCCCTTCGAAGACAAAATAAGCCAGTGGAAGACTGTATATACAAGTTTTAGGATAGCGTGGAAGTGACCTAACTCCAACTAGGAAACTAATTTCCCTGGAATATCTGATGTGCACATGGAGTCCTAATTCAGTCGAAACACCAAATCAATCATCAAAGTCCAACTTGGATTTTCCCTAGTTAATTTATATCTTCGGCTTCAATTTGCATTGAAACTTAGCTTGAAAATTTCATAATAAGTATAATATTTTCGAGGAAAAAAGTTAATTTTCATTTATTTAGGACGCGTTTGGTAACGATTTTGTTTCCGAGAACAGATTCTGACCAGAAATGATTATTTTTTATTCTATTCCCGGGAATAATTTCTAAGCATTTTAAGCCATTTGGTAACTTTCCAAAATTTTTTATTCTGAAATAGAATTGCGTTTGGTACCGTGCTCATTGATTCTATTACAAATTCAATTTCTTTTAATTTTTAAATATTTTTTCTTTTTTCTTTTTCTCTTCTTTTTCCTTTTCTTTTTTCTTTTTTTCTTTTCTTTTTCCTTTCTCTCTCATGTTCTTCTTCTTCCAGTGGCCGATCGCCGATCCGGCAACCGGCCAAACGAGGGCCGGCAACCTCACTAGAGAGTTGCCGGCCCTCATCTGCCAAGCCTCTCCGGCAGCTAGACAGGGCTTGCCTAGCCTCGCTGGTGGCCAGGCCGGCCTCATAGGAGCTGGGTGAGGCTCGCCCGGCCACCGACGAGGTTGGGCGAGCCTCGCTCGCCCGGCCGCCCGGTGGCCGGACGGCCTTGCCGAGGTTGGGCGAGGCTCGCCTAGCCACCGGTGGGACTAAGCGAGCCTCGCCGAGGCTGAGCGAGGCCCGCCTGGCCATCGGTGAGGCTTGGCCTCTCTAGTCGCAAGGCTTGCCTAGCCTCGCCCCGCCCTCCGGCAAGCTCGCAAGTGGCCAGGCGAGCCTCCAGCGAGCTCGCCGATGGCTGGGCTTGCCTCCGACGAGCTCACCGGACCAATTGTCGGCGACTAGCGGCGACCGCAGCAACCGGTGGTGACCAGCGACGACGGTGGCGGACGGCAATCACGAGATGGCGGTCGATGAAGAAGAAGAAAAGATAAGAAGAAGAAGAAGAAGAAGAAGAAGAAGAAGAAGAAGAAGAAGAGAAAATGGAAGAAGAAGAATTGGTTTTGATTCTTAGATTTGTTCCTGGGACAAAAATCAATTTTTTTTTATTCTTGATTCTATTTTTTTTTTTATTCTTAATTCTGTTCCAAATCTACTTCCGGGAACAAAAAAATAGAAATTTGTTTTCATGAACAAAAATTTTACCAAACGCAATTATGTTCCCAAACTAATCCCGAGAACAAAAGATCATAATCGGGCATTATTTGGATCAAGGGAAAAATGATTTAGTTCTTACTTGAAGGGTAAGTTGTTTACCCCTCAATCTAAACTTGTTAATTTTCCAGTCCATGAAAAACATTTTTCATAAATCTATTAGTTTTGTGTTGTCTAGACACTAGAAAGCCGAAAACCAATTTCCCTAAAAATGGTTTTTCTTTAATCAAACAAACTCTTGGTTGTGTTTAGGGGTGTGCAAAACGGATTGTTGGAACCGAGAATTGTCCAAACTAGCCAATTAGGTTCGATTCTTGAGAGTATATGTCCAGTTCCCGATTCCTAAAAGTGGAACCGATGTCCCGGCAGTTTGGTTCATGGTTCCAAGGGGGACGGATTGGACTTACTAAATATACTTTTTTATATTATTATTCCTTCCAAAAAAATTAGTAAAATTAACTATCTCAGTTCGGCTCCAACTAGTGGGAAAAAATAATGTGAAAAAAATAGTGGAAAAAAACAAGTGATTAGTTCCATTTGATCAAATTAGAATCGGTCGAACTAATAGTAAAGTCCATTTCCTAGTTTGTTCCCTAGTTCCGATTTTTGGAAACCGCGAACTGATCACCCCTAATTGCATTTAAATTGCAAAAAATAAATGATTTGGAAGATAGTTTTCTAAGAATGATCACTTGTATTGTTTATAAATATAAATGCATGAAAAATATTTTAATCATCCACAAAAATATTTAGATATAAATTCTTGTCAATAATGACAACATTTTCTTTTAACTTACTATTTCAAGAGATATAAGTACTCATTTTAAAGAATTTTTCTTTTCCAAATCATTCATTTTTTGCGAAATAAACATACTCTTAAGAGACCAAGTCAGTGAAGTCACATGCATTCAGGTTATTCAGTTTCACTTGGTCGGCTATTGCACATGCTTGTCTAAATCGGGTTTCACAACAATGGGTCCAAACTCAACACATGATTCCAACACATTTCAATGAAGAAAATTTATAGTTCTTCATATCGTGCAAATTCTTATGTGTAAAGTGAAAGAATTTTGAATACTGAACGTTGTCAATTTGTCGGGATTTTTTTTTGTCAATTTTGAGCAAGAAAAAAGGTAATAATAGAGCTCAATTTCCCCCATTTACCAATCCGTGACCATAAAAGAATTGGAAAAATAATTCAAAAAATTTTAAGCATATCACATTTTTGCTAATTTAATTCTAAACTTCTTAATTATATTATTAAGTGTTAAATATTTTCACATTTTGCCAATTAAGTATGTAACACGCTCTATTCCGACCTTGTAAGGATCAGTCATAAGATCCTAAATGGATCGACCATGGACCATTGGTCATGAGATTGATCGGTTTAATTAGTAAGGAATCAAGGATTGGTCATGGTCCAACCGACCAATTAGTCACAAACTGGTTGAGGTGTTGGCCGTGAATTACCTACCGACCATAGTGGTGGGATAGGATCACCAGCTCATAAGATGACTTTTTGATCATAAGAATTGATCATGAGATGATTTTGGATCGGTGGATGGTCATTGGTTGATCCGATTGGTCATAGTGCTCGGCCATGGGTGATTCCGCCCGGCTATGCATCGATATATGGATGATCCAACTCAATCAAATGTGATCGTCTTCCAACCAAAAATGCATCATTCCCTAGTTAAATCTTAGTGATTAAAAAAGAATCTTGAATTGGTGATGTTCGATCATAGATCGATAATGCATCGACCGTGAACCATACGGATGAATCGAGTGCCGATCAGAATGAGCTTAGGGATAGGCCCGGCTATTTTGTCACTAATTTTAAGGTCCATGAGTGCCTTGGTTTAGTGTTAGGCCATGAATAGCCTTAAGATTGGCCTTGAACCGATCGAAAGACAACCGACCCTCTAGGCCAACCGTCCAAGGGAACGATTTGGCCAAGCGTGGGGCACAATGGCCAAACCTCATGTGTATGTGATTCAATTTTTTGAGGTTTACCTAACGATCCATTTTCCAGCCCCTAAACCAACTTAGATGATGGAATTCTCCAAACTGCCTTCTTGAGGAAGAAAAAGACAAATTAGAGAACACTCTATAACACCATCATTAAATGAAGGGAGTGATGTCCTTTGACTTTTCAAAAGTTATGATGAAGTTAAAAATATCCTTGATGGGTAAGAAAATGATGGCGCACATGTGGCCCAATAGGAAAGTGACACTTAAAGTCCCCATTAATGACCTAAGAGACCTAAGCGCCGAGTTGGCAATCTTGATAGCCTTATCTTCAAACTTCATTAAATGCTCATTAAATGAGGGATACAAGTGGTTTAGTGAAAGGAAGAAAAGCATGCCATCATCAATGATGCTTATGAGCTAGATTGCCAATCGAAATCTTCTTGCCGTCCAACTCATTCTTTAGGTGCAATCATTGGATTAATAGACTTGCCACCTAAGAACTATAGGTGAGTCACTTAGAAAATTTAAAATGAACCATTTGGCTCGGTAATAATGGCGCCAAGTAGTATAAATAGGAGGACTTCTTCTCATTTTTCACCTTGCCATCCACTTTCCCCTTCTTCCTCCTCCTCTTGAACGCTTCCTCCTCCTTACATCTCTCTCTCTCTCTCTCTCTCTCTCTCTCTCTCTCTCTCTCTCTCGGCCTTGCTCACTCACCGCCTCACAAGACGGTCCTCTCTTGGTAAAGTCACTTATAATTTATCGAGGTTCATCGAAAGTAAGTAGAATTTCTAACCCTTAGCTAGGGCGATATGCTACATCATCGAGTTTTAGTCATGTGCTTGTGGGTAGTCGTTTATATGTCACGGATCCATTTTGTATGGTGTGCTCATGTGTGGGTTAAGATGGAAGATAATAAATTGGCTGATGCGACATATGATATGCGATCACTAAATGAAAGAGGAAGGATGTCATCACATAGCGTTGGTGGTGATGCCTCATTCATGAGAACAGGATGCCTGGGTTGAGCCCGAATGCCTCAGGTGAGCTAGCCTTTGGGATGCCCTAGTTGAGCCAAGCTGTCTAGCTTGAAGTTGGATGCCTCGGTTAAATCAGGATGCCTTAGTTGAGCGGAGATGTATGTTAATTAACCTTTTATGCATACAAGAATATTTAGTACTACTTGACTCGATGTGTTCATGGATAACCCAAAGGTAAGCATGCATGAAAGTTACGCCAAATGTATACATATGTGTGGTTGAGGTGAAGCAGTAATATTGCTATCGATCTGCCATTGATATTGTAATACGAGTACTATTCATGCTAGATTTGATGACGAGTTGTCATCTTAGTAGAGGATTAGAGGTTTTACTTACTAAGTCCATAACTCACCCCGTTGTTTCTTAGAATTATAGGCATAGAGAAGTTGCAGTCTCACTAGAGGAGCTAAGGTTTACCCCGGCCTTTTGAGCATTGAAGATGTAGTTGTAGTAAAATATAATGGCCCGTGATAGAAAGGCTTGTAAATGTGATTGATGTAATTGTATGTTTGTAAATGATTGTTTTCCTAGCTGCTTGTTGTTATACAGGTATTGATTGTAACATTTCCACATGTGTTTAATGAAAAGATAAAAATAAATGGGACGACAAAAATAACCCTTGCTGCTCATGACCTTAAGGATGGAGTCGAGGTCGTGACATTTTTTGGTATCAAAGCCAAATTATTACCTGGAATGATAAGGTGCGCTAGGAGTCATGTAATAGTTAGTTAGTGTTGACACCTCTTTTTACACAAAAAACAAAAAAGGACGCAAGAGGGGGCGGGTCGGGCTGAATCTGGCCTTAGCCCAACCCATTCCTCCTCCTTTCCTCTCTATCTCGTGCTACAACCCGACCCAACCTCACTCTCACCTTAGCTCGGCCCATGCTAGCCTTCTCCCTCCTCTAGCCATCCTCGTGCGCAGAGGACCTACAAAAAAGGAAAAAGCAGCAACAACAAGGGACATTGGGCAGAGCGAAGAAGATAAGGGAGAGCAGAGCAGGAATGCAGGGGGAGGGAACCCGGGGGCAGACGGCACCTCCGAGGGTGGAGAACCAAGAGAACAGAGAGAAGGTGGAGGACCGAGGGGGAGAGGAATCGAAGAGGAGGGGAGCGAAACTAGAGAAAGGGGGAGAGAAGCGGGGCTTATGGAGATCAGCCAAGGAGTAAAGAGTCCCCGGGACGCCTTACCACTGCCGGAGAGTTGCCCGTCCATTGCCAATCACCGTCATTTCCGTTGGAACCAAGGTAGGAATTTCATCGAGCATTTGGTGTGCATCTTCTAACCGAGCTGATCGGAGTTCATCCTGACCAACTCGGGCGAGCTTCGGCCCCCGTTTGTCCCTCATCACATTTTGTGGTGTACCAGTTCGCTTTGCTAGCTCTCTAGGTTCGTGCTCAGGCGTCGGCCAAGCCAAAAGCCCCTAGGTTTGCTAGTGCGTCCCACCTGCTCGCTAAAATGTCTGACTGAAAATCCAAAAGGAATAGAAACTCTACAAGATTAGTAAGCCACCGGGACGAGCACCGCCACCTAGCCGAAGGACGAGCAGTTTGTTCCACCCATCCAAGATGGCGCCGACACCCCTTGCCGGAGAACCTCCCAGGCGCACATTGTCCCAGCCTCCCCCCTGGTCGCGTCTGAGGCTGTAGGTCGAGCTGATCTGGCCCACTTGGCCTTTTTTGCATGGGCTCGCAGGGGAGCCCTTTTGCAAGAGGATTGGGCCTTCTGTTTAGGCTCAATCCAAACCAAGTAAAGGCCTAACTAAGGTTGGTCGAGCCTGGTCATTCGGGCGCGCTGATCAACCCACCCTGACTAGGCCGAATCGAGGCGGGTTTGACCAACCCGCCCCGACCGGGTCAAGCCCGGGTTGGGTCAAACCGGACTCGACCCAACCAGGGTGAAAATAATAATAAAATATTATTATTTTTTAATTTTAGAAAAAACTAAAAAAAAAAAAAATTATTATTTTTTAATTTTTTAAAAACTAAAAACTAAAAATATAAAATATAAATATAAATTATTTTTTTAAAAAATTTAAAAAAAATTAAAAAATTCGAAAATTAAAAAATGCAAGGTTTGATTAGGACTTGCCATGTCTTGCCTTCTTAGTGTAATTAGGTTTTTATTTGCTCATATATTGATTATATCGCATGTTTAATTTGTATATTTGATTATATTTAATTGCACTTGCTCCATTTTACTACAATTAGATCTTGGTAGCTATAATTATCATTTTAATAATTGTGCACATGTATGATCACCTCACATGTTAGTAGATAGGTGTAAAATCAATCCAAACTGCCTAACAAAAATATTTTCTTTTAAAATGAACAAGATTAGGTACCGAAAGGACGCTAATTGGTCAATTAGTATAATCAAGTCCTTGACCCTAGATTCTCTGGTTGCGTAGGAAGTGAGGTACACTTCCATACCTCACTTGATTTATAGCCGACCCCAATAGGCTAGTGGTGACTCTTTATTGCGAAATTCTTAAGAATACCTCAATGTCGCACGAGGTATGGGCTTGGGAGAGCCTAAGCCTAATCATGGACCATAGGCCCATCTTTTAGGCAATACCCCTAAACTTGTCCCATTCCCCCCAAGGGGTAAGTCACGACAGCTAGGAAAACACTTGTGCATGTAATGTGTTGTTGATTGATGTTTCCAACGGTAGTTCATAACTACTAACCCCTTTATTGTGTTGAAGAAAAGCTTCCCTAGAATTCCTGTAGCCGCAACATGAGTGCTTAGGACTAGGTGGCCACAAGAGAAAAGTCAACTTGGGGCCAAGCGAGTTCCAAAGGAAAGTCAAAAGAGGATTTCCGACTAAATGGAATTCTACAAGCTCTTGAGACCATTTGAAGTATAATGGGGCAACAAGCACAACACCAAGTGGCTTCTGCTTCTTGGAATGCCTCTGTGGCTGGAAACGAAAGAGCAAATGACGAACATCCTATGCAAGGACTGGTGGAGTAGTTCCTAAATCTACGACCCTCGAGGTTTGCTGGGACGGGAGATCTTGAAAAAGCCAAATCATGGGTCAATAAGTTAAAAAAGATATTCACACTTTTAAAATGTTTTAATGAAAATAATGTGACCTTGGCGGTGTACCGGTAATGCCAGTCATTGGTGGAAGGCAACGCAAGAAATGATGTTCCCTATTGATACTGATGTAACTTGGAATGCGTTTATTGAGACGTTCAATGGAAAATAATTTTCTAAATGTGCTCGTGACAAGAAGATGGCCAAATTTCTGCACTTGCAGTAACGAAATATGACGGTGGATCAGTATGAGGCCAAATTTATTGAATTATCGAGATATGCTCCCCAATTGATCGAGCTATAAGATTCAAAGATGGTCTTAGGCCTAACCTTTGAAGTCAGCTGGTGCCCTTGAACCTTAAAGATTATAATGAATTGCAGAGCAGGCTCAGTGGATTGAGAAGAATTTGCAAGAACGTATTATTGCATCAAATTTCCAAGGGAGACCTTCTCATTTGGCCTTCCATCCTAACCAACGATAAGGCAAAATATTCACATTGGGAGGAAACCGCATGTTAAAAAAATATAATAAGCAGAAGGCGAGTGTGGTGTTGTCTAGAGTATGCTATAATTGTGGAAAATGACATGATAATGCTCCATGCTTGACTCAAACAAGAGCTTGTTTCAGTTGTGGTCAGTAATGCCACATTATTAGAGATTGCCCATAGTGGCAGCAAATGATGCCGTTGTAGTAGCCGTAAACGATGTTGCAAAATGAAGCACCACAATACGACAATTTCCAAGGCCTGCCAGTGTATGGAAAGGTTTATGTGGTCACTCGGGAGGAAATGGAAAACTCCAATACTATTGTTACAAAATGAAGTACTATTCATCATAGAATGTAAAAAGTGTAAGAATATTATAAATAAATAAGAGGAAGCAACTGATCTAGTTGTGTAAACCATGTACGACACTGACATCATTATAAGAATAGACTATCTTTAAGGAATGCCTTAATTTATCCAAGTGCGCAGCGAAAGCATGATCGAGCTAGAAATATTACTGAGAATTAAGGTGCTACAACTGATAGATGGTTAAATCGAGAGAACCATCCAAACGTTGGAAGACATGTTATAAGCTTGTGTTATCAACTTCAAGAGAAGTAGGGATGAGCACCCACATCTCGTCAAGTTCGACTATGATAGTAGTTTCCAACAGAGCATTTGCATGGCTCCATTTGAGGCATTGTATGATCGAGCTTGCAGTATTGTAGTCTACAAGGTTGGGGAAATGAAGCTTACTGGTTCTGAGTTAGTGCAACTGACTACCGAGGCAGTACAGGTAATTAGAAATAGACTTAAAGCCGCCCAAAATAGGCAAAAGAGTTATGTAGACAAGAGACGAAAGCCTCTAGAATTCCAAGTAGGAGACCATGTATTCCTCAAGATATCTTTATTGAAAGGTATGTCTCATTTGGTGAGAAAGGTAAGTTAAGTCCACGGTACATAGGACCCTTTGAAATCCTAGAAAGGATAGGGAATATGGTCTATCGTTAGCATTGCCACCGAAAACTTGCTCAAATACACAATGTATTTCATGTGTCTATGCTAAGAAAGTATGAGTCAGATTCGGCATGTGTGCTCAACTTCGAAGAGATCAAAGTAGACAACCAAGGGTCGTATATTAAGGAGCCAATGCAGATCGTGGACAAACACGAGCAAGTAATCAAAAATAGAATCATTCCTTTAGTCAAGGTCCTATGGAAACACCATGGAACAGAAGAGGCTACCTAGGAAAGTGAAGAAATCATGAGGCACAAGTATCCATACCTTTTTGAGTGCCTAGGTACGTCGTAAAATTTCAAGGAAGAAATTTTTAAAGAGGGGGAGAATTGTCACACCCTCAATTCCAACCTTGTAAAGATCGGCCATAAGGTCTTAAATGGATTGACCATGGGCCATTGGCCATGGGATCGATCAATTCAATAGGTAAGGAATCAAGGATCAGTCATGGTCCGACCGATTGACCTACAAACCGGCCACAAACTGGTCGAGGTGTTGGCCATGAATTATCTACTAACCATATTGTTGCGATAGGATCACCAGCTTAGAAGATTACTTTTTTATCATGAGGATTGGTCACGGGATGATTTTGGATCTACAAATGATCATAGGTTAATCCGACCAGTCATAGTGCCTGGCCATGGGTGATTCTACCTAGCTATGCACTAATACACGGACGATCCGATTCGATCAAATGTAATTATCTTCCAGCCAAAAATGCATCATTCCCTATTTAATTCTTAGTTATCAGAAATCTTGAATTGGTGATGTTCGATCATAGATCAATAACGCACCAACTATGAACTATACGAATGGATTTGGTGCTAATCAGAATGAGCTCAGAGATAGACGCGGCTATTCCATCACTAATTCTAAGGTCCATGAGTACCTTGACTTAATATTAGGCCATGGATAGCCTTAAGATTGGTCTTGAACCGATCAAAGGACAACCAACCCTTTAGGCCAACCAACCGTCCAAGAGAACAATTTGGCCGAGCGTGGGGCGCAATGCCTGAATCTCAAGTGTGTGTGATTCAGTTTTTCGAGGTTTACCTAATGATCCCTTTTTCCAACCCCGAAACCAACTTAGACGATGGAATTCTCCAGACCACCCTCTTGAGGAAGAAAATGACAAATTAGAGAACACTTTGAAACACCCTCATTAAATGAAATGGGTGATATGTCATTTGACTTTTCAAAAGTTATGATGAAGTTAAAAATATTCTTGATGGGCAAGAAAAGGATGGCACACATGTGGCCCAATCGGAAAGCGATACCTAAAGCCCTCATTAATAACCTAAGAGACTTAGGCACCGCCGAGTTAGCAATCTTGATAGCCAAATCTTCAAACTTCATTAAATGCTCATTAAATGAGTGATACAAGTGGTCCAATGAAATGGCAAAAAGCGGGCCATTATTGATGACACCTAAGCTAGATTGGCAAGCGAGATCTTCTACCAACCCATTCTTTGGGTGCAATCATTGGACAAATAGACTTGCCACCTAGGAACCATAGGTGGGCCACTTCGAAAATTTAGAATGGACCGTTTGGCTTGGTAATGATGGTGCCAAGTAATATAATAGGAGAACTTCTCCTCATTTTTCGCCTTGCCATCCACTTTCCCCTTCTTCCTCCTTCTCTTGAACACCTCCTCCTCCTCCTCACACCTCTCTTTCCCGGTTGAGCCGGGATGCCTAGCTTGAAGCTAGATACCTCGGTTGAGCCGTAATGCCCTAGTTGAGCCAAGATGTATGTTAATGAACCTTTTATGCATGCAAGTATGTTTATTACTACTTGACTTGGTGTGTTCATGGATAACCCGAAGGTAAGCATGTATGGAAGTTACGTTGAAGGGATACATATGTGTGGTTGAGGTAAAGCAGTAATATTGCTATCAATTTGCCATCAATATTGTAATACGAGTACTATTCATGTTAGATTTGATAACATGTTGTCATCTTAGTAGAGGATTAGGAGTTTTACTTACTGAGTTCATGACTCACCCTGTTATTTTTCAAAATTATACTCATGGAAGAGTTGCAGTCTCGCTAGAGAAACTAAGGTTTACCCCAGCCTTTTGAGCATAGAAGATGTAATGGTAGTAAATATAACGGCCCGTGATAGAAGAGTTAATAAATGTAACTAATGTTTTTTACCATAAATAAATAAATAAATAAATAAATGTAACTAATGTAATTGTATGTTTGTAAATGGTTATTTTCCTGGTTGTTTGTTGTTGTTTGTAATACTTCCACATGTGCTTAATGAAAAGATAAAAAGAAACGGGACGGCAACATGCTTGGGACGTTGTGAAAATAACTCTTGTTGCTCGTGACCTTAGGGATAGAATCGGGGTCATGACAGAGTGTATCCAACCATTTTTATCTGAAAATTGCTGATGTGGACATCCGCCATCTTATGTGGTATAACTAACATCGGCATGAATAATTTATAATTATTTTAATATTTTTATTAATTTGTATTTTTCCTTTTTTTGTCTTTTATACTACTTTCCTTCTACACTTGTTTCTTTTTTCCTTTTCCATTATCTTTTTTTTTTTTACTCTTTTCATTTGGTCGGCCATCGCCAGGCCTTATCAATAGTTGATGAAGGTTGCTAGCAAGCGAGGACAATCCTTGCTAGCCCAAGCGAGGGCGACCTTCACTTAATTTGATGAGAGCGGTCCTCGCAAGGCCAGCACGAGTGTCCCTCACTTGAGGCTTGGGAGTTGGCCCATGCCTGAGGCCAACAACCTTCGCCGCCCGCCGACAAAGAAAAATGGAAAAAGGAAAAAGTAAAGAAGGAAAAGAGAAGAAAAGGGAAAAAAAAAGGAAAAAGATTATAATAAAATAATTAATTAATTAATTAATTAAAAAGAAATTATAATATTATAAAAAAATTATTCATGTCGCTGTTGATGTGCCATGTAGGACTGCTCGACCATTTATGTTAATGATTTTCGATTAATATTAAATATAATGATTCAATTGACAAAATATGAAAATATTTAAAAATTAATTGATATAAATAAAAAAAATTATAAATATGTGATGGGTTCGAGATTTTTCCGATGACTTTCCCTATAGGATGAGTGGATCCCTCCAGCCGGTGAGATGGGTGATCTTCCGGTGTGAAAAAGGCAAAGCACGTCCGAACGGAAAACACTACAACCTGTTTCACACTGATAACCGCCGTGAAAAGCTGCTGTTGTTTTGGCAAAATTGGGACTAGAACGACCTCACGCTGTTCCTTGTCCGCTCCTAGTCTTATTCACCTCCGCCGCATGTAGTGTTGTTCTTATATAAAATTACGATCTTGGTCCCATCGTCGGCACGGTCCTTGGAAAAAAAAAAAACTAGCCGTCCGCACCTGCGTAAAGCTTCGAGCAATTCCCTGTCGAGTTCGATCGAACTCCATCGATCCAAGCATAGGATCATGAGTGTGGCCCAGATCGCTTCCTTCGCCCGGTCGCGATGCCTGATCCCGACCCGTCGCTCGAATCGATGATTCGGGATCCAGGGATGCTCGCCTTGCTCGCGACGGTTCGGATTCGCGCTCGTTCCCCATCCTGTTCTGGGGTCGTCACCGATCGGCTCTCCCGGTGAGCGGCTGTCGGGGCTTTTCGAGTTTCTCCTCGTTTTGGGATCGAATTTCTTTTGGGTCTTCGAGTTACTGCGAAATCCCTTCCTGGGTTTTGCGTCTTTTCCCTTTTGTCTGATTGCTTTTGGGGGATCTTGTTCGGCTTGCGTTCTTTTGATTCCGATGATCCATCGTCGTGCGGGAAATACAGGTTGTAGCATTCCTGGCATCTGAATTGGTGTTGGCTTCTAGTCGCTCTGCTGAAAAATTCCGATACTGTCTCGTTAAACCTATCACTGAGCTCAAAAGGTCGTAGCTTGGGACCGGAATTCGGCTGAAAGATCTTACATTTGGTGAAAAAGCTGCAGCAAGGACGACCCTTTAATACGGTGCAATTTTTGTTCTGGTGGTTATTCTATTTCACTGCCGCCGGCGAAATCGTCTGTCCGCCCTGCATACATGGATGATCTCCCTGTTGAAGTGATTGGGAACATACTATCGCATCTCAAAGCTGCGAGAGATGTCGTGGTTGCTTCCATGACTTGCCAGAAATGGAGAGAGGCTTGGAAGAAGCACCTTCGAGCGCTCTCCTTTGATTCCAATGATTTGTCCACGTACCATGGTTTCAGCACGACCGAGCTGGAGATCATCATTACGCAGACCATATTCCAGACTCGAGGCCTGCGGTGTTTGTCCATCTCAATGGAGGATGCGGATGAGTTTTCGGCCGCCCCTGTGATCGCCTGGCTCATGTACACCAAGGAGACCTTGCGTGAGCTGTGTTATAACGTGAGGACACATCCGAACATCAATATTCTTGAGAGATGCGGAAGGCAGAAGCTCGAAGTGTTGAAGTTGGCTCATAATTCTATCACGGGTATTGAGCTGAGTTATCAGAAGTTTCCTCAATTGAAATCGCTCTCTTTGAGCTTTGTCAGCATCTCAGCCTTGGATTTGAGCCTCCTCCTTTCTATCTGTCCAAAGATCGAGTCACTAGCTCTTGTTAATCCAGATATCGCCATGTCAGATCCACAGGCGACTATGGAGTTAACAAGTCACTCGTTGAAAGAAATCCATGTGGAAGCGATAAGCTTGGATAAGTTTCTATTGGAGGCTGATAGCCTTCAGAGCTTGCACCTTCGAGATTGTAATCTTGAGGTTTTTGAGCTGATTGGGAAAGGGGCATTAAGAGTATTTAAGATGGATGATGTTAGTATTATACATCTCGATATTAGTGAAAGCATGGAAAATCTCGAGGTTGTGGATGTCGCAAACTTCACGGTCGAGTGGCTGAAATTTTACCAGATGATCTCCAAATCTTTGAAGTTGAGGACACTTCGTCTATGGGGTGTTGTACTGGATGAAGAAGTTGAAGCTATGGATTTGGAGACGATCTCTGTTTATTTTCCTCGGTTAAGCCACCTAGCTTTGAGTTACGATCTGGGGGATGGTGTTTTAACCCACTGTTTGCAGGGGTCGTCTAACTTGGAGAATGTGGTTGCCCTTGAACTTGGATGGACCATAATTAGCAATCGCTTCTCAGCATGGGTGGCGGAACTTCTCGAGAGATGCCCCAGATTGAAGAAATTGAAAATTTTCGTGGGTGTATCAGAGGCCAAAACAGAGAAAGAGCTCGGTATGCTGGGCAATTTCACCACGTCAATGATTCCTCTTATGAGAAAATATATGGAGGTAGAGGTTCAATTTGAGTTTGAATAGACGTTATGTGAAGATCAGTTTTGATTTTTCAGGTCTCAGTTAATTTCTGGTTGGTACAGGACCTCAGAAATATTGCAATCTTTTTTGTTTCTTCAGTCCTTTAGTGAACAAAGTTGCTATTTCTTTTGATGAGTTATATGCTGAGCAATATAGGATTGTGGTAATTCATTATGTTTGCCACTCATCCTCTTGCCCGGCCCCCATGGAAGTGCCCTTTTCAGTTTTCATTGGCTATGTGCTATTCTTGTGAGATCTGAAGTTTCGAGGACAATCTTCTCTGCATTTGTACTGTGGCCAGAACAAAGCTGTGTCGACAGCTTAGACCGTGCTATCATTGAAGAGATGGTTCCTGAGAGTTCAATTGTGGACCACCTCTAGTAACTTGACAACTAGCCGGATAGTCCCACCCTTCTTTGTTTTAAACCCCATGACCTGGAGATGGGTTTTTCAAAATGATTATCCTGTGCTAGTTGTTGTCAGCATCATACTACCAATTGCAGCGACGGCAGTGGTCCTGGATAGTTTCTGAGATTGTCTGGTTTGAAACATGTCAGACCATCCTTCACCAAAGGAAGACTGGAGAGACGATCAAGTGCTTGCATTGGTAAGATCTCACCTAGTGATAGGAGGCCTTTGACACTGGTGTTTCTGATGTATTAGGGCCTCCGATGGCCATGATTGTGGAATGTTGGGTTCAGCTGATTGGAGCATGGACGATCGCCAAGCGGTTATACGAATCTGTCATCACAATATGGAGCAGCTTCATAGAACTACCAGCGGATTTGATGGCTGGGATTGCAATTACCAACTACCTTTGAGCAGCGCTTGGCTGATGCTGCAAACTTGACATTAAACCTGAAGGCGACTGGGTTCCCGACCAACTCTCCTAGACTTTGGGACATCAGCTCTCCTTTGGAGTCGACATTGTCGGCTCCCAGGACTACATTTCATGGTAGATGTGCACGAGCCTGCGATTTTCTACTAAAATGAATGAGACAGGTCTGACTCTGAATGATTCAGGAGGCTATGATCTTTAAGTGTCTGAGAAAGAGCTAGCAAAGGCAATGTTGGGTGTTCTTCAAGTTCGAATCAGTCAATGCCATCACCATATAAGCTTGCAACGAGCCAGAAGCCCGAGTGCTTGCGAAGAAGGTAAAGAACAAATCTGTCCCGCAACTACATACATCTTTCTCTTTTCAAGAGTTTTAGAATATCTGTAACTCCTCTGCTTAAAGTTGGACCTTTTCGTGGGTTGATGAAAATGCTAAAAGTCATTCAATGTCTCTCGAGCTGTTCTTACATTCTTGCACCAGGCTTTCATATCAATTATGTTGAAATCCAAAAAGGCAATGCAAAGCACCTCCACACCCTTAAGAAAAGAAACAGAACAATATAACAAACCGGGACAGCGATTGGCACCGACGTCGGATTGGATTTTTTGGGGAATTGAATGAAAGTGAGAATTTGACTTGAGATGGCAATTAATAACCAATGATGTAATTCTCCTTTATCAGCATCTCAAAATTGCACTGTCAAATCCAGAACTTTTCATCTGCATATTTCTTTTACTAACAACTACTACACCAACATCAATTAGAAAATCATGCATACTCTCGGTTCATAACTAAGGCCAAAAGAAGAAAAAAAAGGGGAAGAGCGAAAAAAGAAAAACATTCTGTCGACACCTTCGACTGATACATCCTTATGATGACTGTACGGCCAAGTATTTCCACAGACCATGGGTTCCAACTTATCCTCTAGGCATCAGCTGACTATCCCGGTTGCGATCCTTCCCTCAACTCTTCAAGAGCTTTCCTGTTCAGATCCTCAATTTGCTGCAGAAATTTCACTCATCAGGAACACGGTAAGATCAGCCTTTTCAGTAAAAGAAGAGGCTAACAGAATAAGCAGAGATCGAATTCGAAAGAAATACCAATTCACTTCACAAGGGGGAACTCAGGTTCCTCCTGATCATCTTCGGTTTCTCCTTCGCTCTGTATGCCCTGGTTTGACTTTGAGCTTTCAACCTCAGCTCTTCCAGATACTGTGCAACAATCCTACCGACATGAGTGAACAAACGATCAAAAATAAAAGAAAAAATGATCATGCAAGAACTGACTCATATACAAGCAGTCCCCATCGTTTGGTTCCTTGAGGTCATTCTTCACATGTAAAGAAGACCAAAAACATTGTCCTACAGAAAATTGTGTGTTCTGCAGCAAATTAAAATCACAACATCAAGTACCTGCTGCTTTCTCTTCTTCTCAAGCTCCGCCTGTATAAAGCACGTGGAAAGAATGAACCAGAATTAGCTCCACATAGATCAATTCCCAATAGAAGCAAGTACCATAGATGCTGGCATTACCAGTGCCTGTTTAAGCTGGGCATTTTCTTCTTTCAACTGGTTTAACTCCGCCTCTAGTTCAACTGTATAAGCCTGCACAAGCATATAAGCAAGTGCCAGGGAGTACAAAGTCAGATCTTGACAATCACCAGGCAATATAGTGTGTGAATGTATGCCAGGTGATGCAGTAGCCAAACAATCAACGACCAGAGTCACCACATTGAACCCCCAACTATGCATTTGGCACACGCATTTCCATTCTGAAACAACCTCTCGGTTTGTGATTCCTTTACCAAAATGGAGACGATTTTAGATCAATTCTAACTTCTTGATTTTTGAACTCAAACCAGCCAAAGTCCAATAACGGGTACATCAATGGATGATCAAATGAGATAACCATTCTGTTAACCTTTCATGATTCCTTATTCAGGTATCAAACCATACACTTCGCAACACAAAATCTTCTGAAATACTATTGAAGCAAGCGCTTGTCTACTTGCCAACTTGCCAACTACAAATCCTGATACTAGCATCAAGAGCATCAAATACATATAATTTAGAACTAGTCAATATTAATCATCACTTTGTTTCATTCTTCTGTGTAAGGTTGTAGCACACTATATGAAGTTTAGAAACTAAATCATTGTAGCTGATGCATTCACTTCTTTATTTTGAGGCAGTACCCAAACTGTAAAGGAGATGTTATGAATGAAGGACAGGAAACAGCACAATGAACAGAGCACTTCAAATTGATAGAGCACTTGTACCTGTTTCCTGGCTCTAGATCTCGCAGCCGATTCTCTATTCTTTATCATCCTCCTCTGTCTCCTCTCCACCACTTTATCCACTGGACCGTCAATTATCCTCTTCCTTCCTCCTCTAGCTCCCCCCATATCCATCCCAAATTGCCCTCCAGAATTCTCAACCGGTGCGCCACACATCCCATCTGAAGACACTGGACTCACCGGCAGTCCCATCCCCATTGCCTGACCTGCCCCATACGCACCGCCACCACTTCCGTTCCCCACCCTCTGACCATAACTTACTGGCATTGGTGCTGGCGCATATCCACCATTCCTTTTCCCATTTGCCTGATACACTGATGGCTCTCCAATTGCAGCAGCCATTGGCTGGTATGGTACTGCATTAGCAGCGGGTCCACCCATTCCCATTATGGGCCTGGGGACGAAACCGGGTCCAATTGACAGGTTGTTCGGGTACATCCCGAATGGCTGCTCCGGTTGCTGAGTTGGCTGCGGATGCGGCATGTGCTGTTCCCTAACCACCCCTGCCTTTATCAGGAAATCCTCCAACGTCATCTCTCCAAAAGTCGGCTGGCGAGGGGTGTCCTCGGGATTCTGCACGTTGTTGCTTTGCCGCTGGCTCTGCTGGCCCTTGTGGATCTCGGACCACACCTCGTCCACCGTCTTCCGGCACAGCGGAGCCGGTAAAGTGAGTGAGCCTTGGTGGGGTAGGCTCTGCTGCTTGGCTATGCCTTTGCTGGTGGATGTGTCACCCAGGGTGGACGTGTCACCCAGGGACACATGTTGATCCGCGATCTCTGTGCCATTGTTGGTGATGTTATTGTTGCCGGAGGTGTTTATGGCTTGGTTTTCTTCGGCATTCCAGATGCTGGTGAGGAATTCATCCATGTTCATGGAGCCAAAATTCTTGCCACTCTCGCAGAGTGCGTGCTGGAACTCATCAAGGGTCAATGAGTAAATTGAGGATTGCCTTCCGAGGGTTGAGAATGGGTGGCTCTTGGGCTGTTGATCGATTTGTAATTGGGACTCTACCTCTTCCGGGCGAATGATTTCGGACTCTGAAACCACCATCTTGCGATCTGAATTGGATTTCCTTTTCTACCTGCATAATAAAGAAAAAGCATATGGAAAAATAAGGCAGATTCTTAAATTTATTGATTGATAATGAATGGTAAATGAATGACAGACAAGAGTTTGTCTAAAGAGGTAAGTATTGCTGAGAAGGGAGACATGATTCCGGAATAACCGAGATCTTTCGAGGTTTGTCAGGTAATTTAACTCTACCAATTAATTCAGCAAAGAGACAGATCAGTATCAGAGAAATTTGAGCTCGTTTTCTAACTCAAACAGAAGCATAAATGCATCAGTAACTCGATTCATCGTATTAGACTGGACTATTCACATTTCAAGAAACAGTCAGGATCATGTGGGATTAAAAGAAATCACATGTTATGACACTTCCGCACTTTCTTGAGTTCTCTTAAAGACACAATTCCCGGAGCGAGTCTTTACTTAGTACTAACAGAAAGTTCCTAGCTGCACAAATTACCAATATTTGGGTCGACTGGGTCCTAGTAACCGTCGAAATCCTATTCAAATTTAATATAGCACCAGATACTCCTTCTTAACATTTGCAGGATTCCCTCATTGTAATTTAAGTACTCAGAATGATGAAAACTCAAACGGAGTAAGGTTATCTGTAAAAGTCATATATATTCAAAAGGAATGAAAAGGAGTCTTATGATCTCAACATTTTCAGACAGAACCTGACCCAGAAAATGGCTAACCTTACAGGCACAAGGACTTCCATAAGCAAAACTTTCACTCATCCAGTCTTTGTAGGTGCATTAGGCGAAACATATTAGCGCTGTGCTCGAGAAATTTTGCTCTTGTACGAATCACACGGACACAAACATTCAGATCAGACGTAATCAGCAACATTGGCTTTCAAGCTATGACAGATAAACTTGGCTGCTATGACTTGGTCGTGTAAGTTAAACTTGCATACATATGCAACTGAAAATGACTTTCTTATTTTTTTTCCTTTTGCTAATACAGAATTGCGTATGACTCACTAACTCAATTGCACCACACATGAATATAACAAAAAGGGGGGCGGGGGGGAGGAGAAGAAAGGAAATACGTAGAATATATAGAAGGGTTTCCTCCTCGAAAGCGTGGATATAAAGACAAAAGGTGTGGTCCACATATAATCTTAACTGTTCGAGAATTGACATCGAAAATCTAGTCTTATCTAAACCATTAAATAACTAGTTCGTCACATCCAAAACGAGACATTATAGGCACTCGTTAAAAAAACAAGAAGATACTTTCCTCGTTTAGAAAAGTCCAATAGTCCCCTAATTATTTAGAGATTAAATCAACAAAACCAAGTGATCTAGAGAGAAAAGAAAGAGCGAGTTCCACAAGTAGCTTCTATCAACTCCTAGTCCTAGATTCCACCTTCACGGGAAGCTATATTAGTTAACAAACGATTAATATTAAGTACACAACAAGTGAAGATCAAGCAATAAGCAAAATGGGTAAAGAAAAACAGAAGCTTCAGAAAGGAGAGAAGAGAAGGGCGGAGAGATATTGCATGAGGTTTACCTGATTCAAATCAGATGGTATTATTGCAGAGCAAAGCAAGGAACAGCTGACGATGAGAAGCTCTCAGACGAGATTAAGATGTTCGACACTCCACCGGACGTAGAGCCCACATGTCATTCGGCTCAAAGAGTCGATCAAACCAGCCAATCTTCCACTCCTTTGCACTCAAGAACGTGGACTGGATCAAGACCTCTCCACTGGGCAAAGGAAAGAAAGAGAAGAACGTCGACTTCTTGTAATTTTCCTCGAACCAGCAGCAGAGGGTGGAGCTCTGATTTCTGGGTCATGGGATATCTGTTTTCTTCCTTCTTTTTTATGTTCTCGTTGCCAAAAGAAGACCTCGCAAGTCTCGGACAAAGCTATATCGACACCTTGCGGGCGAAGTGGGTCCCCTCACAAGCGAGCGTGAGTCAAATGCCGTATCAGTCAGTGCGCAGCCCTCCTCTTAACTTTCTGTTTATAGTAAGAAATATGGAGGGGGCTCGAGCCCTCGACACGTCCACGCCAGATGTCGCTGCATTAGCCCGTTTTGCTGGCCCCAGCCGTTCCCCATGCCCCCGCGTGTATTCCCTTCACGAATAATTCATGGGTTTTGCTATTACCGAAAGGAAAAGAAATGCTTTTGCAGTACCCTAATACGAGAGAGATTTGTACACCAAACTCTCATCATGTTTCTTGGAATATATGGGATGTCCTTTGAGGGAGATTATATACCAAATTTTCATCATATTTCTTGGAGTATATAGAATATGTTCCCGAAAAGTTATAGTAAACATCAAATTTGTTGGGGAAGCCTCACCGGGTCTAGGCTTTTGACATGGTGACAAACTGAGGTGAGGTAGGATTGGCAACGGTTTCTTTAATTTATGTAACCTCACTCACACCATGTCTCTAGAAAAGGTATATAGAGTATCCATTTAAAAAAAAAAAAAAAAGGTTTTCCTTCTATTTATGTAATAGCATGTTTAAATAAGTGAGAATTTTGGTGACCGAGGTGATGTGTTGGGTCAAAACAAGAATCTAAGAGGAGGTAAATTGGCTGTTCAAGAAAATACAAGTTGGTTTTGCACAACCAACCCCCCAAAAAAAATTATGTTTCGCATTGTGCAAACTAGTAGTATGAATAGCGAAAATAATTAAAGAGTTTAGAGAAGGAGAAATTGCATGCCTGAAATATAAATGTGTCCTTTCCTCCAATTCCATCAGCACAAATAGGTTAGATTCCACTAGTGACGGCCAAGAGTACAAATACCTCCTAGCCACAATCGTTGAAGTTTCTGTCATGCTGAACTATATTCCATTTACATCTATCCACTATAGATTCGGTCAGTATTAGATCCCTTCAATATCTGCTCTCTTACTTAGTATGCCCGGCACAACTTAATCCCCAAATTATGCACTACAACTTGGGTGTTTGTAAAGGGTCCTTTTCTTATTGTCTTTCATCTAGAAAAATGTGCTTTCGATAAGTACAATGTTTTCTTGTGCATCTTCAAATGGTATTTGTTGCTATTGCTATATCTTAAGAATAACATTTTAATTGATATTATATACTTATGAAAGTAATAGACTCTAGACCCTTTCAATTGATCACAATTTCTCTCATTTCTCATTTTGTCAACACTATTTCTATACGAGCTTTTTTTTTTTTTTTTTTTTTCTTTTATAGGCTTTGAACTTCGAATGTTGCAATTGAATCTGGTAAGCCATTATCCATTATGAAAATTGTCGGTAGAACACATTGTATAACATGTGTAGAATCTTGCTTCCATCCGGGCAATCAATCACATCTTCTAATTAAGCCAAGTTTTAATTGGGCCATATCATCAATCTCTCGTGTTAAAGAATTCATGATTTTTGGGCAGAATATCTTAGAATATCGTACATGATTGTCATGAGCTGAATCTTCAAATTAGATGGTTGACCACCCATTGACAGTACAAGAAGAGAGTAGGCTCCCAATGCTCCTCACTTGTCCACCTTCCCCTAATTTCAATCTTTTTTTTATGTACTATTTTGTATTACAAACTACATATAATATGTATTTACCTGGCAAACACAACACAAAACATCTTGGCATCGATCGGACCCTAACCTAGATTTGAGAACCGATCCCCTAAATTGAGATACTAGTCAATACATATCTTGATACTACCATTTCTGTAATGACCGGTCTTATGAGGGCAAGAGCGATTGCCATAGCCAGAAAGGGTTCAGACAAGGTGCGGCTTTGACTCTAAGATGACAGGAGATGGCGATGAACCAAATCTCACATTACATGAGTGTGGTGAGGTGAAGTACCATATATGAGATGGCACTTGTCCTAACTTGCAATGAAGCCTTTTCTGGGAGGAAGCCCAGAGGAACAAAATTGTGTGAGTTTTGGCCCAAAGCAGACAATATCATTGCGAGAGAGGCTTGGGCTTAACATTATGGTATCAAAGTCAATAGCCCAGTCGAAAGTGTGCTTCAAGGATGGACCATGCGAAAACTAGTGGGCCTTGTAACAACCTAGTCCTATGGAGGAGGGAGTGATCGCTGAGGCCAGAGAGAGCCTAGACAAGGTACAACTCCAACTCTAATGGCGTGGTGGTAGAAATGAATCGAATCTCACATCACCTAGGTATAGTAAGGAAAAATCTAGGGGAAGTCTAGAGGAACAAAACCATGCCGGGTTTTGGCCCAAAGCATACAATATTGTTGCGAGTGAGGTCTCAGCTTAACAAGTTCCATACTAGTTCCTACTTCTACTCAAGATCCGGCCTTGTTTGTGAGAAAATATGAGAGTAACACCATTTTATCACAGGAAAATCTCAAATAATGATCCAAAGTGTTTTCATTTTTTTCAAAGAGAACCTCAAGTGGAATCTATCTCAAATAAGGACTCGAAGTAGTCATTTAGTCTCAAAAATGACCTCATTCACCGATCGGTGAACAGATAGATGCATCTCTGATACATATTACGGTGGCCTAATTAGAGGTATTTTTGTTAAAAAAAATCTTTTTTTTTTGGATCAATGGTTGCTTATTCAACATCTTCTTCATCCCCTGTTCGTCTTCTTCTTGACCAGATCAAGAACATCGGACTTGGGAAGGGCCAACGCCGGCCGTTGGTAAGGGCCGACCGGCAAGGGCTGGACACCCATCACCGGTAGTGGGTGAGGGCCGCTAAGCCCTCACAAGCTGCGAGCGAGGGCTTGCAATCTAACCCTGCCATCTCTAGCGAGGGTGGCCTCAGCCATGGCTGGCGAGGGTTGTCGAGCCTTTGCCAACCCTTATCAATGGCTGGTGAGGTGGACAAGCCTTCGACGGCTACGACCGAGGCTGACCCTCGCCAGGCGAGGGGCGACCTCCCCCGCCTCCACCCACTACTCCACCGACAACCTCATCTTTTACCATGACTACGACTGGGACACCCACATCGCCTTCTTCGTCCCTTCCTCCACCACCACTCCCAAATCGACGACTTCTCTAGCTACCCCTTTTGCCCTCAAGCACCTCCTTGTAGGGCCTCAATTTGGACAGCCCCCTCCCCAATGGCCAGCGAGGGCTCGATGGCCCTCGCCCACTGCCGCGATGGGCGTCGAGCCCTCGCTGGCTCCAAGCAAGGCCAACCCTCGTCGAATCTGGCAAGGGTCGACCTACAAGCCCTCGCTTCGCTAGTGATGGGCGTCAAGCCCTTGCCGCCCTCACTAGTGGTCAGTGCTCACCGGCCTTTCCCTAAGTCCGGTGTTCTTGATCTTAGCAAGAAAAAGATGAACAAGGGATGAAGAAGATGATGAACTAGACAACCAAAAATGAAAAAAAAAAATGGACGAAAATAGGCTGGCAAGCCATTAGGTGATTTATGCGTGGCGCCCTGGTGGTGGGTCATGGGCTAGTGTCACCTAGGGGTAAACGTGACGACTATCGGCCAAAGCGGTTCCTCCAGTATCAAAAAAAAAAAAAGCCACCGAAATATACATCGAAGATGCCTTTATTCACTAGCCAGCAAGTAAGATCCTTCTTTGAGATTAAATGACCACTTTGAGTCCTTATTTAAGATAGACTTCACTTGGTCTTCTTTTGAGAAAAAGATGGCACTTTGGGTTCCTATTTAAGATTTTTCCTTTTATCACGAAAATTACTCTTCATCAAGTGATAATTTAAGTACTTTTGTATATCTTAAAGGTCACGATTCAAGTTTTGGTGAGTGCAAAAGTCTTGTATCTTGTTTTTAGAAGAGCATTAGAAACCCAAGAGCCGGTGAACTGGCCTCGCTGGATTGGATCCGGAGAACCCGGAACCGAACCAGTTATAAGCCAATTCTAGGTCCTTGGAAGCAAATCGGAATTGAATAGGATCAGTTGCGGTCGGTTCCAGAATTAGAGCAAGTGCCTCAACCAAGTTGAAAACAACTAAGATATAATCGCGGCAAGACAAAGCATCCATAAAATACATGCTTCCTTATTGCCCTCTAATTCGTAAAATGTCCACAAAATCCAATAGTTCAGTGATCAGGCTTTGATCGTAAGATCTATTTACTTCACGTCCTTTTACGACCGTAGATCTGATACTGTTGAACAATCGTGTTGATCTTGTCGATATGGCTTTTGATGAGGTCGCAGCTTGGGATGGCAAAAGAATTGTCCAGCTGGATGCACAAAATACCAAAAGGACAGTGCTCGTGAAATTTCTTCATTTGACAACGGCATCGAAAAGAACCTTTTGAATTTTCCATTCCTTACTTCAACAGAGCACAGCAAATTTGTCAACACAAGTTCATAAAACATCACCTCTTGACAAGGGTGGTTGTAAAATACAAAGCATTCCTCTGACAACATGGCATTCTCATGTTCATACGTGGGTCAAACGTGAGCAATGCTTTCAAAGATGAAAGAAACTTCTAACAACAGACAAGAAGAGGTTTAGTTGAAATGGTCGTTTCAAGTCTTCAAAGGAGTTGTTCGACTAGTTGACCAAGAAGTAGAACCACTAATAAGACCTGTCTCCACAAACCAGGCAGATTGGGGGAAAAATACATAGAACCAGAAGAACGGCATGTCCACTATCCAGACAAAGGGTCTACATACCGCCTGATATGACAGATGCATCAATAGGACATTAGGAATCCAAATTCTCTACCAAGAGTTACGCGAATGCAGTGGTTTCCCCAACTAGAAGTGTCTTGACTATAGCATTGCACATGCCCTCAGCAAGAGGAAACACGTGACCAGCCTGGGGCAGCTCGTGATACTTAATCCAGGGAAGCCGGTGGGCGATGAAACGCTGCAGCATGACAGGCACAAGCAAATCATCGTCACCCTGCCATAAATGCACGGAACCTTCGCCATTGGGAAATGCATTTTCCAAATCCATCGGATCGAACTCCCAGGTACCGAACCCAATCATCATGTCTCGGTGGAGAGTCTCATATTCTCCTTGCTGTCTTACCTGTGCCTGATCATTAAAGCATTCAACTCAATCTGAGATAAAGTAAGGATTATCACAAATTGCATCGAGGAGAACAAAAGGCCCATCGTGCTGTTCTGAGCAACAGGAATTGTAGATAATAGTGAGATTGAGAAAGGGATACGCAGTCCATGATTTTAGCATCATTATACAAATCGTTAGTTAAACAGACAGCGAGAAAAGATATTGAGAAAAGAACTATTCATCTTTACTCAGTATATCTATCACCATTTCACTGAAAAAGTCCATTTGCCTCTGGTATAGAAGAAGACTTTCTATTGCCATAGATCTCTCAGTGGAATGGATCCGGGGTGAGGATGCTATTTTAAGGAAACAAAATGTTAGTCCAAGCATGAATGGAGGAACTTAAAAGTTCTCTCCCCCAAAATAAATCAAGCTTTCCCCTTTCTCAAAATCTTCAGCATGTTAAAGTGAAAATATAACGAACAAAAGATTAATAGAGTAGAAGTTTAATATGTGAAACCTTTCAATACTAAATAAAAGATGTTCCCTTGAAGAAAAAAACTCACGGAGAAAATTTAATATTCTCAATGCCATGCAGCAAAGTTGCATATATTGATGATACTCCAAAATTTCTAGAAATGCTTCCTACAGAAGCCCAAAGAACTTGGACCATGAACAGATCCCTGAAATGTTGGGAAAACATGGAAATGCTGCAAGACCTCAAGTCAAAGCCATGTGATAGTAAGATTGCCTTTCATGAGATGGCGTATATGCACAAAGAAACTAGCTGTAAATAACTTCATTCTTCTCAATTTCAAACTAATAGCTTTAGCTAAACAACAGAAAGCATATAAAAGGGAGTTAACACACCGCATGTGGTCGTCTCAGGGGAAGCTTGGAAAGGATTGCCTTGTCGGGAGGAGAAAAAATATCAGGATGATGAGCCACAACACTAGAAGCAGGAAACCATTTTTGAGTGTTCCACCAATAGGTAAGCCAGGGAATGTAATGAGCAACCCGGAGAGTCCATTGATCTTGCTGAAACTGTTGGTAGTACGCTTCCTTCGACAGGTTTGCTGGAAAGCCAGGCCACCAGTAGTTGACGACCGGAGCCAGAAGGACTGCTCCTGCTAGTCTGTGAATCATTTAAAACAATTAGAGTAATAGAGAATGCACCCACTCGTAACTATGCCCCATTTTATTTAAACTTAAGTCAGCATTACATGGTAATATTAACGGTTACGCAAAAGGATTGATACCTGTGAGGAATGTACTTGAGGCAGCCCCACACCACCTGCCCTCCCATGGACATTCCAATCACATAAAATCGTGAGCCTAGACCCAATTTGTCAGCAAGCTCTTCGATGTCTAATGCGATGCTCTTCGGTGTTCGTTTTGGGTCAGGGTCGCTCTCACCATAACCAGGTCGATCAAAGGACACAATGTATATACCCAAGTCATCGATAATTTCCTGGAAGAACCCAGTGGATAAGAAATCATAAGGACACAAATATAGCATTCTCAGAGTCTTAGCATGCACAATTTTACACTGGAAGCAGAATGGGAAGATACACACACACACATATATATATCCAAGCACCTGAGATAAAGTGTTGGCAACAACAGCATCATGCCGAGAAGAACCAAAACCATGGACGAATACAATTTTATACTTTGCTACGTCCTTTGGCTTGCCGTGTTCTTTGTATGCTAAATGTCTTCCATCTCTAAGCTTTATCCTCGGTGCTGTAACAGGGGGACCACCTGGAGTTCCCAGTATCCTCGGTGCAGCAGGTTGGATTGCTCGATACGCCAATGCAAGAATTCCAACAAATAAAACCGCCAACAATTTGGTGAAACTCCCTGAAATCAAATCCCGTGAGAATGCAATTTAACAGTACGGGCACGAAATTGGAACATTAGACCTGTGGATGCTCTTTGCTTTCAGATAGGAAAAATGCCAGAGTCAAGAAGCGTAAGAGAAACCGATCGCAGAACAATTGGGATCTTTCGGTCAGAGAATTTCAATACCATTTCAAGGGTATCATGTCCAAAGTACCAAGTACGGAGCTATTCTTCGCACCACGAGCGCAAGTTTTTTTTTTCTTTCTCAGCGGTGAAAGTACGAAGAAGATATGACAAAATATACACACGGAGATAATTATTGTAGGAAACAGAAATGATGGTATCAGACAACATATGTGTCGGCCAGGTGGCAGTGCGTCGGGAGGAGGGATGGCAGTGCGTCCGCACCTCGGTCTCTGGACGTGTGCAGGGAGGGGCGTCTCCTGTCCCACATTGCTTAGGGGGAGTCCTGGACTAGTTTATAAAACTTATATTCTCTAATCTGTGTAACGCGTTTTAAAACCGTAAGGGCCGAAGGCCCAAAACGGACATATTACACAGTGAGAGGCTCGGGTCCTTACAACATAAGACAAGCTGAACCAAGTAAATTAAACATGATTACTTCCAAAAAGCAGGACACTTTGGAATTCTGACCCCACTTTTTATGCCAATTAAGCCGTGACCAAAGGCAGAGATATAATCAAATTAAAGATATAACAAAGTCTACCCAAATTTAGTTCAGAACAAGTTCTTGTTATGATCTCTATGGTGCTTGTTCTTTCCAGTCAGTTCGTCACAAGCCGCACAACCCTCTCTCATCTCCAGCTACAACCAAGCAACACACCTGAAAAACCCCATCCATGATACCCAATCCCATTCCCTTTCAAACGTCAGAACTGGAAAAGGAAAAACCATGAACAGATCTAAACCAAAACAAACCACGAGAAAGAAAAATCAAACCCAGAAAGCCACAACCGAAGGGCCCAGTCAACGGTGTTGTGGTTAGGAGTGAGCACGGTCCGAGTGGGTGGTTCCCACCTGGAATTGGGAACCGTCCACTAAATGGAACTACCCACTAGGGATGGGTTCCGAAAGATTGGAACTAAGATCCGCTCGTTGGTTCCATGGATCCATCCAAGAACCGATCACCAATCTGGTCCGATTCCCTAGTAGATCCATAGAATCGACTCCCAATCCCTACAAAACTGGTCTAGCCTTATATTCGGGTTGAATTGCAAGCGATTTATTTTGATTAAGAATTGAAAACTATAAAGCAAAATGGATAGAAAATAGTCATTAGTTAAAAACTTAATTTATTTGAATGTCACGGCATGATTCTCTTAAGGTTTCCTGGCACCAAAAACAAGTAAAGAATTAGACTATTTTAAAGGCATAACTTCACAAAAGTTAAAATATTAATCGCTTGATTAACCATTTTTCGATGTCAACCTCAATTAATCATGGGATGACTAAAGAAAGATATAATTATACTCTTAAAATGAATCATTGACACTTATGGACATCTCCGATCATTTCTCTCCTTCTTTTACGTTTGTTTATTTTGTCTTAATTGAAAAAGCAAGTAAATGAATTATTAGAATGAAGAAAAAAAGTAAGGGGTTAATCTTATTACACATCCGAAGATAAAATTAGTCAATAATATTCAATAACATATACATATATATTTGATCGAAAAACTACAAAATAATTAAATAATTAAAATGAAATTTCTTTTTTTAAATATATATTGAGTTGGTCCGGATGGATGAACAGGTGGTTGCATGCCTAAAATTAAGAATTGGATCAGTACTCCTTAGTTCCACTAAATTAGAATCAGAAGCCGGACTGGCCACCATGGGAACGCCGGTTCTGGTTCGGTCCGGTCTGGTTCCAAACGGTCAGGACAGGTTCAAACACGGGTTGAAGAAACAAGAGGCAATCAAAGCCCAAACAAATCACGGAAAAAACCAAAAGGACAACCCACCTGAAGGCAGCACAAGAGGAGAGCCCTGCTTAGCTCTTCTGGTGTGAGACCTCGCTGATGCAGCAGAAATATTCCTGTTCACGCCTCCCGCCATTTTCTAGCTCCGGTACGGCGGGAAAAGGGTAGACCCACAAGAATTATCTTGCAGAGAAGCCAAGGCTGCTGATGCATATGAGAGAAATTGAGAGAGAGGCAGAGAGAGAGGGGAAGTGTGTCGAACAGAGGAAGAACCAATAACACCATGGGGACTGCGAAGCGTGGCATTTTATTATGAGTCGACGGAGGTTTCTCGTCATCCTTCCTGTGGGTTTCGCGAAGGAATGACTTTTAGAGTTTCTAATACATAAATAATTTCGTGCGATGCACGGTCCACATCTTAAAAATTAAATTTATTCGCAAAAAATCGTCAACAATGTCCTCGAAGAAAGAATTATTTTTGGATAAGGCAATTATAGATGGAGTTTTGACGGAGGTTGATATAGAACTCAATAAAAGTTTGTGGTTTTTAATAAGAAAAAAATATTTATGGTAGAATTGAGACTTGACCTAAATTAGTGGTATTTTATGAAATTAAAAAAAAAAGTTTAGGATAAAATTGAAAACTAGACCAAAAGTTGAGATTTTTGTACAAGATGAAAAAAATTTGATTGTAAAATTATAAATTAGAACTAAAATTGAAAGTTTTAGGATATAATGCCCTTTTTCCATAATACTTAGATTTTGTTTTAATTCATCGGCAAGTACTGAAGGCCAATGACTGAGTTTTATTTTAACTTTTTCTAAATCTTGTGGGCATTCAATGTGACTTTCTTGTTAATCTTAAACTCCCGAGATGTTGATATATCAATTTACATTAAATGTTCTTATACTATTTAAAACACAACTAATATTTTAAATTTTCCAAGGAAAGTTAAAAAGCTGTTTTCTGCTTTCGGAGAAGTCCAAACAAGCAGATCATATGAAATTCATTAATGAATACTTCAAAATACTTGTCAAGCACCCAAGTACAAAAAGCCTGTAATTTTCAACACGGTGTCATTTTCGTGTTACAATCACCATGCCATTGAAAATTGAAACATTTCTCTATCAAGCAAAATTAACCGGCACACTAAGATGACTGTTTATGAAATCCTTAAGATAATATCCAATATCGTAATTGTTTTTTAATAGGAAGTATCTAGCGTGCTGATGATAAAAATATTTTTTATTAATTCATACGTGCAAGCAATATGAAAAAAAAAAAAAAATCAATTACAAGAAAGTATCTTTAAATCGTCAATTCTCCACGAAACAAAATAATAGGAGCCCGACTAGACGGCACAAAGTCAGGGATTTTAATTTTCATAAAGTCCTTGCACGCGGATGCGACTTGCGACCTTAAATTATAAAATCACCTGAAGAATGATGTCGACATTGATATAGGAAGTGGAATATTCCATCTTCGGGTAAGGAACACCTTTAACTCTTGCTGCTTCTCAATCTCGGTCCTCTGTGATAATTTATATTCTAGATCTCCCAGCTACAACCGAGCAACACGACTGAAATATTCCATCTGAGATTATGCAAGATCCTAATCTCTTTCATGTGTCGGAACTGGGAAAAGGAAAATGAGCAGATCTCAAGGGAATAGAGCACGAAAAAGATGGATTAAACCCAAAAAGCCACAAGCTGTGAGTCCGTTCTAGGAGTTGATTCCAACGCGCAGTGAACAACAAGAGCGACCAAAGCCCATATCATTCAAGAGAAAATGGGAAAACTGGGAGAGCTATGCTTAGCTCTTCTGGTGCGAGACCTCGCTAATGCAGCTGAGACCTTTCTGCTCACACCTCCCCGCCATCTTGTGGCTCCGGGTCGACAATAAACAGAAGACCCAGATAGATATCTTAGAACCGTGCTTGAGAGTTTCCTATCTAGGACTATCGTTTTCAAGCACACAGATACATAGATTTCGGTCATAATGTCTTAGCGAGTATTATTGCATCTTGTCTTGTTAACTAAACAAGAAAATGTCAAAAAGATTAGTCTGTTAGTTCATGCATAACCATGCATCATAATTGGGCATTTCACATATTTCTTGCAGATATCATGTAAATGTATTTTGCACAAGCTCCCATTTCGACGATCAATCATGGGGATTTGCTTGCTCATGCTTCCGGGTTCTTCAGTTTTTCCACAATTTGTTTACTCTTTTGGTAACTGAGCGTTATATTCATGTTTATGTATTCGCATTATCTTTTTTTACGTGTTAGCAGTTTAGGACAATAAATCGATAAAGACTGCATGTAATACATCTTCATTTAAAGATAAAGGTACCAAAAGAGTGTTACATTTAAGTGTAATCAAGTTCTCGTATTCAGAATCTTTAATTCGCAAAAGTGAGACAAGTTCTCGTAATTGACCATATAAGAAGTGAGTAGGCTCCCTCTTCTCACTTGTTCACCCGCTCCTATAATCGATCATTTCTTTTAAGTATTATTTCGTATTAAAAAACTAAATATTCACCTGCTCCTATATTCAATCTTTTCTTTTATGTACTATTTCGTATTTAAAAACTACATATGATATACTTTCACTTGGCAAACACCACACTTTGGGAATTGATTGTGTTTATCCCCAATCTGAAAATTAAAGCTGGGAAACTGATTAATACACAAAATGGTTGTATCCGAACCAACGAATTCCGAACCAGTTTCAAGTCGATTCCCTTCCCACTTGTATAAAAAAAAAATCAGCCTTCTTTATGGTTAGACACAAAAGTCGCACATTTTCCTTACAAAAATTACTCTTGGTCGAGTGATATTGTTGTTGTTTGTTCATATATTGAAGATCATGGTTCCAATTTTAGTGAGTGCAAAAGCCTCATGCTTTCTTTCAAGAAGAGGCTTAGAAATTGATTCAACCCAAGAACCAATGAACCAGCCATGTTCTTAGCCGGTTCTAGTTTCGCAAAACCAGCTCGGAACTGAATCGGATCAGTTCATACGTGGATCGACCATGTGCTATGCTTTGAAAAATAACAGGAACTTCTACCAACAGCCAAGAAAAGGTTCAGTTGAAATGGTCGGTTTCGAGTCTTCGTAAGGAGTCTTTCAACTAGCTGACCAAGAAGAACGCAGATAAATCCAAACTGTCTACTGACTTATGCGGATGCTGCGGTTGCCCCGACTAGAAGGGCCTTGACTATAGCATCGCGCCTGCTGTCAGCATGGGGAAACATGTGGCCAGTCTGGGGTAGGTCATGATACTTAATCCAGGGAAGCTGGTGGGCGACGAAACGCTGCACCATGACGGGCACAGGCTAATCATCGTCGCCCTGCCGTAGATGTACGGAGCCTTCGCCGTCGGGAAATGGGTTTCCCAAATCCATTGGGTAAACTCCAAGGTACCAAACCCGACGACCAGGTCTCGGTGGAAGTCTCGTATTCGCCATTCTGTCTTGCCTGTGCCTGATCATTATAGAATACAACTCAATCTGAGATAAAGCAAGGATTATCCCAATCTACATTTGCATCAAGGAGAGCAAAAGGCCAATCATGATGTTTCGACCGGACAATATTGTTGCGAGTGAGATCTAAACTTAAACAAGTTCCATGCTAGTTCCTATTTCTACTCAAGATTCGGCCTTGTTTGCAACAAAATACGAAAGTTGTACCATTTCATCATGAAAATTACTCTTCATCAAGTGATAATTTAGGTTCTTGTGTATATCTTAAAGATCATGGTTCAAGTTTTGGTGAGTTCGAAAGTCTTGTATCTTTTTTTCGAAAGAGCATTAGAAATCCAAGAGCCGGTGAACTGGCCTCCCTGGATTGGTTCCCGAGAACGCAGAACCGAACCAGTTCTAAGCCAATTCTAGGTCCTTGGAAGCAGCTCGGAACTGAGTTGGTTCAGTTGCGGTCGGTTCCAGAACCAGACCAGGTGCCTCACCCAAGTTGAAAACAACCAAGATATAATCCCAGCAAGACAAAGCATCCATAAAATATATACTTCCTTATTCCCCTCTAATTCCTAAAATGTCCACAAAATCCAATAGTTCAGTCATAAGGCTTTGATCGTAAGATCCATTCACTTCACGTTCTTTTACGACCACAGATCTGATATTTTCGAACAATCTCGTTGATCTTGCCGATACGGCTTTTGATGGGATGCAGCTTGGCATGGCAGAAAATTGTCTAGCTGGATTTATGACGATACCAAAAGGACAGTGCCCGTGAAATTTCTTCATTTGACAACAGCATCGAAAAGAATTCTCACCATTAGCTATTCTCCAAAGTATTACTTCAACAGAGCATAGCAAATTTGTCAACACAAGGCCATAAACCATATCTCTCGACAAGGGTGGTTGTGAAATACACAGATGAAAGAAACTTCTAACAACAGCCAAGAAGAGGTTTAGTTGAAATGGCCGTTTCAAGTCTTCAAGGAGTTGTTCAACTGGCCGACCAAGAAGTAGAACCACTAATAAGACCTGTCTCCACAAACCAAGCAGATTGGGGGGAAAAATACATAGAACCAGAAGAACGGCATGTCCACTATCAAGACAAAGGGTCTACATACCGCCTGATATGACATATGCATCAATATGACATTAGGAATCCAAATTCTCTACCAAGAGTTACGCGAATGCAGTGGTTTCCCCAACTAGAAGTGTCTTGACTATAGCATTGCACATGCCCTCGGCAAGAGGAAACGCATGACCAGTCTGGGGCAGCTCGTGATACTTAATCCAGGGAAGCCGGTGGGCGATGAAACGCTGCAGCATGACAGGCACGAGCAAATCATCATCGCCCTGCCATAAATGTACGGAACCTTCGCCATTGGGAAATGGGTTTTCCAAATCCATCGGATCAAACTCCCAGGTACCGAACCCAATCATCATGTCTCGGTGGAGAGTCTCATATTCTCCTTGCTGTCTTACCTGTGCCTGATCATTAAAGCATTCAACTCAATCGGAGATAAAGTAAGGATTATCACAAATTGCATCGAGGAGAACAGAAGGCCCATCGAGCTGTTCTGAGCAACAGGAATTGTAGATAATAGTACGATTGAGAAAGGAATATGCGGTCCATGATTTTAGTATTGTTATACAACTGATTAGTTAAACAGACGGGGAGACTAAGATATTCAGAAAAGAACTATTCATCTTTACTCAGTATATCTATCACCATTTCACTGAAAAAATCCATTTGCCTCTGGTATAGAAGAAGAATTTCTAGTGCCATAGATCTCTCTGTGCAATGGATCCAGGGCAAGGATGCTATTTTAAGAAAACAAAATGTTACCCCGAGCATGAATGGAGGAACTAAAATATTCTCTCCCCCAAAATAAATCAAGCTTTCCCCTTCTCAAAATCTTCAGCATGTTAAAGTGAAAATATAACGAACAAAAGATTAATAGAGTAGAAGTTTAACATGTGAAACCTTTCAATACTAAATAAAAGATGTTCCCTTGAAGAAAAAACTCATGGAGAAAATTTAATATTCTCAATGCCATGCACGAAGTTGCATATATTATAGTGATGATACTGCAAAATTTCTAGAAATGCTTCCTACAGCAGCCCAAAGAACTTGGACCATGAACAGATCCCTGAAATGTTGGGAAAACATGGAAATGCTTCAAGACCTCAAGTCAAAGCCATGTAATAGTAAGATTGTCTTTCATGAGATGGCGTATATGCACAAAGAAACTAGCTGTAAATAACTACATTCTTCTCAATCTCAAACTAATAGCTTTAGCTAAACAACAGAAAGCAAATGCATGAGACTTATAAAAGGGAGTTAACACACCGCATGTGGTCGTCTCAGGGGAAGCTTGGAAAAGATTGCCTTGTCGGGAGGAGAAAAAATATCAGGATGATGAGCCACAACACTAGAAGCAGGAAACCATTTTTGAGTGTTCCACCAATAGGTAAGCCAGGGAATGTAATGAGCAACCCGGAGAGTCCATTGATCTTGCTGAAACTGTTGGTAGTATGCTTCATTCGACAGGTTTGCTGGAAAGCCAGGCCACCAGTAGTTGACGACCGGAGCCAGAAAGACTGCTCCTGCTAGTCTGCGAATCATTTAAAACAATTAGAGTAATAGAGAATGCACCTGCTTGTAATTATGCCCCATTTTATCTAAACTTAAGTCCGCATGAGCAATGTAGTTTCAGACACAGTAACACTAATTCTTACGCAAAGCAATTGATACCTGTGAGGGATGTACTTCAGGCAGCCCCACACCACCTGCCCTCCCATGGAAAATCCAATCACGTAAAATCT
This sequence comes from Eucalyptus decipiens, assembly GCA_014182575.1. Lineage (NCBI taxonomy): Eukaryota > Viridiplantae > Streptophyta > Magnoliopsida > Myrtales > Myrtaceae > Eucalyptus > Eucalyptus decipiens. The sequence continues at coordinate 28,358,547 of CM024609.1, read as the reverse complement.
CGAGCCTAGACCCAATTTATCAGCAAGCTCTTCTATGTCTAATGCGATGCTCTTCGGTGTTCGTTTTGGGTCAGGGTCGCTCTCACCATAACCAGGTCGATCAAAGGACACAATGTATATACCCAAGTCATGAATAATTTCCTGGAAGAACCCAGTGGATAAGAAATCATAAGGACACAAGAATAGCATTCTCAGAGTCTTAGCATGCACAATTTTACATTGGAAGCAGAATGGGAAAAGATACACACACACACACACACACACACACACACACACACACACACACACACATATATCCAAGCACCTGAGATAAAGTGTCAGCCACAACAGCATCATGCCGACAAGAATCGAAACCATGGACGAATACAATTTTATACTTTGCTACATCCTTTGGCTTGCCGTGTTCTTTGTATGCTAAATGTCTTCCATCTCTAAGCTTTATCCTCGGTGCTGTAACAGGGGGACCACCTGGAGTTCCCGGTATCCTTGGTGCAGCAGGTTGGATTGCTTGATACACCAATGCAAGAATTCCAACAAATAAAACCGCCAACAATTTGGTGAAACTCCCTGAAATCAAATGCCATGAGAGCGCAATTTAACAGCACAGGCACGAAATCAGAACATTAGAGCTGTGGAAGCTCTTTGCTTTCAGATAGGAAAAATGCCAGAGTTAAGAAGCGTAAGAGAAACCGATCACAGAACAATTAGGATCTTTTGGTCGGAGAATTTCAATACCATTTCAAGGGTCCCATGTCCAAAGTACCAAGTAGGGAGCTATTCTTCTCACCACGAGCTCAAGTTTTTTCTTTTCTTTCTTAGCAGTGAAAGTACGAAGAACATATGACAAAATATACTCATGTAGATAACTATTGTAGGACAACACAAATGATAATATTAGACAACATAAGACAAGCTGAACCAAGTAAATAAAACATGTCGTGATTACTTCCAAAAAGCAGGAACACTTTGGAGTTCTGACCCCACATTTTATGCCATTTAAGCCGTGAACAAAAGCAGAGATATAATCAGATTAAAGATATGACTGATTGTTCACTGTACAAAAATTCCCTCAAAAGTCTGCCCAAATTTAGTTTAGAACAAATTCTTGTCGTGATCTCTACGGTGCTTGTTCTCTCCAGTCAGTTCGTCACAAGCCACACAACCCTCTCTCATCTCCAGCTACAACTAAGCCACACACCCGAAAAATCCCATCCATGACATGCCCAATCCCATTCTCTTTCAAACGTCAAAACTGGAAAAGAAAAAAAACCATGAACAGATCTAAACCAAAACAAACCACCATAAAGGAAAATCAAACCCAGAAAGCCACAACCGGGGAGCCCATTGTGAGGCGTTGTGGTTCCAACGCGGGGTGAAAAAACGAGAGGCAATCAAAGCCCGAATAAATCACGGTAAAAAAAAGGGAGAAAAAACCAAAAGGGTAACCCACATGAAGGCAGCACAAGAGAAGAGCCCTGCTTAGCCCTTCTGGTGTGAGACCTCGCTGATGCAGCAGAAATCTTCCTGTTCACGCCTCCCGCCATTTCCTAGCGCCGGTACCGCGAGAAAACGGAAGACCCACGAGAATTATCGTGCAGAAAAGCCAAGGGCTGATGCATGAGAGAGAGAGAGAGAGTGTCGAACAGAGCAAGAACCAAGAACGCTGTAGAACTGCGAAGCGTGGCAATTTATAATGAGTGCACGCAGGTTTCTTGACTCCCTTCCCTTGGGTTTCGTGAAGGAATGATTTTTAAGAGTTTCTAATACATAAATAATTTCGTGTAATGCGCGATCCACGTCTTAATAATTAAATTTATTTAGAGCAGAGATATATTTGATAAATTTGTCGCAAAAAATCATCAACAGTGCCCTCGAAGGAAGATTCATTTTGGGATTGTCTCGATCAATTAAAAGGGAAGAGTCTTTTTCATAGGCTTGGTAACCTAAAAATCATAGCTTTTAGCCACAAAAAAAAAAAAAAAAAAAAAAAAAAAAACCTAAAAATCCTAGCATTACATTTCATCCCAATTTTATCGCAACCTTTTCTTTTCTCGAAAAAAAAAATATTTTTACTTTACATCCGGTCATAATTCTAACTCAAATTTTTTTCTTGTAAAAAAATCCTCAACTTTAGGTTTAATCACAATTTACTCTAAGATTTTTTTCTCACAAGAAACCACCAACTTTTATTTAGTCTCCAATCTACCCTTGCTAACCCTCCATCCAAAATTTCCATCAAAAGATGAAAAACTTCCAAACGCAAGCTGTTCAAGCAAGAGTTGGAAGATTTTGGAGCATGAGAGATTGAATACTAAGCGCAAAATTGAAAATTCACGAGTGAGACGAAAGAAAAACTCTCATGAAAGTAAGAGTCATTGAAGAACAATAACCCTAATTGCTCTAACTTTTTACCCATATTTCATATTAACCAAAAAGTTGTTTTGGCTAATATTGAGATTCATCTTCAAAAGAGCTTGGATCTAAAATTTGAGTAAAAATTAGAGCAATGATGTGGAAATGCCAAATCACTAAGTGCCTTTTTGAACATAGTGTTGACAAAAACAGATATGGGACACAAGTAAAAAATTGATAGTTTTTTATGAGATAAAAAAGGTTTATGGTAGAATTGAGACTTGACCTAAAGTTAATGATTGTTTATGACACCAGAAAAAAAAATTATGGTAGATGTGGGACTAGACTAATAGTTGAGGGTTTTATATGAGACAAAAAAACTTATAGTAAAAGTAGAACTAAACTTAAGGTTGAAGAATTTTAGGATATTAAGCGCTTCTTTATAATACCCATATTTCGTTTTAATTCATCGACAAGTGCTAGATACCAATGACTGCGTTTTATTTTACTTTTTCTAAATCTTGGGGGCATTCAATGCAACTTTCTTATTAATCTTAAACTCCGAAACTTTAAAATTATATGAATATTGATACATCAATTTACATATAATTGTCTTATAATTTTCAAAATACATAATATTTTGAATTTTCAAGGAAAATAAAAACGTTGTTTTTTGCTTTTGGAGAAGTCAAAAAAAATAGATCTTATGAAATTCAGTAACGAGTACTTCAAAATACCTATTAAGCACCCAAGTACAAAAAGCCTATAATTTTCAACACATTGTCTTTTTCATGTTACAATCACCACGCCATTGAAAATTGAAACATTTCTTTATCAAGCAAAATTAGCGGGCGCCCTAAGACGATTGTTTATAAAATCCTTAAGATAAGTATCCAATATTATAATTGTTTTGGGAAAGGAAATATCTAGTGCACTAATAATGAATGTTTTCCGTTAATTCGTTTGTGCAAGTTATATAAAAAAACCAATTACAAGAAAGTATCTTTAGTTCATTGATTTCCCATAAAACAAAACAATAGGAAGCCGACTAGACGACACAAAGTTGAGGATTTTAATTTTATGTCAAAGCAATCATGAGTGCATAATATAAGTAAGCATGTGATGTCTTTTTTAAAACACTTGATTCCATCATTGAGATTGCTGTGGCCCTCGAGGTCGTGTTTGGTCCAAGTTTAATTATTATTTTTCGCTGGGAATTTCGTAAAGTGCTTCTTGCACGTGGATGTGACATGCGACCTTATATTATAAAATCACCTGAGGAATGATGTCAACATTAATATAGGAAGTGAAATAATTTATATTTCTAGATCTCCCGGCTACAACCGAGCAACGCGACTGAGGCATTCCATCCGAGATCGTGCACGATGCTATTCTCTTTCAAGCGTCACATCCGGGAAAATAAAAGAAAGCGGCTCTTAAGCGAAGAGAGCAGATCGTGAACAGGTCTCTCGTTTTCAAGCACACATACATAGATTTCGGTAATAATGACTTAGGGGAGTATTTTTGCATCTTGTCTTGTTAATTAAACAAGAAAATGTCAAAAAGATGATTATAGGTTGCATACTAGTTAAGTCTGCAATTTATAGTCTGTTCTTGCATAACCATGCATCATAGCTAGGCATTTCATAGTCTTTGCGTATATCATGTGTCATTTGCATATTTGCCTCCCGGTTCATAATTTGCATAGACTCCTGTTTCGACGATCAATCATGGGGATTCGCTTGCTCATGCTTCCAGATTCTTAGGTTTCTCCACAATTTGTTTACTGTTTTGAATATTGAGAGTTATATTCATGTTTGCGTTTCCTTGCGATCATTTTTCGCAGGTTAGCAATTTAGGACAATCAAAGGATAAAAATTGCATGCAATACGCCCTTATTCAAATGGAAAATATACGATCTAATTTTCGTGTTCAGAACCTCTAGCTTGCAGAAGTAAGACAAAGTTCTTGTGTGATAGCGAGGAGGCTCCCGACGCTACTCACCTGTTCACCTGCTCCTACATTCGATCTCTTCTTTCAAGGACTATCTTATTTAAAAACTACATATTCACCTACTCCAATATTCAATCAATTCTTTTAAGTACCGTATTTCAAAACTACATGATATGTATATCTGGCAGATCTGCACATATCTGGAAATAGCGAAACTCCATGATCTTCAATGGCGAAACACCGAGACCAAGCTTGTAACAAGCTGGAGGTTCGTTCTTTTCGGAACAGTCCTTACTATCTCAAGAAAACACGTATTTACAATTAGAGGGTCCATTGCCTTATAAACTAGTCCAAGATTCCGTCTCTAGGCGATGTGAAATAAAAGAGGGACCCTTTCTTGCGCACGTCAGTCACGTCTGGAGACTGAGGCACGAACATACTACCATCCCTCTTTCTCGCACACCGCCACCTAAGCCATCACACTCTCCACCCCTTAGAAGCCCGTCACAAAAGCAAGTGCAGATCTCCAGCTTTACAACTGGTGGAACCCAAAAATGAGAGATTGAAGGAAAAAACCCACAGAAATGCCTGCGACATGGGTCCCTCCGGTGAAGGTTCCCTGAAGTATGACATTGATGGCTCGTGAATTGAAGAACAGAGGGAGGGAGCTATGGCCGGGATCTGCTGGAACGACGAGGGGATTCTCATAGACGGCTTTGCAGAGAAGATTTATGCCGACTCAACCCTAAAAACGGAAGCTTTAGCTCTTTGTGTAGCTTTGTCGAGACTGGCGGCGACAAGAAAGAAGAAGTCTTCGACCGCACTTGAACTGAACCGCAACATTGAAGTACAAACCGATAACGAATCTGCGGTGGAGAGCTTATCGGGCCTTGCACCAAGCCCATAGATGGCGGAAGCGATTTTGGAGGATTGCAAAGTCTTGCTGGCTCAACTCAAGGGAGTGTCAACATCTTAGGCGTATAGAGAAGCTAACAAACCCATCGACTGGACAGCAAAAGCCTATCAGGATATTCCTGATAGTTGGGCTTTATATCCACCCCCGCGCGGGCATTACTATGGATCTTATTATGTACTAATTCTGAACTTAGTTGCGTTTCAGCAATAATTTAGTAATTTATTGACTGGAAAAAAAAAAAAAAAACAAACAAACATCAAGATATCCCCGATCTAAAAAATCAGAGGTAGGTACATGAATTAGTTGTATCCCAAACCAACCGATTCTGGGCTGATTCTGAATCGATTCCCCTCTGCTTCTACCCAAAAATCAGCCTAATTTATGGTTAGATACGAAAGTTGCATGCATTCCTTACAAAAATTACTCTTCGTCTAGTGATAATGTTGGTGTTTGTTCATATCTTGAAGATCATGGTTCCAATTTTAGTGAGTGCAAAAGTCTTACATTTACTTTTCAAGAAGAGGCTTAGAAATCGCTTAGAAATCGATTCGACTTAAGAACCAGTGAACCGGCTTGGTTCTAAGCCGGTCCTAGTTTTCCAGAACCAGCTTGGAACTGAATCGGATCAATTCACTACGTGGGTGAACCATGTGCTATGCTTTGAAAGATAACAGCAACTTCTTCCAACAGCCGACAAAAGGTTCAGTTGAAACGGTCGGTTTGAAGATCCCCTAATGATCATCGCTATGGCATCAGTAATCCAAACTATGTGCATAGATTTATGTGGATGTGGTGGTTTCCCCGACTAGAAGGGTCCTGACTATAGCATCACACATGCCGTCGGCTTGGGGAAACATGTGGCCAGCCTGAGGTAGCTCATGATACTTAATCCAGGGAAGCCGGTGGGCGATGAAACGCTGCAGCATGACGGGCACAAGCAAATCAACGTCGCCGTGCCATAGATGTATGGAGCCTTCGCCATTGGGAAATGGGTTTTCCAAATCCATTGGGTCAAACTCCCAGGTACCGAACCCGACCATCAGGTCTCGGTGGAGAGTCTCGTATTCACCTTGCTGTCTTACCTGTGCCTGATCATTACAGAATACAACTTAATCTGAGATAAAGCAAGGATTAACCAAATTTGCATTTGCATCAAGGAGAGCAAAAGGCCCATCATGCTGTTCTGAGCAACAGGAATTGTAGGTAATAGCAAGATTGAGAAAGGAATACACGGTCCATGATTTATTCATGTTTCTCGGTATATCTACCAGCCATTTCACTGATTAACTCAAATAGGGTTGCAGACCGAAAAAAATTCATTTCCTTCTGATATAGAAGAAGCATTTCTATTGACATAAGATTGATCTTTCAGTGCAATGGATGCAGGGTAAGGAGGTTAACTTCAGAAAACTTAATGTGACTCAAAGCATGTATAGAGTAACTAAAATGTTTGCTCCACTGAAATACAACAATCTTTCCACTTTCTCAAAATTTTCAGCGTGTTTAAAGTGACAATATAACAAACAATAGAATTGCAGAGTAGAGTTGTAATACGTGAAACCGTTCAACACTAAATACAAGACATTCCCTCAAAAGAAATACTCACAGAACAGATTTAATATTCTCAATGCCTCGCAGCAAAAGTTGCATGCATTGTCAGGACAATACTTGAAATTTCTACAAAAGCTTCCTAACAGCCAAAGGACTTGGACCATGAGGGAGAACATGGAAATGCTTCAGGACCTCAAGTCAAAGCCACACGTGATACTAAGATTGCCTTGCATGAGATGACATATATGCACAAAGAAACTAGCTGTACATAACTTGCTTTCTTCTCAATCTCAAACTAATAGCTTTAGTTGAACAACAGAGAGCATATGCATTAGACTTATTAAAGGGAACTAACATACCGCATATGGTCCTCCCGGGGGAAGCTTGGAAATGAGTGCCTTGTCAGGAGGAGAGAAAATATCAGGATGATGATCGATGACACTACAAGCAGGAAACCATTTTTGAGTGTTCCACCAATAGGTAAGCCAGGGAGTGTAATGAGCGACCCGAAGAGTCCATTGATCTTGCCGAAACTGTTGGTTGTATGCCTCAGTTGACAGGTTTGCTGGAAAACCAGGCCACCAGTAGTTGACGACCGGAGCCAGAAGGACTGCTCCTGCTAGTCTGTGGATCAATTAAAACATTCGTGAGCAATGTAGTTTCAGTAAGACAAATTGTTTCACAAAGAGATCAATACCTGTGAGGGATGTACTTCAGGCAGCCCCACACCACCTGCCCTCCCATGGAAAATCCAATCACGTAAAATCTCGAGCCTAGACCCAATTTATCAGCAAGCTCTTCTATGTCTAATGCGATGCTCTTCGGTGTTCGTTTTGGGTCGGGGTCACTCTCACCATAACCAGGTCGATCAAAGGAAACAATGTATATACCCAAGCCATTGATAATCTCCTGGAAGCACCCAGTGAATAAGAAATAATAAGGGCGCAAAATTAGCATTCCCAGAGTCTGGACATGCGCAAATTCCACACTCGAAGCAGAATGGTAAAACAATAATAGTCCAGCACCTGAGATAAAGTGTTGGCCACAACAGCATAATGCCGACAAGAATCGAATCCATGGACGAATACAATTTTATACTTCGCTACGTCCTTTGGCATGCCATGTTCCTTGTATGCTAAATGTCTACCATCTCTAAGCTTTATCCTTGGTGCTGTGACTAGGGGACCATCTGGAGTTCCCGGAATCTTTGGTGCAGTAGGTTTGATCGCTTGATAAGCCAATGCAAGAACTCCAACAAATAAAACCACCAACAATTTGGTGAAAATCCCTGAAATTAACTCCCATTAGAATGCAATCCAACAAAACAGGCACGGAATCAGAGCATTAGAGCTGTCGATGTCCTTTTCTTTCAGATGGAAAAATTGCAGGAGTTAAGGGTAAGAAAAACTGATCCCAGAACAATTGGGATATTTTGGTCAGAGAAATTCAATGCCATTTCGAAGCTCACATGTCCAAATTATTAAGGAAACTACTTTTTTCTCTTTTCTCTCAGCAGTGCAAATACGAAGAACATATAAAAAGTACACACTCATAGAGCTCATAATTGCATGAGAACCATAAGACGAGCTGTACCAAGAAAAAAGAAGTGCTGAACATGCTGTGATTTCTTCAAAAATCATGAAACTTTGAAGTTTCAGCCCGATTTTGTATGACAAACAAGTCGCGGACAAAAGTAGAGACGGTCTGCCTACGAAAAGAAGCTTCTGTACAGACATTTCTCACGATTTTTACAAGCCACATGACTCTCGTATCCAGCTACAACCAAGCAACACAACCGAAAAATTCCATCAAAGATGTATACACTTCTCTTTCATAAACCACAAATTGCGAGTCCATTCAAGGGGTTGATTACAGTGCGCAGTGAAGATCAAGAGCAATTAAGTCCAAATAATCCATGAAAAAATGGGAAAACTAGAAGGGCAGTCGACCTGAAGGCAGTATAAGAGGAGAGCTCTGCTTAGCTCTTCTGGTGCGAGACGTCGCTGATGCAGCTGAAATCTTTCTTCTCACGCCTCCCGCCATTTTTCCAGCTCCGGGACGACGAAAAACAGCAGACCCAGATATCTTGCAGATTACAGTAAAAGAGAAGCCAACGGCATATGCATGTGAGAGAGAGTGTGTCGAACAGAGCGAAAATCAACGACAGTGGTACTGAGAGCGTGCAATGGAAGCATCGTACCTTCACTCAGTGTGATTGCCAACAAAGAGTTCAACTCCGAGAGCACACACGTGCATCTAACAGTCCCCCTCGTGTGCGAGTTCTATATTAGGTCTACTCCCCTTAATCTAAGTATCCTGATATTTTCGCATCATTTTTTCTTGAGATATTTACCGAACATCAAAGATGATAGGCACTATTAAATTGTTTGTTTAGAACATACAGCAAAATCACAATAGCCTCACTTGAGAAGATCGTCAAGATGAGCTAACTCGAAGATCCACCTCCACTCAAAGCTTAAATTAAGGAGTTTAAGTTAATTAAGATATACAAATTATTCAATGTGGGACTATTTTAACATAATTTACGGTTGCATCCTAAGACAAGATTGTGAATTATGAGTGGATGAGATTTTTTATCTTTTTTAGACTTTCACTTGGATTTTTTCCTTATCAAATAAAGTTAATCGGTGCCATGAGAAGATTGCCAACAAGGTAGACAAGATAAGTTTTCAATATAGTTATTGTTCTTGGATAGTGAGTATTTAGTGCATTAATGAGGAAATGTTTTTGGTTAATTCAATTTTATAAGCAATATTTTTAAAAAAGTCATTTTTAAGCCAGTTTTTTTTTTTTAAATTTTCATTTTTTGCGAAATGAAAAATCGAAAACCCATTTGTCATACAGAAAGGGCGGAGATCAACAATAATCAAGGGGTCAATTTTGTCTACTCAGCATAGTACTAAAGATTCTTGCGGGGATAAGCCTTCAGTAACTGTGGTGGGGTCCAATGCTGACCACAAGGGCGTCTTTGGTCCAAGTTCATTTATTACTTTCACTGGAAATTTTGTACAGTCTTCATGCATGCGACAGGCCACCTAATATTAACTCGCCTAAAGAATGACAGTATATGAAAAGAGGAATATTCCATCTTTGCATTACAAACACCTAACTCTTGCTTGTTTCAATCTTGGCCCCCTCTTTAATGTTTGTATTCTAGGACGTGTCCTTAGTCTGCACGTTAAAGTGCATGAAATGAGGGCAACGATGATCGAGGATGGATCTGAAGTCAAAGTTATGCGAAATCAGGTTTACTACAAACGATGTGAATTGACTCTTTTTTTTTTCTTTTCTTCATAAATTGAGCTTTTCAAAATTCTCGCAGAAAGGGTTCAGCTGTCAAGTACAAGTGGGGCAAACATTCGGTAATTCTCAGCCTTGGGATTTTTGGCCTTGATGTTGGATATCATAGCATCGATGGCCTCATTTTCTTGTCCGAGTTATCTAATCCTCAAGGCTTTTCCGAGTTTGCCCAAAAAGAGTCCATGCCGAGTACAAGCGTGTGAGTTGGTAGACAAGTCTTCCACCTAAAGGTCAAACAAATGAAGGCCTACCTTTTAATTCAACCACTTCTCGTGAGCAAAACCCCTAAAAATTCTAAACTTATTGTATTATACCAGTTTAGTACTAAATCTTTAAATTTGGCTAATTTAATCTAAAATATTTTTATAATTTTTAAATTTAATTATAAACATTTTGATAATTTGTTAATTTAGTCATTTTTACTAACATAGCAATATAGTTAGTGTCGGCCATTCCACGTGCATAGCCCTTTTGGTCAATTTTGGTTAGAAATCGATGACATAATAGTATAGTTAGCATCGTCCGTCCTACGTGGCATAACTGATGTTGACATTAACAATTTTAAAAAAAAATTATGAATTATTTGATTTTTATTTTTTCTTTTTTTCAAGCCTTGAGCCAACGACTTCACAGGCCTAGAGTTGGAAACAAAAAAAGAAAAGAAAAATAATACAAACTTTAGAAAATTGATAAAATTAAAAAAATTGTCATGTCAACGTTGTTTGTACTACACAAGACATCTAACACTAACTATACTGCCACATCAGCGACCAAAATGACTACATTGGTACATTATCAAAAGATTTGGCATTAAATTGACAGAATTTAAAGATTTATGACTAAATTGACAAATCACCAAAATATTTAAAATTAAATTTATCAAATTGAAAAATTTTTTTCTAAATTTACACAGTTATAATAGATTTAAGATTTTTTTGGTAATTTTACTCCTAAATGAGTAAGGCCACTTCTAGCTTAAGGCCACTTCTAGCTCTCATTCTGCTTCATCAATATTAATTTTTTTTTTTGGGTCAAAAATGTTAAATTATTGAACAGCTTACTTTATTACATATTACTTTATAATCAAGTGATAAAAGGAATGGAATTTTAACTTTGAATGGTGCATTATTCAATTAGTGAAGTAGAATTCGCCAATTCGGCCCAAAAAATATGTGAGGTCAAAGAACGTTCAATGAAATTTTTGGGTTTACCATTATGCCATTCGAATTCTTTTCATGAACTTTACTCACATAAATTTTCCAAAAACCATTTTTTTTCTTCTCCTCGGTCCTGTCTTTCTGGCATTTGTCGCATTGCGTCGGATGAATTATACATTCGTTGGTCGACCAATAACGTAGAACTTTCACTTTCCCTGGATTAAAATCTCCCACGTTCAATCTTGTCACGTCACTTGAAAATGAGCTTTGAGGAAAGAGCCAATCCCACGTCGTTATCACTTTTTTATAGTAAATTTTCTCCAATGAAGAACGAATATTGTCAGAAAATATTCCTTCGTAGGCATGCGCACTAAAAGAACGAAAATTCACGAAGATTGAGCAATAAAAACCTTCACATTTGGCCAATAAATCATATAACGTTCAACAAATGTTCATTTAAAGGTCCTTCTCATAACTTCACCAGCGAAACGCAAATCTAAGTTAGCATCAAGAAGGCATCAAAAAGACGTCAAGTTTTCAATGCAACAACTTAATTTGCTATAAAGTTGTAGAAAATATCGCCCTGTATAGAAGTACTTGAGGATGCAATTATATCTAGAGTAAATTTTAGGACTTCTAGTGGACTTATATATCTTTTTGGCATATGCACATGCAAACAATTTGTTCAATAATTGAAGTATAGCGGCTTTGTTAGTGTCAGAAAGTGCCATTGAAGTTTAAGTCATTGATGTATTGGCCAACTAAGATGGTATTGTCACATGCCCATAAAACCCAATCTTTAATTAAATTTCCAACGTGAAAACTTTTTTGACATAACTAACTCATGCACCATAATAATCTCCCATCACATGTGAGTTTCAATATTATGCATGCTTCCCTTTAGTCTCCTCTTCGTTACTACGCATCAAAATCAATAGACGGTATTATTATGTTGCAACATGCACCTTCACTTGTGATGTCCTCTTACCAGACCAACCATGAATGCGATGTCTTACTATCGAAAATTATTTTGGTCATGATATTTCTTCTTTGAGATACTTCAATTAAATACCGATCCAAATCAAGGGCACACCAATCAAATATCGACTTTGATATCAATTATGGGTAGATGCAACATAAACGTCATACTTCACTTAGGAAATTCACCAAGAGAGAGTTAAAGTATGAAACCATTAACATATTTAATTCAACTCATGTCCACTTAAAAATTTAACCCATGAGTTAGGGACTAATTAAGATATATAAACTACTTTCCATCACCACAAATTTCCAATATGGGAATTCTTCAAAACAATTCACATGTACTATTGCTCAACAATTATGAACCCAAGCACGTAATATTGAATTGCAAGATGCCGTAGCCGAAGACAATCAAATAGGTAGACAACAAGTCTGTCAGATTAGTTTAATGGCTAATTGCAAATATGAGTGGATTAGATGCACGCAATAAGTTTACTTCTTTGTGTCACCAAAATTGGAGCAATCTTATACTTCTAGGTGCACATCTGAATTCCGGCTCACTCCTTACTATTCTCATTGGTCGAGTATTTTTTTTTTTTTTTTTTTGAGCAAGCATTGGTCGAGTATTTAAGTGTGGAATTTCTTTCTGGTAATAGAAAGTTTGCGAAACTTATGACTCGACCAAATACCATGAATATACCACATATATCAGGTAAGGGGGATGGTAAGTGTGGTTCCTAATATCAATATGGGCAGGTGACACTACGATTTGAATACGAAATTTGTTGGAGTCAAATAAATACTTAACCTCTCAACTAATTTCATGGAAATTATGCATTTCTTCCATATTGCGATGAAAGCTAGATAATAAGCTAGACAACAACTAGCTAATAAACACATATACCGGCTGTTACAAAACAACCTACGACAATAGTTTGCAACTTTCCTAGACATAGATAACACGTATGCTCAACAGCAAAAAGTCACAATGCTTCCTAAGTATCTCTCCAATGCCATACCCTATGGGGCCATCCTAAAGCTTTAGTAAAAGTGAATATTAGACAGCCTCAAATTAAATCGCGCAGTCTCACATCGACTCTAGGATTTCTAAACACTTACATTGCCAACTTACGCAATCTAGAATTTAATTATCTTGACTTCAAATCAAGATTCAGAAGTGTCTGGAGTATAAGTATTAAAGATGTCCATGCCAAACTTAAACAAAGTAAAACGAAAGTCAGAAGCTAAACGTAAACTTACAGTGCGAACCTAACAAGCTTGCTTTGGCGCAATCCTGCAAAAATTTGCCAGTTTCATAAATGGATGGGTTTAATATAGGGACACCCCATAAAATGGCATCTGGAATCCGATTTCATACACTACGGGTGATCGGTTCCCAGTTCCCAAAACCAAACTAGTCTAATAGAACTGGTCACTATTTTTTTCCATATTTCCATCCAAATATCTTATTGTCCAAAGCATAACTAGGAATAAATATTTCTGTGGAAACAATAAGCCCACTAAATTTTTTTGAAGAAATAAAAGAAAAGTATACATTTTCAGTCGGGTCCGATTCTCCATTGGAACTAGGAACCATATCACAACCGGACCAGCTGGACACTAGTTCTTTAATCAACATTCCTGGGAACTGGTCCGTTTTGCATACTCTTATCATGCGCTACTCAGATGCTTTCCTATTGTACTTTACACCGTGTGGATCATCTCTCTCGTTCTTTAAAGTTTTCCAAAGAACGTTAAGTTTTGTCATCAAGAAAGAGAAGTCTGATAAGAATCTTGCCAATATAAGTAAAAGGCCCCTGAGAAGTATGATCTGCTCAGTGTCAACATATAAATGGCGACGTCTCACCAAATACCATGTGATGTACTCAATCTTAGCATACAAATTGGTGACGTTCCACCAAATACTATACATTTTCATGCGTTTTTCGTGCATTATGTTTTATTACGAGTATCTCAATTCGTTCTTTGGATTGATAACGTCATGGTCTTTTCCTCAAATGATAGTATCTTTTATGTTCATGTCGCCTTTATCGTTTATGAAATTTGTCCAAAATTTTTTAAATATGTTGTACAGTAGCCAATTTAATTATAAAATTTTCAATTATAGTAATTTATTCATAAACATTTTAATTGTATCAATTCGGTTTTGAGTATTTTAACAATTTTCTGATGTATTCCTAAACCTTTTTATAATTTGTCAATTTAATTCTTTCGATTAATTTTGATTGAAAATGACTAATGCAATGGACTAGTTAGCACCAATTAACTTATGTGGCATGGTTGGGTCTAATGTGGGCAATTTTTATAATTTTTTAAAAAATAAAATTTTCTGAATTTTTAATTTTTTTTTCTATTTTCTCTCTCTCTCTCTCTCTTTTTTTGGCAACACTAGGCCAACGGCCTTCATCTACTATAGGTGAGGGCACCATGGCCCTCTCCGGCCATGGGCAAGGGCCTCCACACCCTCTCGCCAATCATAAGTGTCAGGCTATTGCTTAGATCTCAAAAAGGGTTGTGACCCTCACCTCTTCGCGATGAGGGCATTGCGATCCTTGCTGGGATCTTGGGGAAGATGGCAACCCTCACCTGGTAGGTGAGGGTCTAACACCATCAAATGTGGTTGGCAAGGGCCACTATGCCCTTGCCTTTTGGCTAGTGACAGTTGTGCGGCCCAGAGTTGCAAAATAAAAGGAAATAATAGAAAATAAAATAAATAATAAAATTGTAAAAATTATTCATATCACACATGTGTCATGTAAGACAACCAATGCTGATTTGATTGCAATGTCAGCAATTTCCAGAATAATTAAATTGGCAAATTGTTAAAAAAAGGTTAAGGATTATATTGACAAATTGTTAAAATATTTTAGATTAAATTGGTATAATTAAAAATTTTATGATTAAACTAGTAATCGTACATTAGATTTAATTTTTTTTTGGATAATTATGTCCTTATTTGTACCACTTGAGTCAAAAGTCAATACTAACCAACAGACCACAGAAGACAATAAATGCAGCTAGACTGCCAAAAATGTAGAAATGTTTTGTTAGCAAGCACGCTTAGTTATTACAAGAATTGACATCTGTCGAACGTATCCCACGTGGACAAGAGCACGACAATGACAATACGTCATCCGAAATATGGCGAAGGACACGAAGCCAATAATACCAAATTATTAGACATTTTTACAGCATAATTTGTATGTAATCATTATTAGGGCATTTGTATACGTTATTCTTTTCTGTTAAAATTTGAATGAGTGTTTTTTTTTTTTATCAATTCTATTCAAATAACGTTTTCATCATCACTATTTGTTTGAAAAAAAAAAATCTTGCGAATTTTTTCTCTGTAAATAAATTTGATTTATTTAAAACATGTTGGGCCAAGCATGGGCCCAACTTGGACGATCTAATGTGATGGCCCGGGAATGGCCCCATGGCCACCCCAATTACCAACTGCCAAAGGATCACTAACTGATCCATCCACTGTCTCGTGGATTGTTCGCTTCCAAATGCACTATTGTGACCTCGCATGTCTTGCCAATCTATCACATAGTACCCTAATTACCTACGAAGTCTATGTTCGTTGGATATATGTTGACATCTAAATTTTACCGTTCCATTTAATTATTTACTGCATGGAAAATTAAGAGTATATAGTGTAATTAAATTGCATAGCAATTAAACATTAGGAGCATTTGCATTAGTATTAACGTAATTTAATAATTTTTTAAAAATTATTATAATTATAAAAAAAATGGAGCCAAACGGTCTGGGCCAGGCCGGCCTTCTTCCTTATTCCTCCAGCTTGGGTCCGGCCCAGCCCCTTTCTTTTCTTCCTTTCTTCGGCCCGGTTCCTTCCTCCTTTCTTCCCCGTGCGTCTGCGGCACAGCGTACGACAGAAGCAGCGCAGGGTAGGGAGAGGGGACCGACCGCGGCGGTTTTGAGCTAGGAATGGAAGGGAAAGGCAGCTAGCCTCGTCGACTAGCCAAAGCGGTTTTGGAGGAACGCTATAAACAGAGAGGCCTGCCGAACAACTTAAGGGAGAGATTGAGAGAGGGAGAGGTGGGAGAGATCGGAGATCAAGAGTGAACAAAACGGAGAGAGTGCGTGAGAGCCAAACCGAAGCCCCGGCCGACCCGGTTGAGCCCGTGGTCTCCCCTTTCAGGCAACACCTTCGGCAGTAAGTTCTTTTTAGGTCATTTTGATTTGACCCTATTCCCTGAGGATCCCAACTCAGAGGCGACCGAGGTCCGACGAATCAAACTCGCCTCCCATTTGCCACCATCGAGTTGGGTAGGGTCACCATTAGTGATCGAGTTCGTGTTCTCCTAAGTAGCACTGACATCGACACGCGACACGACACAACATATTAACACGTCATTTCTCAAAAAATAGATAACTCTAACATATTAAGATACGTTGTATATTAAATTTATATTTTTATATATACATAATAAATTATCATTTTTATGATTATTTTACTTAGATTAGTTTGATTTAAATTCACAAATAAATAAATAATAATAAAAGAACCTATAATGAATTTACACTAAAAACATTAATCCCTTATTTATTAATATCATTCATTGTTGCAATTTGACAAATTCAATTACATTCCAATAATTTGTAAAAGTTGAAGAAAAAAATAAACACTATATATTTTGGACTCACATGTTGGAAAAGAAGATAATAAAAACAAACTTAAGGGTGAATTGTATGTCACAGGAAATAAAAGTCGGAAGAGAAGAGAAAACTAGGTTTTTATTTTATCCTCTTTTATTTTTTTTTTTTTATTTTTATTTTTTATATTTACATTTTGACCCCTCATTTATTGAAAAATTATAAAATTGACCCTATGTATATCGGAATTTCAAAATTGCATATCAGAATTTTAGACTCAAATATCAAAAAATGTGATCAGGTGCTGGATTTTCTAACATGTATTGACCAAATGTCGAAGAGTATTTGAGAGTATTGGACACATGTCGGAGTGTCCGACATGATACAAAGGTTTTCGAAGAGTGTCAGTGCTTCATAGATTCCCCTTTCCCTATTTGATTCTCTATTTGCCCTATCTCAGTTCAGCCGAGACTAGGACTCTTGCATTCTTCATTCATGCTTTTGTTGAATGCTTATAATTCATCTTTGCGTTGGCCTTGAGTGCCATTTCTTCATTGTGTGTTGATTTTAGTCCGAATCTGTGTCTCAAGTGAGTTCGTGACCTCCCTTTTGGCGACGCCCTCCAAGTGTTTGATGCAATGCCTCTAAGGCAAGTCCATGAGAATGGTGTCCATTCTGGTCCGTCTAAAGGCACATTTGTTTGTTTTTTGTATCATTTCTATTCTATTGACTTTCATGTATTAATCTGTAGGTTTTTGTGATATTAATCCAATTCAACAGAAATTAATGTAAGACAAATTTGTTATAAGTATATAAATTTAGGGTTTTTAGTGGTCAAAAATTTAATTTGAGGTAAACTAGGTTTACTTGTTTAGGAATTGATTTTGTTTAAATTTATCACATGTATACCAATTTGAAATTTTTCATGGTATTAATGCTATGTAAAATTAGGAAAAGGATTAGAAGTTAGAGTTTTAGAGAAGCTTTCTTTTAAAATGTGCAAAAATCTCTAATTAGAAAAATTTTCTTCACTCAAAATTGAGTAAGCTCTTAGAACTTTATGATATGATGTCATGTACTCTTAGAGACAAAGGCTAAGTCATTGTTTACACTTCTATTTCGATTGTTTGATTGTGCACTTCCAATATATTAATTGTTGTTTTCCCTTTAACTTGATTTTAAATATAACTTTAGCATTCACTATTAGCTAGAAGGTTGCCTGAACAAGATTAGATATCAAAATTACACTAGTTGATTAATTAGTGTAACCAAGTCCCCGGTTCTATATTATTTGATTGTGTAGAAAGTGAGATATACTTCCATACCTCACTTGGACATAATAGTGGCGACTCTTCATTGAAAAATCCACATGACATCAATTTGAATTAAGATCAAATATCCCATTGTCAAGTGAAATATAAGCATGGGAAAGTCCACACCTAATCAAGTGTCGTAAGCCCGCTTTAAAAGTAAAACTTCTAAAAATGTCTTTTTCCCTTGTATGATATGCAAATGATTGTAAATTAAAAGAAAGTAATTTTCAAATCTCAAGTGTGAACCCAATTACTTACATAAGACAAGCTAGAAGATAATTTGGCTTAGGGCACACATGACAAAATTTATATTTCCCTATTTCTTTATTTTTATGTTCCTTAGAAATGTTTGGAACAGAAATTCATTTAGTAATACAATTTCATTTTTCTATTTCTACTATTTCTAAAATAGATTTCTATTCAAGAAATAAATTGGAGTGGAAATCATAAGCTAAAATTTTTAGTTTTTCTATTCATTGAACAAAAGTGAAAAATAAAACTCTTCCCATCATTTATTCTCGTCACCACCTGCCACCACCTACCACCAGTGAGACGCTGGACGCCCACCGTCAACCACCTGCTGCCGGTTCTGGATGCCGCCCACCAGCCGCCCCTTGCCAGCCATTGGCCGCCTCGCCGGATGCCGACCATCGCCCTCTAGAAATTTTATTCTATGAAAAAATGAATTTGTTCTAAAAACAAAAATTTTGAGTCATAATCAAACGTGTTTTTTTGCTCAGAAACTCATCTAGGGAACAAAATTTGATTTTTGTTCCGGACATTTTGACATGCGTGCCTTTAGTAATGTGTTGGAGGAATCGAACTAAAGATCCTTGGGGGGAGAGAGAGAGAGAGAGAGAGAGAGAGATTATGTGTGATGGAACGAAAATGAAAGAATTGAGCCAGTACAACAACAAATTAATGGGGGAGATTTACTATTAAAGAGTTGAGCTAGTACAACGACGGAGTAATGGGGAGGTTTACTGCTCTAATTTTTCAAGCTTTTTCTTATTATGTAAGCCAAATCTAGCAGAAGGCTTTTTAGACTTCCAGAGATCTCCATAACTGCCTTTAAGATGGAACATTGTTTTGGCATGCCATATATTCGCAAACCCAAAAGGGGTATAGATGGGATTGGGATTTATATTACATGCTGCTGAAAAGTTATGCTTAAAATGGCGTCAATGAAACACCAATTGTTCACTGATTGAGCCCCTCATCGCAACCCTACCAAACATGAGAGAAAGCTTAACACCGGTAATACACCTGGACCCAAGCTTGTCCATTGTAGGCTAACCAAAGTTTTTTAAGACCAAGCATTGATAGGGGAATTGAATCGGTGACCTTCGGTTTGCAAACTAAGTCTTGGACTGCTCGATCAACCACTTTGTTGGTTATTATTCTTTATCTGTGAGAACAACATAAGGAGACAAGGAATGTACGCGGGCTATAAATCAGTGGAATAGGCAAATGGGGATTTTAAAGACCTAACTCAAGTTTGATGGAGGAGAAAGAAGGTATTTCTATTAATCAATGATATGAACCATAGTCTAACTTTGGCAATAACGGTAATTATGAAATGAGGAAACCAGCCACAAAGTCCTTAGACGGGCTAGGAAAGAAATTCATTCTTGGCCAAATGTCATCTTGCATCAATGCAAGGGTAATTTCCATTTTTAATGAGAGCCATCTTGAGTATTGTGTGTAACTTTCATTTTGCTAAAGCTGCATTTAGGTAGCAATTAAGATATCTCTAGTTTATCCCAGGAAAAACAAACATTGATAGAGATCATCTGAACTTATCACGTATATTGACATATATGAGTCCTTAAAGTTTGGATCTATCATGCAATCAAAACCCTAATTTCGCATCGCTAACCTCTTTCTCCTGCCAAAACCTCTAATTCAGATGATAAGTTCCACGCTAAACAGTGGCATCCTCAGCATAAAATAGTTTCCTTTGTTTATTGAATAATATATGTTTATAAAATTTCGTTTATATTTTACTTAGGTTTATGTTCCAGTAGTCCTTAAAGCGAGGGATGGAATCAATGAGGGCAATGATGACCATGAAACATGAAAAGGGCAGGCAGTGAGTAAATTCAAATTTAAGTAATTTTATTCTACTTTTTACCCATATTTCATATTAACCAAAAAGTCGTTTTGGCTAATATTGAGATTCATCTTCAAAAGAGCTTGGATCTAAAATTTGAGTAAAAATTAGAGCAATAATGTGGAAATGCCAAATCATTAAGGGTGCGTTTGGTAACGATTCTGTTTCCGGGAGCTGATTCTGACTAGAAATGATTATTTTTTATTTTGTTCCCAGGAACTGATTCTGAGTAAAAAAGCGCGTATGGTAACTGTCCAAAATTTTTTATTCTGGAATAGAATTGCGTTTGGTACCGTATTAATTGATTATGTTCCAAATTAATTTCTTTTGATTTTTAAATAAATTTTAAATAAATTTTTTACTTTTTTACTTTCTTTTCTTTTTTTCTTTTTTTCCCTTTTTTCCTATTCTTCTTCTTCTTCATCTAGCCGGTCCGCCGGACCGGCCTCGGCGAGGTCGACCTTCGTCGGCCGAGCCTCACCGGGCACCGGGCAAGGCTCACCCCGCCCGCCTAGCCACGGCCTCGCCCGATCTGGCGAGGCCGAGCCTCGCCTCGGTCACCAACGAGGCTCGCCCGCCCCGCCGGTGGCCGAGCGGAGCCTCGCCTGGCCGGGCAAGGTCGGTGGGCCGGGCTTGCCTCCGATGAGCTCGTCGGACCTCGCCCCGGCTCGGCGAGCCTCCGGCGATTCTCGCGACCGGCGGCGGCGGCGGACGGCGGCGGGCGACGGCGGATTGTGGCGGGCGGTGGTGGACGGCAACCGGGATGACAAAAGGGAAAAGAGAGGGTTTCACCGTTTTGATTCTTTTTCTGATTCTCGGACAGAGAATCAAATTTTTTTTTATTCTCAAATCTTGTCCAAAATTGTTCCCGGGAAAAAAAATTTTACCAAACGCGATTCTCGTCCCAAACTGATTTTAGGAACAAAAAATCAGAATCCGACACTGTTTGACACGTTGCCAAACAGGCCCTAAGTGCCTTTTTGAACGTAGTGTTAACAAAAACAGATATGGACTCAAGTAAAAAATTAATAGTTTTTTATAAGATAAAAAAGTTTATGGTAGAATTACTTGACCTAAAGTTAAGGATTGTTTATGAGACCGGAAAAAAAAATTATGGTAGATTTGGGACTAGACCAATAGTTGAGGGTTTTATATGAGACAAAAAAATTTATAGTAAAAGTAGAACTAAACTTAAGGTTGAAGAATTTTAGGATATTAAGCCCTTTTTTATAATACCCATATTTCATTTTAATTCATCGACAAGTGCCAGATACCAATGACTGCGTTTTATTTTACTTTTTCTAAATCTTGGGGCATTCAATGTAACTTTCTTATTAATCTTAAACTCCGAAACTTTAAAATTATATGAATATTGATACATCAATTTACATATAATTGTCTTATAATTTTCAAAATACAAATAATATTTTGAATTTTCAAGGAAAATAAAAACGTTGTTTTTTGCTTTTGGAGAAGTCAAAACAAACAGATCTTATGAAATTCAGTAATGAGTACTTCAAAATACCTATTAAGCACCCAAGTACAAAAAGCCTATAATTTTCAACACGGTGTCCTTTTCATATTACAATCACCGCACTATTGAAAATTGAAACATTTCTTTATCAAGCAAAATTAGCGGGCACCCTAAGACGATTGTTTATAAAATCCTTAAGATAAGTATCCAATATTATAATCGCCCTAAGACGATTTTTCTTCTCTCTTCTTTTCTTTTTCTCTTTTTCTTTTTGGGTGTCTCGGGTCTCTCTTTGATGTGGGGTGTGTGTATATTTTTTTTTTTTTTTTTTTGGCTGAGTTATTGATGACGTGATAAATTTTCATTAGATATTTCAACATATTTAATTTCTTAAGATTAAACCATTCGTTTATGTCGGGTCTCTCAAAGAGACACCCGAGACACCCAAAAAGAAAAAAAAAATGGATCATCCAAATCTCCTCCTCTTGCTTCTTCTCATGTTTGCTTCCACCATAAACGCCCAATTCCCGGCGACCTACTGTGGTTCGACCGGCAACTTCACTGCCAACAGCACCTACCAAACCACCCTCACCACCCTCGTCTCCTCCATCTACAACGGGAACTGCATCATCCGGTACTCGGATGCCCCATTCTTCAGTTCAGTCGCAACAGAACCCTCCTACCTGGCAATCACCACTGACGAGGTCTTGAGCCCGGACACATACGGCACATCGATGAGGAAGCTCCTAAACGGTCTGCAAAATTCCGACTCAGTTCCCTTCCCGCTTCTACCCAAAAATCGGCCTAATTTATGGTTAGATATGAAAGTTGCATGCATTCCTTACAAAAATTACTCTTCGTCAAGTGATAATGTTGGTATTTGTTCATATCTTGAAGATCATGGTTCCAATTTTAGCGAGTGCAAAAGTCTTACGTTTACTTTTCAAGAAGAGGCTTACAAATCGATTCGACTTAAGAACAAGTGAACCGGCTTGGTTCTAAGCTGGTCCTAGTTTTCCAGAACCAGCTTGGAACTGAATCGGATCAATTCACTACGTGGGTGAACCAGGTGCTATGCTTTGAAAGATAACAGGAACTTCTTCCGACAGCCGAGAAAAGGTTCAGTGGAAACGGTCGGTTTGAAGATCCACTAATGAAACCTGTCATCGCATACAATGCAGATGAATGATGGGGGCACAAAAGAAAAAAGAAAGAACAGCATCTCCGGTGTTCAGAACAAAGGGTCGAGACACCGCCTGATGTAACAGATGCGTCAATAATCTATATGGCATAAGGAATCCAAACTATGTGCATAGATTTATGTGGATGTGGTGGTTTCCCCGACTAGAAGGGTCCTGACTATAGCATCACACATGCCGTCGGCATGGGGAAACATGTGGCCAGTCTGGGGTAGCTCGTGATACTTAATCCAGGGAAGCCGGTGGGCGATGAAACGCTGCAGCATGACGGGCACAGGCAAATCATCGTCGCCCTGCCATAGATGTATGGAGCCTTCGCCATTGGGAAATGGGTTTTCCAAATCCATTGGGTCAAACTCCCAGGTACCGAACCCGACCATCAGGTCTCGGTGGAGAGTCTCGTATTCACCTTGCTGTCTTACCTGTGCCTGATCATTACAGAATACAACTTAATCTGAGATAAAGCAAGGATTAGCCCAATTTGCATTTGCATCAAGGAGAGCAAAAGGCCCATCATGCTGTTCTGAGCAACAGGAATTGTAGGTAATAGCAAGATTGAGAAAGGAATACACGGTCCATGATTTATTCATGTTTCTCGGTATATCTACCAGCCATTTCACTGATTAACTCAAATAGGGTTGCAGACCGAAAAAAAATCCATTTCCTTCTGATATAGAAGAAGCATTTCTATTGACATAAGATTGATCTTTCAGTGCAATGGATGCAGGGTAAGGAAGTTAACTTCAGAAAACTTAATGTGACTCAAAGCATGTATAGAGTAACTAAAATGTTTGCTCGGCCAAAATACATCAATCTTTCCACTTTCTCAAAATTTTCAGCATGTTTAAAGTGAAAATATAACAAACAATAGAATTGCAGAGTAGAATTGTAATACGTGAAACCATTCAACACCAAATACAAGACATTCCCTCAAAAGAAATACTCACAGAAAAAATTTAATATTCTCAATGCCTCACAGCAAAAGTTGCATGCGTTATCGGGACAATACTTGAAATTTCTACAAAAGCTTCCTAACAGCCAAAGGACTTGGACCATGAACAGATCCCTGAAACGTAGGGAGAACATGGAAGTGCTTCAGGACCTCAAGTCAAAGCCCCACGTAATACTAAGATTGCCTTGCATAAGATGACATATATGCACAAAGAAACTAGCTGTACATAACTTGCTTTCTTCTCAATCTCAAACTAATAGCTTTAGTTGAACAACAGAGAGCATATGCATCAGACTTATTACCGCATATGGTCCTCGCGGGGGAAGCTTGGCAATGAGTGCCTTGTCTGGAGGAGAGAAAATATCAGGATGATAATCGATGACACTAGAAGCAGGAAACCATTTTTGAGTGTTCCACCAATAGGTAAGCCAGGGAGTGTAATGAGCGACCCGAAGAGTCCATTGATCTCGCTGAAACTGTTGGTAGTATTTCTCAGTTGACAGATTTGCTGGAAAACCGGGCCACCAGTAGTTGACGACCGGAGCCAGAAGGACTGCTCCTGCTAGTCTGTGGATCAATTAAAACATTCATGAGCAATGTAGTTTTAGTAAGACAAATTGTTTCACAAAGCGATCAATACCTGTGAGGGATGTACTTCAGGCAGCCCCACACCACCTGCCCTCCCATGGAAAATCCAATCACGTAAAATCTCGAGCCTAGACCCAATTTATCAGCAAGCTCTTCTATGTCTAATGCGATGCTCTTCGGTGTTCGTTTTGGGTCGGGGTCACTCTCACCATAACCAGGTCGATCAAAGGACACAAATGTATATACCCAAGTCATTGATAATCTCCTGGAAGCACCCAGTGAATAAGAAATGGTAAGGGCGCAAAATTAGCATTCCCAGAGTCTGGACATGCGCAATTCCACACTGGAAGCAGAATGGTAAAACAATAATAGTCCAGCACCTGAGATAAAGTGTTGGCCACAACAGCATAATGCCGACAAGAATCGAATCCATGGATGAATACAATTTTATACTTCGCTACGTCCTTTGGCATGCCATGTTCCTTGTATGCTAAATGTCTACCATCTCTAAGCTTTATTCTTGGTGCTGTGACTAGGGGACCATCTGGAGTTCCCGGAATCTTTGGTGCAGCAGGTTTGATCGCTTGATACGCCAACGCAAGAACTCCAACAAATAAAACCACCAACAATTTGGTGAAAATCCCTGAAATTAACTCCCATTAGAATGCTATCCAACAAAACAGGCACGGAATCGGAGCATTAGAGCTGTCGATGTTCTTTTCTTTCAGATGGAAAAATTGCAGGAGTTAAGGGTAAGAAAAACTGATCCCAGAACAATTGGGATATTTTGGTCAGAGAAATTCAATGCCATTTCCAAGTTCACATGTCCAAATTATTAAGGAAACTGCTTTTTGCTCTTTTCTCTCAGCAGTGCAAATACGAAGAACATATAAAAAGTACACACTCATAGAGCTCATAATTGCATGAGAACCATAAGATGAGCTGTACCAAGAAAAAAGAAGTGCTGAACATGCTGTGATTTCTTCAAAAATAATGAAACTTCGAAGTTTCAGCCCGACTTTGTATGCCAAACAAGTCGCGGACAAAAGTAGAGACGGTCTGCCTACGAAAAGAAGCTTCTGTACAGACATTTCTAACGATTTTTACAAGCCACATGACTCTCGTATCTAGCTACAACCAAGCAACGCAACCGAAAAATTCCATCAAAGATGTATACACTTCTCTTCTCTTTCAAAAACCACAAATTGCGAGTCCATTCAAGGGGTTGATTACAGTGCGCAGTGA
Source organism: Eucalyptus decipiens (assembly GCA_014182575.1). Taxonomy (NCBI): domain Eukaryota; kingdom Viridiplantae; phylum Streptophyta; class Magnoliopsida; order Myrtales; family Myrtaceae; genus Eucalyptus; species Eucalyptus decipiens. Next base: position 28,332,788 of record CM024609.1, on the reverse strand, counting down.
AGATCAAGAGCAATTAAGTCCATATAATTCATGAAAAAATGGGAAAACTAGAAGGGCAATCAACCTGAAGGCAGTATAAGAGGAGAACTCTGCTTAGCTCTTCTGGTGCGAGACGTCGCTGATGCAGCTGAAATCTTTCTTCTCACGCCTCCCGCCATTTTTCCAGCTCCGGGACGACGAAAAACAGCAGACCCAGATATTTTGCAGATTACAGTAAAAGAGAAGCCAAAGTCATATGCATCATGTGAGAGAGAGTGAGTCGAACAGAGCGAAAATCAACGACAGTGGTACTGAGAGTGTGCAAAGGAACCATCGTACCTTCGCTCACTGTGATTGCCAACAAAGAGTTCAACTCCGAGCACACACGTGCATCTAACAGTCCCCCTGGTGTGCGAGTTCTATATTAGGTCTACTCCCCTTAATCTAAGTATCCTGATATTTTCGCATCATTTTTTCTTGAGATATTTAGTTAATTACCGAACATCAAAGAAGATAGGCACTCTTAAACTGTTTGTTTAGAGCATACAGCAAAATCACTATAGCTTCACTTGAGATGATTGCCAAGAGGAGCTAACTCGAAGATCCACCTCCACTCAAAGCTTAAACTAAGGAGTTTAAGTTAATTAGGATATATTACACAATGCAAATTATTCAATGTGGGACTTTTTTAATACAGTTTATAGGTGCATCCTAACAAATGACAGGACTGAATTATGAGTGGGTGAGATTTTTTTCTTTTTTAGACTTTCACTTGGATTTTTTCCTTATCAAACAAAGTTAATCGGTACCTTGAGAAAATTGTCAACAAGATAGACAAGATAAGTTTTCAATATTGTAATTATTCTTGGACAGTGAGTATCTATTGCATTAATGAGGACTTTTTTTTTGGTTAATTCAATTTTATAAGCAATATTTAAAAAAAAAAATCATTTTTAAGCAAGGTTTTTTAAAATTTTCATTTTTCGCGAAATGAAAAATCGAAAGACCCATTTGTCATACAAAAAGGGCGGAGATCAACAATAATCAAGGGGTCAGTAACTGTGGTGGGGTCCAATGCTGAGAACCTGTGGACCTCAAGGTCGTCTTTGGTCCAAGTTCATTTATTATTTTCACTGGAAATTTTGTACAGTCTTCATGCATGCGACTAGGGGTGAGCAACGGTCTAGGATCGACCCTGGACCGACCCTGGACCGGCCCAACCCTGCCGTTCCTGGTCCGGTTCCCAAGGGGACTGGGTCGGTCCTTGGTCCTGAAATTCTAGGACCAACACTGTGTGGGTTGGTCCTCGGTCCTAAGAGTTTTGGGTCGATCTTAGCCTGGACGAACCCTGTATATTATATTATATTATATTATATTATATTATATTATTTATAATTCTTTTATATATTCAAATCTAAGTAAAATGTTTGTTATATTATATTATATTGAGATGTTCTATCAATAGCACTAATAGTAATTTCAATTTAAAACTTTTGTTGAGTATTAATTATGTGTCGTTTGTTTTGTTTTCAGTGTTTAGAAGTTCAAGTGAATTAACAAGATGTGAAGTTATATATTCATGGTTTATATTAAGTATTTTGAAATTTTTATGGTTTAATTGTATTTTACTAATGAATTTCAGCTGCACTTTGCTTTTCAATTTGTGTCAAATGGTAGAAGTTTTTGAAGAGTAGAGTAGTAAGATCGACTGCTGTTCTATGGTGATTTGCTAGTCAAGTGGTGTGAAACTCATTTTTTGGTTGAGTGGACTCTACATGATTAAATGCAGGAAAACGCTTTTGCATATGGTGTTATGAATATTAAAGATAGATGATTACAAGAACTTTCCATCTTATCCCATATCTCGATGAGCGGTTAGCAGGTACGAAATTTCTATTATTGTGTCATCTTAAATTTGCTAAATATGTATTGGTATTTATAGTTTAGTTGCACAACACCGCATTGTCGATGGATGTGTAATTTGAATTTGTAGGTTTGTTTTTTTAGGGAGTATACAAAATAAAATGAAAAAAATTATCGATCGGTCCCGGGTTGACCCTGAAACCGGACCGACCGATGGTTCGGTCCGGTCCTTGGTCCCAGGTTCAATAGGATCGGTCCTCGGTCCTAAAAATTGAGGACCAGCACTGTACGGGTTGGTCCTAGGGTTAGGGGGTGGCCTGGACCAACCCGAACCATGCTCACCCCTACATGCGACAAGCAACCTAATATTAACTCGCCTAGAGAATGACAGTACATGAAAAGAGGAATATTCCATCTTTGCATTACAAACACCTAACTCTTGCAGACCCCAAGTTATTTGATTGTCTTGTCGGTTACTTCATAGGAAAGAGGTTGCCTTTTAAAGTTGTTGATGATGCTCTGAGGAAAGCATGGGGTCCGACATTGCTGGAAGTTATGTCGAACGGCCGCAGGCGGTTCTTATTGCGGATTGCGGATAGGGATTTCAGGAGGAAGATCTTGGAAGGAGGTACGGTTACTGTCGCAATGATCCCTTTAATCCTTCAGCAATGGAAACCAGGAATCGAGTTGAACAAAGATTCTCTCCAATCTGTTCCGGTTTGGGTGAGATTGAAAAACTTACCCTTCTCCTTCTAGTCTGCTCATTCCATTGGAAAGGTGGCGAGTGCTCTCGGGAAACCACTCTATGTAGATGAGAAAACAAAGCAGATGGTGATGCTAACTTTTGCCCAAGTGTGCATGAAAATAACAGTTCAGCAGCCCATCTATGAGACCATTCAGCTGGTAACCATGGGGAAATCGGTTGTAGTGTATGTCGAATATGAATGGAAGCCAATGGCCTGTTTAAAATGCGGAATCTTTAGTCATAAATGTAAATTTTCTGATAAGGAATCTGTTCCAATCCAGTCGGATGATGGTACCAAGGATGTTGAACCCGCTCAGGTGAATGAAGCGGGGTCGCATTTGGCAAAAGGTAAGGAGGTGGCTCTTCCATCTACTTCTGGTAGGGAAATTTCTATTGTTGCTGCTAAGGATCCTCAGCCTGGTAACAGGTCCACACATGTTGGAGAGTCCAGTTCGCTGGCAGGAAACTCACTCAACGCTCAGGAACAATTGTTGTAGCATCCTGCTAACTGTTCCACCCTTGCTGAATCTGAATCTACTTCGGGAGATATGGGCTGGAAACAGGTTAAACGAAGAAATAAGAGGCAGAAGAAGAAGGCGGCAAAGCAAGCTGCTGCAGCTGCAGTTGCTGCTGTTTCTTTGGGCTTATTCCCTCCTACTGATGAGGGCCAAGTCCTGAAACGGAAGGACATTGATCTGGAGGAGCCTTGCGAGAATTTTGAGCCTGTCCGTGAAAGATCGAACTTGCCTGCTCCGATCGCCCCTTCAGCTGATGTTCCTTTGGCCTTGTCAGAAAGCTCTGATGAGATCTCTAACTCGAGTATCCATGACGACTCCAATGAGGATGAGGTGCAGTCGGTCGGGAAACCTGTGCCGAAAGGAAAACCTCCTATACTTCAGGATCAACTACTGCGTCTTTGTCTTGACCCTCCTCCTTCTGTGGTTCCTACGCCTGCTGCAAGAAAGAGGACCTCTAGGAAGAGGTAATTCTGATCCTTGATTTGGTTTTTTGATGAGTATCGATTTTTGGAATATCAGAGGCATGCTCAATCCTCTTAGGCGGGCTGAAGTCAGGCGGTTTGCCGCTGTAAATAAGTTGTGTTTTATTGGTCTTTTTGAAACTAAAGTGCCTGAGGATCTTTTTGATTCAGTCTCTTCTACCCTTATTAGGGGTTGGAATTGGATTTCTAACTATGAGTTTTCACCCGGGGGAGGATCTGGGTTGGATGGAACCCGGATTTGGTTTCCTATTCGTCTATCTCTATCAGTGATCAAGCTGTGTATGGTTCTCTTAAGTTTAATCTTTCTGGTCTGAATTGCTGTGTCTCGGCTGTATATATGGAACACTCATTCCCTTGCCGTCGGCCTTTGTGGGAGGATCTCATTCATTACAGTAACATCTTTCAAAATTCTCCTTGGTTGGTTGCCGGTGATTTTAACGCAATAAAAGAGCCTTCTGATCGTATGGGTGGTTCCACCAACTGGATTTCCTACTTTGATGAGTTTGCTCAGTGCTTAGCTCAGGCTGAGCTGATGGATCTCAGGTACGTTGGATGCCGTTTTACCTGGTCTACCTCAGCAGGTGATGCGAGGAAGATGAGGAAAATAGATCGTGTCCTTGTAAATGGAGAATGGAATCTCCAATTCTCCTACTCTGAGGCATCATTTCTTAATCCGGGGATATCGGATCATTCACCTATGAAAGTCAGGATTACGCAGCCGGCTCATAAGGGAAAGCCCTTTAAGTTTTTTGATTTCTGGACTCACCACCCATATTTCAAGGCCATTGTTCAACAGGTTTGGACCAGTCCAGTGATAGGCGTATCGATGTTCCAATTAGTCTCGAAGCTGAAGATGTTGAAAGCTCGGCTAAGGTCTCTTAACCGTGAGGCCTTCTTCGATATTTCAGTCAGAGTTGCTGAGGCTAGAGAGGCTCTGAGGATCACCCAACTAGACCTTCAATCCGACCCGACAAGCTCTGTTCTTATTCAAGCGGAAAGAGATCAGCACCGAGTCTTCGTTGAGCTCAAGAACCAAGATGAATCATTCTTTAGTCAAAAGTCTAGAATCAAATGGTTAAAGGAAGGCGATAAAAATACCAAATTTTTTCATCAATCGGTGAAGAGAAGACAGTTATCTAATCGCATCATTTCCGTTAAAGATCCTACGGGTTCTATTATTACTGACCCGATTTTGGTTCCTCAAGTGTTCGTCAGGTTCTTCTAAGATCTCCTATCTCCGGAGCAGGGACTGGTCAAGCCGTCCCTGGATGAGGTGAATCGGTTTGTCCGCCAGCCTCTATCCCAGGATCAAATATGCTCCCTGTGTGTGCTGGTTACGGATTTGGAAATTAAGAACACTCTCTTTTCGCTGGCTAAGGGTAAAGCTCCCGGGCCGGATGGTTTATCGGGGGAATTATATAAATCCAGTTGGGATATTGTTGGCCCTTCAGTGCTGCAATCGGTACATGATTTCTTCATAAATGGCCGGCTTCTAAAAGAGGTAAACGCCACCATCTTAGCTCTCATTCCTAAATTGCCTAATGCTAATGCGGTGGTTGATTTTAGACCTATAGCATGTTGCAACACTATTTATAAGGTGATCACGAAAATTTTAGCTAATCGAATAGCAGCGGTTCTTGGTGATTTGATTAGCCGATCCCAAAATGCATTTGTAAAGGGAAGAAGAATTAGAAACAATATCCTTTTCCCAGGAATTATTTGCAGAGTTTCATCTTCAACCGTATTTGCCAAAATGTGCCATTAAAGTCGACTTCCACAAGGCTTATGAAACCGTTGATTGGGAGTTTCTTGAGCTTGCTCTGGAAGCTTTCCGGTTTCCTCGCCATTTCATTAATCTAATTATGGCCTGTGTTCAGACACCTAGATATTCTATATCTATCAATGGTGATCTTCATGGCTTTTTCTCGGGGGGGAGGGGTCTTAGGCAAGGGGATCCGATGTCTCCTTACCTTTTTACATTGGTAATGAAAGAGTTTTCGGGGATCTTGCTATCTCGCACTGCAAATCCAGACTTTAAGTACTATTGGAGATGTAAGCCGGTCCAACTCTCCCATTTGTTTTTTGCCGATGATGTTTTTCTTTATTGTCAAGTTGATTGGCATTCGGTTGTTATATTGAAAAGAGGGCTCGATATTTTCTCCTCTTGGAGTGGTTTAGTTCCCAATAAGAACAAAAGTGAGATTTTCATGGCTGGTGGTGATACGTCCATTAGGAATAGAATCTTATGGGCGTTCGGCTTTCAGGAGGGGAAGCTCCCGGTTCGCTACTTAGGTGTTATGATTATCTCTTACAGATTAATCAGGGCAGACTGCGTTGCTTTGACTGAGATTACCGCTAGAATCCAATCATGGGCACATCGTTTTCTATCTTTTGCAGGTAGGCTACAGCTCATAAGATCGATTCTCCACTCTATCCAAGCGTTTTGGACGAGTGTATTCACTCTTCCCTTTTCGATTTTGGCCGATATCGATAGGATAATGAGGCAATTCTTATGGAGAGGTACATCCCTAGGTCGGGGTGGTGCAAAAGTTGCATGGGACGAAGTATGTCTACCGAAAGCTAAGGGGGTCTTGGTATTCGAAATCTCAGGGATAGTAATAGAGCCTCCATGGTAAATTTAATCTAGATCCTATTCTCGGACAAAGAATCCTTGTGGTGCCATTGGGTGCATTCAATTTTCCTAAAGAAAAGGAATTTCTGGATCTCCTCTCAGCCTAGGACTTGTTCCTGGTCGTGGAAGAAAATTCTTAAACTTAGACCCTATTTTCGTTCATCCTTCAGGTGGGTGATAGGCAATGGTTTCTCTGTCTCTCTTTGGCATGATTCCTGGCTTCCTTGTGGCCCTTTAGATGGATTTGTTCCTCTTTCATTCAGGGAAAGCGTACACCTCCCTGATTATGCAAGTGTGGTCGACCTGTTTTCCCCGCTGGGAGACGCGCTCAGAAATTTCTTAGAGAGATGGGCAATTATTCTTCCATCCTTATCCTCGATGCAGGACAGGTTTATTTGGTATTGCGAGTCATCCGGTTCCTTCTCGGTTGCCTCGGCCTGGGAATCCATCAGAGTTAAAAGAACTCCTGTCAAGTGGGCTTCTCTGGTTTGGGACAATGCCCTGGCCCCTCGGTATCAATTTATTTTGTGGCTTATATCGAGGAATCGCATTCCTACACAGGTGCTGCTTCTATCTTATGGCAGAATAGATTTCAATGTTTGTGCCTTTTGTAGTGATGTTCCCGACTCTGTTGATCATCTATTCTTCGGGTGTCGTATCCTGGCTCCTCTGGCCTGCTTTTGGGCCGCCAGGTGTAACATTCCTTGGAGGAATAGATGCTGGAAAGATATAATCGCCTGGGCTATGAAGTTCTTTATGGGAAAGGATTTCTATCACAAGATTGTTCGGTTCTCTTTTGGAGCCTTGTGTCATTTGATTTGGAAGAAGAGGAATGCAATTATCTTCCGTGGTGAGTCAGTGGCGATTCTTGCTCTCAAAAATCACCTCCTTAAGGTGGTTAGGGACAAGGCCATTTCCTTCACCAATGTCCATCATTCTCCGAGAAACGATAAACTTCAAAGGGCATGGGGATTCGATCCAGCGGTCTTCTCTGTTCGCTGATCTTGTAGTCTCCGCCTTTTCCTGTTTCTTCTGGTACTCCGTTCTTAGCCATTGTTGGTAGGGCGGATGTTTGTCGTTGGCCTATATGGTTGTTTTTCTTTACTTAGTGCCTTTGGGGCTTTCGGTTGTTTCATCTTTTACATCGGTTCCCCTCCACTCTTAGCTCTTTGAGAGTGTAGGTTATGGACCCGATCTTTTGTACTTGTCCTATCTCTTTCCTTTTATTTAATTACCCTTACCACAAAAAAAAAAAAAAAAAAAACACCTAACTCTTGCTTGTTTCAATCTTATCCCCCTCTTTAATGTTCGTATTCTAGGATGTGTTCTTAGTCTGCACGTTAAAGTGCATGAAATGAGGGCAACGATGGTCGACGATGATCTAGGGTCAAAGATACGCGAAATCAGGTTTACTACAAACGATTTGAATTGACTCTTTTTTTTTCTTTTCTTCATAAATTGAGCTTTTCAAAATTCTCGCAAAAAGGTTCAGCTGTCAAGTACAAGTGGGCAACCACTCGGTAATTCTCAGCCTTGGGATTTTGGCCTTGATGTTGGATATCATAGCATCAATGGCCTAATTTTCTTGTCCGAGTTATCTAATCCTCAAGGCTTTTCCGAATTTGCCCAAAAGAGTTCATGCCGAGTACAAGTGTGTGAGTTGGTAAACAAGTCTTCCACCTAAAGGTCAAACAAATGAAGGCCTACCTTTCAATTCAAGCACTTCTCGTGAGCAAAACACCCTAAAAATTCTAAATTTATTGTATTATACCAATTTAGTACTAAATCTTTAAATTTAGCTAATTTAATCTAAAATCTTTTTATGATTTGCAAATTTAATTCTAAACATTTTGATAATTTGTTAATTTAGTCATTTTTACTAACATAGCAATATAGTTGGCATCGGCCATTCCATGTGCATAGCCCTTTTGGTCAATTTTGGTCGGAAATTGATGACATGATAGTATAGTTAGCTTCGATTGTCTTATGTGGCATAACTAATATTGACATTAACAATTTTTACAATTTTTTTATGAATTATTAGTTATTTTATTATTTTCTTTTTTTTTTCAAGCCTTGAGCCGACAACTTCACAGGCCTAGAGTTGGAAACAAAAAAGAAAAGAAAATTAATACAAACTTTAGAAAAATTGATAAAATTAAAAAAAAAATGTCTATATCAGCGTTGTTCATACTACACAAGACATCTGACACTAACTATACTACCACATCAGCGACCAAAATGACGAAATTGGTAAATCATCAAAAGATTTAGCAATATATTGACATAATTTAAATATTTATGAGGAAAAATCACCAAAATATTTAAAATTAAATTTATCAAATTGAAATATTTTTTACTGAATTTACACAATTATAATAAATTAAAGATTTTTTTGGTAATTTTACTCCTAAATGAGTAGGGCCACTTCTAGCTCTCATTCTGCTTCATCAATATTAATTTTTTTTGGGTCAAAAATGTTAAATTATTGAACAGCTTACTTTATTACATATTACTTCATAATCAAGTGATAAAGAGAATGCAATTTTAACTTTGAATAGTGCATTATTCAATTAGTGAAGTAGAATTCGCCATTTTGGCCAAAAAAACATGTGAGGTCAAAGAACGTTCAATGAAATTTTTGGGTTTACCATTATGCCATTCGAATTTTTTTCATGAACTTCACTCCCATAAACTTTCCAAAAACCATTTTTTTCTTCTCCTCTGTCCTGTCTTTCTGGCATTTGTCGCATTGCGTCGGATGGATTGTACATTTGTTTGTCGACCAACAACGTAGAACTTTCACTTTCCCTGGATTAAAATCTCCCACGTTCAATCTTGTCACATCACTTGAAAATGAGCTTTGAGGAAAGAGCCAATCCCACGTCGTTATCACTTTTTTATAGTAAATTTTCTCCAATGAAGAACGAATATTGTCAGAAAATATTCCTTCATAGGCATGCGCACTAAAAGAACGAAAATTCACGAAGATTGAGCAATAAAAACCTTCACATTTGGCCAATAAATCATACAACGTTCAACAAATGTTCATTTAAAGGTCCTTCTCATAACTTCACCAGCGAAACGCAAATCTAAGTTAGCATCAAGAAGGCATCAAAAAGACGTCAAGTTTTCAATGCAACAACTTAATTTGCTATAAAGTTGTAGAAAATATCGCCCTGTATAGAAGTGCTTGAGGATGCAATTATATCTAGAGTAAATTTTAAGACTTCTAGCGGACTTATATATCTTTTTGGCATATGCACATGCAAACAATTTGTTCAATAATTGAAGTATAGGCGGCTTTTGTTAGTGTCAGAAAGTGCAATTGAAGTTTAAGCCATTGATTTATTGGCCAACTAGGATGGTATTGTCACATCCCCATAAAACCCAATCTTTAATTAAATTTCCAATGTGAAACTTTTTTTGATGCAACTAACTCATGCACCATAATAATCTCCCATCACATGTGAGTTTCAATATTATGCATGCTTCCCCTCAGTCTCCTCTTCATTACTATGCATCAAAATCAATAGACGGTATTATTATGTTGCAATGTGCACCTTCACTCATGATGTCCTCTTACCAAACCAACCATGAATGCAATGTCTTACTGTCGAAAATTATTTTGGTCATGATATTTCTTCTTTGAGATACTTCAATTAAGTACCGATCCAAATCAAGGGCACACCAATCAAATATCGACTTTGATGTCAATTATGGGTAGATGCAACATAAACGTCATACTTCACTTAGGAAATTCACCAAGAGAGAGTTAAAGTATGAAACCATTAACATATTTAATTCAACTCACACCCACTTAACAATTTAACCCATGAGTTAGGGGCTAATTAAGATATATAAACTACTTTCCATCACCCCAAATTTCCAATACGGGAATTCTTCGAAACAATTCACATGTATCATTGCTCAACAATTATGAACCCAAGTACGTAATATTGAATTGCAAGATGGCGTAGCGGAAGACAATCAAATAGGTAGACAACAAGTCTGTCAGACTAGTTTAATGGCTAATTGCAAATATGAGTGGATTAGATGCACGCAATAAGTTTACTTCTCTGTGTCACCAAAATTGGAGCAATCTTATACTTCTAGGGGCACATCTGAATTTCGGCTCACTCCTTACTATTCTCATTGGTCGAGTATTTAAGTGTTGAATTTCTTTCTGGTAATAGAAAGTTTGCGAAACTTATGACTCCACTAAGCACCATGAATATACCACATATTTCAGGTAAGGGGGATGGTAAGTGTGGTTCCTAAGATCAATATGGGCAGGCGACGCTATGATTTGAATACGAAATCTATTGGAGTCAAATAAGTACTTAACCTCTCAACTAATTTTATGGAAATTATGCATTTCTTCCATATTGCGATGAAAGCTAGATAATAAGCTAGACAACAGCTAGCTAATACCGGCTGTTACAAAACAACCTACGACAATAGTTTGCAACTTTCCTAGACATAGATAACACGTATGCTCAACAGCAAAAAGTCACAATGCTCCTAATTATCTCTCCAATGCCATACCCTATGGGGCCATCCTAAAGCTTTAGTAAAAATGAACAGCCTCAAATTAAATCGCGCAGTCTCACATCGACTCTAGGATTTCTAAACCCTTACAATGCCAGCTTACGCAATCTAGAATTTAATTATCTTGGCTTCAAATCAATATTCAGAAGTGTCTGGAGTACAAGTATTAAAGATGTCCATGCCAAACTTAAACAAAGTAAAACGAAAGTCAGAAGCTAAACGTAAACTTACAGTACCTAACAAGCTTGCTTTTGTGCAATCCTGCAAAAATTTGCCCAGTTTCATATATGGATGGGTTTAATACAGGGATACCCCATAAAATGGCATATGGAATCCAATTTCATGCGCTACAAGTGATCGGTTCCCGGTTCCCAAAACCAGACTAGTCCAATAGAACTAGTCACTATTTTTTTTTCTATATTTCCATCCAAATATCTTATTGTCCAAAGCATAACTAGGAATAAATTCAGAACTCGAGATAAATCCTATGCTTCCATTCGGAGATTTGATTATCCAATTATGGGCTCCTATTTCTATGGAAACAATAAGCCCACTAATTTTTTTTTGAAGAAATAAAAGAAAAGTATACATTTTCAATCGGGTCCGATTCTCCATTGGAACTGGGAACCATATCACAACCAGACCGGCTGAACATTGGTTCTTTAATCGACATTCCTGGGAACTGGTCCAAGACAGCCGGTTCGGTCCATTTTGGCAGTCCGTTTTGCATACTTTTATCATGCGCTACTCAGATGCTTTCCTATTGTACTTTGCACCGTGTGGATAGTCTCTCTCGTTCTTTAACGTTTTCCAAAGAATGTTAAGCTTCGTCACCAAGAAAGAGAAGTCTGATAAGAATCTTGCCAATATAAGAAAAAGGCCCCTGAGAGTGAGAAGTAGGATCTGCTTAGTGTCACCATATAAATGGCGACGTCTCACCAAATACCATGTGATCCGCTCAATCTCAGCGTACAAATTGGTGACGTTTCACCAAATACTATACTTTTCATGCGTTTTTCGTGCATTATGTTTATTACGAGTATCTCAATTCATTCTTTGGATTGATAGCATCATGGTCTTTTCCTCAAATGATAGTATATTTTATCTTCATGTCGCTTCTATCGTTAATGAAATTGGCGGAAAAATTGTCCAAAAAATTATAAATATATTGTACAGTAGCCAATTTAATCATAAATTTTTCAATTATAGTAATTTAGTCATAAACATTTTCATTGTATCAATTCGGTTTTGAGTATTTTAACAATTTTCCGATGTATTCCTAAACCTTTTTACAATTTGCCAATTTAATTCTTTCGGTTAATTTTGACTGAAAATGACTAATGCAGTGGACTAGTTAGCACTGATTGACTTATGTGGCATGGTTGGGTATAATATGGACAATTTTTATAATTTTTTTAAAAATAAAATTTTCTGAATTTTTAATTTTTTTCTACTCTCTCTCTCTCTCCACACCCTCACCAGCCACCATAAGTGAGGGTGTCAATCCATTGCTTAGATCTCAAAAAGGATTGTAGCCCTCACCTTGTCGCGATCTCTCTCTCTCTCTCTCTCTCTCTCTCTCTCACCTTGTCGCGATGAGGGCATGGCAATCCTTGCTGGGATCTTGGGAAAATGGAGCCAAATCGGTCCGGGCCAGGCCGGCCTTCTTCCTTATTCCTCCAGCCTGGATGCGGCCCAGCCCCTTTCTTTTCTTCCTTTCTTCCGGCCCGGTTCCTTCCTCCTTTCTTCCCGGTGCCTCTACGGCACAGCGTACGACAGAAGCAGCGCAGGGTAGGGAGAGGGGACTGACCGCCGCAGTTTTGAGCTAGGAATGGAAGGGAAAGGCAGCTAGCCTCGTTGACTAGCCAAAGCGGTTTTGGAGGAACGCTATAAACGGAGAGGCCTGCCGAACAACTAAAGGGAGAGATTGAGAGAGGCGGGTGGGGAGCGTTCCGGGGAGAAAGAGGATGGAGCTGAGACAGAGGGGGACCGAGGGGAATCCGAGAGCAAGGGAGGAGATTGAGAGAGGGAGAGTTGGGAGAGATCGGAGATCAAGAGTGAACAAAACGGAGAGAGTGCGTGAGAGCCAAACCGAAGCCCCGGCCGACTGACCGACACGGTTGAGCCCGTGGTCTCCCCTTTCAGGCAACACCTTCCGCGGTAAGTTCTTTTTAGGTCATTTTGATTCGACCCTATTCCCTGAGGATCCCAACTTGGAGGCGATGGAGCTCCGACGAATCAAACTCACCTCCCATTTGCCACCATCGAGTCGAGTAGGGCCACCATTGGTGATTAAGTTCGTGTTCTCCTTAGTAGCATTAACATCGACACGCGACATGCGACACGACACGATACATTGATACGTCATTTCTCAAAAAATAAAGAATTCAGACACTTTGAGATACATTGTGTATTAAATGTATATTTTTATATATACATAATAAATTTTCATTTTTATGATTATTTTAATTAGATTAATTTGATTTAATTTCACAAATAAATAGATAATAATAAATGAACCTAGAATGAACTTACACTAAAAACATTAATCCCTTATTTATTAATATCATTCATTGTTGTAATTTAACAAATTCAATTCCATTCCAATAATCCATAAAAGTTGAAGAAAAAAATAAACACTATATATTTTGGACTCGCATGTCATAAAAGAAGATAATAAAAACAAACTTAATGGTGAATTGTGTGTCACAAGAAGTAAAAGTCAGAAGAGAAGACAAAACTAGAATTTTCTTTTATCCTCTTTTATTTTTTTATTTTTAATATTTACTTTCTTTTTTTATGACCCGGGAACCGCCATCGGCCGGCAGCCTAGACGTAAACCCGAGGCGGACTGAGCCACCACCACAGACCCAGTCGCGTTTGAGCCGTGCAAACGCGACGCCTCTGGGATTCGAACTCCTCCCCTTCGTGAGGGGGAGGGAGCCCGAAGCAAGCTGCGCCACCGCGGGCAGTGGTTAATATTTACATTTTGACCTCTCATTTATTGAAAAATTTTAAAATTCACCCTATGTATGTCGGAATTCCAAATCGCATATCGGAATTTCAGACTTGAGTGTCGAAAAGTGTGATCAAGTGTTGGATTTTCTAACATGTGTTGATCAAGTGTCAAAGAGTGTTTGAGAATATCGAATATATGTTGAAGTGTCTAACACGACATGAAGGTTTTCGAAGAGTGTCAGTGCTTCATAGGCATTCCCCTCTTCCCTATTTGATGCTCTATTTTGCCCTATCTCAGTTAAGCCGAGATTGGGACTCCTTTCGTTCTTCATTCATGCTTTTGTTGAATGCATATAATTCATCTCTACGTTGGCCTTGAGTGTCGTTTGTTCATTGTGTGTTGATTTTAGTTCGAATTTGTGTCTCGAGTGAGTCCATGACCTCCCTTTTGGCGATGCCCTCCAAATGTTTGATGAAATGCCTCTAAGGCGAATCCGTGAGAATGGTGTCCATTCTAGTCCGTCTGAAGGCACATTTGTGTGTGTGTTTTTTTTTTGTATCATTTCTATTCTATTGATTTTGATGTATTGATTTGTGGGTTTTTGTGATATTAATCCAATTTAACATAAATTAATGTAGGACAAATTTGTTATAAGTATATTAATTTGGGGTTTTTAGTGGTCAAAAAATTAATTCGAGGTAAACTAGGTGTACTTGTTTAGGAATTGATTTTGGTTAAATTTATCACATGTATACCAGTTTGAGATTTTTCGTGATATTAACGCTATGTAAAATTAGGAAAAGGTTTAAAAGTTAGAGTTTTAGAGGAGTTTTCTTTTAAAATGTGCATAAATCTCTAATTAGAAAAATTTTCTTCACTCAAGATTGAATAAGCTCTTAGAACTTTATGATATGAGCTGTGTACTCTTAGAGACAAAGGCTAAGTCATTGTTTGTACACTTCTATTTTGATTGTTTGATTGTGCACTTCCAATATATTGATTGTTGTTTTCCCTTTAACTTGGTTAAAAATATAACTTTAGCATTCACTATTAGCAAGAAGGCTACTTGAACAAGATTAGATATCAAAATTAAACTAGTTGATTAATTAGTGTAACCAAGTCCTCGGTTATATATTATATGATTGTGTAGAAAGTGAGATATACTTCCATGTCTTGCTTGGACAGAATAGTAACGACTCTTCATTGAAAAATCCTCATGACATCAATTTGAATTAAGATCGAATATCCCAATGTCAAGTGAAATATAAGCTTGGGAAAGTCCACATCTAATCAAGTACCACACGCCCGCTTTAAAAGTAAAACTTCTAAACATGTCTTTTTCCCTTGTATGATATGCAAATGATTGTAAAGTAAAAGAAAGTAATTTTCAAATCTCAAGTGTGAACCCAATTACTTACACATAAGACAAGCTAGAAGACAATTTGGCTTAGGGCACACATGAAAAAAATTTTATTTCTCTATTTCTTTTTTTTTTTTTTTTTTTGTTTCTTAGAAGAGGTTTGGGACAGAAATTCATTTAATAGTACAACTTCATTTTTCTATTTTTAGAATAGATTTTTATTCAATAAATAGATTTGGAGCATAAATCATAAACTAAAACTTTTAATTTTTCTTTTTATTGAACAAATTGAAAAATGAAAACTCCTCTCATCATTTATTCTTGTCACCATCCGCCACCCACCTACTGCCTGTGATATGCTGGACGCCCACCGCTGGCCACCTGTTGCTGGTTATCGGACGCTACCCACCAGTTGAACCAGTACAACAACAAATTAATGGGGGAGATTTACTATTAAAGAGTTGAGCTAGTACAACGACGGATTAATGGGGAGGTTTACCGCTCTAATTTTTCAAGCTTTTTCTTATCATGTAAGCCAAATCTAGCAAAAGGCTTTTTAGACTTCCAGAGATCTCCATAACTTCCTTTAAGATGGAACATTGTTTTGGCATGCCTTATTTTCGCAAACCCAAAAGGGGTTGCTGAAAATTTCCATCATTTGGAAATTACATGCTTCCAGAGATCTCCATAACTTTTCAGCAGCATGTTGATGTGGACATCGAGTCATATCGAGGAGGAGGTGCTAGGGACCCATTGTCTATTCCTACTGGTTCGATTACTCGAGCGCGGGCCAAGCAATTCGAGCAAGCTGTTGGCGTCATGGTTCGTGATCTTCAGCGTGGAGATGACCTTGGATCAAATATTGAAGAATCTTGGAAATCTTGGCGCAATTTGATTATCTGGTCACCAAATATTTGACCAAGTCAAATATATATATCAATATTCTTGTTTAGGAATATTCTAAAATAGGAATATTTTAGAATATAACGCGTTAGATTTTTTAGGGTTGGTTTTTAGGGTTTGTGTGGCAGCCTATATAAAGGATTTGCTAATTTTCTTTGGGGACAGATATATTTTATTTTGAAGAAAAGAATTGAGAGGTTCTCTTTTTTACTTGTTCTTTGGAGGACTTGACCTAATCAAGATTTTCTTCGACTTATCGAGCGAGATAGCGAATTCTTTCGCTCGTGGCGTCTATAACGTTGGTTGGTTGACACGTGTTTGTCAACAGGTCACGTTTATACCGAGGTTGCCAATCACAGGTTTGATTGGAGGTCGAGGTTTGCAATTCGCACCATCTGGGCCTTCGTAGAACGATCCTTCCGCAACGATTCTCATCACATGTAATATAAGTCTCAATCCCAATTGGCGTCAATGAAACACCAATTACATGCTGCTGAAAAGTTATGTTTAAAACGGCGTCAATGAAACACCAATTGTTCACTGATTGAGCCCCTCATCGCAGCCCTACCAAACATGAGAGAAAGCTTAACACCGGTGATACACCTGGACCCAAGCTTGTCCATTGTAGGCTAAACAAAGTTTTTTTAAGACCAAGCATTGATAGGGGAATTGAATCGGTGACCTTCGGTTTGCAAACTAAGTCTTGGACTACTCGATCAACCACTTCGTTGGTCATTACTCTTTATTTATGAGAACAACATAAGGAAACAAGGAATGTACACGGGCTATAAATCAGTGGAGTAGGCAAATGGGTATTTTAAAGACCTAACTCAAGTTTGATGGAGGAGAAAGAAGGTGTTTCTATTAATCATAGATATGAACCATAGTCTAACTTTCGCAATAACGGCAATTATGAAATGAGGAAACCAACCACAAAGTCCTTAGACGGGCTAGGAAAGAAATTCATTCTTGGCCAAATGTCATCTTGCATCAATGCAAGCGTAATTTCCATTTTTAATGAGAGCCATCTTGAGTATTGTGTCTAACTTTCATTTTGCTAAAGCTGCATTTAGGTAGCAATTAAGATATCTCTGGTTTATCCCAGATATCTCTGGTTTATCCCAGGACAAACAAACATTGATAGGGATCATCTGAACTTATCAAGTGTATTGACATATATGAGTCATTAAAGTTTGGATCTGTCACGCAATCAAAAACCCTAATTTCGCATCGCTAACCTCTTTCTCCTGCCAAAAACTCTAATTCAGATCCCAAGTTCCACGCTAAACAGTGGCATCCTCAGCATAAAATAGTTTCCTTTGTTTATTGAATAGTATATGTTTATAAAATTTCGTTTATATTTTACTTAGGTTAATGTTCCAGTAGTCCTTAAAGCGAGGGATGGAATCAATGAGGGCGATGATGAACATGAAACATGAAAAGGGCAGGCAGTGGGTAAATTCAAATTTAAGTAATTTTATTCTGACTACCATAGCATTTCTAAATAGATTATGCTAACATTAATTTTAGGTTAAAATCTTTTATCAGTAATTACAAGGGATGGAATTACTGAAGGCAACAACAATGAAGATGAAAATGGTAAGCGAAGTAAAGTATAACCAGGGAGGCCAGCTTTTAAATCGATAAGTAAAAAGTTAGTAAGAAATATTTGAGATATGATTAACCATATAATAAAAAATGAATTAAAATAAACTACAGCTTATTAAATTATTCATTGATTTTTATTTGGTCCATTTTCGGTGCAAAACAAAAATACATATCACTATTATAGTTTATATGTGGAAGAACTTAATTACAAATTTAACTCCAAATACACATTTCACTTATTCAAGAAAGTTGGCTGTGGGCCTACCAATAGTCCTTAATTCACCCTTTCATAGGGCAAAAAAAAAATTTGTGTTTTTTCTCCTTTTTCATTTTTATTTAGTAATTACATATGTCAAAATATTTTGAATAATTTATGCAAAAAGTAATTTAGGTTAAATTTTTATTATTTACTAGGAAATATAGAGTTAACTAGGGCAATGCTGATGAGTTAAGTTGGTCATTTTAAAATTTAATTTGAAATAAGGTCCATTTTGAAATTTATTTTGAGAAAACAATTCCACTTCAAACTTTTATTTAATAATTTTCTATAAAAAAAATCAAAAATAAGCTGATCTTTCGATTTGTGGTGGGTAGAATTCGAGGTGACACGTTCTGCAATAATACGTTCATGATAGAAATTGAAATTTAAGATGTCTAGAAATATGATGATATTACGTAATGCCATAGGTGGCAAAGATGTAGATTTAGATAAATATTCTTGATGTGCTCTGAGAATTATATTTTTATATGCTATTTATAAAGTTCGTTTCACAGATTTTTATTGACGCGTGGACAATTTTATTAGATGTCCCCTTCGATCCATTTGTGTGGTGTTTTCCTCTCTTTTTTTCTTTCCCAGAGCCATTTATACGTCTTCTGATCACATTAATTAGAAGAAAAAATATATTTGGTCCTGAAAGAGGTAGGAACCTAATTAGGGCCGGCAGTTTATATTCCGTATCATAATAGCGTGGTCAAATTTAGGTCCAATCAAAATATCAAGATTCATATTTTTGCAACCAAAACACGGCATGTTTATCGAATTGATTACGTAATACTACAACTTATCATGTTTATGATTTACACTTTTATGAAAACGTATAATATGTGTCTCAACATATCAACATGTGTAGATATATTTCAAAAATATCATATTAATAAAAATAACATGTTAATACTGTTAAATAAAAACATATCTAAATGTGTCATAACAAGCTAAATGGACTAATCAATGAATATATATTCTTATTTGTGTCTAAATGGATTGACTTGTCCATGACATGAACACAATTGAGTTCAATGTGGAGACGATTGACTACATGCCGCATAGGGGGGTCATGTCAAAAAACCATCATACCCAAATTTAATGTTGCATAGCAGCAATAGACATGGAGAATAGACGCATGCTAACTTATACTAGTTCACTAGAGATTACACACTCAAACTTTCAAACCTTGGTCATTGACTACATTCTTACCTCCCTGTTGATCATCTAAACTATTTATCTAGAAACATGAAAGTAAGCTAGTCATCGAGCTTACATCACAAAAAACTATCTAGAAACATGAAAGTACTCTCTCTCACCCCGAACAAAATTTGACAATAAATATGTTAAGTTGTTTCACACCAGACATAAGATAAGCAAGATTATACCAAATGGTTCAATTCAATTGTTCTCTCCGTAATCGAACTGAATAGAATCATTATGAGTAGCTTCATATTAAAGCAATATGTACATAGATCCCATAACTATGAAGAAAAACTCTAGGGCAAAGCATATGGACACGGGTGTTCTCATAAAGCCATAAATAGGAGTGAACGTGAAAGTTTTAGTCTATAGAAGGTGAAAAGGAGGACCCAAAAAGAATACTTAATGAATCTTTCGATGGAGCATCAAACATGAACTGACCAGTTGCTTCACGACATCGAAGCTCATGCCATGCAGAAAAAAAGAAAAAAGACACAGTTCGTCTTTCCAGTTATGGAAAGTCCACTTCTTACTCTTACCAAGAATGGAACCCTAATGAGACTCTTTATCTTGAAGTGACTAATGCCACTCGCACTAGAAGAATGAGCAATTTGTGGCTCCTTTATGCGCCAAGCTGAAGAATCTCTGGGAAACAGTAGATTCCTCTCCGTCTGTAGATGTTTTTAAGGGAAGGTTCTATGCAACACAGTTCCTGGTCTCTCCATTAAATTACCTCAAATGCTAAAGATGCTTCTTTAACCAAAGTCGGCTGATGTCTAGACAGCAGGAATCATCCCAGTGATGTCTCTTCCTCTTTCGCTTCTTATTTTGTCATTAATGAGTGGTCTAAAGCAATGGTGAGGATTCATGTCTGCTCAATGAGGAAATATATAATTTGTAAAGCATTGATTGTATGTTATAGAACAAGAAGGGATAAAGATGATGCTCTTTATTTGGCATGCGAGTTTACATTTTTCATTTTGTTCCCTGTGTTTGATTGACACGAGAATAATAGGAGCCCAAGGCTAAAATGGACACATTGACAAATTCTCTCTCTCTCAACCACAATGTAAGGTTGCCTAGCTTTAGGCCAAGTACGCAAAATCATATTGGAGATCACCTAAGGTGACAACTTTCTCTACACGAATGATTTAAAATGGTTAGATCATTGTACCGATCTACTTGATTTTCACAGACATAAAAATGTACGCTTGAATATAGAAAGAGGATTTTAGAATTTCAAATGGATTCATGAAGTTGAATAAGGATTATAGGAGAATGGAGAGAATAATTTCAATCCCGCGACATAGATCAACAATTTAAGTTATTTTTTCATTTGAGTACTTAACAAATGTTTCGGTATATAATTGACTTCTTTCCTCTCTTTTTTCTTTTGTTCATGTCTAGCAATGACCAGAAATGGACAACTTGCATCCTTATAAGGACCCTACAATTGAGAAGAGTGTTGATGATTTGTTTTCTGACCTGAAGTATAAGAACCCTTTCCGCCCTCCCATTGAGTGAACACACTTTGCAACAGGGGGTTGGTGCTAATCAAGAACTGATTCTTGGGGACCCAACATGAAGAGGCATGGCACGGAGAATCACATAAATTATCATTTGCAATCAAATAAAAATCCCATAAAGCTGACAATTAATATCAATCCCTCTAATCAATGAGGAATAAACACCAGAGCTTCCGTAAAGGATTTCCACTTCCACCACCCAAAAGCGTAAGTGGTAGAATATGGTCACCTTCCGTTTCGATGTACAAATTAGTGGACACTTGACGCGCATTCTTGTTTTCTCTCTCAAATCACATGCGGCCACACTTAGTGTTTGTTTGCAACACTATAAATATAAGGGTTTCCAAGTTCAAGAAACTCACCTGCAGTGTCTATTTAGGCCATTTCTGTGCACAACCCTAAAAGTTTCTCTGCTTCAGTAGAGAGGGAGAGAGATGGCAAGGGCTTTGGAGCCTCTGACAGTTGGGAGAGTGATTGGGGATGTGATTGATCCTTTCACTGCAAGCATAAGAATGAGTGTGAAATACAATGGGAAGCAAGTGAATAATGGGCATGAGCTCTACCCTTCCTCAGTTGCCGCCAGACCTAGGGTTGAGATTCATGGGGGCGATATGAGGTCCTTCTTCACTCTGGTATCACACAAATTTATCTTCTTTGTAGGGCTTTCATTGCTGCATCAAAGATGATCACTAATAAGAGTAATACTGTTCACTTCTCCTCGTGGCGGGCAGGTCATGACAGATCCAGATGTTCCAGGTCCAAGTGATCCTTACTTGAGAGAACACCTTCATTGGTAAGTGTATCTTATGAGAAACCATATAATGTGTGAATTTTTAGTCATAATTACAGTAGATTGTTTCATTAACTCAGTCCCCTCTAAATGAGATGTTTTTCTGATTGAGAATTCCGTTGAATTATTGATTTTGTGCATGATCATTCGACAGGATTGTGACTAATATTCCTGGTACAACGGATGCCACATTCGGTACGTTTATCCTTCGTATTACATCATTCAGCATCTAATCTCTCTCCTTGGCGACAACTTATGACCTGATTGATTTTACAACATCCAAAGAATCATTCTATCTAAAATCCTAACCGTATGATAACAATATCACCAGTAAATTGTGTTAAGCCTAGCCTAGCTAATGCGATCGCGTTGGAACATTTTCTTTTGTGGACTAGCATAACTGTGGAAGCGGTGACTTAGAAGTCTGACGATTCAGATGGACTAATGAACAAACTTTACGCCCATACATGAATCATTCAATATAAATGCGTCCACGAGCGTGGACATCCGACATAGGATTACTTGGTTTGAGGCTTTCTTTGCAAATTATGACAGGAAGGGAAGTGATGAGCTACGAGATTCCAAGGCCGAACATAGGAATCCACCGGTTCGTCTTCATCCTCTTCAGGCAAAAACGGCGACAGCAAATAAGCCAGCCTTCTTCGAGAGATTGTTTTAGCACCCGCAGCTTTGCCGCCGAGAACGACCTCGACCTTCCAGTCGCAGCTGTTTACTTCAACGCCCAGAGGGAAACCGCCGCGAGAAGACGCTGATCTGAACACCCTCTCTCTCTCTCTCTCTCTCTCTCTCTCTCTCTCTCTCTCATTCGCACTTCAAAGTCAGTTCATGACTCTTGTTGTAACATCAATAACCAAGAGAACTGAATTTTCTCTCTTTCTATTTCTATGTTGTTGCCTGTGAAAGTCTGTCATGGTTGTCTTTCTATTGTCTTTCTATCGAAAGACAATGGCTTTGTGACTGATTATTTCCAGATTTGAGCCTGTCAAAACTGCCCTCTCTCTCTCTCTCTCTCTCTCTCTCTCTCCACGATAGTCTCTTATCATCTCTTCTTGTTAGATTCAAAAGGTAAATCATGAGATGGCGCCAGAGATGTGAACCTGCATATTTGCTTTTGATTTTATGCTAAATCCCAAGTGGGGTTCTTTTCCTGGGCCTGAGTGGGTTGTGTTCCAGCTGAAACATGAAGCATAAAATTGGAGTATTGGCATCCCATCAAGGGAACATCAATTTCCCATCTCTGTCTTATTAACTGTCAGATTTGCGGGCTTATCTCAGAGACTCGTTTGTTTTTCCAGTTTTGACAGCATCTTGGCATCTTTGTCCAAACCAGCAAGTTTCCTTTTACCAAACGTGTATAGCAAAGAAAAAAAGCCTAGAAGACCGCCAATCGAAGACATGATGTGTACACGCATGGTACATATCGGGTACTTCGGTTCAGAATGCTTTATGTGTACGCAGAAGATGGACATTGAATCTTCTCGAAATTTTGCAAGATCTAATCGCTGGTTTCCGATCATATATGAGAAGAAAAGTCAGCATGCTCGTCGCACTTTCAGTAACATCTGGAGGTATACAATAAAGTTTCCCTAACTTTTAAACAGAAAATGAATTATTAATACTGTCTATTGAAATTTTCTTTCTTAGTGAATCCCCATCTTTTGAATTTGACTACTTGATACAGATGTTGGCACTTCGGGGAAAAACGAAGAAGAAGAGAAAACATGAGATAAGATGCAAGTTTGTTTTTCTTTGCAAGCGACATATCATGTGGATTACTTTACATGTATGAAGTGGAACCATTCTATCGTTTTGTTAGAAGCCAAATCAGATTCATTTTTCATGCTTGAAGACTTTTGAAAGGATTGACAAGCGTGAAAAAACATTATTAGTAAAACAAATTACGGGTCACATGATTTTCTAAAAACTTATTTGTTACCTACCGTCACTATTAGGAAATTACTCTCTCTTTTTTAGCAATTGAACTTTCAGCTTTTCTTTTATGAATTTCAATTTGTTTTTCTTACCTAACTCCTTATGTCAAGGTCGTATTTCTCGTTTGTAATTTATAATTCATATCAATCGATTTTACAGATGTTGTGGTAGTTGTAATAATTATTTATGATAATTGTTTGGTATTCCTTGCATTGCCTCCCCTTATATAAACATGTTTGCATCGATTACACCTTCCATTGGGGTTGTCCTTACCTGTGATGTACATACTGGTCATATTACATCTTTGGAGATAACAATTTCTGTGTTAATTGGGGTCTGGAAGAATCACTATACAACCGTCACTTGTATTATTTGCATCACATCGTGGTACGGCGCGTGGAAAATCGATCTTGGATAAGATAGGGGTCCAACGTTGGTGACCTCGCAATTTCTGAATGGGTGGAGGGACTTGGCATCCATATGAGAATGAATCTTCCTTCATAAAAGTGAAATCTTTTTGCCAGGAAAAGTTTAGAAAAAAAAACCCCGAGATGTTTATCCAACCTGTCAATGGTTTTGACAGAGTTCCTGACATCTGGAAAATGATATTTTAGTGAGTTGCTCTTGCACAGGAATCTTTAAGATAGTCCAGTCGGATCACGTCTAGGATAAGAGGAGGCATTTCGTTTCTCTGTCCTCAAAAGACTTACAGCTATCCCTTGCTTAACTCTTCTTTGGCCAGTTTCGTTCCTAAAATTTTAACCTTACTAAAAATTACCGCGTAAACGGATTTCTAAAGGACGGCGCTGATCGAAGTCCTGCTGATGCGGCTCATAAATCAAGAACAGGACAAGGATCCTGGTAGATTCTAGAGCTGGAAGCACGTTACCTGCACGATGATCATGGAAAGGGCGCGACAAGGTAGAACCGTATCTACTCTTGTGTCAGGGTTATGGGCATCGCAAGGAATTGAACAAAGCGCATGCATGCACAGTCCAATGGTCCATCATTTCTTTCGAAGAATACTGTACTCTGGAGCTCCCAAATTTTCCACGCAAGACTCGATGATTTCAACTGAAACTCCGCGAACAAGAACACCAAATCTGAACCGCACAAGTTTCTTCTTGCAACACGTGCAGAAACCGAAACCCATAATGAATCCGACATATATTTAATTTTCAGCTATATATGCAACCATTTTTCTTGTGTTTTTCTCAGCTACAAAGATCATAACTCGAATCAAATTCCTCTAATTATATCGTCGTACATAAGTGCCCTCGAGAATGGGAGCTCAAGAAGCTTCCCTAGGGTCAGTGGCTGACCAGCACCCGCCATCAGAAACCTCGGCGTATCCGTGAACGACCACCTCCTGCTACTACTTCTTGGTAACTCGTCGGACGACTTCGCCGGGACGGCGCTGGAGACTTCCTCGACAGGCAAAAGGCAGTTGGCGAACCGCGTGGTTCCGCCGCCAGCTGCGGCGACGGCGGCGGCGGCGGCAGCAAAGCAAGAGGCGTCGTCCCAGAAATAGTTCGGTGGCGGGGTCTTGTCGACGGCGTCTAAGTTGATCTCGAAGAGGTCGTCCTCCTCGTCTTCCAGCTCCCCGACCGAGGCGAGGTGGTTGGGTTGGTTCTTGCCAACGACCAAAGCCATCTGAGAAGAAGATTGGAGGGGGTGTTTCTGTGATGGAGAATGATGAGAAATTTTTTGAAGTATTTATAGGATGAGTTTTGAGTGGTGGAGAGGGGGAGAGTGGGTAAGTAGAACGCCTGCAACAAATCTTCAGCTGATAGGTTCTGGTTGGTTGATATTGTTGACGCAATCCAACATGCTAGCTGACTTATGAACACGCTCGTGTTTTCCTTGGGAATTCCGAGGTTTCTTTAAAGTGGGGGAAAAATCACCTAACATCAACCAAGGTCGCGTCCGAGTGGTAAAATGACTTTAGATTTTGCGATTTTCACCTCAAGAAACCTCAAAGTTCTTCAAGCTCGATTTCAACTAGGCAGTTGGTACAGGGGTAGATTGCGGGCAAGTAATTTCTAGTGAATCCTTTCATCGGATTGGAAGGGTTGAATAGTTTATTCGGTAAAAATATTCAGTAATATGGCCTTAGCATAATGAAGAAAGGGGTAAAAAAACAACTCATTGACTTTGGTTCCAAATGATGGAAATTTTGAAACAGTTATGAGATGATTAAAGATATTAAGACGCAAGCAAAAAATTGGTTCAAAAAGTAATTTGTTCAATTCTTAATTATTAGGTTTTTGAATATGATCCACTTAATCAAATATGTACTTAAATTGCCACATCATCCTATGAACTTAAATATTTTATAACAGTATCAATATCGTGATTTCCATAGCATACACGATTAGTAGAAAGATTTATTCACATTAGTGGCCTCTAGGCCATGACAAGCGTACACTGTCAAGATTGGCCAATAAACATGCCTACTCATTCTAATGGCTTCAAGACTTTCTTGTGAGTGAGCTTAAACCACTTGGAGTTTATTGTTTCTCAAGGAATGGATTGGTCAATAAACATGCCTACTCATTCTCATGGCCTCAAGACTTTCTTGTGAGTGAGCTTAAACCGCTTGGAGTTTATGGTTTCTCAAGGAATGGACTCCAGATCGTAACATATCATAACTCATTGTATATTTTATGTAACTCCAATATGAACAAACTAGATTTACTCTTTTCTTTCTTTTTACTTCACTCCAACGGTCATTGAGGAGTTGGGATTCATTTTTGGAGCATCGCTGAGAAACATCCGAGTTCAAGTAGTACGGGGCTTGCTTTTTTACATCAGCATAAAGAATCAAGGGAGAGACATAACTAAACAAGCCCAACACCCGCGGTTTCAAATAGGATACGCTAATTGCCATCCACCATCGACCTAAACCATCAAAGACGAGAGTCAACGGAAGTAGACTAACGACCTCAACAAAACCTAATGTCCTTTTGACCCAGCAGCAGCCAAAATTCACAACCAACCGTTCCTATTTTTAGGACCCAATCTCCCAACAAGTGATGTTCGGTCGTTTCCAAAGTAGAAACTGTTCCCACTTCACGTCATGCTCTCTCGTTTTGTCTATGCAATCTGCGTCATCATAGCTTGCTGCATAAGGAACAGAAGCCAACTACGCTCCAAACGGGACTTTTCTGATCGCCCGCCAAGAATATGTCCGCCGTGCCCCCATGTTTCAAGAAGCTATGGCTTTGACTATTGAAAATATTAGAAGGAAGGGGGTGGTGCTCCCTTGATGACCTCCGGTACCACCCGATTCATGAGCAAGCATCTCTTGTTGAATTTGAGCAACGGCAAATCCCTTTAGAGCCCGAACCTCCGTTTCTCCTACCCACTCTCCCCCTTCGCTTGACCCTTTCTTTTTTAGGGAGCGCACTGTGAAAAGTGAATCGGGTTTGAATGTTCTGGCAGTCAGTTAATTGAGTCTCTAACATTTTATTTTACTTTGTTAACTATCTAACACAACTGACCATATATTATATATATATATATAAATTACCTGGCGGGACAAAGTTTTAATCAAGTTCCTAGCCTGCCATTAGAGGGTTTCCAATAGGAGCATGGTCCGGATGGGCGATTCCCGGCCTAGAACCAAGAACCGCCCACTAAGGACCAGTTCTAAAAAATTGGAACTGGGAACCACCCGTTAGTTGCATAGATCCACCCGAGAACCAGATTGACAGTCTGGTCTAGTTCCCGAGTGGATCCATGGAACCGGTCTCACCAATAATAATATTGTTTTCCAAATCCCATATCGAGTAATATTTTTCTTTAAAATCGAACCGGCTTAATTACGGGTGCCATTTTTCCTTATTTTATTAAAGAAGAGAAATAGGTTTTTTTTCCTGTTTTTGAATCATTTCAATTGAAATTTAAAATATTCTTTAAGTTCAAGGTTCTGTATGATTGTCATATGTAGATCGTCTTTTCCATTATCCCCTAACAGTGCTCAATCTCTTACAACATTTGCTTTACTGAATTCTTTCTATAGAAACAATTCCACCGGTACTCCACATTTTCTTGAACACGATATCATATGTGAGTCCCGAAAGTATTCTTTGAATAAGCCATTTGTTGAATTGTTGAAAGGTAGCTTACACACTTTACTAAATTCTTATAAAAACATGGAAACCATGAGAGGAGATGGAGCCCTAAAATTTAGATTTGCTAATTAGTAATTTCGATATTTATTTTAATATAATATAATCGGTTCGGTCCAGGTCAATGGATCCGCCCATGGAACCAAAAATTGGACCGGTACCCACCGGTTCCCTCAAGAACCATCGGTTCCGGACGGTTCTAATCCGGTTTCGAGCGGTCCGGGCAGGTCCCGATTCTTTTACACACCCCTTGTTCCAACATCAGAAATCTTACATGGCTCTAACTTGGCATGAAGTGTATTAATTAAAATTGAACGGCATTTCATAATTAGTACCTAGAAAATCAATTTTAATCAGAAGAATCGACTGGAGATTTATTATCAAAATGTTCGTAATATATCTCAATAGTGAGCGGCCCTTTCGAATCTATTTTAAAGTATGACGTAGACTATAAATTGAACTTCTTGCTAGTATTAAAATATGCCCTCGAAGAGTAATATTAGTTCAAAAAAAGGAGAAATTTTCTAATAAGGATATGGGGTAAAGCCCTTTTCTCAAAAGAAGGTCTCAGAATTCACCTTCACTCAAATAAAGACATGAAGTGGCCGAGTTAGTCTTAGCCGAAACTTACTAGTTGACTAAACGAGGAGCAGCTAAGAAAGATGGTGAATTTTCTTGAGTGAGAGAAAGCTAATAGAGGAATTCCTTGATGTACAGCTAGAGGATAAGAGAAAGAGGCTGAGACAAAGCTTGTTTCAAAGCAAACTACAAGAAGAGAAACGGAATTTGGTTTAGGAGGGGTGTTAGTAATTAAACTAAATTCATAAATGCTGTCGATTTGATTGCCTAGTTGTGAATGCACAAGTTTAATGCTTATGTCTATTTAGATTCCAAGACTGCTGCACAATTCAGAAGAGTCATTATTGTAGTGTTGTTTTCAAGAATCTATTTGTATTTCTATATCTTGACTATTCATTTTTTTAGGAATCTATCTCCTTGAAATTTTAGATATATTTATCAGTCATTTAATAATAAGAGCAAGGGTCATGTATCGAGCTTATATAAAGGCAAGTCATGTAAACATTTGTAATATGGGGTGACAAATAAGTTTAAATAAAGGAAAATAGAAAAGCTTATTTGTCTCCTTCTCTTCTTGTGTCTCCTTCTCTTTTTTGAAGTCTCGTGAGTTGTGAGCAACTTTCGCCTTTAAATTATCCCATCAGCTAGGACAAGAGTGCGCAACACAGGACACTGGGAGCTTGGCAGAGGTTCCTAAGAGTCAGCAGCTTCAGCCATACGAAGGGAACCATTGCCAGATGTCCAAAAAGATTCATGCACCCAACCGAGCATCAAATAGAAGTGAGGACTTCAGTAAAGAAGCCTACCATTGCTCGAAAGGTGTAACGCTCTGGCAGGGGCCTCCGCAGGATTACAAAGGTGTCATCAACACATAACACAGGACACTGGGAGCTTAGCACATGTTCCCAGGAATCAGCAGCTCCAGGCATACGAAGGGAACCATTGCCAGATGTCCAAAAAGAAGCGAGGCAGCTTCAGTAAAGAAGCCTACCATTGCTCGAAAGGTGTAACGCTTTGGCAGAGGCCTCCGCAGGGACTACAAAGGTGTAATCAATACATAACGCGGGACACTGGGAGCTTAGCAGATGTTGCCAAGAGCTCCAGGCATACGAAGGGAACCAACGCCAGGTGTCCAAAAAGAAATTGGTTCAGAACTGAACCCCGAACGAGCATCAGAAAAGAAGCGAGGCGTGCGTGATGTGCGCGCTCGAGGGAGAATCTGTTGTTTGTTGCGCTTGAATCCACGATGAACCCGTGGGAACTCCATTTAGGTTTTTTTTTTTTTTTTTTTTTTTTTTTTTTTAAGGATTTTGCCTTCTTTTTTTCCCAGCTGCAGATTTGGACAAAATTGCATCTGCCCTATATGTTGGAACAAATTCAGACTACCGAGTTTGGATCTTTATTTGAGATTGACCTAATCACTTTAAATTATTATTTGAGATGAGATGCACCTTGCAATCCCTTTAAAACAAAAAAACAGTTCCACCTCGATTTTTATTTGAAATCTTATCTATAAATTTGAAAATGTAAACAAAGTTGCAAGAACACAGATGAACGATTCAGATAATTTTTAGTGTGCCGACAAGTTGAACTTGGATGCACTAAATATTAACTCATATTATTTTGGCTGCTTTATAAAATTTATGGAAATATATATAGTTTTCATTTAAGGAGTCTAAACGAATGCCAATTTATCTAATATTTCTCAGTTAAAATTAAAAACGAGATCTTAGATGTCATTACCAAATCTAGCTTTAATGTACCAGAACATCTTATCTTTCTTGAGGAAGCAACCGTGTTGATTAGACATTTATTACCAAAGTGGGTTTGTAATAGACCCACTAGAACCTAATCACTTCAAATTATTATTTGAGATAAGATACACGCTGAGATCTTTTTTTTAAAAAATGTTCCACCTCGACTTTTATTTGAAATCTTATCTATAAATTTGAAGATGTAAACAAAGTTGCAAAAACACCGATGAATGATTCGGATCATTTTTAATGTGCCGACAAGTTGAACTTGGATGCACTAAATATTAACTCATATTATTTTGGCTGCTTTGTAAATTTTATGGAAATTTATGTAGTTTTTATTTAAGGAGTCCAAATGAATGCGAATTTATCTAATATTTCTCAGTTAAAATTAAAAACGAGATCTTAGATGTCATTACCAAATCTAGCTTTAATGTACCAGAACATCTTATCTTTCTTGGGGAAGCAACCGTGTTGATTAGACATTTATTACCAAAGTGGGTTTGTAACAGACCCACTAGAACCTAATCACTTCAAATTATTATTTGAGATAAGATACACACTGAGATCTTCTTTTTTTTTTTTAAACAGTTCCATCTCGACTTTTATTTGAAATCTTATCTATAAATTTGAAAATGTAAACAAAGTTGCAAGAACACCGATGAATGATTCGGATCATTTTTAATGTGCCGACAAGTTGAACTTGGATGCACTAAATATTAACTCATATTATTTTGGCTGCTTTATAAATTTGATGGAAATTTATGTAGTTTTTATTTAAGGAGTCCAAACAAATGCGAATTTATCTAATATTTCTCAGTTAAAATTAAAAACGAGATCTTAGATGTCATTACCAAATCTAGCTTTAATGTACTAGAACATCTTACCTTTCTTGGTGAAGCAACCATGTTGATTAGACATTTATTACCAAAGTGGGTTTGTAACAGACCCACTAGAACTCATCATAACGCATATTTCTACTTTGGATGGAACCTATATATGACCCACTTTAGTAAATAGGGGTTAAACTATGGGCTTATATCCCATCTTAATTGGCCTAAGCAACACTTTGTTGTTGATTTTAATTGATATTTATCACTTTATAATATTCGTTCTTTTGTAAAATACATTCAAAATAAAGTATTCTACATTGTGAGGATTTCTTCAACTCCTGTTGAAAATTCATATAATATTGGAATTTGTTCAAAAGCTCATTAATAAAATATGAGAAATTGTATATTGTATTAAAAATCTAATCATTACATAATTATATTCGAAAAATTACCAAAACAATTCTAAACATATTACAATTTTTCCAATTCAGTCATTAAATCTTTATTTTTGGCTAATTTAATCTTTAACATTTTACAATTTGGCCAATTCGATCAATCTTGGCAATTTTGGCTAATCGACACTAATATTGACACTAGCCATCTGACCGATGCCAATGTGGACAATATTTTAATAATATTTTTAAATTTTGTTTCTCTCTTTTTTTTTTTCTTGACTTCCTCCTCCTTCCTCGAGTTGGTTGCTATTGTAGCTAATATTGGCGACCAGTGAGGGACCTTGCCGACTTCAGGGAAGCTTGGCCGTGGGTGGGTGACCTTGCCCAAGCCACCTATTAGGTTGACAAGAGTTGAGCCTCACTAGCCATGAGCAATGCCCAACCTTGCCGACCATGTGGTCGCGGCCTCCCCATGGCTAGGCGAGGCTGAGCCTCACAAGATATGCCAGGACCTCGCTCAACCATGGTGGGGCAGCCTCATCAGTGCTTGTCTCTAGTTGGTCGCCGTTGGTTGGAGGAAGGAGAGAGAAAATTAATAAAAAAAAATGGAAAATAAAATATTATTAAAAAATTATCTACATTAGCATCAACCAGATATTGGTGTCGACCGGTGTCCATGTCAGTGTCGACTAATTAAAATTAGCCAAATGTATTGAATTTATAAAATTATAAAAGGCTTAGGATTAAATTGGGATAAAGAAAATGTTTAAGAATGAATTGAAAAAATTACAATAGGTATAGGACTATCTAGATAGTTTTCCCTAAATGTATTATATCATATACATCGATGAGAGAAATCACCAAAATATGCAAAAAATTAAAAATTAGGTTTGCATCGATTGGAGATTGGTCATCAAAATATGCATAAGAACTAGAGATGTGAAAGTTTGCTATGATTGGAGACTGTTAGGAAAAGAGATTTGTAAATGATCAGTAAATTAGTGGGCAAGTACATCGATTAAAGAATTACTGCCCACATACGCATAAAAAATTGAAGACTCAAAGTTAGAGAATCGCATTGATCAGAGTTTTATTACCAAAGTATGCATAAGAATTATGCACGCAAAAATTGGTTAGGATTGAAGATTTGATAGGATTTGAGATTTGCTAAAGTGATTATCAAAAGCAGATTATTGGGCAAAGCGTGCATGAGAGCATGCTGCGTGGCTTAATCTCGGACGACTTGCGTATGCATGCGCGGGTACACACATGTAATTTTAAGGACTTTTCTGTCTCCTTGGAGACATAGGATACGTTTTCTAAAGAAAATAAAAGCTCGATTAGGCTCGTGCGCTTGCAAGCTCAGTATTGGCAAGCTCGAGCTCAGCTCAAAAAGATACTCTAACCTTAAACTTGTAAAGATACTCGAGTTCGAGGTCAACTTGAAATTAGATGGGGTGCTCTCAAGTCGAGCTTTCATTAATCCCTTCCACCCGCTCTCGAAACGGTTGAAAGAATAAAGCCAACCCTTGCGGAAATGGCAATTTTGGTCTCAAAGTGCTTTGGACAAGAAGCAAAACTAAAACTTTCACTATCATGACAAACTGCCTTGCAGAAACTTTTCCAAAGGCATCCTAGATTATGACCAACTGCACATGAACCTTTAAGCAACTCGCTGAGAATTTCATTTTATAATTTTATACGGATCTTAAAACGGTTTCAGTAATAACAAGCACTAGTGCATCGTGGATATCTCTGATGAGCCCCATCCACAAGGCCCATGATTTATATCGTATGTCAAAATCATAAGCGAAAGTAACAATCCTCGGAAAAGAGTGCATTCAATCAATCATAACCACCCCCAGTCGCCCCGATGTTAGCTTACCCAAATTCCTGCGAGTATCTATCCTTTTAACTGGACACATTCTTAATGGCTTTAAGCATATGGGCTGTCCTAGCAGATGGAATTCATGGGATTGACTCGCAGACAGCAAAATTCAACATGACCAGACTCCTAGTATTTCCCACTAACAGCCCCTTTGTAAAACTTCGATATTTCCTTCTTCTTAAGCCAGTCTTAGATTGCAACCAGAAACGAAACTCTTAGCTTGATTCTAAACTGTTGATGATGAGAAAATAAGGAATAAGAATACCTCCCCCATCGCCTATATCGATCGACCTAGCAAAGCCTACTTTATAGCCGTCGGATCTCACTGACCAGTGGAGGGTAGTAGATCGGCCTACAGAGCAAAACAGCCAGAGCAAGACATGTACCTGGTGGACTCAGCCTGCAGCAATAAAAGTTACTATAAGGCAAGCATCACCATGTAGAGGCACATGTTGCACTTTTCTGCTACATATTACTCGAGCACACTGATGTGTAGCCACCAGCTCATGGAGATAAATAGCATATTATACGACCTCATCAGACTCGTTCCTTGTTTCTTCAATACAAATACCAACAACAAAACCTCGCTTTCCCAGTCCATATCCTCAGTAAGCATGCTGATGTGTAGCCACCAGTTCATGGAGATAAATAGCACAGTATACAACGTCATTTGACTAGTTCCTTGTTTCTTCAATACAAATACCAATGACAAAACCTCGCTTTCCTAGTCCATATCCTCACTAAGCATGCTTAACCTAATTTGACATGAAAGCAGGACAATAACAAGCATCCATTTAGTTTTTCTTTGGCGATTCTACAACTTCTGAAAATTTGGAATAAACTCCACGTTTTAACAAAGAGTTAAAAAAGAACATGTACCATCGTTAGTTCTCCCTGTACAGCCTAACCACACTACTACACTTTGTCCTCTAGTTCATGGAGATTCACATAGCAACCAGGACCCTCAGAGTTCTACATAACTTTTCTTCACGAAACTCCAATTCCAGTATAGGAAAGCTAAATACGGTTTCCCAGCACATACCTTAGCAATTTCAGGCTTAAAGTTTGAACTACAAGCATTAATGAGAAGCATCCTAGAGACACCACAAATCAGCACCACGAATTTAAGCAAAGATGATAAAGAACTCCTATGAGTTAGCATTTATTGAAAGTGTGTCCCAAATTGTAAGATCCCCAATCTTCCAAGTCAAAAGTTAATGAGCAACTTGAATTGCACTTAAACATGCAAGTTGTTAGAAAAATCATGGTGAATTAACTTGTCAGCCCATTGCAATTGTTGGAATCGCAATCTTCTACATGATATCAATGATTCTAACAATTACATAAAGAATCCCTGTGTTAGACTACAATTAGCATTTGGCTTGAAAAACACAGTCCAAGTCATGAAAATGCACAAAAAACCCAGGTAGTGTAATAAGTTTAAAATGTTAACGGCGCAGAAGCACCTTGAACCCGTGCCTTCCGCCCCACTTGCCTTCTCCCTAACTTTGATTTCTTGACATGTCAAGCAGCAGAACAAAGTTAAAATCATATTTATCTAGAAAACTCATGCCCCAGTACCTCCCAGTTTCATTGATTAAGCAATCCAAGAAGGTAAACCAATCTCAGCTATCCACAAAGTAGGCAGACTTATGTTTCAGCTAAAACTTCTAATTCGTGGACTTCAATTTATTGACAGTTTGCTAAAGTTGACATTCAACAAACAGCAAACCAAGCACCAGATATCAAAGCATTTCAAATTCAAATCCTCATTCTATCTTGATTATTTTTCCAAGTACCAAAAGGGCACTATTCATTCCAAACCCTGCACATGTTGGAACCAAGTCCATTCATCAAGAAGCAAAGCCATATGCACATGTTTTCATACAACAAATGCTCCATCTTCCCTTCTCATCACAAGAAAACATTATTTTCTCTGAACCGCAAAGGCCTATCACCACGTAAGGTCAACATGTCCCAGAGACAACAAGAATCTTTTAAGTTCTACAAAAAGCCCGAACAAATTCAAACAGCCATCCTATTCTTTTTTTCCCAAAAAGAAAATTCCGTTGAGGTTGCCCCAATTCTATTCATCAAGAAGCAAAAGCATATGTATATATGCCCACATACAAGACGCTTTTTCATCCACCCCTTTCATCATAAGCAAGCAGTACCTTCACTAAACAGACAAAGGCAGAAAACAGTTCTGCCTTAAGGTAAGGTAAGCATGTCCAAGAGACAACAACAACTATCATACTTCAACAAAAGCCTAGAGCAACTATAATAACTGGCCTGTTTTTTTTCCAAAAAGAGAAAAAAACAGTCCTAATTGCACGTAAGTAGAGTCATGAACTTCAAATGAATCATCTAAATTGTGAAAACATTCTGACTGGGAAGCACTACATTTCCATCAGGAAGGAATAGCGTTATAGGTTGTACAGCTGCCTGCTGCCAATTGAAGCACATGATTTGTCTGTGAAACATTGGAACAAGGAGAGAAAAGTTTCTAAGCTAACCTAACTATTCCGGTAAATAAGAGGCAATCATTCAATGCCTAAAATATTCAGTCAATTAACAAAGTGGAAGTTCACACGAATAGGATAAAACTCCTCCACATCAATGGCGTCAACCATTCATAGGTTGCACAATGTCTATGCATATCCTGCCCATGAAGTTAAAGTCAATATTTCAATCAAAACAGACATTAGTTCACGCATTTCAATAATTATAGGAAAGGCATCTTCATTGTGTTGAATGTTGAGGAGAACTTCCACACAAATCTCCCAAAAAATGTTGTCAGCCATTGCCAAAAAATCTGACAAGCAGCAAAGACAGAAAAGTTCTGTGATATCTACATACCACTTCTCAACCAGATTACAACGAATCATCCAATTTCATTACATCATAACCACATCCATCCATTCCTCGTAACCTGAACTATGGCTTCACTATTTTTCACATCCCCCCCAAAAACTCACCACAAATCACTGGAAAAACAACATCTCTAGCCCTTTCTACTAAAATATGACGAGCAAAGAAAATAGAGTGTAAATCAAAAAGCACGCGTACGCAACGAGGCCACGATGCTCCTCCTCGCCTTCGGCAAGCGCCACCATCAGGGCGGTGGACGCCCTCGTCGCCCACAACACGAAGGCCCCAGCGATGCCGAACCGGACCACACTCGCTTGCGGCAAGAAGAGCGACGCCGCCGACAAGATCACCAAAGGCAGCAAGCAGTACCCGACGACGCTCGTACACGTGTGCAGGTTCAGCTTGCCGTTACGCCCGGCGAGCATGTTGAACACCACGTAGAGGAACATCGAGGAGACCACGATCCACCCGAGGATCACGCCGAATTGGATCTTGCCGGCGAGCAACTGGAACAGGCAGAGCGAGAGGTAGAGGATGATCGGGCCGGACAGATCGGAGTCCGTGTGGACGGCCGGGTTCACGCGGAAGGGGTTGAGGATCGATCTGGTCTTCCTCCAGATCTGTTCGGGGTGGATGCCGAGCTCGTCGAGGAGGGGCTCCTCCTCGTCGAAGTTGGCGGAGCCGGAGGGGCCGCCGCCGCCGCCGCCGCCGATGGGGCCGCCGTAGATGGTGGAGGCGGCGGTGGAGGTGGCGGAGCCGATGTCGAAGGACATGAAGGGGAGGCTCGAGCTCGGGGGGCGCGGGGGCTGGAACGGCGCCGTGGGGACGCGGCGCTGCTGGAGGTTCCCGGCGGCGGGGTTTCCGCCGGCGGGGAAGACCACCGGCGGGACGTTGAACTCCTTCGCCATGGCAAAGAGCGCGGCGAGGCGAGACGAGGCGAGACGAGGGAGGGACTCGCCGATTCAGGGGAGGATTTAGGGTTTCAGGAGCGAGAATCGAAGGAAGCGACGCGAGATTGGAGTGGAGAAATTGGAAACGGGAAGAGAGAGAGAGAGAGAGAGAGAGAGATTCTGTGAAGAAGACGAGAAGAGGGGTCGGTGGATCTGGGAAGAAGAATGAGGAGGCCGAAGAGTGCGAGGGCATATTTGGGATTGCGCTCGACGGGTCCCACCACCACGTGTCGCGAACCTATTGGCCCGGTGACGCTAGCCGAGGGCTGGAATGACCTTTGTATGACGTGGACCCCCATCTCGCCGTTGATGGGAAATTGGGGGAGTACTTTCGCCTCGGGCAAGGAAGCTGTATCAAACGTTGATGTTACTCCTCTTTTCTTTATTTCTTTATTTTCCGTTTTTTTTTTTTTTTTCAAGATGTTACTGCTATTAATCAGCTATCTTATGTGGTTGTACCGTGAATTTATGCTCCATATTTTGCGATAAACATAATATTTTAAAAATATATATTTTTCTATATTTGCCTAAAATCTAGAAATAAATTGATTTTTTTAATCATTTGATTATAAGATTTTCCTAAATAGACATATACAATTCGAGCGTTATTGATTTGTGCATGGCCAACCAAGAAATGATACTTATGCTAAATTCCTAGCTCTTCAACACGAGCATAGGCATTGATCTTGGGTCCATCGAGAACTCGGTACCCATGCTCAACTTCCTTGCACCCTAGCTCGGATCTACAAAGGATCCTCGACACTCAGGCTTGGATCCATCGAGTCTGGGCCCTAGACCATAGTGCCCGGGATCGAGAACCTAGAACTGAGGTTTAAGGGTAACCTCGATAGACCAGAGTTCGAGCATTGGAGACTTGGTGCCAGGTGCCCGAGGCCAACGGGCAACCTCGATAGTCATGAGCCCATGCACCAAAGACCCAAGCATGGGTGTCGAGGTCCCGAACATGGCCTCGATGGACCTAAACATAGGTGTTAGAGTCCCAAGTGCGACATCTTAAATTTTCATTGTATTTATTTTGTATCTTGTGCTATATAAAAATAAGATCATGTTTCCCCATATGGGCATTAAT
The DNA here is from genome assembly GCA_014182575.1 of Eucalyptus decipiens. Lineage (NCBI taxonomy): Eukaryota > Viridiplantae > Streptophyta > Magnoliopsida > Myrtales > Myrtaceae > Eucalyptus > Eucalyptus decipiens. The sequence continues at coordinate 28,294,958 of CM024609.1, read as the reverse complement.
AATTATCACATGTTCTCTGTCTCTCATCACCATAATTTATTAGCCACTTTTCACTAACTTGATTGCCACATCCCTTAGTTTATCTCGTAATTCCTTACTTGCAACATATATCATTCCTTACATCACTTCTTTTAACTCTAGCCCATTAATGCTCTTTAAGTTTGTAAGCCAAGAGTACTCCTTCATTCTCCACATCTCTCTCATTTTTAACCAAAACTTTAACCTATAGATTTACCTCATGCATGACCTCATTCTTTTGCTTCAATAAATACAAACAAATAATGATTCTTATCCATGCATCTACTTGGGCTATCTTATCTTCTCTCTCTCATTCTCCACCAAGTGTTTTAACCCCAATGTTATTATGGCATTTAACCTTAGTTAACTAATATCTATTAATTTTAACTCACGAGAAAGACAAGTCAGGTCTTCTCCATCTCTCATTAATACTTGAAAAGATTACAACTTAAATATTGTTTCCTTATTCATGTATTCTCTCTCTCTCTCTCTCTCTCTCTCTCTCTCTCTCTCTCTCATATCTTTCTATCCAAAATCTTGCCATTTGTCACATCAGTAATAACACATGCTCTAAAATGGCAACATTGAACTTAGCCTATCAAATTACATCATGTATGATATCATGAATGACATATTGTTCTAACTCTAGTTACTTTATATCACACTTATAATCCTAGTTAATTAACATGAGTTGAAGCTATTCTATAAAATAAGTAAAGAAGGAAGAAAAATTCATTTTATTTCTCCTCTTTGGTAGAGCAACTTCATCTTCTTGTCTTCAAGTGCAAATTCTCTTTTCCCTTTCAAAACAAGTTCCAAAGTTCATTCAATATGAGTTGTCTGAGCTTTAAATCTCATCTTTCAAGTATTTCTATATAAAAGTGCATGGACTTCATCTTTCTTCTTATCAAGTTAGTTTTGTTGTTTTCTTAAAAATTGAGAGTTGTTAATCTTTGTTCTTGTTATTTTGCTTTGAAGGTGATTAAGATTTTGAGTTGTCCAAGTTTTTATTCAAGGATGGTGAAAACAATAGGGCTAAGTTAGATTAATCTACCTAGTACTCTTGAGCTTGGTTGTTGGATTGATTGTTTATTTAGTTTAGATTTTACTCTTTGTGTGAGTAAGATTAATAATTGTATGTTAATCTACTGTGATTATTGAGTTTGAAATCAAAAGCTTTCCTCATGCCTAGAATGTCTTTGAGAGATTACAAAAAGGTTTTGTTGCAACTTGTATGGGACAAATGTGAGAATGGTAAAACTAAGCATAAAAATGGGTATTTTTATAAGTTCTTGACAAGGTTAGGGGCAATTTCGAAATTTACAAAACTGAGATGGGACTATTAGCAAGGTTATTTTATGATTTTTAGTGTTGATTAATAAGTTATTAAGTAATATTAATTAAGGTAAGTCAAACCAATTCAAAAAAATGAGTTTAGAAGCTTTAGGGGCAAATTTGTAATTTCACCAAGTTGAGGGACAAATTTGCAAAAAATTGAAAGTTCTGGGAGTTGTTCACAACATGAGGAACCTTATTTTGATAGGCGGTTGAGTTATTTTGAGAGATAATTTCTTAATCTAGGCAATGTATCTAAGGGCCTATTTGGAAACCATTCAACTCTCGAAAATAATTTTTACGTAAAAATGATTTTTTTTTATTTTATTCTTTGGACGAGTTTATGAACATATGAAGGCGTTTAGTAATTGACCAAAATTTTTATTCTCAAAATAGAAATGTGTTTGATAAAACCTCAAATTCTTTTGTGAATTAGGATTTCTTTTTAAATTGATAATTTTATTATGTTTTTCTCTTTTTCTCTTTTTTTCTCTTTTGTCCTTCTCTTCTTCTCTTTCTTCCTTTGACAGGCAATGCTCCAATGAGGTTGTTGACCCTCATTTGGTTGATTGGCCAAAGGGAGAAGGAGAAGAAGAAAAGGAAAAAAAAAAGAAAATGGCATTGATTCTGAAGTTGCTCCGGAGAATAAAGAAGTAAATTTTTTCTACTTCTTTCAAATTTGTTATCAAAAACAAGAAAAGTTACCAAACAGATTTTTGTTCCTTTTTTTATTCCAACAAATAAAAGAATATATTAGACCATGTTTGGCTGGTTACCAAACACACCTAATAGTGTAATTAATTTGGAAGTAGGTTGTTTTGGTAATTTTATATACCACGTGGCACGTCCATATTATAAATAAAATACTTGTATATTTTGGATGACAAATAATTGGCCCTTGGAGTTTAATTTAATTAATATTGCTCGATTAAGTGAAAATCTGCTAATGTTAAAATTAGGGGTGATAATAATATTTTTGTAACTCAACTAAGTTACCAAAGCACTGACAATGTGTTGCCAATTAATCATGCGGTTGATTCTTTGAGTCATTGTCACATGGTCGATTCTTTGAGTTGTCGATTTTCATGTGATCCATTATGAACATCCATTCCTAGGTTACCAATTACCTATCTATGGCTCTCGATTAAATAATGATGGCTTGGCATGAAAAGAAGTGCATGTAATTAATTATCTATCATTAATTGCACGAGAAATTACAAATTATTGAGATGTACATAGCAATTGTTATGAAGTGTATGTGAATGATGCCATGTGATTAAGACTTCTGCCACGACTTATTCATCATAGAGTGAAGACCCTTGTATGAGTATGTGGATGAGACTTTAGAGTTAACTAGATATTTTATCATATGAGACAGCTCTCTACAAAGTTAAGATGATATGAAACCTTATTATGACATGACTTTTGTAATCATGGTATGACGTAGCTTTTGTGGTCATGGTATGACTTGGCTTATATGGTTTTCGTAGTTATGGTGTGCTGACCATTGTCATGTGGACCTACAGTGGTGTATTTTATCCTCGCTGATATAAAGGACACTCGTGATGAATTGGCTAAGGCGTGGCAAATGATACATATGATTCCGTCCCCCATAAGTTGGTGGTGATTGAGACAATCCTGGCTATTGACAAGTATGGTGTGTGTTTGTGAGCTCCATGATAAGTATGACCTTGCCTATATATATTCTTGTGTATAGTGGTGAGCTACTAAGTGATACTAGTTCATCATTAAATAATATTTCATATGCTTGCTTTTGAGTGAATATAGAGCGTTTGCTTATGCATTTGTCATTTATGGTTGTTTTGCATAGCTTGAGCTCATGTTGTTTATTGATATCGGGTTGAGTAGCAAGTTGATCTTCTACCTTAGACCTAGACAGTTCATTTATTGAGTTTACGCTCACCCCAAATTTACAAAGTTGTTAGGTTAGGAGTTCAAGGGCATTAGGTTAATGCTTTTGAAGATCACTAGTAAGGATCGGATCAAAGTGCACAACAAAAGTAGAGATGGGTTTCTATACATAAGATTTTGATGTATATTAACTACAGTCAAATTACTTGTACAATTACAATTGAGAATAAGTTAATTATTTATCAGAGAATTGAAGCAAAGTTAATTTATATATTCATTTGAAGTTCAATTTTGTGGAAATTCAGGCCGTCAAAATTTTTGATATCAGAGTGAGGTTACCGGAGTGATAAGGTGTACTAATGATTAAAAGCTTAAGTTGGAAAAGAAATAGGTAGATTGTGCATATGGACTTAATTTCTGAGAGTAACTTGCAGGAATAAGGACTGCAAAAGTGATGAGTTTTCATGTGGAAAGTCATAGATCAATTGATAAGTTATGATCTTTAAAATAGAAGTGCTATCCTTTGGTGATAAGTCATGAGCAATTTTGTGATAAGTTGTGATTTATAGAAAGTAAGTTATGATTTTAAGAATTAAGGTATGATCAATTGAAATAGGTTATGATTTTCTTATTTATAAAAAAGGAGAATCTATATTAGAAGTCTTGATGCATTACATGGAGACATTAGGGATTGATCTAAGAAGTCACAAGTTGAATCATCACGTGAGACATAAAATTACTTGTGATTTATAGGTAAGAGTAAAATGTTTGGTCTTCATAGTTGGAGATTGTCAACTTTTGAGCAATAGGTTATGATCTTACTTCAAAAATTTTTGTGGAAATTTAGGTCGTTAAACCAAGCCGAGCATCAATGGATTGGAGCATGGGCGTAGAGGATCTAGGCATATGGACATTGGGGGTCTAAGGCCTAGCCTCAATGAACCCAAGCCCTTGGTGTTAGGGACCTTGCTTCGTTGCTAGGGGCCCATGAACAAGCCTTGGGGATTTGGTGCCTAAGCCCAAGGTTTCTAATTCAAGCGTGATGTATAAGAAAATGATTATTGATTGTTTACGGAGGAAATCATTTTTATGAATTTAAGTTTTATTAGGAAAATCTTTTTTGTAGACTAGAAAACCAATCTCCTTAGACTCATTTTACTAAATCATCCTAATGTCGGGAAAATGTTTTCTTAAAAAATATTTTTCGCAAAATAAACGGAGGTTAAATCAAGAGTTCATAAAATTCGTCGCAGGAGAAATTATTTTGACAAAAATAGGTTTCATTTGTTTCGCTTAAGATGAATAAAAAAATATTTTTATTACCATAACAATTTATATTTATATATTTTCATGAACGGTGAAATTATTTTTAATTCATTTATTTTTCAAGTAATTACTTTTAGAAAATTTTTTTAAGTGATTTATTTTTTGAAAAATAAACAAAGCCTAAATGATCTTAATTCAATTAAAAGTTACACCTAGAGAAGAGATCACACAAAACAACCAAAATAGAATGTGCATAGTGTATTCTTTTTTTTTTTTTTTTTTTGTAAAATTCCAAAATTTTGATTAATTATTTTTTACTTATTTTCAATTAATTCCTATGCACCAAGAAATCTGTCTAATTATTCCCAAAACAGTGTTATTATTATTATTATACAATCAGGAAAGAACCGAGTAGACTATAGACAAGCCCGAAAATGGAGATTCCAAGTACTTCAACGCAAGTCTACGATCACGACGATCTCGTCAGCTTCACTCTTCCCCTCCCGCTCCCCCGAGTAGCGACCGCCGCCCCACCCGGTTCTTTCCCGGCTCCTCCCGCGGCGGCGGCGGCGGCGGCGGCGGCGGCGGCGTCCCACTCCTGCCTTCCTCCGCTAGGGCTCGCCCTCGCGCACGCTGATCCGCCGGCGATGGAGGACGGCCCCGGCCTGTCGAGGCCGGCCGCGCTCGCCTCCTGCTTCTCCATGGCCCTCCTCTACGTCGCCACCCTCTACGCGCCCACCGTCGTCCTCCGCCTCCCCCCTCCCGCCTCCTTCAAGAGCTTCATGATCAGGCGCTTCTCCTGCGCCGCCTTCTCGTCCCTGGTCTCGGTCGCCGCGACCGCCCTCGTCCTTCCGGTGAGTCCAATTTCGGTCCGGAACGATAAAAATCCTCTTTTGTAACGATTCGCGGCGCCGATTTGCTCTAATCTCGAGCTGGCAATGTTCGTGTTCTGCTGTGCGCTAGATAAGAAGATTGGAGGTTCGGGATTTGCTGGCTGTTTACGGCATCAGGGGAGACCATGTGGTGAGTTAACTGAGTCAAGTGCAGTGTTACTAATTTCAGTTTGCAGCGTGATCCCGGGACTGAGGGATTTTCGCACATGTTGGTTGTGCGTTTGATTCTCGTTCTGCAGATTCTGAAATGAGATAGTTTGTGTATGTGCATGAAACAGTGGCAAGCCGTGGCTCTTCCTCTGTCGTTGACCTCTCTTATGTACGCTGGGAGTTTGGCCCTCAAGTTGTTGTCGTGGGTGGATTCATGGAAGGAGCATCAGAATTGCTTCGGATGCTTTTCCTTCGAGTATATCTGCACTTCTGTGCAGTTTCTATTTAGGTGGATTCTCTCCAGGGCCTCAAATATTATGGTTTGGCGTAATTTTGTCGTGGTTAGTGCTTTGTTTCCATTGTGCTTATTGTGGATTGAGACGTTATCATGCTTTGAAATCTCGATCAGACTAATCACGCATCTAAACCAATGTGATGTCAAAAGACTTGGCAAAGACGATAAACTGCAACTTCAAGTAAACACAGATGTTTCTAAACACGTATGTTGCATCAAAAGTTAGTTACTTAAAGCAATGTGAAAGTGTGGCTCGGAGAGTTCATTTAGTCTCTAAATTAGGTTTTGGTGAGTTTTGACTGTTTACGTACCCATTTCTTTTGCTTTACCCAATCATGTAGCTTTGCATTTAACAATATTAGTGTTGTATTTTCCCACTGTAAGTTGATTTTTGATGAATAGTAAAGTTGCGAACTATTGACCTTGTTTGTAACTGCAATTAGCCTGTCTATGAATATAACGACTTGTAGGCTTTATGTTACTGATGATAAAGTATTGATAATGAAATAATTTGGCTTGTAATTTAAGTATAGACTATCTAGTTATTTCTCAATTTCATGCTGGATACCTTTCAATAAGTTGCTAGGTGTTTGATTCTTTTTCATTTATACTTTTTGCCTCCCTTATTTAAACAGGCGCCACTGACAGAAGAGTTGGTTTTTAGAGCGTGTATGATATCCATACTTCTCTGTGGAGGATTCGAAAAGTACAGCATCCTTATTCTGGGCCCAATCTTATTCAGCTTGGGTAATATGATTGATGAACTTATGAGTTTGTCCTCTCCTAAGCAATTCTGTCCACACAATGAAAATTGCAGTTAAAAGCATCTTGGTTGATAATGCTTACCTTGTTGAAATATTGGTCACGTGCAACACATGGATGGTGCTGTGTGTTGAAGTCCGTCATTCTTGTCTGTGTTTAGTACTTAAGTATTTATTAACTCCTGCAGCCTTCAATTGTAAATAAAGCATGCTATAAATTGTCATCTGAGTTGGCACTTTAGAATCTCAAGGATGTCCTTTTGCTTCAGTATTGTCTCATGTATATATATGATGAATTTGCTTTTCACTCACTACATTTTCCTGAGCTAATACTCTGTGTATTCAAAATTTGATTAGGTCAATGAGAACAATTCTACATGCTATGATAAATAGTTAAATGTGACTGCTTTATCACACATCAAATTCCTTCAGGATCTCTTGCTCATAGCCCAGTGGAAGTCTCAAGAGTCTGCCCTTCCAGTCATAGTGTTTCATTAACATGTGATTGGGCATGGTGTTCATCTGTTACCATCTTTAAGACTTTTCTCTTCCTCTTGGTCTTTTTGATGATACGCGTTTGATCAATGTAATAAAGGTGGATTTCACTGGCTGTTCTCTTTTTACTGGTATTTGAATTGGATCCTTCAGTTCATTGAAATGAGTGTCATATCAGTAGGAAGAATTCAGAGTTCTTTCAACTGGTAAAAGTTAACTGGCATTCCCTTTTATATACTCCTAATATTCCTTTTTTATTACATCATCTGACAACAAAGCTATTTTGAAGTGATCAATATTGTTTCTATTTTTCGCAAAGCATCAGCTCTGTTGTTACCATTTCTATAGATGTTTGCTGGTTTTAACTTCTGAAACATGCTTCAAAATTTATTTCTTCCTTTTCTGCTATTTTAAGTTGAGGTTGAAAACCTTATTGATGTGTGATCTTATTTGCAGCACACTTGAACCATTTTATGGAGATTTATATGAAGCAAAACCGTCAATTAATAAAAGCATCAATGATCATAGGTAAACTCTATCCTGAATTTTCTTATAATTAGGTGCAATTTTTAAGGTCTGAAGAGCTTACTTTCAACAAATTTTTTTTTTCCTCCCATGGCCATTTTTCTGGTGATTCTCTTTTCTCTTTTTTGTGAGATTTTCAATTGCTGAATGAGTTAGTTCTCTCTCTGAGCAATGATCCGTTGTTTTGTCAGGCCTCCAGCTTGGATACACTGTTGTCTTTGGTTCGTATGCATCATTTCTATTTATCCGGACTGGTATGTCGAAGCTGGTTTGCAATGGTGTTCATTTGATGTCTGAAACTTATTGAAGGAATGTATTCCATGCCTTGAGCAATATCACTGTGAAACCTAACTGTATCTGTTTTACAGCCGGAATTGTAGCAGTAGTGTGCATTTGTTGATTCCATTGTGCTTTACAGGGTCAAGAAGTTACTGCTTCTGAGTTGTTTGTTTGTATTGTGTTGCAGGTCATCTTCTTGCCCCATTAGTTGCTCATATCTTTTGCAATTTCATGGGATTGCCTGTGCTATTTTCACACAGGAAAGGTATGTAACTAACGGTTGGCTTGAGATCTGTATGATTGGCCAAATGGACTATTTTTAATACTCTATAGATGATGTGTTGAATACAGCTTTATCTGTGAGTTTGGTTTTTTTCCCCTGCTCTCCTTTTATTGTCACTTCTCAGCCCTCATTTTTCTTGGTGCTGTTCTGGTGTCCTATCAGAATGTTTTCTCAATGACTCAAGAACAAAGTACTCATCTTGATATTAATCAGTCCTATATACCTAAGATTCCCCTGCAAAAATCTTGACGGTGCCTCTTTTTCACTACAACAATGTGAGGCCGTTGTTTTAGCAATGTTCAACTTTGGTCTATATTATTGTTCTGAACATATTACTCAATGACTCAAGTAGAGAATCATCATTTCTATCAGCAGAAGCTCCTCGCCTTGAAACTATCTAGAGATCTTGTCTCCACCATTCTTCTACAATGTTACCTCCTAACCTTGCTTGTTAGGTCCGAGCATCAGTCTAGGGTTTGACCATGGACTGGCCCAACCCAACCTGTCTTGGTTTGGTTCCCAAGGGGGACTGGGCCCGTCCTTGGTCCCGGGACCCTTGGATCTTGCATTGTGCGGGTTGGTCATCCGTCCTAAGATTTTAGGGTTGGTCCAATCCAGACCAACTCTGTATATATATTATATGTTACATATATATTATGTGTATATACATACCATATATATTATATATTTTGTTTGCTCTAAACCCTTGTGTCTCTGCCTCTGTTCTTTCTTATGTGGTTTTGTTGCGTAAATTTAAAAGTAGAAACCTAGTCAAGATTCAACCAAAAAAAAAAAAAAAGAAACCCTCTTTGCTCGCCTCGCCACTTATGTCTAGCCTCTCCTCACGAGCATAGCTCAGCTGGTGAAATCCCTCGCTGCTCTTGGACTGCCTTATGAATGCAGCTCAATAATGACAAATGGAGATTTCTGTTGTTGCCTCATCTTAGATTTATGTTTGATATATATCAGTGTTCATAGTTTGCTTGTTTAATGCTGTATTATTGATGGATATGCAATTTGAAAAAGTTATTTGTCTTTTCAAGGAATATAATAAAAAAAATGAAAAGATAATCTGTTAGTCCTGGATTGACCCTGGAACTGGACAAGACCCATAGGGTCGGTTCAATCCTCATTCCTAGGCTCAACAATGTCGGTGCCAGGTCTCAAAAATTGAGGACCACGTAGGTTGGTCCTTGGGTTAGGTGCTGAACTGGCCCAACCCAAACCATGCTCATTCCTTGTTTGTGCTGGTGTGTGAAGTTGTAAAGCTATTTGTCCAAGTGCCATCTGAAATGACCATGAAGCAGGAAGCGTTATTGACCTCGGAACATTTGGAGAATTGTAGTTAACAGCTTTCTTCACTTAACTAAGTTGTGTTTGCAGTGGACCATCTGACATTGTACGCTTGGAGGTTCTGTTCGTTTGTTATAAAGCTGGCCAGATTAACCATATTTTTCATTGGTGTTTCTTACGTTCTTTTTTGATTGATGGGTTGATATTATTTAAATTTGTTCATACTCTGCAAAATCACCAATGCTAGTATTATGAAAGATGTGTGTCGACTTTTTTACCTTTGTGCTGCAGCTGGTCACCTTCTTGTATTTTCTGTGACAGGAATTGCAACTGTGGCATTTGTAGCTGGGATGATGGGGTTTCTATGGCTCCTTTTTCCTATGACAAGGCCAGATTTCTACAATGACAGAACTAAAAATTGTAGATGTTGGCACGCATACTGTTCCTGGATCTGAAACTTTTTGAAGTCGCAAGATATGTCTTCAGTGTGAGGTTGTGTCCGGGGAGGATATATTGGAGAATTGAGAGAAGGGGTTGAAGTATGGGCGTCAGGTGATGTCTTCACTGACTCCTCTCTCGGCTGATTTATCGGAGGACTGAAAGAAACTTCTCTGTTTTCGTCTATACAAGAGTCCATCTGCTCCAACACAGTAGCCCGGCAGATTTTATTCAAAGTCCTTAATATCCGATGCCGCCTGGCACTTGAGCTGATTGTCCATCGTTCCCCTCCTTCATAGACTGCTGCTGCCTGCGTAATTTTGTGTGCATCACTGAGCATGTTCTTTTCTCCCCCTGAAATCGGAAGAGATTGCTAGCAGCATTTCTATGGGGATTTACGAGGGATATATGTCATAAAAGGCATCTCCAAAGAGGATGTTAATATCTCTCATGTTACTGTATTTGTATTTGGAATACTCTGAAAAAGCTTTTGCTTAGATAAAGCCTTTGTGATTCAAATCCCATTTTGAGTACGAGGGGATTTGCCTGGTGCGAATTCACTCAGATGTATGAACTTGAAGATAGAAAATTTCTGTTTCCTTGTCCATCTCAGATGAAATTATCATCTTCAAGTGGGAATCGTTCTATCGAGCAATCAAACCGTGCGTGAGAGTGAGACTCTGGAGGACCCGCTTGATGGTCAAATGGGTCAACCCCCCTAACGTCATCAGGGAACTGGTACTAGGTAGTGGTATTCTGAAGGACAGGCAAGATTACTGTTGACTTTGTCCACCGAACGCACCATGACGTTCCTTCTCGGATTGGGTCCCTAACATAGAATCTGGACTGAAAACGCTCGTGTCTAATCGTGCTGTACGTCTTTCTTTTCTTTTTGTCTGGTGTTATGTTTTCCGTAGTGCACAAAAAAACATGCACGATGTGCAAGGAACGCAGTTAAAGAGCTTCTCCAATTAAGCAGAGCAACATTCTTTAAGGATTCATTTTTAGTTGACTTGATACGAGCTATTGCTTGAATGTGAAGATGGGCATAACATAATTTCACATAGAGAGAGAGAGAGAGAGAGAGAGAGAGAGAGAGAGAGAGAGAGATGCATTTGGCATTTGGTCTAGAGAGAGAGAGAGAGAGAGATGCATTTGGCATTTGGTGATAGACCAAGACGTGTTTGTGAGAGTAGATATTGATATGTCAACCCGCAAAGATCGTGGATAAAGAGAAACTGAACCGACGAATCTATTGATGACAAACTTTTTTCTAACTGGTACACCTAAAGAAGAGAGCTGATTGTCGTCGATGGGGTCGCGGGGCATTGTGGCGCATCTGAATCAGGCGTTGGCGCTGGAATTAGAATAATCAGGGCGAGAGCTAGCGGAGCTGTGACGCTGATCATGAATGGTGGTGTTCGAGGTAGAACTAGGACCTTCCTTGGCATTGGAGAAATTGTTCTTCAGCTGGGAAAGGAGTGCCTGGTTCTCCTGGTTGAGGAGCTGGGCTTTCTTCCTCAGCCTCTCGTTCTCCTGCATTATGTAGCAGTTCTGTAGATACAGGTCCGAGTTCAGCCTCTCCATCTTCCGACAACCCGGTATTGCTTCTGCGGATCGCCCTGTTATTGTTCCAAGACACCGAATCAACGAAGCCTGAGCATTTTAGCGTGAAGAAAAGAGATTGCTGATTACTTTTCTAAGCATGATGATATGCAGAAATTCATTAATCAATGCCATACACATGAGGAGTGTAATACTGCTGCCTGAGCAGAATCAAGACCAGCTTAAACAATCAAACATAGCTATCAGAAACCATACCGACGTCTGTCTCTCCTTTTCTTGTGGCTAAGAACATGCATACGGTTTCCCCGAAACCATGGCAGATATAAATAGCCAGAAAACAGACAGAGGGCGCTTTTGTGGCGTAAATGTGAAAGCAGATGGAGGACATGGAATATCAGAAAAACAAGATATCTGCCCAAATCAGCACTGTTCAAGACCTGTTCCCCTTTCGGCTTCCCCTAAATGAAAGAAAGGGATAAAGCTCTCCTCTCTCTCTCTCTCTCTCTCTCTCTCTTTCTCTCTGTGCACTATCTCCTAATCGCTATTTCGCTGATTCGTAAGACAAGGGTCCTTGGGTACGAGGCCAGGCACATCTGTGTACAAAATGTCCTGACCAGTTAGATTAAACATGCAAGAAAACCCATTTCCTAAAGAGAAGTGACTGACCGAAAGTGTCATGCACTAAATAAAGGGAGAAAAAGCGGGGGATTCTAAAACCATGCAGTCTCCTTCAAAAGCCCATTAAAGCTTATGCAGAAGTTTACCTGAGAGGTAATAAGCAGAGAGAGGCGGCGAATGTATTACAAGAGGTGAGCTGTGGAGAACACCAGGAGAGATTGGGACAAGGGGAGGAAAACCAGAGGGAGGGGCGTGAATTATATAGTGGACAAGGTGGAAGAAAGAAGGGGGGAGATTGTCTCTGTGTCTGAAACTGCAATCATGAGATGTGAGCATGGAAGGCGGCTCGTGTTGATGAGTGGTTTCGGAATTGATGATTCTCATCATGCTGGGGGAGGAGATTATTATTGCCGTCCTTTTCACTGCTTGCTACCTCCATGGTATTATAATACGATCATACAATATGTAGCACGATAGAGAATGAATAATGTCATGCACGAATTGAATATATCTTTTAATGAATTTGTCTTTGGTTGGTGGGTTATAGATTACGACCATGTACAAACTCAACTAAATAAAATGTGCCGGATGTGAAATGTCGTGACCCGTCAATTTGAGGTGAGGTCGGAAGAAGTTTAGATGTCTGAAAATGCTGTTCGATAAAGAATATGACAAGAAATAGGGCAAGTGTATTGCATAGGATTACAAAATGATACAAGCTGGCGAGCTTCGGACGCAAATCCCGTAGAGACCAGTGAGTTCTACAGCTTAATAAAATGAGAGTCAGAATTAGTGGAAAGTGAGAGTTTGGGCAATAATTTTCATGATGATGATGATGATTATTATTATTATTATTTGGTTGGATCTTCATGATTATTTGATTATATCGATGAAGCTGACATATATGGAGAAAACTACTAACCTAGAAGGAACCATGCATGTTAAATTTTACTCGAAATTAATTCTTGTAGTACTGGTGGCTTGATTTGTCCAACAAAATCTATGCCAAACTATTCATTTACACTTTGGAGATTATGATCCTCTCAACTTTAGGGAAATTTAGATCTTCACTAACGCCTTTAAGGACCACGAAGGGGCACACGTGAGGCCCCGACTAAGGTGAGTGTATCTTCATGTGGTTTGGTGTGATATCAACCAACCGATTTCATGTGACCAGCTTTGGACACAGGTTTTGTCGGCGAGCATCCTCGAGAAGAAAGTATATCATGTGTTGCTTGTACTCGATCCTCATTTGATGAAAATATGTAATGAAACAAAATTAGAAATATTGCTATTAATATCACGTGACTGTTGGATAAAATAAGGAAAAATGACACTATAAATGTTATGACTTCCGAACGACGCTAACTTTGGCACTAAAATTTTTTACTAGATAACTTAAGTGACAATCACTTGAGTGCAAACAACAATTTGGGACACCGAAAATTCGATATTACAATATTTTATATCAGACCGATGAGGCTTGCCAACGACTTGACTCATCATATGTGCCTAAATGATGTCATTTAGCATGGTTTGCCCCAATTTAAAATCCTAATTAGGTCAATCGAACAAATCTTCTCTTCTTCAAACCTAATTGAAGAATCGGCAATTTGGGCCAAACTTTTGAGATGAATCTTGCAATAGAGAGTACGAGCATCGCGAGCGGCTCTATTTCGTGTGTCAAGAACGGATGAGTGAAACTCAGACGAGAATTTCGCGAGCTTTTGAAGAGGGAAAACAAAAGCTTCAAAAATAGGGCCTTTGGTTCCTCTTCTCTGACATTGACTCTAGGTGAAATTGAAGATTCTCCAGTAGTTGTCGGAATACAAGGTAAATGTCCGGGGGCTCTAGGAAGGAACAAACTAAGGCTTGAATAAGGCTTGAACAAGACGAGTGAGTTCTCCATGGACAACAGCAATGGTTGACGACTCCGGAGGTAGCGTTGGAGCCGCAAGAGGGCTAAAAGTGGTGAGGAGGGGGTGTCAGGGCTGTGATGCACGAAAGGAGATGAAGCCGAGTTAGGGAAAACTGGAGGAGACGAAGATGGTGGCGACAGGGAGGACGGATGGGTCAATTGGAATAAGTTGTTTGGTTTAGAAGAAGAGGGAGAGAGTGGCTGGAATTTCCGAGTTGGCATTTCTTTTTCATAAATAAAACCACGTCATTATATGTAATTAATCTTAAAAAGCCACGTAGGACTTTCGGCTGAAATTTAATACTAGTGGCACTTAAATGATCATTTTTCTTTGATTTTATACTTAAGTGATCTGGCAAAAAGTCTTGGGATTGAAGTAAGCAATGAATAAAAATTATGACAATTTTAATGTCATTTTCTCACAAAATGATTTTGGGAAAATTACTATGAAAGTTCTAACACATATTGCTTGTGCTAATTTAGTTTTAAACATTTTAATTTGACTAGCTTAATCGTAAACCTTTTGATAAATTTGCCAATATAGTTTATCTTGTCAATTTTTATTGGAAATTGATGAAGAGGATGTCAATCATTCTATGTGGCTCAAGCAATGTTGAAGTGGACAAATTTTTTTTTTTTTGTTCTTTTCTTTTATCTTTTACTTTTCTTTTCAAAGGCGGTCTAGGCCGCTGGCTATTGATTGAGGCCCCGCAACCCTTGTTGGCCACTACCCTAACTTAGATCTAGACGAGAGCTCATGGTGCTTACTTAGATCTACTCATATTTATAGCTGGGTGAAGGTTGTGACCCTCCTTGTGGTCGATGAGGACTCCTAGCCCTTGTCGGTTGTGTGTGGGTGCAACAACTCTTGCTGCAACTGGTGATGACTCATAACCACACCAACCCTTCTTGAGTGGCCGATGAAGGCTTGCTGCCCTCACATTGAGCAAGGGGAGCATGCGAGAGTCGTGACCCTTATCTTGCCGTGGGCGAGGGTTGTGACCCTTACTAGAGGCTAACAATGATTGCTAGCCCCTAGCTGACCCTTAAGAATAAAAAAAATGAAAAGAAACAAAATAACATAAAAAAATTAATAAAAAATTGAAGTAATATTATAAAGTTTAAAAATTTTCCACATTAGCATTTGTTATGCCATGTAAGATAATCGATATCCATATAATCAATTTTCAGCCAATAATGACTGGATAGGCTATATTAACAAATTTTTAAAATATTTAAGATTAAATTACTCAAATTAAAATATTTAGAAGTGAATTGTTGTAAGCATAATAAATTGAAGACTTTTTTTTTATAATTCTTTCAAATGGTTTCCTTTCTCTAAGTAGAAGTTGGTTTATATATGTCTTTTTTTTTTTTTTTTTTGAAACATCAATGGTATCACCTCTCGCAACTTGTTCTTTCATTGACGAAGGCCTGTTGGCGCATCCAAACCTATCTACACGCAATTCATTAGGTTTAAACAAACGATCTTCAATTTTTGAGATAGAAAACCGGAACTTGCCATTCTAACCACGTCAAACTTGGGTCTCTTCGGATTCTTCCTTTGGGCATAGAAATGGATATCATGGCTGTGGGAATAAGCCTGAATCTCTTTCTCTCTATCTCTCTCAAAAGATAAAGGGGGATAGGCCGTCCCCAAAGATACGCAATGATGGGCATGGATCGGTTCGAAGTTCCGACCATCATGACCTCTCTTACTCCCTCCCCATCAATAATGACCCTACTTTTGTCTCCATGTGGGAAATTAGGGGTAACCATATCCGGTCGCCCACATTCTTATTTTCGGGTCATCATGCTGTTTAGGGGGGGCGTCGGGAAGTGTTCGCCATCATCATTTCTCGCCGAAACGTTTCAACGCGCAATGGCCACATCGGGTTCGCCCTTGTTTCCACTTTGTATTGAGCCTCGTGTAGCTCATTTCGCCTTTTGCTTTGGCGTTTTGCAGTGCTTCGTTACGCACAAGGATGATGGCTTTGATTTGAAAATCGACGTGAGCTGTGATAATGCCCCTTCTTTTGGGGATTGGGGATTGGGATTGTGCTCGTCAATCATGACCTTTGCGCGTTACGTGCCTGGCGTTGCACTCGCGCAGCAGCCGAAAAGACGTCGTGGGTGGAAGCCTCGATTCAAGCGAATGGAAGGCCAAAAAGAAATTTTATCTTTGATTCAAGTGGGCCTTCAAAGTTATTTGGGAATCGCCCATTCGTTTTGCTCTTTAAAGATGAATTCGAGGGCAAACCCCGAATTTCGCGCCCCTTCTCGTAGAAAGGACGTCCGAATTGGTGCAAGTGAACTGTCGATTCTAGTGACCAAAGAAAAACTATCGATTCTAGAGTCTGACCCCCCCCAAAAAAAGAAAAAAACTACCGATTCTAGAGACTTCTCGTTCATCTTATAGTTAGATGGAATTGTAAATCAATTATTATAAGAGATTGGCTCATATAAGTATATGTGTATCCTCCCCCATTGTATCCATCCAAGTTTAAAAAAAATTCAAACGGCTTTGAGAGTTTATTTTTAGAATTTCCTCGATTGAGAGTGAGGGTGAGTAAGAGCAAGTAAAACTTACTTAGCCCAAACAAAGGCATATTAAGATTTGAGTGCCGCACAGTTCACGATTCAAAGTATTGGCCCATGAAAGTGGTTTCACAGCAATATTGTTGTCATAATGGCTTCTAACTATGATGTTGTCAGCACAATGAAGTTGCGTTTGGTTTGGTTTTGAAAATGCACCTTTGGGAAATGCAATG
The DNA here is from genome assembly GCA_014182575.1 of Eucalyptus decipiens. Lineage (NCBI taxonomy): Eukaryota > Viridiplantae > Streptophyta > Magnoliopsida > Myrtales > Myrtaceae > Eucalyptus > Eucalyptus decipiens. The sequence continues at coordinate 28,278,182 of CM024609.1, read as the reverse complement.
CCTTTGACCTAAAGGGTCTTAGAGAAGTGCAAATTGCATTTGATAAAAAATATTTTGCAAAGCTATTTTGGCCTAGGTAGTGTTTGGTAATTTTTTATTTTATTTTTGCAAAGGGTTTTTGGATGAAGGGCTGAGGTTGCAAAATATATCAAACTCTTTGCCAACTTTGATGAAGGGCTGAGGTTGCCCGCTAGCTAGATATGGTAGTGGCGGTCGTCGCATGAGGTCATGCAACCTCGAGTGAGGGTTGTGCAACCGCAGGTGACTAGGCTCGAGGTTAGTTGCTTGCTCAATCTAGCCTTGTTGGCCTTTGTAGGTCGTCCTCGCACAAAGAAGATGAACAGTAACAATAAGGGGCAAAACTAAAAAAACTAAATAATTTGTGAGTACAATTTAGAAGGGAAAAACTAGTTTGAACATTTGACCAAACATTGAAAGCCCAAAACTAGTTCTTGTCTATATTTGGCTTTCAGCTTTCCTAAAGCTAATATTTGGCCAAAAATCCCTTAGGAAGGCTTGCCAAACACTCTAATATTTCCTTAAGAGGCCTTTGGAGGTCGAAACCCTTTTTAGAAAGTTAAACCAAATGCACTCGGAGGTTGTCCTTCCAAGACAAGGACAACCGTGGAAAGGTCAAGACAATTCGAGGGACCTCATGTCTGCCTTTGAGGAAAGGGTAAACAAGGAGATGGTGGTCCTAGGGGACATGAAGAATGGGAGGAAATGAAGGAGTGGATGCCAAGAATCTAGTCACGGCCCACTTGAATGAGACTGATAAAGGCCTTGAAACCATGGTCAAGGCATTGAAGTTAGAAGTTCAAGAACTCAAGACCAAGTTAGTCTTGTGTAAAGCTAGCATTGTAAGGAGTGCGATCTGTTCTAGCGGCACCTAAAGTGGATGTGCAAAGAACCGAGGAGTTCAAGGGCAACCGCTCTGTTAAGGATGTGGACAAAGTTATTTGGAGTACGGAATAATACTTTGACACCATCAACATGTAAGACAAGAGCACCAAGGTGAGAATGGCTTCTGTGTTTTTGACCGATGTCGCGATGCTAATGTTGCATCGTCGGGGTGGCAAGATGAAGCCAAGGGTCGATCCCATCAATAATACTTGGGATGAATTTGTAATGGAATTTCGGGAGAACTTTGTTCCCCGAGTTCGCCAACGACGAGGCCCGTGGCAAGCTTTGTTGGCTCACACAGATGGGAATGGTTACGTCAACGAGTTCACCGAGCATGGGCTCAATATCCCTGACATTGGGGATGGGAAGCTCTCTCGTTGCTTCCAATGGATGGTTTGAAGCCTTGGACAAGAAAAGAGCTCCAATGACAAGGTGTCCAAGATATCTCCAAGGCCATGGCCGAAACTCGTGTGGGCTTATCTGAGCCCAACACTTCCAAACTGAAGAACGAAGGGAAAGGTGGGGTAGAGCGAAAGAAGTCCAGGGAAAGAAGGTCCATCCAATCCCCCTTGTGGGAAGGGGAAGACGCCCCAAGGTGAACCGCACAAGGATTAGGAAATGAAGATGGAAGACGATCAAGTGCTTCTTTAGAAATTATCCATAACGAGGCGAGCTATCCGCTCTCATGGCAGACGACACCGAAGAAGGGGATAAGTCTCGCATCGGATCACTCAAGATCCTCAGCTCGATCAAGGGCCAAGTTTCTACATAAAAAGAAAGCCTTAATGTTCACCAATGTTTATGTCGTAGGAACAAAGATGAACAATTTAGTGGACACCTGCGCATCTCACCTCTAGATCTGCCTAATCACAAACAAAATCTTATATCATTATATCATTGGAGGAAGCAAAGAGCCCTGTTAAAATAAGACGTTTCATTCCTTTCTGAGATCCAAATATTTACACGGAACACAATTTATTTATTCCATCCCCGAACCGACTTTGCCTATATCCAACAATTACCTTGCGCATTCGGGTGTTTCTATAACACTGTATCAAGGTTATCACACTTTACATGCAGGGTTAGACGAGAGGCTTGTCCACCAAGTTGAATCTGCTTCCATATCCTCATCATCGTCATTTCTGTGCCATGTCCAGAGTGCATGAGTCGCATTCACCACCTCCAGTTGCCCGTGCCCAAAGCTCGCCTCCCGGAATACTGATATCGGCGGTGCTGGATTTATGTACCTGGCAAGGGAAGCAGCGGCTTTATAGTTAAATCCATTTATGGTTAGTCAACTGCGGCAAAATGCAAATTGAAGTTCAACTTTTTCCCACTTTCAGTCGATTTTGGTTTCATTGTACAAGCCATCATCACAGTTTCAGAGCTGAGTCCGCAGTGATTTTAGATTTTGAAGACTGAGAGGCAGAAAAAAAGGATTTGGACAAGGAACACAAAAAAACCTTTTGGCAAGGCCTTCCCGGTTGCCGCCGTCGCCGATGGTGATGTGCACCGGACCGCAATCATTGGCACTTCCATTGTAGACACGGGTCTAAAAAGAGAAATGAAAGCAGAGATGATTAAACCAGGAGGAATGCATAGCCTCAAGAAAAGATAGAACAGAGAAGGATCAGGGAGCTTACAAAGCGCTCATACGCATGCACATGCCCGGCGAAAACCACATCGACTCGCGCTTGATAGAGCAAACCTTCCATGGAGGCTTTCATCCCAATCGATTCCTTCTCGCCTTGATGAGCAGTGTTAGAATTATACCAGGGAGCATGGATCAGCACCGCTATCCAAGGGGTCCTCGTCCGGTCCACCTTCCCCAGGTCGGCTTGCAACCACTTGTACTGGGCCGAGCTCGGGTCAAAGTCCGTGTACGAGCCCAGCATGACGACATGGACGCCAGCGACATCGAACGAGTAGTAGAGGTTGCTGTCCGAGCCACTCTCCTCAAATGGCATCCGCCACCTCGCATTGTAGGACGTGAAGGGACTAGGATGGACGAGTGGTATCCTCTCAATCTCGTGGTTGCCTTGGGTCACCATCCAGGGCCTCTGGCTGGCGAGGGGCTCGACGAGGCGGCCAAACGAGTCCCACCAAGGCTGGTAGACGTCGGCATACGACAGGTCACCGGGAAGCAGCAGGACATCATAGGTCGATTGTCCAATGTGTTGAAGGGTCGTTTTGGTCCATCCAGTCTGTCCAAGGTCGCCTGCATCATGCCATATCAAACTTTGGAGTAGGGGTGTACAAAATGGACCACCTGAATGGGGAACTAGTCGGACCGGACCGGCTGGTTTGGTATGGTTTCTAGTTCCAAGGGTAACCGGATTGGACCGAACATGACCAACTAAATATACCTTTTTATTTTATTATTTCTTTAAAAAAAAAGTAAATTGTGAACTAAGTACTATCTTGGTCCGGTTCCAAGTAGTGGGAAAAAAAAAGTAATGGGAAAAAAGTAGTGATCGGTTCCATTGGATTAGACTAAAACACTATTTCTTTCCTTTCTAAGGAAGATACTAATCTTAGGGAAAATGGAATTTCCACAATGACTGCAAATCCCTCGGAGATAATTTGAGAATAAAAATTCTTATTTTGCCAAAAATGGATTTTGGATAGAATCATTAGCTGAAAAAATCAAAGGATTCTGTTGATACATTCGAGTAATTAAACATTTCACAATTATTGAACTAGATTTATTGTCATAACCTACATTTTCGAACAAAATCGATTTATTTAAACCATGATCATGAGCAAGTGCATAAATATACTTTCGAAAAAGGGTATAGGAAGTCATGTTGTCTAGATCTATCTAGTTTTAAATATCCTTGAAATTCCTCCATTGGAAATTCGATTTGACTCCAAAAAGAAACAAAAAAGGTAGGGGATTTTTTGGTTATCAAATGATACATAGTGCGATACAGTCAAAACAACGTATTCTAGTAAGAAAAGAATAGATACCTCGGAGATAGGTAGACTCATCAACGGACTCTCTATCCTCTCTTTTTCAATCGAATTAGTTTATATTAGTTATAGGATAAGAAGAGGACCGATGATTCGGTCCAATTTCCATTCCTAGGATCAATCAGTTTGATCCCCAGTTCCAATTTTTGGGAACCAGTTCTCTTGGTCTGGTTCTCCCGGTTTCATCCAGACTGAACTGGGAACCAATCACCCATACTTTGGACTATCTTTGTTAAGCAGGTGAAAATCCTTGTTGATTATTACATGCTTCCACATACCTGCCACTGCGAATTTGATGGGCAACTGCGTTGGAGGGGTTTTGAAACTGAACTCGCGGGCCGAGTCCGAGCTGCACCGGTAGTAATATACCGTATTAGGTTCCAGCAGACCGATGACCGCCTCGTGGATTTGCCCGGACTTGTATAGTGCGTACTTGTACGTAGTTGTACTCCCCGTCCCCGAATTCTGGTATGTGCCCGGCGACTTGCCGTAGTCCACGGTCGGAGGAGCCGAGCCTCGGGTGATCCACGAGATTCTCATTTTATCTTGACCCACCAGAGACACATGCACCTGAGAAACAAAGCTGTAAGATTTCTAACATGACCTTTGCAATTCCTCCATTGATCTAGGTTCTAGCCCACCGATTATTACATACATAAACTTAAACTTAAAAGGCACTTATCTTTAAAATCAAAAGAGTTAGATTTGAAAGCAGAAAAAACGAAAAACGAAAGAAAGGGGCCCCCCCGGGGGGTGAAGGGTGGTGGATCTTCAGCCAAAAATATTTTGTCCAATAAGGTCCACCAAGATGTCTACTTATGATGATAAGACCTTACCTTAATTATGACTTTCTGTTCATTTGCTTGAACAAGACGTATCATGAGTTGGTTCCTTTTTCGCTAACTGGATCGAAATGGACATGTCCAGTTCCTCTAATTTGTCTAATTAACCTAATCAATCGGTGGGGACATCGAATGGTGAACTGTCGAAAAGTCGCACACTGCCTAAAACCCCGTGACCTTATTATTTGATTGTTTAGTAGAGATATTCGAAGGAATTTATTATTAACCATTTAGGCGCGTGTATACGTATTAAGTGCGCAATGTGCATTAAACTTTTCACCCCCGTCATGTGCAATTTGGGAATACCAGTTTGAATAAAATAATTGTAGCTATTGAATTTCATAAGATTTACATAGTTATACGATCACACAATTAAAGGTTATGATATCAACATATGCTGGATCAAGTTGGGCAACTATTGCCGTGTGTTTTGAGCCATCCATCCATCCAAATTTTATGCTCGAGTCCTAAACGTCTGAGAAGTTAATGTGAATTCCAGTGGGATTAGATTCACATGACCTTTCTTGTACTAACATGTACCATTGAATTGGATGAATGTTACATAGGCTTATCTCATCCGACGGTATATGGAATCTCAAATCTTTTTTTTTTTTCCCCGAAAATTGCCATTGGTCATTGCTACCCTAATTTTCTCGCTGACTTTTCTCTACCGAAGCACAAAATGACTGAAAATAAAACGAAAATGCGTGGAAGAGAAAGGTGAAACATCCTCATTTTCCTTTTCTTGGGTTGGTACAAGAACAACTTCATTCAGTTGGGGAAGAAAATCGGTCGTTTTCGGCAGTTTTTTTTATTTTTTTTAAAGCATTTTGCATTTCCAAACGAAGCCAGAAAAACCAGAAAAAGGAAAAATACAGGGAAAGAAAACGTCGAGGGATCCGATCTCTCTATATTTAGCGTACATGAAAATGCAAAGTGAGTCGCCATTTTCTGCAACCCCGGGGAAGGTGGAAATCTAGCACAATTCCAAACTTGCTCTGACTAACGAAAATGACAAAACGAAAGAGAGAGAGAGAGAGAGAGAGAGAGAGAGAGAGAGAGTGCAAGAAGCCCATGAAAATCAACGAACCGCCCCGACCGTGGATGATCGAGCGTCGTCTCGACGTACCTGCTGGGGAGAAGCCGAATCCTCATCGTCGGAGTCACGGACGAACACGTCAGGGCGCGGTCCCGGGCGATCGTACCTCGACGTGCCGGCCGCCCCAGCAAGGCCAAAGCAGGCTCCGGCGAAGGCCGCAGCCATCAGCACGAGAAGGGCGAGGCGGGGCCTCATCGGAGCGCGCATCTCTTTCCAGGCTTCTCCCTCTCCGATGGCAGCGCGTGACGGGAGGAGGAGGAGGAGGAGGAGGAGGAAGGAGATCAAGAGAGGTTGGAGACGGAAGGCATGCGAAAACGGGGAAGAAGATCGCGGGGGAGGTTTCGAAATGGAGAGCCTGTCCTGGTGGCTGCTTGGGAGTTATTCTCCAACTGGTGTGGGTTTATTTTCATTTATATATTCACGTCGGCCATGGGAAATTGCGTTCGGGACAATTCATTCGCTTAACCCCCCGAAAATGTAAAGCCAGAAAATGATATAATAATTTGCCTACAAGAATGGCAGGAGCTAATGATGGATTAGGCAAGTAATTGCTCGGCCCAAATTTCCCATTTCTTGGAATTTCTCAAATGTTATATCTGTAGTATTTCTCAATATTTACACGTCTTTGAGGTGGATTTTTTCGTGATTAAAAAAAATTAAGGTCTGATTTATATTTTCTTCAAAATATATGGTTGATGAGACTGTGAGGCTTAACCTCTTTTAGGCGTAAGTGAGAGAGTAGTGTCCTCACGAAAATGGTTTAGACAAAGTCCTGGGGTTTACATGGGGCACGAGGGCGATGTTGGAGGCATATTCCGAAGCATAAAATTACGTTTTATTGGGAATTCCTAAGCTTTTTAAATATTGGACTTTCCATCGTTCAATTTTGCCTTCAATTTTATATATTTATCTATCATTTTTTTTGTTTTTGGGTGGATTGCACTTTTGGAGTTTCGCACTTGGAAGCTACTGTCACGGTTTGGTGCTTTCCTTGATTTTCCTTAACTTTGCATTGCCATTACGGTTTCGCTATGCTGTCCATCTGAATCTCAAACGAACATTAAAAATATGAACTCCAGTAGTTCTGGTTTATTAAGACAAGATATTTACATAAGTTGGATATTCACATCATTCAAATATAGTTTCAATCTATGAGTGCATTTGATTCAACATTTCTAAGGGACTTTAAGCTTTCAAAGTTCTTTTGAAAAGTGTTGAATCGTTTGATAACTATTTTGAAGGAGCTTTCATTTAAAATTAACATTGGGAAGGCTAAAAGTCCAATGCTAGTAGGAACTAGTTTTAGGTTGAAACTAGTATTGAGCTTTCAACATTTGGTTAAATGTCGAAATTCATTTTTTCCTTCCAAAACTACCCTCACCAATTTTTCAAAATTTCAATTTCATCTTTTGTTAGTTTTTTTTTTTTAAATTAAAAAAGGACCAAACCCTTTGACGGTTCGGCAAAGGGTTACGGCCACCGACAAGCCAAATTTGGCACTGGCGGCCATCGATTGAGGTCCCCTGATGTTGGCGAGGGTTGTGCAAGCTAGGCGACCATTGCTTGGGTCTTGTGGCCCTTGCCTTGGTGTTGCGAGGGTCTTACGACTAACGACAACGGTCGCTTGGGTCATGCGACCCTCGTTGGGTTGCCTGAGGTTGTGCGACCTTCGCTAGCCTTTGGCGGGGTTGCGTGACTCTCTCTAGAGGTCACTCGACTCAACCAACGGCCGCTAGTGCCAGATTTAGCTCATCAGCGGCCGTAGTCCGTTGTCTGAATGGTGAAGGGTTTGGTCATTTTTCAAAAAAATAAAATAAAATAATATATATAGATATTATATCCAAAGCTCATTGCTAGACGCATATTAAACTCAAAGTCCATTTGCAAAGAGGTTTTAACCAAACATAATTTACATTTTCCCAAATAACTTTGACTTTCAACATTTGCATTATACTCAAACCCATTTGCAAAGCTGAATCAAACAAACCCTGTATATAGTCTTTTTTGACCAAATATATATCTATATAATCAATCTCGATTTGATTATTCGTTGCCGTCCAACAAAGTTAATCAGCTTAATCTAAGTGTAGACGGAGCTGGGTACTTATTTCCTTATTAAACAACCCTAATTGCCCTTGAGAGTATCGAAGAGTAATAACGTAATTTTCGCCCTCTCAAGATAGACAGTAAGGGTTTGGACATGATGTCGGCCGTAAGGTGTTTATTTTAACAAATGTTACATGATCAAATAAATATGCAATCCAAATTATGGACACACTTAAACTTTATTCCCAAAGTTTGGCATAACTGATTATCATTTGACATTTGAAAGGGGTATTTGCCTGTAAAACTAGGTTTTTTCTATGACCTTAGCCTCTCCTTGTATAGTTCTTTCCGCAAGGCATGGAAAATAATCAATTTCAGTTCATGCTAGCTAACGAGGGTGAAAAAAAATGATCAGTGGTTATTATGATTGCATTTTTTTTTTTTTTTTTTTGTTTCTGGGGCAATATGATCTTTGATCGAATCACACAAGTTTAACGGAAAAATTACCAAAAAAATAGCAATTTATTGTACAGATATTAATTTAGTTTTAAGCCTTTTAGATTTTCCACTTGAGTTTTAAACATTTTGATAGTTTGTTAATATAATTTCTCCAATCAATCTTGGTTGTGAATGTGGATAATTTTTATAATTACTTTTAATATATTGATTTCTTCTTTTTCTTTTTTTTCTTCTGGAAACAGCGAGGTCGTAGTTGGCCGGCCCTTGCCAGCCTTAGCAGGAGGAAAAAAAAAGGGAAATGAAAGGAAAATAAAAAAGAGAAAGAAATTCCTACCATGACATAAATCTTTCTCTTTGCATATAAGAATCTAGAATCCGGTGGGAGTATATTCCACTAGAGCTTGCACAAGGTTCAGGAATCCCTAGTTATCTGCGAAATTCCATGCCTCGTCACGTTCTCGCGGTCGCAATTTCTTCAGTCGATCATAAGCGATCGAAATAGCTTCACCCCATTATTTATTTCGATTATTCTAATTGATGCCTTGGATTACGGGAACAGCAAAGCTCCCACGGTGCAGGCCAGGAGTACGACAAGAGGAAGACTTCCTATCTGTCATTAAGTCCCTAACAATATGGGCTCGAAGTTTCCTTCATAACTCCCAGAACTTCTTCGTAGTGGTTTTATTACATGCCTCATTTCATAGGGAACCTCACAATAGCTCTATTTTATTATATTCCATCAATATCATAATTCCATTCTTTTAATATCCCTTTGATGTCAACTTTAGAAGACAGCAATTCAGTTAAGACCGGGAGAAGATAGACTAGGAGCAAATAGAACACCTTTTAGGAGTATCAACAGGAGCAATTTCATGCATTTAAAAGGGCAAAACTGTAGTTTCAAAGGTCCTATATATACCTTTAAAGTATGTTCCAACAAAAGAAAAGTTCAGCGTCCGTTTGTGTGCATTTTCTGGACAATTATTTTTTGACTCTCCAGTATTTGAATGACAAAAATTTAATTGATTTACATAAAATATTTTCCATGAATTGAAAACAACAAGCTTAAATTGGGAGAAAACAACTTTCATGCTGATAAGAAGAAAATCACTTTCTCTAAATTATTAAATAATATACAAAATAATAAATTTTCTTGAAAATGATTTCTATAAAAAATATTTTCATTTATCATCAAATGCGACCTCAACTCATACTGTGCGCCTATAATCACATCAAAGATTGTTTGCGCTGCTCATCGGTCAAATCAAACCACAACGTCAAGAAGGCCATGTTAGCCCACCCTCCTATTCATCTTTGCTGGCGTGTCACACCTACTATGCTGTAGATTAAATTTTCTCAAGAGTAAATCGCATTCTTAATTTATATAGTTCGACACAAAAGCAAAACATTATAAGATGATAAACTCCTTTATTTCATTGGGGAGTTGAGACATGCTCAATCTCTCCCTAGCGTCTACCTATTGGGATATAGCATGAAATTGATAATGCAAACATGACATTTCCCCATCATAATTTGATAAGCTCATAGATAAAATTAAGTGAATTTTTGTTATTATTGTAAGATCTAAGTGGTAATAATCAGATGGAGTATAGGAGCTTAGGGGCATCCCTCAGCATCATAAATGAAACTAATTATGTGAGATAAGGATAGGAAGTTTCCACGTAGTAGCCAACAAAATATTTGTCTGGAAAGCTCTAAAATTTTAGTAGAGTAAAGCCTGCCTCTTACAATTTTATGTATCTTAGACAAAATAATGGAGATCTCAATTGACTTGTTTTGAAAATATTTGCAGTTACGCTCTATCCAAATGTAATATATAGTCACTAAGAAAGAAACCACGAGGAGCCTTGCTGCTAAGTCATTATGCTCTATGGCCCTGATCGTCCATTGAAGTTCATCATTCCATCCCCCTAAATACTACTGAATTGTGAGATTTTGTATATTACATCGATTGTTCTAAAAGTTTAAACTGTTAGATGAATATGTGTTTTATTATCTAAATATTATAATATTACCCCTCATGCTTAGTTTAGTCTTTTTACCTAGTATCAAGCGTTGACATATTTAATTGGGAGACATATGCCATTTGAAAAGATTTGAACTCAAGACATTCTATTCTAATATCATGTAAGATTTTTTTGAGACCACCGCTGACTGTTTTAAAAGTGTAAGTTGTTAAATGAAGGTATAGTTTATTATTTAAATATTCTAATAAGAATACCATATTATGCTAGGATACCACACCATATACTCCCAATCTAGTTGCGCTAAAAAAACAAATGGGTTTTGTCTTCTATATCAATCATATAGAATTTAATATCAACTGAAGACATCCAATGTCGTATAGTCTTTGTTGTTGGTAGTTTATCTCCACATACAAGCTTGACGTTAAAAATTGTGCTTGCAAATGTCGCTTGCCCAAATCAAGTCATACCACTCCACAACCACAACTGTTCCAACTTGTCTAAGTTCCTTGCCTTGAGCTAGAGACGACCGAAGTTATAGTGGGTCTCAACTTAAGAAGATTTTGTCAACTCTAAGTCATATTGCCTTTGATGTCAAGTTTGGGGATGAGCATTAGTCCAGGGTCAACCCTGGATCGATCTTGGATCGGTCCAATCTAGTCAGTCTTGGTTAGGTTCCCTAGAGAATTGGGTCGGTCCTTGGTCTTGAGACCCCTCGATCTTGTATTTGATTGGTCATTGGTTCTGGGAGTTTAGGGTTGGTCCAACTTAGACCAACATTGTACATATTATATATTATATGCTTTTATCTATTATCAACCCTAGCGACTCTTCCTCTATTCTCTTCGTAATTCAGTTTGCCATGTAAATTAGAAAGTAAAAAGAAACCTAGCCTTAATTTAATAAGAAAAAGACCCTTTTTTCTCCCCTTGGCTTCACTCTTGCCTTGCTCACCGCTTGCCTCACTCGCCTTGCCGCTCACCTTTGTTTGCTCGCCTTGCCACACGCCTCTATGCCCTTGCCTTGCGTGTTCATTCTTAAATTTGTTGCTTTTAGCAAGCGTGAAATTTTTGTTGTTATCTTATCTTATACTTATGTTTAATATATGTTGATGTTCATATTTTGGTTACTCAATATCATATTATTGATTGATATGTAATTTGAAATAGTATGTTTATCCTTTTAAGGAATACAAAAAATGAAAATAATAATAATAATAATGGGTTAGTCCCAAATTGACCCTAAACTAGACCTAACTTGACCAATAAGATCAATCCGGTCTTTGATCCCAAGCTTAATAGGGTCGGTTCTTGGTCCTAAAAATTAATGACCGATACTATGCGGGTTGGTCATTGGGTTCGATTTCGGACTAGCTCAACTCAGACCATGCTCACCCTTAGTCAAGCTGTATCAATTAGGGGTGTGCAAAAGAACCAAGACCCGCCCGGACCCCTCGGAACCGGTCCGGTTCCAGGTTCCAATTTATGGGAACCGGTGGATACCAGTCCAGTTCCTGATTCCATGGGCGGATCCGTCCACCCGCCCACCCGAACCGGACCGATTATATTAAAATAATATAGTAATTTTTAATATTAAAAAATTGAAATTACTAATTAACAAACCCAAATTAAATAACTAAAAAAATTAATTAAAGTGGGTAATCTCCGGTCAAACCAAATGGAGAGGTCCTAATATAAAAGCTAGTGTAGTTTCTAATATATGACATCCCAAAACTTATTTTTTCCTACAACATTGAGATGATTATGAAAATTTGGTTATATGCGTTATTTATCTACGCTTGCATGTAGTTATTACCTTTGTGACTTGACAAGAATTGAAGTGTTCCAGTCTTGATCTTCAATATTTTGGAATATTATTTGAAAAAGGTCTAACACTGTTCAAGACTGAATTATACTTGGCTGATGAGTTATTGTGATTAGTGACTGTTCCTTAATGTAGGATGCTCCTTCCATGACTGAAGAAGTTTCCTAATGTGATTCTAGAATAATAGAAAAATGGTCCCTTTTTGCTCTTTCCTTTCTGCAAGTTTTCTCACATTAAAAAGCAGCTGTAGAGGTTGGTTAATTGATTAGATTGCTGTTCTAAATTTCTTATGTGACCTCTCTTTCAAAAGTAATCGTGTTTTTTGCATCCAAGACTGGTGAAGAGCATATAGAATTGAAGTTATTCCCTAAAACTTTATGGAAGAAAAGAAATGATAATTTTTAGTTCAGTCAATTAATCTCTCAAATTTCTCTTTTCAATCTTCTAAATCTTGTACTTTAACTTTGCTCTTGTTTTTGGTCTAACATCTGGACACCCATTACAGCATTAATTGGAACATGTTGATAATCCACTGAGTTCACTGCCTAACCATTAATGGATAAAATTTTATTTTAATCTTTTGTAGGATTTATTATCTTCAAGTGGTCATGGTTGACTCATCTTTTGATTTTTGTACTTTTGTTATATAACAATCTGGAAATGGCAATGACATTAACTCAACATTATGTTTTGATTTCTAGTTGTTGTAGCTTTTGGTTTTTAGTAGATTACTCGATATGAAGAGTTCTCATGGTGGGATTTAGAAAATGTTATTATTATTATTGTGAGACCGGTTCCATGGATCCACTTAGGAACTGGACCGGACCGGCAGTCCGTTTTCCGGGTGGATCCATGCAACTAACGGTGGATCCCGGTTTCAATTTTTCGGAACCGGTCCTTAGCAAGCGGTTCTCGGTTCTAGGTCGGGAACCGCCCGCTCGGACCATGCACACCCCTAGTATCAATGGAGTGCCTCTGCATTCAGTTCGATGGACCCAATTACTCCAATAGGAAAGAGGACGAATAGTTGATAAGGTTCCAGAGCATGCAGCCTACCAATACTTTGTTCCAAAATTTTAGATTGAGTAGCCCTTGTCTGCCTTCGCTATTAAGGGAGCAAACTACTTGCCATGCAACTTTGTGTGATCTATTAACTTTTGCTTTTGCCGTCCATAAAAATTGTCTAGTCTTCTTTACAATCTCATAAATAGATTGATTTGGGAGTAAATTTTTTTTTTGCATCTAGAAGTGCAGATGAAAATAATGACCAATTTGGCCAACTGAAGTTTGTCTACAATAGCTGGTATATTTTATGTTCCATCCTTCTATTTTCTTAAAAATCTTATCCCTCTATGTGCGCAAGCATTTTACTAAAAAGGGTAAAAAAGGGGAAGACCAAGGTATCTGATAGGAAGGGTACCTATGGAGAAAGGTGTGGGTCCAATATAAGGAGCTTTTGATCCTCAGTCAATCTAGAGAAAAAAGATTTGATATTTGTCTAGGTTATTGTAGCCTTGTGAGAGCTGCAAAGTCATCAAAAGCATCAACAAAGAAAATAGAAGCAGATCATTTGCGAAGCATGAAGGGGTTATTCTTTGTGATTTACCGCATCGATGGAACTTAAAAGGAAGGTAGAAACTTCCCCACTGATAATTATGTTAAGAATTTTCATAACGAGGACATAGAGATATGGTGAAAGTTGACCACCATGTCGTAGCCCGTTAGTGCTAGCAAAATAACCAACTTGTTTGCCATCAAATTTAATTGAGAACTTGGGTGTAGAATGCACTAAGTTATCAAATCATCCAAGTACTTCGGTCAAAGTTTTAAGAACCCCGAGAATGGCATCCCATTTTGCCATATCATAAGAGTTCATGAAATCAATTTTTATTGTCATCCTTTAAGGTAGTTGTGTAATAGTTCTTGGCACAGTATAATATTATGTGAAATATGGTATTCCTTGATGAAAGCAATTTGGTCGAGGCCAATGACTGAAGAGAGAATATAGTTTATTCCTTCTACAGGTGGCTTTTATATGATTTTGTATAAAACATACAACATGAAATTGGTCTGAAATCCTTGAGGCAAAATGGATAGAAAACCTTCCGCACCAAAAAATAAAAAATAAAAAATAAATAAATAATTAATTAATTGCAAAGATATAACATAAAAAATCATGCTTGCATGATATGTATCTTATTGCATTAAAGAGAAATGCATTTGATTGTGTTGCATAAAACAGAGTAGTCTAACTCTAACGATTCATTTTAGTTCCATCAAAAATTGACATCAACCCACAAAGTGCAAAAAGAATGGAAGGCACATAATTGGCTTCTTTAAACTAAAATAAAATTCAAAGAGATAAATATCATAGTATAGTAGAAATAAAAAGGAGGAGAAAAGGGCCATGGAGTGACATGGAAGGGATCTCTAGTAAAATTGAAGAAAATAAGTGAAAACGAGGGAGCTAGTGGACATGTGGCCGTTGCAAAACCCTCCTTTCAATTTTTGTTGTTGTTGTTGCTAAAACTCAAACCCCTATTCTTCAAATGGAGATACTAGCTCATTCATGAAATTCTCTTGCTTACTTTCATTTCTATCACTATACGTACTATGTATTGGACTTGATCATAAATTTGGTGGCCATCTAGGGCTGCTTAAGCCGACAAAGCTCGAAGAACAAACCAGGCAGAACTAGACATATAATTTTTTTCTTGGATTCAGGCTTGCTTAGATTACCTTGCTCAGGCCTACCCGATAACTTTTGTGAGTGAAAGTTTAGATATTTTAAGTCACAAGCATGACATTTAGGCTGTGTTAGGCTTGGCTCACTCATTGATCATCTATTGTGCATACATAAGGGTGAGAAGATTTTCATTAAAAATCTTAACTGACATGAAATGTATATCAACAATTATTTTCTAAAAATTCACATCGCTCCTAATAAGTAAATAGAACGATTAAAATGTGTGTTTTATCTTCAAGTCCTTCGAACCTACCAAGTAAATTACATTTCAAAATTTAGGAGTGAGATGTGATATGGATTTATCTCCAAATTGTATTGAGGCATCATGCCAAGTGGAGTGCTATGGGATTAAACTTTTGAAAAACCTATTCGAGGGGTTTCTGTATGAAGGTGCATAGTATACTGAAAAAAAAAGTATCGAAAAGGAGGACCCATTTTCCATCATCTTTTCATTTAGTCATCCTCCAACACAACCTTTTGGTCCTTATACGTTTGTCTGAAAGTCAAATTCATCCATATAATTTTTTTTGTTCAACATATCCTTCTACTTTTTAAAAAGTGCCACCGTTCATCTTCGACTTTCTTTTGTGTTGGAATTTTCTGACACGACATTAACATCATTATAAATTTGGTATTTTTTTTTTCATTTTTTCTTTCAAATGCTCTCTCTCTCTCTCTCTCTCTCTCTCTCTCTCTCTCTGTCAACTATCTTATTCTTCTTCAACTTAAACCCCCACCGAAATGACAAAATCTAGCACCCCAACAATGCAAACCGCGTAATTCATAGGTAAGCGACCATGGATGCGAACTCTCTCTCTCAACTATCTTATTCTTCTTCAACTTAAACGCACACCGAAATCACATAATCTAGCACTTCAACAATGCAAAACCCATAATTCATAGACAAACGACCATGGATGCGAGCTCGAGCTGTTGTGGCAGCCGCAAGCTCGAGATTTATAAGGTTTGGAATGCGAGCATGGTGACCGTGAGCTCAAAATTCAAGCAGCCATGGTCGCAGGCTCAAGTTTTTACTGCACTGTCCAACTCAATAATTTGACAACCTACATGGGCAAAAATCATTGGGTAAGAAAAAAAAGTGAAACAGAAGTATTCATGTAGTACTTTTGAAGAAGAGAGATCCTCTTGAAGAAAGATGAAAGGGTAAAGAGATGGTTTTGATTTCGACAAAAAAATAAATGGATAAACAGTGACATCTATCCAATATTGAAAATAAGCAAGATGTATTTAAAGTCTGGTAAACCTATAGTGTAGAGCTTGTCAACTGCCTACCTGACACCAAAAGTAATATACGCAATTGGATGAAAACTTTAATCGTGAGTGGTGTCAAATTTGCAAACAACATGGATTCCATGCTTCTGTAAATTAGTATTATCTTTGTTAATGAACTCAATCATCAGTAAATTTCTGTTTAGACCGGGTTCAATGGCTGCCTTTTCTTTTAAGTTTTCGTAATCGTGATCTTAATGGCCTGTTTTATGATAACTAAACATGGAGTATACAAGGACCTAGAACTATCAATTTGCTTACGTGTCGGATTTGACTTAGGATAAAAAACAGAAATCGGTGAGGAGCAAAAGAATTAAAAGAAAAGAAACGCTTTCAAGCCTCTGATGCTCACATCACGCGTCGTTTTCGACTAATCTCTTCCATCTTTTCGGATTTTCCCCCACGGAATTTCTCTCTCGGCCTTTTGTGTAGAGACCCACTTATCGTCACACAATCTAGGGGTTAGGCGAGGGAAGGTGTTCGAATGGCGATTAACAATGACCTTTTGGAAGCAATCGTGTTTCCACTTTGGGAAAATCAAGGTGCCAAGAAAGTTTGCAATTGTCTGGTTACTTTTGTAAGTAAGCCCTAAATCAAATATGGCCAAAAGCAATTTCAAGATATTAAAAACTCTTTCGAAGAGTAGTATGTGTTAGTAATATAATGTGGAAGCCAAGTAGATCTTAAAATTAAGTAAATGCAAAATCATCAGAAAAATAAATAAGGAACAATAAAGAATACCAAAAATTTATATGGTTTGATTTGATTGTCGTTGAGTTCATTATTTAATTGGAAATTATAGAATAATAATTGCTCACATATTCAAGCATTTTTCACACTTAAATTAAACCAAAAGTAAATCCACAAATATTTCTCACAATATCTCTAAAGAACTCACAAAGAGAATGTCTAAATATCTAGGTAGAACATGTATGTATGTATGTATGTATGTATGTATGTATATTATTCCTATCTAAAATAATAATTTTTTTTTTTGGGAAACCTACTCAAACTAAAGGCAGATTCTCAACAATATGCACACAAATCTCAAAGCCTTTTTATAGCATACACTCTTCCTATCATCTCAAAAATGATATTAATGAAACTCCTGCGTGGAGACAGAGAGGCAGCCAATTGATCAACATCTTGAAGAGTTTCTCTTGAAAGTTTCATTAACAGTGAGAAAGTGAATTTGGCATATTGGCCGACCCTTATGCATAAAATATAAATTGTAAATAAGAGAACATACTAAAAAATATGCATACCATACAAAAATGAAGATAGAAAGAGGATTGAAATTTGTATTCTTGATTTCTGTTCTGATATCGTGTCGAACACGCCATTTTGTCAAAATTTCAACTTTGAAAAACATGGCACAACAACTATATTATATTTCGAAAGATTGAACATGCATGTATAAATTAAAAATATTAGTACTAATCTGACATTATTTTGTTTCTTTATTATCGTTTACTTGTCGTGATTTGGACAATGTTGATAAGATGAACGATCTCTCGAATGGTTTGATTCCTTGTTCACATCATAAGCGTGTGTCAGCTCAAAGTTTATTATCCGATTCTCAAGGCACGTCCGAAGCTAATATAATAATGGAAATCTTTGAATGACATTGCTTCTTGAAATGAGACACATGCCAACTAATTTTTCCCATCTAAGATTTGCTTAATGAGAGCCAATCAAATTAAGACAGGGTAGAATTATGCAACGGCACGTCGTGGGGATCTAGGAGTAGATTCCTCGGATATTCGGAGCATGACTTAAAAAGTTAAAAGTACATCATTGAGTCCGACTCACAGATTTTAAAATTTATCAGCTCTTTGTGTGTGTGTGTTTTGGTTGACCACGTGAACCAATTAGTTTTTTTTTTTTTTCCATATTTAAACAGGGAAAAAGGGGATATTGCTAGAAAATTAGAAGTTTTACCATTTATATGTAAATTTATCACAATCCAAAAGGATCATTTTACAGTGAATTAAGATTATTTACCACATAATATATGGCTTTACCAAACATACATAGTGTTTATTAGAAGATTGGTCTACTGAACTAGTTTCTGTGAAATTGACTAACCTAATAGCAGGTGAGAGAATGGACGATTAGGATTTAAGATAGGCTAGAAAGTCAAGATATTCATGAGCAAAAGATAATCGCTTCTGTGAGATTTTTTTATTTTTTTGAACAAACTGTGAGATTTTATTTAATGGTGAAAAATTTCACCTTATTATGAGGTTGGCTACCCATGGAAGTTCTCGTGACCGTCAAAAACTCTACTTTCCCTGGCCGGCGAAACAAGGAAAAAGAAGAAAAAGAAGAAGAAGAAGAAAAGCAAATGTAAGCAGATGGGTATGACTTTTGGTTGTTCAGACAGTGCCGGTGGTTAGGTTGTTTTGGCTCCAGCCGGGTATATAGGACAAATTCATTTTCGTTCAGTCCACGAACAAGATTAGATTAAAGCGATCTCTATTGGCAAAAGTTTTAAGTCTTGTCCAATAGCCCATGTCATCCACGTCAAGATACTGCATGCGTACAATGAGAGAGGTGGCCTGAACAACATCGACTGACTGGACGAGCAAGAGAACAGACAGATCGTCAAGACATGATCTCTCGACACGAGGCTAAATTTCTCAAAGAGTTCAGCCAGATGATAATACTGATGTACTTACCTCTGTTAGAAGCTTAAGCTATTGAGAGAAGCATATACGTCCACAATCGATGCGCATCTACCATATATCTTAACAAGTCTCATGCGATGCTTTCTTATCGGAATCTTTAGTTTTAGATAGATTATCTAATACTCTTTAATATTCTACGCAAGATATTAGAGTGAGAACTCCTTAATCCGAACTTCTGGCAATGTGTTGACTTGGAAACTTCACAGGGGTATATGCGGACTTGCGGATAAATTACTCGTGACCCGAGATTTTTCTAAAGTCGCTCTTAATTAATATTAACCCGCAACTCAAGACACAATTATTTCTTAAGTTCCAGATAAATACCAAACCTATCCAATCACATATATGATCGTATGTACTTACTGGCAGAAAAAAGTGGTCCCACCCCCAGCCAAGCCGAGTCTAAGAGCTCCCTTATCACCCGCTTGTCGGCATTGAAGAAAAATGGAGGAGCAGGAAAGCATATCTACCTTTGAACCATATTCTAATCGACTTACTTGACGGATTTGCCTTCTCTTTAATTTCAAACTCTTCCAACCCACCTTCTCTTTATAATCCGTCGCTTTTCCTCCCAAAACGTATTCATCAACATACACAGTTTAGCTTCGTTGCTTCAACCATGGAGATGTGGTGTCCACGGGCGTTTCTTCTTCCTTCGACCATCGTCTTCTTCTTCTTCGTCCCTCAGATTCTCGTGCAGTTCACCTATGCTTCGGCCGAGGAGTTCACTCGACCCACCGCCGGGAACATCATACTCACCGAGCACGAGCGGTCCGAGGCGGAGCCTCAACAGGTCGATTTCTCATTGTCAATTGATCTTATAACTAGTTATAATATCCATTGCGGCTGGAGAACTTGACTACTTCTTGAAGTTGTGCTGTTTAATTTTCATGTTGATCTTTAACGTTATCATTCCCATTTTTGGGTGATTTTAGGTGCATATTTCGCTCGCCGGTAGCGACCACATGAGAGTAACATGGATCACGGAGGACCACAGGTCGCATTCGACGGTGGAGTACGGCACAGCGCCCGGACAATACACCACCAGGATAAGAGGAAAGCATACATCCTATACGTTCTTTTCCTACACCTCCGGCAAAATCCACCATGTCAAGATCGGGCCGTTGGAGCCGGAAACCACTTATTACTACCGCTGCGGTGCATCCGGCCCGGAGTTCTCCTTCAAGACGCCGCCTTCCACCTTCCCCATCGAATTCGCAGTGGTTGGTAAGTCTCCTTGATGCAACACCCTTTTTCTTTTAATTTCGCTTTAAGAAGCAATGGATCTCAACTTATGAGGATGAGGAAATTCTGGGTTTTTCGCTTTAAGGAGGGTTGCTTTACTAATTAAGGAGTGAATTTCGGCTGAAGGAACATACTAGGGTTTCCATCATTTCGCCTAGAGGTAAAAAAGGTCGTGCTTTAGTTCTGAAATAATCTACCAGTCAATTAAAAAACTATCAGAAAATTAAGATGAAGAAATGTTATTCCAGTTGCCCACGTCATTGATGGAATCTTGTTCGTTTTCGTGCACATGAAAGGGAATCTCATTGATGGGCCTGCCCAGGATTGCGTGGTCCTCACACCTTAAAAAACCTTGAAGAACTAACTATGCACGTTAACACAAGCATCGACACATTAGATCCCGAAGCATATTACTATCTTATCTTATTAAAATCGCGATAGTTTCTTTTCTTCAGATACTATCTTAAATTCCATTTTTTGGGTGCAATAGATATTATTCAAAGTTTCTCCCTCTCACAAGACATCATATGCTTCTCCATCTCCTTCACTTTAAAGTCATTAGTAAGTAGTAATTACCGAATCTAGATTCCCATAAAATTTTATATCAAGTGTTAAGTATCAAAAGAAACTATCCTTTCATACCAAAGGATTTGCTTTTGTTAATCTCAGCAACAAATAGGGATCTCAAAAGTTTAGAAATCGGAAAAATTTAATTCATATTTTTATTTTTTTTCATATGACGTACAGTTTATGTGATTTATTTGTTACACATCATTCTTTCATTACTATCAATATGAATGGTTATAACTCGAAAAATCGAATGATTGTCCAAATCAAAGGGGATGGATGGAGTTGTGTAGAAAAGGATTTTCTAGGTTGCTTTGTTGTGTACTCAAATCTAATTTTTTGTTTAATTTACAAGTCTCCTGGCCCCGGAAGCGATAGATCAGGGTGTCTTCTGTCGGTCCTTTCTTAGTCAAGCTCGCGCTTCAGGGCGAAGCAACTCCTGCGCCAGAGCAGGAAAAGCGTACATCACAACCTCCATCACAATACTTTTCCGTCGAGATTTCGTGTCACCGAGAATTAAATTTTGTTTCCCCTCGTTTAAAGTGACTAGGTCGCTGGACCTTCACCTTGTACGGCGGCTCAGTCTGGTTCGGATCTGGGCCTGTTGAGTTTGGCTTTGACATGGTCAATTCTTCCCTGCTCACTTCCTGTTCAGTCCCTTCTACGTTCTCCTCTGGGGACATCACTGGCTGAAATTTTTTTTTCTCACGCCCCGAATACCTCAAAACTTGTCTCGAATCGAATCTTGATCTCTAGCCCAATCCATATTCCAACATTGGCAAGAACTTCGAGTCATGAATTCAACACTTCTCCGACTTGATTATGGTTGACTACTAGAGCTCCGATTGATTTATGTCCGGCTTGAATAAGTCATCTTTTATATCTTGCTTAACACATTCAAATAGGATGTAACTCTACGATAAAATTATCATAACAAAGGATAAGCATCCAGTGCACATGTTATCTATGTCCTATTTGATTCGATAATTAGCAAATTTCTTCCTATTTGTCCAAACTGAGTTTATCCTGTAATATTAATCATCACGATTTTCCAACCTATGTAGGTGATTTGGGGCAAACGGACTGGACCAAATCGACCCTAGAGCATGTCGAGAGCAAGGACTATGACGTCTTCCTGCTCCCAGGAGACCTCTCCTACGCCAACAGCCAGCAGCCACTTTGGGACTCCTTTGGCCGCCTGGTTGAGCCAGTTGCAAGCCGCCGACCATGGATGGTCACCGAGGGCAACCATGACGTCGAGATGGTCCCCGTCGTCAGCCCCGAAGGGTTCAAGTCTTACAACGCCCGGTGGCCTATGCCCTACAAGGAAAGTGGGTCTGAATCGAACCTCTATTACTCCTTCGATGTCGCTGGGGGCAGCGTCCACATCATTATGCTGGGGTCATACACCGAGTTCGACTCTGACTCGGCTCAATATGAGTGGCTTCAACAGGACCTCGCCAAGATTGATCGGAGGACAACGCCGTGGGTGTTTGTGCTATTGCACGCGCCGTGGTACAACACGAATACAGCTCATCAAGGGGAAGGTGAGGAAATGAGGAAGGCGATGGAGGAATTGTTGTATGGCGCACGGGTTGACATCGTCTTTGCCGGGCATGTTCATGCCTATGAACGATTTGTAAGTTCACAAATAGCATGTTGCTTCACGCAAAAGGTTTCCATTTTGGTTCCTTTATGAGAATATGACGGTCGTTCTTTGTTACACGCAGACTAGGGTTTACGACAATGATGCTGACTTGTGTGGACCCGTCTATGTGACCATTGGCGATGGAGGAAATAGAGAAGGGCTTGCAATGTCGTAAGTGTGCTTTCCCTGACTTAATATTTGCTGTTTATGTTCAATCCTCGTTCTCAATCAACAACTGGTCGAATTGGAGGAAGAAAACCAGAAGGAAATCCTAGAGGAATCGACTGATGTTAAGCTGCTGTGTTACTCTTTGGTCTGTCGTTAATCTTTGGGGGAATGATATAATACTTTATTCTCAAATTTTGAAATATAGACAGATTTCAGTCATCGTTAATCCTAAAAGACTACGCCTCATTTTATTGCTAGACGCATTCGCCTTGTGTTGACGTATTGGATGATGTTGCGTATGTTAATGTACACTTTCATAGCACCTGAAAATTTAGGTGATGAATTTGCAGGTACAAGGAACCAGCTTCGCCTCTATCGATGTTCAGGGAGGCGAGCTTCGGACACGGGAGACTGAGGGTCGTCAACCATACGCATGCGCATTGGTCGTGGCACCGCAACAATGAGGCCAACTCCGTGGTCGCCGATGAGGTTTGGCTAGAGAGCTTGAGCACCTCCAGTACTTGCATGGGTCAAGAACCATCTTCACTTAAGGACGAACTCTGAGAACAAACGAAGCCCCGATAAAGATCCTTAGCTTCCGCATCGATCAAATTGCATGTTTGGTGGGTGTGGGTCGATATGGTGAAAGGTCCCAAAGAATTTAGTCAAATTGCATGTTTGGCAATCTTTCTATTCCCTGTAAATTCCTTCTGAGATACAGTTTCTTGTAACAAGATGGGATTTGTACCCTTCGTTAATGACATAAATAATTCCTCGAGGCAATTGATTGGGTTTACACAGTATATATTATTTTTATTTTTCTCAGAACAGGAAAATAGTGGAAACGAATTTTTTTTCTTAATTTATACAACAATTTATTATCTTAGGGAGTATATATGTCTAATAGTATGTGTACTAGGCCGAACCGACATTTAAGTTCATATCTAGGCCGGACAAATCCAACATCGGATTCACAAGATGAGAAGTACTTGAATTATGCTTAAGTTTGAGTGACTGTTGCGATGGTAGATGTTCTGACAATTGAGCCTAACCTACTATTCAAATTAAACTTTGGAAGACCGGTATTGGGGAAAGGATGTTGACTTGATGGAGGATTTATATTCCCGATTAAAAAGTAGGGTTACTCAGCTTCCTTCTGGAAAAGAATTTAGACAAAGACTTTGATATTCGTAAGATAATTACTAATGTATGTCATCAATCTATTAAAAATAGGTATCAATACAAAATTATTTGCACACCACCATATACGCAATCTGTGTGTGGAATAAACTTTCGGTCGTAAGCTCTAAAACAAAGATGATAGAAGCTGGTAGTAACATGAAAAAAAAATTATTTGAAATTATAGAAAAAGATAGAGTTTTCACTGTAATTAAAAACTAGTCACTGCTTTCGTTTTGCACAGACAAATGTTATTAATCTTGATCCTATATATCCCTTATATAGATGTATCTTTATATGTTGTTTGGGGTTTTTGTCAATTGAATTAAAAAATATAATAAAAAGGAAATCTTTGTGAACATAGACATAGAAAGTGTAACATCCTAGGTCTCCACTATACACATATTGTCCACTTTGGACACTAAGTTCTCACGGTTTTGTTCCCCTCGGGGCACCCCATACTACCATCCTTCTTTTTCACAAATAGAACATGAGCTCCCCAAGGCGAAATGAAACCCTTATCCAAAAGCTCTTGTAGCTGCGTTTTCAATTCTTTCAATTCAGTGGGTGTCATCTGATATGGTGCCTTAGAGATTGGTGCTGTACCGGGCATCAATTCAATACAAAACTCAATTTATCTATCAAGAGGCAAGCCTGGTAAATCCTCAAGAAGCACACTTGGAAACTCTCTAATGACAAGAACATCTTCCAACTTTACTATAACCTTACTTGTGTCTTTTACACAAGTTAAATGAGCACAACAACCTTTTCTCAAAAGTTTCCTCGCTTGCAAAATCAAAGATCAACCTTGGAGAAGTGTTCTGACTCCCGATCTTGTGTGGGGCCACAGCGAGGACATTGTGCTCCCAAGGGGGGAGAGTGTGACGGCCCAGCCTAGGCGATAGTGCGCGGGGAAGAGGGATGGTGATGCATTTGCGCCTCGGTCCCCGAACGTGCATGTTGGCGTGAGCTGATTTGTAGGAGTGATATGTATAGGAAGAAAATATTTATATTTGCGTGAGTTGATTTGTTGGGGTAATACATATAGAAAGCGAATAGTTTACATAATAGGCGATTGTTACCCTAGCAATACTTGTATGTGTATATATATATAGCATTGTAAAGAAAAAAGATATACTGAGAATGATAGTGATCTATTTTTCAACATGGTATTAGAGCAGGAACCCTAGTTTTCTCCACATTCTTTCGACCAAATCAAATTGCTGCCGCAGCATTGACTTGTGCTGTTGTTGCACTAATCTGACGTGACCAGAAATTCCTTTGCGAAGGAATTGTGATTGACAACCATGACAAAGCCAATTGATGAGGTGCCTCATCAAGACCAAGGGGAGAACTCAACAACTGCTTCTCTCCTAGAGAATCTTACGATGAAGTTGACACAGATTTTGACTCATAGTTCGACACAGGTATCAACACAATCCCAGGAGCCATCCGCTGCACAAATCTCAGTCAAATTGGATGGATCAAATTATGGATTGTGGTCTCAAGTGGTGGAGATGTTCATCTCCGGCAAAGACAAATTGGGTTATATTAATGGTGATCTCCCTCAGCCCTCACCTACCGATCCTCAATTTCGAAAGTGGAAGACTGAGGATGCGATTGTGAAGGGGTGGCTAATCAACTCGATGGATCCTGCATTAATAGGAAATTTTATTCGCTTCCCAAATGCGAAGATGGTATGGGACTCTGTTGCAACGGCGTTCTTTGATGGAAGTGATGCCTCCCAAGTTTATGACTTGAAGAGGCGGGTGACTCGGATGAGACATGGTGGAGAGACAATTGAGGCTTATTACAATAATCTTTAGGGTTTGTGGAGGGAGATCGACTTCCGTCGTCCAAACCCAATGACATGCCCAGCTGATATTGAGCGGTACAACCTTGCCATCCAGGAAGACCGGGTGTATGTCTTCCTTGATGGGTTGGACGATCATCTAGACAAAGTGAGAGCGGATGTTCTCCAAATGCAACCATTCCCAACTGTCGAGCAAGCATATGCGGTAAGTATTGTAAGTCAATTCATGCATGCTCCTAGTGAAGACCATATGAATGCTGTGGTGAGAATAATTCGGTATTTGAAAGCATCTCCAGGGAGAGGGTTAAAATTCCTGAGGAATGGTCATCTTGGAATTGAAGGTTACACGGACGCAGATTGGGCGGGGAGTGTGTACGACAGGAGGTCAACTTCAGGGTAATTTACATTTGTGGGGGAAATCTGGTCACTTGGAGAAGTAAGAAACAGAAAGTGGTGGCTTTGTCGAGTGCAGAGGCAGAGTTCAGAGGGATGGCCAAAGGGCTATGTGAGCTTTTGTGGCTTAAAAGGCTGATGTCTGAATTGGGATTTCCTCCTAGATCCGAGATGAAGCTCTTTTGTGATAACAAGGCAGCTATTGACATATCACATAATCCTATGTCGCATGATCGGACCAAACACATTGAGGTTGATCGTCATTTTATCAAGCAGAATTTGGATGCAAAGATAGTTCAATTTCCGTTTGTGAGGTCTGAAGATCAGCTAGCAGATATATTGACGAAGGCAGTCTCAAGCAGAGCCTTCTACAGCTCACTTGACAAGTTGGGCATTAGCGACATTTATGCACCAACTTGAGGGGGAGTGTTGGCGTGAGCTGATTTGTAGGAGTGATATGTATAGGAAGAAAATATTTATATTTGCGTGAGTTGATTTGTTGGGGTAATACATATAGAAAGCGAATAGTTTACATAATAGGCGATTGTTACCCTAGCAATACTTGTATGTGTATATATATATATATAGCCTTGTAAAGAAAAAAGATATACTGAGAATGATAGTGATCTATTTTTCAACAGTGCACAAGGAGGTGGTGTGTCTCTTGTCTCACATCGCCTAGGGAGGGAGTCTTGAGCTAGCTTATAAGGCTTGGGTCCCTCTAACTGTATATACGCATTTTCTTGGGGTAGTATGGGCTGCCCCGAGAGAAACAAAACCATGAGGACTTAGTATCTAAATCGGACAATATGTGTACAGTGGAGACCCCGGATGTTACAGAAAGGCCACATGAGAATTCAAATAAATTTAAAAAAGGGATAAGAATATTATATGTGCTATAACTTTAGTATGAGACTCATTTGAGTGTCATAATTTTTTTTTTCCACCCACTTGAGTATACCATTTTTTGAAAATTGTTCACTTGAGTGCCATAGGTCATTTGTCTTGTCGGAAAATTCGAAGTGGCATTAGTTTTGGAAAAATTGTCCAAAAAGTCCTAAACCTATTTCATTTTTGTCAATTTAATCATAAACCTTTTGATTTTGCCAATTGAGTCTTAAATATTTTCACTTTTTGTCAATTGAGTTAATCCAACTAATTTTGGCCCGAATTTGCTAACGTGGATATTGGTCATTCCATATGACACATCTAGTGCTAACGTGGACAAAATTTATTAATTTTTAAATATTCTTTTGAATTTTTTTGTATTTTTAAAATTTTTCTTTTCTGTTCTTTTTTTGCCACTCTCTCTCTTCTTCCTCTTTGCCGATTGCCCAGGCTCTAGCAATCGGCCAAAATTTGAGACAGACGAGGTTGGCCTCGCCTTAGGCAAGGTCGCCCCTTGTCGAGAATTGGTGAGAGGTGGCCTCATTGGCCTCATGTGAGGTCGTCCTTGTCGGGGTCTAGTGAGGGATGACCTCACAGGCCTTGGGCAAGCCTTGCCCTTGTCGAATCTGGCGAGGGTGAGCCTTGCTTGTGGCCGGTGAGGCTGATCCTCACGTGCTTCGAGTGAGGGTGAGGGTTGGCCTCATTGGTAGTGAGCCTTGCCTAAGGCACACGAGGTCATCACTTGTTAGATCCCGGCAAGGCCGACCTCATGGGAGGCTGGCAAGGTTGAACCCTTGCCGACCTTTGGCTAGGGCAACCTCACTTGAGCCAGGAGAGGCCGACCCTCACCGGTTGCAACCTCGGCTGGTCGCCGAGGCTCGGGGACTGACAGAGAGGAAGAAGAGAGAGAGAGTAGGAAAAAAAAAAAAAAAAAGGAAAAGAAAAATTCAAAAAATTCAAAAATTTTTTAAAAAATAATAAATTTTGTCCATGTTAGCGTTGATCATATGACGCAGGATGGTCGATGTCCCTGTTAATGAATTTTAGTCAAAATTAGCTGATTAACTCAATTGACAAAATATGAAAATGTTTAGAACTCAATTGATAAAATTGAAAGATTTAAAACTGAATTGATAGTGCAATAGGTTTAAAACTTTTTAAATAATTTTCCCAATTAATTTATCATATAACATCTAAGGTGGCTCGCCAATACAACAAAGGTAAACAATGTCATTTTGAGATCTATTTGAAGAATCCTAGCTCAATTTAAAGAAACTGGGGCAAAATTCTGTCTATGTTGAAAATGTTATTTTATTTTATTTTATATTTTTATTTTAAGTTGAAAAGGTTGGTGAAGAACCCTAACGCTACTTCCAAGCCAAAATATTGGGGTTCTCACAGAAAGCGAGGGAGAGGGAGAAGGTTCGTACCATCCGTCGGTGAAGTACCCTAATTCAAAAGAGATTCTGTCACACACACTTTCTCGGGAGTCGCCATTGATATTTCTTTATTTCCTCCACCCACGGAACACGGATCTTGGTCTCTCGGAGCAAACAAAAGGACAAAAATGGAGAGGATGATAATGGACGTTGACGATGAAGGAGGAGCAGCGTCAAAATCGCCAGGCTAGGTTTCAAGCCTAAGCATGAGAAGATAGAGCGAGAGTGAGAGAGAGAGAGGGTGGGAAGGAGGAGGGAGCTTCATAATTTTTTTTTTTTTTTTTTTTTGGAATCTATGATTTTCAGGGAGGAAGAAGTGGGAAGGAGGGAGGGCAAGTTTTAGTTGTCCCTTCTAAAAAGCCAGGTTGTATTCAAAACATTATTTAAAAAGTCATGCAGAACAAATTGCTCGAATGGATGTTCAACAAAACAAATTTCTAGCAGCGTGACACTTAAGTGAGCGAGAAAAAAGTTTTGGTACTAAATGAGTGTCTTATGAAAGTTAAGATAATTCTTGTGTTCTTATCCCAAATTTAAAGAAATGAAAATGTGATAGAATAGGTAGAAAAGAAGAGTTTGAAAAACATTAACATGTTTGTATTTAATATTTTATTTCTTATAATTAAGAGTATATGGTCACTCTTATCTAGGATAATTGTCTAAAAAAATCCTAAATCTATTTTATGCCATGAATTCTATCCTAAATTTATTAATTTAACCAATTTAGTATTAAATATTTTAATAGTTTGTTAATAAATCATTGTAGTTAATTTTGGCTAGAAATCGCTAATGTGGATGCTACCCATCTTACATAGTACGACTGACGGCACTGGCGTTGACTATTTTTAAGAGTATAGATTAGGAGAAGAAGATGATCAAGTGCATGTTTTGTGATGGTCCTCACTTAGCTCGAAATTATCCATAGCTAGGCAAGCTATCTGCTCTCATGGAGGATGACGCCGAAGAAAGGGAGAAGGCTCACATCGGATCACTCAAGATCCTCAATGCGATCAAGGGCCAAGTTTCTTAAAAAAGAAAGCCTTGATGTTCACTAATGTCTATGTCGTAGTCACGAAGATGAACGGTTTAGTGGATAACAGCACTTATCACCTCTAGTTCCACTTGATCACAAAAAGACATTTCACCAACAGTTTACTAAGCATTATATCCTTTTGAGACCCACATATTTAGATGGAACAAAATTGAGTTGTCTTGAAGAACGATTTATGTATTCTATTCCAGAACCAACTTTGCGTATTATCCAACAATTTTCCTCGTACATTCGGGTGTTTCTATACCTCTGTATGAAGATTCTCAAGATTTACAGGCAGGGTTGGATGAGAGGCTGGTTAACCAAGTTGAATCTGCTTCCACAGCCTCATCGTTGTCATTCCTATGCCATGTCCAGAGTGCATGAGTCGCATTTGCCACCTCCAGTTGCCCGTGCCCAAAGCTCGCCTCCCGGAAAACTGATATTGACGGCACTGGATTCATGTACCTGGCAAGGGAAGCGGCGGCATTTAAGTTGAATCGATTTATGCTTAGACAGCTGCAGAAAAATGCAAATTGAAGTTCAAAATTTTCCCGCTCTCAGTTGATTTCGGTTTCATTGTGCAAGCCAGCAACTTATCTTCATTATGCATCTAAATTCTAGGGGATTGCGTCACAGTTTCAGAGCTAAAAATCTGCAATGATTTGAAATTTTGAAGACTGATAAGAAGGAAGAAGCATTTGGACAAGGAACGTGAGAAGAACCTTTTGGCAAGGCCTTCGCGGTTGCCACCGTCGCCAATGGTGATGTGCACCGGACCACAATCATTGGCTTTTCCGTTGTAGACACGGGTCTAAGGAGAGCAATAAAAGCGGAGATGAGAAACTAGGAGGAAAGTATAGCCTCAACAAAAGATAGAACAGAGTAGGATTAGGGAGCTCACGAAGCGCTCATAGGCATGCACATGCCCAGCGAAAACCACATCGACTCGTGCTTGATAGAGCAAACCTTCCATGGAGGCTTTCATCTTGGTCGATTCCTTCTCCCCTTGATGAGCAGTGTTAGAGTTATACCATGGAGCATGGATCAGCACCACTATCCAAGGGGTCCTTGTCCGGTCCACCTTCCCCAAGTCGGCTTGCAACCACTTGTACTGGGCAGAGCTTGGGTCAAAGTCCGTGTATGAGCCGAGCATGATGATGTGGATTCCAGCAACGTCGAACGAATAGTAGAGGTTGCTGTCCGAGCCACTCTCCTCGAACGGCATGCGCCACCTCGCGTTGTAGGACGTGAAGGAGTCGGGATGGATGACTGGCATCTTCTCGATCTCGTGGTTGCCTTGGGTCACCATCCAGGGCCTCTGGCTCGCCAGGGGCTCAACAAGGCGGCCGAACGAGTCCCACCAAGGCTGGTAGAAGTCAGCATATGACAGGTCGCCAGGCAGCAGCAGAACGTCATAGTTCGATTGCACTATGTGTTGAAGGGTCGAATTGGTCCATCCTGTCTGTCCAAGGTCACCTGCATCATGCCATGTCAAACTCACCTTTATGAAGAAGCATTTTTTGAAAATTAACATGTTTCAGATGCAAGCTCTGTCCAATTCTCCTATTGAGGGGAAAAGAATAGGCTTCTGCTCGTGATATGAACAGAGTTGCAGCATTAAAATGTTTCCTTCTAGACAACACTCCAAAAGCAAAGTGAAGGGACCGGATCAAACACTAAAACAAACCAAAAGTTGGCAAAAATTGTCCCAATAGGACTTTAGACTCTGATTCATCTTCATGACTTCTCGTATACTACACATTCAAATTTTCCACCTGGATGAAAATCCTTGCCAATGATTATATGCTTTCACATACCAACTATAGCAAATTTGATTGGTAACTGCGCTGGAGGGGTTTTGAAACTGAACTCGTGGGCCGAGTCTGAGCTACATCGGTAGTAATATACCGTGTTTGGTTCCAACGGACCAATAACTGCCTCATGGATCTCCCCGGAATTGTACAGTGCATACTTGTATGAAGTTGTACTTCCAGTAGATGAACCCGGGTATACGCCTGGCGACTTGCCATATTCCACAGTCGGAGGAGCTGAGCCTTGGGTGATCCATGAGATCCTCATTTTATCTTGACCCACCAGAGATGTATGCACCTGAGAAACAAAGTTGTCGGATTTTAGGATACCTTGCTAATGTGTCTGTTCCCCACTAATCTAACTTGGTATTTAGCTTCAATGTCTGGAATATGTGAAGGTAAAAGCTAAGAACAAGTCTATCAATTATTGTAAGAAGTAGTTTTAGACCCCCAATAAATGAAATATTCTCATCCAATCATACCACTGCAATCTCTAGTATTGTCTTTTAATTGATCAGAATCTGTAATTCCAAATGCCCACTTAGACTCTGGCCAAAAAGAATATAAGAACTCACGACTAGATGGCGGAGGAACCACGTAAAGATGTGATAACAAGAATTCACCCCTGCTATACAGAGAAAATTGCTAATGGGCATCATTATGTTTGATTGCTAGATAAAATATCGAAGCATTTCGCTACTTTTACTTTATCAATTTACACATCAAATGACTGCTTTATGCGTCTCTTCTGGTTAAAAGAGGAATAACATATTCCTTCTCTCAAGTGATCTGTGCCTACCGAAGGGAGAAGACTGAAAAGAGGCACATTGTTCCTGGGAGAGCCGATAAGCCACGGCTCTCTCAAGCTATCCAAGCTTGAGTCGCGAGCAACTCAAGCTTGACTGAGCTTCATTCAATCAAGTTGCCTTCAAACTCAACAATCAATAGGCTCGGCATACTTGTGATCCAAAGATGTAGCTTTTCTTGTGTTTCCACCACCGTCAAATTATGTTTGTATACTTCAAACAAACTCAAGGTAGAAATGGTGCAGACCAAGTCTAAATCGAGCATCTTTATGCACTTTCTCACTGTGACTAGAGTTCAAAGGGTATCTATTGAGTAGTTAGCTTGATTATGCCCCTTGTAACCCATATGATGTCTTGGCTTAGTTATTTGCATTCGGGCCTTTGAGAAATAATTAACAGTGTCACGACACGAAATATATAGAGATATCTATAAGTTTATGCGGAAAGACATCTACAAAAATGTAATCAACATTAACCTAGGGTGACCCAATTTCCCAGGAAAAGAAGTCAAGTGTTGTCCTCAATAAACAAGAGCACATCATAAGGACACATCCTTTAAATCCGTAGTCAACAAATCTATTTCACACGGCATATCTTTTACCCAGTAAGTCCACAAAAATGTCTTCCTATGATGATAGACCTAACTTTGATTGTGACTTTCTTTTCATTTTCTTGTGAGACGTACGGGAGGGGGTTGACTTATGCTGGCAGCAGAAAACACAAGCACACCAAACTATATCTTGATATATCATTAGCTTATGTAGTAAATTTTAAAGGAATTCATTACTAGAGAACAGGCATGCTCATACAAATTAAGAGCACGATGTTCCCATCAGGTAATCACAACCGTTGGTTTTCGTGAAACCCATGCGATTTCCACATCCAAAATTCATGTTTAACCTAGACCAGCACCAGAGGATTGAGCTGGGCAAGTATTTGTCGTGCATCCACCAGAGTTTCTACTCGCATCTTTCCCAGTTAATTAAATCAATGTGTATTTCCTCAGGATCAGATTCAGCTGGCCTTTATTTTTTTTTTTTTTTAGCAAGAATCCTTTATTGTTGTTGAAAAGGAATAAAAGTAGCCAAAACTAATAAAGTCTCTAGTTTTTCAAAATCGAGCATTTATTGGGAACATCTGATACATGTAAGTACAACTCCACGTGTACCATCTCATCTGATCCAATGGTCGATCTATTCAAAAAAAAAAAAAAATCCCTCAATATGGGCATTTGTCCTTTTAGCTCTAGACTCCTAGACATCTGCCATTTTCACACTACCCTTCTCTACCAAAACACAAAAAAAAAAAAAGAAGCTACAACTCAAAAAACCAAGAATTCCTAGTTGGTCATCTGCCTAAAATTTGGTCGCCGTGGATAGAAAGTTGAAACATCCTCATTTTATTTTATTCATCAAGAACATCCTCATTCGCTGGTGAACGATCGTGAGAAGCTTCATCAAAATCATCCGTCGTCATCAAAATCATCCGTCGTTTTCGGCGAAATTTTCAGGCATTTCCAAACGCAGAAAAGAGCATCGACCGATTCGATCTTCTTTATGTGACTCACATGCAAATGGAAAAAGCGAGTGTAGCCATTTTCTGCAACCTCCACGCGACGCTAATCCCCACCGGAAATCAAGCACAGTCAACATCCCAAACTCGCACTAAAAATCACCACACGAACACAACAACCCAAAAAAAGCGGGAGAGAGAGAGAGAGACAGCGCGACCCGCAAAAACGGCGGAAAGAACGATGAAAATCGACAAACCGCCCCGAACGTCGATGGTCGAGTGGCGTTACGACGTACCTGTTGAGGAGAAGCTGAGCCCTCGTCGTCGGAGTCGCGAATGAACACCGCAGGGCGCTGTCCCGGGCGATGGTAGGCTGCCGCCGCCCCAGCGCGGTCGAAGCAGGCTCCGGCGAAGGCCGCCGCCGCCATCAGCGCGAGGAGGGCCAAACGCGGCCTCAGCGGAGCGCGCATTTTCCCCGGGTCTCTCTCCTCTTCCTTCTCGACGGCGGCGCGTGACGGGAGGGAGGAGGGGAGTCGAGACAGGTTGGAGAAGGATGGCATGTGAAAAGGGGGAAGATGTGTCCTTGCGGGTCATTCTCGTACTCATGCGGAGTTTTATAGATTCACGTCGGCTTCTGGCGGGTCGGGGAAATAACGTTCGGGACAATCTAATCGCTTCACACCCACCAGCAAAGAAAATAATAAATTAAATAAATATAATATTTTCCCCCATTACGTCGGCAGCTAATGATGGACTAAGCAAGTCAATTTCTCATCGCAAATTTTCCATTTATTGGAATTTCTCAAATGTTAAATAAATAGAATTTCTTGATATATCATTTTTTTAAGTACGCTCGACAGGTATTTTTGAATGTATTTTCGATTTACACGTCTTTAAGATGGGGATTTTTTTTTCTTTGTTAAGAAAATTATTAAGCCACGATTTATATCTTCAAAAATATGCTTCATGAGATTGTGGGATTTACTTCTTTTAGGCGTAAATGCGATAGAGTTTAGTGTCTTTTACGAAAATGATTTTATACAAATTCCCGCGGTTCACACGGGAGACGGGTGATCCCTGAAGGCATATTCCAAAGCATAAGAGGAGAGAGTTCTAATGGATTTTCGAAGCTTTAAATATTGAATTTTCCATTTTCCAATTTTGCCTTCTATTTTGTTTATTTATTTCTCGGGTAGGCTACTCTCTTGGCGTTTCCCGGTTGGGAAGCTACCGTCCCGGTTTGGGCCTTTTCATTGTCGACGTTGCATTGCGGTCACAGTTTCGCTACGTTGTCTTTTCAACTAGATCAAGAACGAATTTTATGGATAAAGACTACATCAGGAGAAGATCTTTGGATAAGGTCTATATCGCCATTCAAATATACTTCTAAACTATGAGTCTCGATTTGATTATCATCGAATGCTGTTGGACAAAGTAAATTAGTGTGGTCGAAGTGTAGATGGAGCCAGATATGTATTTCCTTCATAAAAAAAAAAAAAAAAAACTCCTAATCATCCTTGATAGTATTAAAGAGAAATAATCAAATATTTGTTCTCTTAAGATGGACAATGAGGGCTCAGACACGGCATTGGCCATAGAGTACTTATTTTACTAAATATTACATGATCGAATAGTTATGCAATCCATAATATATGCACACTAACTTCATCCGCAGGATAAGTTAGGCATAGTTGATTGTCGTTTGGCATTTGAAATGGTATTTGCATGTAAGACTAGTTTTTTCAATGACCGTAGCCTCTCCTTGTATTGTTCTTTTTACAAGCCATGCAAAATATATAGTTTCACTTTATACTAGCTAACGATTGCAAAAAAGTGATGAGCAATTGTTACTCTGATTTTTGACCTGATCGCGTTATATTAACTTGTACCAATTATCAAGTCACTTATTGGGCCAACGTTCTAAATATGTGCCAATTAGTGCAGTAATGGAAGCAACAATAATTATGATTTTACTCTCTAATACTCTTGAAATCGACATAAAATCACACTACAATCAAATGTCTGCGATGACCTAACTCTTATTTTTCCATCTGCATAAAGAATCTAGAATCTGGTGGGAGTATTTTCCACTATAGCGCCGCCCCAGCACCCCCCCCAAAAAAAAAAAAAACAAAGGTAGAAGAATTTCTTAACTATCGTGATCGCAATTATTTGCGTCATTCCATGCGTTGTCACGTTCTCGCGCTTGCAATTTCTTCAATTAATCAAAGGCCATCGAAGTCGCTTCTCCCCATTATTTCGATTATTCTGATTTGTGCCTGCTGTAACGGGGACAGCTAATCTCCCGCAGCGCCGGCCAGTAATACAAAGGGAAACTTTATTAGCCGAATATTCCCGCTAATATTCTATCATTAGGTCCCCAACAAACCCTCTAATCTCTCTTCGCCCGGTCTTAACTGGACCACCAGGCAAAATTTGAGTCATGTTGAATGGTTGACGGCTGTGTTAAATTGGATTTTGGGGTAAGATTTTGGAGAAATGCAAAAAAAACTTTATGTTAAAGGGATTTTCTGTAATGCAAATTATGTTTGCTAAATTATAATTTCAAAGTTCATTGTAAAGTAACTTTAGATTTAATAGTGTTTGAACAAATTATTCTTGCAAAGGACTTTTCGTATATTATAAAAAATAAAGAAAAAAAATTCAAACCCTCTATCGGCTTTGGTGAAGGGCTTAGGCCGACAAGCTAAGTATGGCACCGATGGCCATCATATGAGGTCGCCCAAATACAGGCGGCCCCTCTTGGAAGTTGCGTGACCTCAAACTCCCCAAGCTGAGGTCACATGACTGTTGGCAACCGTCGAATGACCTCGTGCAACTCTCAATGAAGCTTCACCGTTAATCTACATAGAATAGATGAACACTTCTTACGAGGGCAAAATCGAAAAATGAAAAAATTGGTGAGGGCAGTTTTGGAAGAAAAAAATCTTTAACCTTGGGAAAGGATTTTTCAAAAATGATTGAAAGCCCAATGCAAATAAGGACCTTCCTTAAGCTTTCAACTTTGCTAATGTCAGCATTTAGCGAAAGATGTGATTTCAAAAGATTTATTGCGACGTAATCAGATGGATTTGATGTGTTAGGATTAATATGATAAGATGTTGACACCTATGTTGATGGTGTCGTATGACAGTATTTGATTTACAACCATACTAGTTATAGATGGGAACTAATATACTTCAAATCTCATATTTGATGGTTTTCAAGTTTATATTTAATGAATTGAAATTTTCTTAGCATCTAGTACTGCTTACCAATAATTTTAGTGGATTTAAGATTTTTTTTTTTTGGATTTATCAATGTTTAGAACAGACACTGATTTCCTTGTTTACAAACAGATTTAATAAATATTTCAGTAACTTTAGCTATTGGTCATTCTTTAATTGTGCACATCTCTTTTTCATAAGTGTTTTAACCCCATACGCTCTTAATTTGAGACATCGATCTTAGTTTAGTGATGATCTCATGCATCACATCATGTATTTTAACAAAGTCAATATCTCCTTCAACTACTATTATTAGGCCACTTGCAAGGTCACATGTATTGTTTGGATTGGAGGAACATTCCTCTCTATACACCTAAGGCTTTTAATCCAGAGTCAATTATTTTTAACCTTAGTCATCCACTCTCATCTCTTGGTTCATTCCCCTTGGCCGTACACTTGGATAGACATGCGAACATGCCACTTTCTAATTGAACACAACTTTCGACCTAGCTTTTTAACTTCAAGTGATCATATTTTTAACCTTAGTCGATTATTCCTCTCTCTTAGTAACTCTTGAGTATTCTTCTAAGTTCATTTTTCTTGACCGTATAATTAGACCCTTGGAAATCTTCAAGCTTCAAAGTAGGAGTCTCTACCTCACTAACTTCCAATTACCAATTTTCTTCTTTTGCTTTCATTCCAAATCTTGCGAGTAAATGCAAAATCCCACCCTTGTTTTATTAAAGCTTCTATATCAAATTTTTTAGGCATTGCCGACATAAATTTTTAGTTCGCTACCTTTCTACCAATGGGTTTGTCATTTTTGAGACAAGAATTGTTAACTTTCTATTTTGTTTATTTACTTGAAGGTAATTAAAATTTTGAGTTGCTCCAGTCTTTATTAAGGAAAGTGAAAATTCAAGAGGCTAAGTTAGGCTGATCTACTTAATACTCTTGATTTAGTTGATTGATACATATTAATTTTAGTTTTAGTTGAATATGATGGTAAGTGGGAGCAAGTCTCAATAGTGGTATGTTGAGATATTATGTTGATTTGACTTGTTTTGGTAAATTCTTAAATGTTTAAATGTTTTTTATTTCCCTTGAGCAGTGTTAACATATTGTATGTGAAAATGACGAAGTTGGCTTGAAAGTGTCATTTTCATAAATTATGACTTATCTGCCATTGCTTATATTTCTCTTATATTCATCAAGCGTGGTTTATACTCATTAGCCATTACTTATCCTCACCTTATATTCACTCGATGCTACTTATACTCACTGGCAACTATTGATACATATCTTATATAATTATTGCCTATACTATCCTATATTCACTCGCTACTACTTATACTCACGAGCCACTATTGATACTCATCTTATATTCAGCCGCCGTTGCTTATACCCATCTTATTCTCACTAACTACTACTTATACTTATGGATGAGCATGGTTTGAGGGTAAATCTTGAAACTTAAGAACTAGATCGATGGGAACTTGTCTGGCTCTAGGTTTCAAGATATACATGATAGATTCTAGGTTCCAGGTTCCAAAAATTGGTAAACCTATTTTGATCAGTATGTTTTAAATTCTAGGTTGGTGGAACCCGGAACTTGTAAGCTAAAACCTAGAACAAGTTTTTGTGTTTTTCTTGCTTTATATTTTCGTGTAATCTTGCTGTATTCCATGGCATTTAATAATAAGTGTATAATCTAGAATCACTAGTTTGAGTCTCCATTATATAAATGTGACTTTTACTTTGTTAATATTTCATATTTTTCATGTGTCTAAATATAAGTCATAGTCAGTGAATTATAGCAGCAAATTGTGGTAATTAAATATTATAATTAACTACAATCGTTTAATTAATAACATAGCCGAAACCTAGATAAACCTTAAAATTGACCCTTGAACTTTTTATAGGGTAGATTCTAGGTTCCAAAAAATAAGAAATTTATTATGATGAGTAGGTTCTAGGTTTCAGGTGGTATCTATATAGAATTTGAAACTGCTCACCCCTACTTACACTTGCCTTATACTTGTTAGCCACTGCTTATATTCATTTGCGAATATGACCACAAGTTGCTAATATCCATAGCAGGTCAAGGGTCACCATTGGCTAGGTCGGCGTTAGGGCGCCAACAACGGCCCTTAACTTGATATGGGTGAGGGCCTATAGGCCCTCACTTGTGGTTAGTCTGGTGACCTCGGTCGACCCTCACCTACCATTGTCGGCCCTTTTTGGCGATAATGGGGGCAATGATAGTGAGGGCCTTTGCTTGTTTGCTTGCTTTTATTATTATTTTAAATTTAGTTTTTAATTTAGTTTATAAACTATTTATATTAAAAATCAAATTTGGATCAAAACGACGTTGTTTTAGGCTTATCTTTCTTGTTTCAACCACATCAACACCACATAAGAGAGAGAAAGTAATAAAAATGCCATGTCGGCATTTTCCATTAGTTAAATTAGATAGAATTAATGGAAGAGCTCAATTAAACTAATTTGACAAGATTTAGGATTTGTTTACACTTTTTATAAATTGTACTTTTGTGACAAATTTTAGGAATTCTTTTTAGTGAAAATATCCCTAAAATAAAAGTAGTCTAACTCTAACAATTAATTTTAGCTTCACTAATATTTGACATCAACCCACAATGTGCAATAAGAATGCAAGGAACATAATTGGCACCTTTGAATTAAAAATAAAAATCAAAGAGATAACTATATAGTATAGTAGAAATTAAAAGGAAGAGAAAAAGTGAATGGGGCGACATGGATGAGACCTTTCGTAAAATTGAAATAGTAAAAAAGAGAAAACAAGAGGAAAGGAGTGAGGGAGGTGTCATCCCCCTTTCCATATTTGAAAGATGTATTTAATAAAAGAATAATTACACAAATGATTCCTAAACTTTGATTCAACATGCTATGTGATTTATAAACTTTTAATTTATTTAATGTGACCTTGAACTTTAACCCAATATGTAATGGTCCTTGAACATTTAATACTTGTTCAAACTAAGCCATGAACTTATGAAAATAATCAAAATTATCCTTAAACTTATGAAAATAATGAAAATTGTCTTTGTACTTAAATTGATGAAATGACAATATTGAAAATTTTCATATATTTCATGGACTAATTTGAATACGTATAAAAAGTTTATGGACTATATTGAACAAATTGAAAGTTCAATGGTTATATTGCAAATTGGGATAAAGTTCAAGGATCACGTTGAACAAATTGAAAGTTTATGGAGTGTATTGCACATTGAGCCAAACTTATAGACAATTTGTGTCATTTTTCCTTTAATAAATTGTGCAAATGTACCCTATAGTATGGCTCAAACATGAAATCCTCATACTTACTTTAATTTCTATCACCATATGACTATGTAGTGAACTTAATCATAAGTTTAGCAGCCTTTAAGCTTGCTTGAGCCAACAAAAGTCTGAAGAGCTAACTAGGCAGGCCCAGCCTTTTCTCTCTACACTGGTAGAGGCGTCTCTCCCATAGATGGAGCTTTTTCCCTATCCCCAAAGGGTGATAGTCTTTCCAAACCCTAAATCTAAGATGTCTAGCATTCATCCCTCCCACAATGGTGAACCCATCCCGTCAAATCCCTGGAAAATGAAAACTCATAACCCATAAAACCGAAAACCCTTTATCCAAACCCTAAAATATTAAAACCCCTCAAATCGATTGCCATTGATGCTTCCTTTCATCTTCTTCTATTGAGATCTCGATCTTTGTTTGAATGGAAGCACACATTGCCTCACTCCTCAAAGTGGCTAAGCTTCCCTTTATCTTCCAGCGAGCTCCCTTCAATCGGACCTCGGGAACACATCCAAATCAGGTACAAATTCCCCATGATCTGATTTTGCACCAGCAAGTTTGAAAATGGAGAGTAATTAGGAAAACCAGATTCGTGTAGCTGCTCTATGCAAGAGTTTAAGGCATTTATGGTCAGAAGATGATGTGGTTGCTATAAGGGAGGAAGTCCTAACAAATAAACTTATCGAATGTAAACACACTATTTGGAAAGCTATTATCGAAGCTGAATATAAATTTCCAAGCATTTTGTAACACGATGAAGAAGGAATATAAATTTCCAAGCATTTTGTAACACGATGAAGAAGGCATGGAAACTAGAAGTAGTGGAAATTTCTAAAGAAGAACCTAATTTTTTCTCTTTTGTCTTTGAATAAGAAGTAGACAAAGAACGGTACTAAAATATGGTCCTTGGTCATTTGCAAGTAATCTACTGGTTCTAAAACAATGTGTACTTGACATTCCCGAACACTGCTATGACTTCTTGCGTTATGATTTTTGGATCCATATTGTTGGCTTGCCTCCTAGATGGATTCTAGAAGAAGTATATACTGATGTGGCTAGAAAAGTGGGAAAAGTGAATGAAATTCAGTTAGATAATAGAGGAAATGTGCTCTATAAAACAAGGAAAGCAAGAGTTGAACTTGAACTTTCGGCTCCTCTAAAAACAAGGGCTCTAGTGAAGATTGACAAAAAAAAGCTATGGATGGAGTTTAAATATGAATGCCTCCCTCATTTTTGCTATTCCCATGAAAGTTAGGGCATTACGCCTCTAATTGTGAAGAAATACCCTATGAAAAAACAAAATGCGCAGAAAACAGGGTAGGGAAATATGGGCCTTGGCTTAAAGCGAAGGTAAGGGAAAGAAGCCCTCACTGGGCAGCTTTTTAGTGGAAAAATAATATCTACCTTAGAGGAAGAGGAATACGTACTTGAAACTCCCATCCAGTCTAATCTTGAGATTGTGGGTTACAATGGACCACAGACTACTACTAGGCCTAATCGAAGCAAAAAAAAAAAAAAAAGGCAGAAAATCCATCATCGAATTAACACAAAGCATAAGATACAAGGGATATAGCAGCTAAAACAGGAATAGGGAAACAACCATTGTACTTGC
This sequence comes from Eucalyptus decipiens, assembly GCA_014182575.1. Classification (NCBI taxonomy): domain Eukaryota; kingdom Viridiplantae; phylum Streptophyta; class Magnoliopsida; order Myrtales; family Myrtaceae; genus Eucalyptus; species Eucalyptus decipiens. Next base: position 28,236,647 of record CM024609.1, on the reverse strand, counting down.
TAGACTTGATTGATGCAGGGTTGACTAAACATGAGGCATTAATAGGAAGGGGCTAAAGCTTCCAAGAGCCAAAAAACATAAGAAGATTGAGGGATCAACTTTATTAATGATAGATGAGATAGAGTTACTAGAAACACCTATCCGGCTAGTGAAAGAGGGGAATGATTGGGCTTTGGTGGCTAGCCCTAATAAGCCATCGGTGACATCGTGAGGATTTTGAGTTGGAACTGTCAGGGGCTAGGCAACCCCCTAACGTTCCAGGAGCTTCGAGTCTTAGTGGCTCTTGAAAGGCCTAATGTGGTTTTCTTGATGGAAACAAAAACAAGGAAATGATGGTGGAAAGGATAAGAAGGAGACTTAACTATCAAAAGTCATTTTTCGTGCAGCCAACAGGAATTGCTGGGGGATTGACACTCATGTGGAATGAAGAGGTTCAAGTGAAAGTGCAATGCAGCTCAAATAATTTAATATATATGGAATGTGAAGATCCCATTAGTGGCCAACTTATGAAGATTACCTTCCTCCATGCTCCAACAAATTTCTAGGAGAAAATCCAGTTATGGCAACAACTACGATGTTTTCATGCATCTAATCGATTACCGTGGCTTTGTATATGCACTTTAATGACACTATATAATTGGGAGAAGGAAGGCAAAAGGGAGATTGATTATTATCGAATTGCAGCCTTTCGGGATATGCTCAATGAATGTTCCTTAATGGATATTGATAGTAAATGTTGTATGTATACGTTGACTAAAAATAGAGAAGGGGAAGAATTGGTTAAAAAGTAATTAGATAGAGTCGTATGTACAATGGAATGGCGAGTTACCTTTCCAAATATTGAAGTTTTGGCTTTACCGGTGGTTGGGTCGGATCACAGCCCCCTTCTTCTCTCCTTATATCCTATCCATGGTAAAAGGAAAAGAGAGTTCATATTTGAATCATATTGGTTGGACAAAAAAGAATGCAGGGATGTTGTTATGGACATTTAGGTTGAGAATTATCAAGACAACAGAAGTTTGCCAAAGAAAATTCATCAAGTAACGGAGGAATTAGCTAAATGGAGCAAAAAGAAATTTTCTAATGCATCATATCAAATAAAGGAACTCAAGAAGTGACTAACGGATGTTACAAATAGCAATTCCCGAGAATCCAGCAAAGAAGAAATTCAGAAGTTAAAGGCAAACATTGATCAACTTATGAGGCAGGAAGAGATGTATTGGGGACTAAGGTCCTGAATTAATTGGCTCCAATGGAGACATAAAAATACTAAGTATTTCTATGTTAGTACAATTCAAAGGAGGCAACACAACAAAATAACAATGCTAAAGGTTGATGAACAAAATTGGAGCAGGGATCCCAAGGTGCTCAAAACAACACATTATGGACTATTATCGGTCTCTCTATGACTTGGTGGGACCAAGGAATCTCCAGCCCATACTAAATCAATGCCAAAAAGTAGTTTCTATGGAGATGAATAAACTTTGATGGCTGATATATCTGAGGAGGAGGTGAAATTAACTATTTTCCAGCTAGGCTCCCCAAAAGCTTTAGGACCAGATGGCCTAAATGGACAGTTTTACTAACATTTTTGGGAAGATATAAAAATGGATGTCGTGTTTATGGTCCAGAAATTTTTTGAATCAGGTAATCTTGATCTCATCCTCAACAAGACACGTATTGCTCTTATACCAAAAGTTAAAAACCCAGAGAGAATAAGCTAATTCAGATCAATCATCTTATGTAATTTCAGCTACAAAATCATATTGAAGGTATTGGCAAATGATTAAAACCATGGCTTCCACAAATCATTTCACATGAACAAAGTGCTTTTGTTCAAGAAGTGCTCATCAAATGAGGATTAAGAAGAAGAAAAAGAAATTTCAGGCAATATTGAAACTGGATATGCAAAAAGCATATAATAGAGTGGAATGAGAATTTCTTTAAATGAGCATGTTAAAGATGGGCTTTTGTGATCAGTGGGTTCATTTAATCATGCAATGTATGTCAACGGTTTCTTTTAATGTGAAAGTCAACGAAGAGCCAACGGAGTATTTTTCACCTACTTGAGGGATTCAACAAGGAGATCCCTATTCCCCCTACTTATTCATATTGACAGCCAATATACTCATAGATGCTACACAAAGCCATGGAGGATGGAAGTATTAAAAGGATCAAACTAAACAGGTATTGTCCTACGCTCTCCCACTTGCTGTTTGCTAATGATGCTATTTTCTTTATGGATAGGACTGTTAGAGAATGTCAAAACTTGGCGGCTATTCTAAATCAATATTGCAAGATGACGGGTCAAGCGATTAATCTGAATAAGTTAGGCATGTTCTTTAGCAATGGCTGTTCATCGAAGTTGAACGGGAATATGGCCCAAGAAATGCAAGTGCCAAGCATTGACAGGACTAGAAAATACCTTGGAATACCATCCGACGGGGTGAAACGAAAAAAGAGATGTTTGCATGGATATTGGCAAGAGTAAACATGAAGCTAGCGGGATGGAAAGAAAAATACTTGTCTAAAGTTGGGAAAGAAATCTTGATCAAAACTGTTGTAAAATGGGACAAGGACCCCTGGAGTGCCAAAAGTTGGCACAAAGGGACACTTAAGTGCCAAAAGTTACGAAAGGTACCTTAAGTACCAAAATCGGAGTAAAATGGATCACTTGAATGCCAATTCGGCCAAAATGCCGACGTAGCATTTTTCTGACGAACCGAGCCCAAAACGACGCTGTTTTGCACACTGACATGGCCAAATAATGTAAAAACGGCGTCGTTTTGGGCTCATGTGATAAAAATTATTATTTTTAAATTTTTAAATTTTTAAATTATTATTTTTTAATATTTTAACTAAATTTAATTTTAAAATTATTTTTTTAAATATTTTAACTAAATATAATTTTAAATAATAATTTTTAATTATTTTTAAAATTATTATTTTAAATATTTTTACTAAATTTAGTTTTAAAATTATTTTTTTTTACTTTTTTAACTAAATCTAATTTTAAAATTATTTTTAAAATTTTTTTAACTAAATCTAATTTTAAAATTATTATTTTTTAATTGTTTTTAATTTTTTATTTTTAAAATTATTATTTTTTAATTATTTTAATTATTTTATTTTTAAAATTATTATTTTTTAATTTTAACTAAATTTAATTTTAAAATTATTTTTTTATATTTTAACTAAATCTAATTTTAAATTTATTATTTTTAAATTTCTTAATTTTAAAATTATTTTTTTAATATTTTAACTAAATTTAATTTTAAAATTATTTTTTAAAAAATATTTTAACTATTAAAATTATTATTTTTTAATATTTTAACTAAATCTAATTTTAAATTTAATTTATTTAATTTTTATATTATTTTTTTTTTACCACGTCAACCCAAAGTGACGCCATTTTTGCATTATTTGCCACGTCGGCATGCAAAAACGGCGTCATTTTGGGTTCACTTCGCCGGAAATTCGTCGGAAAAATGCCACGTCAGCCTTTTGGCCAGACTTTGGCCGGAGTGGCACTTAAGTGATCCGTTTTTCTTCGAATGTGGCACTTAAGTGTACCTTTCGTAACTTTTGACACTTAAGTGTCCCTTTGTGCCAACTTTTGGCACTTGAAGCATTCTTATCCCGTTGTGAAAGCATTGCCGCAATATGCAATGTCAATCTTCAAGATACTTGTCTCAGTTTTTCAAGCTATTGAACAAAGAATTGCAGCATTCTGGTGGAAGCAAAATGAAGCCAAGAAAGGAATGCACCGGAAGAAATGGGAGGTTGTAAAGGCCAAGAAAGATAGGGGAGACTTAGGTTTTAAAGATTTAATTACTTTCAACAAAGCATTGTTGGGAAAGCAGGTGTGTTGATTATCTCAATCACTTTCAGCTTTATGGAGCCAAATCCCGAGAGGCATATACTTCCCTAATGGAAACTTATGGAAAGGAAAAGGAGGTCAAAGACCATCTTGGGGATGACAGAGCATTCTAATGGGACGGGAAGCCATTAAACCAGAACTAAGATGGGTTGTGGGAGATGGGAAATCCATTAACATCCGTCAAAGTCACTGGCTGCCACAAGGAGTGCTAGGAGGCCCAGAAAACAAGGAAGATCCTCAAATGGTGGCTGAATTAATTGACGAGGAAAGAAAGGAGTGGAAAGAACCGGTGTTGAACCAAATGTTTAAAAGGAGAATTACAAAAGAAATCCTGTCTATCCTTATCGTTATGTAGCCAAAGGTAGATCAACTGATTTGGACAGACAACAAGAATGGGAATTACACAGTAAAAAATGGTTATAATAGCATGTACACCAAATCCTCACAACAGGATACAGACAGAGTGTCATCCTCATACCAACTACCCCGAGTCCTATGGACAAGAATATGGTACCTATCAATCCCCCCCAAATTGAAAATCTTTCTGTGGAGCCTATGTCAGGATGCAGTACCAACAAAAGAAAAACTCTACTAGAGAAACATCTTACCTGACCTGCTATGCCCTCTCTGTTCCAAATACCCTGCGACAATGGAGCACATATTCTTTTTTTGTAAAACAGTCCAGAGAATATGGTCAGATCCACAATTAAACCTTAGCCACAGTACACTAACGGTCGCTAGAATGGATAAATGGTTGGCGGAATTTTTCAAAGCAAAGCTGTACTCACCCGATGAAGAACTAGTTGCGGAGGTGCTTTGGCAGATCTAGAAAAATAGGAATAATCAAGTCTTCCGGGACAGGAAGCCACAACCGGAGGTGATAATTGAAATAGCCCTTGCACAAAATTGTAGTTATCAGCGATGGAATCTGAGCAAGAAAAAAGAGATGACAACAACGGCAAACTCACCTGCGAACTGGACAGCATCGGAAGACCGAGATCTGAAGCTGAACGTTGACTGCTCGTGGTTGGAAGGAGAATCGCCAAGCTTGATTGTTGGTATTCTACGAGACTCCAACAACATCATTGTTGATGGCTTTGCCAAAGAAATATATGCTTCTACATCCTTGTAGGCGAAAACCCTAGCCCAGCTCCATGGACTGCTCCTGCTGAAATAGAGGGAAGTAAATCACGTCGGGAAAGTACACGAATAGAGAAGGAGTTTGCTTTGTGAAAGTGACTGTCGCACGCTAGTTGAATCTGTTCTGAGCCGGGAAGAGGCGCCATGGGCTATGAAGGACCAAGTACAGGAGTGTAAACAGAGTTTGGCCTAACTGACCAAGGCAAGTGTTGCATATTGCTTGAGAGAAGCCAATCACGCCATAGATTGGGTTGCAAAAGCATTCCGCCTCAAAATCCTCCCCTCAACATGGAAGCGCGAACCCCCCAATCCCTTTTGGACTATTTTGCGTTCTGATTCCAACTTATCTTTTCCATGTAAAGCCCACGTTTAAAGAATGAATGAAAGCACTATTATCGACCAAAAAAAAAAAAACTAGGTAGGCCCAGGCATACAATTTTCATTTGGGGTTTAAGGCTGCTTAAATAGCCTTCCTTTTGGCCTACTAGAGCAATTTTTTTTTTTTTGAATAAAAGTGCAATATTTTTAAATCACGGGCTCAATTCGCCCACTAGATCTTATTATCATGCGTACATACAGTCCGGATGATTTTCAGGCTTAAAAAACTTTAGTGGCATGAAATGTACAGAAATAAACGTCATCTAGAAATTCACGTCACTCTTGATGAGTGAACATAACCATGAAAAAGCGAGTTTTATCTTCAATTCATTCTAACCTACCCAAGTAAATTTCTCCTTTACCTTCTTCATTAGTCAACGTCCAACGCACCCTTCTCTGCTTTCGGTTCCACATTAACAGTTCCGTTCTTCTCTACAGATCACGGGTGCCATAGCCGCATCTGTAGAGACGCTGGCCCAAGCTACGAGGAAAAATTCATTGTCCACTGAGCGATTCGTGATTCCACCATTGCTGTCAGAGCGTCACAGCACAAGCTGCACAATTTCCACGGCCCTGGCCTCAACAATGTAAAGAAGACAGCATTGCTCCTCTTAATGTCGGTGCGGAACACCACGACGTCCCCGCAGCGGCTCGATACCTTGGCAAGTACCTAAGTAAGTTGTTCAGCTAAGACACGGTCTCACGAGATCCGAACCAATGTGAGCTTAACCTGATTAATCTACTTTCAAGGTGCACTTGAGTTGCTGTCGCCGCCAGTCGCCCCACTTATCCGTTGTCAATCCCACGCGGGCAGTCATGCCTGATTTTGAGAACTCATGCGCTGGACTGGACCGTTCTGCTCATATCACAATCATGTACATGCCTCCTAGTAACTTCCCCAAAAAATGACCACCTCCAATTTCAGCAAGTTATTGTCTTCCCTTGCTCCTTGAGGCTGCCTTGCCTAGCTTCGCTCTTGCCTTCGACTTTTGCTGTGAATGAAATAAATGTTGGGGAAATTTGATGGCTAATGAAGATGGAGCAATAGTTTGTAGTTCTTTGATATTTTGATGTGTGATGACGATTACTGTCTTTAAGGTATTATTTTCCCTCACCATTGTTGCTGTTGGGTTTAAAACAAATATATCCCTAAGATATACACACTTTGAACGTGTTATTAAAGTTGTGTGTATGAAAAAAGTAGAAGAAAGTGCTATGAAGTTGTTTTAAACAGTTATAATCCTTGAACATTTGTGATGAATGATATATGATTTGATGCTATTTATAAAGAACCAATCAACACATATATCCCCACCATCATAACTTTTCATAATACACCACTTTTCATTTCAACAATATCTTCTTTTCATAACCGAAAGTTACATCTTTCATCTCTTTAGACAACCAAGAGTCAACAATCCCTCACTTAGTTTGTATTTGTACTAATTTAAATAAACTCATACATATAAGAAGATATTGGTTAAGATTTGAACCTTCAATTAGCGTAAACAATTTCATTAATGAATTTAATGGTGGATGAGACTTTGAACCACCATTTCAATTGTTAACTGAATTATGATATATAAATTTACACGCATTCAATTAGAAATTTCCTATGTTTTAGCACTTTTATGGCCTTATGCTCCCTCTTGCATTCATGAATATTTACAAAAATCCAATTTTTGTTGGAAGTGGCACCACTTTTTATGTGTATATAGGTGAACTTAACTTTTTACCTTAGCATTGCATTGCTAAAATCTTGAACTTCCTTAAGAGTGTTTTTTTGTTTTTTTTTACACTCATCCTCTCAACTTTCATAAGTACTAACGTTGTGCCCCAGTATTTGATCACCTTTAAGATACAATAGTTTACTATTACCGATTGAACTTTAATAATATCATTAGAAATTACAAAGTTGGATCTCCACAATGCTTGACTATTATCAATTGGTCTATGTCACACCCCGAACCTTGAGCACGCCAACATCCCACTATGGTCTTATAGGTGCGACATTCCCAGGTAGTGTCGCCGACCCCATTCATTGATTATTGCGCAAGCGGAACGTATTATAAAACCCCTGACAATGAAATACAGGATAGAAAAGCAGAAAGCAAAATCACAACATAACACATTCATAATTCAACGGAGTTACAAACGAAGGCCTACAGCCAAAGGTCTACAAAAGGCCAGCTCTTAAAAGGAATTGTCCTACGACCTACAAGTCAGACACATTCTTTAATCCTTATGACTTCACCTCTGCAACTCCTCAAGGCCAACCAAAGTTATCTGGCCGCTTCGTCCACCAGGGACCTGAAATTGTAATCCCCAAACTGGGATGAGACAATGTCTCAGCAAGTTCAACCCCCTAAACCCTTATTAGAAAGAAAATACGCCCAAGGGTGGCCTAGCCACATCACACAGAGAACTTACCTCGCCTCAGTCTTCATCTGCAGGTTAGCACAGTTTATATAATTCAACTACGTGCAATTATGATAACAAAACAACTGCAGCATAATTACATTATCAGAACAATTCAACCACTTGGATCGTCTCAGCGATCAATCGACTTGGCCGATTACATGCCATTCTAGCAAATCAATCACTGCCTCCAATCACGACCCTATAGGAAGGTTTAACAACCAGTGGCAATCACGGCCCCACTCGGCACAACCTTTAAAAGGTGGTAGATCCTAGCTCGTTGGGCGCGACCTTTATCAGGTAGCGAATCATGGCCCGATTGGGCGCGACCTTTATCAAGTGGCGAATCATGGCTCCACTAGGCGCGACCTTTATCAGGTGGCGAATCACGGCCCCACTGGGCACGACCTCTAATAGGTGGTAAAATACGGTCGTTCTTCTATCAAATTTTGACACTTGAGATTTCATTAAAAAAAAAAGAATCCCTATTTATCGCAATCACACTCAATTTGCCACAACCAAACATCAATTTTAAATTATAAATGCATAGTAGCGATCAGCACGAAATTCTAAGCAATCGGGGTCAAAAATAATTTTTCCATTTTTTTAATAAATAATAATATTTTAATAATTTCGAAATATAATATAACATTATAAATTCCAGAATTTCGAAACAATTAAATAATTCAAAAATAAAACCCTATTATGTCCCATCAAGGCTTATTATTAAATAACTCTATTAGCCTTAATTAAACACACTTTAAATTAAACAAACTTCTTAATCCAAATCACAATTAAATAAACTAAACTATCCACCTAAACTTGCTTAACTTAGACTAAGCACACTTAGGGCATCATTAACACTCTAATCAAGGTTTAGTGAGCTAAACTCACCGGATTAGCGAGCCAAGCGGACCAAAACGACGGGGACGCCGAGGGGAACAACTTTCTTCAAAGCGGGCCAAGCATCCGGGGTCAGGAAGTCAGCCAAAATGGGCCCAACCTTCGCTGCAATACCATTTCTGCCCTCTCTGTTCGCTGCTAGTTGGGGCCGGAAAAAGGGCCGATTTGGTGCCGGCTTGGGTCGGGAACGGGCGGAGGAGAGCGGCGGGGGCTTGGACAAGCTGAAGGGAAGGTCAACGGCGGCTCATGGCAGCGAAGACGACTTCGGCAGCTCTTGCACGAGTTGGACAGCTTGCTGAAACAGCGAGCTGGGTGAGAGGGCGGCCAAGGAGTGTGGCTAGCAGTGGTGCGCGAGGATGGCAGCACGACGGCGAGGTGACGCGAGGTGAGGAATTTTCATACATTTGACCTGTGGTTGATCACCTCAAGCCACAATATACATCTTTGAAGCATTGGTGACTTTCGGTTATCTGGATAATCTCAAGGTTTCAAATACGAACACAAGGTACCCAATCGATTGAAAAGTCGGTCCAGTGCTGATTGACAAGAATTGTGCGATCTGGTGGAGTCACCTACACCTGATCACATGCCTCTGTTGAGTCGACCTATCTCCAATCTCTAATCGATTTTTAATTGTGCCGTAATGACCCTTGCAGATTAGCTCGGTCAAAAGATCGCTTCCTTGTCAAATTCTCGAGTTTGATGTATTAGAATTTCTTAATGGCTTCACCTGATAGACTAGTTTTCACATGAGTGGCCGACTCAAGGAAAAAAACTATATGCGTGCCAACGAAATGCCCGTCTCAATTTATTGAAAATAGAATTGGAAAAATCGGGATGTCACAACTCTTCCCCTCTTATAAAAATTTCGTCTTCGAAATTTAAACCTTTACCAATTCTTAAACAAAAAGGTGGGGGTACAGTCGTCTCATATAATTTTCTCTTTCTCAGGTTGCTCCTTCTGTACCAATGCTACCAAATCACTGCTATCTTACCCAAACCACTTCGGATCCAAAGTACTAAACACTTGCCCACTTAAAATTTCGAAGGTCTTCAACACAAAATCTGCGAAGCTAAACTGGCGATTCTAAGCAGTCTCTAAACTATCTCTGATAATTGCGACTGAATCCCTGATTTCTGAACCAACTCTGGACCTGCGATTTTCTAATCTCTGATCTCATCTCAACCGACTGAAGTCCTATACACTCTGCTCTGCACTGATTAAGAAGAAACTATCGGACTGATCTACTGAAACTGGTAACCTCTGATCAAGATTTGATATAACTCTAACACTGATCTTGGCAACTGCAATCACTGACTACTGTACTAACTTTGGCTTGTGATCTTTCTTTCCTTGACTTCATCTCAACAATTGAAATTTTGCACTCTTTGCTATACACTGCTTAAGAAAGAACTATCTGAAAGCTCTGCAAACTTGGAACATCTAATCTAGATTTGAAATACAATTCATCCCTAGCACTCCATGCAGATGATTTATATGATATACACACATACTTTGGTATACCTATTCTAATCGAGATCTTTTCTTGCTACACTAAGGTGAGTTGACTCTATTCATCTGTCGACCACAACCCCATAAGGAATCAATACTCTTCTCGACTCCTTAATAACCCATTATAACATTCCATCATGCTATACTTCCATTCCCACACAAGACCCTCTCAAGTGCTTGAAAAAGCTTTCCTGGCTTACATTACCAAATTCTCACTTACTGATACATCCAACACTTACAACTTGTTCGGCAATATCTATCTACATACCGATCTACCAATCCCGATGATGTAGATTATGACTCATCTTCGTACTGTCTGGACAACGTTGAAGTTGCTATGATGGGCTTCCCATAAGATCTCTTCTTTAATCTCTGTATCGTCAATTACACACAATCGTCCTTAGAATCTTAGTGTTCTGTCTTCAAAAATTTGAAAATCAACCTCTCTCATCCGCATTCTCTTATAGAGTCTTCTGAATTTCTGAATCTGTCCATTGAAGCGTTTTGATTCTGATCTGAACTATCGGCTCAATTCTGAGGGTAGTCATAAGATTCAAAGGTGGCTTACCTTAGATTTGAAAATCGAATTTCGAATTTCCTCAAATAAGATCCAATCCTTGAGTACTAACTGTGCAACTAAGAACTCTCGACTTAGTGCATCTACGACTTTGCTCACCTTTTCCGAGTGATACAAAATATCATAGTCATAATCCTTAATGAGTTCCATCCAGCGACACTGTCTCATATTTAACTCATGAGGTCTTAATTGACGGGACGTGTATGCAACAACTCTACCATGCTGCATTAGCACGCAACCTAGTCCTCTAAACGACACATCACTATAGATCTCATAACTTTTAGGACCAGATGGAATGGTCAACATAGATGCGGTAGTCAGCTTTTGCTTAAGCTCTTGAAAACTACACACGCACTTACCTGCCTACACGAACTTTTCTTTCTTCTTCAACAGTCTTGTCAACAGTGACGCTAACGCCGAAAACTCTTCCACAAACCTTCTATAATACTCTGCTACAACTTAGAAAAACTTATGATCTCTGTCACTACAGTCAATCTCGGCCAACTAATCATTGCTTCAATCTTGGACGGAGTCTACGGAGATTCCTTCTCCTGAAATCACGTGACCTAGGAACGCAACACGAGTCATCTAAAACTCGCATCTGTTAAGCTTATTGTAAAATCCAAAAGCACTTAAGGTCTGAAGTACCATCCCCAAATGTCTCTCGTGCTCCTCAGCACTCTTTGAACACACTAGGATAACTTCAATTAACACGATCACAAAACTAATCCAAGTACCCAATAAACACTCTGTTCATCAAACCCAAACAAACAGTTGAGGTGTCCATCAAACCACTCAGTATTACAATGAACTCATAACCGTCGTGTCAAGTGCGAGATGCTAACTTCGGTATGTCTTTCTTCCTGATCCCCAACTGATGATACCCCTGGCCTCAAGTCGATCTTGAAGAGTATCGATGCACAACCGCAACTAACTATCTTTCTCCTTCATGAACAGAACTAGTGCTCCCCAAGGTGATGCATTCGAACATATGAATCCCTTATCCAACAATTCCTACATCTGCACCTTCAATTCTTTCAGCTCTGACAACGCCATCCGGTAAGGAGCTTTAGAGACGGGCTCTGATTCCGATTGCTAACTCAATCACAAACTCTATTTCTCTTTCTGACAACAGACCTAGCAATTTTTTAGAAAATACCTCAGAAAACTTATGTACCGTGATTAGGGGTGAGCAAATGGTTTAGGGTCGACCGACCGACCTCGACCGGCCCAACCCTGCCGGTCCTGGTCCGGTTTCCAAGGGGACTGGGTCGGTCCTTGGTCCTGAAATTTCAGGACCAACACTGTGCGAGTTGGTCCTCGGTCCTAATAGTTTTGGGTTGGTCCAACCCGGACCAACCCTGTATATTATTTATATTATATTATTTATATTTTTTTATATATATTTTTTGGTAAGGAATAATTCTTTTATATATTAAAATGGTCAAAACTAAGTAAAATTATGTTAAAGTTGACTCCTCAGCTCACTGTCTCGGACAAACGGCATCCAAAAGAACTTCACGCCGTCAAGGACTCAAGGTTTTCACGGCGTCCTCCTCCACAGTCCAAACTCCAAGGAATGTTCTCCAGAGTCCACAATCCAGAGTGTTCTTCACCGTGAAGACCATGGAGTCTTCACAGTGACGGACTCGCAACGTCCAAAACGGTGGAAAGTCTACGCCGTAAATCTCCTCGCGGCTTCCTTCCCCAAAGTATGTTCTCTTCCGTTTTGTCTTCTTTGTTCTTCAAATTTGCCAAAATCAAAAGTAACAGCATCCTTGCTCGCCTCTGGTTGCCCGCGCCGCCTCTCGGTTGCCCGTGCCGCCGCGCCGCCACCGCTCGCGCCGCTCGTCGCTTGCTACAAGCCCTTTGCTTTGTCGTTGCTGGCCTCGCTCAACCCTCGCCACTCGCCACTCACCGCTAGCCTTGCTTAACGCTCGCCGCCGCCACTAGCCTCGCTCAACTCTTGCCGCTCGCCGCCTGACGCCGCCCCACTCGATGCTCGCACTTGCTGCTCGCCACTCGCGCCGGTCGCCTCGCTTATCGCCGAGTAAATCAGAAGGAAAAAGAAGAAGCCCTAATTAGAAACCCTAACGCTCGGCTCGCCCTTGCTTTCCGAACACAACTTGGCTAGTGAGTTCTACTTTGTGCTTCATTTGAGATCTTCAACCTCATGTATGCTCTTGATTTGTGTTGATTTTTTTTTTCCATGTTTGCTTTGTGTACGTGACCGGTTTGGCTGGGTATTAGTCGCCACTCGCCACTCACCGCTAGCCTTGCTTAACGCCGCCGCTAGTCTCGCTCAACTCTTGCCGCTCGCCGGTTGCCTGACGCCGCCCCACTCGATGCTCGCACTTGCCGCCGCCACTCACACCGGTCGCCTCGCTTATCGTCGAGTAAATCAGAAGGAAAAAAAAAAATCCCTAACTAGAAACCCTAACACTTGGCTCACCCTTGCTTTCCGAACACAACTTGGCTAGTGAGTTCTACTTTGTGCTTCATTTGAGATCTTCAACCTCATGTATGCTTTTGATTTGTGTTGATTTTTTTTTCCATGTTTGCTTACAATGTCCTATTCACCATAGATATTTCAAAGAAGAGGCATAGCTTGAAGTGGATGGTATTTGAATCAAAAGAGGGAGAATATTTGGGTCGAGCTGTGTACTCAGATTATCACCATAGGTCGATTACATATTTGGTTTATTTGCTCTGCTTCTTACATGCAAATAACAGAGGGACGGCTTGCTAACTGAGGAACATGGCTGCAAGTGTATGAAAGCTACCTGAAGTATCTTCTCCTTTGCTCTGCAAAGGATTTTCTGAAAAGCATTTGATGATGGGTGAACATGAACGCCATTGTCAAACATTCCCAATGCTAGACGTCTTGAGAAGAACAATCAACTTCATCGTAGTCAGGCCCATATGATGTAATTTTTGTTGTCTTTTCCAGTGCAGCAATTGAATTACTTTGCTGATCAGTAGGTTGGCTCTTAATGGAGGTACACTCCTTGGCATTTTTATCTGTTTTAATTACTCACTCGGGAACACATTTTTCTGTTTATTTTTTAAGTTTCTCACTTACAACAGGGGGACTTGCTGGACTGTCCGCCTCTCGTCGCCGTCATGCCCTCTACTCTCGTTTGCTGACCCAATCATAGTAGCGCGCAAGCATTTTGGAGACCGGTCTTTGAGCTAAGTTCACGATTGTATACCATGGGAGACATGATCAATTGAAGTCAGGAAAAATAATTTGAAGTTGTGCGTATATCACAAGAGGATCAACTTCTTGGCTCTCTTTGTGTATTTCCTGATTTAAAAGAGCAGGTTCATGGGCTCAAGAATCAAGCAAGGCCACTCAATTTGACAATGAGCATACAATTGGTAATGCTAAAAAAAAATTGTAGCATTTTGGGATGAAATAAGAATTTCCTACAAGTATGGGTTCAAATTGTCCTGTGGATTTTCTAAGAAATTGGCTTTTTCTATTGGTTGCTGGCTCCATCATTGTAGTGCTAACAACTTTTCCAGAGAATCGACTTAATTTGGCACAAGAATCAAGCCAAATTCACTTGACTTGGGAGTCGTGTGGCAAGGTAAAAATCACTTTATTATAGATATGCACCGGCAAACTCTCTAAACTTTATGAACTCATCATTATCGAGTAACTATGGATGCTACGTAGCTATAGTTTAGTCTGAATAATAATTAAATTTCAGAACAAAGTGCCCACTTTTTCTTTTTCGGCTTTGTGTCCTTTTGCTCTTTTGACCTCAATTTATGATTTTGTTGATTACTTCAGCTCCTCTTACTATGTTTAGGCCTTCATAAATTCTGCTCGATGCCTCATGTTGGCAAATATTCAGATCTAGTGAAGTGCCTATCACAAGATTCTGATGTGCTATTCTACTACTAATTTGAATGAATCACACCTTTAAAAAGTGGTACAACCTTACCTAACATGAGTAACTTTCCGTAGATCCCAAGTTTGTCAATTTTCCTTCTCTTCAGGGAAATCATTCTAAAGATCCCTTTTTCTTTATCACTTAACTTATGCATTTTCTTTCCTGGTAAAATTTCTTTTCCCCCCTCAACCTTTTCCTTGTCAAGACTAGTAGCGGTCATGGTTCTCAACCACCTAACATATAAATAGCTATTTGATGTTGCATTTTTCTATTATTTGCTGCATGTAGTTTCTGAATAGCTATTTGATGTTGCCACCTCAAAAATGAAACCATAGCTGATATTTTTTGTTTCATCGCTGAGTGCAAAGTGCTGAAGCTTACGTGCTGGTACTTAAATATTCAGGTGAACTTGATGGATTTAGATAATATTTCAACTGAAGTGGAGGAATGCTACGAGATCAGTCCTATGATGGAATCGTCTAGCCATGGATGTGAAGAAAACTTAAAAGAGTCAACCAAGGTATCCACTAATCATCCTCCTCTTTGTAAGAAGCGAAAAACGGATAAATCTATTGCGTGGGATAATTTTTCAAGAATCATAGATGAGAAGACAAAAAAACATGTATGGTAAAGTGCATTCATTGTGGAAAGGAGTACTCATACACTGTTAACAATGGTACTTCAACAATGTTGAAGCATTTGAAAAAGTGCAATAAGTATCCTCCCAATATAGATAGGAGGCAAAAATTGTTTGCACCACGTGATGCAAATGTGCTTGGCAAGGCAAGGGGAGATACTGGTACTGGTAATGACAATGGTAATATCTTAACAACATGGAAATTTGATCAAGACCAGTCTAGGTACATGCTTGCTCGGATGATCATCGTTGATGAACAACCATTTTCTTTGGTTGAGCGTGCTGGATTTCGTGATTTTATTACTGAGATACAACCTCTCTTCACACATTTGTCACGATTTACGGTAGCTAGAGATTGCATCAAGTTGTATATGAATAAAAAGTTCTTTGAAGGCTTTCTTTGGTAAGCTTAGATCAAGGATTGCACTCACGACTGATACATGGACTTCTGTTCAAAATCTGAACTATTAATGTCTTACTGCACATTTCATTGATGAAGACTGGAAATTACATAAAAGGATCATCAATTTTGTGGTGATACATAGTCACAAGGGTAGGGAGATTGGGAAAATACTTGAAAAATGCATTATGAATGGAGAATAGAAAAAAATATGTCTACAATCACAGATGATAATGCTAGTGCGAATGATGTTGCCATTGATTATTTGAAAGATAAATTTTCAAGAGATGGATCATTGGTCTTAGCTAGTGAGGCTTTGCACATGAGGTGCACTACTCATATATTGAACTTGATTGTAAAAGATGGCTTATTTGAGGTATGTGATTCTATTGCACAAATCCGAAACATTGTTAGATATGTGAGGAGTTCTCCTATGAGAGCTAAAGCTTTCCAATCTTGCATTGAGGTTGAAAGAATCACTCATAAGGGTTCGGTTTGTTTAGATGTTGCCACTAGATAGAATTCCACTTATCTCATGTTACACACGGCCATAAAATTCAGAAAAGCTTTTGAAAGGATGGTAGAAGATGATTTGTCTTTCCAATCTGAGCTTAGCAATGATCCTCCTAAAAATGAAGATTGGGAAAAGGCCACTATTCTTTCCAAATTTCTGAAGCAGTTTTATGATGCTACCAATCAAATGTCAGGGAGTTTATATACCACTTCGAATGATCATTTTGAGGGGATAGCATTTTTATATAAATATTTGAAAGATGCAAGTAATGCTTTGGATCCCAAGCTTAGAGCTATGGGTGTGAAGATGAAGGGGAAGTTTGATAAATACTATGGGAGTTTGGATAAAGTAAACATGATGGTTTTAATTGCAGTGGCATTAGATCCTACAAAAAAGTTGCATTATGTGAAGTTCTGTTTTGAGCAAATTTATGATGATGAAACAAAAATTGAAGAAATGCATGATAAGGTGAAGTACGTGCTGGAGCGTTTATATGCATTTTATGAGCAATCTTTTTCTAGTCATGGTCATCAATATTTGGGTGGTCAATCTATACCGTTGATAGTAGCAAAGTGCTTCCAATATCGATGGAAATGATGAGAGTGATGAGGTTAACATCAAAGCTTGGCGAAAAGCTTTTTCCACCAAAAGAAAAGGGGGCACGATGACAACAAATCGGAGCTTGAACGGTATCTTGAAGAGGAATCTGAAGATATTCTTGATCTTGACATTTTGATGTGGTGGAAGAGTACTGGTTCAAAATATAAAATCTTATCTTTGATAGCTCGAGATGTTTTGTCCATTCCCGTAACTACCGTTGCTTCGTAGTCGGCTTTTAGTACTTCGGGCCGTGTGCTTGATGGTTTTCAAAGTTCTTTGACTCCTAGAGTGGTGGAAGCTTTAATTTGTACTCAAGACTGGTTGAGAGCTGCTCGTGTGCCTATTAATGTTGAAGAGTGCATTGAAAATGCTGAAAAGTTTGAATTGGGTAAGCTTAAATTATGCATATTTCTTTTTCCTTGTTAATTCGTTTGTAGATCTAATGAATGAATTCTTTTTTTCAGATATGGATTGTCTTACCAAGGAGATTACCATCAATAAATAGAGCTTGCACATTGAATGAATATATATGGTGAGATGTTCTATCAATATCACTAATACTAATGGTATTTATAGTTTAGTTGCACAATGCCGCATTGTTGATGGATGTTCCTAATCTTGCAGAGTTGGATGTTCGATTTGCTTTTTGTGAAGGAACTTATTTTACTGAGGGACAATAAGAATCTGGACCGAATCGGACAGGGGATTACTGATTTGATATTGTGGAGAGATGTCGCAAAATCGACACTCTGGTTTGGTGTAGGGTCTCTCTGCTTCTTGTCTTCTTGCTTTGCTCAAGGAATTAGCTTCAGGTGTGATGAAGTCATTTTTTGTATGTTTGGCTTATGTCTACATGGGTTTTTGATTGCAAGAGCACCTGGTGAAGGGTGATATCTTATTATCTTCGTGATGGCTTATGTTATAAGCATTTTCTCTGCAATTTGCCAACTGGGGCTTCTCTTGTTGGGGTTATCTTTCTTCTCCAATTCCATCTCGTCAAAGGTATAGTCTCACTCTAGCGTTTGCTCTGTTTCTCCATTTGGATAAATTTGTGAGCTAAGGTGCGGCGGCGATGCGGGAATAATATTGAGAAGAGGCGTGACATCCAGTTAAAAGAAGATGACATCTTGAGAGTGGCTAGATTGATACTTCCTGCCGCTAATCTCGCAATTTCAAAGAGGCGAGAGCTTTTCTCGGGAGAGCCATCCATGACCCTAAAAGTACGTCGTGGTGGTGGGCTAGTATTCATGTTCAATCCTTATATGCAGATTGCTTAGGTCGTTCATCCTTGATCGACATTTTTGTTTTTTTCCCGATCGTAGCTCCGTTTCTCCTTCTTGAGCTGAATATGGCCATCTCATCACGCTCGGAGGCTATGCGCAATTGGTTAGTGAGAGCAAGCTCATAATTGTACCGCACCAAAGTGAGAACCTGTTTTGCAATGAATATTAATGCCTTATTCTTTTTGACTTTGAGCAGGGTTCTTTGTCGCCTTCACCGCCCGAAACTATACTTGCGCTATTCAGCTCGGATAAGCCAAAAAGGTACATACGTTTGCCGATAACGTATATAAATTTTACCCTTATGCTTATAGACTAAGCGTACCTCGGTTTGTATAGTTGAGTGCTCCAAATGGTGGGTTCTTGAAGCGTGGGTTGCTTGCTCCCACAAGAAAATCGTGGCCGCATCAGCAATCATGGCCTTCTGGAACCTGACGACTATAAAAACTCGCTTGCTCACAGGTGAACTTAAAAAGACAAGTCTCTAAAATTTAAGACGCGGTGTAGACTTTTGTGAAGTAGTTGTTGACGACAAAACTTGTTCAGAGCATCAGTGTCTACTTAACTTGACAGTTTGGTATTGGTCTCTTGACAGCGTTCATATCTGTCGTGGTTCTGCGTTACCATCGACAACATTCGGGAGCAAATCTTGAAGTAGCTGCAGAAGCTGAAAAGGAAGATTTAGCACAGGAGCAGCCGGACAAGGCTATAGTTGTTGCAGAAAAGATGTCCTGTGACTAGTGCCGAGGCTTTATCAGCGACATCCGAGACACTGTTGTACTGTCCAAGGAGCGTTGTAGATCTTGCAATGCGAAAATGGGTTCTCCCCCTCCGGTGAATAATCTGTCTCAGAAAATTAATACCTTTTCTGTATAATGTATATTCTATTCAAATCACTATGGCTCTTGCAATTTTGGAATGCGGGCATTTAGATAGACCGTAGAGTTAGGCCTTTTTTTCCTTCGTTCTAGTGGCTTATCTACTGTTGGAGAAGAACCTGGGAAGCTTTGTGTTTGATCTAGTTATGAATATGCATGATGAAAAAAAATTCATTAGATCTAGTTATGTATATACAAGACGAAAAAAAATTATTGAGATACTTTTTTCGTCTTATATGCTACATTGTCGATTTCATACACTGATTGAGATATTTTTGTAGCTTTACTTTTTTAGGGAGTATGAAAAAAAGATGAAAAATTATAGATCGGTCCCCGGTTGACCACGGAACCGGACCGAACCCATTGGGTCGGTCCGGTCCTTGGTCCTGTGCTCAATAGGGTCGGTCCGGTCCTAAAATTGAGGACCGACACTGTACGGGTTGGTCCTAGGGTTAGGGGGTGGTCCGGACCAACCCAAACCATGCTCACCCCTAACCGTGATTATGTTCTCCATATTCGGCTCCTCAACTGACGCATCCATTACAGTTGCCATGTAAATTCGATAACTAACAACCTGAACTAAGTCATCTTCAGTGACGAATAACAAGGATTGAAGTTCCTCTTCGACTTTCAGTGATTCAAAACTTGCGCACGCTAACTGAACAAATTGAATTATATTACTAGCACGATTCAAAACAACAGAAAACTCTTTAAGCCAAACCCTTTTATAAATGACTTCCAAGTCATACTTAAGCAAACCCTTTCAAGTACAACTATAGTCAGAGATTCACATTTCTATTATCTTATTACCACAACAAAAATCCTACAACCCTCATTGAAAATTCTGCTGCACTACTCTAATAAAAACATCTCAAAAACATTCTTCCCTTGGTCGATGCTTGGTCGACCCATTCATGCTCTTCCAGCCATCCTAGTGGCGTCTTATCTGTAGTAACTGTACTTATGCTCTCATGGACTTACGCAAACAATTCCTAACCCGATGGCCGTGCTGGCCACATTCATATCATGCTCCCCTTTTTACTCTGACATTGGGCTGACTCATGTCTCATTTCCACATACTCGGCACACAATCAAAGAGTCCTCTACCTCCCATCAAGTGACATCATGTACCCTTCCTTGCACTAGGGTCCGTTCCAAGTACCCCACTAAATGTCCCGAAGCATGCTTTCTCTATTCTGTCCTATCAACGGCGGTGTCAGGAATAGCTATGATTCCATCTGTCTATACGGATAATCTTTGATCAAATGACTGTACTGACGACCCTTGTAACATGTCCTTTCTCTCTTACAGCACGGAACAGATCCATGTATTTTCTTACAGACACAACACATATCGATCGAGTTGAGCATTGACTTTCCAATTCTATTCTTCCGGCTGGGTGAAACAGGGCATCTTTCTTCTGACATCGGCCATTCTCCTCAATCGATTTTCATCTCTGTCTAAACTGAACTTTGACTCAGATACGGTGGCTTGATCCTTGATCACAACTTCAGATTGGGCCTCAACATGTGTGGCAATAACAACGGTCACAGCACTGGCAGCGGTAGAAACAACGGCAACAGCGGCGGCTCGGTCCTGAGCTTACTGACCCAAGATGCTTCCTAAAGACTCTAGCGCCTAAACAATCCCATTGAACCTAGGATCATTCGGTATTGCTACACTCTCAGTACCGACTTGCAGTGGTACTCTCACACTTGCACTGGCCTAAGCCTGCGCTCTACCTCGAGTACCAACTCATGTCAGCGTCCTACCCTAAGGTATAGGTCCTATCGACCTCCTACAAGGAGTTCTCCACTCCTGGTCACTCATCCTACAGGCTCTTTATAGACGCCTGTCTTTCGATTACAACATCAAATTAGAATTTGAGTGACCCCACAAACATACTACCAAACAGCTATCACTCACATGCATCAACATATTAAAAAGACTTTCCTACTAACTATCCCATGACTCATCGCACCTTATCACTCCATACACATACCATGCTTTGATACCACTTAAACGGGGATGTCACGCCCCAAACCTCGAGCGCGCCAACATCCCACTATGGTTCTGTAAGTGCGATATTCCCAGGTAGTGTCGCCGACCCCATTCTTTGATTATTGCGCAAGCGGAACGTATTATAAAACCCCTGACAATGAAATACGAGATAGAAAAGCAGGAAGCAAAACCACAACATAACACATTCATAATTCAACGGAGTTACAAACGAAGGCCTACAACCAAAGGTCTACAAAAGGCCGGCTCTTAAAAGGAAATGTCCTACGACCTACAAGTCGGACATGTTCTTCAATCCTTATGACTTCACATCTGTAACTCCTTAAGGCCAACCAAAGTTATCTGGCCACTTCGTCCACCAGGGACCTGAAATTGTAATCCCCAAACCGGGATGAGACAATGTCTCAGCAAGTTCAACCCCCTAAACCCCTATTAGAAAGAAAATACGCCCAAGGGTGGCCTAGCCACATCACACAGAGAACTTACCTCGCCTTAGTCTTCATCTGCGGGTTAACACAGTTTATATAATTCAACCACGTGCAATTGTGATAACCAAACAACTGCGACACAATCACATTATCAGAACAATTCAACCACTTGGATCGTCTTAACGATCAATCGACTCGACCGATTACATGTCATTCTAGCAAATCAATCACTGCCTCCATTCACAACCCTATAGGAAGGTTTAACAACCAATGGCAATCACAGCCCCACTTGGCAAAATTTGAATTAGTGGCATCACGGTCCCACTCGGCACAACCTTTAAAAGGTGGTAGATCCCGGCCCGATGGGCACGACCTCTAATAGGTGGTAAATCACGGCCTGGTTGGGCGCAACCTTTATCAGGTGGCGAATCACGGCCCGATTGGGTGCGACCTTTATCAGGTGGCGAATCACAGCCCCACTGGGCGCGACCTTTATCGGGTGGTAAATCACGGCCCCACTGGGCGCGACCTTTATCAAGTGGCGCATCACAGCCCGATTGAGCGCGACCTTTACTAGGTGGCAAATCACGGCCCCACTGGGCGCGACCTTTATCAAGTGGCGAATCACGGCCCCACTGGGTGCGACCTTTATCAGGTGGCGAATCACGGCCCCACTGGGCACGACCTCTAATAGATGGTAAAATACGATCGTTCTTCTATCAAATTTTGACACTTGAGATTTCATAAAAAAAAAAAAGAATCCCTATTTATCGCAATCACACTCAATTTACCACAATCAATCATCAATTTCAAATTCTAAATGCACAGCAGCAATCGGCATGAAATTCTAAGCAACCGGGGTCAAAAATAATTTTTCCGTTTTTTTTATATAAATAATAATATTTTAATAATTTCGGAATATAATATAATATTATAAATTTTAGAATTTCGAAACAATTAAATAATTCAAAAATCAAAACCCTATTATGTCCCATCAAGGCTTATTATTAAATAACTCTATTAGCATTAATTAAACACACTTTAAATTAAACAAACTTCTTAATCCAAATCACAATTAAATAAACTAAACTATCCACCTAAACTTGCTTAACTTAGACTAAGCACACTTAGGGCATCATTAACACTCTAATCAGGGTTTAGTGAGCTAAACTCACCGGATTAGCGAGCCGAGTGGACCAAAACGATGGGGACGCCGAGGGGAACAACTTTCTTCAAAGCGGACCAAGGATCCGAGGTCGGGAAGCCGGCCAAAATGAGCCAAACCTTCGCTGCAATACCCTTTTCTGCCCTCTCTGTTCGCTGTTGGTTGGGGCCGGAAAAGGGCCGATTTGGTGCCGACTTGGATCGGGAACGGGCGGAGGAGACCGGCGGGGGCTTGGACGAGCTGAAGGGAAGGTTGACGGCGGCTCACGGCAGCGAAGACGACTTCGGTAGCTCCTGCACGAGCTGGACAGCTTGTTGAAATAGCGAGCTGGGCGAGAGGGCGGCCAAGGAGCGCGGCCAGCAGCGGTGCGCGAGGACGACAGCACGGCGGCAAGGTGAGGACGGTGTGCGGCGCTCGCTACCCCGGCGTCCACCCCAGATCTGCAGGGGCATCGAGCACGAGTTGGAGATGGCGGAGAGAGGGAGGCGATGGCACGAGTGGTGGCGCGAGCGGGCGGCGAGTCGCCTGGTGGTGCGAATGGCGGCGGCGAACGGTGGGGGCTCCGGACGCGTGCAAGCGTGCGTTGAGCGAAGGGGAGGTTGGTCGGTTGCTGCTGCTGAGCTTCCCACTCCAAGTCCAAGGAAGAAAATGAAGATTGAAGTGAGAGGTGCTTTTTGGGGACCAATATGCATCCGACACTTGTCAACATCCCATTTGCTTTGGCCCCAACCATGACATAAGGTGACATCACATTCCACTAACTTCAAATCTCCCACAACAATTCTCCAATTGGTCCAATTTCATTTTCCGCCGGGGTCCAATTCTTGTACATCCAATTTCTTCAATTCCCATCAATTCTCTTCCAATTGAGTCCAAATTAAAGTTCATAAAATTAATCAAATGTCACCACACTTCAATTCACATAATCACTTGACCATAGAACCATCTTGATCTCAAAAATACCACCAAAAGCGGGCCTACCAAATTTTTGAACCAAATTAACCATACCTTGATTATTTTGCCGAAAAACTCGGCTTGCATGAAAAATCTTCCAAAAATGAGTCAATATTCCTAAAATTCTCGAGTCTGATGCATTAGAATTTTTTAATGGCTTCACCTAATAGACTAGTTTTCACATGAGTGGCCGACTCAAGGAAAAGAACTATATGCGTGCCAACGAAATGCCCGTCTCAATTTATTGAAAATAAAATTGAAAAAATCGGGATGTCACAGTCTAAATCCCATCCCTTTGGTAGTACTACTTATTAAACCTTTCAAGAGCCCCTAAGTGAGTGGATAAACTGAGTTTTTATTCGTCTGAACATAAATTATTGAAGTAAGTTCACTAGTAATTAATAGTCAAACGTACTAATGTTGCAAAGTAATAAGTCTAGATTCTTCATTGTATATTTTATTGTATGCTCTAGCAATAGTTGCCTCACTATCACAATAAAGATATCGCTATCATTGGTTGGTGCCATAACTTTTTATTCAATAGCAAATTCTGCAGATATTTAATTTCTTTACTAGCCGCTAATAGTGATATTAATTCATATTCTTTCGTTTAATGAGTTATACGTATTTGCTATTAAATGCTAAGGGGCTGCATCACTTGCAAGATTAAAAACCCATTCAGATAAATGTCAACTTGTTATAAATGAGGGTTTAGTGCCACCAAGCTCCTTGTAGTTTTGCCCGAAAATTACATCGTTCATAACCCAACCGTGGGCAGCTGTGCTAGATTAGAGTCTTTCCCTCATCGCTGAAGTCGAGGGTTCAAAACTCGTAGTTGTTAAAACGTTATAAGTAAGGGGCCATGGTGTTGGGGTCCTGTGCTAGTCTCCCCCGAAATATAATCACTTTGTACTAGCCATTCCATGTGTTGTAGGGCTTTGGAACCCGTAAGGGGCTCGGACGAATTCTCCGTTACCAAAAAAAAAAAACATTCATATAATTTTTTGGTTCAAAAGCATCATTCTACCTTTTAAAAAGTGCCACTTTTCGTCCATGGTTAGTTTCTGCGATGTAATTTGCTAAAATGATGTACCATTAAAAATTTGCGGATTGTATTTTTTTTCACTTTTTCGTATGCTCTCTCTCTCTCTCTCAACTATCTTATTCTTCTTCCGTTTCCTCTTCAACGTAAAACCCCCACCAATCCAAACCAAAACCACAAAATTTAGCATATTAATAACGCAAAACCTCTTATTCATAGATATTCAAATCATGATCAGCGCTAGCGGCCACTACCACAATCTCGAGATCTACAGGGTTTAAATCTGCAAGGTCCAGATCTCGTGACCACAACAGCCATGACTTCGAGAGTCCATTCTCTCTCTCTCTCTCTCTCTCTCTCTCTCTCGCGCACTTTGAATGTTTATGTTGACTGATGTGTGGTGCAAATCATAACACGACGTGTTTACTGCAATGTATAACTCGACACTCTACATCAGCAAAAATCAACAGGTGAGAAAAAAGTGAAACAGAAGGATTAAATGGAGCACTTTTGAAGAAGAGAGAGGCTTTTGAACAAAAGGAACAAAAAAAAAAAAAAGTAAAGAGATGGTTCTGATTTTCGATCAAAAGTAAATGAGTGGGCAATGACATTTACCCAATATTGAAAATCAAGAGCAAGATATACTTAAAGTTTCGTAAACCTACAGGGAGTCCAAAGCTTGTCAACTCCATACCTTAAATTTGAAGTAACATAAGCAATCGGATGAAAATTTTAATTGTCGGTTGGGCCAAATGTGTGAATGAACTCTATACTTTTGTAAATTAGTATTTATCTTTGTCAATGAACTGAGCCATTGGTTTTGATATTCGACAAAAAGTACATGAATAGGCAGAGACCTTTACGCAATGTTGAAAATTAAGCAAGATATACTTAAAGTTTTATAGACCTAGAGGGAGTCCAAAGCTTGTCAATTCAATGCCTAAAATCTGAAGATGAAAATTTTAATCGTCCGTTGGTTCAAATGTGTGAACGAACTCTATACTTTTGTAAATAAGTATTATCTTTGGCAATGACCTGGATCATTGGTTTTGATTTTCAACCAAAGTACATTAACCAACAGAGACATTTACTCAATGTTGAAAATCAAGATACACTTAAAGTTTTGTAAACCTATAGGAAGTCTAGAGCTTGTCAACTCCATACCTTAAATCTGAAGTAAAATACGCAATCAAATAAAAATTTAATCTGTTAATTGGGTCAAATGTGCAAACGGACTCTATACTTTTGTAAATTATTATTATATTTGCCAGTAAGCTAAATCATCAGTAAATTTATGTTTAAGCCGGATTCATTGGTTGCTTTTTCTTCGACTTTTGGTAATTATGATCTTCATGACCTTTTGTTCTAATAATTGACCATGAATTATAGGTAACCTAGAACAATTAATTCACTTACGTGCCGTATTTGATTTGGAATAAAGCATGGATTGGGGAGAAGCAAAAGAACAAAAAGGGAAGAAACACTTCCAACCTCTGAAGCTCCCATCACTCGCATCGTTTTCGATTATTCTCTTTCGTCTTCTTGGATCTTTCCCTACGGAATTTCTCTCTCAGCCTGTCGTGTGGAGACCCACTTATCGTCACACATTTGTTTCCGCTCTGGGAATCTAGAGGCCAAGAAAGTTTGCAATTGTCCCGTCACATTTGTGAATAAAGCGTAGATCACATTTGGCCAAAAGCTATTTTAAAATATATTAAGTACTGTTTTGGGAAGATGTATGCACACGTATGTTTTAAAGCCTTTTTCTAGCTTACACTTATCTTAACACCACAAAAATTATACTAAAAGAGCTATTGCAAGTAGAGGGAAAGGCAGCCAATTGATCAAATCTCAAACCGCTTCCCCTAGAGTTCATGTTGAGATCGAGCTTTACCCGTGAAATATAAGATGTGAATAATAGAACATATACAAAGATAGCAAGATCACTGAGATCCATACTTCGTGATATGTGCTCTTATACCATCTTAAACATACATTTTGTCGAAAGGGTAAGTATGGAAAATATGGCACAACGACTGTAGTTTGTTTCTTTATCATTTTTTCCTTGTTGTAATCTAGCAATCAAAATTTTCGTGACTTCTACATAATGTTGACGAAATGATCAATCTCTGGAATCGCCCTCATTCAAATCATAAGCGTGGGTCGGTTCAAAGGTTAGGCAGAGGTTCTGATCCGATTCTCGAGCCCAAAAGCTAATATAATAATTGAAATGATTGATTGAAATTGCTTCTTGGGATGAGACATATGCAAACTATTTTTTCCATCTGATTCGCTTATGCCACGTCGTGGGGATCTAGAGCAGATTCCTCGGATATTCGGAGCGTGACTTAAAGTACATCATTGAGTTCGATTCACACATTCTAGGTTTTATTTTTGTGGTTGGCTTTTTTTTTTTCTGATGTCTTTTGGCTTACCGTGTTAGCCGATTTTTTTTTTCTATATTTTATCAGGGAAAAAGGGATATAACTAGAGAATTAGAAATTTTACAGTTCAAGTGTAATTTTTTTCAAGGGAATATTTTACTATAAATTAAGATTATTTACCACATAATGTATGTTTTTAACAAATATATATAATGTCTACGAGGAGATCGGTCGATTGACAGCTTAATTTAGTTGACTGGCCTTTGTGAAATTGGAAACCGAAGGAGCAAATAAGAAAATGAATGGCCTCGAGTATGTGGGATTTTATTTGATGGTGAGAAATTTCATCTTACTATGAGGTGGCCTGATGAGAAAGTTCGATTGATTGACAAACCCTAAATTTTCCTGACTGGGCAAACAAAACGAAGGAAGTTTTACAGCCAATTTGAACTGTAACCCGGAATCAAATGAAGACAAAACGAGAAGAAGACAACAAAGGCAATATGAACCGAAAAGCCTGACTTCGGGTGTTCAGACGATGCCGGTGGTCGATTTTTTCTTGTCTACTATAAAGGAGAGATTCTCGCGAACCACGACGAATTCATTTTCGCTCGGTGCACGTGAAAGGTGAACTCTGCCGACCAGAAAGGTGAACTTCAATGAACATGGCAAGAGCAATAAGTCTTTCCTCGACGACCGTATATATGCAATATGATCCTAAGTACACATCTTGATACATGTCACCTAAGTGGGATATTGCATGTGGATCATGAGAGAGGTGGCCGGAACAT
Source organism: Eucalyptus decipiens (assembly GCA_014182575.1). Taxonomy (NCBI): domain Eukaryota; kingdom Viridiplantae; phylum Streptophyta; class Magnoliopsida; order Myrtales; family Myrtaceae; genus Eucalyptus; species Eucalyptus decipiens. The sequence continues at coordinate 28,208,844 of CM024609.1, read as the reverse complement.
CAGATAAGTAGCCAAGTAAGAGAATACATAGATTCTCGGACTTGATCTCGAGAAACGAAGAATTCTGAAAACTACTCTCGTTAGAAGTTCAAACAACTGAGTGATGCGTACATGTCCACAATTAATGCACATCTACCGTATGTCTCAACAAGTCTCACTATATAACTTTTTGCTTAAGGTTCTTCGGTTTTATATAGATTGTCCAACATTTTATATTGATGATTTTAGCAATGTATTGATTGCAAATCTTCACCTTTAAGCAATCGAACTTGCGGATGGGTTGCTTGCGATCCAGTATTTTTCCGATGGTCATTCTTAAATAATATAAAACTATAATTTAAGATGTAATTTTCTCTTTAGTTTCAGATAAATAGCAAAACCATCCAATCACATAAATGATCGTACATTATTATTGGCTGAGAAAAGTGGTCCCTCCCCTAGCCAGGCCAAGTCCAAGAGCTACCTTATCACGCGCTTGCTGGCATCGAAAAAAAGTGGAGGAGGACGAGAGAATCTCTACTTTCGAAGCATATTCAACATATTCCAATTTACTTACTTGACGGTATTGCCTTCTCTTTTATTTAATAGATAATAGTGTTCCAATTTCAAACTCCGCCAACCCACCTTCTCTATATATTCCGTCTCTCTCTCTCTCTCTCTCTCCCTCCCTCCCTCCCTCCCAAAAGTATTATACTCACTTTAGCTTCACTGCTTCAACAATGGAGATTCGGTGTCCCCGGGCCTTTCTTCTACCTTTAACCATCGTCTTCTTTATCTTCTTCTTCGTCCCTCGGTTCACTTATGCTTCTGAAAAGGAATACATTCGACAGCCTCCCGGGCGCATCATCTTTACCAAGCATAACCGATCCGAGTCAGAGCCTCAACAGGTCGAGTTCTCATCGACAATTGATTGTATTACTGATTTTGAAAATATCTTTTCAAATCCATTGCCATTGAAAATAAGTCTATTTCTCAAAGTTGTGCCGGTGAAAATTTACGTATTTTAAATGCTATCATTCACATTTTATGTTTAATTTTAGGTGCATATTTCGCTCGCCGGAAACAATTACATGAGAGTAACATGGATTACGGACGACCACAAGGTGCCTTCGACGGTGGAGTATGGCACGGCTCCAGGACAATACAACACCGCGGCAAGAGGAGAGCAAACTTCCTATACTTACTTTTTCTACTCCTCCGGCAAAATCCACCATGTCAAGATTGGGCCGCTGGAGCCGGACACAACCTATTACTATCGCTGCGGTGGTGTCGGCCCGGAGTTCTCCTTCAAGATGCCGCCTTCCACCTTCCCCATCGAATTCGTGGTGGTTGGTAAGTCTCCTTGACGCAATACTTCTTTGTTCACCGTATGAAGCAATGGATATCAATTTGTGAGGATGAGGAAATTCTGGGTTTTTGCTTTAAGGGGGTGTGTTTTACTAATTAAGGAGTGAATTTAGGCTCAAGGAACATATCAGGGTTTCTGTCATTTTGGTAAAAAGTGGCGCTCTAGTTCTGAAATAAATTTTACAGTCAATTATAAAACTATCAGAAAATTAAGATGAAGAAAACAGGTGCAATTGGGTCGATATGTGATTCCAGTTGGTCATGTCCTTTCTGGAATCTTGTGTTTTCGTGCACATGAAAGGGACTTTCATAGGTGTGGCCTGCCAAAGGTTGCGTGGCCCTATACCTTCAAACCTTGAAGAACTAACAATGCACGCGAACAGAGACATCAACACATTAGATTCTCCAGACATTATTTGATTATATTCCGAAAGCATTTACTATCTTATCTTATAAATTTCATGAAAGTTTCTTTTATTCACATAGTATCTTAAATTCCATCTCTAATGCCAAACTTATTATTCGGAATATCTTACCTGATGATATAACATATGCTTCTCCATCTCCATCACTCTACAGTCATTAATAAGTACCGGAGATGGATCCTAAAAATATCTTATATCAAGTGTTAAGTATCAGAGGCAATTAGGATTTCTTACCAAAGGATTTACTTTTGTTCATACCAGCAGCAAATAAGGACTCAAAATTTAGGAGATCGAAGAAGCTTTATTTACCTTTTAATTTTATTTTTTTCATAATACGCAGTCTATATGATTCATTTGTTGCCCGTCATTGTTTTCGTCACTGTAGATACGGATGGTTATAGCTTTGCAATATCCATGGGCCGTCCAATGGCAACGGATGTGGTTGTGTAGAAAAGGACTATACAGGTTGTTGGGGGCTTAAAATTAATATATTTTTGTTTAATTGGCAAGTCCTCTGGCTCCCAAAAACAGTAGATCAGTGCGTCTTCTGTTGTTCCTTTGTTAGTCAAGCTCGTGCTTTAAGGCAAAGCAACGCCCGCACAAGAGCAGGAAGAGTGTGGATCACAGCCTTCTTCACAATACTTTACGTCAATATCTCGTACCACCAAACACTCAAATTTCTTGCCCCTCTATTGAAGTGACCATGTCGCTGACCCCCCACTTCGTCTTGAGCCCAAATGAAGAGTCCCTTTAACCAATCAAATATATATAGTTAATGACCTAACTATATATGTGGCACAAGAGTAGGGACAGTGGTGACTTTATGCCTATTAGTATTCATTTAGAAGATACCAGGAAACATTAGGTGATGTTCTTTATAAATTTTGAAGAAAAAAGTATTGAGAGACAAAAAGCTAAGCTAAATGCTTGCTTAGGTTAATGTGATCCCAAATTATCTATTTATAATAAAGCCAAGAGGCTAAAATTACAATATCACCCTTATTACTACAATACTTAAAATAACAGAGAAAATGGACAAATATGCCTCTATCAGCCAAACACTCTAAGCACTCCCCCTCAAGTTAATGCATAAATACCATACATGCCCAACTTGACTAAAATATGGTGAAACGATTTACTCTCTAGTTGTTTAGCAAACACCTAAGCAAATTGATCATTGGACTAAACAAAGGGCATATAGGCATACAAATAAAACTGCTCTTCACCTTCTCCTCAATAAAGTGCCTGTCAACTCAACATGTTTCATATGCTCATGTTGTGCAAGATTGTGAGCAATACTGATGGTGACCTTATTATCATAATATAGCATCATAGGAATAGGAACAAATACACAAAGATCTTCAAGTAATTCTTTAAGCCATAACAACTCACAAACTCCCTATGCCATTGCATGAAACTCTACCTCATCACTAGACCAAGCAACTACATTATGCTTTTTGCTCCATCAAGTCACAAGATTCCCACCTAAGAAAATGCCATACCCAGAAATATACTTTCAGTCAGGAGATCTAGCCCAATCAACATCTGTATAAGCTTCAACTTTCTAGCTATCAGGAGACAATGAGCTTCAACTTTCTAGCTATCATGAGGAGACAAAAGAATCCTTTTGCCAGGAGCAGACTTTGAATATCAAAAGATTTGCAAAATAGCATCCATATGAGTAAAGTATGGATCCTTCATAAAGTGATTGACTAGGCTCATAGCAAAAGTAATATCAAATTAAGTGTAGGATAAATAAATCAATTTGCCCACTAACCGATGATAATGGCCCTTGTCCACTGGATCACCATCCTTTTCATGAAGACAAGTATGGCCCTTAATGAGTGTATCAAAAGGATGACATCCCAATAACCCAACTTATGTCAAAAGATCAAGGACATACTTCGTTTGGGATAGAAAGATACCATTTGAAGATTTGGTAACTTCAATCCCAAGAACGTACCAAAGCTTTCCAAGATTTTTATCTTGAACTCTTGTTCAAGAAACTTCTTCAACTAGCTAATCTCGTTTCTATCATTCCCTGTAACAGCAATGTCGTCTACATGAACAATGAGACTAGCGACTTTAGCACCTGATTTCTTCACAAACAAAGCATGACAGCATTGCTCTGTCTATACCCAGCAGAGACCATAACTTTCTGAATCATTTCAAGCAAGGCTCGACAGGGCTACTTAAACAATAAAGTTCATGTTTCAGTTTGCACACCTTACCTTGAGTGATGCCACAAGATATTAACTCTCCATGAAGAAGGACACTCTTTACATAACTATTGAAGATCCCATCCTTAGTTAACAACGCATCTCAACTTAGCAACATGAGCAAAGATTTATTGATAGGCAATCCCATAAGTCTAAGTAAATCCCTTTGCCACCAACTATGCTTTATATTTGTCCACAGTACCATGTTGTTTCCCAGGAAGAAGAATAACAAGATCCCATGTGCAAATTTTCTTCAAAGCATGCATCTACTCCACCATTGTTGCGTTCCACTTCTCATCTACAAAAGCTTTCTATCAGTTCTGTGGAATAAAGACAGAATATAGAGAAGATATAAAAGCACGATGAGAGCTAGACAGAGTTTTATGAGACAACATAGGATATAGGGTGTTGAGTATAAGTTTCAGTACCCTTTCGAAATGCAATAGGAAGATTAGAAGGATAAATCTCACTAGAAAGAGCAATAGAATCCGGATCTAGAGATGATGACTTAACAAGCAACGTATTAGCGGTCTTATCTAGCGTTGTGGTAGTGGGATTTCTACGACCGTATGTCTTTAATGTCTCCCTTTGAAGTGGTTGTTCTATTGTCTCCCCCTGACCAACTGTTTTATCCACTTCTTGTGTTGATTTTCCGACCTATGTAGGTGACCTAGGGCAAACAGAGTGGACTAACTCGACCCTAAAGCACGTCGAGAGCAAGGACTACGATGTCTTCCTTCTTCCCGGTGACCTCTCCTATGCTGACAGCCAGCAGCCACTTTGGGACTCCTTCGGCCGCTTGGTTGAGCCAATTGCAAGTCGCAGACCGTGGATGGTCACTGAGGGCAACCACGAGATCGAGATATTTCCCATCATCTACCCCCACGGTTTCAAAGCTTACAACGCCCGGTGGCTCATGCCCTATACGGAAAGCGAGTCTGAATCCAACCTCTATTACTCCTTTGATGTCGCCGGTGGCAGCATCCACATCATCATGCTGGGGTCATACACCGACTTCGACTCTGATTCGGCTCAATACAAGTGGCTCCTACAGGACCTGGCCAAGATTGATCGGAGGACAACGCCGTGGGTGTTTGTGCTGTTGCATGCGCCGTGGTACAACACGAATACGGCTCATCAAGGGGAAGGTGAGAGCATGAGGAAGGCAATGGAGGAATTGTTGTATGGGGCACGGGTTGACGTCGTCTTTGCTGGGCATGTTCATGCCTATGAACGATTTGTAAGTTCACATATACCATGATGCTTCATGCGAAATGTTTTCTTTTTGGTTCCTTTATGAGAATATGACGGCCATTCTTTATTATCCGCAGACTAGGATATACGACAATGATGCTGACTCGTGTGGACCTGTCTATGTGACCATCGGCGATGGAGGGAATAGAGAAGGGCTTGCAATGTCGTAAGTGTGCTTTCTCTGATTTAACGTTTGCTGTTTGCTGTTTATGTTCGATCGTTGTTCTCAATCAACAACTGGTCGAATTTTAGGAAGAAAAACAGAAATGAAACCTAGAGGGATTGACTGATGTAAGGCTGTTGTATTACTCTTTGATTTTGTCGTTAATTTTTTATAGAAAAAAACACATATTGTAATGTTAATATAAGACATCATTCTCAAATTTTGGAATATAGATAGACTTCAGTCATCATAAATACGAAAAGAGCGTGCCTCATTTTATCGCTAGACGCATTGGCCTTGTGTTGAAATATTGGATGATGTTGTCTCTGTTATGGACGCTTTTATAGCGCCTGATCATTTTGTTGATGATTTTTTAGGTACAAGGAGCCAGCTTCACCTCTATCGATGTTCAGGGAGGCGAGCTTCGGACACGGGAGACTGAGGGTACTCAACCATACGCATGCACACTGGTTGTGGCACCGGAACAACGAGACCAACTCCGTCGTCGCCGACGAGGTTTGGCTAGAGAGCTTGAGCGCCTCAAGTACTTGCATGGGTCAACAACCATCTTCACTTAAGGATGAACTTTGAGCACAAAAGAAGCCACGATAGAGATCCTTAGGTTCAGCATCAATCAAATAGCATGTTTGGTGGGTGTGGACTGACATGTTGAGAGGTCCCAAAAGATTTAGTCAAACTGCATGTTTAGCAAGGTTTCTTTTCGAATTCCTTCTTAGATCCTCGCAAATAGATGGCATTCTTACCCTTTGTTAACGACACAAATAATTCCTCAAAGAGAAATTGATCTGATTTACGCACTTTATTTTCAATTTTTTTTCTCATCACTCGAAAATTAAGAAATAGATTAATCACCACTCTTATATGAAAGTGATTTGCATATTAATAACTTGAACTTTAAGTTGCAAATTGGTCTAAACTTGGGAGAACCTAAGCTAAATTTAGGCTTAGTATTTCATTTGTCAACTCGTAGGTGGTTCACCTGAGGTTGCGATGACGGTTTAGTGGATACCAGCATATCTCAACTCTAAATCCGCCTGATCACAAAAAAATACATATCACCAGCAGTTCACTAAGCCTATTGCCACAGATTTAACGAAGGTACTGGGTCAAGCATTTTATCACTATACGGTTATACCAGCGATGGAAGCGAAGAACCCTGTTAAAATGAGATGTTCAATTCCTTTTGAGACCCAACTGACACAATTTAGCTGTCTTGAAGAACAATTTATTTATTCTATCCTCGAACCAACTTTGCCTGTATCCAACAATTACCTTGTGCATTCGGGTGTTTCTATACCTCTGTATCAAGGTCCTCTGCATCAAGGTTATCACACTTTACATCCTGGGTTGGACGAGAGGCTTGTCAACCAAGTTGAATCTGCTTCCACGGCCTCATCATTGTCATTCCTATGCCATGTCCAGAGTGCATGAGTCGCATTCACTACCTCCAGTTGCCCGTGCCCAAAGCTCGCCTCTTGGAATACTGATATCGGCGGTGTCGGATCCATGTAACTGGAAAGGGAAGCAGTGGCTTCAAAGTTAAAATGCATTTATGGTTAGCCAGCTCCAGCAGAATGCAAATTGAAGTTCTGCTCTCGGTCAGTTTCGGTTGTCATTGTGCAAGCCGGCAATTTATATATATTATGCATACATGAATTGTAAAGGATCGTCGCATTACGGTTTTGAAGCTGAATCGGCAATGATTCGACATTTTGAAAACTGATAAGCAGAAAGAAGCATTTGGACAAGGAACCCGAGAAAAACCTTTTGGCAAGGCCTTCGCGGTTGCCGCCGTCGCCAATGGTGATGTGCACCGGACCACAATCATCGGCTTTTTCGTTATAGACACGGGTCTGAGGAGAGAAGTGAAAGCAGAGATGAGGAACTAGGAGGAAAGCATAGCCTCGATAAAAGATAGAACAGAGAAGGATTAGGGAGCTTACGAAGCGCTCATAGGCATGCACATGCCCAGTGAAAATCATGTCGACTCGCGCTTGATAGAGCAAACCTTCCATGGAGGCTTTCATCCCGACCGATTCCTTCTCGCCTTGATGAGCAGTGTTAGAACTATACCATGGAGCATGGAGCAGCACCACTACCCAAGGGCTCCTCGTCCGGTCCACCTTCCCCAAGTCGGCTTGCAACCACTTGTACTGGGCCGAGCTTGGGTCAAAGTCCGTGTATGAGCCCAGCATGATGATGTGGACCCCGGCGACGTCGAATGAGTAGTAGAGGTTGCTGTCCGAGCCGCTCTCCTCATATGGCATCCGCCACCTCGCGTTGTAAGACGTGAAGGAATGAGGATGAATGATAGGTATCTTCTCCACATCATGGTTGCCTTGGGTCACCATCCAGGGCCTCTGGCTGGCCAGGGGCTCGACAAGGCGGCCGAACGAGTCCCACCGAGGCTGGGAGAAGTCGGCGTACGACAGGTCGCCCGGCAGCAGCATGACGTCATAGTTCGATTGCCCTACGTGTTGAAGGGTTGTTTTGGTCCATTCTGTCTGTCCGAGGTCGCCTGCACCATGCCATGTCAAACTTTGGACCACCTTTGTTAAGAAGCATTTTGCGAATGTTTAACATGTGCTAATTGACATGTTTCATATGCATGCTCTGTCCAATCCCGCTATTTGGGGTGAAAAGAAATAGGCTTGTGCTCACTAAATATGTGAATGGATCAGATCATATACTAAACCAAACCAAAAATTGTCCCAATAGAACTTACCATATGTCGTGATTCATCTTCTTGATTTCTCGAATATTACACAATTTTGTTCCACCTAAATCACAAACCTAGTTGATGACAATATGCCTGCACGTACCTACTATTGCGAATTTGATCGGAAACTGTGCCGGAGGGGTTTTGAGACTGAACTCGCGAGATGAGTCTGAGCTACATCGGTAGTAATACACTGTATTTGTTTCCAGCGGACCGATGACGGCCTCGTGGATCTTCCCGGACGTATACAGTGCATACTTGTACGAACTTGTAGTTCCTGTCGATGAATTCTGGTATACGCCCGGCGACTTGCCGTATTCCACGGTCGGAGGAGCCGAGTCTTGGGTGATCCATGAGATCCTCATTTTATCTTGACCCACCAGAGATACATGCACCTGAGAAACAAAGTTGTGGGACTTAGGATACCCCGCTAATGTGTCTGTTCCCCCACTAATTTAAGATGGAATTTACCTTCAATGTCTTTATATGTGAGTCAGGACTAATCAAGTCTATCGTGTGAAGTTTTTTTGCTCCTCTTGGATAGTCAGGATAGATTCCTCGTCAATGCAACTGTTTCCCCTTTTCTGGAGATTGGTCGAGTCTAGCACGATTAAGTCCCGAGAGGAGGACATTAGGTATGCATCCTGACCTTCTGGCTGGGTATTATATACGTGAGTTTGCTGTGTTGATGAGGAACTAATTGGCTCTGTGTCAGGAATAGGAGATAGTGGAGTCTCCAGCACCACATCCACTTCTTCAGGGGGGAGTTCTTTCTGGCCATAGAAGATTTTGCCATAGGGACTAAGTTCCCTCACATCAGCTCGCAGCCAATCTCCATATCTGGTCGGTAAATTCCGTTCCAGCCCTGACTCCTTAATTGGAAACTCAGTACACTCTGTAGTATAATGGCCAATTCTGGCACAGGAATAGCAGTAGTAGGGCAGTCTCTCATATTTAAATTCAACCCAGAGCTTTTTATTCTCCAGATTTACTATCACGCCAGGCTTAAGAGGTTGTTTTAATGACAAAGTCACTCTGGCTTTACCCATTTTATAGGTGCTATTCGCTTTTTCCTCCAGTTTTACTTCAACAACTACTCCTATTCTTGAAGCAATTTCCTCAATCACATCATGGGTAACTCTTCCATATGGTAATCCGATGAATCTTACCCAGAAATCACAATGTTTATAATCATAACAGAACTCAGGCGTATCTGGTTCACACTGTCGCAGTATTAGGAGATGACTGGAGAACGACCAAGGCCCCGACTGGAGTATTCTCTGTGCGTCGGCTTCCGAGTGGAAAGAGAACGAGAAGAAGCCAGGTTCCAGTGTGGTACAGGTAAAATTATCTGTCTTCCACGCTTTCCGCATCAAAGTTAGAAATGCAGTGTAGTTCAAAGCTGGGTTTGTGTAGAATTTGCCAAATAAGGTTTTGCGACATTCAATCAGTTTCTCTGTAGAAATAGAACCTGGTATATGAACGACCTCAACTTCATTCCAAAGCGTTCCCATGCTTTTGCAGAGAGCCGCGAGTCTTCTTTCCTCGTTGTTTTGATCTGCCATGTTCTGTGTGTAGGATGCTAGGGTTTGGATGAATCGCGAAAGAGGCGTTTGAAGGGAGCTCTGGTGAGTGTAGGTGGATCGGGACTGTGCTATTGAGGCGAAGTGGCAGAAGTTAGGGTTTCCGAAAAAAGGGGTTTACCTCTATACATCGATTCGCAACAGGAGGTAAACGGAGGAGATTTTCAGGCACGAAGCAAGCAGAGGCTCCGAGAATGATGACAGAGTAAAGCAAAACGGGGACTACCCATCTGGTAGAGGGGAACTACCCTTTCGGTAGAGGGGAACCTCCATGGCAGGAGAGAGAAGATGTCACTTTACCCTAAAATTGCGGCTATCGTGTGAAGTTAATGAATTGTTTTAGATCATGTTTCACACATCATATACGCGATTCTAAATGTAGGACATTCTAAATATCAAATGGATGATACATGTTATGATTGCACAATGTTCAAATAGGTCTCATCCGCTTGATCTAGACTAAATGAAAGCCGGTCGTATAACTTCGTCCTTCGATCCAATCCACTCATTCCATACAAAAAATAAAAAATAAAAAATAAAAAAACTTTGGGGATATATAATTTAAAAAAATAACTTCCGGATTACCAAAAGGAAAGGGGGAGTGAGAAAGCTTGTCTTCAACCTCAAATCATTTATCCAGTAAGTCCACGAAAATGTCTGCTTATGATGATAGACCTCACTATAGTTTTCATTCTTTCTTCATTTGCTTGAATAAGACGTATCATGGGGTGGTTGATTTTTGCTAGCGGCAGAAAACATAAGCATACCAAAGTGGATCGAAATGGACCTGTCTAGTTGATCTAATTAATCTAATTAATCTAATTAATCGGTGGAAACTAGTAATGACACTGTTAAAAGTCATGCACCTAATAGCCCGTGACCTAATTATTCCCGTGGAATGCAACATACATACCAGCACAATGTGGAGGGAAAAAAGGCATTTTAGGCTCCATGTGTTTCATGAAAAATAATAATACTTTTTTTTATAAAATGATTATTTGTATCTCTTGAAATAATTAGCCAATCAAAAAAGTTTTCATTAATGACAGTAATTTATGTGCAAATATTTTCATGGATATTGAAAATATTTTTTGTTCGTTTATTTTTATAAGCAATGTAAGCGATCATTTAAAAAAAATGTTTTCCAAGTTTTCTTGATATGTGATTAACTTATTCAGTAGATATTCGAAGTCACTTATTATTAAAAAAAAAAAAAAAAAAAAATAGGCACACGCGTATGTATTAAGTGCAGCATGTAAATTAGACTATTCAATCCCGTAAAGTGCGATCTTGAAATACCTGCCTGGCTAAGATAATTGTGACCGTTTTATTTGGGAGTCTTATATAGTTTACATGATTAGTGATTATGATCAACTCCAAACAACATACGTAGGCTTTTTCACTCACATGTACTGTTGAATTTGATAATTATTATGCGGACCTATCTCATCCGACTATATATAAAATCTAAAAAAATTTCTGAAAATTGACATTTGTTGTTGCGACCCTCACACCAAGTTGATACCAGCCATTTTCTCGCTAGTTTTAACTACCCAAACACTAAAGATAACTTAAAACGGAAAGCAAAGAAATCAACAAAAAAACTCAAAACTATGATTACTCTGCCACATTTCATCTAAATTTTTTTAAATAGCACAAAAAATATCAAATTTGTACGTTTGTAATACACTTACCCTTTATCATGATTCCTTAAAAAGTACCATTGAAAATCTACCTACTTAGGCACAAGATAAATGTATTTACTTGAGCCCAGATGGCTTAAACGACCAGAGAGAGTGGCGAAAAGATCATGGAAATGAACGAACCGCCCTAACCATCGTCAGTCGAGTGTCGTCTCAATGTACCTGTTGAGGAGAAGCCGAATGATCATCGTTGGAGTCCCGAACGGACACCGCCGCGCGAGATTTCGGTCGATGATAGGGCGACGTCCTTGCCACCACATGGTTGAAGCAGGCTCCGACAAAGGCCGCAGCCATCAAGACGAGGAGAGCAGGACGGGGCCTCATCGGAGCGTGCATTTTTTTTCTGGGTCTCTCTCTTCGACGGTGGCGCGTGACGAGAGGAGAGATCAAGAGCGGTTGGAGACGAAAGGCATTTGGATTCCTACAGAATTTGTATATTCATATCAGCCTCTAGCGGGTTGTCATGTTTGGGACAATTTACTTTTCCCATTTCTACCCAGGATTTAGTTTACCTTAGGGAAAAAAAAAAAAAAAAAGGAGGCCCTCTGTTTTTGTAATTGTTAGATTTTACTTCCATAAAAATTAGTCTTGCCAAGAAAAGAAGGGATGGAGCTATTTCCATTTATATAATTGAATCCACCCAATTTTTCGTAAAAGACAATGGCCCCGATTATTCACTTGCAATTTAAAGTGGTGTCCCAAATACATGCACTAATTTATTTTTTAATTTTTGTATTTCTATGTAGGATTTAGTTGCCAAAAAGGTAAAAATCACATGTATATTAAAGCTCGCTGTTTTTTTAATTGTTAGATATTACATGCATAAAAATTAGTTATGTTAAAAAGAGAGATTTCTAAGAAATATAGTTCCTTTCTACGTCATTGATAAAATTAAAGGAAAATTCAAAATAAGAGCCTAAGTGCCCATAATTTCTCAAATAAGAACTTGAAGTGAATCTTGTCTCAAATAATTATCTGAAGTGCCTTTATTTTCTTATAAAAGAATTTGAAGTAGATCTTATTTTAAATAAGAGTTTAAATTGGCCATGTCAATCTCAAAGAATGACTTGACCTTATTGGCTGGTCAAGGGCAATTATGTCCTTTACATTTTCTCATTTTCTTCGCTTTTTCTTTTTATATTTTTTCCCATAAAAGAGAGAAACTAAAAAAAAAAAAAGAAGAAAAATTGGAGACTATCACATCAAAAGAGAACACAAATTAAAAAAGAAAAAAGAAAAAACCTCAAGTGGTAGCCCTCCCTCGCTTGTCGTCATAGCCTCATTGCCGATGGGGCGTCAACCATGGCTAGCAGGGTCACCAAGGCCTTGGCAAGGCCTGTTTGGGCTTGCTAAAATCAAAAGAGGGTCAACAGCTCTTGCCTAGGGTTGGGGGAGGGCCACAGGCCTCTCCCAGTTCTTGCGAGGGTCAACGACCCTCGCTTAGGCCTGGGGGAGAGCTAACGACCCTCGCCCAAATCTAAGAAAGGGTCATGACCCTCTCTCGGTTCTAGCAAAGGTCACTTGCTCTAATGAGGAATTTGCGACCTCACCAAGCATTGATGATGCCCCATTGGTGAGGAGGCGGTGGCCACAAGCAAGGGAGGACTGCTGGCCCTCTTGCCTATACTTTTTTTTCTTTAAAGTTGTAACTCTTGTTTTTCTTTTTTGAGTTTTTTCTAAAAAAAAAATTGAAAAATGAAACAAAATAATAAAAAGTAAAGGATGAAAATGACATTTACCAGTCGATAAGGTCAAGTCATTTTTTGAGACTAACAAGGCTACTTCATGCTCTTAATGGCCTAGCAATGGAATCTCTAACTTTAAGCCATGATATGAAACTCTTCAATCACACACTATACAAGATAACCTCAAAACAAGAAATGAACTCAACATCTTTAGTGGAAGTAGCAATCAAAGTTTGCTTCGCACTCCTCCAAGGGATGACTCTATTAGCAAATATAAAAGTGTATCCAAATGTTGATTTTAAGAATCATCACAACCATCGAAGTCCAAAGCTGAATAAACTACTTTCAAGTTGTCATTTGTACATAAAAACGTAACATTTTATACCTTAAACATACCTTATCACCCTCTTTGCAATTCTTCAATAGTTCATACTTGGATTACTCTAATATCCCAACATTCCCACAGCAAAAACAATGTCAGATTGAGTGTAAACCTCAGTGCACATCAAGCTTCTGACAGCAAAAACATATAGGATGCTTTTCATTTGTTTTCTTTCCAGATCATTCATTGGGAACTAGTTCAAAGTGAACTTGTCACCCTTCACAATGAATGTTATACTTGGTGAACAGTCTTTTATCCAAAATCTCTCCAAAACCTTATTGATATAATTTTTTAAGATAGTCGTAATATGCCTCGAGATCTATCCTTGTGGATCTTAATACCAATGACATAAGATACTCCATTGATATATTTCATGTCAAGACTCTTAGAGAGAAATTGTTTCACTTCATATAGCAATTTCTTATTATTAGTTGCAAGTAAAATGTCATCCACGCAAAGGATAATGTCGTGACCTTCCCAAATGTGGACCACCAAGAGAAGCTAATGGATTACTAAATGGAAACAAAAGTTCCTCTCACAAGGCCATTGCTCAGGTTTAGCACGAATTCTCCCAAGTCCTACCAATCATTGCTACTAAATTCAACATGTGATTAAATTTACCTATTGGAGCCGTCACTAATCAGTTATGGGTCGATTAAATACCCAAGTAAAATGCGGGAGTACACTTTACTTCTGCAAACCGAAGATTCATGAGTACGGAAACTCAATTACGCTAGATTAAAAATGTTTAGCGTGCAATCTTTATCCATTTTTACCCTATGCCACTAACATGTAAGGGATGATCATAGCAAGTGCACAATTGGGAAATGTAACACCCAATAATCAAAACAGTAATTAGATTGCAGAAAATTTTAATAACTTGGATGCATTAAGTAAAGTGTATCCCCCATCCGTCACCACGAGATTTCTGCAAATTATTACTTTAGAAAAATTATGCAAATGGAGTGTGCGTGAATGTTATGCATGATATGACTAATTAATATGCTATCTATAGTAAATTATATATATATGAGACTAATTAATTCTTAGTCTTCGTGCAATTTAGAGGAAAATTAAATAATATTTTTTACATGACTCTTTTTATGAAAACTATCAAACCAACCTAAATTTAAATGCATCCTAGAACTAGCATATCCCAAACCTATATCCATTGCAGGACTAATCATGCACGGCGCTAGATATGAAAACCTAAAGTGTAAATTATAAGTATACTCTAAACTCTAAATATGTGTGATACGATAACATGCAATGACAAGGTATGGATGGATCACACACTCAAATGTAGCAACCCACACAAGACAATATTGGGTTAGACCTTAGTGTCTAAACGTTCAAAAGCCAAATATCTCTTTGTTTAATGCTGAGAAATAATAAAACTATGGTAATCTAAGGTTTAACCGCTAAATATCATGCATTTGGAAATTATAAAAATGTGAATTACCACACCTCAACTTACCCGATACTAAATGAGAAGCCATGAAGAAATGCAAGCGAAGCAAAGTCCACGGGCGGTGGGTCACACAAATATTGAACGTCACTCAGTTTGCAGAGGACACACCAAGATTAGAGCAGGCACTGAAGTAAGATCGATATCCGAGAGACCTGCAAAGCATGAGCAAATCGCTGAGTTCCGTCGGCAAGGCTGTGGGATGCCGAGGACCTTTTGAGGAATTTTGGACTGGCGCGCCTTTATTGGAAAAACGCCAAAAGTGGAGCACTACAAGGAAGACCACTACAGAAGGGTAATGCCCTGAGGGAAAGAGGGAAGGCTTCGCCACTTTCGGGAGTTTTCCAAGCACTTTTCTGTGATTACGATCGCGAGTTGCCTTCCTCTCTTTTGTGCGCTCATTCTTTTGCGATCCACAGGTCCTTTTTTCCCTTTTTTAGGAGCTTATCTGGATGAGAAACAAAAACACAATTACAAAGTTTGAATAGCAAAATGGAATAGCACACAATTAAGTTAAAGAAAAATATGCTCGACTTGGAAGGGGGGTTGGGGTTCAAATCCCCACCTTCTTAGGGGGGATTGGGGTGGGGACGATTTCATTTCATGAGTGGGTTTCGACTCCCACGCCCTGCAAGGAGGTAGGGCAAAAGTCTGAGAGTGAGTGTTAGAGTAGGATTAGGGTTGGACTGACAAAAAAAAAAAGAGACTTAGCTTACTTATTATCGTCAATGTCCATGAAGCAAGATAAATGCGGGAAGTCTGAAGGACTTGGATGACTGATGAGATCGCCAAAGCCGCTGCTGCAGTCGCTGGTTGTTTGCCGGGAGTTTACAGGAATGTTGCTGGATTGACCAATGCGAGGCTGGACACTGAGCTACGACAACAAGAAAATGGACAATGTTCTAGGAGCTTGTCTGGAATTCGCTGATAGTCGCTTGGAGGTTATGAGCATGGTGGCATGGTTGAGACAAGTATGATAGAGTATTTCCTCCTCACTGCTTACTTTTTATTTTTTCTCTCTGCCCTGCAATGGCTCGACAAGTCCCTTTTTATAGCAAAAGACTTCCATTTATCATTGGAAAGTCTGACCTCGTGCACCTTTGATCGTGGGGATTGCCGAGTTTTAGTCCCAATTTTTCCCCGTGAATTAGTCCTCCAAATCTTGCCTTTCCTGGCAAGCTTTTGGTTGCCTTTCCCGCTTCTATCCATATTGCCTTGACAGTGTCCACATTCATTCACCATCAGCCAACTCATTTTATGAGTATTGTGCGTTTGGTTCAGCATTTGGAAAGCTCATTGGAAAAATACAAAGCAATTTATCCTAAAGGGTTTTGGATGAAATGCAAAGATTGTTTGGTAAATTTTGCTTTGAAATGCAACTTTGAGAGAAATGTTATTTGGTAGAAAACACATTTGCAAAGCCCCTTTGGTGATTAATCTAAATATTTTAATTTTTATTTGTTTAAAATTAAAAAAATAATGTTTGCGACTTTTTTAATTTATATTTGGCAATCATGTTAAAGATGTTGTGTGACCAATTTTATTAAAATTAAAATTTCATTTTTTTGCTAAAAAATATCAAATGGAAAAAATTTACGTACTCTCTTTCTAAATTACAAGAATAATACTTTCATTACAATAAAAACAAGATAACATATGATTTGAGAAAAGAAGCTCATTATCCTTAAAAATTACAAATATCCTTAATTACTTCCTAAATTCATAGCTATTTGATCACGTAAACATGCCATATCATATGCTATATCATCATTTGAAGCATTACCCTCCCCATTTACATCATCAAAATCCGTTGTATATAAATTGGAATCCAAATCCACTCTAGCAAAATGTGTATCATTCAGGGCATTTCTTCATATATAATTGTGCAAAGTCATCGTTGATGCGTCCTCCGTTTCGAAAGATCAAAGTAAGAACAAACCCAGATGAGGAGAAGAATCGAGCTGAGGAAACAAACACAAATGAGGAGAAGAATCGAGCGGAGGAAACAAACCCAGATTTTTCATCGGCGGATCTGAAGGTGCTAGAGATTGTCGTTTACGGATCTGAAGTTGGCATTGTCGTGGGGCTCTCAGGAGAGTGAGCGTGAGGACTAGAGCATAGCATTTCTGGAGGTGCAAGGAGAAACGCTTAGTTTTGTTCTTTTAGAAAGGGGTAAATTTGGGTTTCTAATGATTTTTTTAGGGTAAAAAAGGAACTCCATGAAATTTCATTAATGGAGACCTTCAGCATTCCGAAAATGCTGAAAACTCAATGCTAATCTCTACTAGCATTGAGCTTCTAGCATTCCCAATGCCAACTTTCAACTCAAAGCTCATTGGAAAATGGTTGCCAAACACCTCTCTTTTTTTCCAAGGGGTTTCAGGTCTGAAAGGGGCTTTCTAAATGCCCAACCAAACACACCCTTAATCTCTTGTCAATTTTCCATTGATTCCTTCCAATCGGATTCGTATTTTTTCCCTTTTCTGCTTCACTTATATTTCCACGAACGCATCCAAATTTGCTCATCTCCATTCACGATTCCACAGCCTGCTTGACTCTTTTCCCTGAATGCGTTGGCCATTACCGTTATTAATCTTTATTGAACCCTATATTTTGGATTTGGCTCCCAATCTTTCCAGAATTTGTTTCTTGATTGCAGCCAATTCCTTTCACGGTTTTCTTTAGCATTTAATCTCCACCACTTGAATTTTAGATGCTGAACTTGACCAATTTTTTCACTTTTCCCTTGAAGATTATAGAAACAATCTTTGAATGCATCCATATCTTTGAGTGCAATTTTTAAAACATGATTGGATCAGTTAAATTGATCTCGATTCAATTTGTCCCTCTAATATGCTTGATGCAGATAAAGGAATTTTAAATGCTATTAGTATCTAAATGACATGAAATGTCTAATGCCCACTATAAATATGATAGCTAAAATTTAGTGTCAACAAATTAAAAAAAAAAAAAAATTGCTCCAACTCACCTTCTAGTGTATATATTGATCAATCACATTCTCTACAAAACCAAATAAGTAGACATCATGGAACCTTAAGTATCATTAGCAGGATACCTATTTCAAGTCATTTATAGATTTTTAAGCTTGCACATCAAATGCTCCCCATTATTAGAAGAGAATCATTTCGGTTGCTTCATGTAACCATTCTTCTCTAATTCTCCATTGAGCAACATGGTTTTCACATCCATAATTAGGTAACCAATGCCAAAATGGTACGAAAGGAATCTTTCATACATACAGGACAAAAGGTTTCCATGTAATCATTTATCTCCTTTTGAGTGAATCATTTAGCAACGAGTCGAGTTTTATATCTATCAATATTGCCCAATGAGTCATTCTTAGTTTTGAAAACCCACTTACAACCAATGGCTCTCATACCATTAGGCAACTCAACCAAATTCCATACTTTATTAGATGCCATAAAAACTTATCTCTTCCTTCATGGTATTGTACCATAAGTTGGATTCATAATAATTGATAGTTTGTAAAAATGTTTCAAAATCATTCTCAGCTCTACTGTTATAATCAGATTTTTGGAGATACACAATGTAATCACTGGGAATTGTTGTTTTTTTCTTTCGAGTAGATCTTCATTGTGTTGCATCAACATTCTCCTAATTGGTTGTTCAACAGTTTTTTATAATTGCTTAACAACTGGATTTGTCGAATCAATATGAGCAGGCTGTGGAACTTTAGGGCGTGCATGACAACCATTCTATTCCAGAAATAGTTTCTGGAACAGAAATAGATTTTTCTATTTCTATTTCTAGAAGAATTTCTAAGCAAAAATAATCGTTTGATAACGATACAAAATTTCTACTCTAAAAATAGAAATTCATTTGATAACGACACAAAATTTCTTTCTTTTGGACGGCGGTGAACCGGCGGATAGCGCTAGCAGCGGCGACCGGCAGCCGACGATTGGCGACCGGCGACGGTTGTGGCCGGTGACCGAGGTCGACGACTAGTGAGGGCCAACGAGCGGCCGGCGACCGGTGGGCGGGCGACTGTGACAAACGGACGGTGGTCGGCAAAGAACGAGATGAAGGATCGATTGACAAACGATGAGAAAAATTTTGATTTTCATTTCTATTCCAGAAATAGAGAAGTATAAAATTTCTATTTCTAATTTCTATTCCAAACCTATTTTTGGAATATAAATCTATTCCAGAAATAGAAAAACGGAATAAGTTTATCAAACGAATTTCTATTTCAGAAACATGTTTGGAATAGAAAAATTGTTTATAGAACAGAAATAGGCAGTTGTCATGCACACCTTTAATGATTAGTTGTTCAACGGCCTACTGAACTAGACTGGCGTTATTGACAACAACCAATCTATGCTTGAGGTGAAAAGTTGAGTAACCGAATGATTTTTTAACGAACATGGTCCTTGAAGTGATCGCTTCCACTAATTAAGTAATTTTCAAGAAATTTAGCGTTTCTCAATTACACAATCCAAGTGATGTAAGATAGACGATAAAATCGGTACCCCTTGGACTTTTTGGCATATTAATTGAAATACCCACTTATAGACCTTTGGTTTAACTTCTTTTCCTATGGATTATAAACTCTCACTTTAGACAAACATCCTCAAATGCGTACATGTTGCAAACTCGATTTCTAATCTTTGAATAACTTAAAAGGCGTCTTTGGGACAATCTTGATTCAAAACTCTGTTCAATATATGCAATGTTGTCTTAAGAGCTTTAGTCCACAGGGATTAGGGAATTTAGAGTTGCTAAGCATACTCCACATAATGTCCAATAAAGTTTGATTTCTTTTTTTAGCTACACCATTTGGGTCCGGAGAATTAGGTATGGCTTATTGAGCCAATATCTCATGCTTTTTAAGAAACTTTGTAAATGAACCTGATACTTGTCCATCTTCAGTGTATTTATTATAGTTTTTGCGTCCTCTATCTGATATCATAATATTAATTTGTTGATCGCATTATTTTTCCACTTCGGTTTTAAGTACCTCAAAAGCATCTAATGCTTTGTGCTTGTTATAAAACAAGTAAAGATACATGAAATGTGGGTAATCATTTATGAAAGAAATGAAGTACTTCAGAATGCAAATATATATATGCATGATTTCTAATATTTTCATACTCCTCTTGGCACATTTTTTTTGGTCCTATTGGTTTGTTTTCCTTATATGCGGTCCATGCAAGTGTCATAATCAATAAAATCCAAAGTATTGAGTACTTTGTAATTTATTAAATCGGTTAATTCTATTTATGGAGATATATCACAATCTCCAGTGCCACAACATATAGGAATCCTCATTCACAACATATCGTTTTATACAAGCGTTATTATAAATATATATCGCATTATAAAAGACATTGTCTTGTAAATTAATTTTAGAGAAACTAGGAACCCAAATTCAAAACAATGCCATTATAGAGATCTAGTTTGCATGTCCTAATAGCTTCCACATGCAAACGCTTCTTATTTCCTAAATATATGCATTGTTCATTCATCACTAATTTCCGACGGTTTTGGAAACCCTAAAAGGAATTCGACATGTGTATTGTAGATGTATAATCAATTCACTAAGTATTGTGACTCACATCAACCATATTAGATTTATAAGAAACATGTGAGATACGATTACATTTCTTCTCGAGATAGCCTTAAATTTGACACAATTCTTTTTCATATGCCACTTCTTTTTATAGAAGAATCATTTGGATTTATTCTTAATGTAAGCTTGGGGAGGTATTTTACCTTTCCCTTCCACTTGCCTTGCTTCTTGTAATTTCCTTGTGTTATCAAATCAACACTCTTCTCTATGGCATAAGCAACATTTCTTCTTCTTGAACACACATGATCATGAGTTCATTAACTAATCATTTGTTCTTATATGTATTGTATGAGATCTTAAAAGATACATATTGTCATGGGAGAGTATTCCGAATCTAGTACACAAGAAAAGATTCAAATATATTAACCTCATAATTTCCTTACGAAGCCACAATGTCTCTCATCTTCATATGTGCTCACCCACGCCTCTAATGCTAGTGAGTTTCAACAATGAAAACTTCATAATTAGGATTATAGTATGCATCTCTTCCAAAATCTCAAATTGCACATCAACAACCTCTAGCAATGCTTTCACATTATTGTATTGAGCGACCGAATCATGAATACTAGTAGAAAATTTAGTTTTCATGAACATCACATTAAGGCGGTTGGACCATTCCCATTTTTCATGAAGAGCAACTTTAGCCTAGTACTAGCTTCAATAGGAGCAAGTGCTTCATATTTTCGAATAGCAAAATCAATGTTCATACACCCCAACTAAAGAAGGACTAATTCCTTCCAAATTTTATAGTTGTCACCGTTTAACTCAAGAACATTGAAATCTAAAAAATTCATAGATAGTGAAACCACATAGTCACAAAATTTGAGGCAAATTTACATATATCGTGTTTTCACCAATGTAAAACATATCATAAGATATGAATCAAATAACATTGAAAACTGCTTGTGGGTTAAGTTTCTAATTTAAATAAATTCATATTTAACTTATGAAAGAACTATCATGTCAAAATTCCTAATAAGATATTTCATCTTAATTATCATATCACTATAATGAAAATTCCTATGGGAAAAAAAATTATTATGTTGACACAATTAAGTACAATCATTGTGCCTTTCTATTTGTAATCTAAAGGCTCTTAATATATATAATCTAAGATAATTAAAGATGTTGTGGCTAATCTCTAATTAAATATAATTGAATATGAATCACTAGACATATAATTTCATGCACGAAACATTCACCAAATTGGATGCAAGGAGAAAATAGTAAATTAAGCAGCCAAGGGCAGAATCAGAAATTTAGTGGCCAATGGAAAAACAACAAATTCAAGAAGCCAAGGGCAGAACAAGAATTTCGAGCGTGGGGTCCACACGGTCATGTTAAGAGGATTTTTTTTTTTTTTTGTTAGTCCTACTCTATTCCTACTCTACACTCACTCTCAGACTTTTGACATGCCTCTTGCAGGGCATGGGAGTCGAAACCCACTCTTGAAACTTACGCGTCCCCACCCCATCCCTCCCTGAGAAGGTGGGGATTTGAACCCCTCACCTCCCCCTTCCATGTTGGAAGGGTGGCCACTGGGGCGAATCCCAGTGGTTATGTCAAGAGGATTGATCACACTAGCATGGGCGCGTGCACTAACCTTCATACAAGGATGTCAGGTGCATGCATCACACACAGCACGCGCCCGTGCATTACACGCGCCAGGCCTTCATCTTGGGAATTCAGCCCCGTTTTTTGTCCTTTGCGTTGCTCCCGTCTCCACCACCCTTTCCACTGCCTACGTCTCCTTCGACAGCCAACCTTAGACAAAATTTGTCAAAATTTTGGAGATCGCGCAAACACAACCATATATAGGTCCAAGAATCAGTGAAAGCGGCCAAGAAATTTGTCAAAATCAAGCAAAATTCCTCAAGATGCGAACCCTAACAACAGCGACCTTCACCGTGCAATAAGTCCACAACGCTCATCGTAGTGCTAAAATAACATAGGGCTTTTCTTCCCGATGGCGATGCAACCGTACTTGTCCAAAACCAGGTGGTAGGTTGCCCAAATTTGGTTGGAATCGCCAATTTCTCTTGGCCAAAATTTGTGCCAATTTTTAATTCAATCATAATTCACGAAAAATCATCAAGACAAAGATATTAACAGGCTCTAATACCAAGTACTAGAGGGTTGTGAAAGACTAAGAAATCCCAATTATTCATGGATAAACAAAACTCATGCATTGTCAAAAACATGAAAAGTTATATATTGACTTCTAGCTATGAATAAATTAAAATTGAAACCAGATTTGCAAAGAATTAAATGATCATGAGTGGATACTTCTAATCAATTGTCATCTCAACGTCGATTGATGATGTGTTTTTTGATAATGAGAGGATTTGGGTTACATCATTTATGTCCCCAATTAAATCCCTTTCAGAAAACTTCTATCAAAATAACTTTTTTAATATCGGGCAATCACCATAGTTATCACGTAGCTTAATACGAATAACAAAACATTAATGAAATTAATTAATGTGGGTAATAATAAACTAGACGTGGGACGACAATATTGGCAGTAAAACATTTTATTCTTCCTCGCCCGTAGCTCGTGGGTGCCCCAACCGCATCCGTTCCGACGCCGGCCCCAGCTATCATGTCAAGCCGCAGCAAATTCCACGCCCTCTCTTCATCGACAAAAAAGAGGATGGCAATGCTCAATACCGTGGCAATTACTCGAGCAAAGCTGTTCAGCTGACGCTTGGACTCACGGGATCCAAACCAATCTGGGCTGAACTGATTTGTCAGACTTGAAAGCGCCGCTTGCGTCGCCACCGTCACCTATCGCCCTGCCGTTCCAGCATTGGTCCCACGCTAGCAGTTGGCGCCCGATTTTCAAGCACTCGTGCGCCGGACTTGACCCGTTCCACTCGTGTCCTCACGACCACGTACACGCCTCCTAGAAATTTCCTCCAAAGAATGATTATCTCCAACCTCGACAAGTAAAGTAAGCGTCTTCCCTCGCTCCTCAAGGCGGCTCTACTTTCTTTCAAAACTACCATTCCCGTAGACCGTGGAACCAACCACCTCCCAAAAGAAATTATCTATGTTGTTAGTCTTGGATTTGCAACGTAGAAACCATAGAAAGATGCCTATACAGAGAACGACGTCACACCTCGGCTCGGGAGTGATTTTCTTTTTCCCTTTTGGTTCCTGAGATATTCGTGAGAAATGACATCGATAGTGGGTTGCGCCACTTCTCTTTTATCATCTTATTCTATTTTTTTTTTCTTTTCTAATGGGGTCGTTATTATTAGAATGGGATCTTTGAAATATCATCGGGATATTTCAAGCTTGCAGCTCTTTACTTGAATAGAACACTTGAGACAACGACGATTTTGAGATTGCTCTGGAGTCGGAGAGTCGGTGACCTGATGACCAGAGGAATTCATGGGAGGGTATGGAACATGAATACATCTATCTACTACTCTTGTTCCTTAAGAAGATCTTCAGTTTCACTCGTACTTTAAGGATGTCAAAAAGAACAAAATATGAGCGTTCAATGTCACCAAGGTCCTTTCGACCAAAAAAAAAAATGTCACCAAGGTCCTGTAGTTGTGCCCTAAAATTGAAATCGTTCATATAATTTTTTTTGGTTCAAAAGCATCCTTCTACTTTTTTAAAAGTGCCACTGTTGGTCCACGGTTTGCTTCTGTGATGCAATTTGCTAACATGACGTTAACACTATTAAAAAATTTCTCATTGTATTTTTTTCACTTTTTTCATATTTGCTAACATGATGTTAACACCGTTGAATAATTTCTCATGTTATTTTTTTCACTTTTTTCATAGGCTCTCTCTCTCTATCTCTCTCTCTCTCTCTCTCTCTCTCTCTCTCTCACGCACACACACAACTATCTTATTCTTCTTCCGTTTCTTCTTCGACTTAAACGTCCACAAAATCTAAACCAAAACTGCGAAATTTAGCGTACCAACAACGCAAAACCTCTAATCCATCGATACTCAAATCATAATCAGTACTAGTGACTATGGCCGCAAGCTCAAGATCTACAAGGTTTAGATCTCGCAACTGCGAGCTCAAAATTCAAGCAGTCATGGCTACAAGCTCAAGTTTTGCGAGCTTGAGCTCAAGCAGCCATTAGCAATCATGAGCTCGAGATCTACGAGGTCCAAATCTCTTGGCCACAAGCTTGAGAGCTCTCTCTCTCTCTCTCTCTCTCTCTCTCTCTCTCTCATTTTGTTTGTGTTTTATTTTTTAGTGAAACAGAAAAATTGATATAGCACTTTTGAAGAGTAGAGATTCTTTTGAACCCCTCCCCTCCCCACAAAAAAGTAAAGAGATGATTTTGATTTTCATTCAAAAATACATGAATCGGTTGTGACCTTTACCCAATATTGAAAATGAAGCAAGATATACTTAAAGTGTGCATGACAAAATTTCTGGAAAAGAAATTAATTTCTAGCTAGAAATTGAGAAATTAAAAATTTTAGTTTCTGATTTCTTCTGCAAATCTATTTCTGGAACAGAAATCTTTTCCAGAAATAGAAAAATCAAATTGTATTACAAACAGATTTTTGTTCCAAACCTGTTTCGAGAAACAAAAAAACAGAGAAATGGAAAAGTAGAAATTTTATCATGCTTGCCTTTAAAGTTCAGTAAACCTATAGGGTGTCTAGAACTTGTCAACCTTATACCTTATATCTGAAGTAACATGAGCAATCTAATGAAATTTATAATTTCAGTTGTGTCAAATGTGCCAATGGGTTCGATATTTTTGTAAATTAGTTTTAACTTTGTCAATGAACTGAATCATCAGTAAATTTCTGTTTAGGCCGGGTTCATTAGCTGGTTTTTCTACCACTCCTGCTAATCATACTATTAATGGCCTTTTTATAATAATTGACTATGATTTATATGATAACTTAGAACAGCTACGTGCCGTATTGGACTAAGAATAAACAGAGATTGGGGAAAAGCAAGAGAACAAAGAGAAAAGAAACACTTCCACCCTCTCAAAGTTCACATCACTCGTATCGTTTTCAACTAATTTCTTTCATCTTATGGATCTTTCCCCACGGAATTTCTCTGTCAGCCTCTCATGTGGAGACCCTCTTTTCGTCACGCATTCTAGGGTTTGCGGGGAGAGGAATTATTCGAATAACACTCGATAATCTCCTTTCAAAAGCAATGATATTTCCACTTTGGGAATCTAGAGGCCAAAAAAGTTTGCAATTGTCCGGTCACATTGTAAATAAGCCCTAAATCACATTCGGCCGAAAGCTATTTCAAGGTATATAATAAAGCACCGTTTTGGGGACATGTATGCACGCGTATGTCTAAAAGCTATTAAAAGCCTTTTTCTAGCTTACGCTCTTCCTAACACCACAAAAAATGATATTAATAGAACTCTTGCATGGAGACGGAAAGGCAGCCAATTTGATCAATATCTCGAATTGTTTTCCCCAAAAGTTTAATCGGTTGTGAGAAAGGGGAGTTCGTGTAGAGATCAAGCTTTACGCTTGTAATATAAGATGTGAACAAGACTACATTTGTTTCACGAAAAAGAATAATTTGAAAAATATTATTTTAAAAATGATCTTTTTCTCACTTGAAATAATCAATCAATGAAATATATTTTCATCGTCTACAACAATTTATATCAAATATTTTCGTAAATGGTGAAAAAAAATTTCATTCATTCGTATTTATAAGCGATACAAGTAATTGCAAAACAGACACATCGTAAGAAAATTTGTCCAAAGGCATGAGTGCTATACAAAGATAGAAAGATCACCAAGATCCATACTCTATGACTTTTGCTCTCGTACTATCTTGAACATGCCATTTTGTCAAAAGTTTAAATTTGGAAAATATGGCACGGCAACTATATCATATTTCGCAACATTAAACATCTTATTTCTCTATCATATTTTCCTTCTTGGGATCTAGCAATGAAAATTTTACTGACTTCTAGGTAGTGTTGACGAAATGATCGAATTGTTTGATCCCTTGTTCACGTCACGAACGTGCGTTGGTTCAAAGGTCAGGCGGGGGTTAGCCCGACTCTCAAGGCCAACAGATATTATAATAATTGAAATTGCTTCTTGGAATGAGACATATATGCAAACTATCTTTTCCATCTGATTCGCTTTCAACAAGTCGTGGGGACCTAGAAGTAGATTCCTCGGATATTCGGAGCATGACTTAAAAGTACGTCATTGACTTTGACTCACAGATTCTAGATTTTATCTTCTTTTTTTGTTGGCTTTTTTATTTTATTTTGTGTGTTGGGGACCATGCGAGCCAATTTTTTTTCTATGTTTTATCAGGGAATAAGGGATATTACCATTTATTTGTAATTTTATTTCCAGAGAATATTTTACCTGAATTAAGATTATTTAGCACATAATATATCTTTAACAAATATAAGTGATGCCCACTGGGAGAATAGCCGACTGACAGCTTAATTCGGTTGACTGGCCTTTGTGGAGATTGGAAAGATAATGAGCATTAAGAAAATTAACCGTGTGAGATTATATTTGATGGTGAGAGATTTCATCGTGACCTCATGATGAAGCTTCCTTGACTGACAAACCCTAAATCTTTTTATTTGGGCAAACGAAACCGAGGAAGTCAGAGTGCCAATTTGAACTGCAACCCAGAATCAAATGAAAGACAAAACGAAGAGAAGAAGAAAGGAGGAGAAGGAGAGCAAGGGCTATAAACAGGTGGGTGGGGGTCGCCAATAGGGGTGATCAGATCAGGGTAAATAGGTTCCAGACCTGGATCCTGAATCCCACTCTATTATAATCGGTTCCTCTTTTTGGACCCTGTATCAAACCCTTACACTAGATCCTATACTCAAACCATTTTGTTTTTAGGGTCCGGTTCCAAGGTCAACTGTATTTTCACTAGAACCTATTTTGTAATTGCACGATATCCTATACGGCTTCAAATTTTACATTAATACACGAGAATATAATGTAATCCTCCTAATTTGTATTGAAACATTAAGTACTTATAATCAATAAGTACATACACTTTTTGATTAACGAAAAACTAAGGATCCACGAGGCTAATGATGATAAAGTAGCAAGAGTTACAATCTCCAATTGATGGCCTTTGCAACTTCCTCATTTTGGTAATACGCATGAGCAAGTAACATGAGGAAAAGGATAATAAACAAAGAAAACAATAAACATACGAACAGTTGATCTGATTTTGAAATCTTTTTACCCTACAGAGTTGTACTACTATAACATAGGTACATAAGAAAATGCATGAGAGCGCCTCATACCTTCAGTAACTGTGTTCATTTTGGGTTTTGGACTTTTGGGGTTGGGCTTACAAAATCGGTACCTAAATCGATTCCCAAACTGGTCCAGTCGATCTAGTTCTCAAGTAGGCATTCACTCGAAACCTATTCTCGGACCGGTTCAAATCGGTTTCGAATTTTGGGAACTGGTTTTTAGACCGGTTTCAATGGGAACCAACTCCCAACCCTATTTTTCTGGTGGACCAATCTGGTTTTCAAGTATACTTGGTCCGGTTGCACATCCCTAATCTCCAATAGGTTCGGAGCAGCTCAAATCTGACTTTGGCTGTTCAGACGATGCCGGTGGTCCAACTTTTTGTCTTGTCCGCTGTACAGGAGAGATTCTCGTGTGCCGCGACGAATTCATTTGCGCTCAGCGCGCGTGAAAGGTGAACTTTACGGGCCAAAAAGTTGGAACTCCAATGAACATCGCAAGGACCATAATTCTTTGCTCACTAACCCTATATGTACATAACGATCATGAGTACACTCGATACATGTCATCTACGTCCAGATATTGCATGTGGATTAATGAGAGAGAAAGGCCACAACAACATCAGATAAAAAGCCGAGTAAGAGAATACACCAATCGTCAGACTTGATCTCGGGACATCTTATTAGAAGCTCGAACTACTGAGTGATGCATAAATGCCCAAAATCAATGTACATCTACTATATATCTCAAGAAGTCTCACTTGATTTTTTTTTCACTTCTCATTCTCCAGCCCTATATAAATTGCCCAACACTATTTTATATTTATGGATTTAGCAATGTATTGATTGCAAACCTTTATCGTGGGCACGTTTGCAATTAGATTTATTAACCGGATGAATTGGGTTAGGTTTGGATCAAATCGAAAATGGGTCAACCCAAATAAACCTTAAATCATTTCAACCCATTTTTATACAATACAAATTTAATAACCTATACTCATTCAAACATAACTCGACTCATACTATTAAAATACTTACATATTAATCCAGTCTATGAAAAATCTTTAAACTAAGATGAGAGTACGGAGTAAGCAAGCACAAGATCGAGTAAGGAAGCAAGCATAAGATCAAGTAAGGTCTAAATAAGTTGTAAATTTATTTTATAAATAATTTATAATCTATTTAACCATCATATTAAGTTTAAACCCATTTGTGATTTATTTACATAATATAACTAACCCCATCTATAACCAATTTAATACCCATATAGGTTTAAAATTGGTCAATGATCCATTTTGATGGGTTTACTTGCATTCCAATATTTTTTTCTGATGGCCATTCTTAAATAATATAAACCTACAACTTGAGACGCGATTATTTCTTAAGTTTCAGATAAGTACCAAAACTATCCAATCACATCACGTAAATGATCGTATATACTTACTGGCTGAGAAAATTTGTTTTCTCCTCCAGCCAGGCCAAGTCCCAGAGCTACCTTATCACACGCTTGCTGGCAATGAAGAAAAATGGGGGAGGACGAGCGAGAACACACCTACCTTCGAAACATATTTGCATATATACCAATCGACTTACTTGACGGATTTGCCTTCTGATTTATTTAATAGATTATAGTGTTCCGATTTCAAATTTCTCCAACCCACCTTCTCTATATATTCCCTCTCTCTCTCTCCCTCCCTCCCGAAAGTGTTCATCAATATACACACTTTACCTTCATTGCTTCAACCATGGAGATTCGGTATCCCCGGGCCTTTCTACTACTTTTAACCGTCGTCTTCTTTATCTTCTTCTTCGTCCCTCAGTTCACTTATGCTTCTGAAAAGGAATACGTTCGACAGCCTCCCGGGTGCATCATCTTCACCAAGCATGGCCGGTCAGAGTCGGAGCCTCAACAGGTCGATTTCTCAATTCCAATTGATCTAAAAATATGCCTATTTTTCGAAGTTGTGCCAGTGAAAATTCATGTATATTAAATGCTATCGTTCTCAATCGATGGGTGATTTCAGGTGCATGTTTCGCTCGCCGGTAATGACCACATGAGAGTAACGTGGGTTACGGACGACCACGAGGCGCCTTCGACCGTGGAGTATGGCATGTCTCCGGGACAATACAACGCCGTGGCAAGAGGAGAGAATACTTCCTACACGTTCTTTTTCTACTCCTCCGGCAAAATCCACCACGTCAAGATCGGGCCGCTAAAGCCAGGGACGACCTATTACTACCGCTGTGGTGGTTGCGGACCTGAGTTCTCCTTCAAAACGCCGCCTTCCACCTTTCCCATCGAATTCGTGGTGGTTGGTAAGTCTCCTTGACGCAGTACTTTTTTGTTCACCTTATGAACCAGTGGATATCAATTTGTGAGGAAGAGGAAATTCTGGGTTTTTGCTCTAAGAGGGGTGCTTTACTAAATGGGTTGGGAATTTCAGCTCAAGGAGCATATTACGGTTTCTGTCATTTTGCATAGAGGTAAGTTCTGAAATAAAACTATCAAAAAAAAAAAAATTCGAGATGAAGAAAAGATGTGCTTACACGGGTTATTCCATTTGGTCATGTCAGTATTGGAATCTTGTGTGTTTTCGTGCACTCGAAAGGGACTTTCATTGTTGAGGCGCGCCGAAGGTTGCGTGGCCCTAGTACCTTAAAAACCTTGAAGGACTAACAATGCACGTGAACAAAAGTATCAACACATCAGATTCCCGACGTTATTTGATTATATTCCGAAAGTATATTACTATATTATCTCACAAATTTCGTCATAGTTTCTTTTATTCAGATACCTTCTTAAATTCCCTTTTGATGCCGAACTTATGATTCAGAATGTCTTGCTCTCACAAGATAATATACGCTTCTCCATCTGCATCACCTTTAGAGTCATTAGTAAGTAGAAACTATCGCATATGGATCTCCAAAGCGTTAACTACCAGAGGAAAATAGGGTTTCGTCCTAGAGGGTTTACTTTTGTTCATGCTGGCAGGTAGGGATCTCAAAAGTTACGAGACTGGAGAAGTTTTATTTATTTATTTTTAATTTTTTCACACGATACGTTATCCGTATAATTTATATGTTACGTGTTATACTCACCACTATTCATATGGATGGTTATAGCTTGGAAATTTGAACGACTGTCCAAATCAATGGCGATTGATGAAATTGTTTAGAAAAAGACTATCTACGTTGTTTGTTGGATAATCAAAATTAATTTTTTGTTTAATTTGCAAGTCCCCTGGTCCTAAAAACAGTAGATCAGGATGTCTTCTGTCGGTCCTTTCTTAGTGAAGCTGGTGCTTTAGGCGAAGCAACCCCCGCGGAAGAGCAGGAAGAGTATATATCACAGCCTTCTTCACAATACTTTACGTTGAGCTTTCGTGTCACCAATAATTTAATTTTTTGTATCCCCGCGTGTGAAGTGACTAAATCGCTGACCCTCCCACTTTCGTTTGGGCCCAAATGAAGAGTCCCTTTTATGTATATATAATTAAAATAAAGTTAATGTCCCCCATACACACACACACGCATATATATATCGTTCCAAAAATTAATGAACTAACTGGATATATAGTAAAAGATTAGCGATAGTGGTGCCTTCATCCCTATAATTAAATACATTTAATCATTTCGAAGATACAAGATGATATAAGATGATGTTCTTCATAAATTTTGGAGAGAAAGCATGGTCAAATGATTGTTGTATGTGTTGAGATGATTTCTCACTCGGTGTTAGAGAAGTTATCATTGGTTGGATTTGGGTCATGCATATTAATTTGAACGTAAGCTTTGCATTTTGCAGAATCTTTTATTTTTCATGAAACAGACGGAATTTTGTAAGTTAGAATTTAAAATTCCGATTGAGATAAGTTTGGTTCCGATTTAATTGGGCTCGTTGAGTTCAACTTTCACATGCCATCCTTCCAAACTTCTCTTCCTGCTTTTCAGTCCCCATTTTATATCCCTTCTAGCCATTTTTTCTATTGGGCCTAATCTCTTATAATGCAAGTCGATCTCCGAATTACTAGCGAAGCACTCATGTATTCACTGACACGGGTGAATCCAGAGTTCCAAGTCCCTTACTTTAACAGAGTTTGGGTGTTTTTGGCCCGGGCGCCTGATCCCCTCTTTTCTTGCACCCCAAACACCTCTACACTCGTCACGGACCTATCTCGATCTCTGGACTCGATCCGAATTTCCTCCTATTTTTCAAGCTGAGTTCATCTCGTATTCTTAATCGTCGCGATCTTCCAACCTATGTAGGTGACCTTGGGCAAACGGAATGGACCAAGTCGACCCTAGCGCACGTCGAGAGCAAGGACTACGATGTCTTCCTACTCCCAGGTGACCTCTCCTACGCCGACTTCCAGCAGCCACTGTGGGACTCCTTTGGCCGCCTAGTTGAGCCGACCGCAAGCCGCCGACCATGGATGGTGACCGAGGGCAACCACGAGATTGAGATGATCCCCATCATCTACCCCCACGGGTTCAAGGCTTACAATGCCCGGTGGCTCATGCCCTACGAGGAAAGCGGATCTGAATCCAACCTCTATTACTCCTTCGACGTCGCAGGCGGCAGCATCCACATCATCATGCTGGGGTCCTACACCGAGTTCGACTCCGACTCAGCTCAGTACAAGTGGCTTAAACAGGACCTGGCCAAGATTGATCGCAAGATGACGCCGTGGGTGATTGTGCTACTGCATGCGCCATGGTACAACACAAATACGGCCCATCAAGGGGAAGGTGAGAGCATGAGGAAGGCGATGGAAGAATTGTTGTATGGTGCACGGGTTGACATCGTCTTTGCTGGCCATGTTCATGCCTATGAACGATTTGTAAGTCCAAATATAGCCTGATGCTTCATGCAAAATGTTTGCTTTTTGGTTCCTTTTTAAGAAAATGACGGTCGTTCTTTGTCATACGCAGACTAGAATCTACAACAATAAGGCTGACTCCTGTGGACCCGTGTACGTGACCATTGGAGATGGAGGGAATAGAGAAGGTCTTGCAATGTCGTAAGTGTGCCTTCTCTGAATTAATTTTTTCAGTCATCATTAATCCTAAAAGAGTATGCCTCATCTTATCGCTAGCCGCATTGACCTTGTTGAATTATTGGATGGTGTTGTCTGTGTTAATGTACGTCTTTATGGTGCCTGAGCATTTAGGTGATGAATTTGTAGGTACAAGAACCCACGTTCGCCTCTGTCGATGTTTAGGGAGGCGAGCTTTGGACACGGAAGACTGAGGATGCTCAACCATACGCATGCGCACTGGTCATGGCACCGCAACAACGAGACCGACTCCGTCGTCGCCGACGAGGTTTGGCTAGATAGCCTGAGTGCCTCAAGTACTTGCATGGGACAACAACCATCTTCACCTAGGGATGAACTTTGAGCACAAACGTGACCACGATAGAGATACTTAGGTTCAGCATCAGTTAAATTGCATGTTTGGTGGGTGTGGGTTGATATGTTGAAAGGTCCCAATAAATTTAGTCGAATTGCATGTTTGGCAATCTTTCTTTTTCCTTTGAATTCCTTTGTAGATACAGTTTCTTGTAATTAGATGGGATTTTCACCCTTTGTCAATGATACAAATAATTTCTCGACAGCAATTAATTGGGTTTACACGGTTTATATTCCATTTCTTCTCATTACAGAAAAATAGTGGAAACGAATTCCTTGATTTACACGACAATTTATTGACTCAGGGAGTATCGATGTTTAATAGTATGTGTTCCAGGACGAATCGGGATTTTAAGTTCATATCCAGGCCGGGCCAAATCGAATATTGGATTCACATGACGGGAAGAACTTGAGTTATATTTGAGCGACTGGTGGGATAGTAGATGTTCTGACAATTATGCTTAACCTAATATTCAAATTAGACTTTGGAAATATTGGTATTAGGGAAAGGATGTTGACTTGATTGAGGATTTCTATTCCCGAACAAAAGTAGGGGTAACCATCTTCCTACTATGAAAGAAATCAAACAAAGACTTCAATGTACTTGATTGAAGCAAGGATTAACATGAAAGAAAACAAATTATTTGAAATTATAGGAAAAGAAATAGACGTTTTACTATAATTAAAATCGTAGCAAATGTCATCAATCGCAATTCTATCTATCGAGCATATGTTAGTTTTTTATATCATACGTTGCTTGGGTTCTTGTCAAATGAGTTCATACAATATCGCAAAAAGGAAATTTTTCGAAAACGTAGACATAGAAAGGCCACATGGAAGTTTAGATAAAATTTAAAGAAATGGAAGTGTGATAGAATATTGAGAAAAGAAGAGCTTGAAATTAACATTTTTGTATTAATTTTATATTCTATTTCACATTATTTGAGAGTATATGGTCAATCTTATCCGGTGCCATACCTTCAAATCTAGTTTTCATTTTTTAGTTCAATTGCTACGAAAACTCCAATTCATCTCTTTTTATCTAAGATTAATTGGAAGTTTAAGGTAAAACTAATTTCACCAAAAGAGGTAAGTATATGTACTATCTAGTAAATAACTCATTT
Source organism: Eucalyptus decipiens (assembly GCA_014182575.1). Taxonomy (NCBI): domain Eukaryota; kingdom Viridiplantae; phylum Streptophyta; class Magnoliopsida; order Myrtales; family Myrtaceae; genus Eucalyptus; species Eucalyptus decipiens. The sequence continues at coordinate 28,174,509 of CM024609.1, read as the reverse complement.
TTTGTAGTATCTTAACATAATATAAAGCTCCAGGATAATGGCAACACCAGTCCCGTACTTTTCAATATGCTCAATTCTGTTTTATAGCTTTTTTGTGGATGTGGTCCCTAAATTACTTATAGGGCGCGTTTGGTAATGATTACATTCTAGGAGAGCTGATTTTAACTAGAAATGATTATTTTTATTCATTCCTAAACTGATTCGAGTAAAAAAGCGCATTTGGTAACTCGTCCAAAATTTTTATTCGGAATAGAATTGCGTTTGATACCGTGCTAATTGATTCTATTCCAAATTAATTTCTTTTGATTTTTAAATAAATTTTAAATAGTTTTTTTTTACTTTTTTTCTTTTCTTTTTTCCTCTTTTTTTCTTTTTTTTTTCCCTTTTTTCCTATTTTTCTTCTTCTTCATGTGGCCGGTCACCGGACCGGCGACCGGCCAAACGAGGTCGGCCTTCGTCAGTCGAGCCTTGCTGGCAGCTGGGCGAGGCTCGCCCAGCCCCGCCGAGGCTCGGCCTCGCCGGTGGCCAGACTAGCCTCGCCCAGCCTCGGCGAGGCCAGCTTGGCCACCGACGGGGCCGGTGAGCCTCACCGGTGGCCGAGCAAGCCTCCCCTACAATCGAGCGAGGCTCGCCCGGCCACCCACCAAGGCTCATCCTCGCCCGGTGCCGCCGGCAAGGCTCGCTTGGCCACCGGCAAGGCCAGCCTGGCCATCGGTGAGGCTGGGCCTCGCCAAATCTGGCGAGACCAAGCCTCGCCGGTGGCTGGGCTTGCCTCCGGCGAGCTCACCAGACCTCGCCCTGGCCTGGCGAGCCTCCGGCAACCTCGCCGGACTGGCGACCGGCGGCGGATGGTGGCGGCAGGCGGTGGCGGGCGGTGGCGAACGGCAACTGGGATGATGGAAGGGAAGAATGAGAGTTTCACCGTTTTGATTCTTTTTTTGATTCTCGGACGAAGAATCATATTCTTTTTTATTCTCAATTCTCTTCCCAATCTGTTCCCAAGAACAAATTTGTTCCCGGGAACAAAAATTTTACCAAACGCGATTCTCGTCCCAAACTTATTCAGGAACAAAAATCGGAATCGACACTCATTTGGCACGTAGCCAAACAGGCCCATATATTCCAATTGGCCCTTACGTGGACCAGCATGTTGCAAATCATGATCTCTAAATTCAAGGACTAAAGGCGAAAATGTTTGAGCAAATTCAAATTGCTGCAATCATTACAAAGCTTCTATCTAATTGGAATTAGGGGAAAATGGGTCATTGACCCTTATTTGAACTCATATTTAATGGGTTAGGCAATTGCGGGTTGTCTAAAATTTACCGTATAGATTGAAATGAGTTTAATAGAGCAAAATCCTAGTAAGTCTTAGGGTGCATTTGGTTCCGCATTTTGAAAGCCCATTATGAAAATGCAAATTTAGCCTAAAGAACTTTAGGCAAATGTAAATGTCGTTTGGTAAACTATGCTATGAGAAGCAACTTTGAGAGAAATAGCGTTTGGTAGAAAACACATTTGAAAAGCCCTTTAGGTGATTAATATTAGTTTTTTTAATTTTATTTGTTTAAAATTGAAAAAAAAAATAATGTATGCAACTTTTAAAAAAAAAAATTTGACAATAATACTAAAAAAAAATCAAATACATATATAATTTGTATAAAAAAAAAAAGGAGACCAAACTTTTCATTAGAATTTTTTTAATTTTTATTTGCTTTAAATTGATAAAAAAAATGATGTATGTAACTTTTTAAATATAAATTTTGACAATAATGCTAAAAAAATCAAATACATATATATAATTTTTAAAAAATACCAAATCCTTCATCGAAATTTTTTAATTTTTATTTGTTTAAAATTGAAAAAATAATGTATGCAACTTTTTAAATATAAATTTGAAAATAATGCTAAAAATCAAATACATATATATAATTTTTTTTTTTTTAAAAGATCAAACCCTTCATTGGAATTTTTTTAATTTTTATTTGTTTGAAATTGAATAAAATAATGTATGCAAATTTTTAAATATAAATTTTGACAATAATGTTAGAAAAAAATGAAGTACACATATATAATTTTTATAAAAAAAAAAAGATCAAATCCTTCGTTGAAATTTTTTAAATTTTTATTTGCTTAAAATTGAAAAAAAATAATGTATACAGCTTTTTAAGTATAAATTTGAAAATAATGCTAAAAAATCAAATACATATATTTTTTTTTTAAGAAAAGACCAAACCCTTTGTTGAAATTTTTTAATTTTTATTTGTTTAAAATTTTAAAAAAAAATAATGTATGCAACTTTTAAAATATAAATTTTGACAATAATGCTAAAAAAATCAAATATATATGCTAAAAAAATCAAATATATAAATAATTTCTTTCAAAAGACCAAAATATATTTGATTTTTTTAATATTTATATATATTTGATTTTTTTAGCATTATTTTGGCATTTAAAAAAATAATAACGAGGGCAAAATCAAAATTAAAGAATGAATGAAGATAGTTTTGGAAGAAAAAAAAAGTTTCAATATTTTGTCAAATGCTGAAAGCCAATGTTAGTAAGGAAATACTGAAAGCTTAAAGCTAGTCTTTACTAATATTGGACTTTCAGCCTTCCCAATACTAACTTTCACTTGAAAGCTACTTCAAAATAACTACCAAACGATCTAGCATTTCCCCTAAGGGGCTTTGGAGGCTGAAAGCCCCTTGGGAATGTTGAACCAAATGCACCCTTAAACCCATCTAATCAAAATGACAACGATAAGGAAAAAAGAAGAAGGTTTTATTAGTATAACACTTTTTGGGTTATTGTGAGAATGATAACTTAATGTGAGTTACAAATTCGCAAAAAAGTGGACACCCACAATAATTTATAGTTATTTGTTATTTGTTATTTAGTTTTTTGTGATCCAAATTGAATGTTATTCTCATAGCGGGTTAAAAATTGTAACTTAATCTTTTTTATAGAAAAAAATGGTTCATAAAGGAACTCAGTCGTTCATCAAAAGGACTATGTATATATTGTTTTAATAAGATATGCAATTTAAAATCTAGACATTTGAGCTTAAAGACTACATGTGAGGTCCATGAGGTCCATGAGGTCCAATGAGTTCCATTACAGAAAAGAACTCTCGAGAGAAATAGTCATGTTAAATCAACTTGAATAGATCCTAGACATATGTGATAAAGTCTCTAGTAATGGCAGCTCAATTATAACCTATGTTGCACGAACATGTTACACATGCTTTCGTGTCGTGTCCGACACGTGTTAGAGCGTGTACGACAAGTTGACATGTTCGGACACGCGTTGACCGCAAGTCGGATATTTCGACACGTGGTCAACTTTTCTTGACACGTTTCGACACACGTGTCCGAAAGACGATGGAGGGTGAAGGCGAGGGCGAGGGAGCAGAGAAGAGGCCACGAGCGACGGTGAGAAACAGCGAGAGACTAAGGCAAGGGCCGCCACTCTGTGATGCTACGATGGATCGGCAACGAGGCTACAGTTGTGAGGGAAGGAGGGCTGGAGGCGAGGTGGTAAATGATTTTTGTAACATCCCAAATTTTTAGTCTTGTTTTCTATTAAATAAATCGGGCATTTCATCAACGCGCCTATAGGGCTGTTCTCATAACTATCACTCTCGAGATAACTAGACTATTCAGGGAAACTATTAAGGAATTTTAAGGTAATAGACTTGAAAATTCGACTAAGAATCGACTTATCGATTGTGCTCATCTTTAGAGGCCATTACGATACAATATAAAATCGATTTGAAATCAAAGATAAGTCTGTTCGACTAAGATGTATGGCTAATCGTGGCTAAATTGGAAAATTCTCGTCGACCGACTCTAAACTGATTCTTCTGTCGTTTTAGTACCTTGTGTCTGTATTTGAATCATCGAGATTTTCACAACAACCGAGAGTCGCCAATGTGTCGAGTGGATTCATAGTGGCTCGAAGAAAATCGACCACGAGTCATTTGCACTAAAAATTTCTGAAAACTATCCGGTAGTTTAGGTCACGCTAAAAACGTGTCTGAGTGAAATTAACTGCGAATTTGAGTCCGATTTCAAAAATTGAAGATTCTGTCATGTCACAATAAACTTTAGGAACGTCGATTCAGTCTTAGAAGATTTTTCTACAACCCGAGACTTTTTGGGAAAAAGTCGGCATATGAGCGTTTTTGTCCAGAAAAAAGGCGAGATTGTTTTCAATCAACTGCAAGATGGATTCATAGGTGAGAAAAAAATTACCAAATTGATAATTGAAGTGTCAATTGAATTTGCAAAGGCTAAATGGAATTGGATTGTGAAGGAATTAAGTCTAATTGAAACCAAGATTATCCAAATTCGTAGCTTCCCCCCATGCCTAGCCAAAATGCACCATTTCAAGGGTTGTTGGGTGTGCTTGGTGGCTCATTGATAGCCAAGGAGCAGCTGGTAGCTATGGTGGGTCAAGGGGACAAAGACTTGGAAAAAAATGGCATGTGGCCCCCTCGATCCCTCTCTTCCTCTCCAAGGCAGCGTCCACCGCCTCTCTCCCCTTTGTTTTGTGTTGTTCGACGCCTCAACCAGCAGGAGAGAAGCTGTCGTTAACCCAACAAGCCGCCGGAAGCAGCCATGCCACCACCGGAGTTGCACACCACTGCTTGCTCGTGTGCCTCCCCTCCATTCTTGCCGCGTTCAGCCGTGGTTCTCGCCATCCAACAGCCTTGTCCACCTCTATCCGTGTGTTCCAGCCACCGGTCGAGCCAAGCTGAAGCCCGTTTGGCCACCGGTTACCTCGCTAAGCCATCCACCAATCCACCATCGTCATTCCCTCGCCAAACCGCTTTGTTTTCCCTGTTTTTGCAGCTCAGGACAGAGAACGAAACGTGGGTTTCCGACAAGCTTCCAAGCCTGTTTTGAAGTTGTCTCGAGCCTCGGTTGCTTGGCCCGCCTTAAAGAAAGTAGACCCTCGCGACGTTCTCGTCGGTTTGATCCGACCCTTTCGTTAATCCGGTGAGTTTTGCTCACTAATCCTCACTTAGTATGCTAATAATGCTTAGGGGTTGTTTATATTTAATTAAGTGTAATTAGGTGAATAGATTAGATTAGAGTAATTAAATTAGAGGCTTATCAATGCATGTTAGGCAAATGGTTAGTGTAGTTAGCAAGGAAATAGGTCCTAGTATTTATTAAACGAATCTCAAAAATTTTCCTGATCCGTTTCGGTGTCCAATTAGGCATTACGGGCCTAAATTGGATTTATTGCATTATTTAATATTTTTCATAATTATTTAATTATTTATTTATTTTCTGGAAATTAGGTTGGGATAGCCAACGACCAGAATTTTATGCTGAGTATGATGGTGTGATTCATTTATTTATTTGAGCGTTGAATTGTGTTGAATTGAGTTAATTATGATTTTAGGATTTTATTCCTAAATTAATTAATCTTGGTAATTAAAGGGAAAAATTACCGAGCGCCGATTTACAGCGCCAAAAATATGTAATGGGCTGTTGAAAGTGGTGGGATGTTTGAGTGTGAAATCATTATATTTTGGCTAAGGCCAATCATGTACCCACACACGACTATTTTTATCGGGTATAATAAAAATGAGAAATTGACTATATGTCTGAAGTGGTATACTATCTTGGCCCGAGGGCCCTAAATTATCAACTTTAGGCGAGCATATAAATAGTATATCATATGATCAGCTTTGGGTGAGCAAGTATTACCAGCTTTGGGCGAGCATATATAATATACTCTGATAGCTTGGGGGCTCTAATTAATCAGCTTTGGGTGAGCATATATATAGTATACTATATTATCATTTTTGGGCAAGCTATACTATCTATTTTTAGTTTTGAGTAATCAGTCCTAGACTAAGGTCAAACTTTATAGATAATACTGAATGTACCAATCAGGGGAAGGTCGTAATGACATATAATCAACTAAGTCGATTGATCAATGTGTTGATCCGATGCTGTGAATTGATGTGGTTCCTATATATCTAATATATACTGACCTGCAGGAATAAACTGAGGTCAAGGTAAGTTATTTGACTCGTGTTGTGCTTATGCAGCCTTTAAGGCATATTGACTTCCTAATCGGGTCTTAGGGGATAGAACTTGCTGAAACGTAGTCTCATCCCGATTATAGAACAACATTTCAGGTCCCTAGCTGGCAGCACCTCCACTTCCTTGTCCTCCAATGCATTTTGGTATTCCAAAAGAGGTCATCAAAATAGCATACCACTTCCTGATTTTCCCTCACCTGGAAGGGCTAGAGTATGTTTTAGTAAAATCAACCGTTTGGGTTGATGTGGGTAGAGACAACTTGAGGCCCCACGAGTATAGGTCGTGGTATTGTCACTACCACGATGGGCAAAGAAAGGGTCTAGTACCGGAAGGTGATGTGCCTCTGTTTGTCTTAGAGGCAGTAATTGGAGAATGGACTACAAATCCTAAGGATGGAGTGGTGACCGATGCAAAAGATCCCAAGCTAGGTGATGACCTTGACTCTCACAAGCAGTCAGCAGTGGGCTCCAGCTGGAGCATGGAAGAAGGAGAGGTTGAACAAGAAGAGGAGGAACTTGAGGAAGAACCCGAAGAGGAGGACTCTGATGAGGAACCGGAGGAGGAGTCCGAGGAGGATCCCGAGAATGATTCAAAGTATGACCCAGATGAGGATTGAAACCCCATCCTGTTTTGCAAACTTTGAGTTGTGATATGATGTGAAATAGATCTGGCTTGTTAATAGTATTGTAATATATACCATAAGGTTTGCCTTATATAAAAGTGTAGTTGTGGTTTTTCGGTTGTGAAAAATATAGTCCTACTTTTCTATCCCATTATTTTATTGTCTGGGGATTATTATATACTTTCGCATGTGTATTAAAATGAAAAGATCGGCATATGTCCTAGGACGTCACTATTAATCGACCAATGTGAGGGATAGGTGTGTGCTCAAGGATTGGGGCATGACAATTTTGATGAGGATCGAGAGCAAACAGAGATCGAGAGGGAGAGGAGAGGAAGGGGTTCGTGTGGCGAGGAGGAGGGGAAGGAGGGCGCTACTAGGGTTTTGAGAAGGAAACTAAAAGAATAAAAAAGGGACTTGGCATGCGGCGAGGAGGAGAGGAAGGAGGGTGCTGCTAGGGTTTTGAGAAGGAAACTAAAATAATAAAAATGGACTTGGCGTGCTGGAGGGGAGAATGAGGGGGAAGTGATAACCTGAAAAAAAAAAAAAAAAAAAAAAATTGGGGGTGTCAGGAGGTGGGGGAGGGAAAGAAAAGTGAAAAAAGATTTGGGGGTGGGGGAAAGAGACAAGGGAAAAAAAGGAGTGGGGGTTGGGGTGGACCCTGAGAGGACTTTTTATTTAACCGAAAAAATAATTAAATATGATTAAAAAGTAATTTCGAAAAATAAAAGTATTGAATGTTGAATGATGATAAATTTTGGTAATTGTAGAAGATCATGGATTTATTTAAATAAGTTAATTCTAATTTGTTGTTAGTCATTAGTTTCATCAATAACTTTTGTCAATTTACTAATATTATTAGTGTAAATTCATTGTAAGCTCTTTTTTAATTAATTAATTATTTATAAATTTGAATCAAATTAATTACAAATAAAAATATTCATTTAATATATAACGTGTCCCAATGTGTCGGAATTTTCTATTTTTGAGAAATAACGTGTCAACGTGTCGTGTTATGTCGTGTCGTGTCGTTTGTCCGTATCACGTGTTGGTGCAACATAGATTATAACTAGATTAAATTTTATGAAAGGTCCAATGGGCAAAAACAAGCTAATGAGAAGAGTTTGGGGTACGCCTTGAAAATCCACTTAAGATTACTACAATGAGTTGTAAATCAGAAAGGAGGATGAGTATGTCTGCTCTTACCGAATTTGCCTTGTTCAATTTTTATTTATACTTTTAATAAAAGGTGACTATGGAAGCAAGTAATAGGAACTTGATCTATGTGAACATTGGGAGTGAGGTTGCGTGGTTTAATTTTATAGTTGTTCATGAAAACTTTGAGGAAATATAAAGTCTTGAGAATACAAGGGGATATGAAACTCTCTTAGATTTTTATGTTGTGCCATGTGTAATACGGAAAAATAATATAAATATTCCCTAAAAACCTTGATATAATATGCAATATCATCTCTCTACTTTTAATTTGATCAATATGGACATTAAACTATTATTTAATGCTTAATCCAACCTCTAAATTATACAAAATTGTTCAATGTCATCTTTTCGCTGATTCAAATTTATGAAATTTGCTAATATGGTTTTCGATATGTTAAGGTTGAACGGAGGACAAAAAAAAATATAATTATTCGATTGTTTAAGTAAGATATTCATCTTAGGATTTAATAATCCATGTCATCAAATTATAATGGATATGGCTACACCCTAATTTATTATCAAATGTAAGAATTCTCAAATGATTATAGACCGCGCTTGTTAAAAAAAGAAGATACATAATTTCTTTTAAGAGAATAATGGGGTCATGCTTTACATGTGATTACAACTACATAATCATCTTCCATGTCGCCAATCAATTTTTCTCATCTTGAACTTTTTCAACCAAATTAGATGATTTCGTTATCCTAGAAGTGACTCTACCTAAATCTGGAAGCAACGTCATGGAGTAATTTATCACTCTTTACAAAAGTAGCTACACACCTCGAAGTTGTCGGTTTTCATTCGATGTCACATCAGTGCTTCCTTTAATTGCAAGAAAAGAGAGGAAATGCATTTAGAGAAGGGGGGAAATGGGTCATTTGGCTTACAAAATTTGGAAGATAGCTTCTTTTCGGGAAACCAGACTTTGACAGTTAGCTATATGCACTAATCCAATGCCATCGCCCGTTGAAAAGTAGGATTGAAGTTAACCGTATCATATATGGACTTCGACGCACGCGCATGTCACCTCAAAAGCGACCTCCTTCGCGTTGAGCTTTCAATAGGGTTGCATCCGGCGCTTCCTTGCTATGCTATGATGGTTGCGAAAGGCCTGTGAGATTTGACCTTTGAGTGGGACTGTTGAGAGATTCGTGCACCATTTTAGGGCCTTTGAAGGGGAAACACGTAGGAGTTCATTACACCACAGATTTCGTTATAATCAAGTCCATGTCACTGAAGTTGACAATCAGGCTGATGAAAGCTTCGCAGCCCCAAATTGCCCTTAAATTTCAAGCTACATCCGCACGCCCTTCTCAATCCGGGCAAAAGCAAACTATTCATGTTAGAATTGAGAAATTTGTATAGAATTACGATTTTTGGCCAAATAATAGCATCGAATCGATAAAATATGCATTAAAGTTAATGGAACGTGTCTATTCTTTTTCAAATTAGAATTGTATGGTTTTGTTGAGACAGTGAAAATTATAAGAAAATAGACTTTTGGGCATTAAATGTACTCAATTTAAAGGAAAAAGTCCATCCATTTTCCATAGAAGTTTAATATTTTTGCTTAAAAAATGAAATATCAAAGGGACATCTTTCAAAATGTCGACCTAAATACAAATATTTATTTATATTGTTACTTTTGTACATGCAATAAATCGATCGTGTGCAATAATTATGCAGTGAAGTGAAACACTTCTAAATTTGTAACTATATCATGTATAATATTCACATGCAAAATTAATTTGGCTTCACAATATTATGATAGAACCCCCTATCATATTCATGGAATTAGAATGTGTTATAGTAAGATAGACTTTTGAACGTAAAATGCACTACCATAGATAGAATGAGACTAATGGGTACTTTCTTTTTCAAATTAAAATCAATATTTTGTATTCTACATGTGTTATAGAAAGTGGACAATGGACATTAAACTATATTAAATGGGATGAGATCTTTCTTTTCCGAGAAAATAAGTCAAAGGGTTCTCCAGGAAAGTGATAATTAAAGGAAAATCTTTAAAACTCCCAAACGTGCAAATATTTAATTGAGCTGTTATTAGCATATTAACAATTAAATTGACAATGCACGGTAGTTATGAAGTTGAGAGAGATATTTTATCAAACCGTTTCATGGGCACAAGGTAAAATTGATTCAACTATGCGTTAGGAGTATGCAATTGAATTGGGTTTACCTAGAAATTAGACTAGATCACCCGGAAGATAAGTCTAGGAACAAGTTTCTGTATGAACCGGTCCGATTCCATTTTTTGAGAACCTATTGAAATCAGTTCCAAGTAAAGCCCACCTGAAAATTGAATCGATTAAAACAGTTTTGGAACTGGTTTTTACTAATGTTAAAAAAAAACAAAAACAAAAAATCCTAGTTGCCTCACTTTCTCTCCTACTCTCTCTCTCTCTCTCTCTCTCTCTCTCTGCGATTTGCCTCCTTCTCAGTCGCCCCTCTCTCTTTCTCTCTATACGCCCAACCACCATCGTTGTTTCTCTCTATACGCCCAACCACCATCGTTGTCGCCATCTCTCTCTCTCTCTCTCTCTCTCTCTCTCTCTCTGCGATTTTGCCTCCTTCTCAGTCGCCCCTCTCTCTTACTCTCTCTCTATACGCCCAACCACCATCGTTGTCGCCACAACATGTTTGAACGCAACCAAACTCGTTGTCGCCTCGTCTCGTTGTCGCGAGACTAGCCATCATCACCAACACAGCATAAACTTGAGCGAGGTGAGTCCAAGATTTTTTTTTTTTTTTTTTTTGCAGGGTTTTCAATTTTTCGGGGATAGGTTTTTACAAACTCTTGATTTTGATGCCGGCATTAGGCTTCCAGGTGTAGGCATTTTGGTGCTTGGGCGAGTCGCGCCAATTGTCATCTCTTCTTTGTCTTCGACTCCTCTTTTTTCTTCTCAATTTAAAGTAATGGAATGGGAGTAAGCGTTCTGGTGCTTGGGCTTATGATAATTAGCCTAGTGAATTCTTAGTTTTTTGTTTAGTAAAAAAGTTTATGTACCTATTGATTATATGCACTTAATGTTTCAATATAAATTATGAGGATTACGTTGTTGTTTTTTCTCATATTTATGTAAAATTTGAAGCCGTATGAGATATCAAGCGATGGCAAAATGGATTCCAACACAAATAGGATAGATCCTGGAACCAAACCAAAAAGGTAGGGTAGGTTCCAAAATAGGTTTAAGTGCAAATAGAGTGGGATATAGGATTAAAAAAAAAATGAGAATTGGTTATAATAGAGTAGGATAGAGGGTCTGGTCTAGAATTACCAACTCTGAAATTGATCAATCCTATTATGCACAGTGCAAGAGAATTTAATAAGAAAGAAGTGCTTTGAAATTCTCAATTATATGACAATGCACACACGCACATACATATACATATACATATACATATATATGTATTCAGTTTGGCCACGTAGAACTCGAAAAGAACCAATTCTCACATTCATTGAATTCACAGGAGTTTTAAACAATCAACAGGTAATTCATAGAGATTTTAAGATAAGACGCGTGCAATGTATTGGCAAGAATACCGGATTATTTACCAAAAAAGTCATAAACATTTTAATTTAGTTAATTTAATTAATTTAATCCTAAAACTTTTGACAATTTGTCAATTTAGTTCAATCAATTAATTTTACCAAAAATCACTGACGTAGAAATTGATTGTTCTATATGGCATAGCCATGCTAACGTGAACAATTTTTTTTTTTTAATTGTTTTGAATTTTTTTTCTTTTTTATTTCATTTACTTTTCCTTTCTTTTCCTTCTTTTATTTTTATTTTCCTTTTCATTGTGGTCGGCGAGGGTTGACTATAGTGAAAAAAACAGAAGATAAGAAAATGAAAAGAAAAATAATAAAAAATAAAAAAAAAATTTTAAAAAAAAAAAAAAATTATTGTTCAACAACAATTGTATCATATAAAATGATCGGTGTCATCATTACGGATTTGTAGCCAAAATTTATCAAATGGACTAAGTTTACAAAACATTAAAAATGTTTAGCGTTAAATAGGTCAAATTAAAACATTTGGGGTTGAATTCATACAAATATAACAGGTTCGGAAATTTGGTAATTTTCCCCGAGAACGACAGAACTTGAACCTTGTACGGAACCGAGATCTCGTTGTGGACCAACCGAAGAGTCGCCCAAAATCACTCGCTCTGCCGCTCACTCGCTCTTCAAAGCACCCAAACCAAAACCCAAAGAACGGTAGATGCACCCCAGTTGGTAGATGTCAGCAGATGCAACAGGGCACGATTTGAAAGTTTTCATGCTGCTCTCGCTGCGGAGACACTCAAAAGGACCCATCTTTCGGTTAGAAGTGGCCTTGTTCTGTTCTGGGTCGGACATAGTTTCGAACGAGAATGAACTGTTTCGATGCCGTGAGCAGCTGGTGGAGAAGCCATGGGACGTGGCGAATGGTGTACCTCCTCTTCCTGGGTCAGCTCGTGTCTTTCGTCATGGCACTCATGAGCTTCTCTTCTTCTCTGATAGCTGATCTCGGTAACTACTGGAAGAGAGAGGACTAGTTGTTTTTTTTTTCTTTTTCCCATCACGTGGTTCCTTGAGATTGCCATTATGGTGAATGATGAAATGGGTTTACTGTGATGATTCAAGAGTCAAGTCGTCTTGGTTTTTGCCGAAATTTGTGCAGGTGTGGATGCGCCTCTCACTCAGATGTTCTTTGCTTATTTAGCTCTGGCTCTGGTTTTCGGAAGCATCTTGCTTTACAGGCGACGCAGGCTTCTGGTATATTCATTGTTTTGTTCTTCTCGCTGTACAGAGAGTCAATCACTTTTTTTTAAGTACGAGACTTTGGCCAAGCCGAGCTACTGTGCTCTGTTAAGAAATTGGCATCTTTTTCACTCAGTTGGCAAGTTCAAAAGCTGAATCAAACCTGCAATTTGTTGATATGAAATTTCATTTTTTAGGGGATTCTTTTGTTTGACAGGTTTCGTGGTACTGGTATCTACTTTTGGGAATGATTGACGTTCAAGGAAATTATTTGGGTTAGTTGAAAAGCTCTCTCTCTCTCCGGGAAAAGCAATTTCTCTTTAAGCAATTGAACGGTAGAACCATTGTCTAATTAGCGGTGAAGTAACACAAATCACACAAAATCTCCCTTCGTTGATCTGTACAGGAACTTGACCTTCTACCCTTAAGCAATGGCATCTTTTTGCGGTTTACTGATCACCCCAAACTTCTTGATGGCAGTTAACGAGGCATACCAGTACTCATCGATTACTAGTGTGACACTTTTGGATTGCTGGACAATAGCGTGGGTCCTAGTCCTGACCTGGGTGTTTATAGGAACTCGGTATTCGCTGTTGCAGTTGTTTGGAGCCGCATTGTGTGTTCTAGGCCTTGGCTTAGTGCTTCTGTCCGACGCTGGAGTGGGAGGAGGAGGTGATAGATTTATTATTTTGGACCGAACGTTTTTCCAACTTTTGCATACAAGATGCACTTGCATCAGTTTACTGACACAAATTATCTTGGATTAGTTCATGTCAATAACATATAAAAATTTTGGTCTCAACTATCACTTGGTTCTCTAGAATCATACAAAATCGACATGTTTATAGAAGACAATTGTCATCTTCTTTGGAAAATACAACATCAATCCAAATTGATGATCAGAATTTTCTATTCAGGTGGTTCAAAACCTCTTTTGGGAGACATGCTCGTTATTGCCGGGACTGTCTTCTATGCCTTAAGCAATGTCGGGGAGGTCAGTGAATGCTAATGGAATCTACTTTAATTTTTCGGTGGCATTATATGAGCACCATTTTAGACTCCAACGACTCTGATCCACCTTCTTCAAGTTTCTCACAGACTTATTAATTCCTCTTTTTCCTTTTTAGTACTGCAGGAATTCTGCGTAAAGAAAAAGGATCTAGTGGAAGTAGTGTCCATGATTGGCCTTTATGGATCACTAGTCAGTGTAGTTGAGATGTATCCTCCATGCTGGTGCTAGAAAATAGAAGCTGGAAATGTGGGTGCTTATTTACAAAAAGTGTGCCATCAAAAGCTTGAGCTTTGACCTACTTATACTCTGCTGCAGTCAGTAATTTGTATCTCATTCACATGTTGGGAATATGGCTGGGAAATGTTGCTTATGCTATTGGATGATGACATTAATCTTATTCCTTAATTCTGATTAGATCCATATTTGAAAGGGAGAGCATTGAATCCATCACGTGGTCTACAGAACTTGTGAGTAAGAAGTACCTCCAAACCTCCTTATCACTATTCTTGTTCAAACTGTCTAAAGTTCAATTATGTCCTTTTGAGTCATTGTATAGTAGGAAAGCCTCCTTACTAAACTCATCTTTTGCCTTTACAATTTATCCTTTTAGATATTGTTATTATGGTAATCCACCAAATGAGTTAATCTCCTTAATGACAATATTAACAAATATGCATGTTTGGCTCCTTCCAAAAGGAAATAAAAAGAAAAAAGAAATGAACGATATGCCTGTAGCTGTCTGGCAAGGGTATCATTGAGTTATTATAGCCATTACTTGAAACGGCATATGGTATAAACTTACATGAAAACAGGTAGTGTAAATGTCAAGAGAGTGGTAATTTCTTTATTTTTTTTTCTCTTTCTTTTTGCTGATAAGTTGTGATGTTGAAAATTAAACATGCTTACACATGGCATATCAAGTTGACATTCTTCCTGTCTTTTCAATGTATAGTGCCCCCTCTGATAGTAGACTTAGTGTTCTGTGAGTATTTTTTGCTCTTTGTACCTTGTGTTCCATTGACCTGCATACCTCAGATTCTCCAGTACTTTGCCCTCTATTTTGATTTTCCAAGCCCTCTGGTTCTGTTTCAGGTACTAGCTTTTGTTGGTTATACTCTGTCAACCTTTGCATTCTACTCAGTTGCTCCTACGGTCCTGAAGGTACTCTTGCTCTTTTGTGCCAGTTATTGTTGTTTTCCTTAGAAGTCTCAAAATCTATCAGTGTAGTTAAGTATATATGTGCACTCACACTATCTCCTTTAGACCAAATCATGAATTGTCCAGACAGAAAGTATTATCTTCCTAGACTTATGATTGGTCAAGTTAGGTTCATGTTTTCTCCTTCTCTGATGTACATGGTAGTCATATGAAACATTGTGGTTTGTGCAATTATTTACCGCTCTGGATCTTCTTCCATCTTTATTGGAAATATTTTTTCCTTTTTTAGTGCAATCTTATGGTGAGATCTCTAATATCATGACAAAAGAAATGAGATAAAGTTATCCTTCACTAAATGTTTGCTAAGAAGTAACTCTCAGTATCTCTAATGAGAATAAGTTGCCTACAGATGAGTGGAGCTGCAATGTTCAATCTCTCTCTACTCACATCTGATATGTGGGCAGTTGTCGTACGCATCTTCATCTATCAGCAGCAGGTACAATCGTTCACATTATTTGGTTACCGTCAGCAGCTTTTATTTTCATATTTGACACTATGATAGCATTTTGTGCCTGCATAACCAGATTTATATTCACCTCTTCTTTCAGGTTGACTGGCTATACTATCTTGCTTTTGCCGTCGTGGTAGTTGGCTTGGTCATTTACTCCAACAAGTACATGTCACAACTCATCCACAAAATGTTCTTCTCCATTTTATTCGGTTTACAGTCCTCAATATGCCTGTATTTCTTGCATAGATGTAACTTTATGATGCATATTCTCATGCTTAGCCCAGCCAATCAACCATTTTCCATTGGCCAAGCGCAACTATCCATCACAGGAAAGAAATTCTGTTGAGATGAAGTAACTGAATTGTAATCCCAAAACAATGAATGAACCCAAATAGAAAGACGATGCCTCCACCTAGTAAAAACCTAAAAAGATAAAGAGTAGGGGCGTGTCTGGATGTATATTTACCTTTTGTTTTTTGCTTAATCTAAATCTTGTGGCACACGCACTTGACTTCGTTTAAATCCTAGGACTTGAAATTTTCATAATGTACAAATGTTGAAATGTAGATTGACATCTATTTTTTTGGCAATTTTTTTTATTATTGGAAAATATTTTTTGTTTGGCGGGAGTCAAAAAATACTTTTTGATAGAACTTCACTCTAAACAAACCAACCCAGATATGAAAGGGATTGGAAGATTTGTTATAGAGTGTGACAAACTCTATGTGAGTTTTCATACAAGTAGATCATATTCGGCATCAATAAGTTTCTCCTACATCACTTTGTAAATTGTTTTGTAATCCAACCTTTGTATCTTCTAGCATTAATCGAAGATAAAGACAATAAAGGCAATATCAAAGGACCTGTGTTACTGATTATCGGTTGGCTGAATTTATCCGGGGTGCTTTCTTTTGTCTTGTTGAATTAAGAAATTCTTACAGGGTCTGTACAAATCATTCTGCAATTCACTCTCTAATCTTAAGCATCCCATTCCATAGTAATTAAATTATGAGAGTATCATCTCATTTTTTGACCTACTCATGTTACTTCATTATATTTGTTAACAGATGTTTAAGAACATCAGGAGGGAAGTATAAATCTATCCTACTTGGAAAAACCAGTTAGGGAATGTTATGCTTAAAGTTGCAATGTTGGTGGTATCTTTTGCTGGTTAATGTATGAGTTGCGATAGCATCAGTTTGTATTGATCCTTTAAACTATGAACCCACATGAGTGCTTAAGTTTTATATAGACGTGCCTCATTCTGGAAGTGTTTTCGTGCAACGTTGACGGTGTTATTGATGTCCAGCGAGAAGGGACCTGAAGTTGTACATGCCACTGAGGATGGAAACGCGGCCCATTATCAAGTGCTTAGCAATGGAAGTGCAGTTTCCCCTGAGGAATCTTCACCCTCGTGATGCAAGTCACCACTTCACATTACAGTTGACTGTCCACATCCTAGTAAACTCGATGGGTAATTACTAAAACCTTTGTCGTGGCTTGAATAGATTAGATTTTAAGTGCAGAATTCCTTGACGAGCTTGAGATGGTTACTCTGTGATGTGCAGGACGGCCTTAATTTTTTTACCCCCAGCTGGTGCTGCATCCAGTTGTTTAATCTAATTGTGCTTACAGAGAGAGGCTCTGCTTTGGCTTGATATGATCAAATTCCACAGGGTCACCAAAACCATGGTATGGCTACAATCCATCTGTGAGGTTCTAGTTCATCTTGTTGCTGAGCAGAGAAGGCAAATTTATACACATGAAAGTCTGAAACAAGATGCTAGGGCTTCTCTTACGCAGAATGAGCAAAAATATTCTGAGCTACATGAACAAATTGCTGAATGCAGAGAACCTTTACATATTTATTTTGATTACTCACCCACTTTGATGTGGCAGTGCTTCCTGCACTCATTATGTATTTGCATAGCCGATAAACGTATGGTTGATTCCATCAAGACATGTTACACGGTGGTCTTCTTCTGCAACAGGGATTGTTCCTTACATGAGCACATAAAAAGATCCCACAAAGAAGGCCGGAGGGTCATTGACCCAATCAACTAGACCGATCATCTTCTTTCGATGGACGCAACCAACCTAAGTTGCATGTTTGCTAGCGCTTCTTCTAATCAATCGAAACATCAATCTCATTAGCTTCTTTGCTCCCTCGTTCTCATTTCTGGCAACAAAATCTCAGCTAAGCAGGCTGAGTGGAGTCCCTATTATCAGCTGTTTTCTGCCACATCTGGCTATCTGCTTGTTTCAAGGCCTCTGCTGTATGTGTTCCTCCCAGTCTCTTGGCTTCTCTTTCTGGTCAGCACCCCAAGTCAGTAATCCTCATGTTTCTTTTTCCAGGAAAGAATCTGCAACCCTTTGAAAGTGTGGCTGTCGAATTTTAAGCACGCAGAAGGCAAACTAACAATTCTTTAACTCCTCATAATTTAGTGAGAGAAACTCAAATCTACACATTCGATCAGAGAGAAAAAAATCATCGACTTTACGACGGTGAGATGTGACATTGGAGACAAGCCTGAAAGGTGTACCCTTAGAAATTTCCGATGCGCCGATCTTTTGCCATGTGACCGACACCTCAATAACCCTCCCTATATTCTTCCTATGTTCATTTTACCTCCTGTATACCTGACACCCAGCGGGGTCCTCTCCTGGGCAACCGTCAGCAAATTCAAAAGGATGTCACAGCTTCCCTTTAAAAGCGTCACATCTTCCTTTCATAGATACCAACCAACAGAAAGAAACCCATTCTTTGTTAATCACTCTAGTAATCAGCAAGGCCATTCTCCCTTTCTTACTGCATTCTTATCAGCTTTTCATCCATCTGTGTCTACAGAAGAGATCTGCTATTTTGCTTGTGTTGTCGCAACGGCAACTCTCCAGGAGTGGCCAGAGACTCTTTTTTTTTTTCTTTTGAGAAAAAGCCACGAAAAATCATGAACTTTACCCAAAGTGACATATTTACCCCAAACTTTTTTTTTGTGACGTAAAAAACTCTAAACTTTTCAAACTGTGACACATTTATCCCATTAAGGACATTTTTGTCTTTTTATTATGTTTTTTCTTTTTCTTTTTTTTTTTTTTTCTTCTTCTTCCCCCTGCCGGCCATGGCGGAGGGAAGCCGGTGTCCGGCGAGGGTCACCCTCACTAGCGTCGGTCGAGGGCCTCTCGCCAGTCGCCAAATCTGGCGAGGGCAGGGACACCCTCACCCAACGCAAGCAAGGGCGGCCCTCGCCAACAGTGGGCGAGGACAGCCCTCGCCATATCTAGCGAGGGTAGGGACGCCCTCACCTGTGTCGTCAGGCAAGGATGGCCCTCACTCGATTTGGTGAGGGCAAGGACACCCTCGCTCGACGCAGGCGAGGGCAGCCCTTGTCGGCGACGGGCGAGGGCGAGGGCGCGAGGGAGGCCCTCGCCTAACCCAATCGAGGGCCACCCACACCCGACGCAAGCGAGGTCGGCCCTCGCCGACATTGGGTGAGGGCACGAGGGAGGCCCTCGCCCGACCCAGCCGAGGGCCGCCCAAGGGCAACCTTGGAAGAGAGAAGAAAAAAAAATTTTAAAAATTTTAAAAAATGAAAAGACCAAAATGCCCTATAATTTTGGGGGTAAATGTGTCACACGACAAAGTTCATGATTTTTTGTATCACAAAAAAAAAAATTTGGGGTAAATGTGTCACGTTTTGCAAAGTTCGGGGTTTTTCACACTACAAAAAAAGTTTGGGGTAAATGTGTCATTTTGGACAAAGTTCAAGTTTTTAGTGACTTTTTCCCTTTTCCTTTTTAGGTCCTTTGCAGGAATTTCAACTTAACTTTGAGACTTCTACTATGCTCAATTACGATCATCAAGGATTTAGCATCAATTTACAGATTACAAGGGAAACGACTGCTTTAAAGGTGAATCACATTTTATGATGTAAATTTACCAACTTCCCTAGCGAAGTGGAGACAACACTGCTACCCCTACCTTCAACTAAACGTTATGAGGTAAATTTTTAAAAAAATTACAAAAGTTGTCAACAGTAACACTGATCATGCCATGTAGGACCATTGGTGTCCGTGTTATCGATTTCTAGCCAAAACTAACAGAAAAAGTTACTTTGTCAATCGTCAAAAGTTTAAGACAGAATTGGCCGCCTTACAATAGTTTTAGTACATTTTGGAACAATTTTCCGGTTTTCAAGATGCAGATGTTCCAAGGAGAAACGTCAAGCGGCTTCCATATAAATTGAAATATTACTTACCTTTTTTGCATGTATTTTCCATCATCTTCGATACTATTTATTTTGTTGATGAGGTTAATTGATTGTTCCATAGCGTCTACAAACACTTCCTTTGGAATTTTCTCCTTCCATATTTGGACACGAGATGATAAAGTAATTTAGTATGGACAAAATCTTAATCCAGATAATCCATATGCATTTAAGCCAAACTCGCTTTTAGATTTTGTAATTTACCCTTCAATTATTTTGCTTTTCAATAATTCCAAACGTCCTCCCTATTTGTTACTCACATACAACACATGCTCTTTTCTTCTTATTAGAATAAATGAGAATAGTTTGACCTTAGTAAGTCCTCAAACTATCATGTCTAAGGTCTTGTACGGACCTCGGCATCTCTTAAACGTAAAACACTTAGGTTACGTTTGGTCATCTAGATTTCTAACTAGGATAGAACCGATATGATAGGATATGAAATTCAGAGATTTTGTTATATCATATCCATTGTTTAATTATTGCAATAATAAAGTCGAATATATTAACATCATATCATATACATTATTTGATATAAACGGCATTTTAGTATAAATAAACCAAAAATTTACAAACAAAGACAGTAAAAATCTTTCCCAGCACTCTTGCATACTTTATATTTATTTGCTTTTTCATTTTATTTTCCTCTCTTTTTTAATTAATTTCTTTTAATGTCTTTTTTCTCCTTCTCTCGTTCTCTAATAAAATTTTATTAAATAGTAAATTGTATTAATATATCTAAAATACTAAAATACCTAAAACATGTAATAAATATAAATATATATTTATTAATTGAATTTATATTATAAGCTAGAATTAAATTCAAATATATAAATAAAATAAGATTAAATTAAAAACACTAAATTGTTATTTTTAGTTATTTTGAATTTCTTATATTATAATTCAAATATTAATACATTGAAACATAATTTTAATTTTGTCAATTTAAGAAGTTGGTTATTCAAGAAAATTAACTTTCCTATTATAGATATTAGAAATCATATCTACCTTTATCTCACCTCCTCCATAGAATAATTTTATTTGACCTATATCCTCCTATATTCAACTTTACAAGCATCAAATAAAAGATAAGATAAAATTTATCTTATCCTCTCCTAAATTTTATTAGCTACCAAATGCAGCCTTAAAGGATAGAGTTAGAGACGGGGCTCGATAATATATTGTACAAATAGAGGTGCAGGACATGCGGGTACCGACACATTAAAATAACAAATGCATCCTCATAGCCCCTCAGGTTATTGGACAAGCGAAAGAGGCCCATGTGCGGAGGAAACTCCCTCAACTCCCCTACCCTGGGGAGCATACACTTATAACCAAGCCTATGATCCAACACATCTAAGCCAGATCTTGCTCGTAGATTTCCTAATTTACCCTTCAATTATTTTTCTTTCTAATAATTCCAAACGTTCTCACTATTTGTTATTCACATGCAACGCATGCTCTTGTCTTCTTCTTAGAGTAAATGAGAATAGTTTAATTGACCCCTTTATTATACCCAAGAGCTAAGGCCAAATGTAACTTTGCCCATCTCAAGCTATATGTCTATTGATAGAATATATATCAATAACAAATAATCAAAGAACTTTTTTTTGAGGAAGAAAAATGAATTACAATCCTTAGAAAGCACGACCCATTTTATTTCCAAAACGTCGGCGCTTCGATCATGCAACAAAGCCCAAAAGCTAAAATCTAATCAATTTCTTGACTTACTATTGTGCTTTTCAATAATTTCAAACGTTCTTATAATTTATTACTCACATGCACACATGCTCTTTTATTCTTGTTAGAGGAAATGAGAATGTTATTATGCCCAAAAGCTATGGCAAAATATAAGTTTGTCCATCTTTAGCTATTTGTCTATTGGGCAAAAGAATATTATAAATGTCAAAAGTTGTGTACAGCACTCGCTTAAACACCAAAATTTTTTGCCGGATCGCTTAAATATTAAATTAGAGAAAAAAGCAATCACTTAAGTGTCAATAGCGAGAAATTCCGATAAAAAATTACTTAAAAAAATCCAGCTCACGTGGCATTTTCATGTGGTGTGTTTGGCACTGAAGTGATTATATTTTAACAATGGCTGACACTGAAGTGATCACTTCAAACAAAATGTGGCATCAAACGATCATTATTTACAATTTTTAGATAATGTTGTTTAGGGGTTATATGCTGATTAATAAATGGCTATGTCGGATTTCCAGTGACTCATATCGAAGTCGACACTTACTTAAGTGATCATTTTTCTGTAAAAAGTTGTACTTAAGTAATTTGAAAAAAAAATTTAGCACTGAAGTGAGCGTCGTACACGACTTTTGACACTTCTAATATACATATCCCTAATTATCATTTAACTAAGTGGAGAGTTTTTCGAGGAAGAAAAATGAATTGCGATCCCCAAAAAGCTAAATTCTAATATATATTTCCTCTGACTTTAGGGGATGTCTATCGGGAGTCGGGTCTTCTTCGCAGCCTTTGGGCATTACGTCAGATTAACGGATACATTAATATTGTCATTTGCGACTAATCCTCCGATCGAACTGATGGATCATGCGATGACCCGACGAATTCAATTTGTCGCGTATTGCGCAACTATACAAAAATGACGGTTGACTAGGACGCCCTGGTATAGGTCAAACCGAAGCAAATGTCTCGTCTTTTAAGCGTATCTGTGGTTGGATATTCGCTAATGGACGCCGGCCGGCTGTGAACTGCTGTAACATTGAAAATTTTAGCAATTATTTTATTTTTTCTTTTACTTTTTTCTTTCCTTTCTTTTTTTTCCTTTTTTTTTTTTTATTGTTAAGGGCCGACAACCTCGCCAGCCATTAGCTAGCGATTGGCAAAGGCCTTATAGCCCACGCCAGGTCGACGTCCACGTTATTAATTTCCGATCAAAATTAGCTAGAATGACTACTTTAACAAATGGTCCAAAAGTTTAAGATTTAATTCGCACAATTAAAAAAAATTAGGACTGAATTGGTTGTCGTATAATAGTTTTATTACTTTTCGGACAATTTTCCCAATTTTTAAATACAAATGTTCCTTGCAAAGAAGAAATATCAAGCGGTTCCGTATAAGTGGAAATATTACTGACCTTTTTTCAGCATATTGAGATTTTGACACAAAAAAATTATCTTTGATATCTATTTTTTTTTTTTTTTGATGAGGTTAATTGATTGTTTCATAGCATCTGCAAATATTTCCTTTGGAATTTTCTCCTTCCATATTTGGATTCGAGATAATAAAGTAATTTCGTATGGACAAAATCTTAATCCAATAATCTGTACATATAAACCGAATCTCGCTTTTAGATTTTCTAATTCACCCTTCAATTATTTTGCTTTTCAATAATTCCAAACGTTATCACTATTTGTTACCCACATGCAATACATGCTGTTTTCTTCTTACTAGAGTAAAATGAGAAGAGTTGAATTGACCCTCTATTGTGGCCAAGAGCGAAGGCCAAATGTAACTTTGGCCATCTTTAGCTATTTGTCTATTGATAGAATATTTTTTTTACCGAAGAAAAATGAAGCGCAATCCCTAAAAAGCACAACCCATTTCGCTTCCTAAACTCTGGCATTTTGATCTTGTGACAAAGCCCAAAAGCTAAAATCTAATCTATTCCTCGAGTTGCTATTTTGCTTTTCAATAATTCCAAACGTTCTTACTATTTGTAACTTTCCCCATCTTTAGCTATATGTCTATTGATAGAATATCTATCAAAGAACTATCGAACAATTTTTCCAAGGAAGAAAAATGAATTTCGATTCCTAGAAAGCACGACCCATTTAGCTTCCTAAACTTTGCCACTTTAATCACGCGACAAAGTCGAAAAGCTAAAACCTAATGTATTTATTGACTTCCTGAATATCTATAAAGAGACGGGTCTTTGTCGCAACCATGGACATCCTCTCGGATTAACAGACGTATTACGCAACAATCACCCCCCCGAGAACTTTGTCATTTGCGACTAATCCTCCGATCGAACCGATGGCTCGTGCGATGACCCCACGAATTCAATTTGTCGCGTATCGTGCAACGTGTTGGCGGATCTCACCATACCAAAATGACTGCTGTTGACTAGGACGCCTTGGTGTTGGTCAAACCGAAGCAACAACAACAGCTATGGGGGAGCCAAAGCCAATGAAAACGATTGCGTTGCGACCCCAAACTTACCGTTTTTTTAGCATATCTGCTTTTGGATTGTCTGAGTAATTAATTTAATCACATTTTCTCTTCGGATTTTAGCGATCGGGGTGATCGACCCGCTTTCGCTTTCGCTCATCTCGAATAATTCATCTCCTTGGTTTCATAGATTGGCCGGCCGGGGGTGGTTTGAGGGGTTTAGAAGGACTAGGGAGCCTTCTTAGTGACGGTGAGTGGCATAATTCTGTTTGAGTTGGATGATTCTATTGTGACTTTGGTCGGATCAAATCGATGATGCCGCCTTGGAAATGATAAATAAACGAACACAAAAGGGGACAATTGCGATTTCCCTGAAATCACGGCACATTGCATTTCAAGAATGGACAATCGATTAAGAGATGTTTACATAAGTAATATATGAACTTTTCAAAGTAGGCACCCAAGTCAATAGCATCTCAATAGAAGGGGAGTGCAAACCGGCGTCACCATCCCCTGCATCTATTACAAATTTTACAAGTAGGTTTTTGAAGCATTCCCTACCGGCGACCTGCGAAGAAGCAGACCGGTCGCGATTAAGAGTTTTGCAATCTTCGTCGATTGCAAGGGAATAAAACTTGTTTGCGAAAACCTAGCCTGATTACCATCCGAATAATCGCAACGCAAAGGATAAAAACCTTTGATAATGGTTTGGTCACGTATATCATCTCCCACTTTAGAAAAAAAAAAACCAATTAAGCCTCACATGGAAATGAATCACACGATAATCAACCTGACCCACCAATCCACGCCTAAACCACATGCAAATCATTTAATGTATAAAACTTGTTATTTTGATCAAATTAAATGGATATGCCATGTCAAGCTGAGCTGTGCGTGCATGCCCAAGCAACAGCTGTACTTTTCCCATTTTACCCCCTCCGATATCCTATGCATATTTCCTCGTACGGGAAGCATCTCAAGTTGATCCTAGTTCCACTTGACAGTTGGTACCTAATCCAACCTATTCCCTTAATTTTTTAATCTAAAATCTACCTCACATGCCTTCACACTTAAAACCTACTTTGTCAATTGAATTTAAAATTGAGTTCCAAAGTCTGCTCAGGAGCCGAGCCGGCCAATTTTTATTTTTATTTTTGTTGAGGAAAATAAAAATGAACATGGCAAAATATATTGGCAAAAATTCATAGAAGATGAACACGTAATCGTGATCTATTGATTCCAAATTATCAATTCGATTACAATAACGAAGCCACTTTTTTTTTTTTTCTAATTGACTTGAAATGGGATTGCTTCCATAGTCAATTTAGTCTAGTTCTCAATTACAACCTAAACCTCTTACTTCCTCCTCCCCCACCCAAAAAAAAAAAAAAAAAAAACTCACATTGCTACTTCCTCACCCTCCCCCATTCCATTTAATGAAAGCATGTAAAGAAACATTCAAAAGGTGGCACATGAGCAAAGCAAACGAGGCTTTTTGCCTAAAGACAAGAACGCATCCCGAGATAAAGTCATTTCCCCCTATGGGGAAATAATGCCACGCGCCTCTCTTCAATTTGCAAAAAATCACAAAAGATGAATATGTAATTGCAATCTATTACTTCTAAGCTATTGATTCAATTACAGTACTCATGCCACCTTTTCTTTTTTCTAATTGACTTTAAATTGACTGCTTTCAATGGTCAGTTCGGTCCAATTCTTAGTTACAACCTAATCTTTGTATTCCCCTCGCCTCCCCTCCCCTCCTTTACTTATTTTTTTGTTAGTACTCTCCCCTTACTCACATTGCCACTTTCTCACGTTCGCCCATTCCACTTTAATGAAAACGTGTAAAAAAAATCAAAAGGAGGCACAAGAACAAACTAAGCTTTTCACCTAACGATAAGATCGCATCCCAATATGTGTCATTTCCCTTTTTGAGCGAATAATGCCACACGTCTTTCTCCTATTAGCAAAGATTCACAAAAGATGAACATGTAATTGCGATCTATTAATTCGAAGTTACTCCCACTTTTTACTTTTTTAATTTTTTCGGTCGTACTTCCCCTTACTCAAGTTGCCACGTTCTCACGCTCCCCCATTCCACTAAACGAAAACGTGTAAAAAAAAAATATAAAAAAAAAAATCGAAAGGAGGCACGGGAGCAAGGAAGACTGGACTTTTCGCCTTAAGACAATTATCGCATCACGAGATATCTCGTTTGCCCCATGGGGAGGAATATGCTTACACGTCGCTCTCCGATTGGTCCGTCGCGAGGAAAGGCCCTTTTCCGTCATTCCGCACGGCCATCCTCCAACCTTATAAAGGTCACCTAACCCGATCCATCCAAAGGCACCAACCAGCAAACAGCATTACAGAGGAGAGAGAGAGAGAGAGAGAGAGAGAGACGTCTACGACAGAGCAAGATCGCGCGATTGTCGTCGCCAGCTTCGTCGCCGTCGCCGTCGCCGTCGCCGTCTTGTCCTCTTCCTCGAATCGGGACGTACGCATTTGAATTTTCCTGACCGGCTCGCCGCTGCCGTACGTAAAGAGAGGCGCTCTGAATTGAATTGTTTGCTGCTGCTGCTGCTGGTCTAAGTTGGGGGCGCCCTCACGAGTTTTTTTGTCCACGCGATTCGAAGGCGGAGAGAGAGAGAGAGAGAGAGAGAGAGAGAAAGGATGGAGGGCGCGGTTGCCAACGGCGGCGATGCTCTCGGCCCCGAGAAGCTCATTATCGACACTGATCCCGGGATCGGTTAGTCCCCCCCTCGCCCTTCCCTTCGCAATTTCTCTCGGGTCGGTCGCGTCTCGCGCTTTCTCCGCTCCGCTCCGCATTCGCGGAATGCGCGCCGGATTTTGCCCCCGGAAACGTCTCGCGGGATTCGTCCGTTCCTGGGCGATGGCGATCGATCGCCGCGCGACGGTCCGATTGCTGGGTCCGTAGCGTCTTTGACTTTTTTGGCTTTTTGTGGGTGAGTCTTAGTTTGGGATCGCCTAGGGAGTCGGGAATCGGAAATCGGAAATCGGACTGTTTCGTCAAAAGTAGAAGGATGGATTTCTGAATTCAGAACAGGGCTGCGGATTTCTGTGGTCCCGGCAAGGAGATTCTGGGAAAAGGCTCGACTTTAAGTGTATAGTTCACTTTGGGTATCCGTTCGTTTACTATTTCAGCTAGGAAGATAGTAGCGAGTGATCATGATAACGAAAAGAGATGACGAGCGGTCGGCTGATAGTGAGAAATGTGAAGCGAATCGACGGGGAAATAGAAACGATCGGGACGTTTTCCTTGTTTATTGATATCTTACCAGATGCATGAAAGAATTTTTTTTCCATTTTTCGGTTGACTTTTTCGTATGGGTTTCTCTTTAGAAAAAGAAAGTCCTAGTCTCTTGTTTCTTTGGGATAGGCTTCTCTTTTATTGTGATTTTTTTTCACTAAATTGACA
Organism: Eucalyptus decipiens; assembly: GCA_014182575.1. Classification (NCBI taxonomy): domain Eukaryota; kingdom Viridiplantae; phylum Streptophyta; class Magnoliopsida; order Myrtales; family Myrtaceae; genus Eucalyptus; species Eucalyptus decipiens. Next base: position 28,147,296 of record CM024609.1, on the reverse strand, counting down.
AACAAACAAAAGGGAAATATATGACATTTTTAGGGGATTTACGTGGTGAGGTAGAGAAATTGCTGCGTGAAATTACATAGTAGATGGTTTAATCTCCTGTGATGGATTGAGTTGGTTTTGTGGCTATACCCTGAAAAATTGGTGTGGGGGAATTGTTAATTAGCCGCAAGAGAGAGTTCGGTATGGAATGGATGCCTATGTCCGTGGAACTGGCTGTTTAGATTGTTGAAATGAGCAATGCAGTTGGGAGATGGGCCATATTTGTTTTATTTCTACTGCATTATTTGGCAATCAATCGAGAATATGCAATTTGCCTTCTCGGTTGATTGGTTTAAATCTTGTATTTTTGTATGAACATGTTTTAAGTTGACCAACAGATGATAGCATGGCAATCTTCATGGCATTTCAAGCTCCTGAGGTGGAGATCTTGGGATTCACAACCATATTTGGAAATGCTACCACAGAAGCTGCCACTCGCAATGCCTTGCTTTTGGTACATATTCGTTTCATCTGGTCTAGTTGTATTTCATTATAGAGCGAATATTTCCCCATAATGTCCAAGTTTCTCCTGATTTTGAAGATAAAAAAGTTTGTTGTGTTTGTGGAATATTTCATAATCAATCACCATCTTTGTTGTGCAAAAGGATAGTGTGAGATAGCTGGACGTCCTGATGTTCCTGTAGCCGAAGGCAGCCATGAGCCTCTAAAGGTAATTGTCTCATTTGTTAGAACTTCTAGTTTAATGCATGGGAGTTCACTCCGAGGAAGTAAGGAGATGGGAATGCGCTTCCGCACTTTAGCTAAAATTCTTTACCTGTCCTGTGCTGATTGAGTTTCAATCTTTGAATATGACTCTGATTTCTAAGCTGGATTTCTATTCCCATTGATTTGCATCTGTTTATTGTGCTTTAAGGTGATATTGTGCCTGATATCATGTGTATTAGTGTAGTGTGAATGATCACATATGTATCATTAGCTTTGTAGGTGTCATCACAGGTTAAAGGAATGTGATAGATGCTGCTTTATATTCATTTTTTTGAATCCCAACCAAAACCAAGTGAGCAAACTTTTTTTAGGAGTAATTTAATATTTGCTCTGTCTCGATATTAGATATCTGTTTCACCTTTGATTTGTACAACAGGTAGAAGAGTCATCTTACAATATTAGCTTATGCAACTGAGATATCTGGGTTGTTGCTACATGGAATGAGAGATCTTAATATATGTGAAAGATATTTCCCTTTCTATTTTTTCATTTAAGGAAGCTTAACATGGATGTACTAATGATGTTTTGTCTGTGTTAGGGGATCCAATTGTTAAATTGATTCGTTTGGAATCCATTTTGTCTCAATGTTTCAGACTAACTTGGTTTTCAAAGTCAATGAGGTCATCTCGGTAATGGGCTCACTGACTATTTTCAATGCATATTTTCTTTACTAATCAGCTCAATAGTATATGAACCTCATGCCCTGGTGTTAGATGCTCACTGAATGGAATGAAGGATAATTTATTTGGTGCTTTGGTCAGTGGAATCACTATAAGTACATGGATTCAGAAGATTTGGGCTATTAAAATTGAGATCCTAGAAGGCTCGTATCAGATGGCTGTCTTCTTTTATTGACATGACAGTTCATATTTAGTTGGACTTCTTTACTGGGATTAGGGTTTAAAATGCATCTGAAGTGATTCTCATTCTTGCTTTTACCTGAGACCATTTTTCCCAAGCACAGAGCAATGGTACTTATCTTGATTGTTGTTGCCACATTCAGGATATTGACAATTGTACTAAATTGTATGAGAGTGGAGGGTATTTCATTCTCATATGCACTTTCAATGCATGTTTTGATAGGATGTACGATATTGCCTCAGGAGTTGCAGATATTTAAACTTATACTTTGCAGCTACTTCTCTTTCTTTTTGATGACCTGCAAGATCAAAACCGTTTTTAGGTCTCTCTAGTTTTTGCATTTTATTGCAGTCTTTCTATTGAAGCCTAAAAGTTTTTTTTTATCCTTCGAGAAGGGGGGAAAGCCATGTGTCGCTGACTTTGTCCACGGTTCTGATGGTATTGGCAACATATGTTTACCTCCTCCCAAAGTCAAGAAGGTTGAGAAGAGTGCCTCAGAGTTTTTAGTTGATAAGGTCTCTGAGTTTCCGGGTGAAGTATCTGTACTTGCACTTGGACCCCTGACAAACTTAGCCTTGGTAAGTAGCGATCTCTCATGCCCAACTGCTTAATTCTGACAATTGCAATTTCACGGGGTGCCATGTTTTATCTCCTTCAGGCAATCAAAAGGGATGCTTCCTTTGCAAGCAAGGTGAAGAAAATTGTTGTGCTTGGTGGTTCTTTCTTTGCGTTGGGAAATGTCAATCCTGCTGCAGAAGCAAACGTAAGTTCTAGCTGTCTTCTTAGATCTGATGAACATAGAAATAGAATAGGTCTCTCCCTCCCTCTCCCTCCCTCCCTCTCTCTCTCTCTCTCTCTCTCTCCCCGGCAAGGATGTAGCATAATCTGTCCATGCAAACACATATACGTGGTCGCAAACTCTCGCTTTTAATTTTAATAAAACCTTATTTTCATTTTGCCAGCCCAGCTCAAGGGTCTGAAGCTTTAATTTGCACTGCCCTTTCTCCCCTTGCTATCACCAATGCTTCTTCATATTGTGATTTAAATCGGTCACTAATACCCATGGCTGCAAATAAACCTCTTGGTTTGTTTTTGTTTTTCCTAAGCATCGGCACAAGCTTTTACATTAAACTAAGTTCCCTCCTAATATTGGTCATAAATATTGATCATGTACTTGAGTTGGCCTTAAATACCTCTTATCATCACTTGCAGATTTTTGGGGATCCAGAAGCAGCTGATATTGTGTTTACTTCGGGGGCTGAAATTGCTGTTGTGGGGATAAACATCACAACCCAAGTGAAACTAACAGGTGCCCCTACTGTTTCTATTTCTCATTTGACTGCTAAAATTTCATTGAAATCTCTATGTTATCTGGAAAAGATATCCTTCTGAGACTGATGATGGTGGTTCAGATGCCGACCTGCTTGATTTGAAGCTATCAAAGGCAAAGCATGCTCAAATTCTCAGTGATATGTGCAAGTTTTACAGAGATTGGCATGTTAAGTCCGATGGGTTCCATGGTACAGTTTGATACTTAAAGAACTGCACTTTTACCGAAGTCTAGTTATCTTATATCTTTCTCTTATATCTTTACACGTACTTCCTTCACATTTTCCAGGAATTTTCCCTCATGACCCGGTCTGTTTCTTGGCATTAGTTCGCCCTGATCTTTTCACTTTTAAACGCGGAGTTGTGAGGGTAGAGACTCAAGGAATCTGCACGGGCCATACCTTGATGGATCAAGGTCTAAAGAAGTATGTGTACACCAGCCAACTTTTTCGAGTTAGTTACTTGCTGCCCTTTTCCTCGCTCACTTGACATATGATTGGTTCTGTCCTTCTGCCTTGTCCAGATGGAACTCGAGCAACCCCTGGTCGGACTATACTCCTGTTTCGGTCGCGTGGACGGTCAATGTGGATGAGGTTGTTAGCTGCATCAAGAAGTATCTGATGAAATAGTGAAAAGCCCGTTGTAAATCTCTTTGCTTATTTTTATAATTGCAAATCCTGGCCGTTTAATTTCGGTTGGAAGCGGTTCGGTTCGTCTGATGGTATCTAAGGAAGCTTTGAACTGTAAAATGGTGAATACTTGACCAGTAAATGTAAACACACCTTGATGGAAGAGATTATATCAATCACTTTATAAGGATACTACTTGTTTTTCAGCGGAAAATGTCGTTTCTCATTTTTTTATAGCAAAGATACAGGGCAAAATGGTGCCAATGAATGCCGTGAAAATAATGATTTATTTTCAAGCACAAGGGCCAAGAATTTATTTCTTGAGGTGGTGGTCCAAAGGAGAATTGCATCAAAGCATAAGTGTTGCCCGGACACGTGGCGGCTCCAAGAGTATCTCTATTCCCTGCTTGTGGACTTTACCACAAGGAAGTCACGCCATTAAAACAGCCCACAACAAAATTATATATAAAGAAAATGAAGATAAGTCTTCCAAAAAATTCACTGTCTTCTCCTACTCTCTGTGACAAACCCCACGGCCATGGACGACTGGCCGCCGCCTCCGCCGGCTTGTTTCCGTAAAATACTAAGCAAATTAAGACAATAAATACAAGATGACGGTAAGCATATCTAGTTATTAAAAACTAGCCAAGTGGGCACTTAGAATTAGCCCTCATCAAATCCGCCAGTATGATCAGAATTCAGCCCCTCAACAAAAATATTCGCATTGTATACTTTCACATGAACTAATTTAAATAGGTTCAAAATCGATTTAATAACCTAGAATCATTTAAATAGGTCATAAATAGGTCGTATGAGTTTACAAAATAAAATGTCTAATACAAATGGGTTGTATGAATCCATTTACAACCCACTTAACTCATTTAAGATAAGAAATCTGGCTCACTCTCACGACCATTTTCATCCTCTGCTCTTCACTTCACTGACTCCGAGACTCGTAGCTGGGTCTCAAGACTCTGTAATCATCCGACAGCCACGCATCTAATTCACCATTACACCTACCACCTACTCGGAGAAGATCACGGGGAGGATCGTGAGTGGCCCAAATTCACCAAATGAATTCACCGAGCGGGTGGAAGGAAGTAGAGGACCCGACTCCGGACCGTTTGATGTTTTTATAGTTGGGCCTGTGGTTACAATTTTCACTTCAAAGCAAAAGCCCAAACGCTCGACACTCGGCCCAGTCCTAACCTCAGCCCCCTACGGCGGTCATAAATCATGGCCGAAATTGGTGGCCTTGTTCACTGATAAGACAAGGGCGTTTGGGCCAATCTTGCAGACCTATTTCTTAGTCTGGACAGTGACTGTCCCCTGTTTTGAGCGGCTCCGCTCGTCGCGGGGTGGGCGGCCGGGGGAGCTGTTCGTGGGGCTGAGCGCTGAGGTTTTCTCGATCCCCGTCAACGGCCCTTTGCTCGGGTTTAATCCGCATTGTCGCAGCCCAATTCCATCGTGGCTTCATCTAAACGTGGTTCCTCCGTAGCAAATGGAATTCCCCGCTGATGACAGTTTGCTGTATTTCATGAATTAACCCTCATGGTTTCACGACTTCTTCTTGTCCTAAAAAATAACAAAAAGGAAACAGAAGAGGAAAAAAAAACAGTACATTTATATAAGATGCATTCGCATGTAATCGCGAATTGTTGCATTTTTTTTTTCTTTTGAGAAATAATGTTTAGGACATGCATCATAATATATTTGTTTGGTCTTGCATCGAGCATCTTAGATGTATCTTTACTTTTACTATTGACATGAAGGTCGATACGTTATTTTTTATGTATGGTTCATGAGGATCCTATTTTAGGATATTATACCAAAGTCATATACTAATTTTGCCCAACACAAATTGGATGGTTTTAAATTTTGCTCTACCTTATTTATCAACTTATTTATTTATTTATTTATCATTGTCATTGACAACTTTATTTAGTCGCTTGCCTATTTGTGTATGGAGATGTAGACCCGCATGATTAGCAATAAACTTGGAGTAAATTGCTTGAAAAACCATTTTTTCAAAAAAGAGAAAAAGTACCCCGGTAATAAACGTTAGCTAAAACTAGTGAGGTAAGGTCCCCGAACCCTAAATCTTTTATTTGCATAAGTAAGGCAGCCTCTAGCTTAAAATAAATTAATGGTGACTATAGTATTTTTCAATTAATGATACATAAGAAATCAAGTTACTGTTGATATTATTTCATAGAGTCCATGCAAAAATGCAAGCATCATCTCACTAGAAAGTTATTTATGCCCTCTTAACAATTTGTTAAACCCCTCTAAGACCTATTTTAGGAGGGTCGTGACAATATATTGATTTGAGTGGAAATGCTTTTCAAGGAATTGCAAATTTTGTGCGTTCCATAAATTGGAAAAAGATTTGTCTGCACCAAATTGATCTCAAGCATTGATCACATGAGCCCAATTTTTCATGAGGCAATGATTATAATAGATTGACATATCTCATTTTATAAGAGGATGAGAGACTTTTTAAATGCTTTATGAGGACTGGATCTTCTTTCACTCCCTCAATAGCATAGCATTGTAGTTAAGGGGTCCAAATCGAACTAGGAAATAGAACCAAATATAGTTTAACCAAATTTTCATATATTTTTTGTTTGGTTTAGGTTTGGATAACGAAAAGATAACACTTTTTATTTTGATTCGGATAGTTAAACCGAATCGAAAATTACTCCTTTCTTAATATCATAATTTACATAATCTTTCTATTGTTACTAAACCTATTCTTAATATTACAAAAGAGAAAATAAAAAAACTCAATTGAATTATGTCTTTGGTTAGAGTTGTGATTCAATTTAAAGCTAATGCACATTCAATTGATTTGATTTGGTTTCTATTTTATGAAAACTAAAACCAAACCGAGTTGTTGGCACACTTCTAAATTGCTAAGTAGCACCGACACTAACATGCGACATACGACACGACACAACATGACACGCCGACATGTCGTTTTTCAAAAAACAAAGAATTTTGATACGTTGGGACATGTTGTATATTAAATATATATTTTTGTATATACATAATAAATTATTAATTTGAATCAAATTCATAAATAATCAATTAAAAAAGCCTAGAATGAATATACACAAAAACATTAATCCTCCATTTATTAATATCTTTTTTTTTTTTTTATACCCAGAGAATCCAATATAGCCGGGCACATGGCGGGTAAACCCGCCCACCACCCCGGCGTCACACTTAATACCCCAAGCGACTGTGAGGAGATTCGAACTCCTCCCCTTCGTGAGGGGGAGAGAGCCTAAATTATTGCGACCACCAAGGCGGTGGTCTCCATTTATTAATATCGTTTATTGAATAATTCATAAAATTTGGAGAAAAAACAAGCAATCCATATTATGGATTTGCATGTTAGATATATTGAAAGAGGAAAAAGAAAAAAACTTAAGAGGTGAATTGCGTATCCGGGGAGTGGAAATTGGTTTTTCTTTTTTCTCTATTTATTATTTTTATTATTGTGTTTTATTTTTTCACATATATATATTTTGATCTCTTATTTATTGAATTTTTTAAATTGACATTAATATCGAAATCACGTGTCGGAAACTCGTATATTATAATTTCAATTTGAGTGTCAGAGAGTGTCAAGAAAGTTGACTAAGTACACGTGTTGATCGAGTGTTGAAAAGTGTCTAAGAGTGTCGTACACGTGTCGAAATATTCGACACGACACGAAGGCTCTTGAAGAGTGTCGGTGCTTCATAGTTAAATTGTAGTGCATCCCCAGTTTTCATCCGCCCGGCATTTTTTGTGAACTTGATAGAGAAAATCCATAGAAACATTAATACGGGACATCAAGAGGCATTTTTGAAGTCAGATATTTACGATATTTTCTCGCTTTTCCCTTAAAATGGATAAAATCCATCATTCGAAGCAAAGCTTAGACCTTGAAGCCGTGCGACGCCATTGATAACCTGAACGTTCCGACAAACGAGCGTCGCACGTTGTTGCGGGAACAGGGAAGTTCCGTTTGGCGAACTCGGCAGCGGTACTGTCCCTCCCCCATTCGTTCTCATGACTGGGTCGTCGACTGGGAGCACGGTGGAGATGAGAATCAGTACAACCATGGCTTGAGGTAACTTCACTGTCGTGGGTTCATCTTTGCCTCTCTGGGTTTGGTGCCAATGGCTTGACATTGCCCTTTGCTGGCGTACAACTCATTTTTGCTGAGTTGCAGATGAAGTGTTTGTGAAAATCCTTATGTGAGCTGTAAACATGTTTTTTTTTTTTTTTTTGTTTTTTTTGGGAGGACGATGATGGGGAACTTAGGGAGGGATCTTCATACGTTATTATTCATTCAGAATCTATCAGCTCTTTATATCGGTTAACCATTTTTTATCCGTGGATTTGATAGACCGTTTATGGGTTCTGCTCTCTCTGTACGTGTTTTAACTTCATTTTGCAATCCGCATTGAACTCGTTCCTTCATTCGTAAGCTGAAACCAAACAGGAGAAAGGAAATCCCTTTCCAATACTTGCAATGGGAATCCATTTCATGATTCCATGGCCATGGACTAGCGAATTCCGTGGCCAGAATTGGGCAGATTGATATTTGATGGCTTGTGGCAAATATGTTGGGTCTTTTCCATTATTTTCTCCTGATCTTTGAGCTATTTAATTTTTGCAGATCGATGGTGAACGAAGCAAGCGGAGTTTGAGCAGTCTTTACTGGTTTCCAGGTTTGACTGTTTGTCCAAACATAGGCGACACCATGCAAGTCACCTCTCTGTCGTTGCCTCCCTTGCGGTTTCAAGTTGTTCAATCAAAGATCAAGGATAAAAGTGGGAAACACAAGAGCGATCACTCTTCCAGTTATGGAGTATCAAGAAAATCACCTAAAGGAACCCTCCCAGTTAAACGCGGTCGAAATACTATAAAACCGTTTTCTGAGGAGGATGTATTCCCTTCTTCGTTACCACTGCACACAAGAAACCCCCATGCAATTTACAAAGACATCCAAAGATTTGCAAGACAAAACAAGCTCAAAGAAGCGCTCACCATCTTGGATTACATGGACCAACAAGGCATTCCCATCAATGTCACCACTTTCTCTTCCCTTATTGCTGCTTGTGTTCGATCAAAATCTTTAGCTGAAGGAAAGCAGATTCATGCCCATATTAGAATAAATGGGCTTGACAGCAATGAGTTCTTGAGAACAAAACTTGTGAACATGTACACATCTTGTGGTTCTATTGAAGATGCAAAAATGATTTTTGACACGTGCTGCAGCAAGACTGTTTATCCATACAATGCGTTGATCAGAGGTGCTGTTATTTCTGGAAGGCGGCGGTATCTTGATGTCATCTCTACTTTCTCAGAGATGCAGGAAATAGGTGTCGAGTGCAATGAATATACTTTTTCATCCATGATAAAAAGTTTTGCTGGTGCATCAGCTCTTAGACAGGGTTTGAGAACTCATGCTCTTCTAATAAAGAATGGTTTTATAGATAGTAGCCTTTTGAGGACAAGTTTGATTGATATGTACTTTAAATGTGGCAAAGTTAAGTTGGCTTGCCAAGTATTTGAAGAGATTGATGAGAGAGATGTTGTTGTATGGGGGGCAATGATTGCAGGTTTTGCACATAACAGATTGCAAATGGAAGCCATAGAGTATACGAAAATCATGATTCATGAAGGGATTACTCCAAATTCAGTTATATTGACAACAATTTTGCCTGTGATTGGGGTGTTACAAGCAAGACTATTGGGCCAGGAGGTTCATGCCTATGTGCTAAAGACAAGGAGTTATTCGAAGCAACTGTTCATACAATCTGGATTGATTGATATGTATTGCAAGTGTGGTGACATGGGATCTGGAAGACAGGTTTTTTATGGTTCACCAGAGAGAAATGCTGTTTCTTGGACAGCTCTAATGTCGGGATATATCTCAAACGGGAGGCTTGAGCAGGCCTTGAGATCAATTGTGTGGATGCAGCAAGAAGGTTGCAGGCCTGATATTGTCACAATTGCCACTGTTTTGCCAGTTTGTGCCCAGTTAAAGGACTTAAAGCATGGAAAGGAGATTCATGCTTATGCTGCGAAGAATGGATTTGTCAACAATGTGTCTGTGACTACTTCCTTGATTGTGATGTACTCAAAATGCGGAATCTTGACTTATTCATTCAAGTTATTTGAAGGCATGCCACAGAGAAATGTGATCTCCTGGACAGCAATGATTGACTCATGTGCAGAGAGTGGGTTTCTCTATGAGGCTTTGGATGTATTTAGAGCTATGCAGTTGTCGAAGCATAGGCCAGACTCTGTTGCATTGGCAAGGGTGTTGAATGTTTGTGCTCAACTTAGAGATTTGAAACTTGGGAAGGAGGTCCATGGACAGGTTTTGAAGAAAAATTTTGGGACGATCCCTTTCATTTCTTCAGAAATAATGAAAATGTACGGAAGTTGCCAATCGGTTCTTACTGCAAAGTCCATATTTAGTTCAATCCCTGTCAAGGGTTCAATGACTTGGACTGCCATCATTGAAGCATATGGAATTAATCACATGTATCGAGATGCAATTAATCTTTTTGACCAGATGATATCTGAGGGTTTCACTCCAAATGAGTTCACTTTCCGGGCAGTACTACATATATGCAACCAAGCTGGATTTGCAGACGATGCTTACCGAATCTTTAACCAAATGTCTGTGGACCATAAAATGAGGGCATCTGGAGAATTTTACTCTTTAGTAATTGGACTTCTTGAACGCGAGGGTCGTTTAGAGGAATCTCAGAAGCTTAAATGGATGAGCACTTCATTGTCATGATGTGAAGCTAATTAACATAAGCTATATAGAGAAGAAGTAGAAGGAACAATGCATGTCCTGTTGTTTCTCTCTATGAATTTTTCAATTGGCTACCAACAATTTATTGTTGTAAATTTGTATACCCTTTGTATGGTTTTATTGCAATGCAGTGCAAAGATTGTATACTACATGGCACTTGCCGTGCAAATATTTGAAAGTTATTTTCTACAGGCGGATGTTCTGGCAGCTTCTTTGTCAAACTTCATCATGATGGTTATAGAGGAAATATACTAGAATATATTGAAAATCCTGAAAGTCATTGTCTATTTGACTTACTCGTGCATGGCCTGATTATGTAAGAATGGAACAATCGATAGTGTACGTCATGAAAACTAGACATTGCTTTAGTTTCATTTTCCTGTGCATATTAGCAATCCTTTCTGTTTTCATTTTCTTTTTCCTTCTTTATGATGATGGTATTGCAGCAGTATACTTAGTATCATGGGATTTATCATAAATTTAATAACTTCTGCTTCCTAATCCTGAGGATAAAAAGAACAGCACTGACATCTCCTTTTCTTTATAACCACTGAGTATTAGGAATTGACTTAGCTATTTAAACTGTTGGAATGCATGGTTCTGGTCCCTTCTTTTTGGTTTTCTGCTCTGTCATTATCCTCATTTTCTTATATAGTGAATTCCAGTTTAATTGCTTTTCTGTCATCGATCATGGGATCACTTGCTTTGGAGTAGGCTTTGCCTAGCTCAACAGGGTAGCAGTGGTGGAGAAGACAACTTTTGTGCAGTTGTCCAGAAGAAGCTAAATTGAATAAGGGAGTCAGGTGTGTTGAAAATGCTCAGACACATAAAAGGAGCAGTTAATCATGATTAAGAAGTTTGATGTAGTGCAGCCAGCAGTCTTCTATTAGAAGATATTGTCAATTAGTTTAATCTATGTAGGTCGATGGAAAATCTTCTTCGCATTTTACTCAGTTGACAGTGGGACTAAGTCATTAGAATACGTAGTTGCAGTATCCTCATTAAGAATCTAACAGACAATTGACATCAATGCTTTTGTTGAATTGCTTTATTCCTTTATCTGCTCTCAGGTATATCTACTAAAGAAGCTTATATGCTGGGCAAGGATGAATTGCCTCCATACAGTTCAAGGATGTTGCTGACAGTTCAAGCATACCAAAAACCAAATTTCAAGTTTAGCTAATGTGATCTTCAGTTCATCTACCTATTATTATTGAAAGATTGATCTTACTAATATATTTCATGCCATGTCCATTCATACTTGAATGACAAATGCTTTAGATTGTTGAATACTTTACATGTGTTAGCATCTTTCTGAAAGGTGTCATGACAGGTTAAAGAGATGTGATGATCTTACTAAATGCGAGTAACATATTTATCTGTCTTTTCCCTACCAAAAGCAAGGGACCGAATATTCATGCTAAAATTCATCAAGTTCTGCCAGGTCTCTGGTACGTATCTATGTTTCAGCTTTTATCTATTTGAAGATGTTGTAGAGTCAGTGTACAAGTGATAGGGCTGAATCAATTTACCAAACAAGCTTTTGATTGCAAAACAAGGACAATGTTTTGTCTCACCTTGTTTTTGAAACGGGTCATCTTCGTCGTGGCTATACAGACTTTTGTGAACCCATATTCTCAACTGGCAGAATTGTATATGAATTTCATGCCCTGGTGAAAAATGCTCTCTGAATAAAATGAAGTTAATTCCAATTTATTTGTCACAAAGGTAGGTGGAATCACTATAAGTACATGGATTTGGAGGACTTAGGCCATAAAAATTGAGATCTGAGAAGGTTCCTATCAGTTGACTGTCTTCTTCTACCATCATGATAGTTTGTGACCGTGTTTATAGTCGGGATTGACTGTGCACCCTCTAAGGTGCATCTGCAGTGGTTCTCATTCTTAGTTTTTCTCAAGATTTTCTTTTCCAAAGAAAGCAATGGTAGCTAATCTTGATTTGCTACAATCAGGATATTGACAATGAACGGGACTCAATGGTGCAAGGGTACAGAGAATTTCATGCTCTTGTGGATTTAAAATGCTAGTTTTATTAGGATGTCAGACTTGCATCATGACTACAAGTATTCAATTCCAGTCTTAGCAGGCACCATTGTTTCTGATTGATAACCTGCAGGATCAGACTGCTTTATGTTGTCCTTAGTTCTTCAATTTGTTGCTGTCTTTTTGTTAGCCCAAAAGTTTTCTGTTTTCTTTTGAGAAGTGGGGAAAGCCACATCTTGCCGGCTTTCCCTACTGTTCTGATGGTATGGGCAACAAAAAGGTTGAGAAATGTGTGCCAAAATTTTTAATCGATGAAGTCACCGAGTTTCTGGGTGGAGTATCTGTCCTTGCTCTTGGACTGCTGACAAACTTGGCCTTTGTAAGTAGTAATCTCAAATGCTGAAATGCATCATTCTTAGAATCGCTATTTTTTTTGTTCTTTTGGTCTGATTACTATTGCTACTTCACATGCTGTCATGTTTTATCTCCTTTGGGCAATTTAAAGGGATTCTTCCTATGCAAGCAAGGTGAAGTAAGTATAGTTGGAGGTGCTATCTTCGTGTTGGGTGATGTAAGTACTGCTGCAAAAGCAAACAAAAGCTTTCTTCTTTGATCTGATGAAAGTAGAAACTGTCATTGGCCTCTCTCTTCCTCTCTCCCCTCTTGCAAGTACATAGTACACATTCATGCATCCAACGAATGTGTTGGCAAACCGTGGCTTGAAATTGGAGCATGCTGTCCTGTTTGCTTGGTGCAGAAAGAGCCCTCAATTTCACTGTGCCAGGTCAAGGGGTCAGAATCTCTAACTTTCACTACTGTTTACTGCCCTTGTTTTGGCATTACGAGCAATGGACAATTCAGAGGCTTCAAAGTTGATTTTAGGATCACAGATCAACTACAAATTGCCATGGTTGCATATGAACCCCTCTCTCTCTCTCTCTCTCTCTCATTTTTTTTAATATTGTATCTCCTACTAAAATCTTCAAGGCTCTACTTGATCATCCTGCTTGCTGATCGTTTACTTGGGTCCTTAAAGACCTCTTATGATCACTTGCAGATTTCTGGGAGTCCAGAAGCCGCCAGTATTGTGTTTACTTGCAGGGCTGGAAATGTGTTAGAGAGGATAAACATTACAACCCAAGTGAAACCATATCATTGCTTTTCTGACTCCTGACATTTAATAGTCTAAAATCGCTGTTTTCTCAACAATGTCATCCTTCTAAAATCGTAATATGGTAGTTTTAGATGCTGACCTCCTTGATTGAGTCTATCGGAGGGAAAGCAAGCTCAAATTGTTAGAGAGGCAAACATTCTAACGGATATTGACATGTCAAGGGCAGTGGTGTGCATGTTATGTTGTGATACTTTTAGGACTCTCTTATGAAGGTTTGCTCATGTCAAGTGATTTTCTTAACATGAATTCCATTCATGTTTTTCAGAAATTTCCCTCGTGATTGGGTTGATTTTACGTCACTAGTTCCCTTCAGTCCATTTACTTACAGAGCTGAATTCCGGGGGTCGAGGCACATGGAATCTTTATGGGCCGCAGATTGATGGATCAGAGCCTGAAGAGGTATCTTTATATCAGCTTGACTCTTTTAGTTTCTGTGCTTTCTGCTGTTGGCTTGATATACAATTGATTTGAGTTCTATTTTGGAGTACATGGAACTCGAACAGCCCCTGGTGGCTGATGGTTCTCTTCTCCATTTTTCAGTTCTTGGAGGGTCATTGAGATGAGGTTGTGACGCATCAAGGAATCTTTTATGACACGTCCATCTCCAAAACGACATGAACAAAGATGTTCTATTTATTGAATTCTAACTTAGATATCGTTTATTTCGGGAAAAATGAATAATTTGGAAAATATTTGCTTAAAAATGATCGTTTGTATCGCTTACAAAAATAAAAGAAGGAAAAGTATTTTTATTGTCTTGAAACTCTTTATCTATAAGTTGTTGTCAGTAATAAAAATACTTTTTTATTAACTAATTACTTTCAACAATATAAATAATATAAATGACTATTTTTAGGAAAATATTTTTCAAATCATTCATTTTTTATGAAATAAATAGAGTTTTAGTATATCCTTTTTTTTTCATTTTCAGTTGCGTTTGGTTCTTCTAAGGGAAAATTATAAAAAAAATACTAAATATATTGTAATTGTACCAATTTAACCATAATTTTTTTTTGGTCAGTTAAGTCCTAAATCTTTTATAATTGTGCTTGGCTCAGTCTATTCGACCAAAATTGGCCTATTGACATTGACATGACCATTGGTTGGCATTGGTGACAATTTTTTTAATAAGATTTTATTTTTAAATTATTTTATTAAAATTTTAATATATATTTTTTTGTCTTTTTTTCTTTTTTTCTCATAGAAGGGAGGGTTGGTTAGTCATCGGACCAAAGCGGCCAGGTGAGATTGCCTCGTCGTCACTGGATGAGGGTGAGCTCACCCACCACTAGTGGGGCAGCCCCCGCCGAATCTGGCGTTGGGCTTGCTTTGCCGTCACTAGGTGAGGGGGAGCTCGCTAGCCACTAGTGAGCCCATCCTCGCCCAATGATAGCTTGCCTAGCCATCGCGAGGCGAGCTTGCTCTTGCCCAACAACAGGCGGATCGCGTGAGACCGACTAAACTTGACGATTGTGTGGATGGCGACGCCAGTAAGGGAACATGCATAGAAAGTCGGAAACCTAGTAAGGGAAAGGCTAAGAATGGCGACGTCAAATAGGAGAGGGCGAAGTTGGAGAGGAGAGAGGCTATGGCTTGCCTTGTTCTGGCGATTGGCTAGCCCTCCCCTCTGGCTGGTCATGGGAGCCAAAGGAAGGAGGAGGGAGGAGAAAAAAAAAAAAAAAGATAAAAAGATAAAAAATAAAATTAATAAGATAATTCAAAAAAATAAAATATTATTGAAAAAATTATCGCCGATGCGTCCACACCCGCATCGGCCGGCGGATTTTGGCCAGATGGATTAAACTGGTATAATTGTAAAATGTTTAAGACTTAATTGGACAAAAAAAAAAGTTTATGACTGAATTGATGTAATTATAATATATTTAGGGATTTTTTGATAATTTTTCCGTTCTTCTGATGGTCTTTGGGTTTGATTGTCGTACCTTTCCACCTCGTCCGAAAGATTCCAAGCTTCTTCCTGAACCACGAGATGAATATGATCACCAATGGACATTACCAGCATATGAAGTTGCTAAAACATGCTGTTTATGATGCGGAAGTCGCCGTCACTGTCTCCATTCTCTAGGGGGCTTCACCGTTCGCAATCACAGTTAAAGTAGAATTTCGTTTTCAGAACGAAATCATTATAACCGTTCTTGTGAATTTTCATGATATAAGCAAGGAACCCCACGGGGACCCAAATGATTAATGACGAAGAAATTTCTCTACCTAACTTCACTCATGCAAGACAAATAGCTCGGTAGTGTCATCTCTAAGATCAAGCATTTTCTTTTTTGGTTGACGGGGAATTGGATTCCTTGCTTGGAGAGAAATCAAACTGTGGATTTGGATTCCACGTGGAATGAAATATCTCAAAATGTGCTAAATAAAATTACCTGACAATCGACAGTATCGAGGATTCCAATTCTACATCCTATCATCACAAAACTGTCGGAACCCCACTTTAACCACCATCACCGCCACACCCGTCTGTCGCCGGTCTTCTATCAATAGTTGCCGTTGGCAATCGCCCATTGGAGGTCTCTGGTTGCTGGTCACCATCAACAATGAAATAGATTCTTTCATAAAGTTCAATGTATTTAACGGAAAATAAATTATTTAGAAATTTTCCTAAAAACGAATGAATTTTTTCATATTTATAAGCACTGATTTTTAAAAAGGGCAATAATTGATCGATGAAAATTATTCTTATTATTATCAATAATTATTTCAAACATTTTCTCGAATGACGAAAAATATTTTCTATTTATTTATAAACAAAAAAAAATCATGATATAACCGTGACAAATATATAGTAAAAATCAAAAACTAGTATACGATCTAATTTAGTAATTTTTAAAATTTAACGAAAATATTTTGTCACAAGTGTACCAATTTGAATCATTCATTTGGGATTTTTTTAAAAAAAATTAGTTTTGGATAAATTTGTTACATAAATTTTTCAGAATATTAATCATTCAAAAAAACATTATTCGAATCATTTATTTTTCATAAAATGCACATAACCTAAAGGTCAAAATATATTGCCATCAAATCAATTCCCAGGAATGATATTACTTGGAATGAAAATCTTACTTGAGGATTTCTTGTTCATGAAATAAGATGAGACCTTGCAAATGATTACTTCTACCAAAACTACGAGGTAGTCCTTGATAAGATAATGGCACGATATGAAAGCTCCTCTTCCGCAAAGATTTGTCTTTGTGCAAGCAAAGTCAATCTCAATGGATTGAAATGCCCTCACCGTCTGCTCGATTATACTCAAGAAGTTGATTGATTAGTCTCTTCTTTAAAGAGCGAAACGGATGCACTTCTTTACACATGTACATCATCAATTGCTTTCCCCATATTTATCACTAATACGCTGAGATTGATCTAGAAAGATAATTGTCCAAAAAAGTCATAAATTTATTATATTGTGATCAATTTGGTCCAAAATCTTTCAACCATACTAATTTACTTTTGATGATTGGTCTTATACCTATCAACTATGTCAATTTAGTTATAAACTTTTTAAAATTTGCCAGGTCAATCCTAAACATGTTATTTGGATAATTGGTTGAAAAGACTATATTGACAAATTGTAAAAGATTTAGAATTAAATTAGCAAATCTTACTAAATTGATACAATTGAAAGGTTAAAGCTGAATTGGTAAATCGTCAAAAATTCTAGGACTCAATTGACACAATTGAAAAGTCTAAAACTGAACTGGCTTCCGTAAAATAAATTTAATATTTTTTGGATAATTTTTCCTATATATAGTAGATGAAATTCCTCATCGTGAACTTTTTTGAAAAGCTATAATAAAATTGTAGCGGGTAGAAGAAGTAAGGGTGATGTAGTGAAAGAGTCTTTTGCTTCGGCTCCCACATCTTATTCATACACCATCACTAAATACGCTAACTTCACTTCAAATTATTCGACGGCAATCCTTGCATGTCGCATAAAAGAATTAGGTGATGGAATCAACCGATCTCATTGCAAGTGTATCTTATACTATTTGGTGATAAGCATGAAAAGATACCGGAATAATTATCTAAAAATTTCTAAACTTATTATATGTCAATTAATCTAATCCTAAACTTTTTAATTTGGTCAATTTAGTCATAAACCTTCTGAAGAACTGTCAATATAGTCATTTTAGTCAAAATTGATTGAAAATTGCTAATATGACCATTGATTGTCTTACGTGCACTAGTAGTGTTGACATTGACGATTTTTATAATTTTAACATTTTTATAATTTTATTTTATTTTCTTTTTTCTTCTCTCTTTTTTCATGTTCACTTCTCAAAAGAGCTAGTGGGGATTATCGGCCATTGCCGATGCCTTGGTGACCCTTGTCGGCCCTTTTGAGAAGTGAACATAAACAAATTAAGAAAATTTTAAAAAATTAAAAAATCTTATATGTTAGTGTCGGCCAATGGTGTTAGTGATTTTCACCCAATTTGGGCTGAAATGATTATATTTTCAAATATGACTAAATTGATAAAATTGAAAAGTAAAAACTCAATTGACCACCTACAATAGGTTCACAATTTTTGGACAATTACCTTTAAAAAATATTTATACAACCACTTGATATAAACTTGTGGTATGTCATTTGAGCATCAAGTAAACTGAAAACTACGAATTTTTCATTGATTGATCGGATCAACTTCCAGTGAGTAATTCCATTGGTGGATATCGAGAGGGTGCGCAACACACGCTTCAGGTAATCTCTTTCCCCTTATTATAAGTGAGATGAATTGCAAATCGAAGGACCTTGTATTTTAAAAGTTTATTCAAGTCTCAAGAAATCACGGAAAAATTATACGTGGATAAGCGTCTAGAAATTTATGTATTGCAAAAGTTGTAAGTGTTACGAATTTAAAAAAAAAAAAAAAACATCAAATTATTTAGATTAAGTAAAAGGCAAAAAAAAAAAAAATAAAATGAAGTACTATGCCGACACTCCTAAGTTTTTTTGAGATCTTTATGTGGTTTATTTATGATTTTACTAAATAGGACTAGGTCAACCGATCGAAGGCCACTTCTTGGGGGTTGACTGAATTAATTCCCTCATAAATGGGCAAGCTAGGTGTGACCTGGTCATCCACCAACGAAAGTCAACTTATGAAGTCTTGCGGGCAAAGAACTACGTTTGTTGCTTAAAAAGAGGTTGTTTTCTGAGTTTCATTCTCAAAGATCTAAGAAGAAGATACAACCCCAGAAAAAAATAATAATTAAAAATTGAAAAATAAAAGATAAAAAAATAGGGGTCGAAATCAAATAATAATGGGCTTCGAGACTAATTCCAAAAACGAAGTGGAGTCAAAATCGAAAGACCAAATCCATTAAATAAAAGCAGTTAAACCTAATCTTTGGTTTTCTTGTCCTCACGTTTCAATGCGCTGCCGTTGGCAGTTACCTAACCCTTCACCGGTGAAGGAACCGTTTCAACTCCCGCCAACCTCCACCAGAAAAAAAAAAAAATATTCTAAGATTGATATATTACCCAAATGGAAAAATAAAAATACTACGAGTAATTGTACATAGAGTACACATTTAAACTCACATCTAAACGAGCGGAAAATTTTGACTAAAAAATTTTGAAGAAAATGAAGGAACGTAATTAATACTTGATGAAATTCGAGACCATCATTTAGTATATGAATTTCGTATATGTTTGGCACAAATACGGTTAGCATTAATTATTCAAGGGGAAGAAAAATCATATATGACCCATTCTCTCTCTCTCTCTCTCTCTCTCTCTCTCATTTTTGTGTGTATATATAAGGTTCGCATCTCATCAAATACTCAATCAGTTTTATGCATGCAGAGACTATTTCCACAGCCCACAGAAGAAGCTTGATCTTCCTAAATTGTTGAGCGAACATGGCTCGTGTTTCTTCGTCGATGGCGATGGCGGAGAGCATATCGTGGTACTGCGCGCTGCTCGTGGCGCTGATGCTGGCGCTGAGCTGCTGCGACCCGGGCGAGCCGTCGCTGGCTGAGCTGGGGGCTGCGGTCCGGGAGAGGCATCGGGAAATTAACAGGCCGTGCGACGAGATCTACGTGGTCCGGGAAGGCGAGACCCTGCAAACCATCGGCGACAAGTGCGGGGACCCGTACATCGTCGAACGGAACCCGCATATCCACGACCCGGACGACGTCTTCCCCGGTCTGGTCATCAAGATCACCTCCTCCGACAGGAGGTAGGGAGCTTTGCTTTTATCTCTCCAGAGGCATTTGCTAAATTATGTGACGTGTTATTGAGGAGAACTTACAGGGAATTCCGTCTTTTTTAAGATTATAGCACTTAAGCGAGATACGTTGAGGTATATGAAAATTTCGTCGAGTCTAATTTTCTCTACTTTTTTTTTTTTTTTTTTTGCTTTTAACGCTGAGTTTGCAATGAAATGTTCAAGTTCAGTGTGAACAGCGACGGACCAAGAGGGGCTGGTGAAGGATCACCCTTGGGTCACTCAGTATTCGGTGTAAACTTTGGCCAGTATATAGTGTTTATGGAATTACAAGTGCAGTTATAAGTTTCGGAAGTAAGTACTGTGTTCCGCGACATTATGTCCAGGGCAAAAGATGTGAGGATTTTTCGGCCTCTCGGACCTCATGTCTTTGCTATTTAATTGCTAATTTCGACTTGCTCATGAGTTCGCAATGTTGGTACTTTGGATATGAATAAGCTATTTGCTAAATAAATTTAATTTTGAAGACATTTGATTTTCATTGATCTGGGTTTTTGGGCTATTAGACCCAAGTCTGGGGACTAGCCAAGTCTCGAAAACTTAAATGACATCAATCCACAAAAGCTGGGACAAAAGAAATCGCTGGGAGGGGCCAAAGTTTTGCTGAAGCAGTAATGATACTGGCAATGCTGCTGAGGGGGGCCCGACACCATATCGTTATCTTCACTTTATGCATCAACGAAAGCTTTATACACCATGTATAATAGTAGATTTAGCAGCTTTTTTTTTTTTTTTTTTTTGGGGATTTGAGAGTGAGGTATTTGGAGCTCTTTGAACGACAGAGTAATCTCCGTCAAAGCCGACGGTTCCCTATTCATCAACGCTGAGTAATGAAGTCAAGTGCTCCTGAAGCCATGAAAATGCTCTTAAATTAATTAATTTTGCTTGATGAATGATCATGGTGAAGATACTTTAATAGATCCTTTCATGTGATCCAATTTTTGGGAAACCTTATTAATTTGTGATGTTTCGTCCACACTTCATGGTTGGTGCGGACAACATTTGTTGGTGACCTTCCACAATCTAAAACAAAGACTAGGAAAAGTACCATTGGAAAATCTGATCAATCACGCACATATGCTTTTGCCAAACCAGTGTATTGGAGGGGCATAGTGTGTTATGGAGATTCGGGTACATAGATTGTGTTCGTATCATGTCGGATGATGATATATTGTAAATTCAAATATGATATTACTAGTTAATCATATCAGCTTATTTGACATAAACACGATGCAAGAATTGACTATTTGGCACGACACGGGCTGTGTAACACGATTAAATGATGGATTAATGGTCCAACACGAGCGTAAGAAATCAACCCATTAACATGAAATTAACTCACTAAAATGGAACATGAGATGAAATATCCTCAAATTTTGGTAAAATCTATTTACAAATGGTAATAGTCCATCATTGAAATGTCATCAAATCAAATTATAACCACACGATGGTGCTCAATGAAATGTAATCAACTTAAAAATTATTGACACTTAGATTTTACCATTTTATTTAGGACTTAATCGCGTTGAAAATTAGAAATTTATGTTTAAACCCTAGACAAAAAATAATTTTCACTAAATTGCATCACGTATTAGCATTAGGAATATTTGCATCGCTAATGGTGACTTTTAAATTTTTCAAAAAAAATTGTCATAAAAAGAAAAAGAAAAAAAGAGAATAAGAAAAAAAAATTATTTATTGAAAATTAATTGAAAATTATAATCATAAAAAAAAAGAGAAAAGAAAAAATCATAAAAAAAAAAAAAAAAAAGAAATCGAATAGGGCTGGGCAAGGGGTGGGCTAGCCCGGCCCTCCTTTTCCCCCTCCTCTTCTTCTTTCTTCTTATCTCTTTTCCTTTCGTGTGGGCCGGCCCACCTCTCTTCTTCTTTTCTTCTCTACGCGAGGACTGGCCCATCCCCTTTCATTTCGGCCCGCCCCCGCACGTGGGTCTTCTTTCTCCCCGACGCCCACACGCGGGTTTTGCTTTTGCAGGAAAGAAACGTACAAACCAGAGAGGGAGGCAGAGGATCGCGAGAGCAGACGGCAGCATGATCCGCAGGTCGAGGCCTGGCCGGCCAGCGAGCTGGTGATGGCACAAGCCATGCGCGCTGGCCGGTGGCCCTCAAAAGGGAGAGAGGGAGAGCGAAGGTGGGGGGGGTTCTGCAGGTTTTGGCCGAGAGGGAGACCGAGGGAGAGGGCGAATCCGAGAGAGAGGGAGCGAGCCGTAACTAAGCGTTCGACCGAGGAAAAGAGCTGAAGGAGAGATCAGCGGCAGCCACGCCTAAGCCGCAGTCGACGACCCGTCGTCGTGCTCCCTTTGCCGCGCTTGAAGCTTCGGTAAATCCCAGTCTTCTTCCTGCTCTGTCTTTGGGCACGCCGGGCTGGAGCTCGCGGCCACTCGGCTCGCGCGAAATCCGGCCCTTGTTCATCCCCTCCTTGGCTTGCATGTTTTGGATCATTACTTGTGGTTCCTCGTGAGTGGCGGTGCGAGTTTGAGCCTCGGTTGGATTGGCTTTCCTCCTTTTACCCAACGCACCCCATCTGTTCGACGAAATGCCATAGTGTGATCCGGCGTCGATTTTTTTTTTTTTTTTTGGGGTGAAAACCGGGCTATCGTCGCTTGTCTGGCTTCATGATGGTGTCTTTAAGGCGTCTGGTTGCCCGGTTTGCGAATGCTTGGTTTGGCTTGGCTGAGAGCAACACCTGTTTTCTTTGTGTTCTTGTTTACCGTGTTCACCGGTGATACTAGAAACCGCCGGCCAGCTAGTGGCCTACGGTGACCGGTGTCGGTCGGACAGAACGACCGACGCCGGACGGTGGCTCCGGTGCCTCAAAGGCCGGTGAGGGCTCGTCGTAGTGGTGGCGCTGGTTCGCGCAGCGGAGCTGCAGGAGAGCATTCGGTGAGGAGAGGGGAGTCGTCCAGGAAGAAGACGGGCGTAAAGAAGAAGAGAAAAAGAATAACAGAAAAAAGAAAAAGAATAAAATAGGAAAATTGCAGAAAAAGTGAAAATTAGAGAAATAATAAACAAAAAATGACTTCGGGCGTGCAGAGAATACATGAGGAAGAAGAAGTCCAAGGGAGGAGAGAAAAAAAAAAAAAAAAAAAAGAAGAAGAATTAAAAAGAAATATGAAAAATGGAAAAGAAACTCTCTCTCTATATATATATATGGAAAAGAAAGGGTGCAGACGTTCAGGCGAAGTGATCGAGGTGTTGAGGTGGTGGCTTCAATGACATTAGGGTTTGATTTGTAAAGTTGGGCTGGGATTGGTTTGGTATGATTAGACTTGGGCTGAGGTTTTCTTTTAGCAAGATGGGCTTAAGCGTTTAATCTTACCAAGATAGGCTTTGTGACATTCTACTCTAATGGGCTTATTTTGAATCAGTCTATTTGTGACACGGCCTAGAATCGAGAGCCTACTTCATATTCTGACCAGGCCTAGGTCCAATTTCACATTAAATTAAACTAAATATATGTTTTTATTTAAAAAATATTTCTAAAGAAAAATTAATAAATTAATAAAAATTTCATTTTTTTTTTTTGTGGAAAAAGCTTAGAAATTAAAACTGAACTAGCTTTATTAGATTTTTCATGTTGTTAGTTTAGAATTAGTTTAGGATTAAAAAAAGAAGTGAAAACCCATAATGGAAAAATGTACTTAAAATTGAACAAACTCTTAAAACTTTATGATTTAGGCATCTTTAGAGACAAATGATAGGTTGTCGTTTGCGTGTTTCCATTTTGACTATTATATGATTACGCACTTTTTGACTATGGCCTCCTTTAAGCTTAATTAAAGATGGCATGCTCCCTATTTAGTAATGCTAGATCGTTGCAATTTATTTAATACTTTTTTTGGTTGTTGATTGTTACTTTAATAATTACGGATTTGTATGGTCATCTCACATATTAGTGGATAAGTTTAAAATGAATTTAAACTACTTGACAAAAAAAAAAGTATTTTTTTTCAATTGAATAATATTATGTACCAAAATGAGACAAATAAGTTAATTAGCATAATTATGTCACCGACTCTAAATACTTTGGTTGCATAAGAAGTGAGCTATATTTCCATGCCTAATATAGCTCACTTAGTTTGTAGCCGACTCCAATATGTTAGTGGCAATTCCTTATTAAAAAATTCTTATGAATGTTGCACGACGTATGGACTTGGAAGAGCTCGTGCCTGATTATGTGTCGTAGGCTTGTCTTTTAAGTAATATCCCTAAACTTATTCGGAGTAGGTCGTGACAAAAATCTTAATTATAAAAAGTAAGGAAATAATTATCTTTTAGCTAATCTTGTGTAAATGGATCACATATAAGCCGTTTTATAACTAACATGTTAGTTTAAATGGTTTATATGAGTCAATTTCGTGCTTAGCAGCTTGAACGCAAACGCATCAATGGGTTGACACGAAATTGATTTAGACACGATTAGCTTTGATCTAAACTGGCTCATTTCATGTCATATTCAAATCGCATTATTATGTCATGTTAGAAATTACCGCCCTCTTCCCACCCATCAAAACTGGTCCAAACTTCTCGTAATTGGATGTCAATTATCAATACACTTACAAGGTAACAACGAAAACCCCAATATAATGAGTTGATTCCCAATCCAGTGAGCATTTCTTGGCGAGGTGTGGCTATTGATAGTGTTGGGAAATAGATTCCCAAATTAATCCGATACTCAATCGAACACCAAAAACGAAAAGGAAAAACAAGCCTAGAATACACATGTATCACCGATCAAAAAGTACATTACGAAGTCGAATGTACTTTGTCTTTCACAGATTAAAACACCGATGTCACAGTTCGGAGAGGAATCCCGATACTATTCTTCCGAGGAGAGTACTATTCTATTTAGGGAGAAACTTTTTAGAGCATAAAAATGAGAGAATGTAATTTCTCTTTCTCTAAAACGCTACTTCAAAATAACGTAACCACTCATATATCTTAACCGCTCAAATATCATAACCTCCTTCATGGGCTCTTCACTTACGGGCCGGGTTTTGGTCCAACATGGGCGGACGGGCTTAAATAAGCCCATCAAAACATAAAAACCCATAATCTCTCACTTGCACATGGTGGACAGTACATAATTTTCTTTACCTCTCTACAACATTCATACTGGTGAATAATCCGTGCGACCAGCATACTTTGAGAGCTTGTTGCCATACATTTGTTAGGAATATATAGCAGCTCATAATGGACATCACATTTTAAGTAGATTTAGTATGCAGTACCTTAGATCTATCGATCACATTTATATCTCTATTGATCTCTTTTTAAACAATGATATATTGTATTCATAATTATGATTATCCTAAAAAAAAAAATGATCATAATTGGTTGATTAGTGAATACAAAACTAGAATGTAATTTTCCAAATTCGATCTTCCTCTTTTCTTGAAACTTTCAATTTCAATTCAACTTGCTTTTCTAGAAATGTCAAATTAGATCGAATCAATACATGATCATTGGCAACATTTTAAGATAGCAAACACTGAATAGAAATCTTGAGAATAAGTAAGAATCATGATGGCACTTAATTGAGGAACTCTTAAGAGTTTCACATGACGTAAAAGTTGAGATCAAAACTTCTGCCATTCTTGTTTGTCGGCTCATGTATACGTAGTATGAAATACCTATTACGATATTAACTCATTTTCCATAGAACGTATGTCTATACCTTCAATACCATACAGATGATAGTTCAGACATACCTAATGTCTAACTTGAGTTCACATATTCACTCATTCACAAAATTCATCATAATTCACATTTGACATCTTAGACAAATAAAGCAAAATATATGGGTTATTTTACTTTCGGACATAGTATATATTATGTCATTATCTTAACACTCAGTTAATATGACAAATATATTTTAAGCTTGAGCTCTCAATTATTATTTAGATAATAAGTTTAAAAACCGTCTTATCCATATTTATCATATAGTAAATAGAGGCGATTACCCATGTGAGTGGGCTAATCTTTCATCTGTCCGACATACTTTCTCAATTTTATATAATACACAAAGCATTAAGATGCATAAACGTCAAACAAAAATTCATAGGCATTAATAATGAAAACACAAATTCATTAAATGTGAACACTTAAGGGAAATTATAATATTCAGTACATCAATCTCTACGCAGTCATAAAGATTTCATATGGTCACAAAAGACATCTCTAAGTATTGGCTTCGTCATAGGATCTGCTACGCATAAATTCACATATTTTCGTGCAACCATATCTTTGACAAAATTATACTTGGTATCTATATGTTTGGTTTTGCCATGATATTTTGGATCTTTAGTGTACACTATTGCTGCTTGACTATCACAGTTAATCAACAATGAGTTTGCAGTATTCTCAATAACACATAAATGATCCAAAAATCTCTTAAGCCAAACACTTTCTTGTATCGCTGCTGATAATGTCATGTACTTAGCTTCCATCGTGGACAAGGCTATATAGGTTTGTTTCTTACTGCTCCAAAATATAACATCATTATTTAGTGAGAAAACAAATTTAGAGGTAGATTTCCTTTCGTATAAATCTCTTCCTCAATCAGCATCTGAATAGCTTTCAAGTCATAGATCATTTCTTTGGTAACTTAGCGTATAATCAACGATTCCCTTTATATAACTCAGTATTATTTTAACGGCTTTTCAATGTGATTGACCTAGATTGGATTGGTATCTATTCACCATTCTAACTGCAAAACATATGTCAGGTCTTGTACACATCATAACGTACATTAAGCTTCCAACAGCACTAGCATAAGAAACATGTTACATTTATTCCTTCTCTTGTGGAGTCTTTGGGCACATTTTATGGCTCAAATTTTCACATTTTGCAATAGGAGTATCTATGGGTTTACAATCTTACATATGAAATTGTTCAAGAACCCTATTTATGTATGTTTCTTGTGAAAGAGATAATTATCTTTTCGAATTATCTCTTAAAATCTTAACTCCAAGAATGTATGCAGCCTCACCCATGTCTTTCATCTCAAAGTTGGAAGATAACTAACTTTTGACAATATTAACAAACTCCATATTGCTTCTGGCAATCAGTATATCATCAACATATAATGATATGATCACAAATTGATCTTTGGATTTTTTGATATATACATAATGATCTTCATCAATCATTGTAAAATTATATGCCATTATGACATTGTGAAAACATATATATCATTATTTCGGCGATTGCTTATGACTATATATTGATCTTAAAAGTTGATATACCTTTTCTTTTTGGCTTTTCATAATGAAACCAACAGGTTGTTCTATATATATTTTCTCCTCTAATTTTCCATAGAAAAAAGTTTCTTTTACATCCATTTGATATAACTCAAGATCCATACTTGCCATTATTATCAGAATAATGCGAATCGAGATAAATCTCACGGTAGGAAAAAATGTTTCCTCATAATCAATTCATTCCTGTTAATTATACCCCTTCACTACAAGACGAGCTTTATGTCTTTCTATTGAGCCATTAGCTTTACGCTTTATTTTAAGAACCCATTTGTTCCCGACGGCTATGCGTCTTTTTAAAAGATCAACCAATTCCCAAACATGATTTGATTTCATTGACTCCATCTTTTCTTTCATTGCATGCATCCATTTTTCTTTATTAGGGCAATTTAGAGCCTTAATTACATTTCTTGGCTCATCTTCATCTTGTGGAGCAGCCATAAAAGTTTCCCATTCAATGTCAAAATGTCGACGAGGGATACTTTTGCGTAGGGGTGATTGGGTCTAGGGTGGGTAGGGTCTAGACTTGGACCCTGGACCCAACCCTGTTATAATCGGTTCTCTTTTTTTGGACCATACCCAACCCTATTTGCATTAGACCCTGTTCCTGACCCACCCTGTTTTTCCGATATGAGAACAGGGTTAACCCTGTTTATATTGGAACCTGTTTTGCGTAAAAATTGATGTACAACACTCATATGTAAGATAAAGCGTTTACAATCTCAATCAGCATAAGCACATCCACAATTGTAGCAAACAGTTAAAGATGCTTGTTTACCAAACGAAACAAAAATTTATATACACCGGATTTTTGAATAAGTTCATGAGACTTGTGCTCCAAGGAAAAAATGTATAGACCATGAAATCCTCTATAACAAGATGATGTCACGTGAGATGAATAAATATGACTTTCTCGACCATTATCAAAATCGCTACTAAATTTGACTTTCATTGACCTTTCCATTTTATTTTTGACAATGTACTTATGATCCAAGTTCTTTGGAGTAGTGGAGTAACTGAAATTTGCTGGCCAGACAACAGCTACAATTTCCTTTGGAGGGTCTCTTCCAGCAGCAATGGGTGCATGAACTAGTAATGCCTGAAAACAAAAGGACAAAAAAGAAAATATGAATAGGCTAGTAATATAGACGGAGGACAGATAAATCAATAGTATTCTCAGGTCAGCGATTATTCTAAGGAGAAGGAACACAATATGTAACATCATGTAGAAAATCTCCTTAGCTCTTAAACCTTTCAGACCGATAGATTTCACCTAAATGCTATAAAATACTCGAGCAAGGTTATATAGGATACTTCAAGAAATACTTTCTGCAGTCACCTATGAATTGAAGATCGATTTACAAAACCCCAATTAGACATGTACCTCATGAATTTCTAACTCTTCACATCAGTTGGCATCTAGCAAGTCAATCGAAGATGGAGCTTTTAAGCGTTGCTTCTCCAACTGGCACTCCCACTCGGATTTCCCAACAGCTACTAACTGGGTTTGGAAGCTCAAGATTGAGTAGAAACCATAAAGAATCGTGATTTTGGACATTATACGACATAAAGAAGTAAAATGACATTGAAATAATTAAATAGATACCTCTCCAGAGTCAATTACTCCAATAGGTATAAATACATAACTCTGAACCTCCAAGCAAATGTTTCGATCATGCTTATCGAGGATGCAGCCTTTCTCATCAGGCACCCCTTGTGGCCTTTCACACAAAATAATGTAGGGACAACTTGTTAGCAGAATCTTGAGGTATCAAATTAGTTGATGAAAACTAAGAACACTTCAACCACATAAAATCGATAAGTGACTCACCTGCATATGATTCGTGCTTCCCTTGCAGAGAGAAGAAAGACAGATCAATTGACCAATACACTTCATTGAACAGAATAGAGAAACATCATCGCATTAAATAAACTGTTTTCTTAATCAAGTTGAGGGATCTTCTGATCTGGAAATCCCTTATGAGTAGATAGACGGTTAAAACTTGATCCCAAGAATTTTCTCCAATTTAATACATGATCTAATTCTTTCATTTCAATCCTAGCGAACATAAGTACTGACTGATGGTTTGAATGCAAAATGCTTCCACTGATAAATGTAGGATACTTCTAAACAACCTACTTTTCTATCCAAGTCTCCTTGGAAAACATAATAAAAATCAAGTCATTGATGGTGAAATAATGAAATTGTCTGAAAAATCATTTGACTACTATGGAATAGGCACCGGTTTGAAACTTAGAGTTATCATAGAAGCTATAATGTCTGTACATATTAGACGCAGTGTATCTCTTTATGTTTCGAATCGCATGCTCATAAAAAAAAATTCCATTATGTTTAAATATAAACGTTATTTGTTAGACATACTGAGATAATCTAACATGTCCACAATAAAAGTATCTTTTTGCAAAAAGCTCAAAGTAAAAGCAACTAAATGCACGCATGTATATCATTTCTTACCACCGCCATCTCCTTCAAGTCCTTCAAGCAAAAAAAAATTCCAGAGTAGCATAGACGTTCTTCTTGTGCACTCCAGCACATGCTCCTTTGAGAATTTTGATTTTTTGGCCAAATCTCCAAGATACTCCCTTCCTTTTCATCTAAAGTTGCACTCTCACAACTAAGATATAAATTTTTATATTTAATAATTGCACCATGAGCAGCAAAGCAAACAAATAATAGGTAAAATTGGAAGTAGTGCGATCAAAGAAGTTCAAAAGTTATCAAACATTTTACGCAAGACAGGAAAAGACTGAATAGCAAGCCACTATCATGTGACATAGCAGAACTTCACCGGTAATCCACCAGATTATGATATATATCACTTCTACATACCGTCGGATGATACACCAAGTTCCTTCTTGTTTCCAGGGTTGATTATAAAAACAGTTTGGTCCTCGCCGCTGTCAACCTCTTCATCATGACAAACATGCATATGGATAACCCTGAGAGTTTATTTACCTCATACCACTCCATCCCAAATCCTTTTTCCAATGGGAGAAGTTTGCTTAACCCCAAAATTCTCGTTGAGTGTTCTGCAAATGTGACTACTGATGCATTGCTATCAATCTTATAGCTCATCTCTAGGTAGTGTATAGGTATTCAGAACAAAGGATACTGCAGATTATTTAATTAAATGTATTATCACCAATTTTACTTGATCCAGAATTGTCATCCATTTCAAATGATTATCGGCAGTCTTATCAGTCCACAAGAGAAAGTTTATGTAGTGAAGCTCTACATAGCTAGTAAATCCAAGGTTGATATATGAATCTGGCCTAATAGAACTAGATGCAGGTTAATTAGATACATATAAGCAGAGAAACATTGAACAATTATCCCATTTGGGACTCCTCCCAATACGCTTTAAGCAACGTGCATAACGAGAGATAATAATAATAACTACAATGAAAGTGTTGGTGGTGATGATGATGATAAGAACCAAAGGTTACTATATAAGCATTTTCAAAGGAAAACAGAAGAGAGTTCACCTTTCAACATGAAAATTTTTTGTGCACGTAAAGGACCATTCTAGACCAATATTACAAATCCAAGAGCAACTTGGCATTTTAAAAACATTAAGCCTGATTAGGCCTTAAGCATGTAGCAGTTAAAACGTCGTTTATTTCTTGTTGAACAGAACAGCCCTGCATTAGTCAAGCAATTTAGCCAATTAACTAGTTGTAGGACAATTTTTGACTGATCACATATCAACTTTGTCCTTGATGCGCTTGATCTTCTTCTCCTTCTTCGACCTTGCGTTCCACGTGGTACAAAATCTCTGACAAAAACCTAAAATTCATATATAGAAAAATCAACAAGAAACCATACTCTAGAGACATGTAAAAATTATGATTTAATAAAGTCTATTTACTTAACACAAAATCGGAGTTTCCACAAAATGAAGTTTATTTTCCAATGATAATGTCCTTGGTAAGACAATCCAAATCTATAAAAAAAGAAAAAAAGATTAAATAAGACATTCACTTAATAGATAGTTATGCGAATGAATTACAAGATAGAAAGAAATATATATAACTTACCCACCTCAAATTTTCTGCATTCTCGATGCACTCTTCAACAATAATTGGCACGCAAACAACTCTCAACCAATTTTGAATACAAATTAAACCTTCCACCACTCAATGAGTCAAAGAACTTCGAAAGCCATCAAGTACATGTCCCGATATACTAAAAGCCGACTCTGGAGTAACGGTAGTTACATAAATAGACAAAACATCTTGAGTCATCAAAGATAAGATTTTATACTTTGACCCGGTATTCTTCCACCACATCAAAAAATCAATATTAATGATATCTTCATTTTCAGCTTCAAGATACCGATTAAGCTCATATTTGTTTTCATTCAACACTCTTTTCTTTGTGTGGAGAAAGTTTTTGTGCCAAGCATGGATTTCACAATCATTGTCATCAATATCAACATTGGAACCACTACTACTGTTACTCACACTTGAATTACCAAATTTTTCTTTACTAGAAGAGCCAATAAAAAATCGCTCATAAGATTTATACAAATTCTCCAAGGCGACCTTCACTTTATCATGCATCTCATCAATTTTTGCTTCATCATCATAGATTTGTTCAAAACAGAACTTTATATAATTCAACTTCTTTGTAGGATCCAATGCAACCATAATCAATGCCATCATATTAACTTTATTTAAACTCCCATAATACTTGTCAAACTTCTCTTTCATTTTTAATTTCATATTTTGAACTTTAGATCTAAAGAATTTGCTGCATTATTCAAATACTTATACAACATAGCTATCTCTTCAAAATAATCATTTGAAATAACATATGAATTACCTGACATTTTTTTGTTTGCATCATAAAACCGTCTCAGAAATTTAAAAAGAATGATGGCATTTTCCCAATCTTCATATTTATGAGGATCATTGTTAATTTCCCTTAAGAAAAATAAATCTTCATATTCCATTCTTTTAAAAGCTTTCTTAAACTTTATAGCGGTGTCTAACATTATGTAAGTGAAGTTCTATCTAATGGCAATATCAAGACAGACTGAACTCTTGTATGCAAGCCTCTTACTCTCAATGCAAGCTTTGAATATCTTAGCTCTCACCGGAGAACTCTTTACATACCTAACTATGTTTTAGATGTGTGCAATAGAATCACGCACCTCATTTAATCCGTCTCTTACTATCAAGTTAAGTATATGAGCAGTGTATTTCATATGTAAAGCATTGCCATTCAAAATAAAATATAATTCTTTTGAAAATTTTTCTTTCAAATAACTAACGGCCACATCATTTGAATTTGCATTATTCACTGTTATTGTGGACACTTTCTTTTTTATTCCCCAATCATAAATGTATTCTTCCACTATTTTTCCAATCTCCTTACCCTTATGACTATGCATCATCACAAAATTGATTATTCTTTTTTGCAACTGCCAATTTTCATCAATATAATGTGCAGTGAGACACAAATAGTTCAAGTTTTGAATGGAACTCCACATATCCGTTGTGAGTGCAATCCTAGATTTAAGCTTATCAAAGTAAGCTTTTAAATAAGTCATTTCACTTAGATATGACTTCATACAATCTCTTGCCATTGTAAATCGTGAAAGATGATGGAAAAGAGGTTGTAATTCAGTAACAAAATCGTGAAAACCAACACGTTCAACCATCGAAAATGGTTATGCATCAATAATAATCATTTGAGCAAGCATATGCCTACAACGTTCTTGATCAAACTTCCATGTCGTTAAGACACTACCACCACTAGTAGTAATTTCCCCTACCTCGCCAACCACATCTTTGTCACGTGATGCAAACAACATTTGCTTTTTATCCGCACGAGGATACTTTTTGCACTTTCTCAAGTGCTTCCACATAGTAGAGGTTCCATGATCAACATTATACGCATAATCCATCTCGCAATGAATGCACTTCACGTTAACTGTTTGATGTGTTTTTTCATCTATAATTCTCGAAAAATTATCCCAACAATCTAATTGATTAGCTCGCTTTTTACCCGAATGAGGATGAGAGTTAGGTACTTTCACCTTGTTTGTCACGCCCATGGTTGCAGATTCCACTTTATCAGCTCCATGGAATAGCAATTCCATGAGCGGACTTATTTCATTATGTCCCTCCACTTCCATTAATATGTCTTTGTCTTAATCCATTGATTGAAAATTGAAAACAAATTATATAACATTAAGATTCTAGAAAAACAGATTAGTTTTTATAGTAAATCAAATCTCTCAATCAACTAAATAACAGATCCAGAATCTGCTTGTAAACCAACTAAATAGAATAAAGCATAATGATGTCCGACCAACTAATCAATTAATAAATAGTCAAAGGAGGAGAGTAAACCCTAATGATATCCACGACTATGGCAAAGTCTCAAATAGGCAATGGGAGCACGAGAAATTAATGAATTACCCTCTGAATCTCGAAGGGCAAAGTTAGTAGGAACAAACTGAGTGGTGAATTAGGAAGAACTTATTGATGGGGCGGACATCATCGAAATAGTCTTTAACCATGAGAAGAGAGAGAGAGAGAGAGAGAGAGAGAGAGAGAGACCTTGGAATCGGGTGCGAACGATGTCGAGGGGGTGCGTGGCGGCGACGGTGGCGAACTCGGTGACGGCTCCGGTAGTGTCGTTCTCCCACTGACGGATCTGGTGATGGCGCAATGACGGAAAAGCTGTGAAGTGAAGTCTATGGGTGTGAGTCATGTGACTGTGTGACAGGTAAAGATAGAAACAAATTAGGGTTTTGGATTTTGGGTTGGCTTACAAACCGGTTCCCAAACCGGTTCGGTCGATCTGGTTCCCAGGTGGGTAATCCCTCGGAATCGGTTCTCGGACCGGTTTTCCTGGTGAGCCGGTTCAGGAACCAGGTTTACTCGGTCCGGTTGCACATCCCTACTTTTGCGACTTGTTCATCGTATGGGAGATTATACACTTTGCATATCATTCCCAATTATGCTCTAACTCAGATTAGATAATGACGATATCGTCTCATCATATGGTTGCAATTGAGAGTGAGTTGAATTAAATTCATTACTTCCCATGTTACTCCTACTTGGACGAACTTCATTAAGTTTATTATTTTGATCCAAAGTTTCAAATAGGGAGTAATCCTCACCTATTTCGCCCTTCTTAGGAAATTCATTCTCTAAGAATGTGACATCCCATGATTCAAATTCAGTTATACTTCCACTTTCCTGCTCATCTATAAATATATACCTATTCGAGTGTTCTGAGTATCTTATAAAAATACTTTTATTTCCTTTGAGACCCAATTTCCCAAATTTGTGAGAAGGCTCATGGATATAGGCAGCATAACCCCACGGTTTAAGAAAACTTAAGTCTGGTTTTCTAGCTGTCTATAACTCATATGGAGTGGAAGTAACTGATTTGGAAGGCACACGGTTAAGTATATAGGCAGCAGTTAATAAAGTATCACTCCAAAAAGTGATAGGTAAATTAGCATGCGTCATCATGGACCTAACCATTTCAAGTAGGGTTCTGTTTCTTCTTTCCACAACACCATTTTGTTAAGGAGTATATAGAATAGACAACTGTCTTTTATTCATTTTTTTATCACATAAATTTCTGACCTCATCAGATAAATATTTTCGACCTCGATCGGATCTTAATACTTTTATATTATTATCTAATTGATTTTCTACCGAGCTCATAAACTTTTTTAAACAACTCAATGCTTTAGATTTATGAGAAATCAAATAGACATATCCGAATCGAATATAATCATCTATAAATGTGATTAAATAAATAGCCCATCGCCTTTCTCTCACATTCATTGGATCATAGACGTTAGAATGGATTAAATGCAAATAAAATTCAACTCTTTTACCTTTCCAAATGGTTTCTTTGTTATTTTCCCTATTAGGCAATGCTCACATATGAGCAAATCGAGTTTTTCAATATTGCCTAACACGGCCCTCTTTGGCTAGCCTATTCATACGTTGTTGGCCAATATGATCAAGTCTAGCATGCCACACATTCACATAATTATCATATGAATTAGAAGACGCGAAAAGAAAATAACAAACATTGACATTACCACAGTCAACATTTAATACAATAAAACCATATAAAAAATAACCACAACCATAATAGTTTGTATTCAAATACAAATCTACATTACTATTATGGAAGTTCATACTAAAACCAAGTTTTACCAATACTAAAACAAACACTAAATTTCGACGAATCTCCGAAGCATATGATATATCATGTAGGAACAAAATGTGTTCACCACGCATGTTCAATTGGCAAGTGCCAATCCCTTTTACTTCGACTTTAGAGTTATTTCATACATAAATCCATTTAGTTATAGACGGGACTCGTCAAAATTCCATGAATGATTCTCTATCCTTTGCTATATGGTCTGTTACTCTCAAATCTACAGTCTACAAAGGATTAAATTCAGTTAAGAATACAGAACTTGACACATAAGCAAAGTTCTCAAAAGTACAAGGGGTGTTTACCTTCTTTGGCTCGCGATAATCGTGAACATAGTGACCATTCTTGTCACAATTGTAGCACTTCACTTTGACAGCTTCTTTATTCAAGGACTCTTTTCTCTTTCATGTTGGTCAACTTTTGGTTTCTTCCCTGAAGAGCTTGCTCCCTTGCCTTTCTACCTTTTGAACTAATTATGACGTTTACGCTTGAAGCTCGAAACTTCATGTGAACTAGAACCGACATAATAAATGTCAGTTTCTGGCTTAGCCGCCAGGAGGCGGTCCTCTTCTATCTCAAAGTGACGCATGGTATTCTCAAATGTTTTGATGTTCTTATTATGGATTAGGTACACCTTCATATGCTCACAATTCTAAGGCAAGGAACGTATCACTGTTTGCACTTGCTGCTCATCAGTTAGGACATGGCCAGCATTCTTCAGCTCGTTAATTATGTTTGACATCTTTCTCAGGTGTTGTTTCATGGTCTGACCATGAGGCTTTTTTTAGGTGTCAAACCTTATAGTGAGCTGCCTCAGTTTGGTTACTGATATATGACCAAATCTTGCTACCAACGCTTCCCTCATTTCCTTGGCATTTTCAAAACGCCTAAACTCATGCATGACATCATTCTCCATGCTACTCAGCAACGTAATGCGAGCAAAGAGAATTCTTTCTCTTCCATGTAGCAAATGCATCATTATCTCTTTTATGTTGTGCAGTGTTCCCATCTTCAGGTTCTTTCATAATTAGGTTAAGAGTTTCTAGTGTCTCTTACTCTTCTAGCACATATTAGATTTTCATAGGCCATATTTCATAATTATTGCTATTCAGCTTTTCACCTTTGTTCAATTCAGCGACTATGCTTTTAGTGGTTGAAGCCATTGATCTGAACATATTAGACACATACGCATGAATTATTAATATTTATCATTTATGCATCCATTTTGCATAAAACAATTATATTAATGAATAATTTCAAATGATGTTTTAGAATAAAAAAGTCACTGAGTTTTCAATCATCATCCAAAAATCATAATTTGAAATTATCATTAATATAATCTTCTATGCAAAATAAGTTTTTTGAAGCTACAAAAACTTCTATGAATTACCCACAACAGTTAATAATAACAAAAGCAAATGATATTGGACATCCATTAATGATTCAAGAAAATATTTCCACATAATGTAACTAACATATCAATTGTTACACCGACATCAACGAGGTAGAAAATATTTACATACGATATCCATAAAGCATACTAAATAAAGACCACTTGAAACATCTAACGCCAAGTCAACCTATGAACCGTGAAAGATTCATTTTTGTTCAATTTTTTGAGCTTTTCTTTTGTAAATTCTTTAGGCATTCTCAGTAACCACGGAAAAACAAATGGATATTCCTTAAAATTTCTTCTTCACACATTCATCCCCCATCAGATTGAAGTCATTCCTTGGGTTGCAATCTTTGTGGCTCCAACCCAATAATATTCATCTATAAAAGCATTACAAGCCTCTTATACTTAGTAACTCTGTTGATCTCTCATAGGCGATTCAACACTCATTGCCATTCTGGTGGAAGAGTGCTCATGAAGAATCGCACCGTCTCAGAATGTGGCATGGGTTAACTCTTCCATTTGACCTTTTGTATTTTTTTGTTGACCTCGAGAACATGATCAATTAAATTGCTACTCTCTCATCGTTAATCAGTCAACCCTGCTATCAACCTTGAAAACTTTTCTTTTTGTTCATCTGTAGTTGCGCGAATAAGTGTGCGTGCCTGAGAGGCATTGTTACTGCAACAAATGCAGAACAAAAAGGGATTACATATAATCCACATAGACTTAATTGAAAAAGAAACACATTATTTTTTTTTTGGTCAATGGTCAACGGTCAAAGCCAACGGGTCAATAGGTCAATGCAAACAGGTTAGGGTCAATCGGGTCGGGTCGGTTCAAACCGACGAATTGGCACGTGCCTTGCGCGTGCGTGGGCAACCACTGGCTGACATCACGATGACATCAGTTGGTGTGTGCGCACATGTGCCAGCGGTTGCTGCACGTGTGCCATGCACGCGCATGCGGTTTCTACCGCGTGTGTGTGCATCGCATGTGCTTGGGAATCGCCTCGGTGCGTGCGTTGCTAGATCTTTTGGCCACGCGTGGCGGCCCGTCCGGCGGTCCCCAGCGATGATCCACCAGTTGATTTTCTCGTATCGACGCGAGCTACAACCCTACATTATCAGAAACAAACTTTGATTTACAGAAAATCATAAACGAGGGTGAACAGTATGTGGTGTTGGGATTTTTTGTCCTCGATCAACCAACGGGGGCGTTTCACGAAAAATTCAATCAAAAACAATTTATAAACATGAAAATTGATCGGGAAACATGAGTAATGCTCTGATACCAATGTTGGGAAATAGATTTTCAAATTAATTCCGATACTCAATTGAACCCCAAAAACGAATGCGGAAAAACAAGCCTAGAAAAACATGTATTACCAATCAAAAGGTACATTACGAAGTCAAACGTATCTTGTCTTTCATAGATTAAAACATCGATGTCGCAGTTCAGAGAAATCTCGATACCATTCTTCCGAGGAGACTAATATTCTATTTAGGAAGAAACTTTTTAGAGCGTAAAACTGAGAGAACATAATTTCTCTTTTTCTAAAACACTATTTCAAAATAACATAACCGCTCATATATCTTAACCGCTCAGATATCATAACCTCCTCCATAGGCCCTTCACTTATGGGCCGGTTTTGGCCCAACATGGGCGGACGGGCTTAAATAAGCCCATCAAAACATAAAAACCCATTAGATAGTTTTGTCTTTCTTGTAAGAATAGGAAGCACATTTTAGATTAGTTAACTTTGGCTAAATCTATGACCAAATAAATAAATGAACTTTGGCTTTATCATGTATCCCACTAACTTCATGGACTAGTTAACAAAGGAGCCCAAACCTGTGCGATTTGCTTCAAAAGTAAATATAGGATTATCTACACTTGATAGCAAGAGGAAGTGAACATATTTTATGTATCTGATATGCTCACATCTCGAGGTTCGTACACCATTGCTTCCTATGAGATTGGTAATAGCTCGGGGTTGACCGACGATTACTCACAATTGACTTGTCTAATTTTGATTCGAGCTCACTAGTATGAAGCTTGCCAGGCTGGTGATCATAATCGAGATCCTATTAATTGTTTAAGAAATATTTGAGAGTTATATGAAGAGACACAAATATCCTTGAAATTACTTAATAAATATACGAGCTTTTAATGATCGACCTCACGCTCCTCTTTAAAATGAATGTATACATTGTGTCAAGCATCTCCATTTTCTACACGAGTCGAGCTCGAGCGGAGCCAATATGCAAGCGGAGCTGAGTCAAGCTTGCGATACCGACTCAAATACTTGACTCGACCCTGTATGTGCACCTATCCTGTGCCCTACTTCGAAGTGTTGGGTCCAGTGAAAACTCCAGTATAAACGTGAATTGTTACGGTCCCAACTGGTCACATTGATTGACTGATAGTGATACATTCCCTACCGGCCCAATTAAAGAAAAGCCTATATTGGAACTTTAAATCCTATCCACATTACTGCAAAGTGCAAACCCATTTGATTCAATTCGGGCCCGCCGAAGTAGAAGCACTAGATTCGGCCAAATTAGGAGAATTATTTATCTAATTTATCAGGCCGATCCCGTTGAACGAAGTCACCAATCGTAAAGCCCTAATTCAGTCTCCCCTTTATACAACCAAACCCTACAACGGTTTCAACCTCAAAATTTTCTCAACAAACTCTATGAAATACCCATGTTAATGAGCGTGAAGATGATGACATCGATACATATGAAGACAGTTCAGTGTAGCTGACGAGAAGACAGTCCAAAGGTTGATTTGCTCATTATTCTTGAAAAATTCTTTGTAAATATTCGACATAAATACTTTTCTGTTTTACTTATTATTATTATTTTTTTGTTCTACTTCTTGAAAGGATTTGAACAGTATGAAATGGTCCAGTATGCTATGGTCAAGACTTGAGATTGAATGCAAGCAATATATGTTAGAACACTAATGTCTTAGCTAGAAACATAAAGGCTGTTTTGCTCATTTTTCCTTGAAAAATTCCTTGTAATTATTCCACACAAATAATTTTCTCTTTTAATTTTAGGTCTACTTCTTGAAAAGATTCAAATGATGTGAAATGGTTCAGGATGCTATTGTCAAGATCATCATGTGTTTCCGCAAATGGTGACCGTAAGACCCGGGTTTTATCCTGTCTCTTCTCTCACGCCCTTTTTATTTCATCTTGGTTACTAGTGTCACTCTACATTAAGATCAAGATAATGCACCCTTGAAACTGTCTACTCCACAATAACAAAGCCAAATAAACAATTTGAATGTTCAACAGATACAGGAGGAAACTATAGCTTTGGTCAAAGCCCAACAAGAATCATTCATAGAAGTCTTGACACAACTTTATACCGACAAGAAATAAGATTCAACTTCTAGAACAGGTGAACCATGATTAAGGCTATAAGCTACCTTGTAAAAGTTAATTGCACAAAAAAGGAAGGAAATCATAGTACAATTGACAATGGCATAAATTGAGTGATGGTCTCATCATTCATCTTTCTAGCATTCCATAATAATAGGTCAATATACTTTCCCACTCGGCTTGGAGCTTGTTGATAGTTCAATTGCTAAAACTATTAATGACACATTTGCATCAACATTTTATGTATGCACAATAGATGCCGGAGAGATCACCAAGAGAAAATCGAAGTGTGAGCTCACACTTTCACTTAAAATGTTAAGCCAATGAGTTATGAGCCAGTTATAATATATTAACTGTTCAATACCATAATAATTCTTCGAGATGAGACTTCTTTCTAATACAACTCACACGTTCATTCTAATTACCTTTTCCTCACTCGTGAGCTCCAATGTTGAGTATGCTCCTTTTAATTATGATATTTCTCCTACATCAACTTATCTCAAGTTGAATCTCCAAGTCAATACAATGCACCTACAACTATGCACGGCAACCAACCAACATTAACTGCTAACTTGGGATTGCATCACCCATGGTCTCTATCTTACGTCGCCAGACCAACTATCCATGTTCTTACTCGTCGAACTCGCATTACTAGACCAATTATCTGTGGTCTCTTCTTGTTAGACCAATCGTGATGGCAATCTTCACTTGAAACAAGCATCAATCATGATTTTTTTTGGAGATATTTCCCAAATAATAGAATAGATTGGAGGCCCACCAATATACTATCGGCCCTAATATTATTTGATGGTAGTGCACAACAAAAACCATCAATCTTTAACCTAGGAGATTGCTAAGAGGGATCTCAAGTCTGAATCCATCAACATATTCAGTTTGACCTACTTTTACTAAAAAACTTAAGTCAATGAGTTATGAGCTAACTGGGATATATTAACTACTCTATACCACACCGATTTTTTAATATAGGGCTTCTCTCTAATACAACTAACACAACTCATATGTGGATCCTAACACTTTGCAAAAACATTCTTTCAATGGCATTTTCTTGACACTCTACGAGTCCACAAGAGAAAAGAGAATGATACAGATCTATATGTCAACTAATGGACTACAACATATCCTTTGGCAAGGCACTCACCTTCAAATTCAATCTATCTATTGCCAGGTTGTCACGGAAATGTCTGGGTTTCGGTATTGCATCCATCCGGGATTTAAATGTCACTGCAGCTGCCGAAGTGCAATACGGGTACGAGGAACGTGATAGGATATTTCCTGCAAAATCAGAATATTGCGACTGCATCAGTGCTTTTAGCATCCAAATAGCCACGACAGAATCCTAGTACTACGCCTAATGAGAATATAGTAGTAAGAAGATAGCAATATGGATCAAAAAGCATCAAACACTTGTTTACTCTATGAAAAAGACGTTTGTCCTCTCTTCGTTTTACTTTCACAGGCCCCGTGTGGCAACGATCCAAGAGGTCATCGTCTTTAGGATATAATAATGAGTAAAATTTTGTCAGGATACAATAGCAATGTCGGACAAGTTTGATATAATTCAAGAAAAGGAATACCAAACGGAGCAGCAATGACAAAGTTCATGGCCTGAAAAGCGTAAACAAACAAACAAATTCAAATATGACACATGTCCCGTCCATGGTTGCAAATCCAAAGATTAACCATGGTTATAAAACCTAATTCCCGGATTTGTGGGGGTCCAAGCTGTGTATATGTTGACAAGCCATCCATGGTTACATGAGTATTACGTGATGCACAATCCATAATGCTATTCCCAATTGAATTCATCTTTCTAGTATTACATAAAAAGAACTATGAAGACTCAAATCCGGGTACAATCTTACAAGCCTCAGTCATAGAAGTTCATGGCATCATTGTAGTAGCTTAACAAGGAAGTCAAGGGATGCCCCCATTGACCGACCTATTAACTATAGGTAAATACTTGAGCATAAAAAATTAAAGATCGATCAAGAATACTCATAGACTAATGGTAAATCGAGGATGCCAATAATTGATGACTTTGAACAACCGAATCGAACTTCTAAGACGAGCAGGAAGTGTGAGTGTAGTCACAAGTCGAGTTCATCCACAGATTGAGTTCTTGAGGATCAACCAAGGGAGAGATAGAGAGCACTTGTGCTTCAGCCATGAATTGAACTCCTTAGACCAACAAATGAGTTTTGAACAAATTGAGCTTCCTGGAGAGAGAGAGATTGAGCAGCATAATAACTCTAAAACTGCAAGTTGAGCTCTATGGAACACTTGTGATAGAGGAAAACGACATTGTTTGTGTGGACAAATGTAGCTTAGATGGAGAGCACCTAAGCATGAGCAATGGATCTTTGAAGAAGGATCAAGTGAGAGACAGAGCATGGAGCTTCGGCAAGAAGAACTCAAGCATGGAGTCTTGAAGGTGGATGGAGTGAGAAAAAGAGAGGGAATCCAAATAAATCGCGTTTTCAAATATTTCAATCGTGTTAAATAAAAAAAATCCACTTCCATGGCAGCACTGTTTGAAGCCTGTTGCCACATTAGTTGCCATGGAGGAATTTTAACCATGATATTTGATGAAAACATAACATAAGATAAATGTGTCACATGAGTTTAAAAAAAAAAAAATTAGAGGTAAATTCTTCACAACAGGCATAGTTTGGAATTTTTAGTTTACAAAAATATATATATTAGCATAACAGTCTTTACGCTATTGTTGAGTGTCGCGACCTAATTTTCGGATGCATCAGGTTAATGGACTACTAAGTCTTTAACTTAACTCGGGCTCTCCCAAGCCCATACAAATTACCAATTCGCGACTTAAGGTTCAATATTTAATATGCAAAAGATTATTAACTAGGAGTTGCCACTAATCGGTTTATAGTAGGTCGATTAGACACCTAAGTAAAATAACGGGTCCTACGAACCAGAGACTAATGGTACAAAGACTTAATTTTCTAATGCCCTTTCGGTACCATTTCTTTTATTTAAAAAAAAAAATGTTTTTGCAGACGCTATTTATCCATTTTTACCCTATGCCACTAACATGTAAGGACTAATCATACGAGTGCACAATTAGGAAATGTAACACTCGATAATCAAAACAGTAAACAGATTGCAGAAAATTTTAAGAACCTGGCCAAGCGTGTGTATCTCTGTCCGTCACGATGAGATTTCTGCAAGCTTTCACAAAGCCTGCCGAAACCAATGAGAAAAGTCACGGTCAAAGCAAAGACCAATGCATTGCAGTGGACCCCGCAAGAGACGAGCAGAGGTGCTGTTTCAAATAAAGAAATGATTCGACCAAAATAAATAAATAAATGGAGAAATGCATTTGACCAAAAATATGGATTAATGCACGCTTGTAGTAAAACTTTCTCGAGAAATTGAAATCGATGGAATGGAACAGAGCCCGACTAGGGACCAAACGATGACTTAGCAAGATCTCAACTGAAGTCGACATAGAGGGAAATCCGACACGATGATGACTGAATTGGCATCGCTCGGGCTGTATAGGATGCCGAGGGTGCTAGCGCTGGTGAGAGTGGACCACAGCAAACAAGGCAAGAAAGAGTGATTGTAATTGATGGAGTCTCCTGGACGTGATGATGTGGCTGCGACGGCAACAACTACTAGACTCCGAGAAAAGGTTGCGATGGAGCATGACGGCAAGGCACGACGGAGGTGGTGAATGCTAAGTGCCAAAGAAATGCAAACGGCGGCTGCCACGAAGTTCACTTTCGCTCGACGTTCTTTTTGTGATCTTGTGGCCTCCATATTGCGATGACTTTTGTGGATATGCTGAGCATTGTCGAGAGGAGAGATTGTGAAAGTGCCAGCTGAACGTGACGGAGATATGAATCCTCGAGAAGTCTTTTTCCAGAGCTTAATCTAGACAAGAAACGTAAACACAGATGGAATAGTTCGAATAGCCAAATAGAATAGCGCACAATCAAGCTAAATATGTTCGACTTAGCTTAATGATTTTAGCATT
This sequence comes from Eucalyptus decipiens, assembly GCA_014182575.1. NCBI lineage: Eukaryota > Viridiplantae > Streptophyta > Magnoliopsida > Myrtales > Myrtaceae > Eucalyptus > Eucalyptus decipiens. The sequence goes on along the minus strand of CM024609.1, from coordinate 28,103,125 downwards.
CATGAAACAAGACGGGCGCAGGACGTCGAGAGGATCTGAATCACTGCCGAGATCGTCGGAGCTGCTGCTGCAGCAGTTACTGGTTGCTTGCCGGAATGACAAAAAAAAAAAAAAATATTGAGAATGTCTCTCTATTGCAAACTCAGTTCTCTTCATCTCCCTCTCTGCGATGTCCCAAGTGTGGACTTGTGCATGAATTCTCGCAGAGTTAAAAAAGAATGGCAGTGAGATATTGATGTAGACTAGGTGTGAAAGCCCACGATGACCGAGAAATTGAACCTAGCCAGCAAGTGAAAACACGAAAATAAATGAATTAAAAAATTTAAATAGCGAAATGAAATTTCACGTGATCAAACTAAAAAATGTTTGACTTAGCTTTATGCTTGTCGTCAATATCCACAAAGCGAGATGAATGCGGAACGTCGAGAGGATTGCCAACGCCATAGTCCAATTCGGCGAATTCTCGGGATAGTGGACATGAGATGTTTGATGGTGTGTCTTCTCCCCCCTCTAGTCACGAAAAATGTAGCTCTCTTTTATAGTGATTCCAAGTATGGTATTTTTCGAGTTTCCATCTTCCGTCGCATTAAATCAAGCTTGCAAATTGAAGCGTGATTTCGCAATTAGCTCAATTTTGCTTGATTCCTTCCATTGTATCGAGATCATTGCCCTTAATTCGCTTGATTTTCAATTGTTTCTACATTTATCAAAATCTGAATACGCATCAGAATTTCAAATTTCCATGCATGATCAATCAAATCAATTTTCCCCTTTTTTATTTTTTCTTTTCAAAATGCGATTTTATTTTTCCCAAATTAGGTGTCAACATTGAGTAATAGCATGTCGTGAGTGGCTTAACATAAGCTGTAATTTTAATAGTGGATTAAAGATAGTTATATAAACATTTCTCCCTAAAAAAAGGTTTAAAATAAATGTCACAATAAATATAATTAAAAATTTTGGTAGTTTTTGATCCTGAAATGGTAAGGAAAATTATCCAGAAGAGCGGCGGGTTTTGCCTTCTACTGCCGCCCAGACGATCCAAAGGAGCGATTTTTGAGCGAAACGAGCCCCGACAATAAACCCGGTTCAATGCGTTATTTTACGAAGATGGTAATAAATCCTGTTTAGATCAAAGCCATTTTGCCCCCTTCTTCTCGCCACCTCCCCTGTATATACGCAAACCCCTAAAAAACGATCCAAAAAACCGTTCCCATCTCTCCAGTCCAGAGTCGTCCTCCAATCCTTCTCCATCTTCCATCTCCTCTCTCTCTCTCTCTCTCTCTCTCTCTGTGACAAAGATGGTGCTGCAAAAGCTAGCAGTTTCATCCTTGTTCAGTCCCCTGCTGCTTTGGGTTCTATTTGTTTCAGGTTTGCGACAGAAACTCAGGGCGAACTTGTCACTCTTTTGCTCACTGTCGGTGGATCCTTAATTCCCTCATATCTTCTTTTTACTTTAAATTACTTCTGAGGTTTGCAGGGTGAAATCCTTCTGTGCAGGACATCCGTCCTTGGTTGAATGCGCCTCCCGCCACCACCACCACCACCACCACCACCACCACCGTCACCATCGCACTCACCATGCTGACGACCGCCGCGCCGTGTTCCGTCCGACAAAGATGTTTGTCTTCGGAGATTCGTATGCGGACACCGGGAACAACCCCAAAGCCCTGGCGAACTCGTGGAAGGCTCCCTACGGAATCACCTTCCCCGGCAGACCCACCGGTCGATACTCGGATGGCCGAGTCTTGACCGATTTCCTCGGTCAGTTCTCTCTTCCTCCAAGCTTTCTCACTGTTCCCTGCGGTTGTCAATGAAATTCAGGAAGAGAAAACTGAACAGCGTTATGTTTTTGACCACACGTCAAAACAGAGGCTGACGTGCTCTTGTCCCAATTGCATCAACCCTTGATTTATCTGCACAAACGGGTGGACGATCACATCACGATTGCGATTCATTAGCATGATAATCAATCTTTCTAGAACAAGACTCCATCAGAAAGACGCTCGTAATTCAACGTGAATATTATAAAATATGTAGTGGTGGGTTCCGCTTACAACCTTGTCCCCGCCACTTACTCAGTTAGTGCCTCGTGTGCGGTGCCCCTCTCGCAATTACCTTTCCTTTTCCTGCTATCGCTCCGGCTTTGCCCTTATCTTCCACCTTTTCAGATTGAGCTTGCCACCTTTCCCCCGGATTCCCACCTTTCCATTATCGCATGCCAAGAGGCCACCACTTTACCTTTTTTCTTTCTTTGACTAGTCAGTCGCCAAAAAACAGCTAATGCCGAGTCCATCGACCCCTAATAGATCCTATTCTGATACTGTCTCGTTGTAATTATTTCTGGGAAGTGGCAAGAATCAGCTCAGTTGTGGATTCACCGTCGCTTGATCCGTAGGACTTGGTCTGGTATTTGAGAGTCGTCTCATATACCTACAATATCACCAAAGTAAAAGAGAAATGCGAACGGCGAACCATTTGTCTGATCCTCACTTTCCGTCCCCCCTTCTAACATACCCATGGTCGCCGTTATACATGCAGCTGCGCATTTCGGATTGAGATCGCCAATCCCGTATAGGTGGAGGGAGGTCGGGTCCAAGTATGTGGAATACGGAATGAACTTCGCGTATGGAGGGACGGGTGTGTTCAACACGCTGTTTCCTCAGCCGAATATGACGGTCCAGATCGATCTGTTCCAACAGCTCAACGCCGAATCTGTCTACACTGCACTGGATCTTCAGTCTTCGCTCGCTCTCGTTACCAACTCCGGCAACGACTATTCCGCTTACTTGGCCAAGAACGGCTCGTACGAGGTAATGACTTGCATCGGATCTTGAGAACAGTACATATTTCTATTTTACTGCATAAAGATGGTGACGTTAAAATTTAAATTTTGAAAAGAACAAATGAGCTGGTTACAACGTTTCTTGCGCGAAAGCATTGTTCCTTGGAAAATGTCAGGATCCGGGCTACCAAACATGGGCAGTGGCCCATCCCGTGTCACTACCTCACCATCTTTCTTAATCTTACCTAATCCAATCCCTAAATGATTTGATCCTCCCAAAATACGAGAACCCTAGTGCATTATGCCAAAAAAGGGTCTTATTAGATCGAAGAAGAAGGTTATGGACTTATATGAGTCATGAGTTGAATTGGAACAGTTGCGATGATTATCAACTGTACCCGAACCTACAACAAATGGAATCTAATTTGTTTTATGCCGATGTCAAATGCATGATTTACTGATGAAAGAAAAGATGCGGATGGAGTCAGCCAATTCCTTAGGCGCATCTTCCTTCACTCTTGAACTGCTAACCAGTCTGCACATTCATTGGCTTTGCCTTCAAATGTCACTTAACTGTATTCTCATGTTAATCGATGCTTCCATGATGTTACCTTCACATATATTTGTCTCGTTGGTCGTCTCTGTTTGCTGCGGTGCTGCTTAAAGTCTTGAGGGTCTGTCTATGCTTGTCAGGACTTGCCGCAATTCATAATACAGGTGGTGAACCAGCTCGTGTTGGACATAAAACGCATCCACAGCCTAGGCGTGAAATTGATAGCCGTTGCGGGTCTGCAGCCTTTGGGATGTCTTCCTCAGAGCACCCTCTCGGTCTCTTTTCGAACCTGCAATGCAACTGCAAATTCGTTGGTGACCTTCCATAACCAGCTGTTGCAGCAAGCCGTCGCAGAGCTGAACAACCAGACGCGGTCCTCACCTGCTTTCGTTGTCGTCAATCTCTATACCTCATTCATGTCCGTGCTTAAAGGCAAAGGTAACTTATTTTGTTCTTCCACTTAGTACGTATTGAATATCTAGCTCGGTCATCCACCAGACACAACTTTTGTGTGATGGACCCAGGAACAGGGTAGTCATTAGGCCGCCTGATGTACAACCATATTCTGATCTTGGTTTATTCGTCATTCTTCATTCTTTCTGTATTTCCAGGAAGTACCAAGTTTCGGGAACCGCTGAAACCATGTTGTACGGGGATAAACAGCAGTTACTCGTGTGGGAGTGTGGATGAAACTGGGCAGAAGCAATATGAAATGTGTAAGGACCCGAAAGGTATGTTCTTTTGGGACATGGTGCACCCTACGCAGGAGGGTTGGCGAGCTGTGTTCGCTGCATTAGGACGCAATCTCAAGCAACTATAGATTGATTCATTCCCTCTTACCATTTAATAATTCGTGGTCTTCAGTGTTCCAACAGACCTCACGTCAATAATAAAGAGTCTCTCGGGTCCCAATTGTCTTCTATTTGATTCTTTTATAGACCGATGTGGATTAGGAAACACTGTGATTTCATGGAATGATCGCACGTTTCTTTCGTGGAACAAGTTCTTCGGGCCTTATTTGATTCTTGATTCTTCACACGTCGATATACCTGCGTTGAATGGATGTCTCGTCAACAATTTGAGGATGGATTTTTCGAAACTATGTGGACGAAAGAAACCATAATCAGCACCATGTGCTTGCTCATCTATCGTCTCTATTTTCAGTGCGTCACTCCTTTAACTACGCGTGGCCCTTAGCGGCCAATTGTCTTGCATGAGACAAGGGCCACCAAAGATAACTTGGGCAAAGTTGGGTAAGGCTACTTAGCTAAAAAAGCCCAGTCCCGATAATTAGGAACGGCCTTGGATGCCATATTACGTCATACCTAAAAGTCCCTACTTTGATGCACTCTAGTTGACTCAAAAAGTTTATAAACCTTTTGCTATAGATGGGTCTAGCTAAAAGTTTGGACCTTTCCCAATGATCACCTCCTCAATGGCTACCATTGGCTATCATCGCCTACCACCGACAGCACCACCGACAGTATCGCAACTCAATTCAAACTCCAATAGGTTCAACATTGTTCCTTGTCCTCTCCAGCTAATTTATAGCAAATTGAATAGTAGGGGTTGTCCAACATGACCTCTACTAGTGACCTGTTCAAATTGTCCATTTCAAAATGCCGCCCCCCAAAATACCCCCATCAATGCGTTCTTTCCCTTGATTGTTATAGTCGGGAGTATAATTAATCATTTGACCCTCAATGTGGAGTGGCGCTTGATGAATATCTCAATAAATTAATCTTGTGAGCTATGCGGTTGTCAAGTAAGTATTTCCATCAAGGTTCAGTGTGGAGGGAAGAGCTGGAGATTGAAGTTAATATATGTTCGTTCAAAAGAACACTTAAGAAGGAGGGACCTAAACAAATTGCTCCCATATTACTGGAAGAGTTATCCACTGGGTGCACCTATGAGGTGAAAGAATCCCAAATAAAAAATAGAGGTCGCATCGGAACAATTGAGAACCGGTTGACCCATAAGTTATTTGCCAATATAAACTTTTGGATGAATATGGATCAATCCCAACACGTAAGTCAACATGTTTGTAGTTGGACTCTCTTCTAACAATCTCCGAATGAGATATTGACCATTCAATTGCGTGCCAAATCAGCTTTATTTTCAGACTCTTGGGAGACAAAGGTATGAAACGAGCTCACGTTCCCATATTCATTTTAACCATTGAGCATAGAAATTGATTGTAAAGATTGAAATGCTTAAGTTATAGTGAAATCAGTGTTCTATATCATAACGAAGGATCAGCTGTCGAACACTAGAAGATATTCCGCAAGGCGATCATTTTGCCACCCACAAAGAACGACAATGACCCATTAACGCAATATGGACTTGGGATAACGTCATGAATGGATCGATGACCTATACCGATCACTGTATCTGGGCAACAGATCTAAAATTGAAACCAGCCAAAAAGACTGTACGTTTACTATGCACTTAATGCGCACTTCGTTTCTTGACCACACAATGATGTTTGGGCCACTTGTTTCTTTGCGTGAAAAACATCACATCTCCTACTTGGGCCCTCTTGGATCGATGCTATCATGGTTCGAATGTATAGGCTTTATAGTGAAATGTATGAAAAATTATCAATACAATTTTAAACTTGTTAGACGAATATTAGTTTGGTTTCAAACTTTTCAATATTATTAGCGTAGTTGAAATCTTTGTGCAAAATTTTAATGCAATCCTTCTGGTTAATTGATGACGAAAATCACTAATTTAAGATGTCGTTTCGAACAAAATTGTCTACGTTAACATGCCACATCACACAGCTAGTGATATTGGCCACCACATTAGCAATTTCTAGTGATAATTGGTTGAGATGACTTTATTGGAATTTTACACAAATATTTAGGACTTCATTGGCAAATTAGAAATTTTAGAACTAAATGAACTTTTAACACTTTGTTTTCTTGGCAATGTCGACTCTCTCCCCATTTTCATTAAATTTTAACGTGAATTAAAAAACTACAGGAGTCATGAAGATTCAATGTGAACTAGAGATACATATGAGAATGAGACCTAGAAGATAGTTTTTTTTTTAAGAAATTTCATTGCCCCTTGTTATTTGAGAATTAGAAAAATCGTTTTCAATTTTGGATTTATTCATCTAAAGTCTAGGTTTTTCTACTTTATTGTTATTTACTTATTATTTTTCCATATCTTTTATTGTTTTTTCCCTTGCATGATTAAAATTTTTTTATATCAAATAATAAACTATACCACTATACCTAAAATATATAATGATATAGATACAAAATAAATATTATAGAGTAAATTTAAAATTAGAATTCAACTATTGTTTATATTTAATTATTATTATATTTTTATTATTTAAGAATTTTGTTATTCTAGAAAAAAATAACTTTTTCATGCAAGAAATCATATCCGTATTTATCTTACCAACCCAATAAAATAATATTATCAAAATAATGTCCTCTTATATCCGACTTTAGCCTCTTTTGGGTAGGAACTAGAGAGAGGAGAATGATATTGTCTTTGGTATGTGTGTACAATAGTGAGGCGATTGGTGGGTGCAAGGTAGTTGATGGCTTTCAAAATAAACCCATGAAGGTGTTAGGCACAAAAGCCTATTCCTGAGAATTGATGGTGTTGAGCATAAGTATGTATAATTGGTTCTCATAACTCATTGATTTTTCTTTTTTAGGAGTATGTATGTTCGACTAAATATGTGAACTGGCGTGGCTTTTACCTTCCTTTTCATTATCCTCATAGTTAGAAGGTACATTTCTAAACAATTAGATGCTAGGTGGGGTTACCAATGATATATCAACATATGCACATCTCAATTAAGATTTCTTATTGACCATCAATGTCGAGGGAAGATTGCAATCACTTTTTTGGTCCCGCAGAAGAGAGACCTCAGTAAAAATAGAAAGGAATTGTTGAGAAGCAAATGTAAAATTGTGTAAGGTGAAAGAGTCTCATATCTATGAAGTTCATGTCGTGGGGTAGTTAGTAATCTCTGACAGATCATAGCTCGTTACCTCATACTATTAATAGGTGCAGACTTGAGCTCGCACTCTTGAAGTGTGCTGGACTTCTGCTACAGTTTCAAACAACAATAGAGCGAGAGAGAAAGAAACAAGACTTTCTTTTGTTAGACGAAGATAGGAGGAGGCCGACCGGCCCTCCCTCCCCATCAAAACTACATAAGAAACCGGTCAAAAACCATACAAGTGGGAAAGGGTGACTATGATGATTGTATAAAGAAGTGGATTATCGCGATCCATTGCTTTAAACTCTATTTGTCCCATTTGCTGTCCCACTAAAGCAGCCCGACAAGATGCCATGACGGGAGCATTCCAATGTCAGTGGCTTCTGCCAGCGATTTCCAATTTCTTCTTTTGGCATCTTCGGATTGAGAGTGCGCTCTCTGCTGAAAATATGATGCATACTTTTGACTAAATTAGAAGTTTAATATTATTTCTTTAATCAGTGCAAGATCACCAGTCGTTGCCCAACTTCCAACAATGGGAGACAATCGTATCCATCAGTATCCTCACGGCCTCATGTTGCACAAATTGATCTGTCATAAATTGATCTTTTCTACTAAACAGATCCATTGAGGATCTACTTTGATCAAGTTACTCTCCAGACGCAAAGTACCCACATATCTTTCATTTAAGGCAGAGTTGAAGGTATTCTTTTATTTTAACAGAGACAACTGCTCTGAATTAAAAAAAAAAAATTATTTCCCATGGTAAGGTTAAGTAAAGGTCCTCTTTCCATCGTTTTTAGATAAATTTTGGTTCACTCATTCGTTTGATAAATAATTGGACTTTTATTGCATGTTCCCAAGATTGTTTTTCTTGCTACTGTGTTTTCATATTGCTCTTACAGAACAAGTCATTATTTTTAGGTAGAAGAATTCAATCGTTTTCGGTTGGGATTATGATGCTTAAAGAGGGATGCAAATTGACTATCTAATCAATTTTCTTGCGAAGATTGATTTTTGAAAATGGAATTGAAGTATATGTGTCAATATGTTGTTGGAAGTGGGTAAGAATAACACAAGTGTCATAACTTTCTTATGACGCTTACTTGAGTGCCATAACCTTTTTTTTTTTTGCTCACTTGATTACCGTAACCTTTTTTTTTTTTGGCTCATTTGAGTACCACAAATTTGAAAAATCGATCACCTTAGTGCTATTGGCAATTTACTTCACTAGAAAATTCAACATGAACATTGGTCAACCTTAACGTGGACAATTTTTTAAATATTTTTAAAATAATTTTTTATTTTTAATATAATTTTTTGAATTTTTTATTTTACCCTCACCGACCTTGAAGAAGGGGAAAAAGAAAAGGAAAAGAATAAAAAATTCAAAAAAAAATCCATGTAAGATGGGAAATTAATAAAAAGTTCATGTAGGATGATTTGTTAGAAATGGTTAAAATGGTATTCAAATGATTGATTTTACTTTGATGTAGAACTTAAGTGAATAAAAAAAAAATTATGGTATTCAAGTGAATACCGAATAAAAATTATGTCATTTGCCGTGTTCTTCTCCCACTGTTGGAATATATTAGAGAGTTACAAGAGTATGAGAGAGTACTCTCATTCAAAATAATAATAATAATAATAATAAAAAGACAGCGTAACATCTATGCATGTATGGCACCATCATGAACAATACTTTCATTTAACTTTCTTACAAACAACTTAATTTTATTAACTATTATGAAACTATCGACCTTTGATATGGTCCTTTCTCCATCGTGATGCCAACTCTCGTATGAGTTGTCTACCAATATTTATTTGTGGTTCTTAAATTCACCAACTTTTCCGTTGAGTTAATGTTTTTATTTGTGTTACCCACCCACTCTTTCTAAAAAATTATTAACCTCTATCAGATTTATCACCAACTTTTTGAGATCGGGTTTTCCAACTAATTCGTGTCAGGATCTCTTATTTTAGTTAGATACCAACATTTATTTGGTTTTTTTTTTTTTTCAAATTACCAACTTCTGTTATTTTGAGCATTTTTGTTCTCTTTTACCAAATTTTAGATACATTTCTGAATAACACCTTAAATTCATTGACTCCTAGAAGAAATTGCCAACCACTTTAGTGTGACTTACCAACTTTTTTCCAATAGATTATCAACTAGTCTTGGGTAATGATTCTCATTTGATTAGCTTACCCATTTATACGTTTTCTTAAATACACTAATTTTTGTATTGAGTTATCACTTTTGCTTGTCTTGGTTACCAACAATTAAGTTTACCAATTGTTTTTAGAAATTACCAATCTCATTTGGTTTGATTACCAAATTAAGCTCCATTCAGCTTGCCAATTAATCACTTATAAAGAAAAAGTTACCAAATAATGTGGGAAAAGAACAACATGAGTGCCATCACTTTATATGGTGCTCACTTGAGTGTTATAAGTTTTTTATTTGCTTACTCAAGTACCACTTCAAAGTAAACTCATTTTATTTGAGTATTTCCAACAAATTGTCCTATGTAAATTGTTTACTTATTTTCCATTCCGACTTGAAACTTTCAAAAAAAAAAAAAAAAAAAAATAGAAATCCAACATGGAAATTTTTGTTCAACATAAAACAACGATGTCATTTTGCTCTTTCTCCCTCTTTAATAGAAATGATGTCATTTGCAAGCAGTCTCCTCCTCAAATGACGACATTGTTTCCCTCACTCTCTCTTCCTTAACAAATTAGGTACACCCAAAATCCCAAATCAAGTTCTCTCTCAATTACAAATTAGGGCTTCTTGCTTCTCGATCTTCGTTGACACTTTGTCTCAAAAGCAAATCTCTCTCTCTCTCTCTCTCTCTCTCTCCCTCTCTCTCTAAGAAATTAGGGCTTCTTGCGTGAGCTCTTTATTCATAGTTATTATTTGTCTATAGAGTAAGCTCTTACTCTTCATCCTCTCTCATTGGATGGAGACTAAAAAGGTGATAGCTTAGGGGGAAAACTTAGGTCTTGTCGCACAATGATTCTCAGTCAATAAAGAGTAAAGATTAGTAATTTGTTGTGTTTTGCAAAATACATTTGTTGTTTTTTTTTTTTTTTTGGTAAATGGTAAGAATAATATTAACTAAAGCCAAAGAGAAGCAAGAAGCTATACAACAAGAACTTGGCACCAAAAACTTACACTCACGAGGACAAGAACAGTCAAAGTTAGTGGAAGGGTGCCAAGGTAAAACAAGACCACCTACACAGAAGTAGAGGAAAGCCAAAACATAGGCAAAGGCAAACCAAACGGCCTAAACAGGGAGCAAAAAGAACAAAGAGCCCAACAACAACACAAGTGCAGAGCGAAGAACCCCACGGTAAGATGAGCAATTGCTTATTCAATTTCATGTTGTTGACAGAGTGTAAAGGTGTGAGAAAAGGTGATATCTTGAAGGGCAAATATTAGGGTTTGGTGTTAGAATGTAAAGGTGAGTGATTTATTTTACTTGTTCAGGTACTCTGTCATTTGTGTCCACTCATTGACACCCCAAATTTTTTTTTTTTTTTATTGAAAGTAGTGCATTTGTGGGGACCGGTTGCTAAGGATAAGTTTGGTAACCATTATGTTCTCAAGAATAATTTCTACTTAGAAATAATTTATTTTATTCTAAACATTTGAAGGCATTTGATAACTGCTCAAAATTTTTATTCCTAGAATAGAAATTCATTTGGTAGGACTCTTAATTTTTTTTTTGTTTCTTTTAATTTTTAATACTTTTATTATATATAAATTTTTATTTTTCTCGTGGACACAAATTGGGTGTATGAATGGGATCTTCCAGCTCTTCGATTGTCAGAATTTTCTCTCCAGTAGACGCTCAAATGGCCACAACCCCAAGAGGCTTCTTGTAGGTAAGAATCTCTCTCTTTTTTTTTTTTTTTTCTTTTCTCTTCTTCTTTCTCCTTTGTGGGTGGTTGCTAGCCATGGCAGTGGTAGCGGCGGCATCGATGACCAACTGGGAGGGAGAAGAAGAGAGGAGAAAGAAAAAAGAAAAGAGGATAGAGGAAGAAGAAAATTAGGTTGGGCTTGATTTTGAAACTGTTCTAAGGATAAATACGCACTTTTTTTTTTTTTTACTTCTTGATTTTGTTCCAAATATATTCTCGAAATTTTTTTTATCAAATGGATTTCTATTGTTTTTTTTTGTTCCCAAGAGCAAAACTATAAAATCAATTACTATTGGGCAAGTTAACAAACGACCCTAAAGTTGTCATTTGTTTCTATTGTGGTTCTTGCTATAGAAATATTCTTTTTTGTCTTCCGTGGAGTGTTAACATGGGTGATACTAGTGCACCCATTAAAGTTTACTACAGTGGGGAGTTTGTTGCTAAGGAAGAGTTGGAATATATTGGTAGAAATATTGTTGTTATCCTTGTTGGTATAAGTAGGCTATCAAATAAAGAATTTGAGAATGATATAGTGAAATAGCTGTGATGCAAAACATGGGAATCACATTATCAAGTACTCGATAAGAGTTTCAAGGATGGTTTGAGATATCTGTATGATGATATTAATGTGAGGAATTTTGTTTACCTTTTTCTTCATGATCCTAATGTTTATGTGAATGTTGAATATCATGGTGATGAAGATGAGGAAACATTGTTGGAAGCTGGTATTGAAACCTAGGTTGGTGATAGATCTATTTAGAAGGAAGTATCAGAGTAGAGGAGATAGAGGCTTTGCATGCAGCTCGTGTCTTAGAGATATGCGAGCAATTTAATGGTGGCATATATGATGTTGAAGACACGCTGCTTGAAGAATCGACTAGAATAAACTTGGGTTCATAAGAAGTTACACTATCCAATGATGAAGATGCGGAAACATTAGTTTGCACAATTTGGTCAAGTGATGTTGATGAGGAGGACGTCACACAAGCAAAGGAAAAAGTGAGGGCATTTCAAGAAAGGAGGAAAGCACCATTTCAGACAATGGATAAGAGCATTTTAGTAAATAGAGATGAAGGAGCTCCTATGGTTGATAGTGATGATACACAATATGAGAAAAGTGGTAATACGACGGCAGTAGCTCAAAGAATGATGTTAATGAAAATGTCACAGTTTTGTATAGAAAGAAAAATAAATATCTTTTTTGTGATTCAATTGGTATGAGTCAATGCATTTTACGTATCGATGAGATTTGGAGATGCAAAACAACTTAGAGATGCAATTGTCATGTACTAAGTCACTCAATAGAAAATTGTTAACTTCACTAGAAACACCAAGGATTTTATTAAATTAAAATACGCACTAGATAATTGTTTGTGGAAAATATATGATGTATCGAGTAAGACACTGGCTCGTTTCATATTCAATCACTCTAGGAGAAGCATTAAAGAGTGACTAGCGTGTGGTTGGCAAGCACTATTAAAGCCGTGCCAAAAATCAAGAATCCTCAATTGAAACAGCTAGGAAAAGAGCAAGTAGGTGTTAATATGTCAAAATATAATTCAAAAGGGCTAAATACAAGGTGATGAGTACATTAATAGATACATACAATGAAGAATATGCACAGATATGAGACTATGCTATGGAATGCAGACTTCAAAATCTAGTTAGTAGAATTCATGTGAATGTTGTGGAGAAGCAATTGCCTGATCATCGGAACATAGTTTGGTAGGATGTATATATATTTTGATGCATGTAGAAAAGGATTTCTTGTTGGCTATAGAAAAGTGATATGATTAGATTAGTGTTTTTTTGAAGGGATTACATAAAAGAGAGTTATTAGTTACTATTAGGAGAGATGCAAACAACCAAATGTTTCCAATAGCCAGGGTTATTTTGAAGGTAGATAACAAGGACACTTGGTCTTAATTTTTTGAAAAATCTGATGGTTGACCTTGGCATAATTGATGGAAGAGATTGGTATTCATAAGTGACCAACAAAAGGTTAGACATTGTCATTAAAGTATTGTTTTTCTAAGATCATTCACTTATTTTGGCTTGCAAATGATTGTTGGTTTTTAAGGGACTTGTTCTAGCAATAGTTGAGTTGATGTAATATGCTAAGTACAAAATATGTGCTCGACACATATATGCAAATTAGGCAAATAAGTACTGAGGCGGTCAATTGCAGAAGTAATTTTGGCTTATAACAAAAAGAACAAATATGATAGATTTCAGAATTCACAAAAAAGCTCTATTTACTTTGTCAACAAAAGCTTGCGAAGTATTGTTCCATTCTAAAGCAAAGCAATGGTTTAGAGCCTTCTTCAATAAGGAATTCAAGTGCAATATTGTTAAAGACAATCTTTTTTAGGCATTCAATGGTAAGATTATAGTAGCCGAGTGCAAATTAATCATCGGTATACTTGAAGACATTAGAGTTATGGTTATGACTAGGCTATAAAGATAAAAATAGATGAATGTTCAAAGTGGCCTAGACAATGTGGGCTTAGGATTGTAAAAAAAATTAGATGACAACATTGCTTGAAAATTAATTATTTGGACATTCGGACCTCTAAAGTACCAAAACTTGACACGGGAGAATACTTAAAATGCTAAAAGTTATGAAATGTACACTTAAGTACCAAATCGGAGCAAAATGAATCAGTTAGGTGCCAATGGCGAGAAAATCCGGCCAAAATGCTGATGTTGCACTTTTCCGACGAGGCAAGTTCAAAACGTCATTTTGCATGCTGACAAGGCTAGATAAGCCCCAAAATAACATCGTTTTGCATGCTGATGTGGCTAGATAGGCCAAAAACGATGTAGTTTTGTCTTGAATTTGAATTTTAATATAAATATTAATTAAATTAAATTTAAAACTTAAAAAAAAGGGGAAGAAGAATATTGTAGAAGGCTCATTCGACTGAGAAGGGCTAAGGGCCGCCATTGGCTTGGACAACCCCCTAGTGGGCGGTCACCCTCATCAGATTTGGGGCAAGACCGCAACCCTCGCTCTAGATTTGGATGAGGGCTTGTAGGCCCTTGTCACTAGTCAACCAAGGTCACCTACCCTAGGCCAAGGTTGGTGATCCCAACTAACCCTCCCCCCATAGTCGCGGGCCCTTCCCAGCGATGGGGGGAAGGCGATGGTAAGGGCTTGCATAGCCCTTGCCAAACAAGTCTTTTGCAATCTTCTAGCCCTCCCACTTTTTAAGTTTTAAATTTGATTTAATTAATGTTATACTAAAATTCAAATTTGAGGTACAATGATGTCATTTTGGCTCTTCTTTGTTGACTCGGCTCTCAGGTGAGCCACGTAGACGAGTTATATTAACAAAAAATTGCCATGTAGGTTTTTCGACCAAGGTCGCCGGACTTGACACTCAAATGTCCCAATTTTTTTTTTAAAAGTGACACTTATGTATACCTTTTGTAACTTTTGGCTCTTAAGTGTCCCATGTACTAATTTTTGGCACTTGCGCTTTACTTTTATCCAATCATTAGTATGTTTGAAGACATTAGAGTTATGATTATGACAAGGCTACAGAGATGGAGAGATAAATGTTCAAAGTGGTCTAGACAATGTGGGCCTAGGATTATAAAAAAATTAGATGACATTATTGCTGCTAGTAAGTTCAATTATCCAATTTGGAATGTAAACGATGAATACAAGATTATGAATAATGGTGGCAAGTATGTTGTCCATTTGAAGAGAAAAAACATTCCTATCAAAAATGTCAATTGAATACAACCTTATTCACATGCCATTTTGCCATCCAACCGAAGCAACTCATTCCAAAGAATTATGTAGAAAATTGTTTAAAAAAAAAAAAAAAACAAGTATCTTGCTTCATATCGATTCATGATGCAGCTTGTGAGAAGCAAATTCTAAGACAAAAAAATCATCAACCCCCAAAATCTCTACCACCAAAGGAGCAAATTAGTAGACTTAAAAAGAAAATGAGAATGCAGGAAATTGAGTCCTAGTGATAGAATGGGCAAGATTGGTGGAAAATTCGATACTCTCACTACCAAGGGAAAGGCATAATAGGATTGATTAGATAATTAAAGTAGCAGAAGCAACAACAGGAGACAATACAAACCAATGATACAAGGGCATGTGAGGGCAAGACAGAAAGAATGATGTAAGAGCAATTGCAAGGCCAGCTTAGCCCATTAGTGTACAACATAGTAGTAAATATGGACTAATATATGTCATTTGATTAACATGGTGACTAATCAAGGTTAGGGATGACCACATCAAGAATCGGTTGCACCTAGAGGAAGAGGCAAAGAGCGAGTATTGATAAATCAACCAATGGTAACTTGAGCAAGATCCCAAAAAAGTAACCAATGGCAACTCCAAAATAAAGGGTAGAAAAGGGGACGCGGACCCTTGGAGTGCCAAAAGTTGGCACAAATGGACACTTAAGTGCCAAAAGTTACGAAATGTACACTTAAGTGTCAAAATTAAAGCAAAATGGATCACTTGAGTGCCAATCCGGCTAAAATTTGGCCAAAATGCCGACGTGGCATTTTTCCGGCAAACTAAGCCCAAAACGACGCTGTTTTGCACGCTGATGTGGCCAAATAATGCAAAAACGGCGTCGTTTTGGGCTGATGTGATAAAAAAATAATATAAAAATTAAATAAATTAAATTCAAAATTAGATTTAGTTAAAATATTAAAAAATAATAATTTAAAAATTTAAAAATTAATAAAATTAAAAAAATTAAAAAAAGGGGGGTGGTGGCCACCACCATCCTCCTCGCCGTTGTCGGGAAGGGCCGGCAACGGAGGGGGAGGGTCGGCCGGGTTGCGGCCCTTAGCCGATCCTTGCCCAGACGGCGAGGGTGGCGGCCTTAGCGCCCGACGAGCGGCAACCCTTAGCCGACCGGCCGGGGCCGCCGACCCTCGTTGGATGAGGGCGACCCTCGCACGCCTCGATCGTCGCCGATCGGCGAGGGCTCGCGCGCCCTCGTCCGATTGACCGGGGTCGCCGGCGACCCTAACCGATCCTCCCCTCCATCGCTAGCCCTTCCCGGCAACGACGAGGAGGCGGCGATGGTGGCTAAGGCCACCGCCCCCTTTTTTATTAATTTTTTTATAATTTTTTTAAAATTTTAAAATTATTATTTTTATAATTTTAACTAAATTTAATTTTAAATTTATTATTTTTTTAATATTTTAACTAAATTTAATTTTTATATTATTTTTTTACCACATTAGCCCAAAGTGGCGCCGTTTTTGCATTATTTGGCCACGTCAGCGTGCAAAATGGCGTCGTTTTGGGTTCACTTCGCCAGAAATTCGTCAGAAAAATGCCACGTCAGCCTTTTGGCTGGAGTGGCATTTAAGTGATCCGTTTTTCTTCGAATATGGCACTTAAGTGTACCTTTCGTAACTTTTGGCACTTAAGTGTCATTTTGTGCCAACTTTTGGCACTTGAAGCGTTCTTTTGCCGGTAGAAAAGGCAACTCCAAAATGGGCATTAAAAAACAAACAAACAAACAAACAAACAAAGCTTTATCTCAATCAAATGATCTTGAAATGTCACTACACATCAATCTCAACCTATTGTCATAATGCCAACAACAATCACAGGAAGTTCAATATTACCAAAAGACATGAAACTCTAAACAAAAAAACAACTCCCCCAAAAGATATGATAACGGGAAAAGGAACAAAAGTGAAGGGTGTGCCTAAAGTGCCAATTCAAAAGAGTATAAAGTTAATGAATCAGATATTCCATTGAAATATAAAAAGGAAGTGACGAGGTTGTCCAGTTTGACTAATGGGAGGATTTAATGAGATGGGCTATTTTATGTTTTTGTTGTTAGCTGAAACTCTATTATTGTTGCATTATGGTTGGTAATGTGTTTAACAATGATATTATTAGGTGTTTGATATTATTTTGTGTTTGGCAACAATGTTGTTGGGTCTAAATGTAACAAAATTGTCCCGTTGTTGATGTAAGACTGCATGATTTTGTTGGCATAAGAATATCTTTGTTGTTTGGTGTAAATGCAATGTTATTCGATGGCCAAGGTTGATGCTATTCTTGGAATAGTACCTTTGTAAGTTGTTCATGATGACAAGAATGAAACATATGAATCTTGCTTAAGCTATTACATGATGTGTTTAAGAAAATGAAATCAACAGCTTACTTATTAAGAAGTTGGGGAATCTAAGTGTTCACTTTTAAAACGTTGACAAACCGAAGTTGCAACTTCTAAAAAGTTTATGAACCTAAGTGATCACTTAAAAAAAAGGTGGTACTCAAATGATTATTAGTGAACTTATTGGAACTTCTACTGTCTTTCAACACCATATGCAAAATAGCCAATACCAACCACAAAATAAATGAGCATCTCTATTCTTATCGCAAAAACTGTAGCACAAATTGCAAACTATCTATAACTTATATAAACTAACAATAATGCATAGATTGCATCATAAAACATTATTTCCACCAAATCAACTATAAATGGCCATGCAATCTAGTCAAGTAATCATAGACCAGGCCATTCAATCCATATACACAAAATTGTCAAAAGTAACAACACTTCAATATATAAACATGGGATAAGTGCAATAGAAGTCATAAAACTTGTTACAAAAATGCAATTGAATTTTAAAACTTGCAAAAAGTGTAATTAAGTCCTAAAACTTATCAAATTGGTTCAATTGAGTCATAAATTTAACACCGTCGAACTTACGATGGAAAATGTTGACATGGCATTTTAAATAAATTTTTATTTTCCACATGGATTTTTAAATTATTTTTTTATTCAAAATTAGATTTAAAAAATAAAAAAGAAAAGCTAAAATTTATTTTAAAAAACTGTTAAAAAAAGAAGAGAAAATGGTAGCTCCTTTGCTGCTGCCACCACCCATCGCCGGCCCCTCCGGCGATAGGCAGCGGCGGCGGTGGCGGATGAGCTGCCATTCTTTTTTTTTAATAGTTTTTAAATCTAATTTTTTTAAATTAAATAAAAATAATCTTAAAAACCACGTGGAAAATAAAAAAATCATTTAAAATGCTACGTTCCGTGCCACGTCAGCATTTTCCTTTAGTAAGTTTGATAGTGTTAACTTTATGACTCAATTGAACTAATTTGACAAGTTTTAGGACATGATTGTAATTTTTGCAAGTTTTAGGATTCAATTGTATTTTCGTAAACAAGTTTTATGACTTCTATTGCACTTATTCCTATAAACATTTTAACAACTAACATTCATTGCTCTAAATGCAACAACAAAATTCATTTTTCTTCAAATATAGTAGACTTAGTAGTTTCTTTTCATTAGTGAGGTTACATATGACCACAAATCATACCAAACACAACAAGTAATACTTCATAGATATCTTTTTTGAATTTTCATAATTGAAACTTCCATTTTTAAATGGCTAACCAAAGATTGCAGACCTTTGAATTCAGCTTGCATTGAGTCGGCATTGTCGAACTCATCTATCAATACAAGTGGAGGTTCATGATGTTCTTAAAGTAGTACTAAGATCACCTCCATCACTCAAGTTCAAATTGCATCCACCCACTTGAAATATCCATAGTTGAATTCCTTTATACACCTGGCACATCCATGGAACATTCTCTCAAGATTATCTCTCATCCAAGTTGTGACATCCGGAATTTCCGTATTTGTAATTATGTAATAATTGGAAATTCGTGTTGTGATAATAATACTTAAATTTTAAGCTAAATATTGTTTACTTTAATATTCGGATGAACATGCAGAAACTTTAATTGAAACGTAAATTTCATGAGATGCGGCAAGTAATTTTCGTAAACGTAAATCGTCTTAGGTTTGATGTGTGAATCAATTTATGTGTGTGCTAATAGTAGAATGATATTAATCAAATTATTGTTGTCGTAATAGTTGATGAGTGTTATAAATTGTGTAAACTTTAGTCAATAACCTATGCTAGTAAATGTGTAAGAAAGGGATTACATTTCTCTTAATACATTTCCCTCGCAAAATTTATTAATTAGAATTTTAAAGTGTCATTTCTCTTTATATCATGTATTGTATGGCCATATGTCTCTAGCAAATCATATTTGTATTACTAACTTTGCCACTAAGCATTAAATCATGATTTTTTTCCCTAAATGACTCATTTTCTTCATGCATTTCTCTTGGCCACGTGCAAAGGCTTGCCTTGCATTTGTGCCATATCAAGTTGAAGATTAACATGCAAATTTACACCTGACAATGCAATAAATCAAATTATCTTAATTAATTTTAACAAAACACATTCTATCTTACCAAAAGAACCCATTTTCGCTCTCTCAAAACTCAAATAGACGCTGCATGTGAATTCCACTTTTCAATCCAAGAATTTGGAGAGCAAACTTCATATTCAAGAGCTACTAGGGTGGGGAAAGTAATTGGTAGCTTATGATCTGCGGTTTTGTTAAGATAAGTGAAATTTTTTGTATTAAGTTGGCTTAAATCTACTTAGTTACTTCTATCTTGGTTAGTTGGATGAGAAGTGAAGTCTTGATGTGAATATGGTGATTTTTAAATGACTTGATAATTTCTTGCAAATTCATTCTGCTTCACTTGGATTTGATCCGGTTCATTTTGTGTAATTTTGATAGTCAAAACGTGTTCATTTTGCTATATTTGTCTTTATGACCCGTTTGGTTTGTTTCTGCCTCATTCTAGATAGTTAGAATCTAGTCATTCTACTGCATTTGTCTTGATAATCCATTACATGTTTGTTTTGCTTATTTTGCTGTATTTATCTTGATAATCCATTACACATTCGTTTTGCTTCTTTTTTCCTCATTTTGGATAATTAGAATTTGGTCATTTTGTTGTATTTGTCTTAATAATCTACTATATACTTGTTTCATTCTAGATCTTTAGAATCTAGTCATTTTATCACCCTTGTCTTTGTGATATATTGCATGCTTGTTTTGTTTCTTTTTGCCTCATTCTAGGTAATTAGAATATGGTTATTCTTATATCTTTGTCTTGGTGACCTATTGCATGTTCATTCTACTTCTTTTTGCCTCATTTTAGGTAGTTAAAATCTAGTTATTCTGCTATATTTGTCTTGATAATCCATTGCATGCTCGTTTTGCTTTTTTTTTTTTTTTTACCTCATTCTAAGTAGTTAGAATCTGACTATTCTACCATATTTGTCATAATAATATATTACATGTTCATTCTGCTTCTTTTTACCTCATTCTAGGTGATTAGAATCTGGCAATTCTACCATCTTTATCTTGGTGACCTATTGCATATTTGTTCTGCTTCTTTCCACCTCATTTTGGATAGTTAGAATTTGATCGTTCTGCCATATCTAACTTAATAACCCATTATATGTTCATTATGCTTCTTTTTGCTTTATTCTAAGTAGTTATAATCTAGTCATTCTGCCTTAGTTATCTTGATGACCCATTACATATTTTTCTACTTTGTTCTACTAGAATTCTACCTTTTAGAATTGATTTGTTTCACTTACTTATGCTTGAATTTCTTATAATAGAATCTATCCATTTGTGAGTCTGCTTGAATCTATTCATTGGTGAGTTGATTCACTTGCTGAATCTGCCAATTTGTGAATCTGTTCGTTGATAAGTCTGTTTATTAGTTCATATAAACTTTACTGAATATGAATTTACTTCTTATTGAATCCGTTCATTTGTTGATTCTATCCATTGATGGATATATTCCTTTGTTCTATAAACTTCTATCAAGTTAAAACTTACCATTTTTTGTAGTTTAGACTTCACGATTAGAATATATTTATTCATTCAGATTCATAATATACCCATTTGATTTACCAAATTTTGATGTCCAGAACTTGCTCGATGTCCAGACTTAGAATGTACTCATTTGCATATGCAGAATTTAATAACCAAAATATGTTTGTGTGTTATTTCTTATTCAGTTATTTGGCAAATGCATTAAGTTGAGTTGAGATATGTGTGCTATGCTTGTGAGTATGTATATATCATAACTTGAATGAGATTAATGTGATTCTGTTACCTATATAGCGGTAAGTAACAATGCCCCGGAAGTGTTCGGAAGAATGAAGCATTAATGAATAAGATGCATGGTTATGTGTAAAACCAAATTATTTATGTGAAACATGGTGTGCACATGCATTAGTCTAGATGGATATTTTGTTGGTTAACAATTTCTATGGTAAATGAAAATGAAAGGTAAAGTCTATTTTTGTTCGTATCGTATTTATCGGATGATTATGCATTCATTTTATATATGCCAGGTGAAGTGGTAAGATGCTTTTTCTAACTTAAATCTAGGGATTTCATTTTATGGGCTTCAGCTTATCCCTCTTATTTTTCAGATGTGTAGGATGGACACCCTTCAACCTCTACACTATGAAGTCCCTATGTATAATGAAGCTTTTTATGAAAGTATAGTTGAACTAGAGTTTGGAATAATATATATCAAGTGTAATTCTATGATATGGATTAATGTAGGAGGTTTTGCGGAGTGGATTCTTATTCGGCTTGTTGCTTGGTATCAGAATTTTGATGGAGAGTTAATCGGTTTGTTGAATAGCTTCGATCTTGAAGTTGGAGACGCAACATATGGAGAAGTTATCAACCCGTGACATTAGTCTGGATGTTTGTATAGGTAGACTTTTGGAAGTGTAGTATAGTAAGGAGATAGGTCTCCTACCCCTTCCTAGACTTATGTCCCCTATCCCTACCAGACCTCTGACTTTTTTTTGTAATGTAATGAAGTTATGAACTCATATGCGGTATAAATAAAAAAAGCTTAAGTATGTTGGTTTCGGACGCTATAATTCTTACAAGAGTATTCATAAGTGTTCAATTATGCTTCCGCATACTAAAAGAGAGTTATACTATAATAAACACGTGTCGGGTGATGTTCCAGAATGTCACACAAGTTGTTCTTTGTTGGACTTTCCAACTAATGATAGTAGAAATATTGATTTTCATCTTGACTTTGTTCATAAATTCGTGAGCCACCTCTCCTCCTTCTATTCCTTATTGCGAATTTGATGAAATGATTTGCCCCAATTTGAATAATTGGAAATTGTGGGTTTGGTTAGAGTTGGGGCTATTAAAGATAAAATTAGATTTTGCCCCAATTTGTTGAAGACAAGCTATAGTTTTTTCAATGGAATAGAGACTTAAATGTTATGTAGAATCTCAATTGCCGACTTTAGCTTGTTGGCATGTCACTTTGGATGGTTTCGTTTATTTTAATGCCATGTCGGATTTTTTGGTGGGGCAAATCGTCGATGGCACATAAGTGATTGATTTTTCAAATTTGTGCCATTTAGTGAGCAAAAAAAGAAAAAGAAAAAGTTACGACACCTAAGTGAGCGTTATACAGAAGTTATGGCTCTCATGTTTTTCTTATCCTAAATAACGTTGTGTCATCCTCTCTTATTTTAGTTAGTTGACTACATTTTATATTTATTTTTAAATAACCAGCTGATTTTATTTTTGATAATATAAAATTCTTATTTTTTACCAACTTTAGTTTTATACTTAGCTACGTCCTATATTTATCAACTCTTACGGGAAATTACTAACTTTTCTGTGACTCACCATTGTCCAATTATATTACCTATTAGTTTTGAATTGTCAAGTTTTAATCGAGTTGCTTACCAACGTGTATTAAGCTTTTTTAATTATCATATTTTATATTGAGTTGCTACTTGTATTTATTTTACTTACGGACTATTTTCTATGATTGAATAACATACCAATTGTGTTTTTACTAACTCTTATTTGAGTTAGTCAAAGTTTATTATTTTTTTAATATCCACTTCTTCTATATCTGACCCAAAAAAATTCCTTATTACTTACCAACTTTTATTTTCCCAACAGCTTAAACTTATAAACTACCATATGAAATGGAAAATTGCACCAAAATTCTAAAATATTTTGCCCCTAAACATTTGAAAAAGGTCAATCAAGTCTTGTACGTGTGGAACAAGTTAATATCCATTGGTAGAAGAATTTAATCTTTTTTCAGTGGGATTATGATGCTCATAAAGGGACACAAACTATCTGATTGATTTTCTAGTGCCCATTAATGTTTTGAAGATAACATTGAAGTATACAATACTAATATGTTTTTGGAAGATACTCAAGAGTTGAAAGAGTCCGAGCAAGCACACTCATTCAAAAGAATGAAAAAATAATTGAAATAATAAGACATTGTGCATGTACAAAATCATTGCTAAAGATACTTTTGTTTATTTTTCTTAACTAATGGCTTAATCTTACCAACTATTATGAAATAATCAATTTTTATTTGTGTCGTTGGACCTTTCTCCAATTATATTGCCCGCTAGTTTTAGGTCATCAATTCTCATTGGTATTGCTTATAAAAATTTATTTGTTTTTCTCAAATTTACCAACTACTTTATTGAGCTACTATTTTGTTTGCATTACTTACCAATTTTTTGAATTTATCATTTCCTTTTAAATATTACCGACCTCAATCTAATTGGTTGGAAACTATTTTCTAATCAAGTTACCAACAAATTATGTGTTACCAACTCTTATTTGAGTGAGTTACCACCATTTATTTGGTCTTTTTTTGTTTTCAAATTAGTAACATCTATTATTTCTAATGAAATTTTATCCGTTATCAATTTTTATTTATCTTTTTTGTTGGGGGGAGAAGAACACCAAGAGTGCCAAAATTTTTGTACAACGCTCACTTGAGTGTCAAAAAAAAAAATTTCGCTCATTTGAGTGTCATTTCCAGCCAAACGTCCTATGTGGATTTTTACATTAATTTCTCATTCCGACATGGATTTTTTTAAAATTTTTGAATTTATTATTAATTATCCATGTCAGCATTGTCGATCCACGTAGAACAACTAGTGTCCATGTTGAATTTTTGATGAAACAAATCAGATTTGGTACTTAAGTGATCAATTTTTTAAATTTGTAGCATTCAAGTGAGTGCCACACAAAAGTTAAGGTACTTCTAGTATACTTATCCCAAAAATGCTTATACACGTGTCTAATTGAAGGAGTGATTATTTAAATATTGGGGGAAATTATCAATTTAGTCTTATGTCTATAATGCGGATGTCAATTTAGTTTTAATTTTTCAATTTTGTCAATGTTGTCATACACATTTGCGCAATATTAAAATGTAATCTTTCCCGCCAATCGTCATTGCAAATTGTGACGAGGAAATCAACAAATTGCCCATGTTAGCACTTCACTTAGTACGATAGGCATTGACTAGACACCACATCAGTGATTTTTTAGGTGGCAATTGGCGAGAAAGACTACATTGAAGTATGGCCTAAAAGTTAAGGACTACATTTACAAAATTGAAAAATATGACCGATTAAGTGGAATAATTAGTTGTTGACAAGATAATTATGACAATTGTAATTGCATTATAAGACAATCCAACTAATACATATTTTTTTTTGTCAATTTTAAATGCATTAGAATTTCCAAAGAAAGAAAAGAAAAAAAGGTGAGAAATAATTTTAAATATGGGACCTGTAATAGATACTATGGTTAATTTAAGGTGAAAGGGGGTGTCAGAAGTTTAAAAAAATGGATGAAAAAACACAAGTCTTTATGCGTTTATCCTTTTTACATCATGGCTCATTTAAATTTTAAACCTAACCTACTTATTAAATTTGAGTTGATGCAAGTAAAATAAGGAGATAGTATGATGAACTTCTAGAGTCAAGGGCTGTGCGTTGGTTGGGAAAAGGAGAGGTGAAGGGGGTAATTTATAATAAATTTTATTTATGTATTAATACATAATAATTGTTTTGTTGATATTTTAATTTTGATCTTTGTCGAAAATCAGATTTGGTACTTAAGTGATCAATTTTTTAAATTTGTAGCATTCAAGTGAGTGCCACACAAAAGTTAAGGTACTTCTAGTATACTTATCCCAAAAATGCTTATACACGTGTCTAATTGAAGGAGTGATTATTTAAATATTGGGGGAAATTATCAATTTAGTCTTATGTCTATAATGCGGATGTCAATTTAGTTTTAATTTTTCAATTTTGTCAATGTTGTCATACACATTTGCGCAATATTAAAATGTAATCTTTCCCGCCAATCGTCATTGCAAATTGTGACGAGGAAATCAACAAATTGCCCATGTTAGCACTTCACTTAGTACGATAGGCATTGACTAGACACCACATCAGTGATTTTTTAGGTGGCAATTGGCGAGAAAGACTACATTGAAGTATGGCCTAAAAGTTAAGGACTACATTTACAAAATTGAAAAATATGACCGATTAAGTGGAATAATTAGTTGTTGACAAGATAATTATGACAATTGTAATTGCATTATAAGACAATCCAACTAATACATATTTTTTTTTTGTCAATTTTAAATGCATTAGAATTTCCAAAGAAAGAAAAGAAAAAAGGTGAGAAATAATTTTAAATATGGGACCTCGTAATAGATACTATGGTTAATTTAAGGTGAAAGGGGGTGTCGAAGTTTAAAAAATGGATGAAAAACACAAGTCTTTATGCGTTTATCCTTTTTACATCATGGCTCATTTAAATTTTAAACCTAACCTACTTATTAAATTTGAGTTGATGCAAGTAAAATAAGGAGATAGTATGATGAACTTCTAGAGTCAAGGGCTGTGCGTTGGTTGGGAAAAGGAGAGGTGAAGGGGGTAATTTATAATAAATTTTATTTATGTATTAATACATAATAATTGTTTTGTTGATATTTTAATTTTGATCTTTGTCGAAAATCAGATTTGGTACTTAAGTGATCAATTTTTTAAATTTGTAGCATTCAAGTGAGTGCCACACAAAAGTTAAGGTACTTCTAGTATACTTATCCCAAAAATGCTTATACACGTGTCTAATTGAAGGAGTGATTATTTAAATATTGGGGAAATTATCAATTTAGTCTTATGTCTATAATGCGGATGTCAATTTAGTTTTAATTTTCAATTTTGTCAATGTTGTCATACACATTTGCGCAATATTAAAATGTAATCTTTCCCGCCAATCGTCATTGCAAATTGTGACGAGGAAATCAACAAATTGCCCATGTTAGCACTTCACTTAGTACGATAGGCATTGACTAGACACCACATCAGTGATTTTTTAGGTGGCAATTGGCGAGAAAGACTACATTGAAGTATGGCCTAAAAGTTAAGGACTACATTTACAAAATTGAAAAATATGACCGATTAAGTGGAATAATTAGTTGTTGACAAGATAATTATGACAATTGTAATTGCATTATAAGACAATCCAACTAATACATATTTTTTTTGTCAATTTTAAATGCATTAGAATTTCCAAAGAAAGAAAAGAAAAAAAGGTGAGAAATAATTTTAAATATGGGACCTCGTAATAGATACTATGGTTAATTTAAGGTGAAAGGGGTGTCGAAGTTTAAAAAATGGATGAAAAACACAAGTCTTTATGCGTTTATCCTTTTTACATCATGGCTCATTTAAATTTTAAACCTAACCTACTTATTAAATTTGAGTTGATGCAAGTAAAATAAGGAGATAGTATGATGAACTTCTAGAGTCAAGGGCTGTGCGTTGGTTGGGAAAAGGAGAGGTGAAGGGGGTAATTTATAATAAATTTTATTTATGTATTAATACATAATAATTGTTTTGTTGATATTTTAATTTTGATCTTTGTCGAAAATCAGATTTGGTACTTAAGTGATCAATTTTTTAAATTTGTAGCATTCAAGTGAGTGCCACACAAAAGTTAAGGTACTTCTAGTATACTTATCCCAAAAATGCTTATACACGTGTCTAATTGAAGGAGTGATTATTTAAATATTGGGGGAAATTATCAATTTAGTCTTATGTCTATAATGCGGATGTCAATTTAGTTTTAATTTTTCAATTTTGTCAATGTTGTCATACACATTTGCGCAATATTAAAATGTAATCTTTCCCGCCAATCGTCATTGCAAATTGTGACGAGGAAATCAACAAATTGCCCATGTTAGCACTTCACTTAGTACGATAGGCATTGACTAGACACCACATCAGTGATTTTTTAGGTGGCAATTGGCGAGAAAGACTACATTGAAGTATGGCCTAAAAGTTAAGGACTACATTTACAAAATTGAAAAATATGACCGATTAAGTGGAATAATTAGTTGTTGACAAGATAATTATGACAATTGTAATTGCATTATAAGACAATCCAACTAATACATATTTTTTTTGTCAATTTTAAATGCATTAGAATTTCCAAAGAAAGAAAAGAAAAAAGGTGAGAAATAATTTTAAATATGGGACCTGTAATAGATACTATGGTTAATTTAAGGTGAAAGGGGGTGTCGAAGTTTAAAAATGGATGAAAAAACACAAGTCTTTATGCGTTTATCCTTTTTACATCATGGCTCATTTAAATTTTAAACCTAACCTACTTATTAAATTTGAGTTGATGCAAGTAAAATAAGGAGATAGTATGATGAACTTCTAGAGTCAAGGGCTGTGCGTTGGTTGGGAAAAGGAGAGGTGAAGGGGTAATTTATAATAAATTTTATTTATGTATTAATACATAATAATTGTTTTGTTGATATTTTAATTTTGATCTTTGTCGAAAATCAGATTTGGTACTTAAGTGATCAATTTTTTAAATTTGTAGCATTCAAGTGAGTGCCACACAAAAGTTAAGGTACTTCTAGTATACTTATCCCAAAAATGCTTATACACGTGTCTAATTGAAGGAGTGATTATTTAAATATTGGGGGAAATTATCAATTTAGTCTTATGTCTATAATGCGGATGTCAATTTAGTTTTAATTTTTCAATTTTGTCAATGTTGTCATACACATTTGCGCAATATTAAAATGTAATCTTTCCCGCCAATCGTCATTGCAAATTGTGACGAGGAAATCAACAAATTGCCCATGTTAGCACTTCACTTAGTACGATAGGCATTGACTAGACACCACATCAGTGATTTTTTAGGTGGCAATTGGCGAGAAAGACTACATTGAAGTATGGCCTAAAAGTTAAGGACTACATTTACAAAATTGAAAAATATGACCGATTAAGTGGAATAATTAGTTGTTGACAAGATAATTATGACAATTGTAATTGCATTATAAGACAATCCAACTAATACATATTTTTTTTGTCAATTTTAAATGCATTAGAATTTCCAAAGAAAGAAAAGAAAAAAAGGTGAGAAATAATTTTAAATATGGGACCTGTAATAGATACTATGGTTAATTTAAGGTGAAAGGGGGTGTCGAAGTTTAAAAAATGGATGAAAAACACAAGTCTTTATGCGTTTATCCTTTTTACATCATGGCTCATTTAAATTTTAAACCTAACCTACTTATTAAATTTGAGTTGATGCAAGTAAAATAAGGAGATAGTATGATGAACTTCTAGAGTCAAGGGCTGTGCGTTGGTTGGGAAAAGGAGAGGTGAAGGGGGTAATTTATAATAAATTTTATTTATGTATTAATACATAATAATTGTTTTGTTGATATTTTAATTTTGATCTTTGTCGAAAATCAGATTTGGTACTTAAGTGATCAATTTTTTAAATTTGTAGCATTCAAGTGAGTGCCACACAAAAGTTAAGGTACTTCTAGTATACTTATCCCAAAAATGCTTATACACGTGTCTAATTGAAGGAGTGATTATTTAAATATTGGGGGAAATTATCAATTTAGTCTTATGTCTATAATGCGGATGTCAATTTAGTTTTAATTTTTCAATTTTGTCAATGTTGTCATACACATTTGCGCAATATTAAAATGTAATCTTTCCCGCCAATCGTCATTGCAAATTGTGACGAGGAAATCAACAAATTGCCCATGTTAGCACTTCACTTAGTACGATAGGCATTGACTAGACACCACATCAGTGATTTTTTAGGTGGCAATTGGCGAGAAAGACTACATTGAAGTATGGCCTAAAAGTTAAGGACTACATTTACAAAATTGAAAAATATGACCGATTAAGTGGAATAATTAGTTGTTGACAAGATAATTATGACAATTGTAATTGCATTATAAGACAATCCAACTAATACATATTTTTTTTGTCAATTTTAAATGCATTAGAATTTCCAAAGAAAGAAAAGAAAAAAAAGGTGAGAAATAATTTTAAATATGGGACCCGTAATAGATACTATGGTTAATTTAAGGTGAAAGGGGGTGTCGAAGTTTAAAAAATGGATGAAAAACACAAGTCTTTATGCGTTTATCCTTTTTACATCATGGCTCATTTAAATTTTAAACCTAACCTACTTATTAAATTTGAGTTGATGCAAGTAAAATAAGGAGATAGTATGATGAACTTCTAGAGTCAAGGGCTGTGCGTTGGTTGGGAAAAGGAGAGGTGAAGGGGGTAATTTATAATAAATTTTATTTATGTATTAATACATAATAATTGTTTTGTTGATATTTTAATTTTGATCTTTGTCGAAAATCAGATTTGGTACTTAAGTGATCAATTTTTTAAATTTGTAGCATTCAAGTGAGTGCCACACAAAAGTTAAGGTACTTCTAGTATACTTATCCCAAAAATGCTTATACATGTGTCTAATTGAAGGAGTGATTATTTAAATATTGGGGGAAATTATCAATTTAGTCTTATGTCTATAATGCGGATGTCAATTTAGTTTTAATTTTTCAATTTTGTCAATGTTGTCATACACATTTGCGCAATATTAAAATGTAATCTTTCCCGCCAATCGTCATTGCAAATTGTGACGAGGAAATCAACAAATTGCCCATGTTAGCACTTCACTTAGTACGATAGGCATTGACTAGACACCACATCAGTGATTTTTTAGGTGGCAATTGGCGAGAAAGACTACATTGAAGTATGGCCTAAAAGTTAAGGACTACATTTACAAAATTGAAAAATATGACCGATTAAGTGGAATAATTAGTTGTTGACAAGATAATTATGACAATTGTAATTGCATTATAAGACAATCCAACTAATACATATTTTTTTTGTCAATTTTAAATGCATTAGAATTTCCAAAGAAAGAAAAGAAAAAAGGTGAGAAATAATTTTAAATATGGGACTGTAATAGATACTATGGTTAATTTAAGGTGAAAGGGGGTGTCAGAAGTTTAAAAAAATGGATGAAAAAACACAAGTCTTTATGCGTTTATCCTTTTTACATCATGGCTCATTTAAATTTTAAACCTAACCTACTTATTAAATTTGAGTTGATGCAAGTAAAATAAGGAGATAGTATGATGAACTTCTAGAGTCAAGGGCTGTGCGTTGGTTGGGAAAAGGAGAGGTGAAGGGGGTAATTTATAATAAATTTTATTTATGTATTAATACATAATAATTGTTTTGTTGATATTTTAATTTTGATCTTTGTCGAAAATCAAATTTATAATATTTTGAATGTTATATGCAATGGGCTTTATTCATAAAAAGTACCTAGTTTTAGATTAATGGTACCATCTTTTATTAATATGTCTTATAGAGAATTAATAAATGCAAGACATTTGTCTACGTGGGACCCTTATGGTAAAATTCATAAGGATAGTTGCATTGGCTCTCCCAACCTTTTTACTTATAAATAAAAATGCCGAGATAAGGATAGTATGAGTACTATAACTTTTGTATGGATCTCAGTTAAGTATCATAACTTTTTTATTTTTGCTCACTTAAATGCCACATTGGAGTAAAATTGATCACTTGAGTGTCAATTCAAGCAAATCATCTTGCTTTGATTTTTTAAAATAATTTTCCTTCCCATGTGATTTTTTTTTTGAATTTTTTATTAATTGTCCACGTTAGTATTGGTGAAGCCACGTAGGACAACAGACGTCCATGTCGGATTTTCCAGTGAGGCAAATTAGAATTGGTACTCAAATGATTGATTTTTAAAATTTGTAGCACTTAAATGAACAAAAGTAAAGTTTTGGCACTCAAGTAAGTGATGTATGAAAGTTTTAGCCCTCTTAGTGTTTTTGCCCTCTCAGTGTTTTTCTCCCTTTTTTTGTAATACCTTAAATTTATGACTATTATAGGAAATTTTCAATCATTTTTGTGTGACTTATCAACTTTTATCCAATTAAGTTATTAACTAGTTTATGATTACCAACTCTGATTTGACTCCTTTGTCAATATTTATCTTTTTTTTAATGGACTAATTTTATTAAGTTACTACTTTTATTCGTGATACTTACCAACTTTTAATTAGCCAACTCTTTTTAGAAATTAGTGAACTCAATTAGATTGTATCAATTTTTCTCCAATCAATTACAAACCAAGCATTACAACCAGTTTTGGTTTAACAACATATATTGATTGTTTTTTTTTTTTAATTTACTGACTTCTAATAAAAGAGTTTCCTATCTTTTACCAATTTATATATACTTTCCTTAACAATGCCTTAGATTTACCAACTTTTATAGAAATTGCCAACTGTTTTGTGACTTGACAATTTTTGTCAAATTAAGTTATTAACTAGTTTTCGATTACCCAGTCTTTTCTAAGCTGCTTACCAAGATTTAATTTTTTTTCCTACTTTACCATATTTTCTAATAAGTCACCACTTGTAATTTGCTCTACTTACCGATTGTTTTTTTTTTTGGTAAGATCTCTACTTACCGATTGTTTTTCTACAATAAAATTAGTATTTGATTGTGTACCAAAATTTGTTTGGTTTCTTAAAATTATCCTCTCCTTTCATATCTGACAAAAGAAATTTCTTAGTACTTACAAACTTTTATTTCACTTTATTTCTAACAACTATCGTCGACCATATGAAACTGCACCAAAAGTCTAAAACCTTTCACCTAATGTCCAATTTTGAAAAAGTGTCCAGAATTGTTCAACTCAATACAGTCAAGTCCTTCAAGCAACCGTTCAACCAATTTTGCTAACGTGGCACATCAAAATCTAACATTGTGTTTCTCAAATTTTTCCATATGGGGCTTTGACATGGCACTGATTTCCAACGTGATGCTGATATAGGGGAAAAACAATATTATAAAAGTAGAAAAATCCAAAAACAAATAAAAAAAAGGGGGAAATTAGATGTTAGAGTGAGAGAGAGAGAGAGAGACAGAGACAGAGAGAACATAGGAGGGGTCTGCCCCCAAATTGCACGCAAGGGTTGGCAATGCAATGAAAGTTTAGTTGGGCCTTGCTTTTGCTATCTAGGCAATGGCTCGAAGCCTTGACCTACACGTTGGGATGGCTAACTAGCCATTGCCTATTGCCATTGCCAATGAGGGTCAATAACACCACCCTTTGGCCTTTATTATTTTTTTCTTTGATTCCTACTATTTTTTTATAAAAATTTGACCTTTCCTAACATGGCATCACATCTTTGCCTTGTTAGTCCCAATATAATAAGAACTATTAGAAACACTATTGGAGAAACATCTCTAAGTGATTTTGATGATGTCCAAAATATCATTAGTATATTGTTCACTATGGTATATGCAGATGTCCGTTACAAAGGACCAATCAAGATCCATGGTATAATCCAGTAGACAAAAGATTACATTACGTTATGACATGGATTTTCCATGAATAGTACCAACAGACCTAAAATATTAACTAATGTCAATGTCCATGTCGATGCTGTCAAAATCGAGTGATTAGTGTTGTGGCAACAATGTACATGTTGATAATGTTCATTGATTCAATTAATATAGCAATTGTGGTTGTCAATATGCACAACATTAGATTACAGGAAGAAATAGTATTCAAGTAGCTAGGTAATCTGAAAGGTTTGTGAGAGACTACAACTTTTAGATAGTCTGCAAATGTTCAAGAAAAGGACTATACGGACAGTTTTATCTTTGGACAGCAACTCAATGGTGACTCGACTCTTTACTTCTTCAATCCACCTCCAACATACATATTAAAGATGATTATAAAAGAGAAAATCGTGAATGCCAAATGTTAAAGAGAGCTACATACCTCAAGATTTAGAAATTGGCCTTAAGTTGTTCTTAGCAATAAGCTCTCTTTCAATTGTTTTGCTAAATATTGTATTTGTGTTGTATGAGTAATTGTGCTCTAGATTAAGTGTACAAGAGGAAGAGCAACAACTAAGTCCTGATAGTGTGATATATGTTGTAATAGGATTAGTGCTTGCCGATTGTAACTTTAAGAGTAGATTACTAGTGGAATCCAGCTCGACTTGTGGTTGTTAGTCAGGAGAGTGGATGTAGACTTGAAGATAAAGCCGAACCACTATATATCATTGTGTGCTACTATTTTATTCTCTTTACTTTCAGAAGTGTTGATGTTGTCTTGAATTTCACGAAGTTTATTTTCTATTTTTGGACCTATCTACATGGGGTTTCATGGGAAATAGTCCTAATTCAATATAATTGGGATATGTCACGATATTGATAATATTTAGGGGATAATCACTAAAGATTTATTAGTTAGTTTCTTAAGCTGATAAGATCTTTCGGGTGGAATTCATTTCCTATTGGGATTAGGGAAGTGGGGATTTAATAATCTATTTATTTAGCATTATATCTTGTATCAAAAATACTCTCTAATAAGAAATCGTCTTTCTTTCTCGTGGATGTAGGTGGATTTTCGCTGAACCACGTAAATCTCTATGTTCTTGATTATTCTTGTTTTTCCTTTTCATCTCATTTAGTTAGGGTGCTCTTCTGCACAACAATTGGTATCGAGCAATCCGAGTTCTCCATTCCCGTGTTGTGACTTCTGACTAGATGGCTAGGAAAGGTTTTGTCACACCTCATACTCTAATGGCAAGTCTCAGGTGCACGACAACCCTCCAAGGTCATTTATTTGTGACGTCTCAAGATGCGTTGCTAATCCTTTCTTTTTCTTTTCTTTCGATTTAACGCATGTGGAAGCATAAGTAAACATCTCCCAACAATTACTAGCAAAGGGATAGCAAGTAAAACACACAACCAAGTCTACACCAGATAAATACCTATATGCATCATCAGTTATCGGAAGTTAGTTAATTTACAAGCCTTATTCCCTAGGGTTATTCTGATTACCAGAACAACAGAAAGGGTTGACATTTTAGCCTAGCATATCTATTCTACGAGGGCGAAATCAAAAAGTGTTTCTCATTTCCCTCTATTGAGAAGGAGGTCACCTCCACGTCCTGGTCAACAAGTACCCCGAGCCGTACATGATGAAAATCCATGATTGAGGGCCTGAAAAATTTAAACAACAACGAATGAGTCAAAACTCAATAAGTTGGCCATCTAATTCTCGTATAGGAGGAGGCTTCTCAATCAGAAACATACTAAACATACAACTCAAAATGTCGATGGTAGATCAATAACAAAGCCTTTGCTTTACCTTATCTATGCGCATGAAAGAAACCTCATCCAATAGGCATGCCAAGAGTTCAATCAAATACCCCATGTGATTCCTTACCTCCCGTTGACATCTAAAATTCACACGTGAAGCCTCACTTCTAATAAGCATGGAAAATGCACATGAATATTCACACGTGAAGCCTCGCTTCTAATCGGCATGTAAAATGCACATATAATAAGGAAAACAATTTATGTCACATAACCATGCACAATTGCATCCACGCATATTTTGATTATTACAATCACTCAAGACCACGACCAACACTCGTGTCGGTGGTCTTCCAGCATAATCAAACATCGTCTCATCCCATCGGGCATAGCAACATCTCGACCTCTCTCGAAGACATCATTCATTTAAGAGTATCGTTCTAAAATCCATCCATGAATGGCAACCAAAATCCATCGGGCGTCGTCCCCGCAATCATATGAGTACGGAACCATTTATGTGATCACGCAAGCACATCAAGCACTCACGTCAATTCTTATCTTTCACTTTAGCCAATGTAAAAGTGTTTAGTACTCACACAGTTTGAACTTCTCTGATCCCACACGCATAAAAGTGCACGAAATAATCACATGTGAACAATTGCCATTCACCAATATGCAAAAATGCATATACTTCACATACAATCCTCTCTTATCGATGTGAACACATGAAATTTGGCATTTAACATCGATACCTCAGGAATTAATAACAACATGCCTATATAAGCTTTCTTTTACCAAGACTATTCTCATAAAACATAATTTATCTATAGCCTCGTGACACATAGATCACTTGTAACTCACTTTGCACATATTGCACATTTAAATCACATAGCTCATATTACTTATCACATAACTTATCAAGTAGCTCATGTCACATATCACATAGCTTATCACATAGTACATCTCACCTATCAAGATAGGTTATCAATAGCACTTATCAAAATAGCTTATCACAAGCACTTATCACATAATTTCTTGCAAAGTTTAAGCACAAGTCCCTCTCCCTAGAACAAGTATCAAACATCATCAACCATCCAAGTTCTTGATAGCCTAGAACAAAAACATCCATCCATCTAAAACTAAGCTCTCAACTACATAGAGCAACACCCTAGCCAAGGGTTAGATGAACCACTTACGAAACCCGGTTGAGGAGAGAAAGAAATGGAGAAAATGAAAGAGTGCTTGAGGGAGAGAGAGTTCGATGGGGGTGTTGATGTGAGAGAGAGATAAGAGTGAGAGAGTGAAAGTGAGGTAAAGAATGATAGGAATGATAGAATTTGGAGGTTTCTCCTTCAAGCTTTCCCCTAATAATGCAAGAGCATTGATTTCATTGAGACTATTTCTCTTAAAACCCTCTTAGCCAAGCAAGGTGAATGGCCATCAAGCTATCTTGCAAGCTTCCTCCATAAGCTTCAATTAAAACTACTCAAGGCTAGGCAATTAGGTACATGCCTATGGAGACAAACAAGTCTGCTCTCCTTTCTTCGTTCTCCCCGTTAATTGGTGCAAATCTCTCTTCTTGCAAGACCAAAGTCTTTGTCTTTTGTAAATATGGTTTCCAGAGGACATTAATGAAGTAAGACTTTGAAGAAAAGCCTAAAATTAGGATTCTAGAGGCTAGGTTACTAATCATGTGAATTACTCATGGGTTACTATTCATGCACATAGGGCTTGGGTTTGGTCTTAACTCATCCAATTTAAACCTTACTAAGTTTAATGGGCCTTTCATTAGGTGTGAGGTCCGTTGGACCTAATTTGGTATGTAGCCCATTGGGCTTCCAATGGTTGGCCCACTTTTACAAGGGCAAAAGTACACCCCAAGTACCAAAACTTGGCACGAGGAGACACTTAAGTGCTAAAAGTTAGGAAAATGATACTTAAGTACCACTTTAAAAAAAAAAATGAGACATTTGTGTGTCATCTCCAACGAACCCCATCCAAAATCTTACGTGACAATTTTTTATTAATTTTGCTCGACCATGTAGATCACCGGAGAGCTAACTCAACAAAGAAACGAAAAAAAACGATGCCATTTTGGCATGGATTTGAATTTTATTATAAAAATAATTTAATTAAATTATAAAAAATTAACAATTTAAAAATATTTATTAAAAAAAAAAAGAGGAAGGAAGAAGATGAATAGTTGCAAGCGGCCGAGGGCTGAACTCTCGCCATCGTCGTCGAGAAGGGCAGTGACGATGGGGGGAGGGCCAGCTAAGTGAGGGCCATCGCCCCTCGTCGGATTTGGGGGAGGGCCATGACCCTCACCATAGATTTGGGCTAGGGCTCACGGGCCCTCGTCTCTAGTTAGGCGAGGTTGTCGACCCATGGCCAAGGCTCGACGACCTTGGCCGGCCCTCCCCACCGTCGCCAACCCTTCCCGGCGACGGTGGGGCGGCGGCGGCGAGGACTCATCACCTACTCTCTCTCTCTCTCTCTCTCTCTCTCTCTCTCTCTCTCTCTCTCTCTCTTTTTAAATATTTTTTAAAATAAATTTAATATTTAATTTAATTTAATTAATTTTTATATTAATTTTTATCCACATCGGTAGCAAAATGACATCGTTTTTGCACTTGTCTAGCCACATCAACGTACAAAACGACGTCAATTTGCAATTGTCTCGCCAAAAGCCACCATATCAGCATTTTGGTTGGATGTTCTCGCCGTTGGTACTTAAGTGATCCATTTTGCTTCGATTTTGGCACTTAAATGTGACTTTCTTAACTTTTGGCACTTAAGTATCAATCTGTGTCAAGTTTTGACACTCCAGGTATCTGACATTTTTTTCAAGACCAAAGATTTGGGGGCCCAAAACTATTCATGGGGTTAAACGTTGCGTAAACCGATTAGGAATGTTTCCTAATTATCCACAAAGGATATCAGTAACCGAACCGAGGTTTATGGCTAAATTTGATTGGAAATGGCTTTAACGAGGCCTATGTGAATTGGGGGGTCTCTTGAGGTATCACTTGCGTTACCCACGGTTGATTCCAAATCAATCCATGTTTGAGCCTAATCAATCTATAGATGATTATCGGTTATCATGTAACCGAACGAGAATTGATTTACTTACTTTGGTTTACCGTCACTTAGAATCGATTTAGAGTTGTTGGGAATTAGTATAATGACCGTGTGGAATCATCCGCAATCCAATATATATATACTTAGGCTGAATTGATCTATAATCATTCATTCATTGCTAGTGTAAGGTCGTCTCACATCAATCCTTATGGTCGAGCTATTGTTCCATAGTTGAGTACTTTAGTTGAGTGCATTTCCTGATCCACAAGTACCTTTCCCAATTGAATAGTTGACTTATAAATGATACTTAAATTAATCCATAGTCTATTCCCATTAAGATAACATCAAAGTTTTAGGCCATTCCTTGAGTCAAGGATAATGGTCAAATTTGAGGATGTCGCAAGTTTAGCCGTTTGATTTGATATCGAACGATTCATCGGCAAGAATAATTTTACACTATGTTAGAGAATGATGAAGTATCTATTAATTCAACAGAGTTCATCAAAGGTTCCTCTAGGAAGATCAAACAAGCTGGCCACCATCATCGGCAATAATTGGGCTAACATGGAGGAGAGGGTGTGCAACGTAATCCGATTGAATCTATTAGACGGGCCCTTCAATACATGGTGGAAATCAAGTCCACTCTGGAGGTATGGCTCAAATTCAAAAGCATTTACATGAAGAAATCTCTTATGAACAAGTTGTTCTTAAAGAAGAGATTGTATTCACTTCATATGAGTGAAGGAAGAGATTTGTTGGAACACCTCAACATATTCAATTAGATAATTAGTGAACTTATAAGCTTGGAGGTAAAGTTCAAGGATGAAGACATAGCGCTTCTACTATTAGCGTCGTTGTTGAATTCATTTGACCACTTGGTGACTACACTCTTTTATGGCAAGAAAACCCTAGAGATTGAAGAGGTGACTACTACCCTAATTTCAGATGACACCCAAAAAAGTACAAGTAGCTTAAAATCTTTAAGAGATGGCCTCTTTAAGAGGGAGATAAGCAGTCAAGGAAGAGGTAGATCAACGGATCAAGGATCTAGCCATAGGGATCGATCAAAATGCAAGGGAAAGTTCAAATGAAGATGCTACATGTCTAATGAGGAAGGGCATACCAAGAGATTTTGTCCAAGTAAAAATGAGAAAAAGAAGAAGAGCTCGGATGAAGCAAGTGCAGCTGACAACACTGAGACCAATGATGGGGACATCTTGTCCATATCGTGGGGGAAGGATACCATCGAAGATTCGGGGATCTTGGACTTTGGATGCATTTATCATAAGTGTCCTCATCAAGAAGCCTTTAATGAGTACAAGGCATGTGATGATATTTCAATTCTCATGGGGAATGACACTTCGTGCAAGACTGTGGGAGTTGGAACCATGAACATTAGGATGTTTGATGGCATGATCAAAACCCTAGTGGATGTGTATCATGTGCCGAATCTAAGGAAGTACTTGATTTCATTGGGAGCACTCAAATCCAATGGATGCAAGTACTCCACTCAAAGTGGAGTCTTGAAGGTGATCAAGGGAGCTCTGGTTGTTCTAAAGGAATAGAGGCACATGAACCTATATCAACTTATAGGAATCACAGGGTAAGGTGGAGCATCTATGTCAGAGGATGCTGGCATGGAGATAAATAAAACCTATCTATGGCATATGTGTCTTGGGCATATGGGGGAAAAAGGATTGATGGAACTTCACAAAAGGAATGCACTCCAAGGTATGAAAACATGTAAATTAGATTTTTGCAAATTTTATGTGTTTGGAAAACAATGCAAAGTGTGATTCAAGGTTCCAAATCACATAAGCAAACGCATGCTCGAGTATATACATATGGATGTATGGGAAAATTCATCGGCAAAGTCAAAAGGTAGGAAGGAGTACTTCATGACATTCATTGACGGTTTCTCTCAGAAAGTTTGACAAGTTCAAAAAATAGAAAGCTAAAGTTGAGACTTCAATGGGGAAGAAGCTTAAAGTGCTTGAGATCGGACAACAGAGGAGAGTTTAAATCAACAACGTTCATGGAGTTTTGCAAGAATAAAGGGATCAGAAGTCACTTCACAGTTCCGATACACCCTAACAAAATGGCGTAGCAGAAAGGATGAACCAGACCTTATTAGAGAGAGCTTAGGGTTTTGGGCAAAACTGTCTGCATGGCATGTTATCTTGTAAATTGGCCTCCAACAACCGCAATTAAATGCAAAATTCCCAAAGAGTTATGGAATGGTAAAATTCTCAATTATTTTAATTTAAAAATATTCCATTGTCTTACTTTTGTATATGTGCAGAGTTTGAAGCGCTTGAAGTTGGATCCAAAGTCAAAATAATGCATATTTCTCAATTACAAGAAAGGAGTGAAAGGCTACAAATTGTGGGATCCAAATGAGAAGAAAGTTCTAACGAGCAGAGATGTTGTGTTCAATGAATCTGCAATGTTGAAGTCAAGCTACGTGCCACACGCAGCAGCTAAAGAGGAGAGTGATAAATCTATCATTAGGATGGAGCTTGAAACCAAAGAATTTATAGAGAATGGCGAGTCATCCGATTAATCTTCGGAAGTTAAAGAAACGGGAGAAGTTCCTCGTACCATTGTGACTGGTTGTGGATAGTGCACTCTCAAACCATCGAAGAGATACGGTTTTGAGGACATGGTTGCTTATGCTTTTACCGTAGGCTCTGGTGACCCAAGCTTCTATCATGAAGATTTAAAAAGTGATCACAAAGAAAAGTGGATGATTGCGATGATAGAGGAGATGGAGTCGCTACAAAAGAATAAGACATGGGAACTTGTGAAGAAGCCCAAAGATTGAAAAGTCATTGGCTGCAAATGGGTTCTTCAAAAAAGGAAGCAACAATAGAGAAAGAGCAAGAGAGATACAAGGCCTGACTTATTCTTAAAGACTAGATGAGATATTTTCCCTACTTGTAAAACACACCTCAATTCATGTTCTACTAGCTATGGTGGCAATGTATGACTTGGAGCTCGAGCAGCTAGATGTCAACATAACATTCCTTCATGGTGACTAGGACAAGAAAATTTGCATAGAACGGCCCAAAGGCTTCAAGGTAGAAGGGAAAAACAATCACGTTTGTTTGCTCAAGAGATCACTTTATGATTTGAAGTAGTCTTTAAGGCGATGGAATAAAAGATGTGATTCTTTTATGCTTCGTATTGGCTACATGAGGAGTGCGCGTGATTCTTGTGTCTACTACAAAGTTTTGGATGATAAGTTGCTTATTCTATTGATGTTCTATGTTGATGATATATTAATTGTTGCAACAAAAATGAGAGACATCATTTCTAAAAGTCTCAATTAAGTAACAAGTTTGAAATGAAGGATCTTGGTGCTGCAAAGAGGATCCTTGACATGGAAATCTTTCAAGATAGATGTGCAAGTAAGCTTTGGGTAAATCAAAAGAAGTATGTTGAAAATGTCTTGGAGCGATTCAACATGGGGAAGGTGAATCCAATTTGTACAACCTTAGCAAATCACTTTAGATTATCTGAGAAACAATGCCCTAGTTCACATGAGGAGATTATAAAGATGTCTCGAGTACCCTATGCCAACGCAATAGGGAGCCTTGTGTATGCAATAGTTTGTAGCATATTGGATTTGGCTCACGTAGTGATTCTTGCCAACCGATACATGAGCAATCTGGGTAAGGAGCATTGAGAAGCTGTTAAGTGGATCTTTCATTATTTAGTTGGAACTATCGGAATGGGTTTGATGTTTAGTCCAAAGAAGAATCGATTGATTTAGCGGGTTATGTCGATTCGGATTTCGTTGGTGATTTGGACAAGCGAAGGTCCATCATGGGATGCATCTTTAGTCTTGGAGGTAAAGCTATTTCTTGGAGGGCAATGCCTCAGTTTACTATAGCATTGTTTACAACTGAAGCTAAGTATGTGGCAAAACTGAAGCTGTGAATGAGGGAATATGGCTGACCGGTTTGGTCACAAAGTTAGGTTTAAAGCAAGAAAGTGCTGCACTATATTGTGATAGCCAAAGCGCATTATATCTTGCGAAGAATCAAGTGTTTCATTCAAA
This sequence comes from Eucalyptus decipiens, assembly GCA_014182575.1. Taxonomy (NCBI): domain Eukaryota; kingdom Viridiplantae; phylum Streptophyta; class Magnoliopsida; order Myrtales; family Myrtaceae; genus Eucalyptus; species Eucalyptus decipiens. The sequence continues at coordinate 28,061,502 of CM024609.1, read as the reverse complement.
ATGAAACACATTGAAGTTCAGTACCACAAGATTTGAGAATTTGTGGAGAATGGAAGAATGCTTTGAAGAAAACCCATACTAACGATAATTCCACGAATATGCTCATGAAGACTGTTACTATGGAGAAGTTAAAGTCCTGCAGGGACTTGATTTTCTCACTCATCATTGAAGTTGATGGAGGCCACACCGGTCTAGGTGCAGGTGTACCTTTGCAAAGGTATAGTGGAGGGAGAGGCATATTCGGTTTTTTTTTTTTGTTCAAGTGGAGGCTTGTGGTTTATTCAAGCTAGGGCGGAGATTTGTTGATGTTGTCTTGAATTCCACAAAGTTTATTTCCTATTTTTGGACCTATCTACATGGGATTTCAGGGAGAATAGCCTAATATAATGTAATTGGGATATGTCATGATATTTTTAATATTTATGAGATAATCACTAAAGATTTATCAGTTAGTTTCCTAAACTTATAAGATCTTTTGGGTGGAATTCCTTTCCTATTGCGATTAAAGAAGTGGGGATCTAAGGATCTATTTATTTAGTGTTGTACCTTGTATCAAAAATACTCTCTAATAAGAAATCATCTCTCTCTCTCGACTATTGGATGAAGGCAGATTTTTGCCGAACCACGTAAATCACTGTGTTCCTGATTATTCTTGTCTTTCTTTTTCATCTCATCTAGTTAAGGTGCTCTTCTGCACAACAATAAGCGCACATTATGATCAAGAGTTTGAAACATTAGTTTGACCTTATCTCTACTTAGCATTAGTTAATTTTTCGGGAAAGATTGTCAAGTTTTTAAAACAACCTATTCACCTCCCTCTAGGTTGTATTGTTAGCCCCCAACAAAAACCACAATGGAATTCCGATGTACCACGGGAGAAAAACTAGTTGAATGGTTGCTAAATTTTCGTGATTGCAAATAGAATCAAAACATTTATGACTTCATTGCACTATTTTAAACATTTAAGACTTGGTTGCATATTAGGCCCAATATCTAGAACCGTTGGTACAATATTTCATTATCACCTGTTGGTACAATTTTCATTGGTAAATAACTTAAATGAGGGTTAGTTCCCTAAAGAGAACTTTGACTTTAAATCTAATCTCAATTTTGCCCCAAACTTTTTTTGTTTATAAAAAAAAATCCCCAACTTTCACTATAATCCCAAATCTACTCACACATAAAAATAAAATAAAAAAAAATCGCATTGATTTCTCAGAATTATTAACATCAAAAGATTGTTGTTGTTTCATACAAATGTGAGGGTGCTGATGAAAATGCATTTTTTTTTATAGTGAAACCATGGCATGCCCTAATGTTAATAAGTTTAAAGAAAGTAATGGCAATTTATGGACACGTGGGCAGATGTGGGAATAAAGAGAAATAGATTTTTTTTATAGACAACAAAAAAGTTCATAGCAGAATTGGTATTAGACCTAGAGTTAAAAGTTTCCAAGGGAATTAGGCCCTTAAATGAGAGTGAGTAATCCAACTCTAGCCAGTAATTTAATCTAATGAATGTTAGAAAATCAATCGAACTTATGTTGGTAATTTAATTTAAATGTTAGTAAATTTAAACGTTGGTAAGTTTGCCAAATAAACGTTGGTACGCTGGTAAAAAGTTACTAATTTACAAAGCAAATGAAAAAAGTTGGTAATTTTGTGAAACATTGATAAGTTAACAACAAATTAATTGACAAAAATTGTCCCCTTACATTTTTTTATCCACGGCTTTTTTAATACTTATCAACACACGAAATATAAATATTCGTTCTATTTTTGACAAGGATAACTCCTGGTACCGAGAACTGTATTCATTCAGGTCCACGGAAATTCTGTTTTAGGCCGAGGAGGGAAAGATCATAATCCTGACAATTACTGGTAACTTTCGAGAGAAGTCGATGTGTTATATCACTGTCAGGTTCAGACATTTGAAAGACTTCGATGAAGATGTAATAAAGCTAATAACTTTGTTCTGGAAAGTGGAGCAGAGAGGTCAGGACAGATGATATTGGCGGCGAATAGAGCCCGATGAGCCAAGCTGCTGCTGCTGCTGCTATGGCTTTACCGATATGAAAGGAGATAGGTCCCCACTCCCAACAAACACGAATATGCTCTGATGTTTCTTTTGGCAATTTCAGTGGGACAGAAGGTTTGAGCCAGAAAGCCCGTGAAACGTATCTATGAATGTGGAATATCTCGCCCGATGTGACTAGGAGATCCATCTTTTTGGCCAGGTACAGACAGGCGGAGCATCTATGCGGTCGTTTCGGATCCCGGGAGACCTGGAGAAAGTAGTGGCGTGGAGCGGCACCAAAGCTTGGTAATGACCAGGCCATGGTCATTATCTGAAGTCAAGATGGAGATTTATTACGTATGTACTGAGTTAAGTGACTCACAGCTGAAGCTATTTCAATGGTATGGGACTCACGTAAATGAAAGCAATGGACTTCGGTGATCAAAGGATCCTAGATGCATTTTAGCTTGACCAGGTGAGTGCGGTCGTAGCCCAAAAACTTTGAGCAACCGAGCATCCTGCTTCTTATTCAGAGTAAGATGACATCTGCACATCATTTGTTGAGTCCAAAGGATATCACACCTTAAAAGTGACACATCTGGGGAAAGAACGGTGTAGGCGCTTCGATCATGAAGATATGATAAAAAAAGATTGAACGCGGAACACAAAGAACTCTCCCTTGATTGTGATGTGTCCTCCGTGTATATTAAAATGGGTCGAGGTGTGTGCATGGTGAAAGGTGCAATGCATGTAACTCCACGTGAAGATGACTATGATTTTAATTTTTAATGACCTTGAGAGAGCCAATTCTTTGTATGGTTCATCCGCAATGAGGGCATGCCCGCATGGAGTAGAAAAGTGGGAGGGAGGCTTTGCGAGATTCGGGGCCGAAATCAAGAGACATCAGTGAAGTCGTGTCGCGTCATTTGGAGGTCAGAAAATCAAATTATCACAAAAGGAGACGGGGCTGACGATGCATTCACGTGGCCATCAACATCACCTTGAGTCCCAACGTCTCTTTTTGGAAGAACGCCAAAAATGTGTGTCGCTCCTGTCACTCACTGACAACTTGCATATTTCTATTTTAGAAAAAAAGACCTACGTGTTCCTCGAGTCTTTTGAAAATTACTTTATACCGCCACATCAATTAACATTATGTCACTATCATTCAATAGTATAAGATGTCTAGCCCCAAATCATAAGGTCTTACGTCCATCCAAAGCACTCGAAACCAATTAAAAGCCAAAGCCCTAAGCAAGATGATAAAATGCATTCATAAGGAGGGATGATGTAGTTCTTTTGTAGTGAGGTTTTGTTTAGAGATATGTGAATATTACTTGCAAAAATAGAGATATGTGACTGATTGTTGCATCAAAAGTGAGGTATGTAAGTGACCGCTGGATCAAAATAGATATGAAAGAAACGTGTCAAGAAACCAATATTTTTTTGGATGCAAATAGTTTATGTACTTATCATATAACTCATTGGCTTAGTTTTTTTGAATGAAAGCAAATCTAACTAGATATGTTAAATTATGGCCCTCTTATCTCTTTAAGATGAGGTATCAAACATTGGCCCTTGCAATCACGACCATTTAGCAGGAGTTCAAGTCTAAACCTTTGATCAATTTCAGATCGTATATAGGTTATGGGTCATTTAAATTTACATAATCGCAAGTGCATGTTGGATCAAATCTAGATCATTCGGGGTCAATTTTCCCAATTGTCCTAATTTTGAATATGAGTCCAATTAATCGTGTCATTACAAGTCTCGGGTGCACTCGAATTTCAGATAGTTCGACATGTAGTGTGTCTAATCGGTTTTGATTTGGTTAATTTCCATTTCATTTCATTGTTAGATTCAAGATATAACTACCATTTCAAGTCGAGTTGGATCAAATTATATCATTTCATATTAAATGTTTGTGGGAACTGCAAGTAATGTATACTCAGGGAAAAATAATAATCTGTAACTAAAGTTGTCAGCATCATTGGAGGAACAATTAAACAATTACACTTCTTTGTAACTAAAGCAAATATTTCAATTTTTTGCTAAAATCGAACAACAATCCTTAAGTCAGTGGACTTTGGATCATAGTAAAGTTCGTTAGGTGTTCAGACAATTTGGAGTTCGGGTGTTCTTGGATAAGAACTTAGAATTCGGGTATGCATTGGTCCGGGCCACGTCGGGTTCCGGTTAATTTAGGATTCAGTATCGGGTTGGGATCGGGCTCGGATGGTTGCCTGATTCGAGTTATCTCGGATGCGGGCGTTGACTTTTCTTACTCATTTCGGGTTGGGTCAAGTTGGTTTTCGCTGGGAAAGGGCCGGGTTTAACCTCCTCTACTTAGCCTTTGGAATAAAGGAAAATGAGCTAACCAAACGCTAGCCCAACTGAAAGCTATTTAAACCGAAACTGATTTTACTTATATTGCTCGTTTCATTGACAGTTAGTCAAATATTTTCAGCTGATGTAGAACCGATATAGCGGTACTTGTCATTTACACTGGGTTTAAAATTTGGAACACTTGTCTTCAAGTTCAGACTAGTCACATATGTATGTGTGTATGTATGTACGTATATGAGCTTGATAATAAAGCATGGGATTGAAAAAAGAAAAAAAATTCACTGAAAGATTGCCTAACTAAAATTCCACGTCATCCATACGTCGTTCACACCCAATTAATCTTAAATATAGAAATCAATATAGAAATCAATAATTTGGATAATATCAGTGGACAGGCTTGTTGATTTCATCAACTACAATGAAATGCATGTCCGACATGTGTGAAATATTTTAGGATAGGGACCATTTCGTGCCATCGCAATCATCAATTGCGTACTCCTTTTTGAAACTTTTAACGTTACATGAGGATGGATTAGAACCGTATAAATGGCGAATTGGTCGTAAAGGGTACATTCTATTAATAGGAAGTCTTTTTTCTTATAAACTGTAGGAATTAAGTTTGGTTATCTAAGAAATGTGAAGAATCGTAGTTAGGTGTGAACATGACAGGAGGGACTTTGACCTCTCAGTTTTTTTTTGGTCAGTCATACTCTATTCCTACTTTACACTCACTCGCAGACTTGTGCATTGCCTCTTGCAGGGCGTGGGAGTCGCAACCCACTCTCGAAACTTACGCGTCTCTACCCCCATCCCCCCGAGAAGGTAGGGATTTGAACCCCTCACCTCCCCCTTTCATGTTGAAAGAGTGGCCACTGGGGCGAACCCCCAGTGGTTTTTGACCTCCCAGTTTAGTGTGCTTTTTTATGTTAGTTTCTTCGGAATACGAGAATGTTTGAATCTTTCGATTTAATTAGGCCTTTATGACTCACGATACTCACGCCATCAACGCGGAATGGATAGAAGTCCACCTATATGGTGATAGCGCGTGGCTCGCAAGGTTATCAAAAGTGGGAATCGAGCATTGGCTATTCAGCCAACTTCAGTATGAACATGGCAGGGGGGCACTTTGACCTCTAGTTTAGTGTTCCTTTTTATGTTAGTTTCTTCAGAATACAAGAATGTTTGAAACTTTCGATTTAATTGGTGTTTTGGTCCAACTCATAACCTTAAACTGAGTCGTTTATCGGAGTCAACTCTAAACATAAAATGGAGTAATGATAATCAACCAGGAGAATTAACCAATTATGGAAAACCCCCGGGTTTGATCTCCGTGAAGCCTTCCTCAGGGTTGCTTGGGCGTGGTTCAGAGAAATGATAGCAGCTTGGTTAATTGGTTCATGAACGCATGGCGCCCACGCCATCAGCGTTCAAGTGGGAATCGAGCAGTTGACTGTTCAGCCAACTTCAGTATGCTCGGATGTAACGTTTTATGCTAATAATTGGGTTGAAGAGAAAAATGGAAAATATAATTGAAGTCAGTAAAAAAAAAAAAAAAAAAAAAAACAGTCGATAAATAATCAATGTTCAATTTGAAACAATATATTTCGCATTTTGATAGCTTTTTGGCAGTACCCAAAAAAAGTTTTGATCGTCAACTTTATGGGCTCTGAGAATTATCCCTACTATCATAGTGGTCCCTCCCCGCACTCTAGCCTTTTTGAATGTAATCATTTTAAAGTATACATTTTGCATAAAATAAGTTTCTATTGTCTTTTCTTGATTTTGGCGTACTTGAGACGTCATTTTCAGGAGCAACCGCTGATTGAGGAAGGCCTATTTCCATAAAGGAAAACGAATAAAATATGAAGAAGCGTCTGACTTGAGAAATACATTTTCTGTCCTATATCAAAGATTCCTTGAGACAAGATTTCATCTATTGGTAGGTACAATTTCAACCTCCTCGGAACTTTTTACTTTGCATGCCTTGAATCAACATTTCGAGGGCTTTAGCTCGGCAAGGTTTGCCTATTATCTGTAGCATAACGACCTACTCTCCCTCTCCATATCCCGAATCGCTTTATGATCCCAGCTGGTACAATGAACACCTCTTGCACATTTGTGTGTGTCTTTCTTACAATTTGTAATGGATTTTTGGAGCAAGGTCTCTTTTTGTTGTATTAGATTTCTATATGACCAAAAGAACCTCAAGCGAGAGAGAAAAGTTCTATTCTAGAGCACTGAAGTCATTTAACTATTTATTAGTTACAGTCACGTTACTTAGTCCTTATCCTAGATGGAAGTGGTTTGGTCCCTCTTGATAGTACTTTTCCAAACTCTCTCTCTCTCTGTGGCGGGCCCTGACCACGACCTGATCTAGAGTTACCCTGCTTAGGATGCATGGTGCAGTTCACGACGCGAGTGCGCACCCTCGAACTCCAAAGCCTACCGTGTACTCAGCAGGTTCCGAAAGCAATGTCTATCAAATTTCCTTCCAATCCGAACTTCTTACCCTCCACCCTTGGCTGGGACTGCATCTCTACCAACTCAACTTATTGGAGAAGAAGGGATGGTATGATGGCTTTGCATGAAGAGGGCGTTGTCTTCTTTCCCCGCAGATTGTTTGATCTTCACTTCCACCATTTTTCTTTTCCAGATGCCGTCAACACTTGGCATTGTAGTTTAACATGACCCTTCATCATTAGTCGAGAAAAATATCTTTTACTTTAAATTTTGCATACCAAATGCAATCAAATTCTAAATTATTTTTGGCTATTATGTGGACAATTGCCGGCAACGCACCTCAATTTTACTTTTTCAAAATGTAAACAGCAAATGATTATATGAGTCAGAAAGTTTACAATTTGATTCGATATCAAGCTCTCGTAGCTCAGTTACTTAGAGCACCCGTTTAGTAAGCGGGAGGTCTTGAGTTCGACTCTCAACGAGAGCAAAACTTTCTATTTCTTTCCCCTTTTCTTTACTAAAAAAAAAAAAAAAGTTTACAATTCGATTACATCACCTAATTAAGTTATCTATTAAACTTTCTCTTTGTTAGATTTCTAAATATCGCCCCATGATATGTTCATGTGTCTAAGCCTTTTCTTTTCTTTTTAATTAAATTGAGCGCATGACTCTTCAGTACATCGAAAACCTAGGAAACATGGAATGATTGCGACTGAGGATAACGGTTGAAAGTGAACCTAAAGACACATGAATGTCCTCGAAAAAGCAGATGCCACCATAGATATTCCAACCCATCAATGCCAAATGATGCTTTTCACTTTAATCTCAAGCCAGTTATGATGAGCACTTTCCGTGATTGATTCTAAAACCATGTGAAGCATCTTCCTCGACGCACATAGATTTAAAGTAGATCTAGCAAATGACATCGTGTCATGTGAGGGTGCTTGACTCCCTAGATATTGAGATGATGGTGCATTATGTGATCAAGAAATGAGTGGATGGAACCCGCGTCTTTATCAAAGTTTCAATCATTAAACCCTTTGTTGGGAACAATGAGACTCGATCTCTTGACATAATTGAATCATTGCATCTCTCCTACATTGTCAAACTTGCTCAATTAGATGAAAACTAAGCTTGTGCAGTAATTATTTTCAAACGTAACAAATTCTCGAGTGGTTTGCATATTCGAGACAGTACAACTTCTTCACTTCTCCCTCTATTTTGGACTTTGTCCATGCTACCGCATGACAAACATGATCTGCACTAGGCAACAGTTGGTATTTGCATGAAGAAAAGGTTGCTTTTATTTGTTTCTTCTCCGTAAGTACGAAAACCGTGCAAAGAAATGGTATGCCAAAAGCCATAACGCGTGCTCACATCATGTCATTGCTCTTACATTTTGTGTTTTAATCATTTCAATCATGTTATTGTTAGCCCTCCCTTGGGAGCAAAAGGTTTGACATTATCACTATGTTTGGACGACAAGATTCCCTTTCTGACAAAAAAAAAAAAAAAAAAAACAGATTAGAATAAGTGTTACTATTCCTAGCTAAAGAATACTAGGTGTAGAGATACATATTTATAAAAACATTAAACTATATATAATGATTTGCCAGAATTTTATAGAATGCTTGAATATGTCTCTCTTATTTAAGTACTAGGAAATAAAATGTGTCATGCTGTTTTAATAAATCAAGTTATTCACCATTCTTATGGCGAGGAAACTCACATTAAGTGGTAAACCCCAACCATAAAATACCATTCTCGTATTAGACACGAAGAACTTAAATAAGTCTTGGCTGACTAATTTGGTTTATGTGGGGTTAGGAAAATGCATGATATATATGAGCTATGTGAGAGGTGACCGGCATGGTTATGTCTTTAAACATTAATAAGAGTCTCACATTGTTATTAAATATTCAGTTTGAGTCATAACTACACAGTCCATCCATAAATGTACGTGTCTCACACTACTATTGAATGGTCAGTTTAAATCATAATTACTCAGTACATCCATAAGTGTATGAGCTCACCACTAAAGCCCCACTGGCATGCCAAAAGTAAGGAACTCTCTTAACATGAGGTAGCAAATGCCCAAGCCCTAAGCTTGTTAAAGGTTTGCTCATGACATAACTTAAACTTGTAATCTCATAAAAGATGATATAACCCACTAATCGTTGAACTACCACACTTGGCTGTATATTATTTATTAACAATCAATTATATCACTTTGTAACTTAGTTTTTCGATCTTCAACACCGTTTTGTCTATAGCATCTAAAACCCACCACGATTGCCTTCAATGGGAAATGCTCTACCAGTAGTTTCCCATCAATATTCCCATATCGAGAAGTGTATCCAGCTCAAATGAATTTCATTGCACCTAATCAATCTAAGCCATAAAATATATCTCTCTCAAACACTCAATTTTGACAAGGTATGTATACAACTATTGAGACATCATCGAGTCTGAAATTAAACCATGCATTCATATAATAATTTAAACTTTTAGAAAAATTGGTAATAAATCTTGCACGAAATCAGAGTAGGAGATCTTGAATTCAAATATTTCTAGGCCCTATTTGCTTTCCTTATTATATATTTCCACGATCTACTCTTAGGCCAAATCCAAGCCACTCATGAAGAGGAATGTTAAAATAATTAAATGCTAAGCTGTGCATTTATCTGATAACTTGATCTTTTAAAAACAAATTGATAGTAATTTCACAAAATTTGACAGCAAAATTGAGGAAAGGCTTTCAAATATAAAGCCCCCTCCTCCAAATGCGTTCCTAGGCAATCATGACGAGGGCAATAAAGCTTAATGTGCGTCATGCAGAGAGAGAGAGAGAGAGAGAGAGAGATGGTTGTCATTGATGTTGGGGCAATGGTGGTCGTGCTTGTTGGTGTTTGTTTCGATAAACTGAATATGTGCATAGGTAAATTAGAATCAAAATTTGATCGCAATGGAAGTAAAAATGCCATGCATGTATTTTCATAGCATTGTTCATGCATTTTTAATAAAAGCACCTTGAAGTGATAAAGGGGCTAATCACATTACCTTTGTATCGTGCTCCAAAAATTGGTTCTAATGTTCTTTAGATTCTAACCACGAACATCTAATGTCCTTACAACATTGATTCTGACGTTCCTCATATATTAACTACGAACGTTTGACCTCCTAGTAACACTGACTCTGACGTTCTTGGAATTTTGACCACGAATGTCTAATATCTTTTGGTAATACTAGTTAAGATGTTTTTCAAATCCAAAATGTTTTATCTTCTTGTAACACAGGTTCTGACATTATCTAGATTCAGCCCCACAAGTGCCAGGCCTTTAGCTCAAACACCACCAATTTTACAATAGACGTAAAAGAAAAATTGAGAGATCTCACAACAACAAATGTGCTAGCAATTGCTCTTGTGGGAATGACTTGATCGATCATTGTCAATACTCTCAATTGTCAATTATCAATCATCTTGTGATAACTCTCAAACACCATTTTATAACCAATCCCATATCACATTTAAACCAGCTCATTAACCCTAAAATCGTTTAGAAGAATTAATTCGGTCGTAACATCTAACGGACATAAGTTTTGATACTGTTTTAGATACTAATTTGGGAATTAATTTCGTAACCATTATAGAGCATTATTCTAGGCATTACTTTGTAACCATGACAAATCTTTATTGTGGGCATTAACTTTACAACCGTTACAAAACTTCAATTTGACCATTACATTTGAAATCATTTCAGAACATCAATTGGTCATTTGAATCTGAAATCGTTTTAGATCATTAATGTGGCTGTTAAATCCAAAATTGTTTTAGATCATTAATGTGATCGTTAAATCTGAAACCATTTCAGATCATTAATGTGGTCATTAAGTCCAAAACCATTTCAAAATATTAATTTGATCATTAAATCTAAAACCGTTTCAAATCTTTACTTTAGTTGTTAAGTCTAAAATCATTTCAGATCATTAATTTAGCCATTGATTCTAAAACTTACTTTAGATAATTAATGATATTATTGATTCTGGACTCACTTCAAATCATCAATGCAACTATTAATTTTGAACTCACTTTAGATTATTAATTCAATCATTGAATCTGAACCCCCTTCAAATCTTCAATTTGGTCATAAAGTTTAAAATTTGCTTTAGATCTTTGTAAGGTCTAAAGCCCCTTTCAAATCTTTTATTTTTAGTCTGACTCAATCTGATTGACTCAACTATAAACACATTTGCAATATTGTCTCTCTCGTTCAAATGTATGATACCCCCTAGGTTCATCACTGAGATGGCGGTAGGATTTGGACTAACACATTAGCATAACCAAGAAAACTAATTGTCCAAATCAATATTCTATGCCTACAAACTATGCATGACATCTAGCAATGTGTTATGGTTACCTAAACAGTGTAGATGCTTCAAGAATATAATGAAACCCATCAGTTTTAGCGACAGTGTAATTTGATTCTTCTGTTTCACCATATCTAGATCGAACAAAGGCCATGGAATTATTGGTCAAGCCACCAATTTGATCATATACCCAAATCTAATTGACATTTATTCAAAGAGACATGAACCATTTATTCTCAATTACAACCACGCTTGAGAATTTCAATATAATGTTATGATTAGATCGCATAGGACATCAATCTTGTATATTTATATATAACAAGAAGAGAGATTCCATATTGCACACACATGTGCTTTTGTATGTGAATAATCAAGTACAGAGATGATTCGACGAAGCGTCAATATGCGCACTTGTGAACTATAGCTATCCAACATACAAGTGTATTGTGCCTCAAGTCTAAGGATCTTACACTAGACCAAAGCATGGACAATTAGTCATTGACCCTACTAAAAGCTTCCATGTTGTCAATAGTTCTATGTATACCACATTCAGTGAACTTGTCTGAGATAAGCACCTATGTTTTAGCTCAAATATCACAATATCCAATGACTTATGGCTCATCATCCCCTCAAGTATCCAACACTAAATAGTGAAACTTGAGAACACACCAGACTCAACAGGATTATCAATATCCTCTCAATGATCCATCGATCGGGAATTGTTTAAAATTTAGCATAACTATAAACTTGTCTCACATATTCTTAACGCCTTTAGAATAGGTTCAGTCGCGACTAACCTTATGGACTTGTTCATTTAAATAGGACGATGAATGAATATTTATTTGCCATTAAAAAGTCCCTAACATATTATTATTACATGATTGCTTTAGGGCATACAACTAACAATGGCTATGGTGTGAAGGACATTGGAGGGTACATGAGCTACCTAGTCAACAATGAAGGAGAAGGGCTCGATTTAGTTATAAAGGACGAGAGGGCATGTACAAACAAAGAAGAAAATAAAGAAAAGGAAAGAAGAAAATAAAGAAAAGGGAAGAAGAAGAATAAAAAGGGAAGAGGCACCATGAGGGCCTCATTAAGCCAGATTAACTTTGTTTGACAACGCCCAATAAGGATTCAAGGTATTTGTTTATCCAATTGGAGTAATTTTCTGAGTTAGGGCACAAATTCAAAGTTATGTGAAATTTGAACTGTGATAGGTTTTGGCATTATTGAGCTATAAGAATTCATGGAAATGGTAAATTAGAACGTTATGGAGTCATGGAGTTTGATGAAAACCGATTTGGAGTAATGGTTTAGTTAGACGAAATTCTAAAGTTTCTCACTTGAACTCAGTATTGTAGACAACTATGAATAATCACTTTGGGCAAGCATTTTGCAGGCACACAGGAGTTGTTTTGTATTGGTTAAGGTTAATTTAGCCCATTCATAGTTAACAACATTATACTTGATTTCGATGTTATTTATTACTCATTTGATAAGATTGCTAGTTCGACAATTCAAGCAATCTTTGTCATTTGATTTTAGGCTTTCCTATGTGAGTTGTGTTATTTCTTCTTCAAGTCTGCTCACATTTCAAAAGCTATATGGATCAGTTATAGTATGAGTTATGAAATGGCATTTTCATTACATAAAAGTTTGGATTGAGCATTTACTACTTTTTAATATTTATGAATGGTTTTAGGAAAGGTACTATGAAAAGATATAGATGTCTTGTTTTGCTAACTAGTTTATGAAATGATTTGAGAAATGTTTTATGAAAAGTACACATAGCGGGTGAACTTTGTTGGGAAAGGTAATTTGTTTGATTTGTGAAATTTATTCTAGTTTATGAGATTGATTCTAGATTGAATTTCTAGTATTAGAGGATCATGGTATGATGCTCATTATTGTTGTGAACCAAGGTAAGGGTTTTCAAGTATACATACTGGTTTTGGAAATTTTCTTTTTTTTAGGTCAAACCACCAGTCAATAATAAGTGGAGATCTTGTGCCGTGACTATAGTTGGATATTGAGCAATAAATTAGTCAATCTAATGAACCATTAACGTGTGATATATAGAGATTAATCTCCATTGATTTTTGAATAGTATGATGGATCAAATTTATATAAAGTGTTGTTGAAATGAAACAACTCATATTTGATTTGATATGTATATTATATCTTGGTTTGGATTATGAGCTTCTGCTGCTACATTTTATATGTGTATAATGGATGCTTGATTTCCTTAGAAGAGATGTACTACCTCAATTAAAGTTGTTCATGTCATTCGTCTTAGATGATTGTCAAGTTGTAGGTTAGCAGCAAATACAATAAAAGTATCCGTAGTATTGCAAGGACATTTTGATAGAGCAATCTTTTTCTTTTTCTTTTCCTTTTTTAAATGAGCTTAGTTAGTTGTATATTTCCAAGCTATATATGACTAAGATAAGTTTGATAGGTTTAGTTATTTACTTGATATGTAATTATTCTGGATTATAAAAATTCTAATGTTAAGCAACCTTTTGATTTATCATATAAATATATATTGAGATATATATTTCGATAACAGGTTATTGATTAGATTTTAAACTGCATCTTTTGAGTAAAAAAGAGATCTTGTCATTATTCCATTTCTGATGAGTACAAGAGGTGACAATACCAGTATGGATATGCGGGATATGGGGGCGAGGGATTCATTAGGTTTTCTTTGCGTACAATTGAGATGGATGCATAATGAAACAGGTGATGATGACACCCATTGAGATCAGGAGGCTCCTCGTCCAGTTGCCCAAACTCCGTACCGGCATGTGCATGTGCAATCGAGGAATTTTCAAGAAGCACAGACAGCAAGGACTCGAGGGCGAATCTGAACATCTGGATATTCAACCCCGTACTTGCTGTCGGTTCGCCCTAATACAGTATGACCATAGTTTAATTGTGAGTACTCGCTATCTTTCGACAAATAAGTACTTGCTGTCTGCAAGGATTCTCTTCATAATAAGTAAACCCAATCAGCCAGGGGAGACATCATGTCCACCGCATTCCCCAGATTCAATAGAAATGCTATGGATCTTTTCCCCGGCAAAATAATCCAATCAATTTTGAACTTATTATATGAATGTAAATTTAATCATAAATTTCAATTTTACTAATTCAATTCTAAATATCTATACAAAATTCAATGATATCCTTTGGCCAATTTTCTTCGTAAATTAAATTGGTACATCAACGATTTCTAATGAAAATCGATCAAATTGTTTATATTAGAATTTCTGGTAAAGATTTAAGAATAAATTTGGAAAATTGGAAAATTTAGAATTGATTAAATAATTTTTCCTCCTTAGGATTATCACCAAAACCAAACAATAATTTTTTTGTTTTTTGTTTTTTTGGTCAAAAGCTACGCGAAAGAGGTAAATCTCAAACTAGTGAAGTATTTTCATGAGACTCTTAAGTCAAGAAATACCTCCCTAACATCGTAAACCAAATAGGACAAAAAATAAAACTCGAGCAGAGCCATCAAATCGCTTGGAGTGGGCGACGCAAGTAATTAGACCTGCGGGGTAAATTTAACTAACCCTCTTAACTTAATCATGCACATTTTGGACACGCTTGACTAAGCGACTTAATTAACTACCTCTTTGTCAACAAGACATGTTAAGCCTTATCCAAGCACTTTTTTTTTTTTTTAATGTGTGTTCTTCATGCCTGAACGAGGAAATCATTAACTATGGGTTATTATACATGTTATGTTCGAATTTCTATGGTCGTGACGCAATCAACAGAAGTGGGAGTTGGAGTTGACAAATAGATGTAACGTACTTGATTATATGGGTCCAATGATGACTTTTACCAAATAGTAAACTGTTTTGTAAGAAAATATAGGGTTTTCAAGATAAATCTATTTTCGACCAAAAAAAAAAAGATAAATCTATTTTAGGATGCATTGTTCATCTGGACCCATACTCTAGATACCGAGATTATGTTACCTCAGGCCTCTCTGAAAGCTGTCACGTGTCGCTTTTCTCGATCGGTTGTTTTTTTTTTTTTTTTTTTGGTAAAATTTTCTCGATCGGTTGTTGGTCTCCGTTATTGCTGTTTTATACCACATAAGTTACAAAAAGGAGAGCAGGTCACGGAATGGTGTTTGTATGTAATTGGGACCGTTGGATCGAAAGAGAAGAAACTTCAACTGTTGGATGGTTTGCAAAAATTAATAACTTACAAGCATTTAAGGAACATTACCGACTATAAGATTGCTAACGTTACTGAACATTCTGGACAATTACGATATTTGAGGATAATTACTCACTGATAAGGTCCTTACCAAAGGAATATTTCGACCATGAAGATAAGTTACTAAGAACCAAGAGATTTACCATGAAGCCAAGTTGTTTGTGATTTTTCTGTGAAAGTTCCGATTTTCAACATTACTAAATTTTTACATAAATTACTACACGCAAAGGACCGTTACTACAAAGTATCATTATTGAGGACAATAATGAAATAGAGGTACTTCTTTTTTATACCAAAAGTAAAAGTACCTTCACTAAGATGCTTTAATACACTATTGATTAATTACTAAGAGGTTTTCATATATCGAACTCTACTATTAAATAACCATCCTTAAAGATAAATCACATGTTACGAGTTCAAACGAGTTATGACCATTACAATTAAATTACGACCCACAATATTAAAATTACTACTTATAAGTGGGATCAATTTTGCAAATTTTTTTCCTGTAAATTACAATAAATTCAGAAAAATGATGATTTTTTTTTTTTTTTTTTTTTTTTTTTTTTTTTGCTTATGGGACCCTAGAAGCACCCCCACAAAGGGTTCTAAAGTTATGCCTGGCCACTCATTACACGCAATGCGTGTAAAGGTTCCGAGTTCGATTCCACTAGCTTGTAACTTTTTAATTCACTACATTTTAAAATCGTTACTACTAATCGTTACAATTATGTCTTCATTTCTTTCGCAAAAATAAATAAGTTAAAAAATATTTTCCTAAATAATTTATTGTATTATTTGAAATAAAAATATTCTCATGACAACATTAGAGTGCGATAAAAATATTTCATTCATTTATTTTTTGAAGTAATACGAACAATCATTTTAAGGAAAATATTTTACAAATTATTCATTTTTCATGAAACAAATAAGTATATTGTTGTATTCTCAAATACTAACCATTAGCTGCAAATGATATCATTAATTCGTTTGGATGTGCAAAAAATATCCCTTCCTCTCCGGACAAAGAGACAAAGGGCTAGAGGGATAAATGGATCTCGACAAAAAAAAAAAAAAAAAAAAAAAAAAAAAAAAAAAAAAAAAAAAAAAAAGGTAGAGACAGACATTCCATTCTTCTGTACACATACTTGCATCGGGCCGGCAGATTTTCAAATTGGGAATTCGGGCTTTTTTTTTTTTTTTTTTTTTTTTGGGAAAAGGATTATCGAAATTGGATTTTGGACAGGCCGAACAGATTAGGAAAAAGGGAACATTATTGCCTAAGTAAGTAGTCAGCCCAAACTTCAGTCCCCTTAAAAAATTTTGAAGGAGAAATCAGTTTTAACCTTATGGTAAAAATTAATTCTTCTAATTTGATTAATCGCGCAAAGTGCACATTTTTATATTCAATTGAGTTACCTTATGTGGAAATTACGGCCAAATGCCATAGCTAATTAGAAAGTTATTTTTTATGTTTTCATTGATAAGCACAATCTAACAATATTTCGTGTTATTATAGGACCTAATTCCCTTTAAAAATCCCTAATTTTAAGTCTAGTATCGGTTCTACCCCAAATTTTTTCATAAAAAAAAAAATCTAAATTTAATGTACGTTACAAATCTACCCAAACTTTTCTCTGTCAAAAAAAAAAAAAAAAAAAAGAGCTCCAACTTTTTTTCTAGTTCCAAATCTACCCAAACTTATTTTCTCTAGGGGAAGAATTGCCAATTTTCACTCTAGTACCAAATTTGTCCTTAATTACCCCTCTATCCAAAAATCGCCAGTGGTCGTCCCTATTTTCTTAACTTAGAACGGTTTCATTTTTTAAAATAATTCCTCATATCATCTCACTGATGTGGATTTGTTATTTATGTTAAAATGTCACGGAGTAGATTTCAAACTAGATTGAAAGTTTTTGATTTTTTGTAGACAAAAAAAAAAAAAAAATTCGAAGCAAATATTGGATTGGACCTGAAGTTTGAGGTTTTTTTCTGAAACAAAAGGAAGTTTGGGGCAAATTTGGGAATGGACCAAAAGTAAGAGATTTTTTAGGGAATTAGTTGTTATAATGGATATATAATGCTTCTTCTAAAATAATAAGTCCATAACTTTATTGGCAATCCATTTATTGATATTTGAAAGAATGATGAATTTGTTGTTGTTATGAAGAGAAATAAAGAATTTACTTATAAGTTTATCTTTCGTTTTTGGGTTTATAAGATCTCTCTTCGCCCATCAGTTTAAGCCTTTGAGTTGAAATTTTCAACATGACATCAAAGCCAAGTTCGGCCGCAATTTATTTTGCATGTGTAGCTCCTCTATTTGTTTAATTCCATGTGTCATTCCTAATGTATCTTGCACATAAGATAAGGGTCAAAAGTACCCCACATTACTTGTTTACACGGTTTATAGGCTCTTCAAGTTTATGTCATCTCCTCCATTTATAATGTTAAATTTTTGGATTGAACTTTCGAACATTCTTTTATAGATGATAGGTTATATGTGCAATTATATTTTCCACAGTTTCTCTCCTCCAGCAAAACATATAAAACCTACAAAACTGTACATAATGCATTCTATATTGAATTGCTTCGCTCGTGAAATGAAAGGTGCAATTTTTGTCGATTATAAAATTAAAATAGTCAATTGTCAGCACTTAATGAGTCAAATTGTACAAACTGCACAAAGATTTAGTTTTGTCGAGACAACGGGCAAGGTCCAACTAATATCATTAGCCTGTGGTCTAACACTCAATCATCTTGAATCTGACTGAATGTTCATCATCTGGCCCTCCTATGGTCTAGGGCTGAGATTGCTGGACAAACGACTTTTTCTCCCCTCAACGACGTTAGAAGAAAGTATTCTATGATGTCGTAAAAAGACGAGCCGATCATTTTAAGGGGAAAAAAAAGGTGAGATTACTTAATCTTGAACTTTTTAAAAGAAAACCTAATCTTTCTACCCGTGTCTATGACATAAGATGCTATGGATTCTTAAGATAAGGATCTTTTAACTTCTTTTTTTAAGATAAGTGAATGAGAAGGCCTCAAATTTATCGAAAAGTATAACTAAATCCGAAAATTTTAATATATACAATCAATTTTAAAATTTGCCAAATATAATCAAATCCTAAAACATTCATCAAGTGCAATCAACACAAAAACTTAATTAGATCATTTTGACAAATTTTAGAATTTATTTGTATTTTTTGAAAATTTTAGGATTTAATTGTATTTTCAAGACAAATTTTGGAATTTTCAGTACGTTGATCCTCAATTTTTCTTAGATAGGCGAGGCGATTAACAAGTGATTGCAAAAATATTAAATGGCATACCCTATGAATTTATCCACGCCTAGTGCCATCTAAAACAAGTGGGAGACCGATGGCCGTATCCGAACTTGGGCGACAATGGCAAATAAACGTTTAATGATTACCTTTAGTGACGCACTAGATGCGTTCAATAATAGCGAAAAAAATATATTTCTTTTCTCGACCGAGAAAAAGAAAAAAAAAATTGCGGACTTCATTCTATAGAGCACGTGTTTCATAAACAACCATTTCAATCTATTATTGTCACTTGTTTGGAAGTGGGGGAAAAAAAAGCAATCGACAAAAGAAAGGAAAAAAAAAAAAAGACCTCCTCCATTCATGTGGCATCGATTAAAAGCCCTCATTGGTCAGTGCACTCATTCCACTAGACTTCTTTCATTATCTAAAAAAGGAAAAACAACCATCAATGGAGTCCCCAAGCTGGAGGTGTCCTCTGGACCTTCAAGGCTGTGCAAGCTTCTTCATCATCCTCCTCGTCACCCTCTTCTTCCTCATCTGTGTCCTGTACCTCGCGAGGCCAAAACTGTGGTGCAACTGCGAGATATGCCAAACCTACCTCTCGCTCGGATGGTCGAAGAGCTATGTCAATCTTTGCGACTGGTACGCTCATCTCCTCCGGAGCTCGCCGACCAAGACGGTCCACATACACGTCCTCGGCAACACAATCACGGGAAACCCTGATAACGTTGAGTACATGCTCAAGACGAGGTTCGAGAACTTCCCCAAGGGGAAACCCTTCTCGACGATCTTGGGGGATTTCCTCGGCCAGGGGATTTTCAACGTCGATGGCGATTCATGGAAGTTTCAGAAGAGGATGGCGAACCTAGAGCTTG
This sequence comes from Eucalyptus decipiens, assembly GCA_014182575.1. Lineage (NCBI taxonomy): Eukaryota > Viridiplantae > Streptophyta > Magnoliopsida > Myrtales > Myrtaceae > Eucalyptus > Eucalyptus decipiens. The sequence continues at coordinate 28,041,904 of CM024609.1, read as the reverse complement.
ATCGGTTCGCGATACGATCCTATGCGTTCGAGATTGTGAAGTGCGAGATCGAGAACCGGCTCGTGGCTCTCTTGTCATCCGTCGCGGGCCAAGAGGGCGGAGTCCTCGACTTGCAAGATGTGTTTAAAAGATTTTCATTTGATTGCATATGTAGGTTCTCGTTTGGCCTGGACCCGAGATGCCTAGAGCTGTCCTTGCCCATGTCGGAATTCGCTCTTTCCTTCGACCTGGCATCTAAATTGTCCGCAGAACGAGCCATGGAGGCATCGCCTTTGGTTTGGAAGATTAAAAGGGCGTTCAATATAGGGAGTGAGAAGAGACTAAAGGAAGCAATTAACATGATCAACATTCTTGCTCTTGAAGTCATTAAGCAAAAGCGCAAGATTGGATTCTCCAACCACAGAGATCTCCTATCCCGCTTCATGCGCACAGTAAGCGACGAGACATACCTAAGGGACATCATCGTGAGCTTTCTTTTAGCTGGCCGCGACACAGTCGCATCGGCCCTGACCAGTTTCTTTTGGCTCATAGCCAAGAACCCTCAAGCGCTATCGAAAATTCGTGCCGAGCTGGATCGTGTTATGGGCGATCAGGAGCTGGTGAGCTACGATCAAATCCGGGAACTGCCTTACCTGCAGGCTGCGATTTATGAGAGCATGAGGCTCTATCCACCCATACAATTCGATTCGAAATTTTGTGAGGATAACGATATTTTGCCCGACGGGACATTTGTGAAGAGAGGCACGAGGGTTACTTACCACCCCTACGCAATGGGTCGGATCGAGGATATATGGGGCCCGGATTGTTTGGAGTACAAGCCGGAAAGGTGGCTAAAGAACGGCATCTTCTTTGCGGAGAACCCATACAAGTACCCGGTCTTCCAAGCCGGACATAGGGTTTGTTTGGGGAAAGAAATGGCTCTCTTGGAGCTGAAAAGCGTGGCAGTCTCGTTGCTCCGGCGGTTCCAAATAGAGCTGGTGACCCCGGACCAGGTGATTCGATTCTCTCCAGGGCTCACCGCCACCATCAGGGGGGGGCTCCCGGTTGTGGTACGAGGAACTTAAAGCCCCCACAAGCAGACATCGCAGGTTCGTCCCGTTCGGTTTGCTTTTCCATAAGGGGGCCAATAGAGTACTATGTTGTCCAAAAACCATGTGATATTTCCTCTTTTGTTGCGTCTCCTTGGTCCGTATTCGTAGCATATAGTGTGAATTCGCTGAATATGCCGGTGGGTGCTCCTTTTTCCACCTTCTGACGCTCCAATGAAAATTTGAAGGGTGTCATCCATGAAAAGAAAAGGTCGAAGTAGTGGTCTGAAATTGATTTAAATTGTCTTCAAGGACTATCTCCTTCCCTCTCTCAACCCAGATGAACAGAAATGTCTGGCTAGTGCTGGTAATGGCTTGTGTGTTCTTTCTTGTGGAAAATGATGGGTAATTGGAGTTCTTCATTATTGCTGTTTTCCCCTTTTCTTTTCTTTTCTTTTCTTTTTTTTTTTTTTTTTTGAAAATTCTCGTTCTGTAAAGTTCATGTAGCTCATAGGAAGATCGCTGGTATTATGCCTTGCCCCAATGTAATGTTGGGGGAGCAGAAAATGTAATCTGGTGGGAAACAAACGAGTGATCAATCATATAATCATGCTTATTTCTGTGACGGGAACGATTTACTTTTCTTGTTATATACTTTTGGTATCTGGATATTTATTCTTTATGCTCTCTTGTGATTTTGATGACTGATATCCTCTTGGCTATAAAGAAAACATTTTCTTCGATGGAATTATCATATGCATTGTAGAAGGAAGTGACTGGTGATGGATTAGTGCAAGGGTCAAATGGAAACGATCCAAACGCAGGCCAATCGTGCATGTGGGACTTGTCCTTCGTAAAAACTCGACAACATGTCGGATCATTCGGACGTCGGTCCGACCTATGCTGGCTTAATTATCTTCCATTAGCTTCATCCGTGTGATCCAATCAACATTAGTGAGAGATTAAGAGAACAGATTAGTTTTTTCATCAAGTAAAATTTTTCGTTTTCAATTATCTATTTATCAATCAAATGAGGTTGTAGGTTTCAAAAGCCTATCCGTGATGGTTTTGATGCACTTATGGGTTGACGATTCGTGTTCACGCATCGTATTCAAGCTTTACAATCGTGCCAAGTCATGTCAGGAAAAAATACAGGTTTTTTTTTTTTTTTTAGTTAGGCAATAAGAACTTATGTTCATTAAGTTCGTATCATACCTATCACTTTCGGGTTTGCTAGTAATCGTTTCGAGAGTCGTCAATTCATATTAAAAATTGACAACTCTTCAAAGTAACATACCCATCGCCCAATATATTTTGAAAACCTCAACCCTCATATTATTGATAAATGGATAGATGGACTTGAAATATCTAACTTTTGAAGAAGTAAAGCTGCCTCTTTATTCAGCCAATGAGTCCAACTATATGAAAGTGTCATTTAGTCAAAGATACTGCAAGCAGGGCTGGTAATTTGTGTGCAAGTGTCGTGTTCACGTATGCTAATATTTCTTGTCATTATAAAAATGTTTTGACGTAATCACACTATGGTTTTAATTAACAATGAGTAATAACGTGCTAATTTGCGCCAGTTTCGAGTTTAGCCATGCTATATTGTGTCGGGTTCAGATTTCTCTTGGTTGTTTCGCGTTCAAGTTGTGTCAGAATTGCCGCCCATGACCGTGACCCTATCCTGCGAATCCAGGTTTTCAGTCTCCCAAGCTTTAGAACCCAACTAAGAAAAACAATTCTGGGCTTAGAAATCCAATCGATCATACTAAGTTATTTCTATGAAAACAAGAGCTGGCAATGTAATCCATCCCAAAAAAAAAAAAGGATTACCAATGTGGAGACGGTGTTTTCTCGCACATGACTTTTACAAACTTGCACAAGAGAAAAGTGTAGAAAAGCATAAAATGAGCAAAAAAGTAAGACGCACAAAACATAAGACATTGGAAAATGAAAAAACAATAAAATAGCGTTTGGTGTGCGGTCTATTTGCACGAATCCATTTCATATAAAGAGACACGTTGATATGGAATCTCTTTACCTCGTGAAACCTACTTCCCTGTACGATTTGTGCCATCCAACGATCTAGGAACGACCTGCTCGTGTTTCTTTAACAATCAGTTCAGCTCTGGCATATGTGTACTCGATCAGGCATGTTCCACGTTTTCGACTCTTTTCGTGCATTGTCTCTTTCTTGCCAGAGGTAAGATGCTCTCTGTCATCACGTATACGAACACCAAATTAGCAAACTTGAATGCATGCTCTGATCGAATTGAGAGCAATTTGACTGCCGTATTCGCCGAGCTGTTGTTCAATGCTACTTGGTTGTCACCGAAGGAGTAAAGAGAGATTATAGTTATACTAAGATTAGTCAATAATTGGTATGACAAATAATGTGGCACTGATAGACTACTATTGATTATTGCAAATGATAGGCTTGTTTTAATGTCTCACTTCCGATCTACCTCATCAGCGATGCCGTAGACCGATCTTGATATACTTTTGCATTGGCTGAGAGAAAATCCAATTAGGATTAGTTACGATGAGCCAAGCTGAAAGCAACGCTGTCCGATAAACCCTCTCATCACTCGTCATGAATATTAATAGAAAGGAGAATAGGGTTTAACTCGAGAACAAAAGAAAAAGGAGAGTATAAATCAAATCTTGGCCAATTTGTACTTTCCCAAGCAGGGCAACGATTCGGAGAACGGCAACCCATAAATATATATTTCATAATGATGATGATGATTTGTGAATCGTGTTGATCGAAGCGATGTTTCGGGACACTACCAGATAGCCATCAGAGCACATAGTAAGAAGTGTCAGAAGTACAATACGCATTCTGTCTATTTGGGGAATTGAAACTCACACGATTTGAATGTTTAAAAGAATTAAAATCGATTGCATCAAAAAATTGACCAGGTGGTTGATACGAATAGCCACACGACTAGAATACAAGTTGTTGTTAAACACATGAACGGTTGTCAACGACCATAAGAATGTTATCGATATTAATGTACATCGATGTCCATTAATTAGCTGTCAATATACAATGGCATAAAATTGACAAGGATATTGGTTAAAAGGGTTGATAGACCACCAATTAAAAACCAAGAAAAGACTGGATACTTAGAGGCCATCGGGATGTGGTTATAGAATTTCGAATTTAAAATCACTAATGAGTGGAGCTAGGAAGACCTTAAGTCATGGGGCAGGAATGGATGAAGTAACACATACGGACCCAAGGATCAAACGCGGTTTTAAGGGACCAACTGCTTGAAGACGAGATCATGGAATAGTGAAAACATGGGCCCCAAATCCTTGGAGATGTGAAGGCATGGCTATACTATAAGAGAACTGCTCTAAGATGTTTATATCGTGAATGCTATAAATATCAGTGTTAGCTTACTAGAGACCCCCCGACGTGCACAAATAAATAATATCTATGTCGTTAATTAAATTCCAAACGTATATCCCAAGTGCCTTATTGCCGATTAAATTCTAAAATTATATCTTATTCTTGGGCTTTGTCATCTATTAAATTCCAATGTAATTTGTATATGTTCAATTTCATTGAAGTGGTACGTTCTCAAACTTTGCCGTCGATTAAATTTCAGCATAGTTTGTGTACTTTCAGTTTCGTTTGTAGTGAAATTATCCATTTTCTTGTCTATCTATGATATTTTCTATTGAGAATTGCCACAAAACCTATTTTCTTTAATAAAAATCGAAAAATGATTTTCAATAAAAGATATTTTGTTGCAAAGTTGAACGCCCATGAAACATTATCAAAGTCGAATGCATACTTTGATCGAATAGAGAGCAATTTGATTGCTCTATTCGTCAAGTTGTTAGATTGATGCCACTTAGTCGTCGCCAAAGGAGTAAAGATTAGTCTATAATTGGTACATCAAATAAAATGGCGTTGGTAGACTATTGTCGATTGTCGAAAATGATAGGCTTGTTTTAGGGCCTGTTTGGTAACACTTCCAAGAACAACTAATTCTGTTCTTTTGTTCCTGGAAACCAAAAAAAAAAAAAAAAAAAAAAACAGAAATCCTTTTTAGCAAATTTTTTGTTCCTAGGAATAAAAATCTTTTTTTTTTCCGAAAGTAGATTTGGAATAGAATCAAGAATCAGAAAAAACTTATTTCTTGTTTCCGAGAACAATCCCCAAAATCAAGTTAAATTTTTTCTTCTCTCTTCTCTTTTCTTCTCTTTTCTCTCCTTCTCTTTTCTTTTCTTCTCCTTCCTTTTAGCCTGTTGCTGGCCTTGACCATGATCGACAATCGGCCAACAAGGCTAGTGACCTCACCAGCGCGGTGGCAGCCCCTGACAACAATGAGCTAGGGCAAGCTCAAGCTTGCCCAAATCGAGCAAGGTTGAGCTCGCCCAGCCACTCTCACCTCATCGGACCAACGCCAACTTGGCATCGCCCAGCAATGGCCCGGCGAGATCGAACCTTGCCGATGGCTCGGCAAGCTCGAGCTCCTCCAGCTAAGGCAAGGCCTCATCGACCGACGCAAGACTTGATGTCGCTCACCCTGGCCTAGCGAGGCTCTAGCAAGCTCACTGAACCTCACCCAACCAGTCGTCAGCCATTGACGTGGACCGGTGACCGACCACAAAGAAGAAGGAATGAGAAAAGAAAAGAAAAAAAGAAAAAATAGAAAAATAGGGAAAATATAATTCAAAAATTCAAAAATTCAAAAAAACAAAAAAAAAATTAAGAATCCTACCAAGTTCATTTTTATTCCGGGAATAAAATTTTTGTATAATTACCAAACGCATTCTTTTGTTCAGAAATTATTTCCGGGAATAGAATCATAAAAAGATAATTTCTAATAAAAAAATTATTCTCATAAACAAAATCATTATCAAACGAACTCTTAATGTCTTACTTCAAATCCGCCACATCAACGATGCTGTAGACCTTTCTTGATATACTCTGCATTGGCCGAAAGTGAATTGGATTGGGATTAGTTAGAAGGAGCCAAGCTAAATATAAAGGCAATGTTGTCCGATAAACCCTCTCATCACTCGTCACGAGCATAAACTTTTTTCCACCATGTGAGCAAATTCTTGGAATATTAGCTGACACACTTGATTGGAAATATCAAATAAATCAAAAAAGTGAAATTTTCTTTTAAAGAGGTAAAAGTACGAAAACACCACTGGACTTTTGACAAGGGTTAGAACACAAAAACTGGATGTTCCCTATTACTTTATTTTATACTACACTCCCCTATTATAAAGAGAGAAAATATTCAAAAGGGCCTTGCTAAGAGAACTCTCTGAGACTAACGGTGCTTTACGGACCATAAATTCTCATTCAATAGGAATGGGAACTGGCATAACAAATTTGGAAAACAAATCATGATAGAAAACAATCATATATTGAATGATAATTATTTTTCTATAAAGAAAATGAAAATTCCTTGTTGGCCCATTTAATACTTTGCATAACTACTTAAATATAAAACTCAATTCTTTTGCAGAGTACTTGTGAAAATATTTTCACTATTTCTTAATACAATAAAAGTCAAACTAGCAACCCACACATTCATTGTAACCTAATTTAGTGAGATTTCTAAGAATTACTGAATAAGTGAAAATTTTGAAAGTTGGCTAGCATGGTAATAAAATGGGGTCTTATAAAAGAAAAAAAAAAAGCATTGAAGTAAAAAATTTTAATCAAACAAACCCAATATACTAAATTTTTTTATATAAAATTCATTTTTAGTTAGTAACGAGATGATCATAATTTCGATTATTGAGTTAAATTAGGCCACGACTGCTCGAGTAGGATTTATTAATTTGTTAAGTTATGTAAATTGGGTATTCAACTCTTTATTTTGACAATAGTATTCATTTTGTTCATTGATGAATATTTTAATTCAAGATTGTGAGCGTGAAAAATGTTCAATCATGGAGGTTTTGTTAATAGAAACCCAACATTTATTTTCTCTTATAAAAAGATGTTTAAACCCTTCTTTCTAAATTCTAAGGAAAGATATTTTATGTTGGTGATGTTTCTAATAAGAACATTTTTCTATTTTTTTTAATTAGTACATTTTTCTAGTTTTTTCGTTTGATTTATTTTTTTATTTATTGAATTCCACTTGGTGGGACCCGCCGAATGGGATCCACAGTTCTCTCATAGAATCTAGTGGCGGAGGCAGCACCGTTACCCTCCAAGGAGTGATGGTGCTGTCACGTTCTCATTTCCCTATTAAAATGCATAATCAGTCTTTCCGAAGAAATAGCTATTCTAATTATATCTAAAAGGTGGGACTGTGTTATAGCATATGCTTCATATACTTTAAATTATGATCAATTCAATATATAACGTGTTAATTGTAATCCAATGAAATAAATAATTTAGTTTATTGGACTTGTTCCATAAATCATTAGTGCTCTAACAAAAATTATACGACATATTTATGATACCTTAACTATAGAACTATAATAGCGTTATGTATGTTATTGAATTTTTATTGTTAGTTCGTGATAATAATATTCTTACAGCTATATTTAGAAAGGCAGTTTGTGTTCATGAGCCAAAATATTACAAATTCGTATCAATTTGGGTCATTTAAAAATAATATAGTAATCTGAAACATGGTTAAAATTTACGCATTTTAAAACAATGGAGCTCCTCTATCTAGCAACTGCTACTCTATATGCCAACTCATGCCTAGTCGGGGCAAAAAATAATGAGCTCTACTAAATCAAAGTCAGTTGACCAATCGAATGGGTGGCTTTTTTTCTTTTTCTTTTTTTGGTAAAGTGGAAGTATTATTTATCAGATGCAGTACAGAAGCTTAGAAGCATCTTTCAGCTTTACAAACAAAGCGAATAATGCAAGAAAATAGAGATAGGAAGTCTCCATGTAGTAACCAATACAGCATTATCCTAGAGAGGTCAAAAAATGGGAAAATTTCAAAAGGAGACTCGAAGTGCCCTCTTTTTTCTTGAATAAGAGTTCAAAGTGGACCTTATTTCAAATAAGGACCTGAAGTGCTATCACTTTCTCAAATAAGAGTTTGAAGTGGATGTTGTTTCAAATGAGGACATAAAGTGGTTATATTTGTTTCATATAAGGGCCTAAAGTGACTATATATGTTTCAAATAAGAACCTGAGTTTCCAACGGTCAAGATATTTTTGCTACTTGTCATTTTTCTCCTTTTTTTCTTCCTTTTTTCTTTCCTTTTTTTTTTTCTAGTCTTCTTCCTCTTCCAGCCACTAGCAATGCCCACAAAGGATTGGGCGAGGTTGCCCTCGTCGACAAGGGCCACCTACGCCGACCACAGGCAAGGGACGACCTCGCCTTGGGCGAGGCGACCCTTGCCCAAGGGCCATCCGAGAGACCGACATGGGCCGACCCTAGGTGAGGCCGACCCTCGCCAGATCTGGCAAGGGTGGCCTCGCCCACGACCGGCGAGGGCTGGGCGACCTCACCGTCCTCTGGCAAGGGCTGACGAGGCCACCCTCGCTAGATCTGGCCAGGTTAGCAACAGGCAAGGCCACCCTCGCAAGATCTGGCGATGGTCAGCCTCACCTAGGGCCAGTGAGGGTTGACCTCATAGATGGCCCCCGGGTGAGGGTCACCATGCCTAGGTGAGGCCATCCCTCACCTATGGCTAAGGAGGGTAACCCTAGCCCAACCCTCTATGGGCATCTCGGCCACCAACAAGGAGGAAGAAGAAGAACCAAAAGAAAAAGGAAAAAAAAAAGAAGAGGAAAATACCAAATGACAAAAATACCCTTGATCGGTCGGCAAATTTAGCCGACTGGCAACCGACGAGGTCAAGTCCTTATTGGAAACAACCAAAGCCATTTTAGACCTTTATTTGAAACAACAAAGGCCACTTCAAGTCCATATTTGAAATAAAATCCACTTTGAACCCTTATTTGAGAAAATAATAGCACTTTGAGTCCTTTTTTGAAATTTTCCCTCAAAAATTTTTGTAGAGTGAAGCTCTACCCTTGAAGATTTTACACATATTTAGCAAAAATAATGTAGATATCATTTGAATTGCTTTGAAAACGTTTGCAATTGTATTCGATCCAAATGCAATATATGATCACTCAGAATGATACCTTGAGGAGCTTTGCTGCTCAATCCTTGTCCCCAGTAGCTTGATCATCCATTAAAGTTCATCATTCCATCCTCCTACAAAACACTTAATCCTTAGTTGTGCTAGGATACTACGCTATGTATTGCCAATCCAATTGCACTAGAAGAACAAATGTGTTTTGTACTATGTCTTCTTTGCCGATCATACAGAAATTGCACTAGGTATCGACTAAAGGCATTCATCGTGATACAATCTATGCTGACAAAAGCCTATCTATGTAGAGAAGCTAGCCGGTGAAATTATATTTGCTGATACCATTGGTCCAATAGGTTGTGCCACTTTACAACTGGTACCACCTGTCATAGTTTGCCACAAATCTCTCTATAACATTACCTAAAGCTAGATATGACTGAAGTTGGAGCAGGTCTCAACTTAAGATGACCTCGCCAACTCTAGGCGATACTACCCTTTTGATGTCAAGTTGCATAATTGGAGTGCCTGCACGTTTAGCATTGCGAACCCAATCGAGAAGAGGATAGATAACTAATGAGGTTCCAAAGCCTGTGGCCTAGTAATACTTTGTTCCATAATTTCATATTGAGCAACACTTATCCTTTCCTACCTTTTGGGTGAGCAAACCACTTGCCAAGTGATCTTGTGCCCATAAAAATTGTCCGATCTTCTCAACCTTGTAGATAGCTTTCTTTGGAGGTAAGAACATTTGCATCCAATAATTGTGGATAGAGATCAGGATCAATTTGGCCAACTAGAGAAGTCTTGCATGGCTTATATGTTCCATGCCCTATTCTTCTATCCTCTTAAAGATATTGTTAGTCAAACTCTCGTAATTAATATGCATGAGCCTTCTAGTAAAAAGCGAAACAGCAAGGCTTCTGATAGAGAGGGTACCTATGAAGAAAGGTGTGTGATCTAAAGTGAGCAGCTGTCATCCTCGGTCAACCTAGAGAAAAAATTTTGACATTTGTTTGAGTTAAACTGCAATCCTGTGAGAGTTGCAAATTCGTCCAATTCATCAACAAGGCAAAGGATGGAATCTACATCCCTGTATCAAAGAGGAACAAATCGTCCGCAAAGCATAAGTGAGTAATTTTTTGCATTTTACAGTGCCAATGGAAATTGAAGCAAGAAGCAGCAACTTTCATATTGATAAAGCTATTAAGGATTTCTATAACTAGGACATAGAGATATGTCGAGAGTGGATCACCTCTTCGTAGCCCATTAGTGCTATCAAAATAGCCAACTTGTTTACCATTGAAGTTAACTGAGAATCTTGGTGCAGTGATGCACTCATTTATAAGATTAACCAAGAACTGGGTTGTGTTTATAGCTTTAAGAACCCTGATTACTATTTTCCATTTTGCAATGTCACAAACTTTCGAGAGATCAACTTTTATCGCCACTTGCTTACCTTTGCCGCCCTTATGATAGTTGCGTAAGAGTTCTTGACAAGGTAGAATTTTTTTTTTGGAAATTTGTGGTGTCAATATGAAAGCAGTTTGATTGAGGTTGATGATCAAGGGGAGAATACAGCTTATTCTTTTTGCAAGTAGTTTCGATATGATCTTACATAGAATTGCCGCCCGAAATGAGTCTGAAATCCTTGAGGCAGCATAATATAGGAACCTTCGGTACAAGAGAGATCAAAGTGGAATTTATAGATTTCAGCATTCTTTTTTTTGGGAAGAACTCCATGATGGCAGGCTCAATGAGAATAACTATTCTCGTCGTGGAGCACTTTGAATTCTTTTCCTTATGATAGTCTACATCACTTATAAAAAAATTGCATGACTTTATTTTGATTGATACTTGCTTTCTCGTTTGCCTTTCTTTTATTAAAAAAAAAAAAAGCGTCATATAATCTCTTTTGCGATACACTTCATGCATGCTTTATTTTCTTAGTTGAGCGTGCCAATTGAGATCTGGAGGACTCGAGTGGTATTAAATTGGTGAGCGTTTGAATTATATGTCACGCAAAAGATCATGGAGTATCTCTAGTTATCTACTTCCTCATGTAAAACGGTTCTTCTTTGAAGTCCTTAATATAATTTGGTGAGGAGTAGGAAAGGGATTTTGAAGGAAAACAAATAGTAAGATCGATTATGTAAACACAGAAACTACCCAACCCTAGGTTTGTATAATTGATTGGAGCTTAAAAGGGATTTCCTGCTCAAGAGATGGAGTCATATGTTTAAATAGCGCCAAACATGCAAACAATTCTAGATCAAAACTACCTATATTGGCTAACGCCTGAATTTAATTTATTAATGGGTTTTGCAAGGTAGTCCATAGGGTTTTAATTTTTCAGATCTCCGCACGTATCTCTATTTAGGATTTAAAAAAAAAAAAAAAAAAGGAGAGTTAACGGAGGCCTTTCCACCTTTTACTTTTGCATCACATACGTGTGGTGCTTGAAATTAAGGCTGGCAATCAGTATTTTCCCATTATATTGGCATCAAAACGTGGCGTGTCATATTATGTCGTGTCGGTCTTCGATTCATGTGCTTTTATCTGGTGTTGAGCTTCCATTTCTCAGTAAATTCAAATGTTAAACGAGAATTCAAGTCATGGTGCTCAAACCCCTATTGAAAACACAACTCATCCAAAGACAAGACAATTTCCTTGTACTTGCTTGTAGATCAATGTAAATTTAAATTGCATAAATAGTTATCTCTCAACCTTCGAGATGGGTCGAGGAAAATTACTATCTAGACTCATCATAATTGATCATACTAAGTAAATCCTAAGTGAGATAAGCTCTCGAGGCAGACTCATGAGGCATAATCGTGGAATTTTTCAAGCATATGCTATGTATCCTTCCAATAAGATATGAGACTTTCGAGACATATGAAATTCCTTAACTTATACGAATTTGTCCTTGTGTCGGTGATGAGGTCCATGCTAGACCACACCTAATAAGGAGGTCGGTCCTCACCTAAAGTGATACGAACCGTACCTTTTTTTTTTCCGAGTTATGATTGATTACCAACCTATATAATTTATCTCTCAACCCCATCTCGTGTCACTCTAACAATATAAAACGAGCCCAATTGACATCTGACAGCAAACTTTTTCTTAGTCCTAACTCTGAAAGGTCATATTCCATCGAAAGAGAAGGTAAGGGCCGACATGTCGGTCCAAACCCCAAGAGAACCCGTGGGTGAGAGAGAGAGAGAGGCCAAGACCTAAAATGATTAAGTAATATTATTATTGTGCTTTGATATTCCTTTCGATCTCTTTTGCAAGGATTCTCTCCGTGGGCGAAGATCTACTTAGATCTGATTTTTGGTTGAGAGGTAGGTCTTGTCAGATATAACACACGGCCCGTCTGGTTAATTTATCATTTAATCACGATTGTAATTTTGTCTTCAAAGAGAGAAAATTTCGACAACGCTCCAAATGCAATATACAGCTTTATACAGAAAATGTCCAAAATATCCTAAACCTATTGAACAATGCCAACTCAATTTTCAATCGCGCAAATTTAGTTCTAAACATTTTATTAACGTATTAATTCAATCATAAACTTTCAATTATATGAATTTAATCCTAAACATTTTAATGATTTGTCAAATTAGTCCTAAACTTTTTAAAGAATCACTAATTTAGTCTTTTTGGTTAATTTTGATCAAAAATTGCTAAGGTGGACAATTTTTTACTTTTAAAAAAATGTGAAATTTTTTATATTTCTTTTATTTTATTTTCTTTCTTAAATTATTTTCCTCCTTTTACACAAGACTGACAAGGCCAACAAGGCCACCGGTCACTGGCTGAGTGCTAGCAACCCCCTTGCCAACAACCTCTGCTTGCCCCTCGGAGAGGGCCACAAACCCTCGCTAGCCATGATTCCTCATTGTGGTCAACAAGGGCTAGGCGAGGACCGCAACACCCTCACCTTACCAGATTTGGCCAAGGCATCACGAGCCCTTGCCTAGGCCTCACAAGCCATAGTGAAGCCTTCACAAGCCTTGCTCACCCTTGCTTTGGCTAGCAAGGGTTGTAACACTCGTCTGCCACCACCTAAGGCTTTGCAGCCCTTGCCTCGGGGCTAGCGATGTTGCTAGCCCTTTCTGAGTGGTTGGCGAAGGTCGTCGACCCTCAGCCAATTTCAAGCCCACTCTTTCTAAAAGGAGGAAAAAATAAAAATTCAAAAAAAAAAATATATCCATATCAGCACAGGGTAAGCCAAGTAGAATTATTGGATTTGGCTGGACCCCGTTAACGATAATCCACCAAAATTAGTTAGAAGGATTATATTGACAATTCTTTAAAAGGTTAAGAACTAGTTTGGTAAATTGTATAAATGCTTAAGACTAAATTGGTATAATTGGAAAGTTTAAGATTGAATTGGCAAGTTATCAAAGGATTTAGTACTGAATTGACGTTATTGAAAGATTTGTGACCGAATTGATCGTCATACAACAAGTTTAGAACTTTTTGAATAATTTTTCTCATCTTTATGTACTCGAATTCATTAACACAACAAGACATGATTACAATGACTATATGAAAATGCAACTTAATCTTGACACAAAATTAGCATATAGGATTTCACGTAAATTGTATTTTTGGAAGATATATATTCACACTAAATTGAACTTTTATCTAATGAACATTTATTATTAATTTCTTGATTTAAAATTAACAAAGGGAGATCCAAAGTTATTGTATTTGTGCCAAAATTCTGTTCATTGATTTGTGTCAATTTTTCGTCTATCGAATCATTTATGTATTTGGCGAAAACGTCATTTAGTATTTTCAATCTAGTCACGTTAAAAGGTGGTGTTCTTTTTCACGGGAAGTAGATTAGTAGCAACATATATCTTATGTGACTTATCTATTTTAGACAATTGAGTAGAAATTTTTCAAAAACGTCTTACATGTTTGAGTATTTTTGTACAGGAGATTAAAAGACAATATGCCCAATACAAAACCCTCGTGTTCCTTGTCAAGATAATAAGCGCATCTTACTATATTGCTGTAAAATATCAAATATGTTCAAATAAGAACGAGAAGAATATGAATTCTTTATCTATCTATTATTTTCGACTATGATACAATTTTAAAGATCTTTATAAAAAATACATGAAATAAATTATTTTGTTAGTGTTGCCATCGGGTCGAAAGCATGCGTTTGTCACTAGCACGAATCAATGCACCAAAACATCAATTACAGAAGAAACTAATAAATATTTGTGTCTCCGAATTAAACTCAACTAAAAATTTCATTTTTTTGTTTACATTAATAGAACGAAGCCGGACATTTAATGCGACATGGAAACGTTTCTTAAAAACGTTTCGGACAACCTTTGTACGGAAAGTGTTCCGGTACAAAAAGAACAAACGCGTTTAGTTGCGTTTCTGTTCCTTTTTTGTTTTTTTGTTTCTGGAACGAAATAAGAACAAAAAAAAGAAACAACAATTTGTTGTTTCTTGCTCCTGGAACATTTCTTGAAGGAACATTTCTTCTTCTCTCTCTTCTTCTTCTTCTTCTTTTTTCTTTTTTTTCTTTTTTTTCTTTCGCCGGTCGCCGGCCTCCATGGCCGGCGACCGGCCGGAGGCTCGGCCTCGCCTGATCCGGCGAGGCTCGGCCTCGCCTTGGCTGGGCGAGCTCGGCCTCGCCCGATCCGGCGAGGCCGAGCGTCGCCGCCCCGACGAGGCTCGGCCTCGCCGGCCCGGGCGAGCCCGAGCTCGCCTAGCCTCGGCCTCGCGGAGGCTCGGCCTCCATGGCGGATCTCGGCCTCGTCGGATGAGCCCGAGCTCGCCCAGCCATGGCGAGGCTCGGCCTTGCCGGATCTGGGCGAGCCCGAGCTCGCCCGGCCCAAGGCGAGGCTCGGCCTCGCCCGCGCCGGCGTCGCCCGGCCAAGGCGAGGCCGAGCCTCGCCGAGGGCCGGCGAGCCTCGCCGTGGCCGGGCGAGGCCGCCGCCCCGTCGGCCGAGCCGCCGGAGGCCGGGGGGACCGGCCGAAAAAAGAAAAATAAAAAGAAAGGAAAAAATAAATAATAAAATAAAAATGTTTAAAAATTAAAAGAAACAAAAAAGAATAAAATTTACCAAACGTGTTTCTATTCATTTTTTATTCCCGGACCAAACGTTACCAAACGCGTTCTTTTGTTCAAAAATTGTTCCCCGGAACAGAAACACTTTTTTTTGTTTCTGTTCCCTGGAACAAAAAAAGAACAGAAACGTTACCAAACGCGCCCTTAATGCGACGGTCTGGTCCATCGGACAACCCGGTGGGTAGCAGTCCATTTGTCAGATGTGATGGGGATGCTTCAATCAATCGTAGCTGTACATAGTGGGAAATTATATGGTGTGTGTAGGCCTAAAAGCACCGACACTTTCTGAAAGTCATCATGTCGTGTCCGACACTCTAACATATGTTCGACACGCGGTCAGCGAGAATCGAAAAATCTGACACGTGATCAACTTTTCTTGACACGCTCTGACACATGAGTCCGAAATTCCGACACGCAACTCTAACATGCACGGAGTTAATTTTAAAAATTTTAATACTTGAAAGGTCAAAATGTAAATATATGAAAAAACAATGAAAATAACAAAAATAAAGGGGAAAGAAAAAAATCCTTACTTTCAAGTTTCTCACTTATAAGTTTTGATCTTCCCGTGAGTGACAATGAAACGCCTCTCTTCTCGTCGGTGTCGTTCCGTTGCCCCCACATACTTAAAATTATAATTTTTCTTTCTTTCTTTTCACCCTTCGCAAGCATTGCTTGCGAGTTATCTCTTTTGGTCTATATTATTGGTTTGTGAGTTATCTTTCACATTTTCCATGGCAAATTTAGTAATTTCCTTTTCTTTTGGTCATACTTCGAGAGTTCTTGTCCTGGATATTTTGCAGAGGAGCTCCAAGCTAATCTATATCATGAACTCTAAACTCTGTTTAGGATTATAAAAAATCTCACTAATCTTCAACAAGTATAAGAAAACAAGACATGTTCCTTCAAGTTTACTCTTTCATGTTTGCAATTTTTGAATTTCTCGTTCAATTTTTGTCAAATTAAAACAATGAATGATATTAACAAATGTTGTATTAATATTTTTATTATAAATTAATTCTATACTTTTTTTATTATTTATTTTTTTATTTATATATATAACGTGTCGGAATTCTCTATTTTTTTAGAAATAACGTGTCAGCGTATTGTGTCGTGTCGTGTTACGTGTCACGTGTCCGTGTTGGTACTACATAGTGTGTAGCTAGACTAAGAAAGAATAAATTTGAATCATTGGATGATTTTAGAAAGATAAAAACTTATAATCATTTATAAAATAGTTACCAAATTTATAAGACTCGTAACGTTACCATTGGTTAAGCAAAATTAAGGACGTTTTTGGGGTGATTGCACACTGACAGAGCTCTTGTTGATGTAAAGTTACTAAGATTAGGGGAAAAACAATCCACAATAAAATCAGGTTGTTCATGATATTTTATGAAAAGTTTCAAAAGCTAGGAAATACCAATCTCACGAGACTTTGAGATTGCCATTCACAAGTACTTATAGAAAATTACAGTTGTTGAGGAAAATTTCCAAGTATAGGCGACATCACTTAGGCCAATTTGTGATACTTTATTATGCCATTGATTAATTATAAAGTATCAAATTTTTAAGTTACAAACTTTATAATCACATTACCATCATTAACGATATATTAATCACTATGAATGAAAACAAGTTCTGACAACTATAGATAAATTACGACCTTAAAATTAAATTATTACGTATGGTTGTGACAAATAGCACAATGATTTCACGGAACAAATTTAAAAGAAAATTACGACTTTATGTGGACCGTCCCGTATTTCTTTTCCTGTGGAGCACTAGAAGCACCCGATATTGCACTTAAAAAAAAAAAAAAATTAACTTCAGGATTTTGGGCGTTATCCTCAGTCAATACTTTTCAATCCAAAGCCGACATTCCTTTGTCAATTTTCATTTTTAAATAAGATTTTGGGACTGCAATTGAAAAAAAAAAAAAATCACACCAAGGTCCAATAATTGAGTATTTATGGAAGCATGCGTTAAAAACACATTCGCAATGAATACCGATACAGCGACATGAAGCTTCCCTTCACAGCTTTCTCTTGGATTATGCCCTACAAGCGTCAAAGATGAAAACAAAAAAGAATGCTGTCATTAATTTTATTTTAAACTCGCAATGTTATTGTAATTAACACATAATTAAGCACATTTCTTAACCTTTTTCAATCTAGATCAGGTAGCTGAAGCTTACCAAAGCCAAGCGTCTAAAATGGGAAAATTGTCCAAATTATGCGGTGACAAATTTAGTCATAAACTTTTCAATTTGATCAATTTAATCATATATCTTTTAATGATTTTTCAATATTGTCCATGTGGCCGATTTTAACTAGAAATCGCTACGGTGAACAACAACCATCATATGTGATAGAGCTAGTATTAACATGGATGATTTATGAAATTTTTTAATTTTTTTTAATTTTTTTCTTTTTATTTTGCCTCTTGCCAGCTAGCCACAAGCAAGGGGTGGCTGTTAAGTGTAGCCCTCACCTGTTGCTGGCTATCATCAAGAATGGTGCAAAAAGGAAAAAAAAAAAAGAATAATGAAAAATCTATAATAAAAAAAAATCGAAAAAAATCTACATCAATGCTAACTATGCCACATAGGACAGCAAATATCAACGTCAATGATTTTTTACCAAAATTGGTCGAACAAAAGATATTGAAAAATCATCAAAATGTTTAGGACTAAAATTCACCAAATAAAAAGTTGATGATAATTTTCTCCACTTTCAATGCATATATATTTTCATTCCTTTTTTTTTTTAAATTGCAACAGTGAAAAGAAGTAACAAACTTAATTCACAATTCTTTTCAATTAATGATAAAATGAGTCCATCTTGTAAAAATGCTCAAAAAAAAAAAACTGAAAAACTGAAAAGTTAAAGCATTGATAAAAGATAAATTTCATAAATTCCCAAACCAAAGAATTGTTCAGTTTAGCCTATGAATATTCTATGTGGAGTGAGAGTCTTCATTAATCTATTTTGGTCAATTAGGAACCAAGTGAGACACAGGATATCGTCTCACTTCCTACGTAGCCAGAGATTATCTATAGTCTAATTAGCACATTTTCAATACCTCAACTTAATTGGTGTGCTCGTCTAAGGGATTAAACATTCTTTCTTATCAATTATGAATCCTAATTTCACACAATTTTTTTTAGGAACTCATTATGGTCCTAAGATTTATACTAACCATTCTAGAAAGGTAAAATCATTTATTGAAAGAAATAGAAATAAATACCATGACCCGACACTTGTCAAGCATAAAATATATATATGGCCTTATTATAGAGCCCCAAGAAAGGATCCCACGTCAACTATATAAGAATTTTTTTGTCAAATTTAAATATGCATGAAATTATCACTGAAAGTACAGGAAATAAATACCCAAATATTGAAAAACATAAGGTAAAATCATGAGAAATAAAAATTGACACTTGTCAGGCAAATAATAATAATAATAATAATAATAATAATAATAATAATAATAATAATAATAATAATAATAATAATAATAATAATAATAATAATACATGTCCTTATTATAGAGCCCTAGGATAGGATCTTGCGTTAGCTATATAAGAATTTTTTTGTTGGATTTAAATATGCATGAAATTGCTCTTATTATATGAAGTTATGCTAAATAATTCAAATCTTTGCAAATTGTATCATTTATCTAAATGATTATGTTAATCCATAAAATGCCAAAAAGCACTAAATTGAGAAATGACTTTAGAAAATTAGGCAAATTCCAACATGTCATTTCTACTCTAATTTAACATTAATTCAGGCATTTCATTGTACATTTGGTGTGCATTAGTCTTTCTAAACCAGCTTCTCTAGCCATGTTTGTGGCCTTCAATCTTAATTCATAAGCAATCTTAAGCTCAAATAAGGCATTAGGATTATAGCAAAACATGCATGAAACGATATAAACCACAAAAAAAAAGATCCCAAAAAAGACAACAATGCTACTAAAATTAGCCTTAAAAGTACTAGTTCAACCTTGTAATTCTAGGTTTGAACCTAGGTTAAGCAAACAGGTTGTTTGCTTAGATTCAAGCCTAGTATTTATCAATGTCACAGGAAAATAAATGAATCCAAATGTAAGTATATAGTATATACTTTCATGTGCAACAAACATTTTGGAAAATGGTCAATTACATACATCAAAATGACCCCCAAAAAGTGGCCCATACACATGGTCTACATTGGCCAGCCATGCACCGATGTGGATTGGCTCAACTTTTGGTTCAAGTTCTAAGCACTCTCATGGTGTACACCGAGATTTAAAGACCAAACCAAGTTGACCTAAGAATATACTCCATATAACACTAACGAAGCTCATGAAGATAGATAGCACATGTAAAGGGGCATAGCAAGTTAAACATGCAGGACTCTTGAGGCTAGTTCAACATTTAGAAAAATTCTAGCTTCATAAATTATTTTGCTAGGCTGGTTTTCCCTAATTTTTAATAGTCAAACCATTGTTGAACTCGAATAAAATTACATCTAGGGTCCTTATCTTACTTCCTAGTTGTTATATCACGCATTTCTTGGCCAAAGGAATCAAGAAATTACCTCCCAAAATCTCATAAATTTAGTCTCCTCAACTCTGGAAAAGGAAACCTCCTATTAAGAGAGTTTACCACAAGTGTGTTTTGTTAGAATCCAGACGCCTACGCCTAGAACTCTTTTGTCCATTCCCCTGCCACCTACTTCAACTATATGTATTGTAGTTTCATAACCTCCTCTTGTTGTACATCTGCATTCCCTCATTTCTTTCCAAATCAAATCCCTTCTCCCACATGGGACCAACTGAGCTCAATACTTACAAAAAGATTTTTGGGTTTTTTAGGTTTGTGGGCTTTCTCTAGTTCACTATTTCCACTCTTATACATATCAAGAGCTACCTAGGGATTAATCTTAGCATTTTCCAATGATATAAGATACCTAACTTAAACCCCTACAAATGGTGCGGTTCAAAATCTCCTCGATTTTTTTCAAAATGTCTCTCTTTCCCTTGTTCCCAACCAACCCCAACCTAGAACCCTTGCCAGCTAGTGACATCAATTTCAAGGGTACTTTCCCTTCCCGACCTCCGTTTGGGACAAATTACTTACAATTAGAAAGATCTTTGAGTCTACTTTAACTCTTAATTGAAGGTTTTGGCTAATTTTAGCTTGAAGGTTGTGAAATTTTAATTCGTTCTGGATAAGCCACTTTGAACTCTCTAAGATGAAATTGGTTTTTATTATTATTATTATTATTATTATTATTATTATTATTATTATTATTATTATTATTATTATTATTATTATTATTATTATTATTATTATTATTATTATTATTATTATGTTTGTCCTTATTTTGATTTCTACATTGACCATGGTGCCCTTACTTTGCTCTTCAACTTTCACCTTCGAGCTCTAGAGGATATTTTTAGAAGAAAATGGCCTCCCCCACACCCCAAAACTCACGCCCACAATCCTATATTCAGTCCAAATGCAGCTTTTCTCTGCCTAGTGATTTTCCTCTATGTTCAATGGGTTTTTCTCTTGATTTTGTCACTTCAATTGACCTTGGAGAGACCTACCCGAGATTTAGCACTCACCTCTGCCATGGCCTCTTCCACATAGTTTCCCGGTTTTATAGCTACTCCAATTGCAATAGAGCAAGGAGAGGCAACATCCAGCTAGATCAACCGGTCTTTAGGCTCCATTTCTAGTTCTCTTTGAATTTGAACCAAATGGTGACTAGATTTAATAGTATAAAGATGTGAATAAAGTGCAAGATTAAGCGGGTAACTAGAGAGATGAAAATGGAAGATGTGCATCTTGAGTTTGGTAGGAGTAGACTACGCAGTGGCATGGAAACGGTGATTTACACACTCATTATTCATTGAATTGAGTTGAAATTTTGTGGGGATGAGTTAACATATCATCCTAGCTTGTTAGAAATTTTAGGCCAAACAAATGACGGGAAGTCCACTTCCAAAGCCCATACATCACTAGTTTTCATTAGGCATCAATCAACATTGGCTTAGAAAATGAGAGGAATAAAGACATATACATTTATCCATATCGAAACCTTCAAAGTATTTGTCACAAAAAATTAGAGAAATGAAGAAATCTTATTTCTCTCCCTTAACCCACTTTTCCTTAACATATTTTGTTTGATGGAGGATAGAATACAATGTTCTTCTTTCATGTTATGGGTAGATAGAGTATTTATACATGCTATCAATAGGTGCCTTCAATCGAAGTACCTTTAACTTCCATGAGAGTTGCACATCTTCAAAAGAATGGTAACTTCTTAATGAGAATTGTATCATTTCATTAGTCATAACTTCTCATAGTCAATATATTTTAGCATTAAATATTTATTAAATCATTAATTAATAAATTAATTAATAAAATCATGTGGGTCACAATCATTCTTACATTCTCTCACTTGGCTCATATGACATTCTTTTCAAGATTTGATAAATATCGTAATGTGCACAATAACATTATGCTAAAACTTTTCTTAAATTGGGTATCACATAATAATCATAATTAGGTAAAGAAAACTAATGTAAGTCATAGGATTGTATGTAATTAATCAACATAGTCCATTCCATGTACTACAACTATAACTCTCTACTTAACATAACCCATAAATGAGAAGTACAATAATGATCCAACCATAATGTCTCTATTAGAGACTATTTTGTTTAACATTCATGTATTTCCATAATATATTTAATATATATATATATATATATAATAAACACATAATTGAGCTCAGAGTATCAAATACATAAACTTAATACAATCATAGTACAATAATTAATGATGTCTAATAATGCCCATTATTTCAATATATTCATTAAATGTTTTGGACAACGGTCCTTTTGTTAAAAGATCTGCTATTATAAAGTTGGTGCTAATGTGCTCAATTAACACTATATTTCTGAACTTCTTCTTTAATCAATAAATATTTGATTTTCATATACTTAGCACCCTTAAAGTACTTGTCATTCTTAAAGAAGAAAAATACTATAGAATTATCACAATAAATTTTTAGCAACCTAACAATACTGTCGATAATCACAAGTCCTGAGATAAAATTTCGTTGTCCTAATCAATGAATAGTGACCTTAAAGCATGCCATAAACTCAGCTTCCATAGTGGATACAGCAACAATTGACTACTTTGCATTTTTCCATGATATTGCCCCTTCAACTAAAAGAAAAAAGTAATCAAACGTTAATTTTCTTGTATCAACACATCTAACTAAATTTGAATCTAAATATCCAATCACCTCAAGATGATCGAATCTTTTATAAGTGAGCATATAATTCTCTGTTCCTTATAAGTATTTGAGAACTTTCTTTGCAAATTTTGAGTAATCCAATCCAAAATCACTTTGATACCTGCCCAGCATTCCAACAACAAAACTAATGTCTGATCTAATGCAAGTTTGAGCATACATTAAGCTCTCAACAACAGATACATAAGGAATACTCTTCATTTGTTCTTTCAAATTCACATTTTGGACATTGCATAAAGCTAAATTTATTACCTTTCTAAATTAGAACTATTTCTACTAAACATTTATCGATATTGAATCTCTCTAAAATTTTCTCAATTTAGGCTTTCTGAGAAAACCCTAAAAAAATTTGTGATCTATCACAAAATATTTATATTCTTATCACATACGTTGCCCCTCCCATATCTTTCATTTCAAAATTCTTAGAGAGAAATTTCTTGATTTC
Organism: Eucalyptus decipiens; assembly: GCA_014182575.1. NCBI lineage: Eukaryota > Viridiplantae > Streptophyta > Magnoliopsida > Myrtales > Myrtaceae > Eucalyptus > Eucalyptus decipiens. The sequence goes on along the minus strand of CM024609.1, from coordinate 28,018,948 downwards.
ATATAACAAATTAAGATCATTAGCGGCAAGCAAAATATTATCAACATATAAAACTAGAAAAATAAACTTACTCACACTGACCTTCATATATATACACAAATCAATTGTGTTTTCCTTAAACCTAAATGAAGTTATGATATCATTAATCTTAAGATACCGTTGTTGGAAAACTTGTTTAAGTTCAAATATTGATTTATTTAATTTATACACTATACATTCATTTCGTTTAACTAAAAAGCCTTTGAGTTGGTCCATGTAAATCTCTTCTTCTAAATTCCTATTAAGAAATGCGATTTTGAACTACCGCCCTCAGCGACGCAGTTGGCTCAAGCTCTCTCCCCCTCACAAAGGGGAGAAGTTCGTATTCCAGAGGCGTAGTTAGGGATTCTTACATGAAGTACTGTGGTGGTGGGTCTTGCAGTCGCTCCCCCATGGTTTGCTTGCCGACTGTCAGCTTACGAAGTTCCCTAGGTTACCAAAAAACAAAAATGCAGTTTTGACATCTATTTGGTATAACATTAAGTTATAATGAGTTACCAAAGTTATAATCATTCTAAGTGAGTCTTTTTTAAAGACCGGTGAAAATATCTACTTATAATCAATGCATTCTTTCTAAGTAAAACCTTTAGCAACAAGTCTTATTTTATACCGTTTCATATCGCCTTTTAAGTCGCGCTTGGTTTTTAAGATCCATTTACACACAACCTTTTTACATCCTTAGGCAATTCAACAAGTTCTCATACTTGATTTTGATGCATAGATTTTAACTCTTCTTTCAAAGAATTAAACCATTTATTAAAATGATCACATTCTATGACTTGTGAAAACAAATCTAAATCATTTCCACTTCTTAAATCAATTTCTAACTCCTATAAATAAACCACATAGTCATTAAAAATAGCTGACCTCCTTTATTGTTGAGATCTTCTTAATGCCCTTTCTTGTGGCTCAATTTACTGTAGGTTCAATATTGACATATTCATTATGGAATGTTTGATCATTTATTTGTTATTCTTGATTATTGTTGGGTTGAACTATAATAGCAAGAGCAACAACGTTAAAAATTTTGGATATACGAACTTTCACCCTTACTTCTTAAATGCAAGCATCACGCATTCTTTAACCCCCACTGATGTTACCATTTCTAATGAACCTAGCATTTCCAAATTTAACGATTCTCATACCATGATTAGGACAATAAAATCTATATTCTTTGGATTTCTCTGCATAACCAATGAAGTAATTACTGGCCGTTCTTAAATTCAATTTCTTTTTCATGTGGATTATAAATTTTTACTTTTGTTGAACAACCCCAAATATGCAGGTATCATAAATTAGGTTTTCTTCTCATCTATAGTTCAAAGAGACTCTTTGGAATTGCCTTACTAAGAACCCCATTTAATAAGTATATAGAAATATTTAATGCATGCATCCATAAAGATAGGAGTAAAGATGAATACACATTTCCATCAAAGTACAATTATGCCTTTCTGCTACACCATTTTATTGCGGTATACCCAACATTGTTTTGGGCACAAGTGCCATGTCTTTCAAAGAATTTAGCAAATGGATCTAGATATTGTCCCGATTCATCATACTTTCTATTATATTCACCACCTCTATATGACCTTACTTTTTTTCACAATAAAAGTGATTGAGATTTATTATGCAATAGATAAATATATTATAACATGAAAAATCAACAATAAAAGTGATGAAATACTTTCACCAAAATATAGAACATCAAAAGGACCACATATATCAATATATATAATATCAAGAAGTTTTGTGCTTCTTGTGACACATTTCTTAGTGCGCTTTGTTTGTATGCCTTTAATACAATCAATAAATACTCCAAGGTTAGTAAAATCTAAGTTTAAAAGAATTTCATTCTTCACTAATATTTGCATTCTTGTCTTGAATATATGACTCAAACGTTTATGTCACAAGTAAGCAAAATCCGCATCCACTAAACCTCATTCAATGCCAACATTATGATGTAAGGTCATTATGGTCTTAACAAAAACAATATCAAGGTTAAACCTACAGAGACCATCACATGAAATTCTAGTTCCAATAAGATTATTTTCTTAAATAAATCGAAAGATCCAGAATCAAACTTACAAGAAAATCTCTGCTACATCAAATTTTGGCAAAGAAACCAAATTTAGGTAAAATGTAGGCACATAAAAAGTTCAAAATAAATCCAAGTAATAACTAGTATCTAGGATCAAACGATAAGTCTCAATGCCTACAACTAGAGTTTTATTTCTATTCCCCATGATTACATAACTTTCATTTGGTTTTGTGGTTTGATTGTAAAAAATCCCTACATCATATTTGATATATGAGTAGTGACACCAGAATCAATTCACCAAATATTATAAAGAATTTCAATAAAGTTTGATTTAAAACATACTAAAGCAAAAGGCTTATCCTTTACCCAAAAAAAAAAAGCAAAAGGCTTATCATTTTTTTCAAACCAAACTTTACGTTTCAAACAATCTTTATTCTGTCCAATTTAATTACAAAAGTGACACTTAATAAGATCATGTTCCTTTTTATGGATTTAATAAGTCTTAAAAGATTCATTTAGCATTTGTAATCATTTCTTCTTGTTTCTTTCACCTTTTCTTTTAGAATTATTTTCATTTTAAATCTTTTAATTCTTTATCTTTGTTTTCTCATGAACAAATATACTAGCCAATTCATTTACATTCTACTTATCATTTATAGTGTTGTAATTGATATGAAATGACTCATATTGTTCATGAGGTAATGAATTAAGTATAAATTATACTAAAAAGTAGACATCCATGTTCATTCCTAAGGTCCTTAATAATGGCTGCTAAGTTCGTCATCTCAAGAGCATGACTGAACCATCATACTCCATGATGGTCAAAGTGCTCATTAACGTACCAACAAGTGACTTATCAATAGTTTGAGAACTATCTTTCACAAATTTCATAAATTCATTAGCACTGTCAATTTTAGGAAGCGTAATTTTTAAATTGTTTGCAATTGTTATTCACATTAACCTTAAGCTTAGTCTAATTTGATCTTTCCCAAGTTTTATGAAAAGAGTTTTCATCATCGCTACTCTCATCAATAATAGTAGCTGGTTTCTCAACTTGAAGTGCTAAATCAAGGTCTAGGAAAGTTCGGTGAAACTTAACTTATTCACTCTAATCAGAAAAATTCATTCCATTGAATAAAGAAATAAAAGCATGTGAATAAAGTGAAACATGTATAGATACTTCAAATACGCAAGGAAATACTCATATATTAATGCTTTAAAAACATCACCTAATCAAATTCAAACTAAATAATACATGTGCATCACAGTTCTCCTTTGGCAATCCCATGATATACAAACATACATTAAACTATAATGATACTAATAACTTTTATTTAATAATTATAAATATATCTTATTAAAATTTATTTATTATCTTAGGACATACAAACAAATCTAATAATACATATTAATTACCAACTATTATGTACATGAATTATAATAAATTAATTAACCTTTGGGCTAATTTCTAAATTCTTATAATAAATGAACTTCAACATACTCATAACATCAATAAAGATATGTAACATATCAATTTCAGTCATAGCATCAATTAATCATGGGCGATTGCATAAAACAACTTACAATATCAAAAATTCAAAAGACCTTAAAATTTGGCCACTTTGGTGACTAACAAAATATTCTTAATTGAATTTTTAATATTGTAAAGCATAAACATTCATCAAATTGCACCTAAGGGCAAAACCATAATTAAAGCATAGGGGTAAAATTGTAAAATCATAATTCTAGAGGGGCAAAACCATAAATTTAGCATCCAAGGGCAAAATGGTAATTAATCACCCAAGACAAAATCATGATTTTTCAATAGATAGGGGTAGAAATGCAAATAACCATCAAAAAGGGCAGAACCGTAATTATTCAGCAAAGAGATGGGTAGAAACGTAAATAATGACACAAGGGCAAAAATGTAATTTTGTTTAATAGAGCCCACTGGCACATGCCGCACACATACCAAAGTACCATGCTGGCATGTGTCTTACACGCGCCTAGCTCTACAGACGCATGGCTACCACACGTCTCACTAGCCAAATCGCAAGTGGAGGCACATGGAGCGTGGAATTTATGCGTTTAACCCTTCAACATGCATGGGGACGTGTAATCCACACGCCTTCTTCCCCTCCATGCATGGTCATCATTTTTCTTCATTTTTCCGCCCCATTTCTACCGCTCCTTTCATCATTCGAATTTCTTCCGACAATCTCTCCAAAATCATTTCAACAACATCAATAACATGAAAGGATCAATGTCATTCCACCAATTTTTATCCATAAACATAATATTTTAATAACTAAAAAAATCATGGGATCTTAAACCATGCTCTAATACCAACTATAAGCGATAACGTAATTCTTCAATGCGGAAAATACATAACAGGATATTAAATCTTCATGATTTTCACAATGAGAGGAATGAAGACATACATTTATCCATAGTGAAACCTTCAAAATATTTGTCGCAGAAAACCATGAAAAACAAAGAAATCTAATTTCTCTCCCTTAACCCACTTTTTTTTTTAACATATTATGTCTGATAGAGGATAGAATACAACATTCTTTTTTCACATTGTGGGTGAAGAGATAACCAAACTCTTATTTATACATGCTATCAATAGGTTCATTCCATCAAAATACCTTTTAACTTCCATGAGAGTTGCACCTCTTCGGAATAACAATAACTTTTCAATGAGGATTATACCATTTCATTAAAATTATAACTACTCATAACCAATACATTTTAGCATTAAATATTTATTAAACCATTGATTAACAAAATCATGTTGGCCATAATAATTCTTACAAGCTACGCTTGGAGTTAGCACACAGTCATAAACCATTAGAAAATAAACTTGAAGATGCTCGTTGTGACACCCGGTTTGTAATTTTCTAAGTTCATTTGTGCCTCCAATTGATAAGGGAAGACAAGTCAAAATTGTTGGGGACAAAGTTTGAGTCCAACTATGGACCAGGTCGATCAAGGCTCTCCGAGATAGCCATTGACCAAAATTTAGCCGTAAGCGTGAAGTTCTAATGCTACAATGCTCCTTGCTTAATCTAGGCTAAAAAATGAATGTAGAATGATGCAATATAGACATTTTCAGTTTGGTGCCAAATGGCACTTATATTGGTGCAATTCAATAGCTAAGCTTTACAAGATGCACATATGGCCTACATAAAATGAACCCTAGCTTTTAATGAACTCGTGTTTTTATTATATACGTGTAGAAGGGACACAACGAGAACTTTTGGGAAAATCCTTAATGTTGTTATGACGATGACAAAGACAATCAAAGACTACATATGTGTTTATTGGTTGAGTTAACACCAAGTGATATATACACAAGCAACAATATAGATGATGTTGTAGTCAGTATCAAGTATGATCTTCATTACTCTACCACAGTCGGGTATGCTCTACCAATATGGAAGGATTATTGCTAATATCTTACATGAACAAGGAATTTGGTGTCGAGATGTCTACAAGTTGGAATGATTTCTATAAAAGTGAACAAATTAGAAAGACCTTAATCAAAGGTGAATGAGCTAAGAGAATAGGGATATTCATGATGGCTTAGAAAACCAAGATAAAGTGAACACTTGGATGAACCTTGGTAATGGTGAGCAAGCCTAGAACAGTAATATTCATTGAAGCTTGAATGGACCGCTTTTGTGAAGGTGAATGACTTTGGTAGAATCACAATTGTCAATATGCTTGGAAGGACTATAAGATAAAATAGGCGAATCATCACTCAAACAACAGATTGTTGGCTAGAGTAGTCCTCTTAAAATGAGGTGGAAAGATAATGACATGCAATGGTCCAATGAGGTAAGCAAGGACTAGGAATCAACGGTGATGCCAATGTCCTTGAAGGTCTTTGGATGCTGACTCAGCTAATCAATGAAGACGAGGAATCAATGGGGATACTGATGTCCTTGGAAGTCTTTGGAAGCTGATGAAACCAAGAGGATAATCAGATGATTGATCGAAAGTCATTCCACACGAATTCGTCAAGGGACAAGATCAATAGACTACTAATAATCTGCACTCTTGATTACATGAGTTTGACGGTGCAGATATCAATTCCTGAAAGGTGCTGGCCATCTACTCAACTAATAGGAACGTTGATCAACACCAATGAAGCCGTTACAAAGGCTTGGAGTTCACATCAGGAGCACCAAAGATGTATCAAAGTAGTTATGGCAATTCTAACTTGAACAATCACACTGGTTTGAGAAAATTGCCACGGTCATTAGTCGTTCTGATGTTGGCAAGCAACAGAGAGCCATTTAAAGACTGATTATGGTAGAACCAACAACTACTCCATGGAGATGAATTGCAAACAATCATCTAAGGATTGGAAGGCAATATATACTCAATCTAAGAGAAATATTGAGTTTGGGTGGAAATGAACAAACTAAATCTATAGCTCTTGAGTTTTCTTCTCTATTTTGCTTTTGTTTATAGCAACTGCATTGCTAATCATGTCTCTATGAGGTGTTACTGAGTTGTAATCATATAAAGTCAAGTGTACAAGTGTAAGAGCAGTACTTGTGTCATGATAATGTGTGATCTATCATATGAAAGGAACAACACTTATCAGTTGTAACTTGCAGTGTTAATCACTAGTGGATTCCTGCTTTGTTGTAGATGTTGGTCTTGAGAGTGGATGTAGGTTTAAAGATAAAGCCAAACCATTATAAAACACAATGTGCAATCTTTTATTTCTTTATTATCAGCATACTTGATTACGTTAATCTGTTTATTAGCATCGCTCCTAATTATGTATTTGTTCATCAGTAGCACTCTTGCTCACATTAAATTTATTATGCTTCTAATGAAGTTTCAACTTGTTATATTCTACAAAAGATCTTCATAGCTTCTCATTCAATCTATTCACCTCCCCTCTAAACTATATTGTTAGCATCAATAAGAACAAGGAATCTAAGGTCATTTTTACAAAGATTAACTCTTGCCATTACCATTGAACTTGATTCCTAAAATGATTTTCTATAGAGGATGAATAATGAATTCATTAGTGAAATTTAGGTGCCAATAGCAAGGATCACATTAAATAAATTGAAAGTTCGGAAACCACATTGTATATCAGGCCAAAGTTTTTAGACCATTTATGTAATTATCACATTTTACAATTATGGATTGAAGACCCAATCTATTTACCACGTTGGTTTAAATCTACATTGTCGCTTAATAGTTGTTTTTAGGCTTTGTGATCCACACCAATTGACTTGGAGAAGGTCGGAACAATTTTTTTTCATTTTTGTTTAACAGAAGAAAGTTACCCTAAAGTTAACTTTCTTGGCTTTAGGACAGAAGAAGTTAAGAACAAAGAAAACGATTTCTTATAAAAGAAATACTTCAATTAATGTCGTTTCTTGATTGTCCAATTCAAGATTCAAATATACATTGTTAAATAATTAACACGAAATTATTGTTAAAAGTTTATCAATTTCATCTAAAGAAAGAATATTGACAACCCCGACCTTTACGCAAAACGCTTTTGAACTGAGGTGATTTACCATCCCTATAATACCAATGGGAAAAGCTTGTGGAGAGTATTATGCTAACGGCTAAATTTAGGAACCTTTTTTAGGTCACTTTTTGACTATTTTTTGGCACATTTCTGGCCTTCTTTCTAATTCTAACCCAACATGGTGTTATTTTCGGCCATTTGATTTTTGCTTAGTTGTTATGGTTATATTTTAGTTTTTTCTTTTTTATTTATGAAATTCGAGTATATCTGGAATTCAAAATTATTTTGGCCCGTTCAAGGCTAAATCGGGCTTCTCATGCTAACGTCTAAGAAAGTCTTGAGAAAATTTTGAAATAGGACTGAAATACTAATCAAGCTTCATTCAAGTTGGCGTCCACTAATAAGCTCACTTACACATCTGTCATCTGTCATCTTCCATCTTCATTTCACTTATAAAAAGAAATAAAAACCTCATCGCTGAAGGTGAAGCTCCTGAGAAAGCACGAATGGATGGTGGGTTGAGGTGAATTGAAGTCCCATATCAAATACGCACATCTGAGTTAAGTGACTCAAAACCGGATTCCGCAATTCCTAAGGTAAGCCCTTTTTAAACTGGCATGCTAAACTCTATAAGCTCTTAACCCATTTTGTATGCTCAAGTGGGATTCCACCGATAGGTCTATTTATACTTATATCTTCTCTCTTCTTCACTGTACTTTCTAAAGTTGACCCTTTTAGGATCAGTGTGCTAGACCCTATGAGCTCTTGGCCCATCTTGTATGCTTGAATGGGCTTTCATCAACAAATCTACTGACAACTCTGTCCTTTCTCATTTTGCACTTTACTTACAAATGAAGAACTTACTTTTGCATCATTCTTGAGATGGCTTAGAAATATTTATTCTTGACGCTGAGAGGATGGTGAGTATAATAACTATTTGGGTGTTTTCAAACTGAATGATGGAATAAATGTTTTATTAAAAAAAAATGGAACGAGAATAAAATTGTTATTTCTTCAAATCAAAAATCTGATAGTGAGATTTCTTGTGTTATAAATTATGTGGCGATGTGTTTATCTCCATAAAAGCTAAAGAACATAGATTGTACTTTTTGCCCCTGAAGTTAGGCATGTTTTTTTCCTTTTCCCAATCAACCGCTTAAACTTTAGATTTGTTAACCAAATCCTTGAACTAAAACAATTTTCTAATCAGGTTCCTTAAGCGGCAAGTCCGGCTAGTTCGAGTATCGCAACATGCCGGAGTTTCACATGGAAAAAGCTCTTTCCACCGTGGGCTGGGGCTTGTCCATGGAGGCAAAATTTTCTGTGGCAATGGCTTGTTCATGAAGGCAAATTTTATTATAACGTCGTACTCTAGCATGGTCCGATGGCCACGTTAGCTCGAATTGTTCAGCATTGTTGTCGAAGAGATTTGACTAGAAAATTATATTAAATGTTCAAGAACTTGATTAGAAAAGATGCGCATATTCAGGACCAAAACAAGAACCTTAGCAAGAAAATATCAGTGAAGTCGTCCATTTCGACATTTCCAAATGAAGACAGGAACCCAAAAAGGGTCTCCAAATCATCTTCGAAAGATGGAGAGCTCTTATTGTGAACTCGTGTCTATGGTTGTGCAACTTGTCCGATTTTACCTAGGAACCAAATTGACTGCTTATGGAACAGGTTTGATTCCTAATTCTAACCCTTTATAACTGGTAATGAGGGTATGTTTCGGATTCTGGATATTGAGCCAGTCATCCATCCGAAAATAAGTTAGAATTTCTTTTATGGAGTTGAAAGAAGTTGATTTATCTAATCTTAAATGAGCTTAACTTCCTTATTGCATCATATTCCTATTTGTTTTATATCGATATTTTACATTGAATTGCTTTGTTGCTCATACTATTGTATTGTGACTCTATTTGTCTTGATTTTTCAAAAAAAAATAAATAAAAACCCGTTCCCAGTAGACCCTAGAACTAGACTCCGAGACAGATCACCCTTACTCGTGGCCGTGCAACTTGAAGCCCAAGCCCATCATCATTCGCGTGGGATTCCAAGTTTCTCGCACATGGTGTGACATTAACCCAATTCAGACAGATTTTCACATGGTTCAAAAGAAGCGAAACAGCGTCAAGACGATGCGTGCCCAGAGGCTTCAGTAACCACGAATTCACAAAACGCAACCTTATCAAAACTCTGAAGAGATCACCATTAAATTTCCACGTCAATTGGGCTTTTATATTGGAACAAAACCAACTGGCATTATTCTTGTGAAGGTGATCTCCTACATGATCGCTCAGCTACACGCTCGAGAATGAATCTAGTAGTTTCAGTAACGATCCAAATTACGTGCCTCTTAATTCTCTTGTTTCGAGCAGAAAATTTCTGTGTGGTTGTGCGCGTTGGAGAGTGAATCTTTTGACCGTCCAGGGCGTGGCTTTCCGCTCGCCTTCGAGCCCGCCTTTTTCTATATAAAACCGCGAACTTGTCTAGTTTTCTTAGTCGAGCAAATAGTGAAATTTGCGCTTTTGAACAAGCTTGAAGAGTTAAAGCGAGGATGTCGAGGGTATCAGCAGCGTTCCTGTTCAAGCTCTGTCTTTTTGCCACTCTCGTCCAAGGATTGCAGGGCGATGAGAGGAAGGTAGGTTCGATGGTTGGTGCATCCGGGGCATGAAAATCGACTCAGAAATGTTCAAAGTCTTGTTTCATGCAATCCACTATTTGGTTTCATTAACATGGTTAGCGCGTTTGGTCAAAGCCAGTCACCCTTAGAAAATCAATCCCATTGCCCCGATATGTAAATCAAACTATTATATATATGGCCTAAGCAATTGGTACCACTCACATGCATGAGGTAAGTGATCCTATTTATGATAGATTAGGCGGGCGCAACAAATATGTAATTGTAGGCCATTAGTAAGCAAGTGCCTGTGAGTCAATTGAATCAATACCATTGGCAAATCTAAACAATAATTCATACTAGAACTTTGTTATATGCAATGTCCATATGATTGTATTTCTAGCAAATTCCTATCTGATTCATGACTGTGTTTCTTACTGTCGAAATGCAGCCATACATTATATACATGGGAGAACTGCCGGAGGCCAAAACCAGCGTCGAGGACAAACACCACAGCCTGCTCATGGCAGCAATTGGAGAGTAATGATTTTTCTCGTAGCAATTAGAATGTTTTGATTGAGTCGTCGCCGATCTTTCCTAGTGTAATTTCATATTTTCCTTTTTCAGTGAGGAAATAGCAAGACAGGCCAAGATATACAGTTATGGTAAGAGCTTTAATGGGTTTGCAGCCAGGCTCTTGCCGCATGAAGTTCAGAAACTGTCAGGTAAACAAGGAACAAAAAAAGTTGCTCCTTGATTTTTAGGATTGTAGTCTTCTGGATTACTCCACCTGCTAAATTCATATCCAGATGAAGACGCGGTTGTGTCGGTGTTTGCCAACAAAAAACGGAAGCTTCACACGACTCGATCATGGGACTTCCTAGGAATGCCAGGGACCTCAGGGAGCAGGAACTCCAAGGTTGAGAGTGACATTATCATAGGCATTCTAGACACTGGTAAGGACAAAGTTGTATTAAATGTACCCTTTAACAAATTATATTGCAAGGCTGTCAATTTTTGTTTGTATTTTAGTCTTTTGGTGATGTTTCTAAGGATTTGAATGATGCAGGCATCTATGTAAACGCCCCAAGTTTTGATGACAAGGGCTTTGGACCTCCCCCAGCCAAATGGAAAGGCAAATGCGTGAAGGGTGCCAACTTCACTGGCTGCAACAAGTAGCTTCTCTCTCTCTCTCTCTCTCTCTCTCTCTCTCTCTGTGATAACAAGTTCCTTCTTTTGTCAAGATTGAATATGTGACAGCATTTTGTTATGCACAAGATCCTCGGGATTCTACTCCTAAAGATCAATGTTTCGGGCTAAAATATGTTCCTGCAGTTTGGTTTTCCCTAGGTTTTTCATGTCCTGTCCTATTGTGATATGAACAGCAAGGTGATCGGCGCAAAGTACTTCAACCTGGAGAATGCCGCGACTGGATCGGTAACCCCTGCTGATGACGACGGCCACGGGACCCACACCTCATCCATTGCGGCGGGCGTAGCTGTGAAAGGAGCTAGCTTTTACGGCATAGCCAAGGGGACTGCAAGGGGAGGCGCCTCATCGGCCCGCATTGCCATGTACAAAGTGTGCTGGGAAAACGGCTGCTCTGACATGGATCTTTTAGCCGGTTTCGACGAGGCGATAGCAGACGGCGTGGATCTGATCTCGGTGTCAATAGGCGGGCCGTCGAAGGACTTCTTCAGCGATCCCATGGCCATTGGCTCGTTCCATGCCATGAAGCGGGGGATTCTGACTTCTTGCTCAGGAGGGAATGGTGGGCCCACAGAGTACACCATCGAAAATGTTGCGCCGTGGATTATGACAGTTGCCGCAAGTAGTATTGACAGAAAGTTCCAGACAGAATTTAAGTTAGGCAATGGCGCATCCTATGATGTACTCTCTCTCCCTTCTCTCTCTCTCTCTCTCTCTCTCTCTCTCTCTCAAACATTCATAACCATATTTCCCGTTGTATGACAGGGACTTTCAATCAATACTTTTGCGTCGAAGAAGCGGATGTACCCTTTAATAAGCGGAACACTTGCTGCCGATGCCAGCCACCAGAGCTATCTAAATGCAAGGTAGGAATCTCGCGCAACTCATCAAATAACCAGAACTGATTTTGCACTAAATCAAATAACATAAATACAAGGAAAGTGAAGGTGATTTCTTGTTTTAGTAGTCTCGCCAAAGTCTCTCTATCCAATTGTACAGTCACTGGCCAGTATTTCGCTGACAATCATTCTTTCGACAGTGCTTGTGAATACGGGAGTCTAAGCCAGCACAAGGTGAAGGGAAGAGTAGTATATTGTGAGGGGTACTTTGGCCAGGATGATACAATCAAACAACTGGGCGGGATTGGACTCGTGGCCTCCGGTGATAGCTTAGCAGACGTCGACGTTGCCTTTGTCATGTCTATGCCTGGAACTACAGTTAGCAACAAGGATGGTGAAAAAATAGACCGCTATATCAACTCTACCAAGTAGGTTTTACCTGATCTGATTAGGTTATTCTACTGCATTTCCTGCACCCACTTGGATCATTCCTAGATAAAAGTCGATGAATGCTCATGAAAGTGTGTATACTAGCAGTTTCGCAACGATAGAATTTAGTTTTTCCATATTTGGTAACAGTCTGAACTCATATTCTTCAACCGACGACCGTCATCCAGAAATCCCCAGGCTGTCATATCCAAGACTAGAACGGCCAAGATGAATGCACCGTTCATCGCAGCTTTCTCTTCCCGAGGACCCCAGCTAATCGCGCTCAACATCCTTAAGGTAGAAACCCTCTCTCTCTCTCTCTCTCTCTCTCTCTCTCTCTCTCTCTCATTGAGATCTGTGCATATGCACAGCCTGACCTTGCAGCACCCGGAATCGACATACTAGCTGCTTATTCGAAACTTCCACCAGTGACAGAGGATCCTTTAGACAAGCGACATGCCACATTTAACATATTATCAGGAACATCCATGGCTTCTCCTCACACGGTAGCAGCAGCGGCCTACGTGAAGAGCTTTCACCCAAATTGGTCACCAGCCGCGATCAAGTCTGCTCTAATGACCACCGGTGAGTTTATCTCAAAAACCTTTCAAACAACCCCAACCAAAAATTACTTTTAACGGGACTCAAAGAGTTAAACTCGCCCTTTTGGATATAAGTCTCAGATGTTCAAAGAGAAGGTATTCTTGAGCGAATTTGCCATGAGGATGAGGCTTTCACTCCTTTCTGCGTGCCTAGGCTTGTCTTACTAACCAGTTCCTCCTTTCAGCCGTGCCTATGAAAATCAAGGACGAGTTTGCTGAGCTAAGTTCAGGGTCGGGCCAAATAAATCCGGTCAAGGCGGTGCATCCCGGCCTCGTGTACGATATCACTATGAGATCATACATCAGCTTCTTATGCAAGGAAGGATACAATGGCACAACCATCGCCTTGCTCACCGGCGGCAAGAAGAAATTCAATTGCTCGAGCTTCAGGCCCGCGCATGGCACTGATGGCCTTAACTACCCTTCCATGCATCTCCAACTCACGGATACAAGAGCTAGCATCTCTGCTGTCTTTTACCGAACCGTGACAAACGTAGGGTCTGCGAAATCGTTGTATAAGGCCGAAGTGACTGCTCCTGAGGGTGTCTCCATTCAGGTCGTCCCAGACACTCTGAAGTTCGACAAGTTGCATGAGAACCGGTCGTTCAAGGTCGTGGTAAAAGGTGGTCGGGTAAAGAAGGGAACACGCATCATGTCAGGGTCGCTCGAATGGAGCGACTCGAGACATAGGGTTAAGAGTCCGATCTTAATTTTCACCACAGACCAACCAATTATGGTATAGAGTAGATAAAATCTTGTCTTCTGATCTGACTATGTTGTCTCAACCACAAGGCTAATCCTGTTCTGGAGCTAGAACTCGATGCAGGATTCCTTTTCTTCCCTTTAATTTTCCACATTAATGAATGGTTGACGCCGCAATGCATCAGGGAGGAAAAGAAGATTCCTTTCTCTTGATTGATCCAGTGCTCTTCCTAATCCAGAGCTTAAAAGGAACAGCCGCGATGATGGGAGCAGAGATGCCAAATGGAACTAATTTCTCAGGATAGACGCATTGGTAATAAAGCAGAGCGCCTACAGGCTACAGTCACAGATAAAACTTCACGATACCAGTAACACTGAATGCCCCAAAGTAAATTGGTCTTCGATGGAGATGAAATACCATATGTGCCGAGGGATATTTTCCTAACAATTCTCTAGAAGAAAATAGGACGAAATACCATATTTGCCGAGAGATATTTTCGGCCTAACAATTCTCTAGAAGAAAATAGTTGTATGCGCATCAAAGTTACAATGATTTCCGAATGAAAAACGTGTCATGTCACTTTGATCACATGATACTAAGTCTCAGGTTATAAATACGCCACCTCGCCATCAGATATCAATGTTGGAGCACTTAAAAGTTCACGATACCCATAGTGGATGAGCAGTGACTACCAGACAATTTAAACAAGTGTATTATAATGCTCTGCGCACTTTGGAGAGGTTAGGAGCAGTAGGTAGAGAAATATTTCCATCCACAAGAACCTTCCAATACCGCAGGATGGATAATGATTATTCCGATTCAGGTAGAGGATCCACAGCCATTGCTGAATCATGCAGAGGGACATAGCCTCGAGGGGGAGAGAATGGGAACATCACGATAGGTCGAAGGAGTAGGGGAACATCTGGGAGAGAGGTTAACGTACTCCAGTGCCTGCTGCCTTAGTTCCACTGGGTAGTCAGCAACACATCCAATTCTAGGACCGGCACCTGTTGACCATTTGAGTGAGAGTTGATTGCCTAGTTGATATGATTTTGCTGCACTCTTGGAATTTATTCTTTCCAAGATTTTAGTCTTGGGAACCTCAGTTCTGGGGCTTTGAAGACCCCCAGACAAGGTCCTCTTGTAATTGATTTTTTCTTGAGGGATGGTGGATTCTGTTGACTCGCTACATACGCTCTCCATCTCTTCTTTTGGAATTTCAGGTTGGGAAAGTTCTGGGGTTCCTGAAGTTTCAACCAATCTTCCCCTTGCACTCGGTTTGTTATCTTCGTATGATTCAGAATCTTCACTGGCCTTACGTATCTGGAATGAGACATGTAACAAACCATCAGAGAGAGTTACACCAACTGGGATTACTAGGTGTCAAATATAAAAGAGGGAAAGAAGAGCAATTAGAATGCTTTCCAAAGGCATTAGGTGTGCAAAGACCAGCCAATTCTGAATTGGGCTGTATACTATATTGAAATCATGAGACAGTCCATGACTTTCACTGGATGCTTCACCTCTCTGAAAGAGTTGAATTCTGTGGATTTCAATATTGTCCAAAAGAAGAAGAACAAACCTTGCGCATTTAGACAGACAATTTTCAGTGGAACAAAGGAGAACAAATACCTCAACTTCATCCAGGTTGACTCCATTTTCCTTCAGAAAGGATGTGAAGTTGTCAAGTCTATCTTCAGTTGGTCGGTAATGTCCACTATAAGCAGAGATGGACTTGGAAAAACAAAACAAGCCAGTGTCAGGCACCATAAAAAGCAACACAGATGTCATGCCAGCTTTAGCAGTCATTATGTTGATGGTAAGACTGCATTAAAAGCTAAAGCTTGAGAGCTGATAATTTATCAAGAAAACAATGAATGAAATTAATGCTCTATCCTGAACTGTCTTGACTTGCCCAGAGTCAGTTCACACCAACAAATAACTCCAGACTAGCCAAGACTCTTGACATTTAAAAAGATCGTTAATGCTTTCCAGCACACCAAAGAAAGTATGAGAAACTTTCAGATAGATAAATATCAAGTCCCTAACCGACAATTCCTTTTAAAAATAAATGCGAGTCCCATTGTTGATTCGGTTTTTGCTTTGCCATCTAGTAGCAGGATGCATTATAAGGGTACAGGTAATAGGAGGTGATTCTTCTTTAGGAAATCTTGGAGAAGAAGCTGCATGCAGGATCATTTAAGGAAAGACGACATGATGGCTCAAAGATCTATTTGTAGATTTTACGTTAACATAACTATGATGTGAAGCTTAGTTGTTATAGAGGATGAGATAGGTCTTCTGAACATGCTTCTCAGGCAGCTTTGGACAATATAGTTTGACAATGCCAACAGTTCAGCAAAATACTTGTATATCGCAGTGCAGTTTTTAATTGGCTCTCAATGACCTTCACCTTGTTGCATATCTCGGTAAATGGAACAACAAGAAACCATTTCTAGACATTAAAGCAGAGAGGGTATGTATAACAAGAGCTACTACCATAAGGCATGACATGTCATTTTCAATCTCTTTTTCAACGGCGCTCTGCGACTAATTCATAAGAGCTAACAACATCTATATGTAGTTAAACTCAAATAAGGAGACATTTTTTTAAAATTTCTGTGAATGATCCAATGAAAATAACAGGGAAAAAAAGAAAAACTTGTATCTAGGACATGGAATGTTAAAAGGGAGATTGTAATTGGAACTAAAACTAGAAAAGTGCATATCAAAATTTTAGAAGAATGTAAAGAAAAAAATTTAAAAAACACAACAAAATGCGCACTGTACCTTAAGTACTCCATACTCTGCTACTATCCTTCCAGCCGCTATAGTAACTCCTCCAGCCAGAAAACTGGAATGATGAAATACTCCTTTCTTTTTCTAAACAATTCAGGGGATCAGCTTCTCATGACACAAGCGTCAGCAATCAAAATGAAATCAGATGTTTGCATCTTTATAATAATATCAGCTTACCTCGCCAGCGTATAACCTTTTTGAAGGACTCATCACAAATATCCATTTAGCATCTTCTGAACCTTTCTTTGTATGAAGAAATTCGCCAGTTTGTTTATGGACGATCTTCCCGTTGATGACAACATACTCATAGTTTTCTCTCTCTTGCTGATTTCAGAGAGGAAAAAGAAGGAAAGGGAGAAAGCAAGCAAGCGTTAGTCATGGTTGAAGAGATAAAAGAAATACTATTACTCCATTGAAAGACCAGTCAATCAATAAGAGAATGGCTACTAAATAGAGATACACACGGGTCCAAGGTACTTAATGCCCTGCTGTCGGAGTTTTGATCTTGGGCACTCTTTAAGATCAAGCTCTTTGCCATCTCCAATGTCCAACCTGGAAAAATCAAACAGAGAAACTTCAGAACACATCCATTCTACTTAGCCTATGTTTGGGAAGTTAGGGAAAATGAGAGGAATGGAAAATCGGGTGCAAATTTTTTAGATCTCTGTGAGAGGGGTACGGAGGATAAAGTATTTCATTCTTCACCCCACTCCCAAACATTGATGGCTATGATAGATTGCACCACAAAAACACAAAGGAGAAACAAACCACAGCATAATGCCCAATCATTAGTACAATCAACTTCTATGACAACTAGTCCTCATAATTTCTTAGGGAATGAAAATTGAGCAATTAGTGAACCAGCCTTGATATCATGACAGTCCCACATTAAGCACGCATGATCCTATGACTGAGATGAACTTCATACAAGAAAATTTTCTTAAAAAGGGATTGCCCATTCAGTGACTCAGCATCTCTTCAGTATCACCTCTGAAGAGTTTTTTTTTTCACCAGAAGTAGATCCCAAGTGACTTTGCACCGTCATCCTTCACTAGGAGTTACTCAAGAAACATAGCATCATCGAAGCATGTTGGTCTCTCACGTAAGTCCAAAACTACTACACTCCAGACTAGTATCTCTGAATCATCACGAGGGGGGAGAAAAACCCCCTTAGATTCCTAACTCTGTTCAACATGTTAATTCAATCACTAACGTAGAGAGTAAAGACCTACTTAATTATAAACCAGACAAGAAGCCTTGACTCGAAATGACCAAAAATCCAAAAGCAAATAACAAAAAATATGTTCAGTGTTGATATATTTTGATGAAACAGAAGAGAGAGAGAAACTGCCATCTGGTCCACGGACAGAGGCTCAGCTGAGTCAAGTTCAAATAATATCTTAGAAAATCAAGCTCTGTTTGCAGTAAACTCCGAGCAAAACCAAGCTGGAAGCTTCTGCCATCGAGAAAATTGCTTCCACATATTTATAAGAATCTCCCATTCTTAGCCTGATGAACTTTTTACTCACCAGTAAAAGAACGGTTGTCCTGAGTCCGCTTTGCACCATTCTTTATAGTACAGGTGCAGGCTATGCCCGTAGCGATGCCGGGGATCAATCTACACAATCCAGAAGATGATACGTGCATATTGAATATCAAGATACAAACTTTATCTCAACCTTCGAGTTGTCAGGCCACTTTTAAATAATGTAAATTTCAAACAAAGAAAACTGAGAAGGCGGTTAATTACAGCTTCAATCCAATGCTGAAAAGCCAGAATTTGTGCTTTAGCGTCTTTGGACAAACCCTTTCCCACCTGTTCAAGAAAGTCAAAAACCGTGTTAACGTAGAGCCGTCTTTTAATCAGTAACAGAGACAAATTTGGCATCAAGTAAACAGTCCCCTGTACGTCCGATTTCGCGGCGCCGACAGAGAAATCCAAACGAATTGTTCTGGACATGGACGAGGAAAAATTATTAACCTTGGAAGCAATCAGGCCCACACGAGACCACCTCGAAGCGGCACTTTCAGGGAAATTGAAAAACGAAATGGTACTGCGATTCAATCTCGCGAAATCCAGTGCTTGCCACCTACAAAAAAGTTTATTTTACAGCCATCGTTTCATGAAGGTTCGAGACCAAGAAGAAGGAGGAGGAGGGAAAAGCGGACGAATGGCACGAAATTCCGGTGGGCCTACCACAGCTCCTCGGCCACGACGGCGGAGTCCGCCAACCTCCGCCGCGTGCGGTAGCTCCGGTACACCTTCTGCACCTTCACCGCGGCGCTCGACTCCGGGGGCGCGCTTCCCGGCGAGCGGAGCACGTTCCATCCCGCCTCAGCTCCCGGCTCCTCCTGGCCGCCGACCGCCGCCGCCGCCGCCTTCTGCTCCCCTCCCGCGGCCACCGGCGAATCGCCGGGACAGCCGCCGGCCGGAGCGCCAGCACGCGGCGGCCCGAGGATCAACTCCCCGCCGCCGCCGTCCGCGCCGGCATTGCCCGGCGACTCGGGGGCGCTGGCGATGGAGACGTCGGTGGTGGAGCCGCCGCCGGAGGCCGGGGAGTCCGGGGGTCCGAGGTCGGGAGGGGAGGGGGAGGGTGGGAGGGTGCGAGGAAGAGGAGCTTGTCCCGGAATTCGAAGTCCAGCGGCGATCGGAGGGCGTCGAACTCCATCGGCGACCGCGGGAAACGCAAGGGGGAGGGGGGGGAATGAGGTCGCCGAAACAAACCCTAAGGGTGATCGTCGCCGGAGAACAGCTCCGGCAGGATCGAGCGCTCGAGCTGGAGCTGGAGATAGAAATAGAGATAGAGAGAGGGAGATGGAGGGGAGTTAAGTAGGAGGAGCAGGTGGGCGCTGCTGATGCTGGTGGCCCAAGTGCTTTCCCGGGAAACTGAACGGTCAACGGCACTGGGAAAATCCCAAGACAACGGTTGTTAAATTTCGCCCTCAGATTTTTTATTTTAATTTATTTTAATATTTGGGATCGTCATTTTCTAAAAATTACTCCGAATGTTTATCGATAATGATAAATTAAAAAATATAAGTATTACATTACGTATTAAATTAAAATTTAAGGGTCATTTTGCATAAAATTAAGAATTTTTGGACAACATTATATGTTAAATTAAAGTTTGGATATTATTTATTTTTATAATGTCGTACATTTTTCTCTGCGTGAGAAAATAAAGTCTGAAAGGAACCATAGAAAAAGAAAAAAGGATAGGAAAAGTGGTGAAAAGAGGAAGATGAAGAGGAAGCAGGCTACGACCGACCATGGACTTTGAGTGCACGTGTGAATCACGTGGGGATTGAACCGGGTTCGATCCTCGGGTTGGGGGTTCTGTCCACCACACACGGATGAATAAGCCTTGCGAACCGAGCTGTTGTTTTGCATGGTGCTTTGCTCTCTCGTCACGACAGTTACCACGTTGCGATCACGATCTTAAGTCCATGACGCACCCACATTTGAGTGCGCACACCAAGCCCCAATTGACGTCTTGATGCAAAAGTCGAAGTTGGAAATCTGAATTTTGATTTTATGAAAAACTTTGTAGAAGATTTCGTTAAAGTACATACGACCCTTTGATTATTGTAAGTAAATGATAAAATCAATGGCATCAACCGTTCGAAAGTCGAAATCGTAACTAGATATTATAGTGTGATTGGAGGGTGGCTTTTGACTTTTGAGCCTTAAGCCAAACTGCATTGAATCTTCCTCTCGATATAGAAATATAATGCTTTAACCCACTAGCTGTAAACGTGTTAACATTGATGCTTGTTTTTTTTTAGTTAAGTTTGTATAAGGATGATATTTATATTTTATAACGTATTAATGAGAAGCATAGTTCGAGAAATTTTCTTCCAATTCAATATGAAGGTAAATACTGTGCATATGGTCAATTTTCAACGCTTATTGGATTCATCGAACATGTCATTAAAATTTGGGATTGATTAATTCGATACGGCTGTTGATACAACATATAAATCTCACTCGACATGTACATAACACACGGTCTAGCGTGTCCTCTTGAGCTTAAACAAATTCTTATCTAAAATAAGTTGACACATTTTTATACACGAATCATAAAGGTGCCGGGCTTAAATTGACTTTTCCGTGACCCATTTACGACGTACATAGGCATGTTTAGTTATAAACGGTCAACATGCCATTTATGTTAACTAACACATTTAGATGTGATTATACATGTTTGGACATCTTTGTTGTACATGCTTATACATGAGAGTTCGTATGTCGAACATGTCAATGGTGTCGTGTCATGTAATTTACTTAAACATAAGTAGCGTGTTAAAGTTATGAAATGATATTTTTTTTTAAAAAAAATGGCGTTCGGATTAGATCTGTAAAAATGGTAAGAAGATTGTGACACGGGAAGACGAGAAGTACGAGGCCCCACCCCTTGAAAAAAGGCAGATAGGAAATAAAGAAAGGCCCGCGTCTTTATCAAATGTCAGAACCACCATCAGCAGCGCCAGCTCTATCTTCCATCTCCATAGCGATAAGACAACTCGAGAATAGACTGCTTTATCCCCCGTTGTCTCACTCTCTCACAAAGTCAAGGTCACGTTCTCTTCTTTCCATTGGTGATTTACCTTGAGTATGGAAATTTGCACTTTTCAAAATCATTGTGTTAATTGTGGGTAGTATGTTATAACGTTTTGCGTCTATTCAATTGAATTTTCTCGAACCCATCATGAAGCTCGGAAAAAAACCTCATAGATTGTAAGTTTAAAAATTCAATGTTGTCTTTATAGTTGTACGATTTTTCAGCATCATAAATCTGTTTTTGAATGGATCGAGTGTATTATTTTTTCAAAAATTGAATTTGTAGCTATCGATTTAAAGTCATCTATGAATTGTCTTAGCATCATGCGTAATCCCTGACGTGCCTCCATGGAGTTGACTCCTCCATACATCTCCGTCTATGCTGTAAAGGGGTGATTTTCGAAATCCACACCTGCCCCTCTTAAAATAAATTGGAAATGGACCCACGATTGCTCCCTCGCTCCACAGGTGCCACCACAGGATTCCTTTCGTCGCATGCTTTCGACTAGTATCATCTCATTATTTTACCATATATCTTAAACATAATCGAGACCATGCGTTCTTGCGAATTGCGTCATCGCCCTTTAAAACCATCCATCTGGAAAGGTCAATTTTGATGTTCATCGATTTCAGTATTGTGTTTTTTCACTTCCATGGGATTTCTTCGAAGTACGATAGCTTTAGAATGATTTCATTGCTTTAACTTTCCCACCAAAGCTAATTTTGGCAGCACTTACTTCCAAGTGGTCACTTATCGAGGGGATTCTTTATCGCCTTAAGTTTGAAAGGTACGTCAACATACGTCGAAGATATAGAGATTATAAAAAAGATTAATATCACGGAAAATTAATTTTTTTTTACCATAAAAAATCCTCAAATTAGTATAACTATGAAAAATTTATCTTTGATTAGTTTCTATTAAATTTTACCATTGAATTATTGAGTTGAATGACATGTAACAATTAATAAATATACTAGTTTGGAATTTTACTTTCCGTTTATCATAAGCATACTGGATTTTGGTTTTTCTTAGGATTAACCTAATTTAACGGAAACTAATAGAGAGTAAATTTTTAATAAATATAATTTTGAGTTTTTGGTGGTCAAAAAATTAATTTGAGATAAATTTGTCACATATATATTAATTTGGAGTTTCATGTGGTATAAACCCTTATGAAAATCTTATTGATGCAACATCTAATTTGGAAATAATTGAAATACTTATATCCGTGCATCTTGTAAATAGCTATGACTTTTTGCCTTTGTTTTCAATATTCACTTTGCATGGTGTAGCTGATTTTCTTTTATGAAGTTTGACACCTGAAAATGAGCCATAGGCAGTAACTTGTAGTTTTGATTTTCTCGTGTATTTTGATTTTTAAATATTTAAAACATTTACTTGTGGAAAATTTAAAATTCACTCGAGTTTTTTCTCGCGACCATCTTTTTGTTATTTTGTGGTTGGTGATTATATCTATACACGTTGTCTCTTGTACGGGCCAATAAAGACATAATCAAGATGGTTGCTTCCTACCCCAACCACCCCCTTGAAAAATAATAAACACTAGAGGTTAAATTGGCTGCTGAGGCTTAAAAAAAAAATGGGTTAATACTCTGAAAAATCCCAAACTGATACACTTATAACAAATTTACCCAAAACTATTTTTTTGACCACCAAAAACCCCAAACTGATATACCTTTGACAAATTTACCCCAAACTGGTACACTTGTGACAAATTTACCCTCTGTTAGTTTTCGTTAAATTTTATTATCAAATTATTAAGTTAAATGACACGTGACAATTAACTAGTATACCAATTTGGGATTTTACGATCCATTTGTCAGAGTTTACAATTTTTATGATTTTTTGTGGTATTAATCCAATTTAGCGAAGGGTATATTTGTCACAAATTTATCAATTTATGGTTTTTTGCGGTCGAATAAATTAGTTTGGGGTAAATTTGTCATAAATATACCAATTTAGGGTTTTTTATGATCAGTCGGGGTAAATTTGTCATAGGTGTACTAGTTTAGGGTTTTTTATGGTCAAAAAAATAGTTTTGGGTAAATTTGTCACAAGTGTACCAGTTTGGGGTTTTTCAAGGTATTAACCCAAAAACACACACACACACAAAACACACACAAAACGGAGCAATTACAGAGGGGTTCGATATTAAAGTGCTAATCATAAATACATAAAATTATAATACTACCGGTACCTTAACCAACCCATACTTATATTAGTGTTTCCTTAAATTAGAAGTGTGCAAAATAGATCGCTTGAATCAAAACTAGACCAAACTAACCGGTTGGGTCCGATTATCAACTCCTAAAAGTCGAACCAGTATCTAGGCAATCTGGTTAAACCAAACTAACTAAATATATTCTTTTTCTAATTTCTTTAGAAAAAAATAAAAGTGACTTGTTTTTTTATTTCTTCGTAATCTAAGGCAATCAAGTAGTAAAAAAAAAAAATAAAATGGATGACCAGCTCTATTGGACCCGACTGGAACCGGTTCTCGGTCCTAGGGCCGACCAGTCCGGTATCCAATTCTCAATTTTGGGAATCGGATCGAAAATCGATCACCCTTAGCCTAGATAAGAAACCAAGCTATTAACGCATATCCAAGATAACCTCAAACTTCTTGCAAAGAACGAGTAATAATCAGCATGCTCTAATTGCTCGAAACCTTGTATTTTATGGTAATTTCATTCTTAACCGGAGATGTATTTAGGGAGGGATCTCTCGATAGATACGAAATTACCAACAACAACAAAAAATTGCTGTGACAAAAACGCAAAATGTGCATATTTCGTGGAAGAATGCACGACGATATTCGACCTGTATTATAGATAAAGAAACTATCTTGTTGCTGTTTATCTGGGTTAGTGCGGTAAATAAAGTTTTAGGGCTTTCTGTCTCGGAAAGCTAGATATTCCGAATCCAGAAGGGTATTTCTTTTTCCCCCTTTTTTCCCTTTCGGTACTCCTTCTAACATTAAGAGACAACTTTCATAAGATTAGATCCTAAGTTCCCACTCGCGATGACGATGCATATATTCGGTCTTCCGACCAAGTTGGCTTATTAGGCAGAAGAAACGGATGAGACAAAAGCCCTGTAGAAATCAGACAAGAGGTTGGCTGACATCCGTTGATTCCTCACTCACAAAATTGTGATTACCTACCTCTGATTTCGTAAGCATCTCATATAATACTCGATTGCCCCGACTATAAGAAACCCGTCGTGTCGTTGGTTCACTATTGTAACTTTAGATTAATTGGTTCTCTAGAATCGTCAGCACCTACCTTTTGCTTGTCAATTATTATGGCTAGCACTGACGATTACATAAAAAAAATTTCCTGCCACCCCGCTCAAGATTAATAATTACCGAGAGAGTGGATGAGAACAGATGTTCCCGCTCCACCGGCCGTGATGGCTCTGCTGGGTAGACTCCTGCTTTTGAAGGAAAGGTCAGGTATTTGAAGCCTTTGCAACGCAAGTTGCAGGGAGGCTGGCAGACCATTAAGTGTATTACATTGACACCCTGGTAAGTTATAGCTAGTCACGACTTGGGAGTTTACGTGGCGGCTATCGGTCAAAGCAATTCCTCCAACAACCAAAAAAAAAAAAAAAAAAAGACTGTTCCGGCTCAAGATTAACGGTTACCGAGAGAGCGAATGAGATTAGACTATTCGCGCATAGTTTTTCTTTTCAGAACTGAGGCGTGCTTTCATTTTCTCCTTTTTTAATCTTTTTAGTGCCTTGACTTGAACGACGGGGACAAACGAAGACAGCCGTGACATGCACTTTTGAAACATAAGATCGACCCTATATTAAGCCATGATTATCACCATCTCCCTCACTGTCGATAGTCAAGTCAAGTGGCCTACGCAAAATGACAATGAATTCCCTCAAAGTGAGCACCGGTCTACCATCACCATGCCATCACATCGCAAAGAGGGGAAACCATGTAGGGCAGACGGCTCCACGTGACTATCTTTTTGGAGTGAAAAGTCTGGCCACCTTTTGGACGATACTATAGGACGGGTGATTAGATTAAGGTGATGACGATATATTTATATAGTTGCATGAGATCAATGAAGGGGTTATTTTAATAGCCCCGTGTAAAAGGCGTGGATAAATTACTGCAAGGAGACAACTTGGAGGCAACTAGAGAGTTCTTTACGGTCAAAAAGGAGGGGAAAAGAGGAATTAGTATTGTAATACTCTGTGTCGCGTGGGTTGGAAAATTTCGAATACTGCTGTCAACCCACCTTCCAGGTAATCTCGTGAAGAATTTTCACCATCGTGGTTCATAAATCAATTGCGTCTCACGTAATATCAGAGTCGGTGCTATTCATTTTGCGGCTGTGTGTGATCAAAATTTCACGTGAATTTACAGTGTCAATTTTTATATGCTTCTCATAATTCAGCTTGCACGTAAGGGGGAGTATTAAAATATTATCTCACATTGCTTGAAATGCTCTTTATATTCATGCGGTCTCTCTCCACCTAATAATTTAAATTTTTGAACTTGACTTTATAATAAATTGATTAATACTAATTTTTGCATCCCAAACATTGTTCACTTTAGTGGCAGATAAGGGTGCGAACACATGAACCAGAACAAACCAATTCAATAGGCGATTCTCACAAGAACTCATCCGATTCTCAATTCCTAAAATTTGGAACCGGTAATGATTGATCCAATTCCCGATTCTAGGTGCCTGAATCACTCAGACCTGACCAATAATTTTTTTTTTTTTGGTAACGATTTTTTATTTCCTTTTTATTGCCAAAAGGTCATAGAAGAGAACAAAAACAACATTCATTGACATCCTCGCGTTTTGCAAGTGTGTTCCATTCCCTACAAGAATTCAAAAATAATGTTCTTTTTTATCACTTTCCATTCCTTACAAGGGAATAGGGAAAAGCAAAAAGAAAGCACGCTAATTCTTAAATCTACTTGAATGTGACCAGATCAATTGGTCCAGTTCCTAGATTAGCTAGGCCAAATTCACAGATTAAGAACCGACCTTTTTAGTCCAGTTCTCGATTCTTGGGTGGGAATCAATCTCTTTAGAACCAACCGCCCCTAATTGTTTAGTTCATCATCTTTGGTTTACCTAATGACTATAAATAAAGCAGCACATATAAATGGCCTCCTCCATTCGTTGTATATAGCATTTCACGAGGCAGAGGCGTTTAGGACAAAAGGAAAAAAAATGGTAGAGACGTTTCACTAAAAAATCACAGTAAGTACGGGCATTTAATTGACAAATGATGTTTAGTTTAGACAATGATTGCTGGGATTTAAATAATTTAGTAACCAAGCTTCTGGCTGTCTTTATTTTATTTTTATTTTTTTTCTTTCGAACCCTCATTCATTTATATTATTACCAAGCATGACCAGAATGAGTCAAAGTCTGCATGCACGTGTTTCATATCAACTCTAGTGGGCCTTCCCTGTTTTTTTCTTCTTTCCTTCTCCACCAGAAATAATTTCGTATTTAACACTCGATTGACTGTTGACTTAAAAAAAGAAGAAGAAGTTGACTTTATTATATTAGTGGGCAAAAAAGAAGAAAATATGTAGTAATAATGCACTCTTAATAGCATTTATGTTTTTTCTTCAAATAATTAGGGAGCACGGCAGTAATTAGCTGGCTATTCGAAGGGGAATTGGCATGGTAACCTAAAATCGTGCCCCTCGCTTAAGCCCGAGTTTTGTTGCACAGGAATCGGACCTTCAACCAATGGTTCTTGAACTCAAAATATGAGAACGTCCTCACCTTGCTCCGGGGTGGGTAATAGCATTTTTGTTCACAAAAATTAACGCCGCTAATTATTTCAAGCCATCTTTTTTAAGAAAATATTTTAAAATTACTTATTTTCCACGAAACAAATGGAGTTAAGTGATTATTTAGTTCTAGGGAGCCCTTTTAAAGAGTCGCCATCACATTCAAGTCTCCCTAGGCCCATTCCTATCCATTTGATGTGGTCTGCTGAGAAGCCCTCTTTTCCCTATCCTTTTGGTCTCTTGAGATGATGAAGTGAAATCCTATCCAATCGTTTTTGGTGTTTCCAAAATTAGAATCTTTGAAAGTGTAATTCTCAAAATTATCAAAATGATTTCTAACATTTTGCGCAATCTTTTTATTATTTTTTGAATTAATATATCATATATAATTAAAATCAAAATTAAGTTGCGTACGACCAGTAACTTATTTCAATTGAGTTTTGTTAAACGAGTGCCTCCTTCTAAGCACATATTGAGTATACTTAATAGTGATATGTTTGATTTTCATTGTGTCGATTACACATAAGACAAGGGAGCCAATGCACTAATTTAGATTATTTTGAGAATTGTCGGTACCTAATTTTTGTTCGACAATCATCCACTAACCATACGATAAAAAAATTTCTCCTAGTAATGTCCATAGTCAAAGTCATGATTATCATGACAAATGCTTTTTGAAACACAAGGTTTGACACTGGATTAAGCCACGATTATCATCACCTTCATCACTGTCCACAGTCAACTCGAGTGGCCTGTGCAAAATCGAAACGAATTTTCTCAAAAGTGAGCACCGGTCTGTCATCACCTGGCCATCACGTTGCAAAGAGGGGAAACTATGCAGGGTGGACGGCTCCACATGACTTTCTTTTTGGTGCGAAAAGTCTAGCCACCTTTTGGACGATACTTATAGGACAGGTGATTAGAAAAAGGTGATGATGATATAAATATATAGAGTTGCATGAGATTCAACGAGGGGGTATTTTAATAGCCCTTCGAAAAGGTGTGAATATGTTACTGCAAGGAAACATCTTAGGGCAACTAGAGGGTTCTTTATGGTTGAAAAGGGAGGGAGGAAAGAGGAATTAGTATTGTAATACTCCTTGTCGAGCAAATCGGGAAATTCTAAGTATTGTTGTCGACCCACCTTCCGAGTAACCTCGCGATGGACCTCCACCACCGTGACTCATGAATTGTTCACTGTGGTAGCGAATATTATGTTGTTAGGAGGGGTGTGAGCACAAAAACTAGACCCTACCGACTAGTTTTGGACGGTTGCTATGGAAACTGGTCCCATTCTTAAAATTCAGAATTGTTGATAATCGGTTAAGTTCCCAATTTCAGGTGTGGACCAAATCACTCTAATCGGATCGATGGTTTTTTTCTTCTTTATTGCCAAAAGGTCAGAGAAGAGAACAAAAAAACATTTATAGGCACTTTTGCACCCTATAAGAGTGTTCCAGTCCCTCCCTGCAAGAGCTCAAAAATAACATTCTTTTCCAATCCCTTGTCCGGTTCCATTTCCCAACAAGGAATAGGAAAAAAAAAATGAAAAAGAAAAAGAAGTCACTCCGGTTCTTGGACCCATCCGGGCATTGATCTGATCTAGCTTTAGTTGTAGGACTAGGTGGACCAATTCCCAAATTCACAAACTGGAACCGACCTTACTAGTCCACTTCCTAATTTCAACGCGAGAATCAATCCATCCTAAAACCGGTCATCCCTAATTAGTAGGTTCAACGTCATTAGGTAAATAAAGCAGCACGTAATTGACATAAATGGTCTCCTCCATATTATATAGCATTTCATAAAGCAGAGACGTTTCACTAAAATTTCACAATAAATATGGGCATGCAATAGACAAATGATGTTTCGTTAGACATTGATAGCTGGAATTTAAATAATTTAGTAAGGAAGCTTCCAGCTGTCTGTATTTCTTTATTACGAACCCAAATTCACTTATATTATTGCCAAGCATGAGCGAAATGAGTCAAAGCCTGCATGCACGTGTTTCATATCAACCCTAATAGGTCTTCCCTGTTTTTGTTCCTTCTCCACCAAAAAATAATTTCGTATTTAGCATTTGATTAGCTGTTGACTTGAAAACAAAAGAAGTTGACTTTTATCATATTAGAGAAAAAAAGAGGAAGAAAATATGTAGTAATAATGCACCCTTAATAGCATTTATGTTTTTTTAATAATTGGGAAGCACGACAGTAATTAGCTGACTATTCGAATGGAAATTAGCACAATAATCCAACAACATGCCCCTTACTTAAGTCCGAGTTTTGCTGCGCAATAATCAGACCTACAACCATCGGTTCCTGAATCAAGAATATAAGAACTTCCTAGCGTTGCTCTGGAGTGGGTTAAAGCATTTTTGTTGCTATATCCAGTAAAGAATATTAAATATTTTTAGGGTAAGAAAGGGGTGACTTAAGTGGTTGTTTAGTTTGAATTTACAGTTAAAATATGACAGATAAAAAAAGAACTTGTCTAGCCCTTTTGAAAAGTCGTCAGCACATTCAAAGTCTTTCTAACATTTTGCGCAATCGTTATCATTTTCTGAATTAATATATCATATATAATTAAAAATGAAATTAAGTTGCGTGAAACCGACAACTTATTTCAATCGGATCTTGTTAAACAACTCCCTCTGGGCACTTGTTAAGTGTACTTAATAAGGAGATGTCTTGACTTCCATTATATTGATAACGAGGGAGCTAATGCATTGGATCCTTCAAAGGGCATTTAATAAGTGTTCTCAAGGCATCTGTTAATAAAATTTTCTTAATACGTTGATTTGTTAATCTCTCGTGAGTTTAACAAAAAGTAAAGGTAAAATAATAATAATAATTTGAAACTCACTTAAAACATATAGCCTATGATAAATATGCTATGTCGTAGTCCTCCTATAAATAAAGGAGAGTTTTCAGTTGTAGAGGGGAATTTTTAGTTGTAAGCTGACGATTATGATGAATTAAAATACATGAGATTTTCCTCTAATTGAATGATTATCATTAGAGAGTGGTTAATTCTTATTTTGATCTTTTTTATCTTTGAAATTTGCTTATTCTTTGATGGTAAGTTAAGAAGCACTTTATCCTCGGCTAGTGATTTTTCCTTGCGAAAGTATCATGTAATGAATCCATCTAATTCAAAAATTTGTAGATGACAAGAAAATTTTGATTAGTAAATGAAGATTTTGCAAATTGCAGCGTGGGATTAATTTCCCCATTACTTTCGAATTTATAAAGCAAATAGAGATATGTTATTTTCATTGAACAGAAAAGCGTGTCTGAAATACGTTCAAATCGTGATTGCCGCGGGAACATCACGCTACTGAGAACCTCAAGATCCGCAAAACGAAAGGAGACCTTTCGGCCCATGAAGCAAAACAATGGCCCAAGTAGGCCCAAATTCAAATTCTCTGTGGCAATGACGAAGACTCCGCGACGCTATATAAAGGCCCGTCCTTTTACCGAGGGCTGTCAAAAAAAGCCCGGCCCGAACAGATCCGACCCGAAATTTCGGGTCTTTTGGGTCGGGTCTGTCTCTTTCTGGTAACAGTTACAATGTGTGGGTATTGTTCTGGATCAATGTTCAGTTCAGGTAGACGTTTTACCCACGGCTCAGATTACTTGCGCCCCGCGAATCAGTCTCCATGACTCGATTCGACGCTGCATGAATCTTTTTTAGTGTTTGTGCTGGCGATTGTGTCCGTGTCTGTGCTACGTTTCTTTGCAGTGTACCAAGATCTAAGTATCACGGTTTAACCTAGTTCGCACGACCACGGCCGACAGTCGCCTCTGATCACCATTGATGCTCGCCTATGGTCGACGCTGGCGAAGCTCGCACAACCCCTGCCTCCGCCAATGCTCACCCAGATTTGTTTTTCTTTATTTTTTTCCTTTTTTCCTTTCACTTCAAAGTTGCTTTATAAAATATACTCCAAAATAAATTATCCTAATACTATTGCTTTCACAAGATACTTGGAGAAATGGCTTTACATTTTCCTAAAGTTGAACGAAACGCACCCAATGTGCATGGTGGAAAACTTTGTTCTGACAACTAGTGTATCGCACTTGTAGACTAAACCCGATGGCATCAAGCTAGATTGGTTCTATAACCATTGGCCTTTTCCTCGCTGGAGTCACCACGGAGACCGCAGTGCAGGAGCTCATGTTGGACAGGGGGTGGGGAACTTTAATTCCTAGTCAAGTATCGAGACTCAATCTCAGAAAAGTCGGTGGATGAATCGTCTAATCTCTACATCAAGTAATGCGCCATATAAAATGAGAAGTTCCGGCTCGATCAACTGGTTATTGGTTTCTGGTGTTCTAAAACATGGACTGCTGGTGGACGAATCAAGATTTGAAGTGGATTGGATTAAAATGGCCGTCCATCTTCTTCTGTAGTTGGAGCCGAAGCTGATGATGGTAGGATCGAACTTCTTATGTAGGAGATGAAGGGTAAGGACATAATTGAGCTTCCGTGCCTTCCGGTGGGGGTGCTGCAGCTCCAGTGGCTGCTAGTGGCAGCAGCAGCGCACCTGCTGCCCCGGCGGCTTCAGAGCCGAAGAAAGCGGGAAAAGGTGGAGGTGAAAGGAGAGTCTGGATGAGCCAATTCGATCTTAGCATTGGCAGTTTTTAGTTCAGTTGGTTGAAACCCTTATCTCGAGGGCAAGAGCAAGATGATGGCAAATTTTCACGTTTTCACGTCGGCTAGCAACGCTTACGTCGCTGCACC
Source organism: Eucalyptus decipiens (assembly GCA_014182575.1). NCBI lineage: Eukaryota > Viridiplantae > Streptophyta > Magnoliopsida > Myrtales > Myrtaceae > Eucalyptus > Eucalyptus decipiens. The sequence goes on along the minus strand of CM024609.1, from coordinate 27,987,050 downwards.
TTTGCTTTATCGCTCTTTATCGGTTCATTTTCGTTCTTTCGCTTCGCAGGACTCGGGTTTCGGTCCCTTCAATTGAGGAATAGCAAGCTTCCCTTCTCCACTGCAGTTCGATTTCATCGGAGCTTTTTCTTCTTCCATGGCTACATTTTGTTTGGTCGTGACCGACCATGTGGAAATGATGGTCGTCTCTCAATAACGGACGCTTCCAATGTTGCTTAATGCTGTTGAACAAAGCAGGCCGTACAGAATCTGTGAATCCCGAGTACAGATTTGGGCAATCTAGTGCTAGAAAGACGACACAGATCGGCGCGCATGAGATGGAATTTTTTTTTTTGAACATGCATGAGATGGAATTAGGGGCACTGTTCTGGACTCACGGTTATGGTACTTTCCTCGTTCATGCCAAAGAGAAAGAACTCATGACACCACACGAAACCACTCCTTTTTCTGTAGCTCGGGGTCGCGTCGGGCTTTTCGAGCACCCGTCTGATCCGCACCGGACGGGTGGACGGTTTGGCGGGAAGGGGCTTGTCGCGGAGGGTGCAGAGAAGAATCCGAGAAGAGCGATGGATGGATGGATGGATGGATGGAAGGCAGGCGAGGGTAGTTGGAGGGCAGAAACGTGGATTGGGCCCGGCGAGCGTAAGCAAATTCGGCGGCCGTCGAAGCGTCCAATCGAAGGCACAGGGCCGGGCCATGGCACGCGAATCCAAGAGACGAGACACGACATTTCAAAAATGAGCGGTTCGAATGGCCTCCTTTGCCGATCAATTATTGATGAGGATATGAGATCGATCTTGAATGAGGCCCAGGAGAATTGGATTTTTGCAGTTGTGTTTTAGCTCGATTCATGACAAAAGAGGAGAACGGTGCCTGCTGATGAAGAGGTCGATGTGGGGAGGGGTATTCGAGAACAAGTGTTCTCAGAGCATTTGTCAACAAAATCCATTATATCAAGGTCTAGGCGTCCTTTCTTTGAAACGTCTCGAGCTATGCAAAATAAGCGGTCACAAAAGTGAGCTCGACGAGGTAGAAGCCACAGTGGAGTAGTTGCTATTTTTACATGGTCCGTGCCTAATGAACGCGTCAGTAAAAAAGAAAAAAATTGATAGATGCAAAAAGAAATGCCGTGAATGGGCAATCAACATCAGCAACTCCCTAGGATGTGTCGGTGTAGGAGTTTTAAACTTGTAATCAGAATGGTCGGGTTAATTTGAAAGAAAGAATTAAGCGACGGCCAAGAGATTATAGCCGTTCAAGTCAAAGTCCTCGATTTTAGCAATAGCTTTTGAGAGATTGTGTCAACTCATTTCACTTTATCTTATATTAGAACTTGCAATTTCATTGAGAGTTACTTTAAAGGTGCGTTTAGTAATCATTCTATTCTCGACAACAATTTCTATTTAGAATTAATTCTTTTTTTATTTTGTTCCTTGAATGAATTTCTGATCATTTGAGAGCGTTTGGCAACTGCCTAAAATTTCTATTCTCGGAATGGAAATATGTTTGGTACAATCCTTAAATTTTTTTATAACTTAGAATTTCTTTTAATTTGTAATACTTTTATTATACTTTTCTCTTTTCTCTTTCTTGTTCCTCTTTTTCCTTCCCTCCTTTTCTTCTCTAGCCAATCATCGACTATGACAATGGCCGACAACCAATCAGACAAGGTCTAGCAACCTCATATGAGCCTCACCAAGCCAAGGCGAGGTCCGGTGAGCTCACCGGTGGCTAGGCGAGCTTGCCTAGCCACCAACGTGCCTCGACCTTGCCCAACTAGCGTGAGGCCAACCTCAACCTAGCTTGGAGAGGCTCTTCCCTAACCACTGGCGAGGCCGACCTCACGCCAGCCATTGTCGTGGCCAACAATTGACAATGAGGAAGAAGAAGAGGAAATGAAAGAAAAGAGAAAAGAAAAGAGAGTAAAAAAAGAAAATGGTTTGCCTTGACTTTGGAGTTGTTCTCAAAAAAAAAATATTCTACTTTTTAATTCTATTTTAAATCTATTCTCAAGAACAAAAAAATTACCAAACAGATTTTTGTTTTTTTTTTTTGTTCTAATGAACAAAAGAATAGAATCATATACTATTTGACACATTACCAAACATGCCTTAAGTAGTATTTGCAGGATGTGGATGGACCACCAATCCAATTTGATCTTTAGGTAGGTCCATGAAATCAAGCATACCTTTCAAGACTCTCCAATTGCCACTGCAACGAGTGAAACATGGAGCGCCGTAAGTGAGAGGCAACCAAGTTGAAATTTGAGCATATTTATGAAAAAGAAGAGAGCGAGATGAGGCGTCTGTGAGCGTCACTCATTAAGTGAGATTGCTAAATTAGGGTTTTTGAAATTTTTATATAAATATTATATATATTTATATATATGTACAATTGGGTGAGTGGTTTCACACCTAGAATTAGGAACAAGGACCGGTCTCCCTGGAAACGCCCTAGTTCAGTTCTATTTTGGGTGGTTTCCGATTATTTTGCACACCTTTAATAAGATCCCTTGTGCTAGAAGAGAGGACTAGACATTAGCCACTCAACCTCTATTTAATAGTTTGCTCAGCTTTTCTTGTTTCTTAACTTTTAGGTTTTTATTTACTACGTAACATCGTCCACCTTGAATATAACATTATAAATTTGACTATTGCACAATATATGATTCCTTATTACATTTTTCAAAAATAATCGAAAGCGCCATTCTCAACCAAATTCAACCTTCCCCCTCACGGTACCGAGGCAAAGACACACTAATATTGACCAAAGAGGAGACCGAAAAGAGGGTACCAAGGAAACTTTTAAATTTTTAGTCACGTCCATGGTGACCATGATGATCAAGTTTCAAAGACACACTCGTCCTCAACAATGAAAAGAAAAGGAAATGGAAAAGAGAGAATACACAATCCAAATTTGGTCTTTGAGTACGACAAAAAAAAAAAAAAAAAAAAACAAAGTTTGGTTTCTAAGGGAGACCTTAAAGTACAAATGAAAGTTTAATCGAATTCAAAATTCTATGGTCCAGTCCAGTAATTTAGAACTGCATGGTAACAATTCCATTTCTTTGTTCTTTTGTTATTCGGAATAGAAAAAGAACAAATTTGGTAATGTCGGTTAATTTTTTTATTTCTTAAAGTCGAAAGATGGATAGGGAATAAATTTGAAATAGAAATAAGAAATTAAAAAAAATGGGTTCTTGTTTCCCGGAGTAATTGTTAGAAATAAGGCATTTTTTTTTTTTTTTTTTCTTCCTCATTGCTTGCTACCCCCTGCCAGCCACCACTGGCGGCCGCATGCTACCGCCTGCTTCATGCCATCATCTACCACATGCCACCACTCAACGACCAACTAGAGAAGGAAGAAAAATAGAGGAAAAAAGAAAAAAAAATCTCAAAAAAAATTATTAATAAAAAAATAAATATACATCACCAAAAAAAAAAACTTGTAGATCATATCAAATGTATTCTTGTGTTTTTTTATTCCAAAATTAGAAATTTTGTACAATTACTAAACACAATATTTTACTCAGAAACTATTCCAGGGAGTAAAAATAGAAAATATATTTCCGAAACAAAATTGTTCTCATGAATAGAAATGTTACCAAACACACTTGTACTGACTAATTCCATATGAAATACCAATTGTTAGATCAAAAGAAACGAAAATTTCAACCATCGGATGGTTTAAAAGAGATAGTGAGTTACGAGTTTCTTTGGTAGGTTACTAACTAGTTACTCAAAGATTGTCAATTTGACCATTGATCGAAAAAAAAAATTATGATCTATGAGAATAATTACTCACTGATAGGGGCTTTAAATTTGAGAATTCTGAAGGAAGGGTTACGATCATTGAGATGAGTTATTAAAAGTAGGAAAGAAAAAGATTTATGATAACTTTAGATTGTTTACGATTTTTCATGAAAAATTACGAATGTCGAGATGTTTGGCCACACTCGACTTTAAGGGAAACTATTATGTATGAAGAGTAACTACTGAGTTTACAAGGACTTTCAGAAAAATTGTATTGATAGACAACGATTACAAAGCATAGGAATCCTCATTTACTAAGTGTCGGCATTTTCACGTTATGTACTCTATAATTTTAATTTTCATCTATAAAGATAAATCACCAGTTATGATCATTACATATAAATTACGAGCTTTAATCATTACAAGTAACAATCTAAAAATCAAATTATCACCTCTAAGTGTGACAGACTTTACAATAATTTTTTTTTTTTCAATCAGTCACAACAATTTTTGTTTAAATTACAATAAATTTAAGAAAGTAACGGCTAAAAAATCCTTTCTTTTGTGGCCTACGGGATCCTTGAAGGAGCTAACGAGGGGAGGTGGATTTGGAAGGTGAGAAATTGATTGGGAATGAAGTTTCTTCGATGCTTCAAAGCCGCGAAAGAGTCTTTTTCATGTCACTTTGGCAGCGCATTGCAACGTTTCTATTTCTCCCAAATTCTGTTCTTTTATTTTTCAGAACAAAAAAAGAACATAAATCTATTTGGTAAAAACATTTGTTCCCATGAATAATTTCTCTATTTTTTTATTCCCAGGAACAGTTTTAAGAAATAAAAAAAAAAAAAAGTAGTTTCTTATTCCCGGGAACAATTTCTAGAAATAAGTTAATTTTCTTTTTTTTTCTTTTGTTTCTCTCTCTTGCCACGGCCACCTCCAATCGCTTGGAGCCACTGCCGCCCGCCGCCCCCGTCGGCCGCCAACCGCCACCGCCGCTACCCGTCGTCGCCCGCCACCACCGCTACACAACCACCGCCGCCGACTGTCACCGGCGACCGATGGGCTCTGTGGCGGTGGTCACCGGTGACGATCGAAAGCGGGCGATCGTGCAGCGGTGGCGGCGGGCGATCGTGCAGTGGCGGCAACGGGCGGCGGCGATCGGCGGTTGGCGGTTGGCGATCCGTAAGCAAGAATAAAAAATGAATAAATACAAAAAAAAAAAAAAATTGTTGCATTACCAAACGCATTTATATTTATTTTTAATTTCAAAAGTAGAAATTTCGTGTAGTTACCCAACGGATTCTTTTACTCATAAATTATTCCTCATAATAAAAATAGAAAATAACTATTTCTGAAATAAAACTCTTCCTCAGTCAAAAAACGTTGTCATGTGCAGCCTTTAACTCCTAAGAAGAAACCGGGACATTCCCCTCCCAATCTTCAATCAGATTTGCCTCGTCTTTTATTTTTTTTGTCTCACTCTTCTATTCTATGTATATGTGCGGTCCTCGCGAGAATCGAATTTCAAACCTATTACTCTTCGGCCTCACCCCCCAACCCCTTCAATCGGACTCAAGATGAGCTCTCATTCTTTCTTGATGCTGAAAAAAGTGAACTCGTTTTTATCACTCAATTATGTTCTCGATGAGACATGAAAAGCATAAAATTGGGTAAGGCAGGTAGAAATTCTGATTTACAAAATGGCTAGCGAAATGATACGACGAATTCTAGATAGAAATTGAAATGAACGAACCATGTTCAAACATGTGCAAAAATTTGATAGTAGATTTAATAATGGGATAATTTCAAAAAATCCGCCCCATTATTTTGCATGATCAAAGTTGCATCCCCTTATCTCAATATTGCTAAAACCTCTCTGCAATGGAGATTTCTCCCTACCGATTGTGTAGTCCCCTCCTACCTTATGGGTAGGTTTTCCCAGTTCTAAATCAATCCTTGCTACCCATACCCACTACATTCCTCCATCAAATTCCTCCGTTTTCACAGTATCGCCGTTTCCAAGAGGATGGGTCGAGAAACCCTAAGCTCAGTCCTCTTTTGTTTACACAAAAACCCACCCTCCCCTCAGCTCAGCTCCTCCTCAATGCGCTTCATCTCGATCTTCACGCAAATCCCTTCTAGCCGGTGCTGAGTTCTCGTTTTCTCCTGGCTGACCGAACCAGATCTCCCTTCAATCGCAAAGTTTCATCATCTCGCTCTTGATGGTCTCGATTCTCCATTAGGTCAGTTCTGAAACCCTATTGTGACTCTGTTCCTGCAATCGAGACATGGCAAATCCATATGAGGAAGAAAGGCGAGTGGCTGCCCTCTGCAAGAGTTTGGGCAATCTTTGGTCAGATAAAGATGCAGTAGAAATCATGGGTGATGTTCCTGAAGAAAACTTGCAGACTTGTCGAAGAACTCTGTTTGGAAAGTTTTTCAATAAGACCAACATTAACTTCACTGGTTTTATGGGCACAATGCAAAAAGCATGGCGAAATGAAACCTTCACTTGTGCTGTCATCGAACCAGGTTATTTCCAATTTTCTTTCCAATCAGAGGATGAAAAACAGCGAATATTTGATTCAGGGCCGTGGTCTTTTGGGCATAATCTTCTAGTTTTAAAGCAATGTGATCCCAACATCCCTGATATTTGTTATGACTTTAACAAATGTGATTTCTGGGTGAATTTATTTGGCTTACCAACTGGGAGAGTAACAGATGCAGCTGTCAGAGAAATAGCTTCGAAAATTGGAGATGTAATAGATGTCAAACTAGTAGCTAAAGGGAACAGCAACTACAGAGTGGGCAGGGCTCGAGTAAAGCTGAACCTAGAAATTCCTCTCAAAACGGGTGTTCTGGTGAATTTTGACAGGAAAAGATTGTGGATTGAATTTAAGTATGAACGACTCCCGAATTATTGTTACTCATGTGGGAAGATTGGGCACTATGCAACTAATTGTCTAGAATTTCCATATGAGGAAACGGGGTAAGCAAAGAACTTACCAGGTAGGTTTGGGCACTGGCTTCGCGCAGAGGCACGCGAGCTCAGTCCATATGGTAAAATCTTCTATGGCAAGCAGGAAATACAGCTAGAGGAGGAGGAAAGTGTGCCTGAAACTCCCAATCAGCAAACCCCTGAACCAGAGTAGCATCTGAATGAAATGCAGCAAACCCAACCACTTGGCAATTTGAGCAATAATGAAACTCTCAACTTACAGGAACATCAGCACCCCACATCTTCACAGGAACTAATTCTTTTTGCAGAAAAAGGCACTCAGAAACGAGGTAGCAGCTGTCTTGATGATGAATCTGAAATGGTAATTTATCAGGAACAGTTAAAAGAGGCTGAAGCAGAAATGGTGGAGAAGATAGCAGGGGAAAAAAGTCTAACAAGAGAGAAAGCAAGAAGCACTAAGCTGTCCTCCTCAAAAAAAGGGAAAAGATTATGTCCCTATGGTGCCCAATCATCAAAATCAGTAATGGTTGACCCTACCCAGCTGGTTGAAAATCCCATTCGCGTGGCAAAAAAGTCAGCTCAGTGGGCTCTGGTGGCTAGCCCTAATAAGCCACCAACTCATCCATGAAGATTTTGAGCTGGAACTGTCAAGGGCTGGGTACCCCCTTGACAATTCAAGCGCTAAGGGTCTTAACGACTCAAGAAAGGCCCAATATTATCTTTATTATGGAAACTAAAAATCAGGAGCAGAATGTGTTAAAATTGAGGCGGCGTCTACGTTTTCAGCATTGTTTTATAGCAAATCCAATGGGAACAGCAGGGGGTCTAGCAATATTTTGGGATGAAGAGGTAACCCTAACCATAGACTCCTTCACAGAACATGTTATTCTTACCCAATGTCATCTGCCCACCAGCAACCAGCGAATGCATATCTCTTTTATTCATGCACCGAATGAATTTAAAGAGAGAATAATGCTATGGGAGTATATTTATAGAGAGAGTAGGCATTTTCATCTGCCATGTTTGTGTATTGGGGACTTCAACGAACTATTATATCAATGGGAAAAAGTGGACAAGAAAAGAGTTGAGAATTACCGGATTGTAGCTTTCAGGGATTTTCTTAACAACTGTTCTTTGCTGGATATGGAATGCAAGGGATGTGCATACACCTGGACAAACAAGAGACATGGTGAAAATCTAATTAAGGAACGTCTGGATAGAGTTTTATGCAACTCAGATTGGCGAATTAAATACCCCAATGCAGAATGTATAGCTTTACCAGCAGTCGGCTCTGATCACACGCCAATTATTCTTGCCACTTGTCCACCAAAAAAACCGAAAGAGGAAGAACTTTAAGTATGAAGCTTTTTGGGCTGAGGAGGAGGAATGCAAGAGTCTTGTTAGAAACATCTGGGCTGATCCTGCCTCCCATCAGTTCAATGTGGCTGAGAAACTGCAGAATGTGGCAAAGGAATTGGTCAAATGGAGCAAAGGTAAATTTACTAATGCAAAGAAGAGGCTAACTTGGCTGAATAGTGAACTTCATAAACTAATGAATGGAGCAGGAGTCTCTCAAGAAAGCAAGGCAGCCAAGGAAATAACAAAAGAAATTGAACAGCTGTGGCGACAAGAAGAAATGTACTGGGGAATGCGATCTAGAATTAAATGGTTAGCTTGGGGAGACAAAAACACTAAGTTTTTCCATGCTACAACCATTCAAAGACGCAAAAGAAATCATATTGCTATGCTGAAATTTCAGAAGATGAATGGGTAAGAAATGAACAGCAACTGAAAGAAATGACAAACATATATTTCACCAAGTTGTATGAATCAGCTGGTCCACGCAACTTTCAGCCCCTTCTACAACAAATACCAACCTCAGTGAATGCAGGAATGAACCAACGACTAGTAGAACCTGTTTCTTTGGAAGAGATTACGCAAGCTATGCACCAATTGGGAGCGCATAAAGCTCCAGGACCGGACGGTATGCATGGTCTCTTTTTCAAAACTCATTGGCCAGACATCTCTCAGGATATTTTCACAGAGATACAGGGCTTTTTCAACACGGGTTATCTCAATCCAGCAATGAACAGCACACTTATCACCCTAATTCCCAAAGTTCCAAATCCAGAAAAATTGGAACACTTTCGCCCCATTAGTCTGTGTAATTTCATTTACAAAATTATATCAAAAGTGCTAACAAATAGATTAAAACCCCTGCTACCAACTCTAATTGCTATGGAGCAGAGTGCATTTGTTGAAGGAAAGTTGATACAAGATAATATCTTGCTAGTACAGGAAGTTATTCACAGACTACGAACTCGGGAGAGAAAAAAGAAGTTTAAAGCACTCTTAAAGCTAGATATGCAAAAGGCGTATGACAGGATCGAATGGGATTTTCTTAGTGCATGCCTAACCAAAATGGGATTCTGCGCACAATGGGTCCAATGGGTGATGCAATGCGTCTCAACTGTTACTTTTAGTGTGAATTTTAATGGGGAGTCTCTACCCTCTTTCAAGCCTACACGAGGAATCCGCCAAGGTGATCCTCTCTCCCCATATCTATTCATACTTGTTGCCAATGTTCTATCCTACATGATGGGCAAAGCTGTTGAAGATGGCACTATTAGAGGAATCCAACTGAATAGCAGATGTCCTACCCTATCACATCTACTGTTTGCGGATGACTCTATCTTTTTCCTCCATGGTTCAATCTTAGAGTGTCAAAACTTGGCTCCAATCCTACATGAATATTGTTATGCTTCTGGCCAGGCCATCAACTTAAACAAATCTGGTATATACTTCAGTAAAAGCTGTCCACCAACCCTGAGGAGCAATATGGCCAATGCACTGAGAGTTCCAGAAATTGAAAAAACAGGGAAATACCTAGGAATCCCGATAGATTGGGGCTGCTCTAAAAAAGACATGTTTGCGTGGATATTGGCAAGGATAAATAGAAAACTCGAAAGTTGGAAAGAACATCTGTTATCAAAAGCAGGGAAGGAAATTTTGATAAAATCAGTTGTTCAGGCCATTCCTCAATATGCCATGGCCATATTCAAAATCCCTGTCTCTATATGCAAAGCTATCGAGAGGAGGATTGCAAGCTTTTGGTGGAAAACAAACAGCAAAAACGCTGGAATTCACTGGAAGGGTTGGGAAGCTTTGAAAACTAGAAAGAAGGAGGGTGGACTAGGATTTAAAGATCTAATTTCTTTCAATACAGCCATGCTGGGCAAGCAAGCGTGGCGCATCTCACAAAATACTCAGTCCTTATTGAGCAAAGTGATGCAGGGCCTATATTACCCTCATGGAGATTTCTGGAAAGCTGGCCACGGATCCCGACCCTCATGGGGTTGGCAAAGTATAATTTGGGGTAGGGACTCTATCAGGCCACACACTATGTACTCAGTTGGGAACGGCAAAAATCTATCAATCAGAATGGACAGATGGATACCGAGCGGTCCAATTGGAGGCCCGGCAACAAGAAACGAACCAGAACACATGGAGGCTCTAACTGATCCTGAAAATAGCAAATGGAACACCCAGCTAGTGGAGTCGCTATTCGATGACAAAATCGCCAAGGAAATACTTGCTACACCTATTGGAGGGCCACATTCAACAGATAAGCTAGTTTGGATACACAACAAATCTGGTATCTACTCAGTGAAGAGCGGCTATCACACGATCAGAGACCACCCAGCAAACACAGACCAAACAGCAACTACATCGCACAACATAAATCCAGATTTATGGAAACTAATATGGCAAGTTAAAACTCTCCCAAAAATTAGGTTTTTTCTCTAGCAAGCCTCCCATAATGCTCTACCTACTCGGGAAAATCTATATCGAAGAAAGATCGTACCGGATCCCATGTGCCCCATCTGTAGAAAGGAGGCTGAAACCATTGAACATCTCCTCCTTCTTTGCCCATGGACAAACCCGATTTGGAGTGCCGCACCTCTACAGATCAAGATATCAAGATATGGGTTATCTCGACTAGATGATTGGCTTGTTAAATGTAAAACTAACCCTCACCTCGCCAAGAAGTTCGAATTGGTAGTGGCTGTCCTCTAGAGTATCTGGAAGGGGCGCAACTTGTTCCTGTTCGAGCGGCGTCCCCTACACCCACAGCAAGCTGTGTTTTAGGCGCAAATCCTCCATGAGACCTTAAGCTCCGTGACCCATCAACAGCAGAAAGAGAGGAGACCTACCGTAAGTTCTGCTCGTTGGGTTCCTCCGCTCCCCCACAAGTTGAAAGTAAACATTGATGCCTCTTTTGCCAAGCCTCACGCCGTGGAAACAGGGACTGGAGAGACAACACAGAACAGAGCAGCTGTGGCGTGCATCTGCAGGGACTTCCGAGGATGCTTGGTGGATGGTTTTGCGAGAGTGGTGGAGGCGACATCGCGGAGCAGGCAGAAACTTTGGCCCTGCTTGAAACCCTAGATCTGCTGGCCTCCCGTGCGAAACTCTCTCTGGAAGTACATACCGATTGCTCCTCCCTCGTGCAAGCACTTTCCACTTCATCAGATGTGAACTGGAGACTTCAGCCTCTTTTGGACCGAGCCCGAACGAAATTGCAGCTATTCCGAGATCTCTCTCTGGCCCACTGTGACCGAACAACAAACCAGCCCGCCGATTGGCTTGCAAAGGCCTGCCGGTGTAATTTTCTCCCCCCTAATTGGTTGTTCCAACCCCCGCCTACTTTTCTAGACTTATTATGCACCGATGCTCTTGATGTAATTGTCTCAAACTGTGGCTAAGTAATCAATCGTATATCGTATTTCTCTTTTAAAAAAAAAAAAAAAGTTGCATCCCTTGACTTTTGAAACCTATCATTTGCATCGTGCGACTACAAGTGCATTTGTTTTAACGAATGGGTTTTTCGTAAATTAGTTTTCTGGAATTTACCTGCTTAATTTGCTGAAAATAATCAATTAACGAAAAAATATTTACGGTCAAGAAAAACACGCACTTAAGATTAGGCAACTGAATTCTCCCCAGTTAATAGAGGAAATCTATTTCCCAAGCATAACAAGTCTCTTTATAATGGCTTAATTCTTCATCTCCTTTAATATCCATTATTTCAAATGACATTCGAACACTTGAAAACAATTTGCATTACAATCCTGACGCATCACATAATTTTTTAACTAAAAATTATTTTCACAAAAAGCATTTTAGTTTTTCATATAATATTTCGCACAAAACAAATACGCCCTACATTTCAAATTGAATCTACCATCGATCGTGGGTTTCAATTTTGATAACTTGATCTTCCAAATCCCCCCTCACGCTTTTGGAAACTCACCCACAATGGAAAGAAGCCCTTCAAACCACCCAATGCTCCGCCGCTTTCTCCTCCCCATCTCCGATGTCATGGATGGCCGCCTCGCCGTGGTTCCCTCATGTTGCGCCGCCACCTTGCTGTCGCGTTGCTGCCTCCAGCCCCTCCGGCAACATCAGTCATCGGTGCAATGCGAGGGGCGGCAGCCGGTGGTGACAGAGGGGAGGAGAGCGAGAGGAGAAAGGGGGGTTTGTAAATTGATCCTTTTTAAGCTTGACTTTTGACTAAAAGATGCAAAGACAAACCGCTAGAATTTCAAAAGCGGTGGATGCGAATGGTTCTTAACGGAAAAAAAGCTGGAATAATCTCCATCTCATTTCTGCTTTTTATACACGAATTTTTCGTACAACTTTCATCATCCCAGCATGAAAAATATCTCAATCACCTACATCACCAGCCAGTCGTTACCGGCGTTTCCCGAGGTTATTATGCACAACTCGCAAAACCACATTCACGATGTCCCCGCAGTACACCAACACATCACCATCGTGTCCCTTCCACATCCAATAATTGAAGGCTTCTCATTTCAAAACCACGTCTTATCAACATCCTCCTAAGTTCGGGTCAAACCCACGACCCATACCCGTATCCTCCGTGGTGGTCGTCGCCCTCTGTCCAAAGCCATATTCTAAAGTTATTACATAAACGGCCCATAAATATTGACTTAGTGTGTAATGGTGTCTCTGTACTTTTAATTAGTTTAATATGATTCCCAAACTTTAGCCCAATGAATAATATTGTTACTGAACTTTTAATAATATAATCCCTAAACTCATAATGAATATTCAATCTAATCTCTCAATTATAATAAAAGTACACATTAAACAGATTAAAAATCTAAAGATAACATTGCACATTAAGCTAATATTTAAAGATCATGTTCAACAAAGTAAAAGTTTAACAACGATATTATACATTAAGTTAAAGTCGATGAATCATTTAAATTATTTTTCTATTTTATAAGGAAAAAGGCCGGTAATAGAAAGGGCAACGCGGTGTGGTCAGGAGCTCCTTAATCCATGTCCCGCGACTAGAATAGTTACATCTGGCCCTCAAGGCAAATTATTATTTATTTTTGGGCCCCTTTACTTTTGAGCCATTTTAATTGCATTTTAAGGATATGAAATTATTGAATCCTCATTGTGCTGGGGTCTCCTCACTAATGTTTTCTTTTTCATTTGTATATATGGGCATCCCTTTTTCGTGCGGCTCAATCTTTTGGACGAAGTCAAGATTGAGCGACGTGATCGCTGGCCCATCAGTCGGACAAAAAAGGTGGAAAGGGATTAGTAAGGAGTCTTGATGGTTCGCCATGAAGGCCACGTTCTTGATGATGATAACGTGAAGGCCAAAAAAAGGCGAGGGAAAATCCCGAATCAGGTGCACTTTCTTAAGAGATATCCTAGAGTGATATTTGCGTTGTCCGACTTTCGAATTGGACCACCACGTTCTAAATGAGCCCCTGCCTCATTGCCGGAAATACAAAAGACCTACAAGGGCCATGTGATGGCATTGGCAGCCGCGTGCTCGTTTGTTACCAATACCATTAATGGAGGGCAATTTTTGGTGCTTTCAATCCCCAGTGACAAGGTGAGGGGAGGCCATTTGAAACATGGTGGTCCAATCAAGGGGGTTTGATCAGATAAATGCCGTTCTCGGGCTCTTTTGAGAAATTGCGTCTAGTCTTAATTGCATTTTGAGATTTACCCAAAAAGCTAGAAGTATTATAGGAAGTCGCCAGTATCCTTCTTTTTTCTTTTTTTTTTTTCTTATTTTTATTTTTTGGAGGCCCAAAGTCACCTTAATGAACTCACCCGTGGGCAGCGCAGTTGGTTGAGATCCTCCTTCAGCGATGGAGGTCAAGGGTTCGAAACCCTGCATTGTGTTAGCGATTAAAGCAGAGGACCCCAGCGACGGGTTATTGGGCCAGTTTCCTCTGAGATATAGTCGTTATTGGGCCTCCACTGCGGAGGCCCGTGAAACCTTAAATCGGTGTAAGTCGACAAGGACAGAATCCTATGGATCCTCGGTCAAAAAAAAAAAAAGTCACCTGAATGAACATTGGTAAATCTAATATGATGACAGATGAACAGTGGCAAATGCAATTTCTTCTAATACAATCGACATTCAATGATGCAGTTGAGGATCGGTTGGGTTTGGCAAATCTATCATGATGACAGCAAATGTTTGTTTCCTCTCCCTTCTGACTTTTTTGTACGAAGTTAAGTGCGGCGCAAACACGTTTCCATTAGGCACAGTGTTGCTGGTCAATTAATGCATTTTCACAGCAATTTCCTGTTTAGAAATTGATTGGATCTGTTCTTCCATGAGTGAACTCATAGGTGAATCTCAACGACAAGTTAGGTCGAGACAAGCTTTTATGATCAAATCGCACGACAAATCTTGTGGATTCTTGTCATACCCGTCATGATTGAACTGTTGAGCTAAAATATTTAGCAAATCAGATGTATATATTGGACTCAATTATCTTTACAATTAAACGTCTTTTAGGTAAGGGAATTCGTGATTATGACACGCTCCTCTTATTAAACTTAAGATTGCCCATTATATTTTAAAATGTAGGTTGTTATGTAGCGATGTGAAGTCTTACCTCTTAATGACCTTTAATTAATTTAGTATATTTGTAGTTCCTAATTATAAAAGCAAACTATTACATTTGGTGTCCACCTCTATATTAAAAAAAAAAATGTCGTTAATTTTTCTATGCTTCATTATTTTGTTGAAATCCATTACGGTAAATCAAATTCTTATCAAGAAATGTATGCCACGTATTCATACAATTTTTTTCCCTCAACTAATCCATAAATTTAAAATATAATATTTATTAGGGGTGATCAATTTCAAATTCGGTCGATTTCTAGTTTGTGAAACCGTGAACCTGCCTACTTGATCTTGGAACATGATTGGCCGGTCCGTTCTGGTTCTTGAGTGGGTCTAAGGAACTAGCGATATGTCTTTTTTTTGTTTGTTTGCTAAACTTGATGAATTTTGAAAGCAAATCTCACTCCTTCAAGTAGCATGTAGTCCACTGCAGGATCTTGATCGGCAATAGCCTTACAACACGTGGGTTAGTGCGAATTAAGGTCTACTTCCAAACCCACTCTTGTCCTGAGCCAACTGAAGATACTGAGAGATATTGGAGGGTCTGTCTCGATTTTGCTATGGCCTCGAAGGAAGAGAGATGGGTTTAAGTGAGAAGAGAAATTGAGGCTTTCAAGAACAGGGACCTTATATTGCCTCTGGAAGAGGGTGAAGGTCTGGCCGTCCTTGTCCCGGTCGTACAGGTCGAAGGCGCCATGGATCTCTACTTCCGAGGAGGACTAGATGGACTCTCAGAAGGTCATGAACTCGGCATGGTTGCAGGGGGAGCAGGCCAACAACACAGAGAGAGAGAGAGAGAGAGAGAGAGAGAGACTCGGGAAAGAGGAAGGCATCGAGGTGAGAGGTGCGAGAGACCGCGAGTCATGATTGAGCTGAGGTTTGTGAAGGATGGGAATTAGGACTAGGGTTTTCAAGTTCTTGAGCGTGAGTGAGGAATGAGATTGGGATTTTCACCTCATAGTTTTGTAAGAATTAAGAAAAAAATTGATGCAATTCTAGTGGTACAAATGGATGAGTTCACACATGAAATCGAGAACCAGACCGATATTCACTGATTCCCTTGAGAATTGCTTAATTATCCACGATGTTTTGTTCTGTCAAATGGGTGCGCCGTTATCACTACATCTTAACTGTCGATTGCCCGTGACATTCCATTGCGCAAAAGGAGCACGAAAGCAACCCACGCGCGAACGCGGCTCATGTTCGAGAGCCGGTGATAGCTAATCGATACATGCCACCCCACGTTCTAATCCATAATAGAAAACCAAACCTCAGATCAGCTGCCAAGTTGGAAAAGGTTGAAATGAGCAGTCGCATCAAAGCCGCTTAATATCGATACTACGTGATGTCAAATCTCATAATTCTAAAAAAAATTTTAAATCGCAGCTCCTAACAACGTCAATTTCAAGTGCCAAAACAAAAAAGCTGAAAAGGGTAGAAGAAAGAAAAACCCAAAATAGCCAGAGCTATAATCTGTTCCTCGTTTTGTACACATTACAATAATTAAGCAATATTCACCAAATTTTGACTAATATTTAGAATGGACAGACCCCCCATCGGTCAACAAGAATCAGCCAGCGATTCTGATGGGGTAAACAGATAAAAAGATGCTCCTTCTTCATTTACCCCTCTGCAGGCACGGAACCCAATAAATATTATATACGTCAGTCATGTCAAAAATAAAATTAATTAAAAAATTAGTTAAAAAAGATTCCTCTCATGTCTATCTACACTGTACAACGCGAGATCCAAAATACTTCCTAATTTCAATAAAATAGAAAAAAACAAACAAACAAACAAACGCAGATAACGGTCATAAGGAACCCGAGGCAACTTAAGAATTCTGAAATGGAAAATAAAAAAAGAATACTTTTCACCAAATTTGATTTTCGTGTCCCCCACCCCCAAAAAAGAATAGAAAAAGAAAAAGCCGAGAATATTTCTCTTGCAGCTCATTTGAAAGTAGAGGTAAGTAGTTGCGTGTTTCATATAGATTCCACTTAAAATCTATTCACTAGAATAAATTCCTTAATTTTTTGAAACTTATAACCTATTATACATATTTTAGAATTTGGAATATGGAATTTTGAACCTACCTATCATAGGTTTCAAAGTTAATTTCAATATCTACCTAAGTTTCACCTATATTATTAATGAGATGATTGTAATAAATCATCACATTTAATGACCACCACTTATATTTAGATATGAAGAATATGAAGACAAAATAATGTCATAAAATGGAAGTTCAGATTAATGATTCCAAATTATACATTTATCATCATAGGAATACCGCAGGATAATAGGAAAATAGACAAAAAAAAAAAACATATAAATCTTATTTCAGGTTCCAAGTTCTAGATTTCACTTATTAGAACCTGTAACCTATTAATTTTTGGAAACGGAAACCATGCACACACTAGTCCAATTTTTCAGTTCTAGGTTTCATCCTAAAACCATGTTTTTACCTCGAGAAATAATTTAAAAGTAAAAATTTAATTTATGCTTTTAAATGTCAAACTTGTTTCGATAAAAAAAAAAAAAGAACCCGCTCATTGCGATTCCAACGTTACTGTCCCACGACCACGAAACGCTCGAATTCATACATAAGCTACTAGCTATAACACAAATCATAGGACCTTGGAAATAATATGCAGCTCTTTGAAAATGCTGTGGAAGCTGTAGTTATTGAAAAGTAAATTCTATCAAAAAGATGAAAAAAGAAACTGGAAGTTTCCAAGAATCACTCTATTATCTTGTAACGAAAACTAAAAATGTAACCGAGCGTCCGGAACAACTCGGAAAAGTTGGTGGATGAGCGATCTAATCTCCACATCAAGTGATGCGCCATTTAGGATGAGATTTTCCTGCTCGATCGACTGGTTATCGGTTTCTCCTCTTTTAAAACATCGACTGCCTGCGGACGAATTGAGATATGAAGTGGATTGGAGTAAAATGGCCGTCCGTCTTCTTCTGCAGTTGCAGCGGAAGCTGAAGACGGCAGGATCGAACTTCCTTATGTCGGAGATGAAGGGTTAGGACAACCTAAACCTCCGTGCCTTCAGGTGGCGGTGCTGCAGCTCCAGTGGCTGCTAATGGTGGCGATGGTGCACCTGCTGCCCCGGCTGCTCTGGAGCCAAAGAAAGCGAAGAGGCAGGATGAGCCTATTCGATTTTAGCATCGGCAGTCATTAGTTCAGTTGGTTGAAACTTTGATCTCGAGGGCAAGAGCAAGATGATGGAAAATTTTCACGTCGGCTAGCAACGCTTACGCCGCTGCGCCTTTGCTTTTTCACTCTTTATCGGTTCGTTTTCGTTCTTTCGCTTTGCAGGACTCAGGTTTCGGCCTCTTCGCTTGAGGAATAGCACGCTTCCCTTCCCGTGTTACTGACAACGAGCTAGTCTCCATTGCGGTTCAGTTTCATCAGAGCTTCTTCTTCTTCTTCTTCTTCTTCCATGACTACAGTTTGTATCTTTGAGTTCATCAGGACCGATCCAATCCCATTCTGTTCATGTCAAGCTCGGACAGCGTTACTAACCTGTTGCTGAACGTGCTCTTTTTTCGGTTGGGACCGACCATGTGGAAAATGACGGTTCTCTCTGACAAACAGATGCCTCCAAATGCCGCCTAATGCTGTTGAACAAAGCAGGTCATGCTGAATCTGCGGATCCCGAGTACAGATTCGGGCAATCTAGTGTTAGAAAGACGACACGGTTCGGCGGGCATGAGATGGAATTACGGGCACCGTTCGGGACTCGCAACCATAGTACTTTCCTCATTCATGCTAAAGAGAAAGAAGTCATGGCGCCACGCGAAACCACTCCTTTTTTCTGTAACTCGGTGTGGCGTCGGGCCTTTTGAGCACCCGTCTGATCCCCACCGGGCGGCGGACGGTTTGGCCGGACGGGGAGGGGATGGGATTTCTCGCGGAGGGTGCAGAGAAGAATCTAAGAAGAGCGATGGATCGATGGGAGGACGGTGAGGTGTGTCGGGAATGCAGAAAAGCGGATGGGCCCGGCGAGCGTAAGCAAATTCGGCGGCCGTCGAAGCGTCCAAGTGAAGGTGCAGGGCCAGGCCATGGCACGCGAATCCAAGGAGACGAGATACAACATTTTCAAAAACGAGCGGTTCGAATAGCCTCATTTACCGATCAATTATTGACGAGGATATGAGTTCGATCTTGAACAAGCCCCGGGAAAGAATTGGATTTTTGCAGTTGTGTTTTAAGCTCAATTGATGAGAGAAGAGGAGAAGGACGCCTCCTCGCATCTGATTCATGCGTCGCTGCTGAAAATGAAGAGGACTCGGGGACCATCAATATTCGAAAACTCTAAATAAAAGATCCGTTACTCTAGACGTATTCGAAAAAAGAATTAGATTGTGTAATGATGAAAATAAAAAAGAATACTTGCCTAAAATATACGATCCTTTCTTGAATGGGCCCGGTGGCAGATCAGTTAATGCTGAAGCAGAACCATTTGTTGTGGAACAGAATTGATTGAGTGGAAGAGTCGTGAAAACACTTCTTTCTTCC
Organism: Eucalyptus decipiens; assembly: GCA_014182575.1. NCBI lineage: Eukaryota > Viridiplantae > Streptophyta > Magnoliopsida > Myrtales > Myrtaceae > Eucalyptus > Eucalyptus decipiens. The sequence continues at coordinate 27,967,833 of CM024609.1, read as the reverse complement.
TATTTGGACCTTAGCTCCACGGAACAATACTACTGCCAAAATACGATTGATATTTGGTAATGGATCAAAATAAAGAATTTATATTTTATATATGAACGCATTTCAAATATTTTTGAAGATAAATAGATTTGATAACAGAAAACAAAGTTGAATTTTGATTGCTAGTAAGAGTTATAAAGATTTATCATTGAACGAACAACCATGTCAAAGAAACTACACGTAAAATGAGGAAATGCTTAATGTATGATTGTCGTTCTATTTCAGTGATAAAGTTTTTTGGTTTTTTGAAAAAGATTTTGGATCCGTTAGTGCCATTAGAGCATTTGTTAACAAAATCAAATGGTCAACGTATTAGTGAGTTTAGCGTAGCATTGAGCAAATCATAGTACAGTAGTTGCCATTTTTACGTGGTCCATGCCTAACAAAAACGTTGTATACAAAAAAATGATAGACGCAAAAAGAAAGAGCGTGAATGGGCAATTGGCGTTGGCATGGCAACACCTTAGGATGTGTCGGCATAGGAGTTTCAAACTCGTTATCGGAATGTTGGGCTTAATTTGAAAGAAAGGATTAAGCAACGGTGACATGAGATTTTGTTCGCTCATTTCGTTTGTTCTTATATAAGAACTTGCAAATTTCATGGATAGTTACTCTTGAGACTCTGTTCCTTTTGTGAAAAATGTATTGTTTCTAAAAAATGTTATCCAGGATATCATTTTTCTGGAAAAATGATAATATTTTTCGATATTTAACTAAAACTTGGTGGAATTTGATTTGATTTCCTCAGTGCATTCATTTCGATCATTTTCTATTTTTATTATTTCTATTTTTTTTTTTACTTTTTACTTTTTATTTTCTTTTTGACAAATACAAACTTTTAATTTATTTTTCTTTCTTTTCTTTTCTTTTTCTTGTTTTTTCTTTTTTCTTTCCCCGACTGGTTGTTGGCCATGGCCATGGTCAACAAGTTGAGGGATGAGCTCGTCGACCTCTGGTGACACTCGAGCATTGCCAATTTGCAAGGTCTGAGAATTGCCGATTTGCGAGGCTAGAGCTTCACTAGCCTCTAGCAACACTTGAGCTCGCCTGTTGCTAGTCGCCAGCCTTCGACATGACCGACGACTAGTCGAAGAAGAAGAAAAGAGAAAAAGGAAAAAAAAATAATAATTAAAAATATTGAATTAAAAAACCAGAAAAAGAGATAAAATTAATAAATAATTAAAATGAGTGGTGAAATAAAGAAAAGGAAAAATGATTTCCTTTTTACAATAAGAGGAAATCATTTTTCCATTTAAATATTTTTTTTGTATTAACGGAAAATGTTTTTCTTGACTTGTTTATTTTCCGCTAATCTAATGTCAAAAAACATTTTTTCTGAAAATTATTTTCCTTGAGATAAGTAGAGCCTAAGTAGTTTTTGCAGGAAGACTGTTTCTATTTGTAAAGACAAACTGGAGGGCATAGGAGGGAGATACTAGGCTTTAGTAAAACTTCCAATACAGTTGGAACTATTGTTACTATAGCAGGGAAGCTTTTATAACCACGAATCTTCTGTAAATCATTGGTCGTTGGTTACAACTTCTAACCTCACCATAAAAGAGAAGTCGAAACTCCCACAAGGGCCTCCACGGCCTCCCCATTTGATAAATAGGTATGATGAGCTTCACATATGCGTTTTCTATTTTAACGTATCAGTGCCAATACGCCCTACACCCCTAGTTGGCACAGTATATTTTTCTTGCCTTGCACCCGACCATACACTCTAAGGATTTTACATTTGAGGGATCATGAGATTCGAACAATACTTTATGTAGCCTTTTAATGTCATGCTAAGGATTGAGCAGCTTTTGTAAATGGAATTTTTTTTTTCTTTTTATGTTATAGGTACCTTGTGATCTACTCAAGTTGGTAGTGGGATTCAACCTCTAGACATGATAAGATTTATGGGTGATCAATTCTAGGGTATGGCAATTCCCACCCTAAAACCGAGAATCACTCATGAAGGTTTAATTCCACAAATGAGAACCGAGAAGCACCTATTAGTTCCTAAATCCACCCAAGTTCAGTTTCTAAGTGGGTCCATGAAACTGGCCATGCCTTCCTAGACTCTCCAATCCCCACCATAGAGAGCAATCGATAGAAGGTCAGAAGTGAGAGGCGACCGAGAGTGACCAAGTTGAGACTTGAGAGGATTCATGAAAGAGAAGAGAGTGAGATGAGGGTTTGTGTGCATCGCTCATTGAGTGAGATTGCCAAATCAAGGTTTTAAAATTTTTAACATAAAAATTAAAAGTATATATATATGTACAATTCTAATCCAAGTGAACGGGTCCACGCTAGAAATTGGGAACCGGACTAATTGCCATGGAAACCGCTTAGGATTGGTTCAGATCTAGGTAATTTTTGATTATTTTGCACACCCCTAATAAAATCATTACTTGCGTTAAAGAGATGACTAGATGTGAACTGCCAAACCTCTATTTAATAGTTTGCTCAACTTTTCTTGTTTCTTAACTTTTACGTTTTCGTTTGCTACATAGCATCGTCGACCTTGGATATAACGTTATAGTATATGATTCCTTATTTCATTTTTCAAAAATAATTCGAAGCACCATTCTCAACTAAATTCAATCTCTCCCCTCGTGGTTGCGTCACCGGCATTTCAAATTCAATGTCGGACGCCATCACTAATTTTGACCGTACAGTAGACCAAAAAGAGGGTACCAAGACAACTTCTAAATTTTTAATCACGTCGATGATGACCATGATGGTTAAGTTTCAGAGACATACTCTCATTTTCAACGTAGAAAAGAAAAACAAAAAGAAAAGAGAGTCTATACACAATCCAAATTTTATCTCTGAGTAAGACCAAAAAAACAAAAAAAGAGTTTGGTCTCTAAGGGAGACCTTAACGTACAAATGAAAGTTTGGTCGAACTTGTACTTCTATGGTCCAGTCCAATAATTTGCGGACTGGTTCCATATGTGGTATCAATCGTTGGATAAAATGAAAAAAGAATTCAACCGTCCGATGATTTTAAAAAGATAGTAGATCACGAGCTTTTTTGGAGAGATATTAACTAGTTACTATAAAGATTGTCAATATTACCACTGATAAAAAAAAATTATGACATATAAGAATAATTACTCACTAACAGGGCCTTTGAATTTGCGAAACGATAATTGAGATGAGTAACTAAAAAAAAGTGGATTTACAACAACTTTAGATTATTCACGATTTTTCACGAAAATTTACAAATGTGGGATATTCAGCAGCATTCGACTTTAAGGGAAACTACCATGCATGAATAACAGGTACTAAATTCACAAGGACTTTTAGGAAAATCGTATTGATTGACAACAATTATAAAGTATAGGTATCCTCAATTACCAAGTGTCGGCAATTTCACATTACGCACTCTACAATTTTAATTATCATCTACAAAAGTAAATCACCAATTATGATCATTATGGATAAATTACAAGTTTCAATCATTACAAATAATAACTTATGAAATTAAATTATCACCTCTAAGTGCGACCGGCTTCACAATAATTGACTTCACAATAATTTTTTTAAATTACAATAAATTTAAGAAAGAAACGGCTAAAAATCCCTCCCTTTTTTTTATATTGCCTACCGGACCCTAGAAGGATCTAACGAGGGCAGGTGGATTTGGACGGTGAGAAATTGATTGGGAATGAAGTTTCTTTGATGCTTCAAAGCCACGAAAGAGTCATTTTAATATGTCACGTTAACTCCTCTAAGAAGAAACCGGGACATTCCTTTTTCAATCCCTGATCAGATTTCCCTCGTCTTTTTTTTTTTTTTTTTTACTTTAATCTCGCTTTACCAACAGGGCCGCATGCCATATAAAGCTGCAGATTGGCTTGTGAAGGCGCACAGAACAAAATCTCTACCTCAAAATTGGAGGTCCTTTCCTCCACCAGCTCTTTCAGAAATTTTATGTTCAGAATATTATCTATCGTCTTCTTATAAGTCTCGAATGTTATAAATGAAAGAAACTATCATTTCCGACCAAAAAAAATAAAAAGGGCCGCATGCCTGTCTGTTATGCCCAAAATTACTGCATTTCCTCTTTCAGCACGCTATGCAACTATGTAGATTTTTTTTTTCTTTCTTTCGATTTGTTGTGTTCGCCCTCTATATTTGATCCTAGAACCGGACTCAAAAATAGCTCTCATTCTTTCTTCATGCTAAGTAAAGTGAACCATTTTTATCACTCAATTACATTCTTGATGAGTTGTGAAAAGCATAATGTTGGGTAAGGTGAGGTATGAAAGTTGATTTGTAAAATCACTAACAAAATTATGTGACGAATTTTAGATAGAAATTGGAATAAACGAATCATGTACAAACGTCTGTAAAAATTTGATTGTAGATTTAATGATGGGATAATTTCAAAAAACCTACCCCGTTAGTTTGCATGATCAAAGTTGCATCCCTTAACTTTTGAAACCTGCCATTTGCGTCGTTAGTTTGCAACCACAAGTGCGTTTGTTTTAATGAAAGAGTTTTCCAAGACCTTTATCTGTTTAGTTCGCTAAAAATGATTAGTCAACTGGAAAATATTTACTTTCAAGAAAAATACGCAACTTAAAATTAGAGGAACAAACTCTCCTTTATAAATAGAGGAAATCATTTTCCCAAACATAACACGTCTCTTAAATCTTAATAAAGCTCAGTTTTCATCTTCTTCAATACCAATTATTTCAAATGATATCCAAACACTCAAAAATGATTACCGTCGAACTTTTTCAACATATCACACAAATTTTCATTGAAAATGATTTACACAAAAAGTATTTTATTTTATCATGAAATTTCACGGAAACAAACATGCTCTATATTTCGAATTGAATCCAACATGGATCGTAGCTTTGACTTCAATATCTTGATCTTCTAAATCAACCCTCTCACTTTTCGAAACTCTTTTGCAATGGAAAGAAGTCATTCAAACCACCCCGTTCTCCGCCACTTTCTCCTTCCCCATCTCTGATATTGCCAATGGCCGCCTCACCGCGGTTTTCTCATGTCCGCTGCCACCTTGCTCTCATGCTGCTGCATTTAGCCCCTCCAGCGACATCAGTCATCGGTGCAATGCAAGGGGTGGCGTTCGGCGGTGACAAAGGGAGGAAAGATAGGGGTGTGCAAAAGAACCGACCCACCCAGACTATCCGGAACCGGACCAGAACCGTCCGAAATGGTGGTTCTTGAGGGAACCGGTCCGGTTCCCGGTTCCATTGGTGGATCCGCCCACCCGGACCGGATCAATATTATATTAATTATTAATATTAAAATATTACATAAATTACTAATTAGCAAACCTAAATTTTAGGGCTCTTTCTCCTCTAATGGTTTTCATGTTTTTATAAGAATTTAGTATAGTGTGTAAGTTGGTTTTTAGCAACTGAACAAATGATTCATTCAAATGATACTTTCGGGACTCACATAGGACACCGTGTTCAAGAAAATGTGAAGTTTCGGTGGAATTGTTTCTACGAAAAGAATTTAGTAAAACAAATGTTGTAAGAGATTGAACATTGTTAGGGATAAAGGAGAAGACGATCTACATATGACAATCATCTAAAATCTTGAACTAAAAGAATATTTTAAATTTCAACTAAAATGATTCAAAAACAGGAAAAATAAAAAAAAAAAACCTATTTCTCTTATTTGGTAGTGTTTTCCAATAAAATAAAGAAAAATGGTACCCTTAATTAAGCCGATTCGATTTAAAGAAAAATATTACTTGATATGAAAAGTACTCACGACGGGATTTGAAAAACGATATTATTATTGGTGAGATCAGTTTTATGGATTCACTCGAAAACCAGACCGGAGCGGCGGTTCGGTTCTCAGATAGATCCATGCAACTAACGGGTGGTTCTTGGTTTCAAAAAATTTGAAATCGATCCTTAGCGGACGGTCCTTAGTTCTAGGCTGAGAACCGCCCACCCGGACCATACACTTCTAAGGTGAGCAAGAGGGGGCAAAGGGGGCGTGGGGTTGTAAATTGGTTCTTTTTAAGTTTTGAGTTTTGACTAAAAGATACAAAGACAAACCGGTAGAATTCAAAAGCGGTGGTTGCAAGGTGTTCTTGTCGAGGAGAAAGCTGGAATGAAAATCTCAATTTCATTTCTGCTTTTCACACACGAATTCTTCGTACAACTTTAACATCTTCCCATCATGGAAAATATCTCAGTCACGTACATCACGAGTCAGTCGCTACCGACGTTTCCCGAGATCAGGCACAGCTCGCAAAACCTCATTCACGGTGTTGCCGCAGTACACTGAGACATCACCATCGTGTCCCCTCCGCATCAAATAATTGAGGAATCCCCATTCCAAAACCATAGTATCATCAACATCCTCTAGATTTCGGGTCAAACCAGGAACCATATCCGTTTCCATTTAGTCGAGTCGGTACAAAATCATGTTTTATAAAGAGTAATTATGCAAATGACTCATAAATTTTGCCTTAACATATAATGTTATCTCTAAACTTTTAATTAGTTCAATATGATATCTGAATTTTAACCTGAAGTAATGTCGTCCTTAAATATTTTCAATTTGTTCAATAAGATCCCTTAACTATTGATAAGCGTTCAATTTAATCTTTAAATTATATGAAAATATATATTTTGTTTTTCAATTTAATTCAATTCTAGGAATTACATTAGTCTGAGAACTAAATTAAATGACCATATCAAACAAATTGAAAATTCAAGAGTGACACAACGCATTGGGCTAAACTTCGAGGATCAAATTGAATAAATTAAGGCTACGTTTGGTTGTTCGAATGACTGGATAGGATATGATATGAAAGCTAGAAATTTCTTCATATCCTATCCACTACTTTGTGAGCTACAAATTTAAAAGTTAGTTATCATATCCTATCCTATTTACTGTTTGATGAACGGTGAATTTAAAATCGGATATTTTCATGAAAAATTTATATTCTTGAAAAAAATATAAAATTAGAAAAGCACAAACTAACATATTAGATTATAACAAAATCATCAAAAATGAAATATTTTTTTTTCAAATCATCAAGTTCTCAAAAAATTGCACAAAATCAATCCATGATTATGCATTATATGCTAAATGCATAAAGAACCAAAAAGTGATATTACGTATGCTAATATGAGATGAGTCAACTAAGACTAACACGAGAGCATTAGAAATATGAACAAATAAGAAGCCGGATCATTTAATAATATTAAATTCTTGAAGGAAAAAGCTCCGTGGCACAATTCTAATTGCTCATTGACGTGATGGCTGGTAACGACGATGCAATACATGTAATTCGTAGGGCTAATCCACAAATCAAATATCAAAGAGACTCGAAAGTTATTCGCGGTAGACATATGCACCGACCGGAAACTTTCCTCTTGGTACAGCAACTTGCAGTTTCGGATGTTTAGTGAAGTTAAAGGGTTGCTTGGTGGCAAGAAAATAACATGCAAGCTCCCGGTTGATTCTCCACGCTCGTCATACTCGAATGTGCATCCGGCTATGCGTGCTTGTACTCAAAGAGCCCCCAACCTCAGACGTCCCTTCCTCATCTTAGCGTTGATGCTTGGCCCATCCCACTTGACAATTTGCCTTTTAAAACGCGAGGTCATACAACCAGCCTTCTTGACACCATTGACATCGATTTCGAGCTGGAATATCTTCCATATTACCATACGTTCTTCCCTGTAAAGACCGTACCACAGTTGCTTCGGTGAGGACTAAGCTTTAGGCGTTTGCTTCTACAACTCCAAGGGTAATGGTAGCGTTTGGGAAAGCATCTTGGTGAGGACTAGGCTTTAGGCGTTTGCTTCTACAACTCCTCTCACGCTCGTTATGTCTCATTGTTGATTTCGGCTTGTCGCGGGGGCATAATGCCCGTGATGCTCCATTGAAGTTCGTGGGCGGGACTGCTTTGTAAATTTCAAGAATGATGGGATTCGTCGATACCGGCACAGTTCTTAATATGTAATGTTCACAAGATATGTAATGTTGACAGGAAGTTGCACGGGAAAAGAATATATTCAAATTTACATTGCATATATTACTGAGCTAGTAGACAGCAAGATATGAGATTTGATTTTATAAATTTTGAATAAAAATATATGTAATGTTCACAATAAGTTTTTTTTTTTGGTAAGAATGTTCACAATAAGTTGCACAAGGAAAGTAACAAAAAATTTGATTATAGTCACGAGATCTGATTTTAAGATTTGGTGGAAAAAAGTCTATCTTGAAAAGCAGTAAAAGCACTTCCAGGGCACTTTGTCAACAAACATATTGGGGAACAACATATTATTGAATTGAATTTAACTACTATCCAGACAAACCGCAGCATAAGAAAAGCAACGCACTCTCAAGTTTAAGATGTTTCAAATTAAATATATTAAAGTTTAGAAAGGATATTGCATATTAAACCAAAATTGATGAATTATATGTCATTTTTCCATGTCATAACAAAAAAAGTTGGCAAGAAAAAGCGCAACAAGGTATGGTCATGACTCCTTAATTCACGTCCCGCAACAAGAATATCTTGCATCTGGCCCCCACGGCAAATTATTATTTATTATTTGGCCCCCCTACTTTTGAGCCATTTTAATTGCATTTTAAGCATATGAAATTATTGAATCCTCATTTTGCTAGGGTCTTCTCGCTAATGTTCCTTTGCTTTTTCATATGGGCGTCCCTTTTCGTGCGGCTCAATCTTTTTGACGAAGTCAAGATTGAGCGACGTGATCGCTGGCCCATCGATCGGACAAAAAAGTTGAAAGGGATGGTAAGGAGTTTTGTGTCCCTCGATGGTTCCCCATGATGGCCACGTTCTTGATTATGATAACGTGAAGGCTAAAAAGAAGGCGAGGGAAAATCCGGAACTAGGCACATTTTCTTAAGAAATAACCCAAAATCACATTCGTCTCGACCGACCGACCTCCGAATTGGACCACCACCCCCCCCCCCTTATTGCCAAAAATTCAAAAGACCTCCAAGGGCCATGTGATGGCGGCCGCGTCCTTGTTTGTTACCATTTAATGGAGGGCAATTTTTGTGTCAAGATGGAGGTCCAATCAAGGGGGTTGGTTGTGAGATGAATGCCGCTCGCGGGCTCTTTCGAGAAAATGCGTCCAGTCTTAATCACATTTCGAGATTTTCCTAAAAGGCGAGAAGCACTATAAGGAGTCGCTAGTAACTTTTTTTTTTTTTTTTTTTTTTTTTTGGTCCTTTTTTCAATTTTTGGGGGGCCCAAAGTCACTGGAATGAACAGTAGAAAAATCTAATATGATGACAGATGAACAATGGCAAATGCATTTTCTTCTAATACAATCAACATTCAATGATGCAGTTGAGGATCGGTTGGGTTTGGTAAATCTATCATGATGACAGCAAATGTTTGTTTCCTTCTCCCTTCTGACTTTTCTCGTACAACGTTAAGTGAGGTCCAGTGCGTTTCCAATGGACACTGTATGGCCAGTCAATTGATGAAATTTTACAGCAATTTCCTGTTTAGAAGTTGATTAGTTTTGTTCCTCCATGAATGAATAGCAAGTTTAGCTCATTTTTTGTCCTTCATAGAAGTGTTGTTAATCTCACCGACATGTTAGAGACAAGACACACTTTTTATGATCGAACTAGTTTTGGTTCATAAATTTGATTTGGCGATTTATTTGTTGTTGATTCTTGTTGCACATATTTTAGCGTTTGCCATCATTGAGCTATTAAGCTAAAATATTTCGAGTGGGTGAAATGAATTCACTCTCGAACCCTTTTTCAAAAGAAGCAAGATAAATACATTATATTTAATTATCTATACAATTAAACGTCTTTTGGGTGAGGGTATTCGTGATTATCACGTGCACTCTCTCTCTCTCTCTCTCTTTTTGGTCATATATGACATGCCCCTCTTATTAAACTTAATCTTGCCCATTATTTTTTTTATAATGTTGGTTGTTATGTAGTGATGTGAAGTCTTTACCTCCTAACAACCGTTAATATATTTATTATATTTATAGTTCCTAATTAGAAAGCAAACCATTCAATTTGATGTCCACCTCTATATTCAAAACAATATTGTTAACTTTTTCACGCTTTTTATTTTGTTGAATTTCATTACCGCAAATCAAATTATCATCACCCTTAAAAAAGATCAAAGCGATTAGACAAAAAGCATGCCATATATCCATACAATTTTTCCCCTCAAATTATCCATAAATTAAAAAGATGATAAACATTAGGAGTGATCAATTAAGAGTCGGCCAATTCCTAATTTGGTGTGGGGAACTGGACTAGGATGGTTGATTCCCAGTTTGTGCAAAGGAGAACCGGCTCACTTGTTCTTGGAATTAGAACAATTAGTCAGGTTTGGTTCCTGGGTTGGTCTAAGGAACTGTTAGAATCAACATCCTCCACAATGCAGTGGATGTTGGTAGGGCACCAAAAATAGAAGAAGAGAGAGAATCGAGAGTTAAGATTCAATATGAAATTGCAAGGGGCACTCAATTTGGGCAAGAGAGCTAAAGTGAGATACAGGCGTTGAGGCGACCCTACTTCACCTTTAGAGGAGGGTGAAGATTAGGCCATCCTTGTCTCAGTTGTACAAGTTGAAGGCACTGTGAATCTCTATCTCTAAGGATGATTAGCCAAATTCTTAGAAGGTCATAAACTCAGCGTGGCTGATGAGTGATGAGACCATCTTTGTTAGAATCGACATCCTCCATAGTACGGTGGATGTTGGTACGGCACCAAAAACAAAAAAGAGAGAGAACATAGAGTTAAGATTTGATATGAGATTGCGATGGGGACACGACTTGGGCAAGAGGACTAAGGTGAGATAAAGGTGTCGAGGCGAGAGGTGTGAGTGACCGTGAGTTGTGACTGGGGGTTGAGGGTTTGTGAAGAATGAGAATTGGGATTAGGGTCTTTAGGGTTGTGAACAAGAGAGCGTGGTCAAGAGGTTTTGTGAGGAATGTGATTAGGGTTTTCACTTTAACAGATTTATAAGAATTAAAATAAAAAAAGAAATCGATATGGTTCGAGCAATTCAAATAGGTGGGTACACCCGTGAAATCACGAATCGGATTGATATTATCATTACATGCTCCTCACACCAGGAAAAAAAAATCATTACACGCTCAAAACCGGTCGACTTGATTTGGCTCAGGCGGATCATTCTGCTTACTCCTAATAAATATACCCACGATGTTTTGTTAGGTCTGCTAGGGTACGCCATTATCACTAACACGCTAACCGTTAATCACCCGCAGCATTCTAAGGCGCAAGAAAAGAGTCACGAAATCAACCCACGCGCGCACGTCAGCGCGTGTTCCGAGAGCCAGCGATGGCAAATCACGACATGCCACCCACGTTCTAAATTCTAAAATCCATACCATACCAGACACCAAAACCTCAGCATCACCACACCAGCTAAGATGCGAAAGCCACTCAACGAGCGGTCGCATCAAAACCCACTTCATTTCAGAACTCCGACGTGACCTCAATTCTCATAATTCTAGAAAAAAAAATATTTAAAAAAATTGTCGGTCCGTCAAAGCTTTTGTAAGATTCAAATTATTTTATTCTCAATTACAGCTCCTAACGACGTCAATTTCATGCGCCGAACAGAAAAAAGCTGAAAAGGGATGGAGAAGGAAAAACCCAAAATAGCTTAGGGTCGCTATATGGCTAGAAGGGGTTGTCGCTAATCTGTTCCTCGTTTTGTACACATTACAATAATTAAGCAATTATGACCACATTTTGACTTAAATTTAGAAATGACTATCGGTCAAAAATCAGCGAGAGATTCTCAGGGGGTAAACGGATGAAAAGACTTCATTTTACCTCTCTGCAAGGCAAAGATACCCAATGAATATATTTCCATCAGCCATATAAAAAAATAAAATTAATTTCAAAATAATTTCGAAAAATTAAGTTGAAAAGATTCGTCTCATGTCTATCTACACTGTTTCTGACCAAACAAAAATAATGTCTATCTACACTGTACAACGCGAGATCCGAAATACTTCCTAATATCAATAAAATAAAATAAAATAAAATAAAATAAAAGCATTCGCAGGTAATGATCATCAGGAACCCGACGCAACTTAAGAATTCTATAAAGGAAATTTAAAAAAAAAAAAAAAAAAAGAATACTTTTCACCAAATTTGATTTTCGTGCCCCACCCCCCTCCCCCAAAATAGAATAAGAAAAACCCCTAGAATATTTCTCTTGCAGCTCGCTCTTGACAGGGTTAATTTTTATTTATCTTGAGAAATAATTTGAAAATACCAAAATGTTTTCAGTTTGATTTATGCTTTTAAATGTCGAGCTCGGTTCGATAATAAAACAAACGAGCCCATCCATTGCTATTCTGATGCTATGGTCCCACGAAACGCTAGAGTTCATACACAAGGTATCAACTATAATATCTTGTCGGCAGAAGAAAAGAGAAAGGAAAAATTGCACATCATTTGAAAATGCCGCGATGAAAATTCTCGAGCACCTTCCAAAAAATTACAGTGCCCTCTACTTTTGGAGCTGAAGTTACGGAAAAGTAAATTATACTCACAAAAATGAAAGTGAAAAACTCGAAATTCCCACGAATCATTCTATTATCTAGTAACGAAATTAGATAAGTAACGGCTGAAAATTTGAAAATGGGGGAGCTACGTGGCGGTCGCCCTCATCACATCGTGTCCAGCAACTCCTCCCCCATCAAAAAGAAAAATCCAAAATATACGGGGAAAAATAAAATAAAATAATACCGCGGGGCGTGCTTTGAAATAAAAAATAAAAAAGAGGAAAAAGAAGAAGAAGAGGGGTGCATAATAAAAAAGATTTTCCTTTTGAAAGTTTGCGCCCCCGCATCCTTATCGCCCCTTGTCCTTTTCTATCAATTTTATTTTATTTTTATTTATTACATATATCATTTTCAGTCAGGTGTTATTTTCACACTGTCTCGCCCCGTCTCCTCGCCATTCGTTTTAAATTTTCTCCGCCTCTTCCGAGCTCTGACCTCTGCAGATATAGAGAGAGAGAGAGAGAGACGCGGGTCCCACCGGCGGCAGACAGGGTGGGCCCCCACCATCTTCAAAATAATCAGAGCCCCAGTCATGGCAGAACAAAAAAAAAAAAAAAGAGAAAGAAGAAAGAAAGAAAGAAGAAGAAGACCAGGACAGACAGGCACCCACCACCACTCCACCGTCCTCACCCTCCTCTCTCTCTCTCTACATTTCTTCTTCGCAAACCCCCGCCCCCGGCCCTGTCGCCCGCCTAGGGTTTTCGGCCCCCCTCCCCCGGCGCATCTCGCTCGCTTCCGGCAATGCCGCCGTCCCCCGCCGCCGACTCCTCCCGCCGGCGCCGCCGCCTCGATCGGATCTCGGCGCTCCCCGCAGCGTGCTCTCTCGCGCTCGTCCTCTGATTCCGGAACAACTCGCCGCGGGGACTCCCGGTACGTCTCTCGCGAAAGCTTTGCGGTGCTCGCCTTTCTCGTTGTCCGTTCGTCGCTGAGCTGATCCTGGTTCATGCAGTCCGCGCTCGGGATTCCGCGGCTCATCGATTGTTCTTCGCCTCCCATTTCTCCTTCATTTTCTCCTCTGTTTTTTTTTTTCCTTTTTTAAGTAATCGCGGTTGGGATGTCTCCCACGGCTCGATTGATCCTTGACTAGCAGTGAGTCACGCCTTGCTGGTTTCTTTGCTCTTCTACGCCGTCGCAGAATTTTTTTTTTTTTATTTTTATTGCGGGATTTTCGGCTTCGCCTTTAAGCTGGATTTGACTGCTCTCCTTCTTCTGCTCCTGATACAGTAGTAGCGTTAGCGTCTACGTTTGAATCTTTTTGCGGTACTGAACTGGCAAACCTTGCGGGGGTAAAATCACGAATCTTTCCTTATGGGATGAGCAGTTTGATACCCTCTCGCTTCTTCTTCGATGCGAAAGCGTTGCGCAGATTCTTGACCGAACGACGAATTTGAGGGGTGCTCATTACAATCTATTGCTTGCAAATCGAACTTCTCAATTGGCAGATTTATTGAATTTGTCCGCCTGGGCTCCATAAATTGAATTGTTTTTGCATATTTCTGTTATTCGATGTCGGTTGTCTTATATTCGGGATTATGGGCTGCAGGGGTTTTGAAATCTTGAAGAGGAAAAGGAAGGCTTGTAAATCCTTCTGATATTTCTTCTGTTTTAAGGCCCTGCACTTCAAGGGGACTTCGTCAGAAAGACTGCCAAAGTTGTCCGCGTTCGACCTCCCTGTTCTACTCAGAGGATTCGGTTCCGTAGTATACTTGGAGATGGGTTCACTTTCCAGAACTTGCGAAATTTCTGAGGTAATGGATGAGCCAACTTCTGTTCAGCATTCTAGAGGAAGTTCTGGATTTGGGGGGATGAATGATAGAGATGGAAAGCTGCCCGTGCTCCAACTAGGATCCAGGGATTCTCTGGAAGATGATATTAATCAGCTCTTTGAATCATTTAATCTTAGAAGTTCCTCGCGGTGTATGAGTCCCGCGAACCAGCTAGGCTCGAGTCCTCTTAGAAAGAATGCTTTGAAAAAGCCCATCACGGTAGGAGTGCCTCAGTCGCCTGGATTTGGTCATCCTGAGCCTGTGTCGATAAAGCAAGCTTTGAGAGATGTTTGTCTGTCAAAGGCATCGGAAATGGCTGCCATGAAACGATTGTCGAAGCGTCCATCTACTTCAGGAGTCTCTGAGGCTGGAAGGATTAAGACATTATACAATGCCAAAATTGTTGAAGTCAGTGGTTCAGGACCTTCCTCACGTGAAAGGAAGGGGAGCATGGTGGAAATATCTTTGGTGCCCGAAGAGGGCAGCTCCAACTATTCTGGGAAGGTGTCTCAGCAAGTTTGGATGCCTGAAACGTCAAATCGCAATGCTCAATCTTCACTCCAACATGTGGTTGGGGTAATTCCTCATGGTATTCGCAGTATGGAGCCTATAGTAAGTAAAAACGAGGTAGTTTCCGGAACAAAGAGAATTGAAAATCAATCTCGAAATGCTAAATCCGTGGATACATATAGTCATTCGACACCATCTTCTTTCACAAGCTCTTCAAAGGATGTATCCAGGGATGTTCAACCGCCCATGTTAAAATTGTCCAATCAGACACCTCGTTCCCCTCGATTAGTAGCTCCAACATTGCCTAAAGGTACTGCTAGTATTTCAATGCAAAGGGATGCTGTCAGTAGGTCAAATAAGGTAGGAACTGAAATACTGAAGGTGGAGACGTCACATGAGGAGGAGCGCACACAGGAATCAACATCTTCTCAAAATTTTCCTGCTGCAGGGGGTCAAAATATTGAGCCACAGCAGGATGTCTCCATCTCAGCCAAAGCAGGTAACAAAACTTCACCATCGAAACCGGGACGTAAAGGAAGAGTTCAGATTTCGCCTTCATCATCTAATTCAGTAAATGGTAAGAGAGTTGGCAGATTGTCTAGGAGTACACCTCGCGCTGGCAAACCTGTCATCAGAAGTAAAAGTATTGCCAAAAGGAAGTCGAAGTTGGGTAGTGCTGTTGTTGGCAACACCGAAACACAGGCTGAAGCCAACAAACACACGGTTCCCAGTACAGATCACCTAATTTGTCAGAGATGTCAGTGTTCTTTGGCGGGTTCAAATAATGAATCTAATCAAACTCATGTGTCAGCTGAGGGCCCCAATTCAAGATCTGGAGCAAATATAACAAACATTGAACCAGGTGTGAGCAGGCCAGAATTCATTCCTAGCATTCCCGATGGCAGCAAAGCAGATGTGTTAAATGCAAAAAAGAGCCCGAAGCTGAGAGACAAGGGCGAGTTTTCTCAAAGTTCAAAAAGCAGCATAGGCGACTTTAGTAGCAGTACCACAAGTATGAGTGATGAGAGCAATCTCAGCAGGTCTAGTTGCAGCAACAGGCCTCACATGTCAAAGGACATCAGATGGGAAGCCATCCGTCATGTGCGTAGACAACATGGAACCTTGGGGTTGAAGCATTTCAACCTTTTAAAGAAACTTGGTTGTGGAGACATTGGCACAGTTTATCTGGCAGAATTAATTGGTACAAATTGCTTGTTCGCTATAAAGGTGATGGATAATGAGTTTCTGGCAAGTAGGAAAAAAATGCCTAGGGCTCAAACAGAGAGAGAAATATTGAGAATCCTGGATCACCCATTTCTTCCAACATTGTACACTCAATTCACATCAGATAATTTATCATGTCTAGTTATGGAGTATTGTCCGGGTGGAGATTTGCATGTCCTTAGGCAAAAACAGCCAGGAAGGCATTTTCTTGAACCGGCAGCTAGGTGGGTATTTCTTGAAAATTCATTCATTATATCATTTATGATTACTCAGGCAATTTACCTCACTGGAATTTTTCCCTACTCTTTGTCTGTAGATAGCACACATCGTAAATCTTTCATTTATCCTAAAGTGTACGTACAGGAGATTTACTGACTTCAAGTTGTGATTGATCTTCTGTTTCTTTGAATAGTTATATATATATGCTGCTATTTTTATTTACAATAGTCTGTCTAGATGACTACTGCCTTCCTTTCAATTGAGTCAAATCCTAACTAGGTTGTACCTGGCTTAATTTTCTTATTAATATGCAATGTGGTGGCCATTGTCTCCATCTTGATCGTCATCTCTGAATTCTACTGTGCAGCCACTGATTTGATGCCTAGTGATCAATTCCTGTCTTATATTTTCAGTAGATTGTTTTCCCACCTGCACATCTAACTTCAAATAATGTTGACCCCTTATGGAGCCTTGTATTCCTGTTTTATGCCATGTCATTTTTAGATAGGTTTAAAATATAAATTAGGTTTACCTATCTGTGGTAGCTGCAACATTAGCTACTATTCCTTCCCCCTTGAATTGATTTTGTGGGGCAAGGTTGTCCATCCCTTTGGTAAGAGGCATACCCCACATCAGTCTTATATTTTACTTTGTTATTGAGCATGTGCTTCTGGCTTTTCTTGGATTTGCAGGTTCTATGTCGCTGAAGTCCTTCTAGCCTTGGAGTATCTGCACATGCTTGGAATTGTGTACCGTGACTTGAAGCCAGAGAATATTCTTGTCCGTGAAGATGGCCACATCATGCTTACAGATTTCGACTTGTCTCTTAGATGCACTGTCAGTCCAACTCTCCTTTCATCATCTACCATTGCTGAACCTGCTAAGGTTTCTGGTCCATGTACAGAATCGAGATGCATTGAGCCTTTCTGTGTGGAACCAGCTTGTCGAGTTCCTTGCTTCAGCCCAAGGATCTCACCTGCTTCAGCTAAGACGCGGAAGGCAAAAGTTGATGTTGGAACCCATGTTAGATCATTGCCACAGCTTGTGGCTGAGCCTACTGACGCAAGATCCAACTCTTTTGTTGGGACCCATGAGTACTTGGCCCCGGAGATCATCAAAGGGGAGGGTCATGGAGCTGCAGTGGATTGGTGGACGTTTGGAATTTTTCTCTATGAGCTTCTCTATGGTAAAACACCCTTTAAAGGTCCGGGGAATGAAGAAACCCTGGCAAACGTGGTGTTACAGAGCCTCAAGTTTCCAGAAAGCCCATTTGTGAGCTTCCAAGCTCGAGACCTCATAAAGGGATTGTTGGTAAAGGAGCCCGAGACTCGCTTGGGATCGGAGAAGGGGGCTGCAGAAATTAAGCAGCATCCCTTTTTCCAGGGCTTGAATTGGGCTCTAATACGTTGCGCCGTTCCACCAGAATTACCCGAGTCATTTGAATATGGAGTTCAATATATGGGGCCTCCCGGAATGAAGAGCAAGTTCCTAGATTGTAAAGCTACGGCAGAGCATTTGGAGTTCGAGTTGTTTTAGTGGTAAAAACTCTGGTCCGGGTGAGGCGAGTGTGAGTGGAGTTCTGTTCGAACTTCTTCCTACTCTCGAGAGCTCGAGTTCGGCTCTCGTAACTTATGCGTAGCTCACAATGTAAATTCGGTCGCAGATGTCGGAATGATATAAAGCTTAAAGCACGGAATCTCAGAGGAGAGTTTAGTCAATGATTGCTCTTATTTATCTGCTGTAAAATATTCGAGGAAGCAGCTTTCCTCCCCTCTTGGCGGTGGGTTTTTGCGCTTACGGTTTTGCTCGTCCTATGGCTTTTTCTCACCCCCTGGACTCTATCCAATGGCTTGTCATCCAAGCTTTTGGTCATTTCAAAATGCAGGGACGATCGGAGTTTAACACAGGAGAGGGAAGGAAGAGTTCAAAATAGGCACAAAACCCATCCTAGTCGCCCTTGGTCCTACTCCATCTTGTTCAACCAAGCGAAGATTGCAAAGCTGACATTGCTGGAGTTGCACAAATCATTCTTCTCGCTGTCATCCTCTTCTTGCTAATTGCCCATCAAAAGGTGCAGCTGGCTGGTTTCTCCACAAACATATGCATCTCTTCATACCAAAGTCATTATTATTGTCCAAGCACAGTACCTCCCTTGGACTCATAGCTAGTGGGGTTTGGTTTGCCCAATCTTTCTTATAAATCCACAAATCCAGAAGCTATCATCTTCTCCGATCGACCCTTACAGCTCTGGGGATTCTATTGAGAGAGCGTGCGGATCTCATTGCCTTTCGCTTTTTCCTGTCTGACGACATTACTCTTGCCTGAAATTCCAATCGCATTGCTCCAATTATGAAGTAGTAGAGGAAATGTGCACCTCGATTAATGTTTTCCCGTGCAATCTGAGCTGTTTGGACTGGCCATTTCCCGGGCTGTTGAGACTTCACATAAGCCGCATTCATATTTCATTTGCAAAATGCGTAGTTACTGACTCAAACGTCTTCCCTTTCCCTGGGCTATGGTGCATTGCCATGATTCAAATCTTAAACCGTTCCAGGAGCTGCCGCCAAACATTCTTTAGGCCGACCGGTAAACTCCCACGTCGTTTTTCGATATGAATTTCTTACTGAAGTTTTAACCTGCAATATCGTGACATTTCCTAATTATGTGGTGCATGTGGTTTTCTTTTAGGCCGTGAAAACTGAGAACTTCACAGCTCGCCCTCATGTGAAATCGCTACATCACGAGGCGGATGGCGATTCTTTCGTATACTGCGCGATCAAACGTCATTTCAAAAATATGCAATGCACGCATTCGGCCAAATTAAAACAGACAATGGACGTATCCAATCCATAACAACCAAGCAATTCGAGGGACAGGCATGAATCCAAATGTCGAAAAGCGCACAAGCCAACCAGCACAAACTGTTGACACACCTAATGTACGACAAAATATATTCTAAATCAAAACACAGGATGATATCTACAGTGCAAATAGTGGGGACAAGTCCAGTCCGCGAGTTTAAAGCAAAACCTGGAGGACATAACAGCTTGCAAATCGGTCAAGTCGATCAGAATTTCATTCAGACCAGCATCCGTATCAATCAATTACTCAATCGTAAGCTCGAATTTGATCAACAGTAATCTAAGGAGCTGGTTCTATTTAATAATTCAAATTGGTGTAACGGACATTCAAGGTGACCACGCATGCTTATTTCAACCAAAATGCTATTTCACTGTGTTTTCGTTCAAATTTGAATGATGTTTCACATGATAATTCAACCAGCATGCAAAGACAATCAAAGCGTCAAGCACACAATTTGCTGGGACTATGATTTCGTTGCATGAATGCGGTTTTGAAATAAAGGAACCGGTTTTATCATGTCGGATTGGAATTTTATTCTTTCTGCCGAAACATATTAAAATAGCCACATGACAAGGGGCCTTGGTTCACGGGCCAACGGCCCTCGTGGGTCTCCACCCCTCCGGTCCATCCGACCGAACCCCTCTTGTATATGATCCAGCGGGCCGGCTTTAGCTAATAGGGCTTTTCTAAGATTAATGCGAGTAGCGAGAGTAATGACGACATGCAATGGCTATTTATTTAAAATAATGAATTTTCAGGACCCACCTCGAGAGCTTCATCACTCCAAGAACTGCAAGAAAAATTCAAACCACGGAGAATTGACATGATAAGCTTTATAACTCACAAAATAGCACAAGCATAGGTTAGAAAATTCTTGAAAATGGAAAAATCCTTAAAAGATGGGGAAAAATGGAGCTAGACCGGGGGTGAAATTGGCCCAACTCAGCGAAATTAGGCCACTGGCTCGGTCCAATTGGGGGTTGGGCCCGGCTCGCTTGAGCGCTGCACACCTCTGGGACTGCCACGTGGCTTGCCCCTGCCTTGCTGCGATGCGACGCCGTGTGGGTTTTTTGTTTTGACCTAACTTTTTCATCCGACGTGTAACCGACCTAATTTTTGCAAAATAGCAGTCCAATCTCTTGAAATGTTTGTGATTGCTAATATGTGAAAGGGGCTGAACTTACAATTGAGATAAAATATGTCAATATTGCTAATTAACTTGATCTGGTGAGGAGCTTGGGCCTCCTCACAAATTGTCAAGGATCGGCTGAAAAATAAGAAAAATGGAAATTAAAAATATTAATAATAATTAAGAAATCAAAATTTTTTAAAAGGAAAATTAAAAATATATTTAAAAAAAAAGGTGTTTGGTGAAAGAAAATCCTTATTATGGAAGTAATAGAGAGAGGATGGAAAATGTTTTCCGCTTTCTAAAAAGTTGAAAATATTTTCCTACTACCTCGCTTTTTAAAATATTTTTCAACCGGTAGAAAATTATCTTTTTTCGACTAGTTTTGTTTTTTTTAAAATGTTTTTTCAATTGAATTGAACTTTGGAAAATTCAATTTTTTTTAAATGACTTTTCGTGAAATGAATGGAGTTTACATACTATCTAAAAGTCTCTCTCTCTTTTTTTTGTCAGAATTAAAAGTTTATTGAGTGACATATAAAACATCAATATCTTTTGAAAAAAAAAGAAAGAAGAAGACATTTAAAACATCAAAAAAAAAAAAAAAAAAAAAAGCAAATTCCGCACGTGCGCGAGAGCCGCTGTTTTCTAAGACGCAAAGCCGAGATAAGCAGTTCAAACAAAAGCAGAAAACTCCTCAAAAAAACCATTCGATAACGAGGTATTCCCCCACTCTCTCTCTCTCGCTCTCGATCTTGCAAAGCCGCTGTTTTCTCCAGCAAAGCAGTCGATCTTGTCTCCTCTCACTGTTAGTTCCCGATCTCCTTCCGGCAGAAAATCTCTCTCTAAACAAGGTAACCCTCTCTCTCTCTCTCTCTA
Source organism: Eucalyptus decipiens (assembly GCA_014182575.1). NCBI lineage: Eukaryota > Viridiplantae > Streptophyta > Magnoliopsida > Myrtales > Myrtaceae > Eucalyptus > Eucalyptus decipiens. The sequence continues at coordinate 27,946,636 of CM024609.1, read as the reverse complement.
GCGGCTGCTGTATCTGGCTCGCCGACGAGCTTTCGCTGGAAATTTTCGTTTCCGATTTCGCTGTTTAGATGAGGTTCCGATCCCTGGCTCGTTCGCGCATTGAAGGTCGAATGGTTAAAAGTCCCCTTTTTTGGGCCCCCGATTTAGGGTAGAAGTCGCTCTCCTGCGACCATCTCTAGGGTTTTCCCCATCCTCTCGTGCTGAAAATTAGGTCACGCGACGTGGGTTCGTCGCGCCGCCCCCGATTTCTGATTAGCGACCGTTCGTTGACGTGCTGATGCTGCGGACGTCTTGATTCTGGTGTTGAGACTGTTCCGTATGGTCGTCCGCGTCTGGCGTGGTGTGCCCTCCCTTTGCTGTCCTTTGGCAGTATCTTTGCGCCCCCGGGGGGGGCGGGGGGGGGGAGGGGGACCGCTTGGCCTATGTGGTGGTGGGGAATTGAGTTGAAGCGTCGACGACGGAGAGTTCTCCGTTGTCCCCTTTTGCTTGGCTCTGTGTATTTTCGTGTATTGTCCACAAAGGTGTCTCTAGTTTTAGTCAGCAAAAGTAGTACTGGTTGCAACGGTTGATGGGAGTTTATTGGAATCATGATAACCCCATCAATGTGAAAACTGTGTTTACCCAGTTGAAAGGTCGCAAGTCGGAAATGGTGACGGTTTCAATGACTACCTCCATTGGAGCTCCATTTTTTACTGGATGAGATGCTTTTAGGCTGCAACTTTGATAATCTAGTTTCTGTGCTATTCCTTTACTTATTGGGTGCATCCTAGGATCTGTTTTCTATTTTTGCTTCGGCCATAGAAAGATGTATGCTATGTCGCTTACGGTTCGAATGGAAAGTAAATTCTTTTAGGGCAGGGTTTCCATGGAAATTACTGTAAACGCATTCACTTTAGCTGTCTAGTCATTCTTTGTGCTGCAATCATTGTCCCTGCCGTTTTCTGCAATGCTTTATTACGAATACTTTCAGGAAATCTTCCCCAGAAGACAATTCATATCAGTGTTTTGATAAATAGGCATGTTAAAGAAGAGTTTTGAGGAAATCGTTAGTTGGTGAGACAACACTTCATGTGCTGTGGTAATGCTGATATGTGGAAGTTCCTGGGAACTTTGTGTCAGTCAATCTAGAGGTGCAAAGGAAGTTGAGAGGATGGATCCACTGATTTTTTTACTTTTGCATTTGTTGCAGGTATAAGTATGCCGAAAGTGAAGACCAACCGTGTCAAATACCCAGAAGGATGGGAACTGATAGAACCTACACTTCGTGAATTACAAGCAAAGATGAGAGAAGGTTTGTTGCTCTTTATTCCTCTTGCTCTCCTTCTGTTACTTGTAAGAGAATGTTGGTGATCATAAGTCGTGACCGAGAATGTCGATACTTCTTCTGCAATTTAAGTTTATGATGTTGGGATCTTCATTTCTTCTCTCTTTGATGGTAGTCCTATATGGTTCCTTGTGAATTTGACGTCTCTATGCTTATTTACATGTTATGGCAGCTGAAAATGACCCTCATGATGGAAAGAGAAAATGTGAGGCTCTGTGGCCTATTTTCAAGATTGCTCATCAGAAAAGCAGATACATATATGATCTGTATTATCGGAGGAAAGAAATCTCAAAAGAATTGTATGAGTTCTGCTTGGACCAAGGATATGCAGATAAAAACCTGATTGCTAAATGGAAGAAGGTTGGTCTTGCTTCATCCCATGCTAATGTGGCTGGTGTTTTCTTCTCGTGATTGTTTGGTTTGAATTGTGTAGTCATTTGTTGAACATTCTCTTTTTTTGAGTCTTTTTCTGCATGCATTTTGCGATTGCAAAGGACCCAATTTATATGTTTATGAACTGATGACAGCTTAGTCTTATGTATCTGCAAATGATAAATTAGTAATTATAGGCGATGAGTTTGTGATGTGCCATGAGATGATATGATTGGGAAAACATTGTCATGAAAGAAAGAGTGAATATGATATCAGAACCTTTTTTATTTTCTAATCTTTCTTTCCTGTCTTGCTCTCTAAGGCAAATTTGATTTCTGGTCGTTTGGCAAATGTGTCGATTTTATTTCATGGTGAAGGGTAGCATTCTGGATTTGAACATTTTCCCATCTCATAAATTGTTTTTTCGACCAAAAAAATGGCATCCTTTTCTCTTTCTTCTGGAGTTACTGTAATTGAGTGTAACCAACATGATGTGCATTATTCTCGCATCAATCACTCAATTATGGGTGTTTAACTTTAATTTCATATCCTTTATTTGCTGTGCAGCCTGGTTATGAGCGGCTCTGCTGCTTACGGTGCATCCAGCCACGCGACCACAATTTTGCTACCACCTGCGTGTGTCGAGTGCCCAAGCATTTGAGGGAGGAGAAGGTGATAGAGTGCGTCCACTGTGGTTGCAGGGGGTGTGCGAGTGGAGATTGATTACTCACTTCCAATGTGCGCAATAGGTATCTAATTTGTTTCTGCATGCTCTTGGGGGACAGGCTAGGAGTCATTAGGCTTTCCATAATTTTATGTTTATCTCCGTGAAACTCTCCAGTGAATGGAGTGTCGTATGCTTAGCATTTGACAGGGAAGACTGTGGACCGACCCGAGACAAACTCAATAGACTTTGTCCTGCTTGTCTACTCACTCTTTCCAATTTGCAGAATATTAATTCTTCTTGGAAAAGCTTATTATAAAAAACAATGAAATCCATGTTGTAATCCATTTTGTTCATTGCTTCCGGTTAAGAAGGGACTTGCCAGGGAGGGCGTAACGCGGAACTCAGCTGAGATTGTTCATCTTGTTCATTTCTCGAGGCCCAGGGGTGCGTACGCACGAGGTTTTTAGCATTTGTTTGGGGCTTATATTGCCTTTCATCTTTGGTTGAAAGATTTTTTTTCTTTCTTAAATTACCCGAGAGTGTTGGGCTGCAGATTGTGGATATAACATATGTGCAAATTTAACAATATATGAATGTAGACTGCTTTTCCTTGATTTTTTTTTTTCGACGGCAACGCTTCAGCTGTATTTCTCATAGAACGAACAAGATAAAACGCAAAGAACGTGTTTCCACGAAACATTTGACCAACCTGCCTTTCGATGCGCCTGCTAAAGTGGAGTCCCCGCATTATATTACAAAATCAAACGTTATCTAGTTGGATCTATAGTACCGATCTAAGGCGTCACGTGTTGTATGTGTTTATATGAATATGTTCGAAGCCGACGAGCCCGGTTGACTACATAGTCTGTACACATCGCGAGAGAGAGAGATGTTCAATCACAAAGTAATTAGTTGTATCGCACCACAGGGATTAATGTAGCCGAAAATAACCATGCGAGTTGGGTTTGGCGCAAGTGGTTTCTTTTGAGCTGAGATGTGGCAACAATCTATCAACAGTGTTTCAGCCCACTGTGGGTGCGTTTGGATGGGCATTTAGAAAGTTCCCATTCAAATTTCAAAGTTCTTTCAAATAAAATATGGGTGTTTGGCCAATCTCAAGGAGCTTTCAAACGAAAGCCACTTCTAATGCAGAAAATATTTTTTCTTCCTAAACTACCCTCATTAATTTTTCATATTTCCGTTATTGCCCCTATATTTATTTATTTTTAAATGAAAAAGGAGCAGCCCTTCGCCGGATTGGCGAAGGGCGGCACCGCCGCGAGCCGATCTGGCGCGCCGGGGCTGTTAGCGAGGTCGCCCACCTCTAGCGAGGGTCGTGCGACCCGGTAGGGGCCGTCGAGGTCGCCCGACCTCGGGCGACCCTCGGCGAGGGCCTCCCGCAGAGACCCGGTGGCGGTCGCTTGGGTCGCGTGACCCCGGGTTGAGCGACCACGGTCGCCCGAGGTCGGGCGACCTCCGTGACCCTCTGGGGTCGCGCGACCCTCGTCGAGGTCGCCCGGCCGATGGCCACCTCCGGCTCGCGAGCCTCGCCAAATTTGGCTGAATTTTCAAAAAAAAAAAGAAAAAGAAAAAGAATATATATATATATATTATACCCATCAAAGCCCATTGCGAAAGTTTTCTTTACCAAACATACATTCAACTCAAAATCCATTTGCAAATTTTTTTTACCAAACATAATTGCATTTTCCCCAAGTAGTTTTGGGCTTTCAGCATTTGCATTGGACTCAAAGCCCATTGCAAATGCTGAACCAAACGCAGCTTGTGGCCTCTCAAAAGTGAAGCGTGTAACCATTTTCAAGGCCATTAGTATTATGGATAAATAATGCAATGTATATTGGAGTTTATAGTCCTAGGACTGAGGTGTTATGCAACAACACAAGGCATCTCTGAGTAGCTAGATTCAAAGCCAAAAGCTTCCTGGCTCAGGAGAAGCCCATGTGATGCTTGATGAGCTGAAACACAAAGCTAGCCTTTCCTCAGTTGGTCGTTTTCAAAGACATTAGGGCAAATTGCGTCCTCTTAATCAAATATACTATGTTCACAATAATTGGTTTTAGTCATCATCATGAAAGCCGCGTCAGCTCCCAATAAATGGCGCACAGGAGTCCATTCCCACTTTTGGATATCCTCTAAGATATTATCTTGCCATCCTTGATTTCTAACATTAACACGTTGACGCGACTGCTATAAACTAGATGTGTCAACCCTTTTATATCTCTCACACTTCATCCTGCTACCACAAAACCCCGCTTTACAATCCGCATGAGTATGGAAGAAATCGGATCGCGACATTCTCCCTACCCAATTTCCATCACATCTTCGTGGTGGGCTATTCTGTCCTTCCTTGCATTCTTCAACAATCAACCCTCCACTCCTTTAGTACTTACAGGAATGGCAAATGCTTGCCTAATAGAGTAGGCCGCTTTACTCCATCGGTTGCTTCCCTTGATCAAAGTTGTTGGCCAAATTCTAGTCATTTATGCTTTATTTGATTGAGCGTGGCATCCCAAGTCAATTGTGCTCCCTCAACAACACATTCTTACACCTATTAGGCTTCTCTTGAGCTTAGCAAACCAACATTAGGTTTCTCTTATTGTTGGAAATGGGGCAATAGATTTTCTTGATATTCGCCCATATAGCTTGCAAAACTTGCTCTAATACCATTTGTCATGGGTTAAAAGCTTCCGGGCTAAATACGAGTTTGTATGGTGCTTGATGAGTGGGGACACTAGGCTAGACTTCCCTCAATAGATTGTTTCCAAGAATAGTCACTAAATTGCGTCCTTTTAATCGATCATACTATGCCCCTATTAGCTCAGACATTTAGTCCATTGAGAAAGATATACAAATCAGTTTAGCACAATTATTGGTTTCATTCTGCCGTGGCCATCATCATAAAAGTAGTATTAACTCTCGATCAATTTGTGTAGGGAAGGCCAATCCTTGCTCTCCAGAGATCTAGGGTCACGTAGCACTCTATCTCGACTCGTGCTCGTATGCTAATGTGTCTCCTCTCGACAATGGTAGTGACAAGGGAGGGAGAAATTGGAGAGCCATGTGCGCAGCTGAGGTCAAGAGCCAAGGGGGAAGAGAGAGGCGCTTGTAGTATACGTGGGGAGAGGCGCTTATGGCGCTCCGAATAATTTCTGACATGACGACTGCAAGATTCGAGCGCTATTGGCAATACAAGGGTAGGGGAGGCAGCTCGACCAGATCTAAGCAGAGGCATTATGGAGAGGGAAATGTGTATGGCGAACATTGTATCCTGACATTTATCAAATAATGTAAAGGATATTACAAATCGTATCTTATACTTATTCTTGTTTTATTGGAATCTGACTCCGCGGCAAAATATCTTTCACCGAATCGTTCTTGATTCTTATTAGAGGAGGTAGGTTTTGTGGTACTTCCAAAAAAGAAATATCACATATAGACAATATAATTAATAATTTCACTCTAAATAGAACTCAATGTACACAAACCATGCCGGAATTTAATTGATGACTAAATTTGAGAATGTAATCACTTTAATTGAAACTAAATGTATACAAACTATGAGGAAATTTAATTGACGATAAAACCTGAGAATGTAAAAATGCAACGTGGTAATTTAATTGATGACTAGGTATTGAAGATATACAATATAGATACGGGCCAGAATTTAATCGACGACATCTAGAAAGTATTACTACTGTGCAAGAATTAAAGATAAAATGTTAATTTGTTTGTTTGTGGGAGGCCTCGAAGAGGATGATGTGGCTAATCAAAGTCTACAATTAACGATTTTCAACAAAAGTTACAAAGGGAGACAGGTTTTGAGGCGATCTGGATAGAAAATATCACAATTAGGCAATAGAATTGATAACTTCACACCAAATAGAATTAAAAATATATAAACCATCCTCGAATTTAATCAAAGACAAAGTCTAAGAATGTAGGCACTTCAAACGGAACCAAACACATACAAAGTATTCCAAAATTTAATTGACACCAGAACACAAAAATGTGAAAAAGCAATGCCAAAATTTTATTGACAATGAGGCACCCAAATTATATAGCAAAGATACACACCTGAATTTAATTGACAATGAGGATTTGGAAATTACAGTTAAAAACCACATTCGAATTTAATCGATGACGCAAGTTTGAAAACTATAACTACCGTTCATAAATTGAAAGATAACATGTTTGTTTTTTTTTGTGCGTGAGGGGCCTCTGAAGAGTACAATGTGATTATTTAAAGCCTATAATAGATGGGCATCGACATAAGGTACAAAGGGAGGTCACAAACAAATATTACAAATGAAGGTTACAAACGTATATTACAAACGGTTAATGAATGGTTAAATCGATGATTACATTACCTTGATGTTTCTTTGACTCCATTACTTTAACAGTTGCTTTATTCCACTATATTGACGGTTGCATCCGAGAGTGTCAACTCTACTTTTTGTTAACTCTTTCAAGCTATCGATTCATCAAGTTGAACTTTGCTCTCATCAACTAAGTATATTACTTGTCTATAATAACCATAATTGGTCACTGAATGATTCATTAATCATTTGATTCCTTTAAATTAGATAATCAAGAGTCATAATATTCCCCCTTTTTATCGGCAAATTTGATCTGTTTTTGCTTAATCATACGACTCATTATTTTCCATGAAGACACATTTTGTATAAAGTCTTTATATGGCCTTCTATCTCCATTCTGAAGTAATTGCTCATACTTAGACACTCTCGTTGTCAACTGGAATAAATCAGCAAAATTTTGGCCTTAGAATTTTTATTTGACAAAACTGCAGTATAAGTGTCAAAACTTAGTACGGAAGGACACTTAAGTGCCAAAATTTACGAAAGGTATATATAAGTGCTACTTTTTTTGAAAATTGGGATACATGAGTGCCAAGTTCGACGACCTTGGCCGGAAATCCTATGTGGCACTTTTTATTAATATAACTCGCTTACGTGTCTTGTTGGAGAGCAGAGTCAGCAAAGAAGAGCAAACGACGTCATTTTGCTTGGATTTGAATTCCAATATAAATATTAATTAAATTAAATTTAAAAATAAATTTAAAATAATTATAAAAAACCAAGATTGTAGAACTTCGACGAGGGCAACAAGTCCTCTTCAAAGTTCTACAATCTTTTATACATACATACATACATATATATATATATATATATTACTTTTAAATTCAATTTAATTAATATTTATATTAGGATTCAAATCCGAGGCAAAACAACGTCATTTTGGCTCTTCTAGCCATGTTAACATGCAAAACGATGTCGTTTTGCACTTATCTCATTAGGAAAATGCAACTTAGCATTTTGGTGGATTTTCTTGCCATTGGTCCTTAATTTATTTATTTTGCTCTGATTTTGGCACTTAAGTATACATTTCTTACTTTTTGGCACTTAAGTGCTCTCTCGTGCCAAGTTTTGGCATTCCAGGGATATGGATGTTTATATGGATTGAATTTCAATATACTAAAAGCCAAATTTGTGAATTCTTTCTCCAAGAATGAATTAAGGCACCAATTCCTAGCCCTTTTGAATTGATCAATAGACCGATCTATTGATTCACCGTCGCATGATACATTTTGGTAAAATCATTGGTCGATACTTCATGTATTGTTTTATAAAATTGAGAATGGAATTGTCTTTCCATTTGAGCCCAAGTATGGTTTGACTTATGTGGTAAATTTGTATACCAAGTAAAGAAAATTTTTGATGAGGATAAAAGGGAACAACCTAAGTCTCAAGTATCATTTGTTCTCACCTCTCCACATTGGACAATAAATCGACCAATGTGTTTGACGGTCAACTAGTTATCTTTGCTAGTGAAGACAATGAAATTAGGAGTTTTGAATTTTTTTGGGTAAGTTATAGTGTCAACCTAATAAGGATAAAGCTTCCAATATACTAGCTTGACCATTCTTTGTTGATACTTAATTATTGTAACAGAGTGTTGGATTAAGTGCCAAAACTTGGCACGGGGAGACACGTAAGTTCTAAAAGTTCATAAAGGTATACTTCAATGCCATAATTGGAGAAAAATTGATCAGTTAAGTGCCAACAGTGAGAAAATCAAGCCAAATTGTATATGTGGTATCTTTCGGCGACATACTTCATTGAGGTGGCAATTATTAAAAAAAAGAAGAAGATACAAGTGGACTAGATAAACGACGTTGTTCCGACCACTCTTACTTGACTAAGCTAAATAATGTCATTATTCCTTGGTGCTAAACGACGTCATTTAGCTTATTTTCCCCAAAGAATTCACCATCTTTCAACTGGTTGTCTCTCATGCTTGAGTCTCACGCTCTTCTCTTTGTCGCCGTTCACGCTCACTGAAGGTTGGTCATCACTTGCCATCATCACTTACCATCGTCGCTTGCTTAGACTTATCCTCTTTTCCCCCTGTGGCGTGAAATTAGGGCTCAAACTTGTCTATTAGGGCTCCGATGGGAAATTTGGGGCTCGATTGGAAAATGTAGGGGTTGGCCGGGAAATATAAGGCTCGGATGGTACTATGATGTGCGATTGAAGTGTTTGGTTTGGCAATTTAGGGCTCAATCGGGGAAAAATTAGGGCTCTTATGCTATTGTGATGTGTGATTTAGGGCTCGGATGTAGTATTATGATGTACGAGGACGATTTTTAGGGCTCGTATGTGATATTGTGATATGTGATGATGATTTTTAAGGATTGGAGTAGTTGTCATGGAGACCTCTATTTTTTTTAATCAAAGCATTGAAATGAGTGCCGTGGGGGCCTATGCCTATTGTGGGACCTCTATTTGTTGGTCAATATTTTAAACGAATTCCTATAATCGAAGTGGCTGTCGTGGGGGACATCTTGTGATTTCTTTCCACTAAAGTAAATGACAGATGCTCTTCTCTTTTCTTTAATAAAGTTTATAAGAGTGTGTGGACCTCCATGTGTAATTGTATGTTATCTTTTGTCGATGTAGTCCCAAAATTTAATTGTTTTTATCTTTGGTTATAGAAATGGCTTATAATAAGGACTATGTTGTTGCCTTTGTTTGCTATGGTGGGGATTTTGTGATTGGAGAGAACGAGTGGGAGTATGAGGGGGAAATGATGGCACTATCTTTGTTAATATACATAAAATATATAGGATTTGTTAGGGATATAGTGAAATATTTGCCATGCAAAGTACAAAAGTTGTTGTATTGTGTTCTTAGGAAGGGCTTAAGAGATAATTTGAGAATCTTAGAAGATGATAATGGTTTTAGAGATGTCCTTACCATTATCTTCATAGCCAAGAAGTGAAATTGTATGTTGAGTACAATAGTAATTATGAGGACGAAGATGATGATAGAGAGAGCACCCAAGTAGGAGAATGGGGAGATGGTATTCAAGCTAGTATTGAGATTATGGATAAAGGACGATTGGATAAATAGGATGGGGAGGAGAGGGGCGCAAATGCAGTTCAACAAAGTGCGATGACATAGGCGATGACATAGACGATGTCACAATCATCATATTAGATTAGGAAGTAGTTGAATCCAGTGATGATGACAATGAAGGGTTGGCTTTTGAAAATTTCTTAAGTGATGTCGACGACGAGGAGCTTGCACGTTCAAGGAAAAAACAAATAAATTTTTTGTCAAATAGGTTTACCGCTTTGCAGGTAACTAAAGAAGTTCCAAACAAGGTCGAACGAGCTACAGATGCTAGTGTTACTAGTGAGGAGACTAATTATGAAGAAAGTGTCGAGAATGCTACTTCTCATGACGAGCTTGAAGAAGATCAAGCAGCTATGCGTAAAAAGAAAAGTATATTTTCTTCCTATAATTTATTTGTCGCCTCTCCTACTTTGTCAATAGGTATAAAATTTCAAGATGTTAAACAATTTAAGGAAGATATATTGAAGAACTCTATTGCTGCATAAAGGAATATTGACTTCATTATAAACATTAAGGCTTTTGTAAGAGTTAGGTATTCACAGCAAAATTGTCCATGAAAGATCTACGATGCATTCTTAGGAGGAATGGGTCTTTCTAAATTAGGATCTTCCAAGATGAGCATACTTGTTCTATTAATTTTGAAAACAAAAGGGTAACAAGTGTATGGTTGTCCAAGCACTTCTTCGATCTAATCAATATGATGCCCGAGATGAAGAATACTGAGTTCAAGCAATTGGTGAAGGAGTGTGTAGGCATTAATATGTCTAGAAATTAGTGCAAAAGAACGAAGTAAAATGTGATGAAGATATTTATCGGTTAGTAGATAAGGAATGTGGGTAGATGTGAGATTATACTTGAGAATGTAGGCTTCAAAACCTTTCTAGTAGAGTTTATGTAGAAGTTGTGAAGCGATCACTTCCTGATAATGAGATTATGTTCGATGAGTTTTATGAGTGCTTTGATACATACATATGGGGATTTTTATTTGATTGTAGATAGATTATAGGATTAGATGTCTGTTTCTTAAAAGGCTTGTGCAAGGGAGAATTGCAGGTCACAATTGGAAGAGATGCAAATAACTAAACGTTTTCACTGGCTTGGGTTGTTATGAAAATAGAGAACAAGGATAATTAATCCCGATTCTTGAAAAATCTTATGGCTAACTTGGAGATAACAAATGACGAATGGTAGGCGTTCATGAACGACCAACAAAAGGTAATATCAGTGAGGAATTCAAATGCAATAACATTGACAACAATTGCAAAGCATTCAATGGGAGAATAATATATGGCACATGCAAACAAATCATCTCGATGCTTGAAAATATACAAGTTATGGTCATGACTTGGCTGTACAAATAAAAAGATGATGCTGCAAAGTGGATTAGGTAATGTGGTCCTTAGATTGCCAAGAAATTGAATGAAAACTTGGCTGCAAGTAAGTATTGTCATCCCATTTGGAATGGGGAAGGATATGAAATAACGAATGGTTCTAATGAATATGTTGTCCATCTAAATATGAGGAAGTGTTATGCAGAGTATGGCAAATAAGTGGAATTCCTTGTGTACATGCTATATGTGCTATCCAATTGAAGGGCCACAACGTAGATGATTACTTTGATGATTGGTACAAGAAAATGAAATATTTTACTTCGTATCAATTCATGATGCAAACAATTAAAAATAAAAAGTTTTTGAAGGCAACAGATAGTGAAGAACTTCAACCTTTGCCATTAAAGAAGCAAATGAGAAGACCAAAACGAAGACCAAGAATGTTAGAGGGCGAGGTCTCAGGTTAGCAAAAGATGAGCAAGATATGTACAAAGATGGTGTGCTCTTATTGCCATGTAGTATGGCACACTACTAAAGATTATCGATTGAGGAAGCAATAAGAACAGTTAGGCTAGAGGCCAATTGAAGGGCTTGATGAAGGAACAGCTGGAAGGCTAGCTGAAGGCCAAATAGAAGGCCCAAGTGAGTTGATTGTTCTTCAGTCGACGACAAAAAACCTAGTAACTCATGACATTTGTGTTTATGTTACTTTTTGGTTTATTACATATTTGTATGTATGTAGGGTTTATTGCTTTGTATTTAATATCTTTGTCGGGTGATGGAAATGACACCTGAAAGACTGGCCGAAACCCCTACTGAACCTGAAACTTAAGAGCCTACTTGAAGAAGGCAAAATAAAGATGAGTAGCTGAAAGATTGGTCGAAACTGTTAAAGGGCAAGTTTAGTTGACTGTTCTTTAGTCAAGAAAAAAAAATACTCAATAAGTTCAACAATTTGTGTTTAGTTTTCATTTACGTTATTATATGGGCTGATGTTATATTTATTATATCTTTCTCATGTTTGAAGAAGGCAGGCTAGAGCTCAACTGCAATAGAAGGGTCAATTGAAGGGTCAATTGAAGGGTCACCACAAGGGCCAGCTTAAAGTGTCGTTGAAGCTAAAGGACTAGATAGAAGAAGGACAACTAAAAGAAGGCTAACTCAAGGGCTAGTTGTAAGAAGGCCATTTAGAAGACGCTAGGCTAAACAATTAGTCGAAGAAATCCCTACTATAGTTGAAGGGCCAAATATAGTTGGAGCTAAATGGCCAACAGAAGGGCCAATTGAAGGACCAAAAGAAGGCCTAAGAAATCACAGGCGAGAAGAATGGCTAATAAATCGCAAGTTGCTAAAAGTGATGCTCCAATTCAAATAAGAAGGACTCTTGAAAAGAGATTAAGACAATATGGTTACGGCATTTATACAGATAAGCGTACTATAATAGTAATTTTTAATGTAAGTTTTATTGGTTGCATTTAATCTATGGTGCGAACATTTGCTCACAATTTAACTGTAATTTTTTTTTTTTAAATTCCGGAGAAGTTCTGAGGTTTTTATGTCTTAAAGCCCAACTCAAGAATCAATGACTGCACAAAAAAAGAAGAAGACATTGGCTGTGCTAACAAGGAAGAACAAGAACCCGGCACCAACTCCATCTGAATCAGTGCATCTTGGGACAGTTGTAGTTTCATCTATATTAGTGCATACCGAGACAGTTGAAGAAGAAGTTTCATGTCTAGTTAGAAAGAATGCAATGATTGTGAATAAAGTGAAAGATCCATCAATAGGAGAACAAAGAAGGGGGTTATGCATATTGACTAATGAGACGGGATGGGATAGGGTTTGTGGGGTTTAGGAGTCAGTTTTATTATAACTTGCTATGAATAGTTTTTTTTTTTAGTTTGTCATTGAGTTTGTGAAACTTAATTTCAATATCGATGGAACAATTGTTACTTGTCAATTTTTTTGGATTCTGCTTATACTTGCCGCTTGTTTTAGTTGGTGGCTAATGATGGTTCTAATTGTTTGTGCTGCAGTGGTAGTTGGTAGTAGGTGATAGCTATTGGTAATGGTTCTATGGTGGTGGCTGGAGGCTCATGTAGCACTTGGTACGAACCAATACCTTTTGTAATAGCACACCACGATCACAGTGGTAGCTGGTGGTCATGATGGTCCTAGTGATGGCTCATGGTGGTGCTAACTGCTAGTGATTGGGGGCTCGTGCAAGTACTTAATGTAAGTGTGCAGTGTGTACATCAAGCTAATGCAAGGCTTGCAAGCACTTTTTGCAACAACACACCACCAGCACAATAGTGGCTAGTGTTGGTGCCTAGTGGTGGTTAGTGGTGGTGGTTGATGACTAGTGAAATTAAGGAGAAACCTACCAAACTTGGCACTTAACTATTTCCAAAAAACTTGACATTTAAGTGTTCATTTTTTACCATGAATGGCACTTAAGTGATCATTTTTTCATCACAACTGACACTTAAGTGATCACTAAATACAACTTATGACATTCAAATAATCACTTGTGTATGTCCTATGTATATGCTGGCTTGTGGCAAACTAGAGAAGTGATTCATTTTATTTAATATTTGCCGGTTTACATTTAGTTCAAGTAAAGAAGCTACCATAATATATTGACTCATTACACATCCTTGTTACTTTGTATTCAAGAATAAGTAAAAACATAGTACAAGCATCATCTTATTCACTCATTCTCTTTTCTTGACCTCTCCAAAAGCACAAGAAGTGAGCCATAATATATATGATAGCATAAACAACAACAAAACCACAACGATCTTATGGACAACGCAAACACAAGTACAATAGCCTACATTTGACCCAAAACAATTACATTTGTCCACTCATTTTTCAACTATGGCAGCTGGAAAAACTTCTTCTCATTTTCAAGTGCTTTACATTTCATCATTAAGTAGGCTAAACAAAAAAATAAAACAATAAACACTTGACAACACTTTCATTCAATTTTGATCTTTGAAACTTCATTCTTCAAATGGTTAGCTGGAGATGCTTCGACTTGCATTGAGTCAATATTATCCAAGTCATCCACGAACATAGATGAATGTTGATGTCATCCATCAAATAGGTTCAATATCACCTTTATGGCTTGGAGAGAGAACTTCGCATCTACCCATTTAAAATATTTGTATTTCGACACTTCTTTATATCTAGCACATTCGTAGAATCTTCTCCTGGGATTCATTCAAGTCCAAGATATTCTTCTTGGACTTAATAACCCACAATAACATAAATGCCTGACTTCTCCTTCGCTTTGGGAGAGGAATTTGAGCCTCCACTAAAAGTCATGGTCTCTATTTCTAATATTCAATGGTCGAATTTGGGGCAAATTGAAATTATGGTTTGGGATTAGGGTTCAAGCACTTCAATGGGGATTTTAGCCGATTTAGAGTTTTAGGTTTGGGGCAATTGGGGAGATGACATCGTTTTGGCCGATTTAGAGTTTTTGCTTCGGACAAATATGGAAACAATGTTTGTTTTGGTTGAGTCTAAGCTGATTCATGTAGGTGATTTTAATAATTAAAAAAAAAAATGCTTGGTGAAATTTTCTAGACCCTTCATCGGTGTTGACACCGAAATGTCCTTTTTTTTTTTTTTTTTTTTTTTTTTTTTTAAATGGCACTTATATAGACATTTCATAACTTTTGGTACTTAAGTGTCCCCCGGTATCAAGTTTTGGCGCTTACCTTGTACTTCTACATGTTGTAATATGAGTGAACCATTTGATCAAGATTTGTAAGTTGGCACTCTTCTTGCCCCTACGTTTAGGGTAGATTGATCAATGGACTTGACCTTTTTACCCCCCAATTCAAGGTAGATTGGATTTTTAGGCGTTTTGATAATCCTCATTGGTGGTGGGATCACTTGGCCTAAATTATTTTTGCTATTCAATTGATTAAGAGTTGGAGGAACATTCCCGGAAGTCGCCATATTCGATTGGATTAGTATGGATTGATTGAATGTCTCGGGCCTAGAGATGCCATCGTTAATCACATTGACGACCATTGACCTAATCATATAAAAAATGTGTCTTGCTATGTCACTTGCCATCATATTTTATTGTTCATTGAACAATCTCTTCATGGTAGCTACCAAAGTGGGGTTAGATACTAACTTCCTCCCCAACTCCTCCGTAAAGTGCCATGGGATTTCAATTTTGCTCTATATTGCTAAAGCAGTTGAGATCTTGGACCAATTAGCCGTATCATTGGGTTTATTGCCCACAGCATGATCAAGCTTTGGATGATTCCTTGTTCTTGGCATTATACTCCCTCAAATCGAGCACACTGGTCTCACTAAGCATGCCAAAAAGATTTTTTCCCCAAATTCGCCTTTGCAACAAATTTTTTCACCTAAAGTCGTTCTTTGATTATTATTAGAGGAGACAAATTTTGTAGCTATTCAAACAAGAAATATCACAAGTACATAATAGAATCGATAAATTCACTTTAAATAGAACTATATGCAAACTATATTGGAATTCAATCGATGACAAAGTTTGAGAACGTAACTTCAAATAGAATAAAATGTACACAAATTATTTCATAATTTAATCGACGACAAAGCCTGAAAATATAATGATGCAACACTGGAATTTAATTGACGACAAGGTACTCTAGACATATAGCAAAGATACAATTGCAATTTAATTAACAACGCAGATCTAGAAACCACAACCTAGAAAAATGCTAGAATATAATCGATGACACAAGTCTGAAAACTATAACTATTGTGTAGGAATTGAAAAATAACATGTTTGTTTGTCTGTGCACAGAGAGCCTCCGAAGAATACGATATGGCTATTTAAAATCTACAATTGACGGTTATAAATAGAGATTACAAATTGTTACCGAATGGTTATATTGACTCCATTACCTTGACGATTTTTTGGACTATACTATCTTGATGGTTGCTTTGTTCCACTAAGTTGACGGGTTTTTCTTTGACATTGTATCCGAGATTATCGATTCTATTTTTTGTTGATTCTTTGAAGCTGTTAATTTATCAAGTAATCGATAATTCTCTCTATAAATGACCAAACTCTAGTCTCGTTGACTAAGTCTATTACTTGTCCATAATCAAAATTGTCCATTTTTTTTGCGATTTTTTTCTGATTTTATCCCATCCATTAAAAATATTTAGACAATCAAATGCAATCGAAGATAGAACATGATATGATGTTCTCCCTGCAGTAAGGATGTCCACATATCGAAAAGACTTAACATGAAACTACCAGTTTTATATATGTAGAGTGCACGCCTAATGAAGTTCTAGATGAAGATGAGCACATGATGTGATGTTCTCATTGCAGTGAGGATGTCCACATATAAAAAAGACCAGACGTGAAACTACTAGTTTTATATACGTAGAGTGCATGCCTAATGAAGTTCTAGATGAAAATGAGCAAATGATATGATGTTATTGAAAAGACTAGACATGAAACTACTAGTTTTATATATTAAGGGTGTATGCCAAATGAAGTTTTAGATAAAGATAAACACATGATATGATGTTCTCCTTGCAATGAGGATGTCCACATATCAAAATTACTAGACATGAATGCCGCAACCCGCCCTCCTGCACGTGGCCCATGCATACTTTTCTTTTTCTACGGGGAGGGACATCGATTAGGGATATTTGCTCGCGAGTTCGCACTCGGGATCATATCAATCACGGACGTTATCACCTTGCTCTCGATTTTGGCCCATTGAGTTTGAAATCTACACGAACCTGAGTTCTCCTAAACCTATACACCATGCAACTGTGGAAAGGTGTCGTGATTCGCTTCCACACGTGCAATACACCTTAAAGAGGAGATCGGGTGTAAAATGCAAATTTAAGGATACTTTATCACAGTAGCCCTATCAATAGTACATTTTCCCAAAAGGATGGCATCACTTCATCCTTTCGATCCTTTTGGACTATTGCCATATCGAGTCTACTAAACCACAATAAGTCTCATCGAGATCCATACCTACCTTGCATGACAAGTTCATTTCATTTTTTATTAGCTATATTAGACAACCTAAAATATGGTTCTAGGAGTGCCACTAGCCTCATTTTTGGGGGTCAACTAGAGAACCCAATTGAGGGTCGAGAGTGGTCCCTCTATATCCACAAAACAAGAAATTCTAAAGTTTGAGGACTTGCGTTACGTTAATATTTTTATTAATGCCCTTTCAGGACCTAACAGTCATCGTGTTTCCTAAGGTGTCTATGCGTGTTTTTTTACAATTTCATGCAAATTAGAAATTTGATAAAGTGATCATGTGAGGGTTGTCGGTTTCATGTCATTCTATTTCTATTAAAGAGAAAATGAAAGAAGTCAATTAATTGAAATTTAAAAGACAGTGCAGCAAGTAAACACTAAGAATTGTTTTAAGGAAAATGGTAAAATTAACATGCAATCCTAAAAGTGAAAGAAAGAAAAGCAAAAGAAAGAATCGGCAACTTGTCGGGCATTCATGTAACACATAAAAGAAACCCAAGACATATGTCAGGTAATGAATGATACAAAATAAGGTCAAATTGGACATCGACCATTCGTTGTCTTCATGTCTTTGGAATTGTCACCTCCATGGGCCTATTCTAGTTCTACACGGAGACTAAGCAAGGATATGAATAAAAAAATGATTTCAAAACCATTCATAACAATCAAACGGGTAATTCATAGCAATTCATCAACACGTCATATCACATCAAACAACCAAAGATGAATGTCCAAACAAATCAAGAATGGTCCCGGAGTTAGCCTTTGATTATTCATGTAACGAGCCCCATTAAGACTCATGCCCAATTCATTTTTAAATGACTTATAGTCATTGACCACCATTTGTGTTCTCGAGTGGTAACTAATGTTAAAAGTCTCTAGAACGAGTTCTAAATGTCACCCAAGCTGCCCCCACGAAATCAGGCATCACACCTAAACATACATCTAAAATACACATGCAAAGCAAATATAAAAGCATGCATTCACGCCTTTTGGCCTTGGTTCTTAATCAATCAAATAAATTAGTGAGCTAACGCGGGATCACTTATTCAGTCATCACATGCGAAAGACATCCACACACATTAGCTGATGAATGAAGTGATGTTATGCATGTAGAATTCATGTGATGCCTCAAAAATGTTTGGGATGTATATGAAACATTGATTTGAAAAAAAAAATGATGAGATGGTTTGACATAGGTACATCTTGGTTATGGAATGCATTTAATTATCAAGGCTAATTTAGGGCGCATATCATACACTGCTAATGAATATCGCAGGCATTTTAAATAAGACCCAAACTGGATAAATTTAATGTCAAATTTAAAAAGAAATAATGCAGGAGAGATAATCAATTTCTTAATTTCTATTCCTCGGACAAGTTTCTGAACAAAGAAACCCGTTTGATAACGACTAAAAATTTCTATTTCTGAAATAGAAATCCGTTTGATAACAAAACAAAATTTCTATTTCTAAGAATAGAAATTGATTTGATAACAACATAGGAAATCCTCAAATACAAAATAATAGTCGAAATAATACTAATACATTACAAAAGTTGAAAATACAATTTCATGGAATTTTCGGCATATTATTATCCTTTGCCATTTTATTAGCAATTGTTTTCCTAAGCGTATTTATTTGGTTTCCCTCATCGGTCAATGTATCATTTGCAAGCTCATCTTGCGTAGGTTCAGACAAGTTCTACGGAAGCATAAATATGGGTGCCATTAATGGCGCCTATACAGCTTTGTTATTTTATCAAAAACTAGTATTTATAAGATTATCAACAAAATAAATTTAATGGTGTAAAAGAATATATGAGAATTCTACCTTAAAGTAACGTTTATGGTTAGGAACCAATCGGGGAATGTCGGTTTATTTTTACTCTCGAATTGAATCAGTCCAGTTGCTCATCTCTAATTTCTTTATTGTTGCTCAATGAACCTTTAATGGCCCTTGCATAGCAAAGAGAGAGATTCTCTTGAATCTCTTGCTTTCGAATTAAAATTCAAGATTGTGTAACAATCTAATTATTTTGATTTTGCAAGAATTTTGAATCTGTAAAAAAATAAGGTCAAATTTCTAGGCACGTTTTTTATTCATCTATTATGTAAGAACTTTTTCTTCAACTGGCCATGCGCGTGTCTTTTCTAGGAGGAAAGAGCCCAATTGTTTTTAAGTAAACATTTAAGAACTTTGGTCGTTTTTAAAATTGGGAATCCATTCGATTGCCTTTCATCCTAAAGAGGAAGTTATTAAAAAAAAATTGAAAAAAATACAAAAAAAAAAACACGAGCAAAATAAGAAAAAAGAAAATTAGCAATAATTTGTGAAGTTGTGGTTATGAGTGAATTAAGCTAGCAAGAAAGCACAATGTTCTTTTATATGATTTGATTTCAGTTTCTGATTTCTATTTCAAAAACTGAGAAGTTAAAAATTTCAGCTTATGATTTCTTCAATTTCTCTATTTCTGGAATAGAAATCTGTTTCAGAAATAGAGAAATCAAATTGCGTTACCAAACGGATTTCTGTTCCAAACCTGTTCCGGGGAACAGAGAAACAGAGAAATCGAGAAACAGAAATTTTGTCATGCGCGCCCATAATACCCTTAGAGCTATGGGGCGGATTTAATTGCCAATGCTAATCTAGGGCGCATATCATGCACTACTAACGGATGTTGTAGATATTTTAAATACAATCCAAACTTAAATGGAATTAATCTCAAATTAAAGATCAATGGATGCTAAAGTGGTTAATGTTGGAGGCATCATACCCAACAAAATCACCTAGACATGCAGAATCAATTTTGCCATAAATCCGAAGGAAATTAACAAAGGTCCCCAGATGATCTTTTTATTTTTCATGGATTTTTTACAATAAAGATTGTGAAATTTGGAATAAATCTCATGAGACAACTAATGCTAATTCAGCATGCAAGACTTCCTAAAAATTCTAGATGAGAGTCGCATCAAAGAATCACAGCAGGGAACATCAAACATGGCAATCAAGACTAAGACAATTAAGGTATGACCCATGAACAATTATTCTTAAGAAAATCATTGTCCATCAAGCAGTAAGGAACAACCTTCGTGAAAGATGTTTCCTAAGATAAGCTACACATGAATTAATAAAAATTCAAGGACATAAAGTAGCACATCAGGAACAAAACAGGGTAGCATGACATCATGACAAATCAACAACAATTTGCCCTAGTAAACAATGTCTAAAAATTCTAAAAATTCACAACATAGACATGAAGATGACAAACAAATTTCATTAAGGACTCAACTTCAAAATCCTTACCAAAAAATTTATACAAAAATGATAGAGATTGGTTCATTAATGGTAGAACCAGCATTCCGAATTTCAATCATGATAGATTTGAGAGCAAGATTAAAATGGAAAAGGGGCCAAATGGCATACAATTGAGACAAAATTAGTGCCATTAGAAAACTTAAGATGTGCCCTAAGACTTTCTAAGAGACATTGAGTTCAATTAAGATCAAATTCGTACTCAATGATGGCAATTGCAAAAGTGTGTAATTCGGTCATGAGCATGGTAGAACACAATGCGTGATAATAGGCTTACTAAACTACCTAAATGATGCATGAAAATTGTGACAATCAAACATGACATAAGACTAAATGCGACGAACAAATTTGATTAAGACATCCAAACCTGATCGATGTACAAAAAATTACATAAATTCATAAACGTCAATAGGAAGCTTTTCATTAAGAAGCACACAAAAGGTATGAAATTTTCAGTAGCAATGAGTTAACTTGGCAAGTGGACCTCATATAGCAAACGACCTTCAAATGATGCGTACATACATCAGTTCGAAGCTTGTGATGTTTTCTAAGTATGTCTAGAAGGCATCGTGCGTAAATTACACTCTTAAGGAGCTCAATTGAAGACATTTTCACAGAGGCACAATCAGTCACAATTGCAGCAGGGATGGTACAAAACATATATGGTTTTCATTGATCTAATGGTGATAAAAATCTATGAAATTTCCTATGTATAGAATGAAATTTCTTGATCATTTCTCATGAAGGCACCGAAGTCCAATTTAGTTCACAAAAATATATATGACAATGGGAAAACAAGGCAAAACATTCAACATTGCAAATTGTAGAAACCCAAACATGACTTTTATGAGGGATGCAACTCAATCAAGCATGTTTACTAGCTCATTTTTGAGCAAACACACATTGGGCTCAAATAGGATAGATCAACATAAGGATGATTTTTGAGGATTTTCCTTATCAACTCTATTACAAAAAAATAAGAAAAAAGATATGTTATAAAAAAAAAACAATTTCAAGAAAATTTCATAAGGGAACCAACCTCAAAATCAAAATACAAAAGTCAACAAAAAATTAACAAACAGTGCATACCGCAACTCAATAGAACAAATAGTTGACAGATTCTGGACTCAAATTTGAACATGCAAAATCCATATCAAACGAGGCCTAATCAGGGCATTATACTACTCGTTAGAAAGATATTCAAATAGTCTTCAATTTTCATGAGACTTCAAACTCAGAAAACCACATTTACAAGCTGATATTAAATTATTTCTCAGATTAATCATCCAATCATCCAAAAATTGTAGATCAAGTTCAATCAAGCAATCAACCATACTTTGTCCATCATCAATCATCCACATCAATTCTAGATCATTCTAAACATCCTATAATAAGAATAATCAAAATTGAACCAGCCATAAGTTTGAGCCCTAGCTTTGATCTCCTAACAAGATCTCACTTCATCAAGCTCCGGATTAGATGTTTATCTTTGCGCGATTTTCGATGAATTGAACTCAATTAAACCACGATTAGACCACCACAACAAGTCAAGGACGTCAAGGGATTCCTAAGGGGGCTGATGATCACTAGAGTAGGTTAGATTGATGCCAGAATGGCCGCCGGTTCATTGTTGTATAGAATCGGGTTCGGTTGGACTCAGTTTGAGTTGTTGATGAAGAGACTACGATGGCTCTCCGATTAAACCCCGACTAGCTAGAGGTCAGGGCCACGTTTGGGGAACAATCGACAATGGTTTGACTAAGACTACCGATGATCACCGATCGAGGAGGGAGAGATCGTTGGCTTCAAGGCTGGCTTGACCGTTGGAGTAGTTGAACTCGAGGGGAAAATGTTGTCAAATAGGAGGCTGTGGTGGTTGGCAAAGGGACCTCCAAACACCAACAGATCGAGGAGAAGCTAGGGTTGTTGTCGGAGGTGGTGCTCGGCCAGTAGGGGCCCCAGCAGTAGCAAGAGGTGCAGCAAAGGGCAGTGGTAGTGACGGGCAAAGGAAAGGGGAGAGAGAGGGCAAGAAAGAGAGAGAGAGAGAGAGAGAGAGAGAGAGAGAGAGAATTGGATAGAGAAAGTGAAGTTTCTAGATTTGAAAAAAATGCAAATGAGGCCCCCTAAGGTTTGGAGGGAAAATGTCATACATACTACCCCTCAAGATTGAATCTTGTCCGTTGGTTTGATCTGGCGGCTAGAATTTAATCAGAAAGCCTAATTAATCCATTTAGGGGTTAATCAAGATTAAAATGAGACATGTTATCATCCGGATGGTGTTGATGTGTTAAAATCAGAAATTTAAATTGAATTTGTGATTAAGGCTTGATTAGGGGTAATTTTGTAATTTCACAAAAATGTGAGGGCATTTCTACAAAATATGAAAACTTGAAGGACATGGGAGAGAAATAGACATGATGGGATGATGGGTGGTGGCTGGCCACCAAGAGCCGGCTAGCGGAGGGCCGAATCGGCCTACTCCGCCTGTGGTCATTTGGACTAGTTGAACTGATTCACATCGGTTTGATCAATTCAGCTAGTTTTCAGGTGGTTTAGTCCTTGGACTTCTGAATTTTATGCAATTTCAAAGGAAATCTTGTCCAATTTGGGAGAAAATGGTTCAATTTAAAGAGAAATGATTGAATTTTGAAGAAATTGGGTCAACTAAGCCACATAAAAGCAATTTGGTAATTTTCTATTGGACTAATTACTTAATCAACATGATAAATATTGGACTTTCCTCATGGGTACATGTGATTGGACTTTCTAGACTAAATTTGACAATTTCATGTAATTTCTTGCTCGAACTTGAAAATTAATTGAAATTGAATTCAATTAATATTGCATGGCATCTATTGGATTAATTGCCCATACCTAAGGTGACTTGGTGCATCCAAATTGACATTGAATTGATGGTGCAACTTTTATGCTTAAATTGAACTGAGGTTTAATGATGAAATTGAATTGAGGTTCTCGAAATTAAATCTTAGTCTCGAATGAATTAACTTGAATTTCATCATTTGGAGTTTGTTAGCTGGGTTTTCTTATATTCAAGAAGGCAAGATTCTTCAAATTGAGGCGTGCTTGAATGAATTTCCCAAAATGGACCTCGGATTCAGACTTATCTCATAAAAATGAATGAAATGGAAGTGCTTGTTCACAATTCATGTAAAATTGGTTTGGAGCCCCTAATTAGTGCTAAAAATAACAATTCACAATCGACATGATCCATTTTGAAATTGATAGAAAGAGTGAATGGATAGCGATCTCTAGATTAAATTTCATAAAAAGAACTAAGCTTAATTATGATTAGAATGAAAGTAATTTTATTTTTGGTCGATTATGAACTTAAAATAAAAAAATTCGCAAAACAAGGTTCTTAATCGATTTTCACAAAAATTTTTATGCCAAAGTCAAATTAAAGCTAAAACGAAATGATTTGTGGATTTTAGTATTTTCTAATTTTTTTTGTCAAAGATTTAATTAAAAATCAACCATTTAGTTGATTTTTTTTTTCTAAAAGGCTGATTTCTTTTTTGTCAAATCTTTGAAATTTTCAAAAATTAACTTGACTAAAGTGAAATTAGGACCGTTTAGAATCTCTTTGTACAAAAGCTAACTTTTGACTTGGGATTGATTTTTGATCAAAAGGTTGATAAAAAAAATTAACCAAAAAGTCAACCATTTGACTTTTAGGGTTTTCGATGGAAATGGGTGAGACATTATTTAAAAATGACAAAACAAAAGAATGAAATGAAAAACGAGATATTTTGTTTGGGAAATGGATTTTGTCACAATTGGAAATCCCAATATCGAATCTTTACTTTTGTCTACGCGTTGGCTAAAAATCATTTATAAACAATGAAACTACTAGTTTTATATACATAGAGTGCACGCCGAAGTTCTAGATGAAGATGAGCACATGATATGATGTTCTCCTTTTAATGAGGATGTCCACGTATCAAAAAGCCCATACATGAAATTACTAGTTTTACATATGGAGAGTGCACGCCTAATGAAGTTCTAGATGAAGATGAGCTCATTGAATTCTAGATGATTGATGATCTCAAAACCTCTTGAATAATGGTCATTTAAATTTTTTTTATGAATCATCATCAGAAGCATTAACAACAAATGCCAACTAAGGGCCTATTTGGTAACGTGCCAAATAATACATGATTCTATTCTTTTCTTCTTCAAAACAAAAAAGAACATAAATTCATTTGGTAACTTTTTTGTTGCCAAGAACAAATTTGTTCTCAAGAATGGATTTGAAACATAATCAAAAAATTAAAAAAAAAATTACTTTTCTATTTTCAGAAACAACTCTAGAATCAAGTCTTTTTCTTTTCTTCTTCTTCTTCTTCTTCTTCTTCTTGCTGCCATGAGGTCGCATCGCCATGGCCAAGCCAGGCTTGGGCCAAAGAGGCCTGGCCTTGTCAAGGGCTGGTGAGGGTCCCCCAAGGCCAGCGATCGGCAAGAGGAAGAAGAAGAAGAAGAAAAGGAAAAAAAAAAAGAAAAAAAAAGAAAAATGTAATAAAATTATTTTAAAAATTAAAAGAAATTCTAAGTAAAAAAAATTAAGAGTCGTACCAAACACATTTTTATTCCAAGAATAGAAGTTTTGTATAGTTACCAAATCAATCGAATGCTCATAAACTCATCTAGGAAATAAAATAAAATAAAAATTATTTCTAAGTAGAAATTATTTTTGGGAATAGAGTAATTACCAAATGTACCATAAAGTACTATCTTATGTTTTTTGACCCAGACATATTATTGTATAAAGATTCACAAATGAATCGTAAAAGACATAAAATATCGAGAGGTGCGTGAACGGCACTAGTACGTCTTGACATGTGGCGTTAATGCCATTGAGTTGACTACAAGAAAAGCGGGTTTCGTAAGAAGAAAGAGGCTGCACTTCTTGGTGTTTTGGACGCCAATGTTCAACGATGAAAGAGCCTGGATATTATAGGCATTGCTTAATATAGTTGCGCGTGCTGCTATTATTTCCTTGACTAAGGTCGTTATCAATGACTAGCGTGAGGAATATACTTCTCCCAACGCTTTGTCTCATTTTTCTGAGAAGTTTTGTCATTTTGGTACTCTTTGTCTCTTTTGAGGGGCTTGATACATAGAATAAATGGGATTACTACAGATGATGCTGGAACAATGCACCGGCCAGAATCCTGGTAGCTGGACAATGTGCTATAGTTTGGAAGGCACTCTCTCTCTGACTAATTTGGACAGAGTGAGACATAGTAGGAGCCAACCATATCAAAGCATGGAGGATTCGTTATATCAATCATTAAAAAAAAAAAAAAAAAAAAAAAAGGACCTAATCTGGAAACTGTACCTCATGAAAAGCTTAGATATCGACTGCATCCCATACACCAAATTTGGGAATTGTGGTTTAAATTGATTGCCAATTTGCTTCAATGCTTTCATTTTGAATTTGATAATTAGCATTCATAGCAGCACGCCATCCTAGCAAAGTTTTAAGCATAGAGTGTTGCCCAACCACGCAAGACATCATGAGTAATTGTGAGAGACGAAAACGACATTCTTTGTGTGGACAAATGCAACTTTAGATAGAGAGCACTTAAGCATGAGGGATGGATCTTTGAACGAGGATCAAGTGAGAGAGAGAGAAAGACAGATCATGGAGTTTTAGCAGAGAGAGCCCGAGCTGGAAAGTTTTGAACATGGACTAAGTGAGAAAAAGAGAGGGAGCCCAAGTGAATTGTGTTCTCAATTATTTCAGTTGTGTTAAATAAAAAGATATCCACTTCCATGTTAGTGCTGTTTGAAGCCCGTTGTCCACGTCAATTGCCACAAATGACTTTTAACTGTGATATTTGACGAAAACATAATAGAAGATAAATGTGTCACATGAGTATAAGTTTGAAATTTTTTGAGAAACAGAAAAAAGTTCAAGATAAATTCTTCACAACAGATGTAGTTTGAAGTTTTTAGTTTTACAAAAAAAAGAGGTTTTTGTTAGAATAATAATCTTTGCGCTATTGTTGAGTAATGGAATGTCATGAGTGGCTTTCTCACAATGAATTAAAGATAGTTATATAAACATTTCTTTATAAAAAAAAATTTAAAATAAATGTGTCACAGAAAATTTTTGATGATCCAAAGGAGCTACGGGTTTTACCTTTTACTGCCGCCCAGGCGATCCAAAAGAGCGATTTTTGAGCGGAACAATGCCGGCCAATAAGCCCGGTTCAATACGTTATTTTTCCAAGATGGTAATAACCCTGTTTAGATCAAGTCATTTCGCCCCATTCTTCTTGCCACCTCCTCTATATATATATGCAAACCCCTCAAAAATGCTCCAAAAAACTGTTCCCATCTCTCCAGAGTCGTCCTCCAATCCTTCTCCTTCTTCTATCTCCTCTCTCTCTCTCTCTCTCTCTCTCTCTGTGTCTCTGTCTCTCTCTGTGACAAAGATGGTGCTGCAAAAGCTAGCAGTTTCATCCTTGTTCAGTCCCTTGCTGCTCTGGGTTCTATTTGTTTCAGGTTTGCGACAAAAACTCAGGGTGAACTTGTCACTCTTTTGCTCACTGTCGGTCGATCCTTAATTCCCTCATATCTTCTTTTTATTTTAAAATACTTCTGAGGTTTGCAGAATGAAATCCTTCTGTGCAGGACATCCGTCCTTGGTTGAATGCGCCTCCCGCCACCACCACAGTCACCATTGCACCCACCATGCTGACGACCACCGCGCCATGTTCCGTTCGACAAAGATGTTTGTCTTCGGAGATTCGTATGCGGACACCGGGAACAGCCCCAACCCTGGGGACCCGTGGAGTGCTCCCTACGGAATCACCTACCCCGGCAGACCCACCGGTCGATACTCGATGGCCTGGTCTTGACCGATTTCCTTGGTCAGTTTCTCTTCCTCCAAGCCTTCTCCCTGTTCCCTGCGGTTGTCAATGAAATTCAGGAAGAGAAAACTGAACAGTGTTATGTTTCTTACCACACGTCAAAATCAGAGGCTGACGTGCTGTTTTGTCCCAATTGCATCGACCCTTGATTTATCTGCACAAACGGAAGAGCAATCATATCACGATTGCGATTCATTACCATGCTAACCAATCTTTCTAGAACAAGACACCATGAGAAAGAGGCTCGTAATTCAACGTGAGTATTATCCTTTCAAAAAAAAAAAAATTCAACGTGAGTATTATAAAGGGCCAATTCCATTAAAAAGCACGAACTTTAGGGTTTGGGACAAATCTGGCCCCAACTTTATTTTGTCTCAAAAAAAAGCACCAACTCTTATTCTTGTCCCAAATCTGGCCCGCCGTTAACTCTCCTTCACGGTCATCCAACCGGTCATCCAACCGGATCCGAAAACGTCTCCTGCCCCTCCCCTGCCTATCCTCCCTCCCTCCACACGAGAACGCCTCCTGAACCAGAAGAACATCAATGGCTGGATCACTGACGAACGAGAGGAGTCCGTCAATGGCCGCCGCCTCGTGATCTTCTCGTGGCCATCCTCCGTCCGAGGGAATTCGGGGGAGCGGATTCCGATCAGCCGATTTGCCCCCGCCCGATGGCGCGCCCGCCCGAAGATCCCGAAACCCTAGAACCCGGCTTCCTCTTCGAGTGGTACATCAACCCCACCTTCCCCTCGCCCTTCTATGTCGCCAGAGGCTCCGGCGTCGCCCCCGCCGCGGCCTCGCGCTCGCCGGCCTGCGATTCCGATTCCGATTCGAGATCCGACGGTTCCGGCTCGGCCCGGCGCGAAGACGCCGTCGGGTCGGACCCGGCCGCCGCTGGTGGTGGTGCGGAATCGGACCTTCCCCTCGCCCTTCTACGTCGTCGGAGGCTCCGGCGTCGCCCCCGCCGCGGCCGCGCGCTCGCCGGCTTGCGATTCCGATTCCGATTCGAGATCTGACAGTTCCGGCTCGGCCCGCAGCGCTGAAGACGTCGTCGGGGTCGAACCCGGTGCCGCCGCTGGTGGTGGTGCGGAATCGGGGCCGAGGATCGATTCAGATCGGCGGGAATCGGTCTCCGAATCCGCCCGACGCGCCGCGGCTGACGAGGCGGATCCGTGGCGCGCGGGATTGCGAGTGGTGAGCATCGATTCGGATTCGGAGTATCTGGAATCCGAGAACGTGTGCTCATTCGACTTGGAATCGCAGAGGAATCTGGTGGCGGAGCTCGAGTGGGAGGAGGTGAGCGAGCAGGCGCACGATCGGGACGAAGAAGAGGTGACGGTCTCCTCGGAGAATTTTACCGAGGAGTTAGAAGGAGGAGAAAAATTATCTGACGTGGAAATGCTAGGTTGGATGACTGTGAAGGAGAGTTAACGGTGGGCCAGATTTGGGACACGAATAAGAGTTGGTGCTTTTTTTTGAGACAAAATAAAGTTGGGGCCAGATTTGTCCCAAACCCTAAAGTTCGTGCTTTTTTATGGAATTGGCCCGTATTATAAAATATGAAGTAGTGGTGGGTTCCTCTAACAACCTTGTCTCCGCCACCTACTACTCAGTGCCTCGTGTGGGTGCCCCCTCTCGCAATTGCCTCTCCCTTCCCTTTCCTTTCAATCGTTTCGGCTTAGCCCGTATCTTCTGCCTTTTCAAATTGAGCTTGCCACCTTGGATTCTCACCTTTCCGTTATCACATGCCAAGAGGACACCACTTCACCCTTTTTTTCAGCAGAAGTACTACTGATTGCCAAAACTTAACACGAACATAATTTTTTTTTGGTGGCCCAAGAACTTGAGGGGACACCTAAGTGGGAGGATCCACTACTCCCGGCGTCCCACTTGAAACCCCAAACGAGCGTGAGAGGATTCAAACTCCTCCCCTTTGTGAGGGGAAGAGAGTCCAAATCATCGCGGCCACCAAGGCGGTGGTAACACGAACATATTTTAAATGTCAAAAGTTCAAAAAAGTACATGTATCATTTTCTTTGAAAAATAGGATGCTTAAGTGTCAACTTCAGCGAAGGGTATTGCAAATTTAACATGACTCGCCGAAAAGCCGATTCTACAAAGAAGAGCTAAAATGCTCTTATTTGAATTTTAATATAAATATTTATTTTATTTTATTTAAAAAATTTTAAAAAAAAAGGAAGAAGAAGAAGAAGATTGCAAAAGCTCATTTGGTGAGGGCTGTGCAAGACCTCACTGCTACCACCCCACTGTCACCGAGAAGGGTCAACAACAGTGGAGGAAAGTTGGCTAAGGTTGTTGAGACTTGGCCCAGGGCTGGCGAAAATGGGGAGGTGGTGGCAAAGGCTCAAACCCTCATCGAACGAGCCTTCTGCAATCTTCTTCTTCGTCTTCTTCTTCTTCGAATTTAGTTTTAAGTCTAATTTAATTAATATTTATATTTAAATTAAATCCAAAGCAAAACGTCGTTTTCACTTATCTAACCACGTTAGCGTGGAAAACGACACTTTTTTCGGTTTATCTAGCCATATCAACATGTAAAACGACGTCGCTTTGCACTTGTCTCACTGGAAAAATGCTATGTTGGTATTTTGGCCGGAATTTTTCGCCATTGGCATTTAACTTATCCATTTTGTTCCGATTTTAGCATTTAATTATATATCTCAAAACTTTTAACTCTTAAGTGTCTCTCATGCCAAGATCTGACACTTCAGTTTTCCGCACCCCCTTTTTTTGTCTCTTTGACTAGTCAGTTCCAAAAGTAGCTAATGTCGTGTCCATCAACCACCAATAGATCCTATTCTAATATTGTCTTGTTGTAATTATTTCTGGGAAGTGGCAAGAATCAAGCTCAATTACGAATTTACTATCGCTTGATTCGTAAGACTTGGTATGGTATTTGAGATTCATCTCATATACCTACAAGATCACTAAAGTAAAAGAGAATTACGAATGGCGACGCATTCGTCCGATCCTCACTTTCGTCCCCTCTTCTAACATACCCATGGTCATTGTTATTGGGGGTGAGTATGGTTTTAGAGTAAAACCTGGAACCTAAGAATCGAACCAGTAAAAACCTCTAGGTTCCAGGTTTTAAGGTATGCAGGGTAGGTTTCGGGTTCTAAAAAATGAGTTTGAGATTCATCTCATATACCTACAAGATCACTAAAGTAAAAGAGAATTACGAACGGCGACGCATTCGTCCGATCCTCACTTTCGTCCCCTCTTCTAACATACCCATGGTCATTGTTATTGGGGGTGAGTATGGTTTCAGAGTAAAACCGGGAACCTAAGAATCGAACCAGTAAAAACCTTTAGGTTCCAGGTTTTAAGGTATGCAGGGTAGGTTTCGGGTTCTAAAAAATGAGGAGCTTGTTTTGATGGGCAAGTTCCAGGTTCTAATTGGAGGAACCTGGAACCTGGAACCTGATTAAGAACTTGGAACCTGAAACTTGTAACATGTAATCTAAAAGCTAAATAAGTTTTAATGTTTTTCTTGATTCATACCTTCACGTGATCTTATGTTATTCCATGCCGTTCGATAATGAGTATATAATCTAGAAGCACTAATATGAGCTTTCATTTTATGACTAAGACTTTTATTTTATTAATATTCATATTTTTCGTGTGTTTTTATGGTTAGTGAATTATAACAATAAGTGGTGGTCATTAAAGGTTTTAATTCACTACAATTGTTCAATTACTAATATAGGTGAAATATGGGTAGACTTCGGAGTTGATCTTGGAACCTATAATAAGGTAGGTTTTAGGTTCTAGAGTATGCGGGATAAAGTCCATGTTTCAAAAAATGAGGAACCCGTTCCAATAGATAGGTTATAGGTTTCAGGTAGAACTTGTACGAAACCTAGAACTACTCACCTTTAATTGTTATTGTTATTACATGCAGCTTTGCATTTTGGAGTGAGATCACCAATCCCGTATGAAAGGAGGAAGGTCGAGTCCAAGTATGTGGACTGTGGAATGAACTTCGCGTACGGAGGGTCGGGTGTGTTTCAACAGCCGAATATGACATTCCAGATTGATTTGTTCCAACAGCTCGTCGCCGAATCTGTCTACACTAGACGGGATCTTCAATGTTCACTCGCTCTCGTTACCAACTCCGGCAACGACTATTCCGCTTACTTGGCCAAGAACGGCTCGTACGAGGTAATGACTTGCATCGGATCTTGAGAACAGTACATATTTCTATTTAACTGCATAGAGATCGTGACGTTAAAATTTGAATTTTGAAAAGAACAAAAGAGCTGGTTACACCTTCTCTTGCGTGAAAACGTTGTTCCTCATAAAATGCCGGGATCCGGGCTACCAATCATGCGCAGTGGCCCATCCTGTGACGCTTTCGTCTTGACTGCACTCGTTTTTACTTATTCACGACCTCGCCATCTTTCTTAACCTTACCTAATCCAATCCCTAAATGATTTGATCCTCCCAAAATACGAGAACCCTCGTGCATTATGCCGAAAAAAAGGGGTCTAATCAGATCGGAGAAGAAGGTTATGGACTTAGAGTTGAGTTGAATTGGAAGGGTTGCGATAATTATCAACAGTACCCAAGCCTAAATCAAATGGAATCTAATTGGTTTTTCATCAACGTCAAATGTGTGATTCACTGATGAAAGAAAAGATTCGGATGGAGTCAGCCAATCCCTTGGGCGCATCTTCCTTCAATCTTGAACTGCTAACCAGTCTGCACATTCCTTGGCTTTGCCTTCGATTGTCACTTAACTGTATTCTCATGTTAATCGATGCTTCCATGATGTTACCTTCATATATATTTGTCTCGTTGGTTGTCTTTGTTTGCTACGGTGATGCTTAAAGTCTTGATTCGTCAGGACTTGCCGAAATTCATAATAGAGGTGGTGAACCAGCTCGTGTTGGACATAAAACGCATCCACGACCTGGGCGTGAAAATGATAGCTGTTGCGGGTCTGCCACCTTTGGGATGTCTTCCTCAGATTACTGCCTTGGACTCAAACCGAACTTGCAATGCAACTGTAAATTCATTGGCGACCTACCATAACAAGAAGTTGCAGGAAGCTGTCAAAAAGCTGAACAACCAGATGCAGTCGTCGCCTGCTTTCGTCTTCGTCGATCTCTATGACTCATTCATGTCCGTGCTTAATGGCAAAGGTAACTTATTTCGTTCTTCCACTTAGTACGTATTGAATATCTAGCTCGTCATACGCCAGACACAACTTTTGAGCAATGGACCCAGCAACAGGGTAGTCCTTAGTCCGCCTGAACTAGATTCCTGAACTAGCCCGTGTTATCCCATCCCATCAAAAGAATACTCGGGTGACCGGGCCTTTTTACACGTTGTCTCTCCTCCCCAAAACAAATTAAACTTTTCAATTGGACAAGCTAAACATGCTTACTCAAGTACAACCATTTTCTGACCTTGATTTATTTGTCGCTGTTTGTTCTTTATGTATTTCCAGGAAGTACCAAGTTTCGAGAACCGCTGATACCATGTTTGTGTGTGAATATGGATGAAACCGGGCAGAAGAAATGTGAACAGTGCAAGGATCCGAAGGGCATGTTCTTTTGGAACATGCTGCACCCTACGCAGGAGGGTTGGCGAGCCGTGGTTGCTGCGTTAGGATCCAATCTCGAACAACTATAGAATGATTCATTCCCTCTTACCCTTCAATAAGCCATGGTCTTCAGTGTTCTAACATACCTCTCGTCAATAATAAAGTCCCTCGTAATTCCTCCATCTTAATTTGACTTGGTGCTGGCGCCAAAATTGGCCTATTGAGCTTTGAAAATAAACAAGAGTAAAACAGGCCCAGTATCTTTTCCTTTATTGCACTTGTACATTCAATAGCACTTTACTTTTTCTCCTGTTTTCTCGTATTTCATTTGCCCATAGTTTAGACAAGTCTCTTCCTTTCAAGAACAACACAAAACCTTTTTCAAACGATAAAGCCCAAGCTTTGCCCCTTTGGTGATAGATATTTGTTGAGGGAACCTTTCCCTGGTGAACATCTTTTTGGCACGTTCAGTGAAACCATTGTTTTCCGTTCCTAGGAGGTGCCGATGGCAAAAACAAGGAATCATGAAAGTCGCCCCTCTACCAATCAAAATAACTTATCCCTGCAAAGTGTGGAAGAAAGGATTATCCATTATAAGGATTCCGGTCAGAATGTAGACCCTATTGATGATGTCAACATCTCGAGAATTATCTCAAGATCAAAGAAGGGAGTTGGCCTCAAATTTAGCAGTAATGGCCACCATGAGAAGGATGTTTGAGGAACAGCAAAATGATTTGGCCAATCATATAGCTAATCATTTGTCTAGTGTCTTAACTCCCTCACTTACTAATCCGATCACTGAATTAACTTCGAGGATGGGATCATCGAACCAAGCGAATGTGGCCTATAGGGGTCAAACTATTACGGTTCCACCACCCATATAAGTTATGGCTCAACCTATGGTCGTAGGAGGTTTGATTCCCATACCGCCGATTAGGATTTTGTAGAGGGTCGACCATATGAATGCCTAGACTTAAGGTAGCTAGGAAGACCAAACTGAAGCGTTTGGAGCCATACCCCTACCTAGATCGATACCAAAGACTTCCAATGGCACAAATCTAGGGAGAGTGATCAATGATACCTTGAACTCAAGAAATGAAGCGTAAGTAGGCATCTCGCAACAATTGCTTCTAAAGATTAATTAGCCAGGGGGCAGTAACGCGGTGCCACGGGGGTAGTGAACATCAAATTGATTTATGTACTGATTGTAGGGTACCAGCCTTATCGACCTCAATGAGGGTTTAGATATTTTGCTTGCCACCTAGGGTGCAGTTTAATAAGGGGAATCAGGTGTTAGATCCCATGAGGGATCAGCAAGTGATTGACTAGGTTGCCTGCTTGATCCTGTATACCAAGTAAAAACCGTACCCATATTGGGTTGATAACTATTGGATATTTCAATAGTTTTGAAATATTTACAATAATAGCTTCAATAAAAGTTATGATCGCATTGAAAACCATCATTATTTTAACGATCACATAACGGCTTCTAACGGTCATATAACGGCTTTTTAATCATTTTGTAACGTTTAATTTATTTCTCAAATAAATCCTCCATTATTTTATAACGGCTCTTTTAACGGCTCTATTTTGTTTGAATATAAAAATAAGATCTCATAAGACACAATAGGTTCTCATATATCTTTCATTTTCTTTCAGCTGGGTTATACACAAAAGTTGTTATGTTTTCTTCTAATATTCAGTGCGGAGTATAGAGGAAGGTCTGTTGTATCTTGGGAGGATAGCCGCTGAAGCCTTACACACCGAGTTTCGTACTCCGAGGGGCGGAATTATCCTTAAGGACAGTGCTTGCACGCCTCAGACATTTGTTTTTCTATTTTCTAATCATTCGCAATGTATTAACAGTTATTATTATTTTTTATGTATTCTAAACTTTTTCCAACAATCTTAAGGATAAGTCCTATGGATTTCCAAGTTGAAGTTGTTGCTGTCGCCACCACCGCAATTGGAATTGAAAGAATGATCGAGATGGTGAAGGACAAGTATCACATAATCGTGGGCGGATCTCGTGGGAAATTACTGAGCATCGTCAAAAGGTTTCTTGGTCATTTTGGTAAGGTTATTGAATGTCAGGTAAAATCGTACTTTGAGGCTTTAATACCTAAATTTGTTTCGAGAGGAAGTTGGGTGTTTGTAATTATTTGCTCACTCAAATTCGTGATTATTTGTAAGCTTCAATCTGCATTGGGGTTTCCTATTTTAATTTTGTTCATGATATGGAAGTTGTAATTTTAGGATTAGAGATTGTTTGTTCATTGTGACTTCATTGCTCCTATTGTTTTAATTGGTTGACCACTTGATATTAACCATTCTATAGTGACCCATTTCATATTTTAGAAATGAAAAAAAAAAATGGAAACTTTGGATTTTTGTGAGTAAATTTTACTTTACAAAATGGTTTCAAATTTTTACCATCTAAATGTTAATGACTTCTAGTATCCGTCAAGGAATTTTTGTGTCAATAGGATAAGAAGTATGTCTCCAAGCTTGAGAACCACCGTAATGATGTTGTTGTTAGTAGAACCATGTTCTTCTTGTTGTTTAATTTTTTGGAAAATTCATTAAGGCGTCAGTTGCTCTTCCATCAGGAGAGAGCAATAGTGATTGTGATTGGGTGGTGTATTGAACTGTTATATTAGTAGGTTTTATTTTGACTATTGCTTGGCTTTGACCTTTCTATCCGGTGCAATTGTTAATAATACAAGCTGAAAATTATGAGTCTCATATTGGCCTTCTTTATGCTCATTAAGAATAGAGGAGGTACAACATACGAAATCAAGCTATATATATTTTTGTGTTTTGTCTTTGCCCTGCTTTATATTTTAGGGATATTGGATGAGCACCATTGATGGATGCATGTCGGTAGTTGTTTATTTCTCAGTTTGAGATTTTGAATAAACTCTGAGTGCCAGTGGAAGAGATTTAGCCGGTTCATTTTTTAGTCCGGTGCTTGTAAAGTGAAAATGGTGGTGTTTTCATGTATCATTTCAATTTGTGACATTTTATTGCCTCTTTAACGGAGCATGATGAGAACTCATCTAGGAGACAGGACACTATTAGTGTCATTCAAGATTTGTTAAAACTTATTGTCACCTTATTTTGTTACTTTCTAGAAGCTGCAGGTGAAAAGGTAAATTGAAATAGAAGATTTTATGATATTCTTATTAAAGAGCCATCACTCTTGTGGTAGTGCAAGACCAAGGTAATTGTATATCTTATAATAACTTTAGATATCCTTTACCTTGATATATTCATTTGACCAAGTACGTACTGCTTACTTTCCATTATCTAATATGTGGGTCAAGGACAATAAATAACGTTAAATGCATAGCCAATCTAAGGATTGTAGCTAATGTTCCTTTCTAGAATGCGAACTATATTATTCATTTTAGCATGAATAGTTTCACTTGTGTTGGGAGTGGTAATCATATTGCTGTTGATCTTAAGACAGGACTTTTTGTGGTAGGATTTAGAGTTGAGCGTTAATTAGTGTTTTTGTGCTCCTACATGTGTATGTAAAATTGCTGATTAGGATTCAACACTCGCAAATGGGATTTATGATGATTTCATGATGCTGCTTTTATAAATGTTTTAGCAAAGCAACAAATTTTCTATCACCGATATACCATCTAGTGTTGACGAGTGCTTGGTATTGGGTTTGGTGGAGTCCAAATTTTTCCTTACAAATACTCACTTCTTCAGGCTTCTTTTTATTAGAATAAGAGCAGCTCCTAGTGCAAAATTTTCTTTGAATAAATATGCCATCATCAACAACTTGTATGTCGACTGATTTGAGTAGAGATCAGCATGAAGAGACAGAAGTCAAAGACTCCATGACAACCAATGAACGCCTCAAGTGAGATCAATTTTCACAACAATAGAATTTTTAGGGATTTTGCGGCCATGTGAATATAAACTATGACATTTTATATAGTGGATTTTCCGCTGTATTAGAATAATACAAAGTGATGTTAAGTGGATCTCGGATTCATATGAGACAAAATCCACAAATGAATATGTGTCCACCTTGTGGAGGTGTCGCAACATAAAAGGCGTCGAATGAAATTGCGGGGAAATGACAATCCTGCTCAACCAAAATTTGACTTGGTTGAAGTAGATGATCTGATGATGTAATTATTGTAGTCATTTTCCAAGCCAATATTTTGGCAAATGCACAAGAATTTGAGGTAGACTCAGGCACTACCAAGCATATATGTTAAAAACATAATGCTTTATCCTCCTAACCTCTAGTAAGAAAGGAGAAGAAAATATTTATCTTGATGATTGAAGAACTACTCAAGTTCTTGGGAAGAAGAAAAATTTCTCAAACTCATATTAAAATTGAGGCTGAGTAGTTGAGAAATTTCTTATTGTATGTTCCTATGGAAATGAAATGACACTTATGTCTAGACATTATGATTGCCAAAAGACAATAGCTATTGCAAAGAATGAAACTTTCAATGGCAAAAAGAGATGTTTGGTTGAGACGTGATGTGCTAAAATAGTTCCTTATAAAAAGGATTTATATCGATCGATTATGTTAAGTCAGAAATGATTTTGGCCAATCCTTTGATTACACATCGAGGGGAATGGGACAAGCCAATTGAAGAAAATCAACAGTGATGGTAACCCAACCTATGTGATTGGCGATCCCATGAATTAGGTTCATATGGGTAATAACAAGTCATTTGTTGATCTAGTGCACTATTAAAATTTATTGTCTCTTCTAAGGTGAAAATAGTGCAAAATTGCAAGGAAAAAGAGGTTGAGCTAAGCTCTTAATGAAATTACATAGCCATTATTAGTGGTGTATTAAACTGTAGAATACACTTGATGGAATCACCCATATAAGTGTGGAGTGGGGCAGCTCCTATGAGATTTTTTGGCGAAAATCTCTAAAGCACTTATGAATAAACCAAGCACGCGTATGGCCTATTAGCGCAAAACCGCGTTGAACAACAAAGTTTGTGGGAGTGTAATGTGATTGGTGAAAATTATAATTCACAAAAGAAATTTTTGGTTCATAGAAGTTTCAAATTTCACCAATGATTTCGTGAATTATATTTCATTCTTTCTAGGGTTGATTCATAGCCTAACAAGCACCAATTCCGATGCATTACTCTCCAATAACCCGGCATTATCCTATTTTCTTGTCAAAACTTTCTGAAATATGTGGGGGATTGTTGGATATTTCAGTAGTTTTGAAATATTTACAATAATAGCTTCAATAAAAGTTATGATCGCATTGAAAACCATCATTATTTTAACAATCACATAACGGCTTCTAACGGTCATATAACGGCTTTTTAATCGTTTTGTAACGTTTAATTTATTTCTCAAGTAAATCCTCCATTATTTTATAACGGCTCTATTTTTTTGAATATAAAAATAAGATCTCATAAGACACAATAGGTTCTCATATATCTTTCCTTTTCTTTCAGCTGGGTTATACACAAAAGTTGTTATGTTTCCTTCTAATATTCAGTGTGGAGTATAGAGGAAGGTCTGTTGTATCTTGGGAGGATAGCCGCTGAAGCCTTACGCACCGAGTTTCATACTCCGAGGGGCGGAATTATCCTTTAGGACAGTGCTTGCACGCCTCAGACATTTGTTTTTCTATTTTCTAATCCTTTGCAATGTATTAACAGTTATTATTATTTTTTATGTATTCTAAACTTTTTCCAACAATAACATCCCATACCCTAGGGGTTATAAGATCCCTGAGTTTACTCCCTTCACCAGTGAAGAGGATCATTCTATGGTAGAGCATAGTAATCGATTCATGGCTCAATGTGGTGATGTTAATAATGACGGGAAGATGAAGTTGTGTTTATTTCTTTTGTCTTCTTGCGAATTCAGTACAGAATTTGGAGGAAATGGAGAACAAGTTTCATGCTCAGTTTTATCGCCCAATCCCCGAAGTGATGTTATCAACAACGAGACAGTGGATCAATAGCCTGATTCAAGAAAAATGAGAAATCAATACTTGTTCTTTCTCCCAAAAAAGGAAATTGCCAAAATGGCCAAAAATGG
Organism: Eucalyptus decipiens; assembly: GCA_014182575.1. Taxonomy (NCBI): domain Eukaryota; kingdom Viridiplantae; phylum Streptophyta; class Magnoliopsida; order Myrtales; family Myrtaceae; genus Eucalyptus; species Eucalyptus decipiens. Next base: position 27,907,615 of record CM024609.1, on the reverse strand, counting down.
TCTAAAATTTGCATTTAAGGAGCATTTGGCCGGGCAAAGATTTATGGATTTATTTTCACTAACTGCCACAACAACTCAGTATGAGAATTTTTGGAAAAAGAAAGATAAGAAACCTTATCATGATTACAAGCAGAATGGGGCGATATATGATCTTGAAGAAGAATCTAAGGATGAAGATACTCAAGACGATGCTGCGAGATTGCAGTAGCAAAGATGACCCTAGATAAGCCATATATTTGCCAAGCCTTGAAGCCCGCTAGAGTGAAGGCGTCACTTGTGCTTAAGGCTAAGGGTACATAGAGGTATTTGCTTGATATTACCAAGATAGATGAAATTTTTGATCTCTTGATACGCGATGGGGTTGCAAGATTAATAGAGGGTCAAACCTTCCCAAGTAAAGAAGAAATAGGCAATGGGAGGTATTGTAAATAGCATCACTCTTGGAGCCATGGTACCAATTATTGAAATGTCTTCAAGAAGGTGATACAAAGCAATTTGCTAAGGAAAAATTAAATTTTCCAAGGTAAAATTAAATTTTCCAAAGATGGAGATAGAAGGATGGAAATCGATTCGGATCCTTTCCCACAGATGACTGGGATGTGTCAACGGCTGTTAGAGGACACACAAACTAAAGAACTCTGTGTCAAACATGTCGAAGGGAAATTATTCATCGATATTTCTTGGATGGTGATGACTATCTTATGATATCTAGACATTATTGGGACCCGAGAAGGATTTTAGCAAGGCTCCAAACCATGAATCATGATTGCCAGTATAGACGACACCCCCAATACTTTAGGTCTTCTCGCGACTATTCTAATTATGCTCAACACACGGCTGAGCGTCGAGAGGGCTCAAGAATCGGAGGGAGATTCAAGGAACATAGCTTTTAGGAGCATATTCCCAAGAGAGCTGTGATACCGAGAAGGAAACGGAGCAAGTAAAGTCCCATTTAAATGACTTTATGGATAAAAACAACTTGAAATCGGAACATTGGGGAACTCAATGGCAAATTTGATTATTATGTCTGATATACAAGAACCCTAATTCCAAACTAAAGGTTTCTAAGGTAATTCCGTCAAGATGGGGATCAAAGTTTGAGTATGAGCATGAGTTCCCACCTTCGACGAACTAGCGTCAGAGACCTCCTAGGACAATGAAGGTGCCGCATGATTCTCCGAAAGAGCAATGGTTTATAGGAAGGTAAATCTGGACCAGTCTGCAACTGGTTTAAACCTCTGAATAGAAACCAGTGTTAAGAATTTATAGAAGGAGGATACAACAAAAGAAAAAACTGCAAGAATTGCATAAGCATTGTGCTCATTTGGGAAATGTGTCAATTTTATTCCATGGTGAAGGCAGCATTCTGGATTTAAACATTTCCCATCTCATAAATTGTCTTTTTAACAAAAATGTGGCATCCTCTTCTCATTCTTCTGGGGTTTCAGTGTTTATGTTTATCTCCGTGAAACTCTCAGTAAATGGAGTGTTGTGTGCTTAGCATTTGACAGGGAAGACTGTGGACCGTCCCGAGACAAACTCAATTGACTTTTTGTCCTGCTTGTCTACTCTCAGTCTCACTCCTTCCGATTCGCAGAAATATCAATTCTTCTTGGAAGTGCTTATTATAAATAACAATGAAATCCATATTGTAATCTTGCTCACGACAGGGCCATTTTGTTCATTTCTTCCGGTTAAGAAGGGACTTGTCGGGAAGGGCGTAAGTCAGGAATTCAGCTGAGATTGTTCATTTTGTTCATTTCTCCAGGCCCAGGAGTGCGTGCACATGAAGTTTTTAGCATTTGTTTTGGGTTTTTTGTCCTTTGATCTTTGGTCGAAAGATTTTTTCTTTCTTAAATTACAGGAGCGACGGGCTACAGAACATGGATATAACGTATGTACAAATTTAACAATATACGAATGCAGATGTTTAAGTTTTTACGCTACCAATCCAGAAATTGATTGGAAATTTACATTAATCCCTTTTAGTTCTTCAGCCATGCATGAAGGATTAGTTCATTAAAGCTGAACACATGGCCTCATTCCTAGTTTGGTTGGGCCAGAAGCCTGTTCTGCACTGTTTGGCATCAACCCAAATTTGTGATGCGAGTGCTTTTAGGCCGGAAAATTACCATAAAAACCCTAAATCTATTGTAATTTTTCCAAATGAGTCTAAAACCTTTTTTTACCTTCAGTCCTAAATATTTTGTAATTGTACTAATGCAATCAATTCGATAAATTTTGACAGACAAATGCTGACATCAACACGGCCAGCTGGCAAATGCTAGCATGGCAATTTATTAATAATATTTTATTTTATTTCATTTTGAATTTTTGAATTTTTTTTTTTCCTTTTCTTCAGACTTTTCTTCTTCTCTCATTGGCCCACGAGGCTCGCCAGGGCTGCAAAGCCCTTGTCGGCAACCGATAGCCCTCTCCCAACCTTGCTCGTGGCTACTAAGGCGATGGCTGGATGGACTGAATTAAAAGGTTTAGAATTGAATAAAAAAAGATTTAAGACTAATTTTGAAAAATTATAATAGCTTTATGACCGTTTTTTAGTAATTTTCCGGCTTTTATGGTACAAGCGGGGAGGAAATTCACTTGTTTTGCCGGTGCTAACATTTATTGGTTGGGACCTCTAAGAGCAGGTGATTAATTCAATCGGGTCTTCGTAGTTTGTGGTCCTCTTTTCACCGAGGCAAGAGCGCTCTGGATTCCTAAAGAAGAAAAAAAAATCATATTCATCGGAACTTAGAACCCATGTCCCATAAATTCATAGCCGAGGTTGCCAATTATCTTCGCGTCTTTGCTTCCGATTCGCCACACAACCAACGCGGGCCGGGGGGGAGGCGCGACAGGAGAAAGGACATCCCCAATTCCTGTTAATAGCGATGCAAGTCAAAGGGTACTATTGCTGCTGAGGTGGCGTCCTTACGCCTTACGCATGATGGAAGTTGTCAGGAAACTACCTTCCCTTATTAGAAGAAAGTCCTGAGTTGGAGACCAAACTGATCCCAGTTGAAAAGAAAGGATCAACTATGACGCGCCCCATTTTTTCTACGTCCTGTGTAAAAAGGAAAGAAGTGCGCACAAGACAGAGGGAAGGAACAGAGAAAGTTCTTGGCCTCCTCCACTCGCCCATTTCCTGCTCATCAAAGCAGTCAATGTTGGGTGAGTGTGCACACCACTTCATCGTCCCCACAACCACCCAAAAAACAGAGACCTAAGGAGACCACATTCCACAACTTAACTCTTGCTCAAACTCAGCACTCCACTACCATAATAATAATAATAATAATAATAATAATAACATATACAAAAATTAGACAAATTTCGAAATAAACCAGATTCGAGCTGCAAATGAGTACTTGTGTAGCCCCTTATTCTCTCTCTCTCTCTCTCTCTTTTCCCCCTTTTCTTCCTTTTCGAATTGACTTGCCCGGCAGCTGAAGTTCATAAACAAAATAGTTTCGAAGGGTTCCACTCTTTCATAGCCAGTAAATGATGGGAGGTACAATGTAGCAGACCTCCTTTTTTCCTTTTTCTCTGAGTGACTTCCTCGGCCTACTTTCCAATTGGTCATACTTGACGTGCTAAAAGTTGGGTGTCGATTTTTGAGTTGTCCCCCTCTCCTTTCCTTTCTTTTCGGGTCTTGTAATTCTTTCTTTTTGCCCTTGTTTTAGTAATGCTCCAAGGAGGTCGTTATATTGCACACAAGTGATGGAAGACAATAATAAACAAATTAAGGAGATGGATTGCATGCCACATTAATGTCATTCAATCAATGCGATTTACTCAATGAACAGAGGAGCACTCAAGTCCACTATATATCAAGTGATATATCATACATTATAATTGAAATCAAATAACTCAAATGCTCTCAGCATTTCCCAATCCTAACTATCTAAATGATTTTACAGACCTCCTTTTTTCCTTTTTCTTTGAGTGACTTCCTCGGCCTACTTTCCAATTGGTCATACTTGACGTGCTAAAAGTTGGGTGTCGATTTTTGAGTTGTCCCCCTCTCCTTTCCTTTCTTTTTCGGGTCTTGTAATTCTTTCTTTTTGCCTTTGTTTTAGTAATGCTCCGAGGAGGTCGTTATATTGCACACAAGTGATGGAAGACGATAATAAACAAATTAAGGAGATGGATTGCATGCTACATTAATGTGATTCAATCAATGTGATTTACTCAATGATGAGAGGAGCACACGAGTCCACTATATATCAAGTGATATATCGTACATTATAATTGAAATCAAGTAACTCAAATGCTCTCGGCATTTCCCAATCCTAACTATACTAAATGATTTTACAATATTTAACCCTCACAATTCCTTCTTAATCAAATTTCATTCATAGGTTCAAATCCGAGACATAATTCTAAATATAGAAACATTGACATATAAAATTATTTAGAACTCCTCCTCTATTTTTATAGAGCCTCAGATATGTATATTTTTTACTTTTAAAATTCAATTAGAAAGCAAAAGACCAAGATTCACTTGGACAAGAAAACCCGTATGGCCAAACCCTTATGAGTTGTATAGGGTAGGCCTTATTCAATCTCATGTGAAAGGGAAAAAAAGCCCTAAATTTTCATATAGCAATCTAGTGATATTTTAAACTAACTTTCTTGAAATGTTTTCATCAACAAGACGACAAATATTTGGATTAAGCATATTCTTGAGTTTTTTTTTTCCTCAGCCATCTCGACTTAATAAAAATAAATTCAATTAAATTAACGGCTACCTTTTTCATCTTTGCTGAATAAAAAAAAAATGAGTGGTTGAGTAAAGTGCTAGCTGCCAATCTCGTGCACAATGTATATATTATATACATTCCTCGATTTTGCATGGTCATCTCATCTCAGCTGTTTTTCAAAGATGAATACCTAAGCTCAAAAGCGAATCTTTTTTGATATCCACGACCACTTTTCGAGATTTTATTAATTAATATATTATCAAAGACGAACGGGGTCGCTAATCACCATTCACACTGGCAACAGAATCAAATCCTAAAATGGGGTCAATCTTTCACGGACCAAATCTCGAACATTTCTTGATTAATTAAAAGTTCCTACGTTGGGAACATATACCTTATCTAACGCCTTTGGATGCTGCACCAGATTTTCAAATACGGGTTACTTTAGTTTCCTCCTCTCTCACATTGAATTTGTCCATCGAGGCTAGGTTATCTCGGTCCGACACTATTTAATTCGGAACAACCCTGTTGGAGAAGCTTGTTCTTCCGTCCTGTGTCCATGATGCAACCGGCTAAATCCATCAAGATGTCGGACCCACGATTTCCTTTCTCGATTAAAGATCGACCGCTTTCTTTTCTCTCAGCTTCGAATTCTTTTGAACTTTTTACGGGTGTCAGGACGAGATTTGAAATTCAAATTTTTATGGCAGTGATATACAGTTGAACTTCGGATGGAAGAGAGGAAGTCTTAAATGTGGTTGAAGGAGAGATAGTCAAAAAGCGGATCGTGCCCGTCTCTTCCTTCGGCTTTACCCGATACCTACGTCACTGAACAGTCATGATCCGGCGCCACCACCCCCGCCCCCAGCCCCCAAAAAGATCACTTGTTAGATATTTCATATAATTCTTGACACGAAAATTCAAAAGAAATTATTGATCTTTAATCTTCATGATTTTCATAAATAGATGAAGACGTATTTTTATTCATAACATTATCTTTGATGTTAATCATTGTGGAAAATCGAAGAACCCGAATCAAATGAAAAAATCCGATTTTTCTCCCTTAACCCACTATTCTTTAATATATTCTATCAATGAAGGAGAGAATACCAAGTTTTTTTCAGTTATTGTTGTTTATGTAGGCAGAGAGAGGACTGGACTCTATTTATACGTTCTTTCAATAAGTGCTTTTCATCAAAGCGCATTTTATAACTTTCATAAAAATCATACATTTTCGTTTCATTATAGTTGTAACTTCTCATAACCAATACGTTATTTATTTTATAGCATTTCAATAATTATTAAATCATATAATAAATCATATCATGTGAGTCATAATAATTCTTACACACTCCACACTCCTTGATTTTTTTGCTCGACGTCAACGCTTCAGCTGTCGATCTGCTTCTAGAAAGAACACAAGAAAACGCAAGGAACGTCTTTCCTGGAAACATTGAACGAACCTGCCTTTCGAATTTCGATGCACCTGCTAAAGTGGAGTCCCCGCTTTATATTACAATATTTAAAAGTTATCTCGTTGGGTCTATATCACCAAACCAATACTTGATGTGATATATGCGTTTATACAAAATATGTTCGAAGCCGAGCCGTTGTTCAAGACGAATAAATGCAAGCTTTTGGGAGAGAGAGAGAGAGTTTATAGAAAATATGTTTTGAAGCCAATAAAAACGCGCCCCTTTTTAAGATGAACAGAGAAAGGAGGGTTGGGATGTTTGATCCCAGAGGTAATTAGTTGTATCACACTACGGCAATTAATATAGCAAAAGATGAAGGGAAAATTACCAAAAAAATCCTAAATTTATTATAATTGTGTCAATTTTATTCTAAATTTATTTTTTTGATCAATTGAGTTATAAATCTTTTGCAATCATACCGATTCAGTCTTTCTGACTAAAATTGGCTGGTTGATGTTAATGTGGCCGCACACCGGCAATGATTTTAATAATAATATTTTTATTTTTGAATTTATTTATTAATTTGCTTATCTTTTTTTTTTTTCTTTTTTCTTTCTTTGTTTTTTTTTCTTCTCCCTCCTCTTCCCTCCTTCTTCCTTTGGCTTCGACAAGGGCTTGCCTTGCCATTGCTAGGCAAGCTGCTCGACCAAGCAATTAGCGAGGCGAGCCCTCGCCGGATCTAGTGGGGTTCGCTCGGTCGCCGAAGCCAAAGAAAGAAGGAGGGAGGAAAGGGGGGAAAATAAGAGAGAAAAAAAGATTAAAAAAATAGAACATTACTAAAAATTTGTCGTCAACATCGACCGAAGGCCATATTAGTACCAACGGGTCAATTTTGGCTAGAAGAACTGAATTGATATAATTACAAAAGGTTTAAAACTCAATTAACCCAAAAAATAAATTTATGACTAAATTGGCAAAATTGTAATAAGTTTTGGACTTTTTTGGTAATTTTCATAAAAGCTAACTTTACAAGTTGGGTTTGACGCAATTGGCTTCTTGAGCTGAGATGCGGCAATAACCTACAAAGAGTTTTTTAGCCCTCAGTGACCCCTCAAAAGTGAAGTGAGGTACAATTTTTTAGACCATTCCTACTATGATGGGAATGTAATGTATATTGGAGTTCATGGTCCTAGGTTCGCAGTGTTATCCAACCCAACAAGCCCTCATTCGGTAGCCAGATTTAGCCGCCAAAACTTTCTTGGCTTAAGATGAGCCTATGTGAAGCTTGACGAGCGAAACATAAGGCCAGCCTTCCTTCAGTTGGTCATTTCGAAAGACATTACGGTGAATCATGTCCTATAATGTAAACATACTTCACTCATCTTAGTTGAGGCATCCAATTCCTAGAGTGAGATATACATATAACTTTCGCACAATAATAGGTTTCAACCATCATCAAGAAAGCGGCTTAAGCTCCTAATCAATTGTGCACAAGAGGCCAATCTTGCTTTCAGAGTTCCTCTAAGATGATCATCTTACCATCCCTGAATCTCTAGCACAAACATACCAACGCCACTTCTACGAATCAGTTGTCTCAACTTTTTATATCTTCACACTTCATCTTCATGCTACCCCACTTTTTAGTCCTCATGAGTATGGAAGAAATCAAACCCTGATGTTCTCTTGACCCAATTACCAAACACCCTTGTGGCAGGCTATTTTGATCAAAGTTGTTTGCCATATTCCAGTCACCTATGCTCTCTTTGACAAGTGTGGCATCCTGAGCCAATTATACTCCCTCGACAACAATAGCCAATTATACTCCCTCACCAAATTCTTCCACCTACTAGACTTCTCCTGAACTTAGCAAACCGTCAAAGGTTTCTTTTATTGTGGGAAATGTGACAACAAATTTTTTCTTAACATCCGTCCATACAACTTGGAATACCTTCTTGAATACCATTTGTCATGGGTTGAAAGCTTCCTAGCCAAATACAAGCTTGAATGGCGCTTGATGAGCTGGGATACCAGACCAACCTTTCCTTAATAGATTGTTTCCAAGAATGATATACTAAAACGCGTCTTTCTAATCAATCATATGATGCCCATATTATCAAGCAATTACATCGACGATTGCATAAACTTCACTACCTTTATGGTTTTTTCGATTCCACTATCTCAACGGTTATTTTATTCCACTATGTTGACAGTTTTTTATTTGATAGTTTTATCCGAGATTCTTGACTCTACTTTTTGTCGATCCATCAAGTGGTTAAAATTTTATTTATAAATGGCCAAACTTTACTCTCATTAACTAATTCTATTGCCTGTGGATAATAATCAAAATTGTAAACAATTCTATCTAATTTTTCTATCCATTAAAAATATTTAAACAATCAAGCACGGCCAAAGACCGAATATGAGATAAATTTTCCTTATAGTGAGGATATCCACATATCAAAAAGACCATACATGAAATTAATATACGTAGAGTGCATGTCAAATGATGTTCTAGATGAAGATGAGCTCATTAAATTCTAGATAATTGATGATCTTAAAATGTTTCGAGTATTTGGATTTGAGTAGGTCCTTAAACTGTTAAATGGAGATAAAGGCGGGAGAATCGCCCTAGGGTGGGTGACCCCATACTTACCTCCCCAACCTCTCGATTGGTTGGTAAAACATAGACCGGGAATTAGAGAGCCTATAGGTGGTGAAAGTAAACACTACGTATGAGAAATCAGGCTACGATTGGGCTGGCTTGGGGTAACCAATCCCTGATCCTCGCCCAACGTGATATGAGGTAGATGAAAAGTCTACAGCTACTGCTGCATGCCTTTGGCACAGTTCCTCAACCAACTGGCAGTGGTAGTTCCCCCGGTTGAGTATCTTCTTAAAATCTCCCATGAACATCGTCAGAAGCAGAATCCGCAAGTGCCAACTAAAGCATCGTACTATGTTATCTTGACCCGGACATGCTACCGCATAAAGATCGGCAAACGAATCGTAGGGGGTGCATAAAATATCGGGAGACGTGTGAACGGTAGTTGTAAGTCCTTGACACGTCCCGTTTACGCTAATCAAGTTCATTAAAAAAAAGAAAAAGACGGTTTCGTGAGAAGAAAGTGATCCTGAGCCTGCCGCGAGAAAGAGACCGCACTACTTTGTGACTTGGACGTCAGTGTCCAACGATGTCGCCGTCCGTAGGGACGCTTAACCAACATTTCTGCCTATATTATAGGCGTTGCCTAATATGGTTGCGTGTGCCACTGATATTTCCTTGACTAATGGCTGTAAATTAATGATTAGTGTGAAGAATATACGTCTCCCAACGGTTTATCTCATTTCTTTGAGAAGTTTCGTCATTTTTCTACACCTCGACTCTCCTTCATATTAAAGATCACTTGCGTCGCAATTAAAGGGGAAAAAAAAAGCCCAGCCACATCCAAATGCTCAACACTTGAGTTCTCTTTTTGGGAGGCTCGACTGCATGGAATAGATGGGGTTATTACAGATGATAACTAGACCAGTATGGAAAAAGAGCTATAGTATGGAAGGCACTCTCTCTTACTAATTTGGACAAAATGAGACATAATAGGAGCCACCCATATCAAAGTATGAGGATCCGTTATATTTGTCACAAATAAAGACCCGATCTAGAGACTGTACTTCATCGATACTCCTTATAGGTAGTGATAAAGTCTCATGACTTGATTTAATCAAATCGAAAACCTAGATCTCGACTGCATTATGTACACCAAAATTAAGAATTGTGGTGTAAATTGCCCTTCTCTTGTCTTACTATTGCCAATATGCTTCAATTCTTTCACTTTGAATTAATAATTAGCTGCATTCATAGCAATACGCCAACGCTTGCAAGCAAAGTTCTAAGTGTAGAGTGTTGCCCAACCATGCAGGACATCATGAGACTCATTCAAATGATTTGCAGTGAGCAAAATGTGTTAGGATATTTAAATAATAAATCACGTATTCATTTAATAGCTTAAATTTTTAGAACAATTGGCGATGGTCGAATATAATTTCACATGTTATTAGAATAGGAGGTCTCGAATTCAAATTTTTCCAGATCCTTATTTACCTCCCTAATTACATATTTCCACGATTTATGCATAGATCAAAGTTTGACCTATACATGAGGGGTAGTGCTAAAATATCTAAAAATACTAATATTGTTTTCATTTAATAGATTAGAATTTCATAATAATTACAGTGATTCTATAAAATTTCACAAGGTAAGCTGAAAAGCTAACTATTACACTTTAGGTTGAGGACATGCGAGGTACGGTAAGGAGATAGATCTCTACCTCTAGAGTCTGCGAATGGACTTTTAATGACACTTATACGAGAGTAACATGTGAAGCTACCGACTAATAAAAAATGAATGTTCGACCAAAAAAAAAAAGGTGAAAAGGCCATTATAAGGAACAATATATCTCTTGATTTAAGAGTGTACTTGTTTGGCGAAAAAAAAAATGAATGATTTTGAAAATGTTTTCCTAAAAATAATCACTTGTATTCCTTGAAAATATGATTGAACAAAAATATTTCCGTTGTCTATTAAAAGTATGACTTGAGCTTGAGCCTGAAAAACAAATTTTCCTAATCCAAGTAGGGTTCTTAATTGAAAAGGTTGCCAAGTTTAAATGGTTTCCTAAAGAAAGTTTCCTATTGTGGAGCCAATTTTCTTCTATATAAGAAGCGAGTTCTCTTCATGAAAAGCATTCAAAAGGAGCTTGTGCTTGTAAATTACACCCCGAGGGTTTGTAGCCATGAATATCTTATATTAATATTTTGTGTAATTTGTGCTAAAGGTGTGCAAAAAAACCGAGACCTGCTCAAACCACCTAGAACCGAATTGGAATCGCCCATAACCGGTGGTTCTCGAGGGAACCGGTCCGGTTCCCGGTTCCATGGGCGGATCCATCCACCCACCACACCTGGACTGGACCGATTATATTAAAATAATATATTAATTTTTAATATTAAAAAAATAAAATTACAAATTAACAAACTCAAATCAAATAATTAAAAAAGATTAATTAAAGTGGGAAAAAGTCCAAAGCACACCAAATGGAGAGGCATTGATCTCTAGTCAAACCAAATGGAGAGGCGTTGAAGCTAAAAAGTCCAAAGTGCACATTGACAAAACGTCGAGCAATTGGTGGGCAAAAAGCAAGCACGTGAAGAAGCATGGCTACGGAAGGAGGAGAAGAAGAATAGGTCAAGCGGCGAAAAAAATGATATTATTATTATTGTGTGAGACCGGTTTCATGGATCCACTCGAGAACTGGATTGCTGGTTTGGTCCGCTTTCCGGATGGATCCCGGTTTCAATTTTTTAGAACCGGTTCTTAACAGGTGGCTCTCGGTTCTAAGTCGGGAACTACCCGCCCGAACCATGCACACCCCTAATATGTGCTACTCTCCTCATAGATATACATCTTATTGATTAAACTACGTAAATCCGATGTTCGATCTATTTTCTTATTTTGTCTATTCATTATTCGATTTTTTTCCACAACAGTCCATGGAAATATTCTATCATAAATTATTGTCGATAAGAGAAATATTTTCTATCATTAATTATTTCAAGTGATGTAAGCAAATTATTTTTATAATTATGCATTTTTCGCGAAACAAATGGAACTTAAGATTAGAATCATGTGAATTGGACTGATGCTAAGTGACACATTAAAAAGACCAAGCGATCCCAATACAGATAACCAATGCATTCGAACATTGGATATCAAAAGTTTTCAAATGGAATCGGGATATGCTCCGCCCCCGGGTTTCTGTGCATTCGGTGCATCCTTAGATATCGTAGGCCAAGAAAACACTAAAGATGACATGACGCCTAGGTGTCGACCCACCCCATATTAAATGAGGATTCCAGCAGCGCCGCAAATCCGGTTGGAGGAACGCTTTGAATGGTGGTCAGGTCGTGAGCTTCTAGAAGGAAGCAAGCACAGCTGGGGGATTGCGGTTCCGTGCGAAATTACGGAGTGCGCCACACAAGCAATTATCAAACAGCCTTTAAGGCTTCGACCGAAAAAAAGAAAGAAAGAAAAAAAAGAAAAGCCTTTAACGCATCTCTCTTGAGTTTCTTCTAGAAGGGAGAGTAGGTCTTTCTCCACGTGTTTTTTCAATCATTTTCTCAGTCGGATCTCCATAAGATACTCGCTCCCCCACTCCTACAATTCCATTGGACGTTTTTACCTCTGAAACCCATCCTTGATTTTGCTGTTCAAGCAGCTACCAAATTCAAACGGTTTCTCGAAAAGTTAGGAAAGGAAAAAATCGTGGAATTTTTTTTTTTTTGGATTGGGAATGCAAGTTGAACGATTTTATAATTTGGACCAAAATGGGTTTTCGAACTTGTGTTTTACCTCAATAAAACCTCTTGAGATCTGGTTTAAAAAACTAATATTTCTCTCTCATTACAAAAAAATTGGATTGGCGCAAATGGATGAACCCGTTTCTCTGGCGAATTAAATTCAATGTAGTCCTCCTAAGTCTTTGGAGTACTTATTTGTTCCACTATCCTGCACAATTTAAGATGAAAGATACACACTACCGATCGTTCAAAATCACAATAAAGTCTATATAGTCAAGCAAAAGCTGGAGTTATTAATTTATAATTAGAAGCATAATTATCAGTTCTCAAGTCGAAAACACTATCGCTTGGCCAATCAAAGGTCTGATTGTTTTGAGTTATGTTGATTAGGTATATTCAAAAACACCTGAGTTTTAATTTATTGACAATAGTTGGATTCAAATCGTAGGGAATTTCTATTCCCATATTGTAATGCCTCTCATTAATTTAAAATGACAATGCTTAAGCCCTACTCAAAGCATAATTATTCGTGCCCATTTTAAGATAAATTATTTAAGAATTAAAAAAAAGAAAAAAAGTGGGTATAGGATACTTTCCACAAATCAGGGATCAATTGAGGACTTTGAGGGGTATCCGACACGATGCGCATTAAAGCAGCTTTTGTTATATTCCCCAATTATCATCGGATTTATCCCACTAATCCGCACCATAGGCTTACTTTTTAAGAACCGGAACGACTTACGCAATTATTTTTTTGTTGATTTTGAATAGGAAAAGGGGCAAACCCCAAGTGTTGCGATTTTTGTAAAAATAAAATAAAATAAAGAACAACTCGATCCAACCCGATCTTCTACCTCAGTCTACATCACTCAATTGGAAGACCCAATTTGCTAATCAATTTGCAAATGAAATCTTTTCATTAAAGCATACGCAATTTTGATAGTGCAACACTCAAATAGATTTCCAATCTAAGAAATTGCGACTATCGTGCATCGTTCCTTGCCAATCGTACCGATAACGTAATCAGAAAGATCGGAACAGCCGATGAGCATGGGCTTTCGGAGTTGCCCCCACTTGTTAAAAATAGCGCAACATCAATCATCCATGAAGCTTCACGGCTCGAACTCTGAGGTGCACCCATCACCACCCTCGCGCAGCTCCGTGAATTTGACCTGATGCCCCTGATTTGACCGCAAAATGCGTGCATACTTCTCCCTCCTTCTCCCTCTCTCCTCCTTTATTTTATGGTGTAATTCTCCTCTCTGCACCACTTCCTCGACCACCGTCTCTCTCTGGCTTCCGGATTTCCTTTCTCTGACAAAGCTCACGCAGGGTGCTTTGAGTTCGTTCTCATTGCAACCTGCGCTGTTTACCGGAAAAGGGTCTTCCGAGAAAACATGAATTTAGCCACTTGAGAGAAGTTCGCATTGTTATTGGTTCTCACGGATCAAGATTCGATGCGCTTTTTTTTTTTTTTTTATTCTTTAGCGTTCTGAATACGTGAAAGAGAGGGGCTTGGAGTGGTCAGGACTCTCTTCTTCCAGAGAGAAAGCATCAGCGCGGGCTGTCAAAGCTTCAATGAACGTATAGTTTTTACTGAAGCGGAGATAAAGGAGAGAAAGATTCGTCGGCTGCAGCGCAAGCAAAGCTGGTGCTTTTTGTGCATCTCCATTCACTTGGCCGTTTGGTCCATTGATAAGTTAGGCGACTCAGGCGATTCCTGGCTTTGCGTCGGTGAGTTCTTCGTGATCTGGCAATGGCGTCGGCTCTAGCCGGCGATGATTTGGCTAGATCCACGAGCAGCCGGCGGAGCTGGGCCTCGGGGAGCCACCGGAGCTGGGCCTCCACGAGCTTCCGGGAGGCGTGGAACGGCCCGCCAGATGTGTTCGCGCGGAGCGGGAGGCAGGACGACGAGGAGGAGCTCCGGTGGGCCGCCATCGAACGGCTGCCAACGTATGACCGCCTCCGAAAAGGCATGCTGAAGCAAGTACTTGATACTGGGACGGTGGTCCAGCATGAAGTGGATGTGACCAACCTCGGAATGCAGGACAAGAAGCAGTTGATGGAGAGCATCCTTAAGGTTGCGGAAGAAGACAATGAGAGGTTCTTGAGGAGATTGAGAGACAGGACTGATAGGTCAGCGAATTGTTTTATTGTTCAGTGTTGTTCTTTTTGCATGTTTTGGGATTGAATTGGGGCGTGACACTTCAATTATTGAGTGCAGGGTCGGGATCGAAATTCCGAAGATCGAAGTCCGGTGTGAGCATTTATCTGTGGAAGGAGACGTGTACGTTGGAAGTAGAGCGCTCCCTACCCTTCTCAATGCCACTATGAACGCAATAGAGGTACTCTGTTTTAATCAATTTACAAGATCAAATTTTGTGATTTCATAGTCTGGTGGTAGTTTTTGGAGCTGGCAAAAAGAATTGCATAGAGATGGCTTCTGGAATTTCTGAAGTTAAACCTTGTGTATGTGTTCTTGCTAGTTTAGCATTTTAGGATGAGCTTTTACATTCAACTGACCAGACAATTGGTTTGCCTGGTTTAGTGCTGTAGTCATCATATGACTGGAAATATATGAATTCGTCGATGACCCTTTCCCATCTTGTGTGTGGCAACAGAGTGTTCTTGGACTTATTCGGCTAGCCCCATCGAAGAAGAGAAAAATTCAGATACTTAAGGACGTGAACGGATTAGTCAGGCCTTCGAGGTATGTTCATGCTTTTACCAACGTTACAGAATCCTTTTTGGACGCATTAGACCAACGATTGGAAAAGGGAAACATCTTAAATGGTCTCATGGGGCCAGTTACCGGTTGAATGTGCCTCAAGTCTGCACTAACTAGAATATCAAATTCTGTATTCTTTTCTCATTCTGTCATTAGGCAAAGTATTTTATCTTTTCGCTCATTCTTTTGTCATGTTTCAATTTTGATGCCTTGTGATCAATCCTCAATTGATGCTGCTAATTTCAGGATGACCCTACTTTTGGGTCCACCAGGAGCTGGGAAGACAACATTGTTGCTGGCACTTGCTGGGAAACTAGACAGCGATCTGAGGGTGCCATTTCTGATTTCTGTCCCATATGATTAGCATGGAATTCCAACAAATACTATCCTTTTTGTCACATCCATCTGTTTAAACTTTTGACAGGTAACGGGAAAAGTCACCTACTGTGGTCACGAGCTAAACGAATTTGTTCCTCAAAGGACTTGCGCTTATATCAGCCAACATGATCTTCACTATGGAGAAATGACAGTTAGAGAGACGTTGGACTTCTCGGGTCGCTGTTTGGGTGTAGGGACAAGGTATGAGATGCTTGCAGAACTCTCCAGGCGAGAGAGGGAAGCTGGAATCAAACCTGATCCCGAAATTGACGCTTTTATGAAGGCCACAGCTTTGTCGGGTCAAGAGACAAGCTTGGTCACTGATTATATACTCAAGGTTGGTTTTCTAAAGTCTCTTTTTATAGTTGATTCCTTCTTGGTAGGAGGGGCTTCATGAAAACCAACCTCCCAAGTTACATGTCGCAGATTCTTGGAATGGATATCTGTGCAGACATTATGGTTGGAGATGAGATGCGAAGGGGCATTTCAGGTGGACAAAAAAAGCGTCTTACAACCGGTATGTCTTTGGAGTTTCTGTTCCATTTCCTACAATAGTTCTCCGTTTATCAATTTTCCTTAGGATTTGTTAGTTTAAGTTGGTGATTAATAACCTTTGAGGTTCCTATTGGTTTATGAAATGGCAACTGCTGAAATTTTGGGATTTTGCTGGCGTTGCATTGCTCGTGCTCCTCCTTGCACCATTCTCCACACTTAAGGCTTCTTTGTTGGTTGCTTGCAGGAGAGATGTTAGTAGGACCAGCAAAGGCTCTTTTTATGGATGAAATATCCACAGGGTTGGACAGTTCCACTACTTTTCAAATTTGCAAATTCATGAGGCAGATGGTTCATATTATGGATGTCACCATGATCATCTCATTGCTTCAGCCAGCTCCTGAGACTTATGATCTCTTCGATGACATTATCCTTCTCTCGGAGGGTCAAGTCGTCTACCAAGGTCCACGAGAGAACGTTCTCGAGTTTTTCGAGCACATGGGATTCAAGTGCCCTGAAAGGAAAGGAGTTGCCGACTTCTTGCAAGAAGTGACATCTAAGAAAGATCAAGAACAGTATTGGTTCAAGAAGAACCAACCTTTCCAATACGTTTCTGTAGATGATTTCGTGCATGGATTCAAATCTTTTCACATTGGCCAGCATCTCTCATCCGATCTTAGGATTCCTTATGACAAATCAAGAACTCACCCAGCTGCACTAGTCAAAGAGAAATACGGGATTTCAAATATGGAGCTGTTCAAGGCATGCTTTGCCAGAGAATGGCTACTAATGAAGCGAAACTCCTTCGTTTACATATTCAAGACCACCCAGATCACTATCATGTCGCTTATTGCTCTGACGGTGTTCCTTAGGACTGAAATGCCGGTAGGGTCAGTGCAAGATGGAGGGAAGTTTTTTGGAGCACTTTTCTTCAGCTTAATCAATGTCATGTTCAATGGAATGGCGGAACTTGCAATGACCGTTTTCAGGCTTCCTGTGTTCTATAAGCAGAGAGATTTCTTGTTTTACCCCGCTTGGGCTTTCGGCTTGCCTATTTGGGTCCTCCGAATTCCATTGTCATTCATGGAATCAGGGATATGGATCATCTTAACATACTACACCATTGGTTTCGCTCCAGCGGCCAGCAGGTATGTGGAAATTTGGTATTGGGTTCTCCATTGTAGATAGTTATTTCGAGCTAATGTTTCTTGTGATATTTACTCATAATATGTGGGCGCTGTGCTTGATAAGAAGGAAATGTCCAGGGAACTCATCAATCTTACTCTTATCAGGTTCTTCAAGCAATTCTTGGCATTCTTTGGCATCCATCAGATGGCACTGTCCCTCTTTCGGTTCATTGCTGCACTTGGGAGAACTCAGGTTGTCGCAAACACCCTGGGAACCTTCACTTTGCTAATGGTTTTCGTTCTTGGAGGATTTATTGTTTCCAAAAGTAAGTACAAGTCACCTTATACTTTTGCCGCCATGTCTATTTGTTGAGTAAAGCATCTGTTTCTGAGTGTCTCATCGACTCTCGTGTGCCATTAAATCGATTATACCAGTTCTCTCGCACCTACAATAATATTTAATTTAATGTGGACATGTTTCTTTTCCTCGCATTTGCAGACGACATCGAGCCATGGATGATATGGGGATATTACGTATCTCCTATGATGTATGGGCAAAATGCTATAGTGATGAATGAATTCCTCGACAAAAGATGGAGCACGGTAAAATCAGTTTATTCTTTCGCAAATCAGTTGTCCTTCATAATACGCAGGTAATGCATTATCGAAACCTGATTGCCATCTTACGAACTGCAGCCTAACATAGATACTAGAATTAAGGAGCCCACAGTTGGAAGAGTGCTTTTGAAGTCTCGAGGTTTCTTCGTACAAGAATATTGGTATTGGATCTGCATTGGAGCACTGTTTGGGTTTTCACTCCTCTTCAACATCTTGTTTATTGCAGCATTGACTTGGTTAAATCGTAAGTCGGCTAAATTAGAATATCCGTGCTAACCAGAGTCTTATACGTAAGTGATGCGATAGTATTGACATTCCCTTTGTGAAATTGCTTGCAGCTTTGGGAGATGCCAAAGCAGTTGTCTCGGATGAAGAGGCGGATAAGAAGAAAAACAAATCATTGTCTTCCCAACTTACGAAAGAAGGTCTGCACATTTTCAAAACTCATTAGTTGCTAGATGCTTGTTTTCTTTAGGCTACCTTAGTTGATAAACTTGCTAGACTCTGGTCACGATGATTTAGCTGATGGAGCGATTCCAGAAAAGTAGGGTCAAGGAATCTCTATAATTGACTTCCAAAATAGGTAGCCCGATCAGTTGTCAAGAAAAAGAGTTGCCTAATCTCTGACTCTTGTCATGAAATTCCAGGAATCGACATGCAAGTGAGAAGTTCTTCTGAAATCGTTAGCACTTCAGAGAATATACAGAGAAGAGGGATGGTTCTGCCATTCCAACCCCTTTCTCTTGCGTTCAACCATGTGAACTACTACGTGGATATGCCTGCAGTGAGTCCCTTAATCCTAAACAATCTATTCTTTTATTGGGAGTAGTAACTTCTTCCTAAAAGTAGCCATGATCTCGTGCGAATCTGTAGTACTGCATATCATTGTTCCTTGTCATTCTTTTTCTTTTGTCTGGTGTCACTCTTGTCTAATTTTACTTAGACTGTGATTTTGCTGGACTGTGTTCTTATCATCATCAGGCAAAAGAGTAGGGATAACAGCTAATATGTTTCATGATACCAGGAAATGAAGAGTCAAGGAGTTGAGGAAGACCGTCTCCAACTGTTGAGAGATGTCAGTGGCGCTTTCAGACCAGGGGTACTCACAGCACTGGTCGGGGTTAGTGGTGCTGGAAAGACAACCCTCATGGATGTGCTAGCCGGAAGGAAGACAGGTGGTTACACAGAAGGAAGTATTAGCATCTCCGGATACCCTAAAAACCAATCAACGTTTGCTCGGGTCAGTGGTTACTGTGAACAGAACGACATTCACTCGCCTAATGTCACTGTCTACGAATCCCTCCTATACTCAGCCTGGCTTCGTCTTTCTTCCAACATTGAGACTCAAACTCGCAAGGTAGGGAATATTTGTCTCTCGACACGTCCAACCTTTGTTAGGCCCTAGTTCACACTCCTGTGGAAAAACTTGAAATCAGATAGTTTAATAGTCTTTCTATTTTGGTCTTGTGCTTCTAATTTCATAACAGATGTTTGTGGAAGAAGTTATGGAGTTGGTTGAGCTCAACCCTATCAGAAACGCACTTGTCGGGCTTCCTGGTGTCGATGGCCTTTCGACTGAGCAAAGAAAGCGGCTGACAATAGCTGTAGAGTTGGTGGCTAATCCATCTATTATCTTTATGGACGAACCAACCTCTGGCCTTGATGCTAGAGCAGCCGCCATCGTGATGCGTACGGTGAGGAACACGGTGGATACAGGGAGGACTGTTGTTTGCACGATTCACCAGCCGAGCATTGACATTTTTGAAGCTTTTGATGAGGTTTGATTGCTAATCCTTCCATGTTATTATCTTTATTGTTTAAAATGCCTTGCTCTTGTGTAATTGACTCAGAAACGTGCCCATTGCAGTTGCTATTAATGAAAAGAGGCGGGCGGGTCATTTATGCTGGCCCTCTTGGTCGCCATTCCCACAAGCTCGTAGAATATTTTGAGGTGAGCTTATTCTGTTTCCAAAATACCTAGCCTCTTCCTGTTCGCCACTTTCCCTCGGAATCTTGAGTTTATTCTTGAATTCTGCTAAACATGTGTATTACACCAGGCTGTCCCAGGGGTTCCGAAGATCAGGGATGGTCACAATCCGGCCACATGGATGCTTGAAGTGAGTGCTCCAGCAGTTGAGGCTCAGCTCGAGGTCGACTTCGCAGATATTTACCCAAACTCTGACCTTTATAAGTAAGTTTCTTAAAGATTCAAGTTTCAAACTCATAACTGAAAATAATGTTGCTTGCAAAGGCCAGTGTCAATTTAATAATTGCATGTTCTTTGAATCAATTTCAGGCGGAACCAAGAACTGATCAAAGAGCTTAGTACCCCAGCCCCAGGCTCCAAAGATCTCCACTTCCCTACCGAGTTCTCACAACCTTTCCTCACTCAGTGCAAGGCTTGTTTCTGGAAACAGCACTGGTCTTACTGGAGAAATCCTCAGTACAACGCCATCCGGTTCTTCATGACGATAGTCATCGCCATTTTGTTTGGTTTAATATTCTGGGATAAAGGACAGCAGACGTAAGTTCTCAGTTCTTTCGTATATGTTTTGCCAAGTAAATTCTTCAAAATGACCAAACAGAAATAGATTCCACATCATTAGATGATAGAAATGCAAGCCATTTATTGTACCTGCACTTTGAAACTTTGGCTAAGATTAATCTCTTGACAGGACCAAGCAACAAGACCTGATGAATCTTTTGGGAGCCATGTACGCGGCTGTGCTTTTCCTTGGGGCCACAAATGCTTCTGCTGTGCAGTCTATAGTCGCCATTGAGAGGACAGTCTTCTACCGTGAACGAGCGGCTGGAATGTACTCTCCGCTGCCATACGCATTTGCTCAGGTATGAACACAGTAATTATCAAGGCTGAGTCCTCTTTGAAGCATAATAAAATAGAAGAAAACAATTACCACCCCTATGATGTAAAGGCTGAAGAGCATGAGATGATTTTTTGCAGGTGGCTATTGAGACAATTTATGTAGCGATTCAGACATTGGTCTACAGTCTTCTCCTTTACTCAATGATTGGGTTCGAGTGGAAGGCAGGGAAGTTCTTGTGGTTCTACTACTACATACTGATGTGCTTCATCTACTTCACGATGTATGGAATGATGGTTGTAGCATTGACACCAGGCCACCAGATTGCTGCCATTGTGATGTCCTTCTTCCTGAGCTTCTGGAACTTGTTCTCTGGCTTCCTTATCCCTAGGCCGGTATGTCAGCTTTCACTTGGTAATTTTGCGCATTACATATGTCCTGAAGGCATTTTCAGTAGCTCACTTTCGAGAAGTTCTAGCTTGTCAAATTAAGTACGGAGTTTTTGGACAAAACTTATTTCTTCCTGGTCTTGATGGCATAATCCTGTCAAAGGACAGCAGCTTTCGGAACAAAACATCACAAATCTGAGGCTTATTCCACATTGCGAGCTTCTTTCTGTGCAGTAGATTCTTTAGCTCATGGAAAAAGAAACATACTCTAGAGTTCAGTATCATCAGCAACATGAGAACACTGTGTTGATCTATCTTTCTGTTTCATTTTAACAAATGCAGCAAATTCCTGTATGGTGGAGGTGGTATTACTGGGCTTCACCGGTGGCATGGACGCTGTACGGTCTTGTCACCTCCCAAGTAGGCGACAAGAATGGCAATCTCGAAATACCAGGAGCCGGCAACATGCCGTTGAAGCAGTTCCTGAAGGTAGAACTGGGTTTTGACTACAGCTTCCTCCCAGCTGTCGCGGTTGCTCACATCGGCTGGGTCCTTCTCTTCTTCTTTGTCTTCGCTTACGGCATCAAGTTCCTCAATTTCCAGAGGAGATAAAACCGATGGCAAACAGTTCTCACTTTCTGGCTAGATTTTGAAACATTAAACGTAGGCCCATCATGTAAATTAAGGATGATAGGCGACTAAAGGGTCTCCCTCCTCCTGTTTTCTCCACTTTTTAGTAAGTTTTGCTTTTGTAACATTAGCATTCTTTGTCACCGCTGCTTCATTGGACTTAGAGCGTCAGTTCTTGTTAATTGTAAGAGACAAATAATTTGTTTGAAATGCAAACGAGTGGTGTGGTTCTCTTACTTCTCCTGATTTGAGCTGTGAGAATTGCATTCCTTCTGTACCATATTCCTTGCATCGTGAAATATTGCAGAGCAAAAGAACTCCACCGAACAATGTAGGTGACGAGGCATTGCGTCGTGTACGATTCTAGGGACTTGTATCTAGGACAACACTCGTGACAAAATAAAGGTCGAAGAGGCCTTTCGAATGAAGTACATCCCAAAAGTCCGGTCAAGAATCAAACTGGAGTGAACTTAAGCGTCGGGGGCTAATCGCAGATGGACATGCTTTCGGCCAAAAAGAGAGAGAGAGCAATATGATCTAATGACTTCAGCATGTAAGTCGTTGGTAATTTAAAAAGAGGTATTTGGAGAATAGCGAGATTTATTTGCACCTCTGAGAGTATCCTCCTTATTTTTATTTCTATTATATTTTGTATGGTAATCTTGTTAACCTTCATTAGTCAAAAGGTTGTATTTGTTCAATCAATATCTTTTTTAAAATTATGAAATTTATAATTTTATTTTATTATAAAATTATTTATTATTATTAAATTATTTTATTCCCAATTTTATATATGTTTTTTCAAGATAACATTTGAAATTATATTCGTTCAATTTGCAACATTTTTCAAAGGGTTGTATTTGTTCACTTTGCAATCTTTCCCAAATGGTTGCCTTGGTTCACTTTGCAACTTCTCATGAAGGTTTCCTCTTTTCGGATGGTAAATATTTCTCAAAACATAGAATGTGAATCAAATCCATGTTTGTATATCCTAAAATAGGTCCCATTCTTCTATCCTTTGTTGGAAATCGATGACTATTCATAGCTTTTACCTTAACACCAAAGAAGAGTTTGACCCAATGCTTTATTTCCATCCTAGTTGATCATAATTCAATATTAAAAGTATATTGATTTTTCCTCAATAACATAATACTTTTGTTTGTAAATACTGCAGATTTGATTCCATCCATAAATTGATTTTCTTCTAGAAAAAAACGAAAGATTTCACTCACATAGTATTTTAGATCAAAAAAGCAATCTTCTATACCCTTCACTTAATGAGAAAATGGATCAAACCTATGGGACTTAAGGAATGATGGAAGGGAATAAAAAAAGAGAAATAAAAAAAGAGAGGGAAAAATAATTAAAAACGAAGTAGAAGAACCCAGATTTCAAATGAACAAATTCAAACTTGAAAATGATTTTTCTAATTCTTGAAGAATGAGGGGAAAGGAGATTGATCAAGAAAGATCTCTTGTTATTATTATAAAATTGTGATTGGATTCGCGGATGTTTGGTAAAAAGAAAAATTTTCTCCTTTGAGAATAATCCAAAATGGAAAGTGCTCAATTGGAACATGAAAACGTAATTGAATTGGTCCTACTTACTCTTCAAGACAAAGTGGAAGAAGGGAGGAGATTCTTGAACAGGAAAATGACTTAATGACTTTGAAAGAATTGAACGAGGAGCCGTATGAGATGAAAATCTCATATACGGTTCTGTAGAGTGGCAGTAAGGGTGACTTATCTGTCAATTTTTCCACTATCACCATGGGTTTGCCTTGGTATCATGTTCATACTATCATATTAAATGATCCCGACCATTTGCTTTATGTCCATATAATGCATACAGCTTTGATTGCTGATTGGGTCGGTTTAATGGCTCTATATGAATTGGCATTTTTTTATCCCTTTGATCCTATTCTTGATCCAATGTGGAGACAGTATGTTTGTTATACCCTTCACGAATTAGGAATAACAAATTCATGGGGCGGCCGGAGTATCACAAGAGGGACTATAACAAATCAAGTTATTTGGAATTACGAAGGTGTGGCCAGTGCACATATTGTGTTTTATGGCTTATGCTTCTTGGCAGTTATTTGGCATTAGGTGTATTAGGATTTAGAAATATTTTGTGATGAGCATACAGGAAAACCTTCTTTGGATTTGCCAAAAAAATTTGGAATTCTTTTATTTCTTTTAAGAGTGGCTTGCTTTGGGTTTAGCGCATTTCATGTAGGAATCCCAATCTACCGAATCACTCATGTTATGATCTTCTACATCCTAGGTCTTCCCATTCCGTCATCTGGCTTATGTTCTTCATATTCCTTCCGATCCGTGTAATAGAATAGAATGATTAGATCATCCATATAATAAACAAGAAGATACCTTTGTTCACTTTGCAACTTTTCCCAAAGAGTTGCTCATGTTTTTTAAGATCGATATATATATGTCAGTTTTTGGCTTAAATGAGAATAAAGTCTTTTCAAGTCTTTTTTTTTTTTTAAACTACAACAATCATTTCAATTGTTTTCTAGAAATACCCTGGAAAAATGCTAAAATCCCTATCTAGTATTCTCAATCAAGATTTTGTTGCATCCTGAAGAATATTTGCTAATGATCATTAGCAATATTTTGTGGCAAATAAATTTTTAAAAAAAGTGATATCACATTTCAAAATATGACTTGATTGTTTTATCTAATTCGAAACTATATTTTCCAACATGTATTTGCCAATTTTTTCTAAAAAATTATCGATTCTTTTCAAATTACCAACTATTCCAATTATTTGCCAACATGTATTTGCAAAGTCTAGGCTAATGATTTTTATATGAAATTACCAACTTTTATTTATTGTTTCAAAATTACCAACTTTTACTATAATTACCAGCATATATTTAGGCAGCTTAATTTTTTTTGGTGAAAGGTAATAAATATTAAGCAATGACCAACTGTACAAAAGATCACGACATCAAAACTTACACTCACTACAACATATCTTAATGAGTGGAAGGATGTCGAGATGTAAAAGCCACAGCCGTGGCAACCAAAAAACAAACACAAAGGAAAAGCACGGCATGAACAACCGGCGTCTAGAAACAAAACGCCCTTAGCAAGGGGAGAGAACAACTAGCTGAAAGGAAGGCAACTAATGATCCCCAGAGAAGATGACTAGGTCAATGCCCCAGCTTCACTGCATCCTTCTATATCTATAGTTATCTTTGACGTTTCTAAAAGTGATCGTCTTATTTTTGACCACTTTAAAAAGATGGTTCTTCATAGTTGGGACAGGAAGAGGCTATTCTCTAAAAAGAATGTTGTTCCTGTTTTTCCAAATAATATGACACAAAATATTATATGAAATTATCGATCTTTTTATTTTTGAATCCACGTACCAATTTTTATCATATTTTCTCAAAAGTGCCAATTGATAATTTTCACATGATTATCTGCGGAGCTTAACGAATGGGTTAAAGAGACCTTATTTTATATAAAGATACCAATATATTCTAAAATTATTGACTATATTATAATGTAAAAACATTTCTTTGCCAACTCTCTTATCTAATTACTCACTTTTATTTAAGTTAGTTAACGCTTTTCAATAATTTACCAATTTTTATTTGTACAATTTACTAGTATGTTCAAGAAGCCATAAGTTATTATGGGAATCGCCATCACTTCTTTAATGGCAAACGTTCAAGTCATCAACCGTCCTAATAATTTGCAGAGATTATAACGAATTAAAATGACTAACTTTTACACAAAATTTTCAACTTGTTTCATAATAACGATTAGTCTAATAATTAGCCAAGATAATTTTGTGGAGTTTAAGTAAACAACTCATTTATCAAATTATAAGTTTTCATTTGAGTCGGATGCCAAGGTATATTGGATTATTTCCAAATTACCATCCATTGTAATTTACCAATAATTGTTTTCGTAGCTTACCAACTAATGAAGCTACTATCTTTTATATGAAATCACTGATTCTTAGGCTCCAATCGTTTCGCGGAAAATAATTTCCGGGAAAATGTTTTTGAATTTTCCGGCATTCATTTCATGGAAAATGAATTCCTTGAGGAAAATGTTTTCATTGAAAGGAAAAAAGTCTTCTAAATTAGGGGAAAATGTTTTCCACTTTTGAAAAGTGAAAAATATTTTCCTCACTTAATCTATCTTATCTCACACTTCTACAAATCCTCACTTCATCCTCCCTTTCTTCTTCTTCTTTTATTTTTTATTCGAATTATTTTTTAATTTTCTTTTTCTTTTTTAATTCAAATTATTTTTAATTTCCTTTTTCTTTTTTTTTCTTTTTCTTTTCTTTGTTTCTTATCTTCTTCTTTATTGGCTAGTCATCGGCCATCGCTAGGCAAATCTCGAGCTCGTCGATCTAAAGCTCGTGCTCGTCGATCTGGCAAGCCTTGAGCTTGACACTCGCGCTCACCAATCTAGGGAGCGGCAAGCCTCATGCTCATTCGCCGAGCTTGAGGCTCGCTAGTGGCCGGTCACGAGCCATCGCTGTGGCCAATGACCGGCCAAGAAAGAAGAAGATGGAAAACAAAGAAAAATAAAAAGAAAAATAAAAAAGAAAAAAATTAATAATATATTTTAAAAATTAAAAATAATAAAAAATCATTTTTAAAAAATATGAAAAATCCATTTTAAAAACTAAAATAAATGAAAAAGAGTATATGAAGGAAAAGATTTTCCTTACTGAATAGTAAAAAATATTTTCCACTTCATTTTTAGGTTTCATCCGAATAGCGGAAAATAATTACATTTTCTTGAGAAATGACTTCCTGGAAAATATTTTCTAGAAACGCCACATTTTCTGCGAAATGAATGAAGCCTTATATGATTTCACTTACCAACGTTCCAGTTATCTTGACAACATTTGTTCGGGATCTTATCAACGGGCTAAAGGTCTAACTTTTTAAGAAATTGTTCCTTTCAAGAATAATAGCTATTTCAATAATTATACATTATTTGCAAAGCTGAAATTACCAATTATGATAAGAAATCACCAAGTCCTTTTGGAGCCAAATGACATTTATTGCCTACCGTTCAAATAACTTATCAATTTATATTTGCACAACTTACCGACATCATAGAGACACCGACTTCTATATATCATCACTAAGCCTTATTTGATTGTTTCAAAGAACCATCTGTTTCAACTCTCTAACTAATTATTTGCGACGTTTACCAACGAGTTAAAGTGACAAAACTTCTATACAAAATTTCCAATACTTTTTGGAAACTTCTTTCTTTGAAAACTGCTTACTACTTCTCTAACTTCAACAATTTTTTAAGGCGCTTGAGTTACCAATTCTTATGGTATACTATTAACTCTTATTTGAATCAGTTATCGATATTTCTTCAATTATTTTTTTAACTATCACTTGTTACAACAATTTCTAAAATTTATTTTATTTATTTATTATCATTTTTATTGGTGACCCAAGAGCCCCGTACAAATGCCGGTAGCCGACGAGTAAACTTGAGAGAACACGTAAGCGGGAGGACCCACCACCCCCAGGCCGGCGTCCCACTTAAAACCCCAAGTGACCATGAGGGGATTCGAACTCCTCCCCTTCGTGAGAGGAAAGAGCCCAAACCATCGCGGACACCAATTTGCAAGTTACAACTTATAAAACTATTGACTCCTATACGAAATCATCACCTCTTATTTGAGTGCACTTGCCAACGTTTATTAATCGTTTCTAAAGTACCCACTATTTTAATCATTTACAAACATTTATTTGGAAATAGATTAAAGTTATTAACTCTACTAAGATTTATTTGCGGAGCTTTAAGAATATCGACTTTACAATACATTAAAGCGCTTGCCCGTGTGGATCTTCTCCCGGGGAAGCCACGTGTCATCCGCACATTGGTAGGACAAAACCACTATCTTAATCATGTTTATAAAAGTTAAAGGTGTAATACCACCACCGACCAAGGTGGCGGAGATGGTAGGGCCTTGGACCTCCCCGGTGGAGGCCAAGGTTCGAAATAACATGGTGACTTAAGCGTGAGTTGGTGGTTTCCCGCTAGCGTCACTTTTACCGCACAATCAAAAAAAAAAAAAAAAAAAAAAAAAGTTAAAGGTGTAATACCTTAGTTCATTAGAGAATAATCCAGTTGGCTTTGCAGCGGAGTCACTCCCACAACAAGGTGGAATCGAATTCCATTGGCCCCATGTAGCATCTTTTCTTGTTATTATTGTTTTCATTTTATTCGTGTATTTTTTTTTCCATAAAGTATAAAACGAGCTAAAAATGTTAATAAATATATTTGATAATAATAGAAGTGAAGGACATGAAAAATTAGAAATATATTATCAATACTTCTCAGGAGCAAATTACCAATTTAGTCATAAACCTATTGTATGGATTAAGTTTTAAATATTTTACAATTTTACCAATGTAGTCATAAACCTTTGCACAAAATTTTAATATAATCTTTCAAGCTCACTTGCCGCAAATTAACAATTTAGAGAGAAAAATTTCTTCTCGATTATGGGCAGAAGCAGTTTCTACTGCCTGCCATATTATTAACAGAGTATTCTTGAGACATATCCTAGAGAAAACTTCTTATGAAGTGTATAAAGGAAAGAAGCCGAATGTTTCATACTTTCATATCTTTTGCTGTAAATGTTTTATTTTGAAGAATGTGAATGAACAATTTGGAAAGTTCGAGGAAAAATCAGACGAATAAATCTTCCTTGATTATTCAACATCAAGCAAAGCTTACAGGTTCTTTAACAAAAAGACTCAATCCGTAGAAGAATCTATGAACGTCAAGTTTCAAGATTATGTGCATATTCAACCAGATCAAACTCAACTTGAAGAGTTTGAACTTGTTCCAAACTTAACAAAGTCTATTTCTCCCGAAGAGGTTTAGACTTCCGAAAAAAACAACAAGCAAATCGAGAAGATTCAAACAAAGCAAAGGATCAACAGACTCTTAGACCAAATAGCAACTGGAAGTACAAGTCAAGTCATCCCAAAGAACTCATCATTGACAACATTGATGAAGGGATTCACATCAGATCCAAAGGAAGAAAAGAGTCCAATGCTCTAGCACTTGTTTCTGAAATAGAACCAAAATGAGTAGATGAAGCCTTATCTAATGAAAGCTGGATAAAAACTATGTAGGAAGAACTCAGATAATTCAGCATTAACGATGTATGGGAGCTGATTTTAAAACCCAAAGGAAAATTGGTGATTGGAACGAAATGGGTTTTTAGGAACAAGATGAATGTGAAAGGAAAAGTAATCAGAAACAAAGCAAGACTCGTGGCAAAAGGATATACACAAGAAGAAGGGATAGACTATAACGAAACTTATGCACCAGTAGTAAGGTCATAAGCAATTAAATTATTACTTGATTTTACTTGTTTTAAAAAATTTTTAATTTATTCCAGATGGATGTCAAAAGTGCATTCCTAAATGGGTTTTTACAATAATAAGTTTATGTGGAACAACCACCAAGATTTGAAGATCCAAGAAAACCAAACTCAGTCTACAAATTGAAAAAAGGCTTTGTATGGACTAAAGCAGGTACCTTGAGCTTGGTATGAAATATTGACTCAATGCAGGATGAATTCGAAATGAGCATGATGGATGAGTTAACCTTCTTTTTGGGATTGCAAGTCAGACAATCGAAGAAATGTATAATCATTCACCAAGAAAAATATGCCAAAGATCTCATCAAGAAATTTGGATTGGAAAATTGCAAGAAGACTGAGACACTTATGTCAAGTTCATCGAAACTAGACAATGATGAAGAAGGGAAGAAAGTAAATCAGAAGCTATACAGAAGTATGATCGGTTCTCTTCTCTACCTTACTGCCTCTCGACCCGATATTCTATTTAATGTGTGCATCTGTGCAAGATTTTAGTCTGATCCAAGGGAGTCTCATCTAAGTGCTATAAAACGCATCATCAAATATGTTGCGACTTCTCCAAAGCTGGGTCTATGGTATCCAAAAGAATGAGACTTTACTCTACTTGGATATTCTGATGCCGATTTAGTTAGTTGTAAAGTCAATAGAATTAGCACATTTAGCACTTGTCAACTACTGTGAAATATGCTAGTATTTTGGTTCTCAAGGAAATAAAGTACTATAGCATTATCAACTGCAGAAGTAGAATATGTTACTCTTGGTAGTTGTTGTTCTCAAATTCTATAAATAAAACAACAACTAAAAGATTTTGGAATAAAAGAATCTTGCACTAAAATCATATGTGACAATACAAGTGTTATCAATTTCACCAGAAACTCAATTCTTCATTCAATGGCGAAATATATAGAGATTTGACATCACTTTATAAGAGATCATGTCTAGAATGGCGAGATTATGGTTCAATTTGTTGATTCAAAGAATCAGCTAGCAGACATATTCACGAAACCTCTTGAAAAAGGCTTATTTGAGTCTATTCACAGTAAGCTGAAATATTATCTCTCCTAAAGTCTGAAGGTGATCAAACTTAGAATTTCAACTTGAAAAAGCCACTTTAAAATGTACAAATCCAAGTAGTTTATTTTTAGAATGAAAATTCTGAACAGGTATGATTTTATTTGAATTGATGCTTGCCTATATTATTTTTGGCAGTTATTATTTCTGCTAAAATACGATTTTCGAATTTTAGCAGTTATCTTTTTTGTTTTTGAAAAAGCATTTTCTCCTGTGACGATTCGATATCCTTGTTTCGTCTTAGTTAAAAACCCCAAGTTTTCTCTTTTTCGAAACACAGGCATTTTCTAAACCCTAACAACAAATCACTCTCACTCTCCCTCAACTTTTCTTCTCAAAATTCTCTGCAAGTTTCAATCTTTTTCACTCAAAAATATCGATGAAATCCTCCAAGTTTGCATCCCAGCCACACCAACGAAAGTCTTCTCGGATTGCCAATCAAGGTCCTCGAAGCATGCTAGAAGGACCAACACATTTCGATCTCATTGGGGAAGACTCTCCGCACAACTCTCCGCGAACTCTCCACGGAACCCTCCGCGCCAACCTTTGGAAGAGGAGGTTGAACAAGAAGCAGTTCCTCTCAAAGTCTTAACACCCCAAGTTCTTTATAAGCACTATACTTATCTAAAACAAGGTGGCTCTCCAATGACTTTTATCATTGATTTTCTAAGGACACGGGCATGGCAATGAAACGGTGTTCTTAAGAGCAATGGAACGTTTGGGTATAGTGTCGAGAGGTTCGGTAGAAAAATCTTTTCTTTATTTTCCTTCTAATCCTAGATTTAGTTATGAACATCAACCCAAAAATAAGGACAATGATGAGTGGATTTATTCGAATTTCCAACCTAGAATGGGTGTGGCTGCTGATTTTCCTAGAGAAAGAACGAGATTGTTTCATTCTAAGGAGCACAGAAGGGTTTATACCCAGATGTTGAACAGAGGAGTGATAAACCCTTGAACAGTGGATTTCGATTTATTGGACTCAATCAAGGTTGACTTAAGGGCAAAGTTGGCTGCTTTTCAACTTGAGAATTTTTGTGTTGAGACTGCTGTGGCTGTTGTGGCTTATCCTGAGTTGATAGCATATTTCTATTCTAATCTATCTTTCCTTGACCAGACTCACATTCAATTTACTATTTGTGACAAAGCTTTTATTGTGGATGTTGACACTCTAGCTGACATTCTAAGAGTAGAAAGAAGCAGTTTTCAACCGATCAACATTTCTATTGGTCAAGCAACTCGTTTCTTGGTGAAGGACAGGATGCCTAGTGGGAGTATCACTTACTCTCGTTTGCCAGTAACCAGTGTTCTATTGCACAAAATCGTCATCAATTGCTTAAGACCCAAAGCAGCATCGAAGACTGATGTGTCCAAATTCAAAGCAAAAATCTTGTGGGCCATTTGCAATGGCATTCCTTTTTCTCTGCCCCACACCATTTTCTTGCACATGTACAAGACAGTTATGAAAGAGAAAGGGCAATTGCCTTACGCGGCGTTGATTACCTAGTTGTTTCGCCACTTTCAGATCCAATTTCCCTCTCAACTCTGTTAAAAAACTATTAGTCCCATGGAGATTGGACTAAAGATGATCTCAAAGATGAGGCTAAAGGATCTAAGCAAGGCCATTGAGCGATTGAAGAAAGAATCCACAAGCAAAACCAAGGCAAAATCAACTGCTACAAGAAAAAGAAAATGGAAGAGTGTTGCCCAAGCAAGTTCGAAGAATAAGAGGTCTATCCTCCTGATGGATGAAGAAGAGGAGGATGATCTAACCATCTTTGCTCTTGCCTTGAGAAATCTTCAAGGAGTTGATTCTAAAGAAACAGAGGAAGAGGAAGTTGAAGCAGAAACAGAGGTTGAAGCAAAAACAGAAGAAGAACAGGATAAAGAAGAAGAACAAGAAGAAGAAGAAGAAGAAGAAGAAGATGAGCACGAAGAAGAAGTTGAGCAAAAAAGATCACTAGAGAAGGACCATGAAGATGAAGACTCTAATGGAGCAAGTGGTGCAATACCACTCTCAGACAAGACTAAGAAAAGAGTCTCTGAAGAAGAAAAGGAAGATACTACATCTAAAAGAGCAAACAATCAACAAGGGAAGGGATCTAGTGCTAACCAAGAAAAGGCTCAAGAATGTGAAGTCTCATCCCAACCCGAAGGCAACAAGTCAGGAGAAGATCATGAGACAACTCCTTCCATAGCACATACTACTAGTGATGGTATTAGCAGATCTCCTATAGATCTCGAAGATGACTTTACATCTAACCTCCCTGAGATTGAAGAAGAAACTCCCAATCAGGACAAGCAACAAGCTGATCGTGTTCAAGTTGATGTTCCTCCATCTCTTGATACTCCGCAAATTCACTTCGCTAAAGCCAATGTTCAAATGGAAATTGATCCCAACTATCCAAGGTTGGTTGAGCTCCTTTTGGAGATAAAAGCTCAGCAATATGCAATGGAGTACGAGATTCAGAAGCTCTACACCGCCTTAAAGTCCTCGACAGACTCTCTCGATGGCAAGGTACAGTCTCTTGACACTAAAGTTGAGATTTTGAATCAAAAGACAACCCAAGCTATAGCCAAAGTAGAGGAGGCAGTGCAGTCACTTGAGGATTTCCAACTGGTTTGAGCTCCTAGATAAACTTGATTGACTTCATCCTTTCAATTCTATTTTTTTTAATTTCTCTTTCTTTTTGTTGTTGAAAAAAGGAGGGAGAATGAGAAGCAGATTTTAAAAAAAAAAAAACTAGTTGTGTTTTTGTGTTGTACACTTTGAATCGGTTGTGTTTTTGGAACCCTTATATTTTGTAGTTAACCTTTTTGTGGTTGTGAATTATGGATGTGGATGATTGAATCTTGTCTAAGTTTTCAAGATTAACATGTTTTCTGTGGTTACAAAAATCGATGTTATCCAGATCATCAACAATCGGTTTTTATAAGTTATCATGTACTACTAAAGTGTTGTTTTGCAGGATATAAATCCTTAAATCTGCAAAAAGTTTTGTCACCATCAAAAATGGGAAGATTGTTGGAGAAAACTCTTATGATGTTTTGAAGTTGACAAAACTTATCTAAGTTCTATTCTGAAGATCGCCAGACTTTTGTGTCAAAATCTATCTTAAAACAGAAGTCTGTCCACTCTGATAAATTTCAGACTGAACGCAAGTGAAGAATGAAAACTTAACTAGACTCGGAATTATCTTTCTTTCTTCAAAGGTTTGATTCGTATATGATATATATGGTTTTCTGGTTGGAAATATCACCTACGAGATTGGTTATCTTTATTGGAATCAATTTAGATACATCAAATCATTTTAGATGACAAGTTATTTTGGAAAGAATCTACTTATGAAAATCAAGATCCTAATTGTATGGGCGAACATGATTGACGGACTTTCATCACAATCTTCAAATGGCTCGAAGATCTTCTTGATTGATTTTGTCCAACGGATTGATTGGAAGAATTCCTTTAGAAAGTTCCAACGGTTGAAAAGGCACGAATGAGTATTTAAGGAGGCCTCTCCAACTATTCGATAGCATGCATGAAAGAAAATTCCAAAGTTTGAAACTTTCCACTTACTTGTTATTCCTTATACTATGCTCAAATTTGTACTAAAAAGAGAGAGACTTACACTATGACTTTGTGAGAGTAGTAGAGACTTTTCATTGATAAGTCTAGATCGAAAGATTGTAAATTCTCTTTTGATTCTTAGTGAAACCAACTAGAAGGCTATCAGCGTGGGAGAGTGGACGTAGACTTAATCTAAATTGAAACCACTATAAATTATGTGTTCCTTTTCTCTTCCATGAACTCATTTACTTTGTTTGTTGCGATATACTTCTGCGATTGAAAATAATTGTTAAAGTTTGACTCATTTTGCAAAGTCTAAGTCAATTAGACTCAAATAAAAGTAAATTTTTTTCACTGCATTTCGCAAAATCTGTTTTCACACCTATTCACCCCCTCTGTGTTCTTACTAGCCATTTCACTTAGATCATTGGAAAACACAACTCAAGCATTCATAACCCTATTGAGCAGAGAACAAAACCCATCCACCCATACAAGTAAACACCCATAAACCTCACTTGATCAAGATTCAGATGAGCGACATGAAGAAGAAAACCAGTAGGCATAGAGGAAAACAACATATTTCTCAGCGAAAACACACTACTATACCGATCATATCCAGAGAGCAAGGCAATCATCTGAAAACCACACATTTAGTCCTCTTAAGACCTATCTTAGCATAACAACAACCTAATTATCAACATTGACAACCTAGGACTTTGAACCATAGCCCAAAATTCTACCTCTCCCAAGTTCTTAGATCATCGGAGAACCCCCAAATCAACCGTTAAGCACCCTATTGAGCAAAGAACAAAACCCATCCTCTAGCACACTTAAAGACCTAGAAACCTCACTTGATTGAGATTTAGTTGAGCAACATAGAGAAAAGAACCATTCAATACAATGCCAGTCACATCTAAAATCTACATCAGTTCTATTGGACTAGAATTTCACGAAAGATTAAAAAGAACAAATTCAACATGCAAATGTTGCTCCAAATATGTTCCTAATCATCATAAGGTCAGTGAGACGCAAAAACCAACCTAGAGAGAGAAGAGGCTGCGTCACCCATAGTGTGAGCATCAAAAGTGGCGATGTAGTAGCTTCACCCTTCCTCATCATCCTCATATTGAGATTCGGCATTTGGCGTCTACAAAGCTTCCTCAGGATAAGCAAACGAAAGCGTGCCTGTGACAATCACGTCCACAGGGAACAACAATAATGATGAATGAGGAGAATGACAAAACCTTCGAATAGCTCAAGCAAACGAAACGAGAGGAATTGCAATTGCACACCGCAAATCCTTCTCAACGAAATCAAAGAGGACAAGCCGCTAATCAAAACCAAATCCAAATCCAAAACTTGGGGGAATCACCGTGGATGAAGAAGGAAGAGGAAGGCTAGCCATGGGGGGCGGCGGCGGCGGCGGAGTCGACGACCGGAGAAGTGAAGAGTTGGCGATAGTTTGCGTGAAGTGAAGAGTGAAGAGTGAAGAGTTTGGGTTTGGGACTTTGGGTGAGAGGCCAATAATGTGTTTGAGTCAAACAATGTTTTGACTCTAACTCGACCAAAACATGTTTATTTTTTTTATTTTTTTTTATAACTCGGGAACTCATGACCCTAAATTGACCAAAAACATGTTTATTTTCTTGTTTCATAAGGATCGATTACTCTTATCCGTGGGGCCATGCAGTAACAATTTTAAGACTCAAAAAAACCTGACCCGACCCGACCCGACACGACCCGAACACAAAACAAGTTGAGTATGTGTTTCGGGTCTTAAAATTGTTCGGGTCACAGATACAGAACAAGTAAAGAAATATGTTTCGGTTCGGGTCAGGGCCGAACAATGTTTCAACCCGAAACACGTTAATTCCAAATTCCAAACAAGCTGAGAAACACAAACACGTTCCGATCTTTTACCGCTAAGAAACACAAACACGTAAAGAAATCCCTCGTAGTCTTCGGCTCCGCCTTCTTCTCCGACGACTGCGCCTTCTCGTGGATTCCGCTGCCGCCCTCCGATCGACGCGCCGCCGCCTCGCCGTCGCCGTCGCCGTCGCCGTCGCCGTCGCCTCGCAGTCGCAGGCGCCGTCGCCGTCGCCACCCCTCGTCTCAACGCCGGAACCCTAGCCGCCGCCGAATCAATCGATCGTCGCCGTCCGTCGCCGAAAATCCTTCCCCTTCCCCTTCCCATGTTAAGGGTCGAGCTGAAATTTTGACGTTTAGGGTTCGAGTTCTGTGGGATGTTCCTGGAGATTGGACAAGTCTTTGGCCGTGGAGGTACGCCATTCATGCTTCGTCTCTGCGCATAGCTTTTGCTTCTTGAATTCGCCACCGTTTCTTGCTTTTTTTCCACCAATGGCTCCGCCTCTTGGGTCGAGTCCACTCAGTCCAGGACAGCAGCACCGGGCTCTGTACCCATCTGCGCGCGCCGGGTTCCCCTCTCGTTCCGTCCTCGGTTCGGGTTCTTGGGTGCGTCGTAGATCGGTTCCTCTGTTCGAAACGCGATTCTCTCGCGATTGCGATCGAGCGGACGATAGTCATGCAAATGTTCAATTAGATTGCATTGTTGAGTTTAGAGATGTTATTTGAGATCAAGATCGTCTATTATCTGTATTTCAGTATAAATAAGTCCAAGTCTCTAACTCATTAGCTTTCTTCATTCAATAAACATGATTGGTTCTTCATAAACCATAAATATCTTTTTTCTGTTCCAGCTTCAACTCAACTCTATTTTAGCCCTGTTTTTGTTCTTTATGCGATCTGTCGCTTCTCCAACTAAGTCAACTGGTATAGGAGTTCTTGTTAGAGTTATTCCTACATCATGTCAGGAGCTTAATATTTGTACTGGGGCTCAATCCATGTGTATCAAGAGTGAGTACTAAGAGATTCCACCGTGTGAAATAGCTTGCAAAAATCAGCAACATTTACTGACTTTGATCTTGCTGATAATAGGACAGGCAAGCTAATTGAAACATCCTGCTAGATCATGCATCAAAATAGCACAGAAATGCACAGAAGAGAGCTGCCTATAGGAAATAATGGAACTTTAAGAATACCGCCACGCACGCTAGTCAAGAATACCACTTCCCCTCTGCTTAATGTACGATTAATGTGCTTCTGCAATGAAAGAAACAGATAAAAGACATTCTACATACACAGTAGCAGTAGGAGAATATAGTCGAACGCTTTTTAGATATAAAATGCAAGAGAAATCAATAGAACCATTGGGGAGACAGGGTGAGTAGGTTAAGTTCTATTATGCATTCATCTGTAAAGTTTAAGAGAAATTTACAGATGTAAGTGTGGGTTTATAGTGTCTACAGATTTTAAGTTTTGGGTTGAGACAGGGTGAGTACTGAATCTTTCCCCAATCTGGTTGACCTTGCTGTGTTTGAACTGGTGCATGAAGCTTGTAATGGAGGGCATGCTTTGCACCATAATGTGCGCTTCCCTTATATGCTATAATTATACAATACAATGTGTTTTATACATTGGAATTTTGTTCTATCACTAGATCTTTTATTGGCTTTGGTCATGACATAATATTGTCTTTCTGAGCAGAGACCAGCGACACACTTAAACTCCATCTCAAGGACATTGGGTTAGAATTTTCTTGGCAAAAATTGCACTTGCATCTGGAGTTTTAGCTTTCCTCTAGCTCTACACCTGTATCCAAGGGTATGTCTCTTTTAATCAGGTTCAGTAATGGCATTTCCAAGTCTTGGTTGAAAGCAATTCTTTGCTGTCCATCCTTCCCTGGATTTATAGAAGATTGGTGTACAGCCATATATCAAACTTTCGATGTCTTGTCTCTTCTATTTGTCTCAGCAAATATCTCTTCCTTTAGGAAAGAGTGAGAAAGATTATAGTTACATAATTATTTTCTTGTAATTTTTGAAGGCTAATGATAATTTGCACCCAGAATTGAAGATGTTCGAGAGGAATGTGTGAAACTTGGCCTGTGGATTCCGTAAAGGGAGAATTTAGAGCTCTATCGCCGTTTTGCCAAGAGTCAAGCACCTCCAGTAGAGGTAACCAGAACCAATGCTGCCGTTCCTGATGCAACATCTGAAGTTTTGAGTGATGAACAGCTCGCTTTGTTAGTCCACACGTTATGGGTATTGGGTGGGCTGATGGAACTCCTATGAGATATCAATATGAAGATTTGTGTGAAAAGATTGAGGGCTTGTGGTTTTGTTGCTGCAGTGTATGGTAGTAATTCAATTCGCAATTAGGGGTAGTTGATGACTATGGAAACATGACTGTTGCATTTACTGTGAGGCCAAACTCAAAGCTTGCATGTTCTTCTCGATTGTGGGTCGGGGGTCCTAGGATACTGATCTTGATTGCTGGTTCATGGAATAAATTCTCAGTTAAATCAGAGTTTAGAACATTTAAAATTAGTCCAGTTGGAGCTGTGTGCTTATCTGGTGTGGGTCTCTTTTTTCGTGGATTGGATCGCGGGACATATTGATAGCAGTCGGCTAGTTCAGGTCTTTAAAAGGGAGAAAAATTTGCAAGATAGCATTTTTGGTTGTCCAAGCATATATAAGCAAGAAATCCCAATTACCAAGAGCTTCGTCCATATTCAATGGTATCGATTCTGCCATTAGATTGGCATTCAGGAGCTCGCATCTAGCTTGATACGTGTTGAGTGATTTTCTAAATGGTAATACCTAGTTGAAAAACAAGCAAAACAAAATGAGCGATATTCTTAATTAAGGTAATTAGACTTTACAAAGACGCGGAAAAACAATAAATAAAAAAAATGACTAAGTGTAACTCGTATTGGGTTAAAAATACTTACATTTTAAATGGAACAAATAGAAAAAAGAAAATCCAAGACTGGATGGGTTAGGTACCCATTATAAAAATAATTACATTTTAAATGAAAAAAAAAAAAAGTAGATGAAAACACATAAACCCGACCCGACCCGACCCGCACCGACCCGATTTCCGATGTGAGTCTAATGTGTTTCGGGTCGGGTCGGGTCACAATATGTGACCATTATGTTTTGGGTCGGGTAACATCAAAACCCGACCCGACCCGTTTACACCCCTACCGACATGTACTTAACTTGTTTCGTGTTTTGGTCGTGTTTAGGTCGGGTCGGGTCAAGTTTTTGAACACCCCTAATCCCACCAGTGTTGAGGCAGTGGCCACAAGTAGGAGGGCTAGTCGATTTTTTTTTCTTTTTTAAAAACTTTTAGCTTTCTTAACTTTTAATCTAATTTAACTAAAATGTAGATTAAAATTATTTTAGGACAAGAATACTCTTCATCGTCCGGAACATTTAGCTGACCAGCAAGGTTAGACTCTTAATTGAAATTGCCATGTTCATTTCTAATCATTTTCAAACTCTTATTTGGAAAAACAAAAGAAAAATAAAGGTGGTTCACGCTTTTATTTGAAATTTTTCTTAAAATGGTATATGCGGTATTTATGATTTCTCAAACAAGACAAATAGGCTTCTTAACGAGTTCGAAAATCGCCCCACTCGGAGTGTCTCCCATCCACTCATCGTCTCATCAATGGCCAGCGGGAACCCGGAAACGGCGACGAGCGCTCCCGACCCGGATCCGAACCCGGCCGCGGCGCCGCCGCCGCGGACCGTCGTCTGCGTCGGCGACGTCCACGGCCACTTCACCAAGCTCCGCGCCCTCTGGGCCAACCTCGAGTCCTCCATCCCGCCCCGCGCCTTCCGCGCCGCCCTCGTCATCTTCCTGGGCGACTACTGCGACCGCGGCCCGGACACCCGCCGCGTCATCGACTTCTTCCTCTCCCTCCCTCCGCCTACCCGGGCCAGACCCACGTCTTCCTCGCCGGCAACCACGACTTCGCCTTCGCCGCCTTCGTCGGCGCCGTCCCCGGCGACGCCGCGTCGTTCCGGGAGGGGTGGAAGGTGTACGAGTCGTACGAGGAGAGCGAGGGGTGGTACCGAGGGGAAGGGTTCGAGAACATGCACCTGCAGGCCAGGCGGTGGGCCGGGAAGATCAAGGCCAGGTTCAACGAGGCCAAAGGGACGGAGTACAAGGGCTCGATCTTCGACGCCGCCCCGACTTTCGAATCGTATGGCGTGGCTCATGGATCTGCAGGTATGACTCCCGGGTGCCCGGATGGGGAATTGAATGGGAGTATCAGTGATGCTGGATTCATGCTGAAATTGGATATCTTGTGCCGTTCGTTTGATTCGATATGCGGCCGGTTGTCTTTGTTGTGTTCAGTGCATCGTTAAAATCGATTGATTCGATATGTTTTAGTTGGATTGCTTGAGTGATTTGTGCTTCTTGACCGCTGCTGGTTGGGGAAATGGACCTAATGGTGTTCACTGTTTGATTTGTAAAGAAATGCTTGTTGCCGTTCAAAGGGGTTGTTGCATCTTGAATGTGAAACTCAAGTGTTGCTCAATTCAGTTCTTGGCAGTTCATATCGGTTAGTAATTAGTATGCGGCTGGTCATGGATGTTGTGTTTAGTGCATTATTAAGGTAGACCAGTTTCGGATGCTTTGATTGTACTCTATGTCCTGGTTTTGTGGCTAGGGACTAGCAAGGGTGATCTGTGTTGCTTCATGGTAATTAGGCCAGTTTTCTTCATTTAATTATTAAAACGCTAAAGACTAAGTTGGTTTTCTTGACAGATTTGATTAAGGCGGTTCCAGAAGAACATAAAAAGTTTCTTGCCAATATGGTTTTGGTCCATGAAGAGGTCAGGATCAATTCAATTTTGTTTTCTCTGCTTGTGCAGAATTACAAGGATTAGTCACTGGGTTTTTCTTTTCATTGTCATGAGTTTCTTAACGTACATAATATTACTGTCGAAAACCAAGCTTAAGTGCTCTTTCTTCGGACAGGATGATGTTTGTATAACAACTCCAGAAGGAACTAAGCACTGTAGATTAATCGCTGTCCATGCTGGGTTAGAGGGAAAAGATGTTGGGGAGCAACTGAGATCACTGAAAGCCAAGGACACTCGGATGGCGAAGATAGAGGCTATTGCTGGAAGGAAAAATGTCTGGGACATTCCAGAGGTGATGAATTTTATAACTTATGATGAAGCATTCTAGCATAGCATCCCGGGCTTAAGAATTAGAATTTTAGCAACCCTTCTTCATTCAGAAATTTTGTTTCTGAAGATGCATTTTCTTGAAAATTGCAGAGTAGAAATTTGCTTTCACCAGCTAAAGTTTGTTTGAGGTTGTTATAAGTAATGAATCAGTTGGTCTGATGCTTGGTTTGTAATCTTCTTCAGGAGCTAATTGAACCTCCAACTATTGTGGTGAGTGGGCATCATGGAAAGCTTCACATTCAAGGTCTTAGACTGATAATTGACGAAGGCGGTGGGTATCCGGATAAACCTGTGGCGGCTGTTGTGCTCCCTTCACTGAAGATCATACGTGACACTGACATTCTGCCAACAGAGTAACTGAATTAGCAGTAAATGGTTTGCATAATTATTTACAGTGATTAGGAATAGCAAGGATTAAAATAATAATAATTTCTCTTCTTGAAGGTGGGCGTGAGATGGTATCCATCTTTGATTGTAATCTTTTACATCTATTTTGTAAGCAGTCGTACTGGGGACACCTTAAATCTTTTATTTTATTAATCTTTATACTAATAAATGGCATTGATGCTTCCTTGGATTCTTCATATTTTAAAGATGCATTGACATGGGTGGACAGAATTTTTAGAAATTCTGTGATGTTTGTGCACATTCGAGTCTTTCAGTCAGCTACGTAGCAGAGGCGCAGCTACTTAAATTATCAGCACAAAATACAAATATTCAAGTGGATCAAGGTGATGCTTTCTGCGATAAATCTAGAATCCGGCTACATATGGTCTTATCGAGCAATCCCACTAAGCAAATAGTAAGTATCATTTCACTGTTCCTTCTTGGTTCGGTAGTTTTGTAGCATATATGATGACCCGTGTACAGAGCTACTGACTTGGATTTTGGTTCCTCTGGCGGTACATGGTAGTATTGAATGTGAGATGGGCTTTTTTGTTCCATTTTGAGGCATAATAAGATTGATATGGAATCGTCCTTCCACTATTTGTCTAATTCATGGCATGCTTTCTTCCATAAATCTTGCTGTCGTGATCCAATTTATCGGGTGCAGCTGACTGCAGCACGCGCTCGCAAGTGCAAGTCGGTGTTTGATAATAGGACTAGCATGTTTTCCTTTTCTATTTGGCACATGTGATCGAGACCTTGTAGCTGTAGAGTCAATTTGGTATATGGATTTGACGAATTCTGATGATGCCTACTCCTTTTGATCTAGGATTATGCAGTAACGAATGGTTTTGGTTAACGAACGGTTCCAGCTTCTGATGAAAGCCCATCTGACAGAAGTTGCTAGACTGCGTGACACTGTCTAATCTATAGCTTTCACCAATGCCATGTGCTGATCACCGTATCATTATTTTCATTTGGGCATGTAATCTTGGTCATCATTCTTGCCCCCTTGGCTTCTCTGCACCGTGTTCCACCCGTGAGAGAATCAAACTATGCGTTGAATTTCACAGTGACGGTGGCGCACGATTTGGGCCCTGCGGTTTGCTACAGGAGTCTAGTGACCGCAAATTGAATACTCTCGTGCAAAGACTGCGACTGGAGTAAAAGTCCACAACCAAAACCATCACGCGGAGCTCGCTTTGAGTATTATTGATGTTGAAGCTGGAGTTGGAGTTGGACTAGGCATCATCATCCTCTATGCTGACTAAGGTTGAAAATCATGGGGCGACAATTGTACTAATTGAACTAGTTCGGCACTTAAGATGTTGGTCGAGCTAATTGACGGCACGAAATAATGAAACTCTCCCGAGCCGAACCCGGACATGGCGTTGATGCAAACTGTCATCTGCGTCGGCGACGTCCATGGCCACTTCACCGAGCTTTGTGCCCTTTGGGCCAACCTTGACTTCCACACCGCCCTTGTCATCTTCCTAGGCGACTACTGCGACCATGGCCTCGTCACCCGCTAAGTTTCCTTGCCTGCATCCATGACTTCGCCTTTGCCACCTTCATCAGCACCGTCCCTGGCGACGCCAGAGACGTTCAGGGAGGGCTGGAACATGTGTGAGTTGTGCGAGGAGAGCAAGGGCTGGTAGAGGCGAGGGGTGCAAGAACATGCACTTGCGGGCGAGGAGGTGGGCCGGGAAGATCAAAGCCAGGTTCAACAAGGCCGAAGGGACTTTTTTTTTTTTTTTTTGAGGAAAGGAATTGGGATGGTGATTTGAATGTGGAGTTTCAGTTATGATTGAATCATGCTGAATATGAAAATTTTGTGCAGTTCATTTGATTCAGTATGTAGCTCAGTAGCGGATTGTCTTTCCTGCATGGGCTATATGCAGTAAAAATTTGGAAATTTGTCACAAAGTAAAATTAAGTCTTAAAATTTTTATCTCTCTCCTATGTGACCTTAAGGTTAATTAAAACACTTTATTGGATGTCATTTTGATCAAAATATCAATTTTTTAAGCTAAATTTTAGTTAAATTTAGATTTGTTTTTGTCAGGATAGTTAAACTAGATTAAAAATAATAAACTAAAATTTTTAAAAATAACAAAAAAGGAAAATAAATACAAGCGCCCCAGCCCTCCTGCTGCCTCATCGCCGGTGGGGCGTCAGCCATCGCCGGCAACCCTTGGCCAAACTCACCCAAATCTGGCAGAGGGTCGCAGCCCCACTATGGGTCGGCGAAGGGTCGCTGGCTGCTGCTCAAATGCTGAAATCGCTGCAAGCCAAGGACGCTCAGATCGCAAAGACACTGGCCATCGCTGGAAGGAAAAATGACTAGGACATTCCTCAGGAGGTGATGAATCTCGTGACTTATATTATAGCAATCCAGCGTAGCATTTCTGGGTAAAAGAAGTAGAAATTCTTGCAAGCCTTCTTCACTGGGAAATTTGGTTCCTCAGGATGCACATCTGATGCTTGTTTTGTGATCTTGATTGGGAGCTAATCGGACCTCCAACGATTGTGGTGAGTGGTCATCATGGAAAAGCTTCACATTCAAGGTCTTCATCTGATAATCGACAAAAGTGATGGGTCTCCGGATAAACTCGTGGCGGCCGTTGTGCTCCCTTCACTGAAGATCATACGCAACACTGACGTTCTTTTGATAGAGTGATCGGATTAACAGTAATTGGTTCCGGTAATTATATATACGATGATTAAGTGTAATAAGGAGTAATCGTAACGTCTGTACCTGAACACACTGTTTGGGATTTAAGAGAGTAT
This sequence comes from Eucalyptus decipiens, assembly GCA_014182575.1. Classification (NCBI taxonomy): domain Eukaryota; kingdom Viridiplantae; phylum Streptophyta; class Magnoliopsida; order Myrtales; family Myrtaceae; genus Eucalyptus; species Eucalyptus decipiens. Next base: position 27,863,654 of record CM024609.1, on the reverse strand, counting down.
TTGGAAGGGTTGAGCTAGAACTGCGCTAAAAATGAACCAGACTCCCAAATGTGTGATTCATACTTCCGATTATTTACATCGATATAAAAACCTCTGTTAATTATTTTGGCCAAAAGGAAGAAATTGCAAATGATTAGCTTCGAGGTATCTATTCAATCTTTTAGAAAAATTGTGATAGGCGAATCGCGTCTTCTTGTCGAAATTGTGCTGTATCATATCAGTGTCGCATTATATTTAGATCTGATTTGGATATGACGGGTTTATTATTCACATAATAACTGTGAAATCCCGTAAGTGACACGGTGCTTAATACATTTAAGACATGAATTCCTTAAGTACAATTGACTGTACAAAATATGTCAAGACCTGAATTTTCGTCACGGAATGACCCATTTAAATTACCGACATCATTTGTGGGTCGGGTCCGCTAGAAAATGTCCAGTTTGGGGGTGGACCTGGCCAGCAGGAGAGGAGGAAATATCTTGTCATTGATTTTCAGGCCAAGGACTCCTCCCCATCAATCGGTGTTGTCGTTTCGCACTTTGTTTGGTCCGGGTCTGTGTGTGAACCGTGATGCATGATGCTATCTGTCCAGATTGGGTGAACTCTCTCTGTTTCCCAAAAGAATAAGGTGCCTTTGGGATTCATTTGGCTTTTTAAAGCATATTCCTTTGATGCTATGGAGTGAACTAGAAAATGAATTTGAGGAGAAAAAAGAGCATCTCCAGCTTCTTTTCTTGGTCGTCAGAAAAGAATTCAAGCGACATTTGTGAAAATAGTGAATGGAGAGTGACTAATGCAAGCTAGCAACCCGCTTTGAAACTCACCTTAAGATGATGACATATGTTACGGAATGTTTGAATTGAGGCACGGTTACTTTGCCTATGATCCGAAAGTTTAAGATTGGTGAGCCTATTCTATCAACTGTGTCTCTCTCTTGGTCTAGTCTCATTCTTGTAGTCCACAGTCAGGGACCTGAATTTATGCCTAACTTTTGCGAGGGATGGGTCATACTTGTTCCATTTTTATGATGGATGAAATAAAGTAATAGAGTATGTCGGTCTATTCTCGGCGGTAAGGCTAGTGATTGTAGTGATTGAGCCTGGTTAACCTCTCTAATGTGGTGTGTTTTAGTCTTCCTACTTGCCTGCAAAAGGGCAGTGTCTTTTAACTTGAGTAAGAGCTCTAGCCATGAATGTATTTTTCTTTGTTACGTGAAATAGTCCTAGTTGGTAATGTAGGAAAAACCTCTTTATTTAATCCAATTTCTAGGTATCTTATTTGATTAGATGCTTATTTCTAATGAATTTCTTCATAAGGCATACTGCAGTTAGGCTATGCAACGCGAGCTGTTTGGGATTCGTATCACTTAAATCAAACTCGTGACTTCTTTACCAAAAGGCTTATTAATACCTTGGTAGCCTCAGAGGTGTTTACTTGCCATTGGAGAAAGATTTTCATTTTTTGATTTGAGTCTATGCATATTTTATCTCAAAGTAAACTAGAATTTTCACTAAACACAAATATGAAAATGAACATTCATCCAACCAAAATTTGCATTTGATCTTTAACAAGTCCTTGTGAAGAATTCATTAAATAGATGTGCTCTATTGAGCCACATAATTAGTAGAATCATTAACAGAATGATGGTAGTCTTGGGGGAATATGAATTAAGCTTCTTCTACTTTTGATCAAGGATTCCAAAAGCTTTTTTTTTTTTTTTTTATTAATGGTGCGTTTCTTTCATTAAAAAATGGATAATTTGAAAAATCTTTCCTAAAAAAGTCAATCATATCACTTAAAAAAATGACCCGAAAATATTAGACATAAATTATTGTCAATAATGAATAACTTTTTATTGACTTTTAAGTAGTCATCTTTATGAAAATATTTTTCAAATCATTTCGCAAAACAAATGGAAGTTAATATAATTAATCTTGTCATGCTTGATGGGAAAAAAAAGGTGGGATTTAGTCCATGAGCCATAAATTCCTAAATTTGTCATGATTTATTGGAAATCATCGCTGATTTGTAATATAAACTTATGGGGTATAAGTCATTTTTAGTTATCATTAGCAATTCATCTTTATAGACGGTATTTGCACTATAAAGTTTGTAACATGGCAATGTTAACACCTAGTAGTTGTTCAATAGCATAATGCCACAAATTGTCGTAGTTTGAAACATGGCAATGTCAACACTTAGTAATTATTCAATAGCATAATACCACAAATTGTTGTTGATGATGGAATACCACAAATTGCCGTTGATTATAGCTTGTGTACTTAGTAATCTTCCTCATTAACTGTAATTAGAATGTAAATCCTTGTAAATGACAAGTTAGTAATTATCCTTAAGAAAATAGTAAGTTATCATAAATTCTTGTGAGGTTGAATTTTCTGATGTTCATAGATTTCTCATGAAATATCGTAAAGAACTTATATTTAATCGATTTTCCCCTGCTCTTAACTTGCTTTAATAATTGTGACAAACCTTTTTCAATTAACCAACACCACGCGATCGGCAATTTTTTTTTAAAATATTTATGAAATGACATCTTCTTCGAATTGTGTCAATGATTGAAATTTGTACTCTTAAGTTAATAGCCCAGGTTGTACGGTTGTCATATCATTTCGAATAGAAATCTAGATTTTTTGAAAAGTTGCTTCTATTAAAATGAATTATAATTTGTTTACCGTACGATGGGGGATCAATCATGTGGCCAGTTGGGTGATAAATAATGATATGAAGGCCAATACCATATATCATATCATAGTCGGCCACCACAAAAAGGGGAGGGCCTCCTCTCTCTCTCTCTCAACTTGCATTTTCCGTGACATGACAAGATAGAAAAGAGGACAACCAAAGCCTTAGCAGAAAAGATCCATAAAAATAAGAAAAAGGAAGGAGAAAAAGAGAGGAAATTATAGTTATCCACACACGGGGATCTCCCATCCCCCCTCGCCACGTGGCGCCCCATGGCCCCCCGAAAGCAGATAAAAATCGGGGGGCGGGGGGTTGAAAAATAACGGCGCAGAAAGATCCTTGACCCCCCCCCCCGAGCTGGGTTCCACCGCTATGATGAATTAACGTACGAGGGATTCACTAAGGTTGAGAAACAATGCTTAATAAAATGAATCCCTGCTTCACAAAATATTTAAACACAAACCACTATCAATAATGCAGATTTTTTTTATTAATTAATTATTACAAGTGACTATTTTAAAAGAAAATATCATAATTATTTATTTTTTTCGCTAGATAAATAGAAACGAAACATGTTATTTAAATCATAATCCGTGTTGGACTCGGAATGTTAATTTGATAATCACGGGATGATATTAATTAACCGTGGGATCAAAGCCGAGGTGTACCATCGGTTCTCGACCGAAGAACGCAGCAGCAATCTCCATGCAACTCCCGACTGCTACACGTACTCCACCCCTTCCCTTCCTTGAGAAAATCTCTCTTCTCTCTCTCTCTGCGCGCTTCTGCTATTGCTCGGTTCTTGTCGCCTAGTCATTCACAGTTTCTTCAGGAATCGTTAAAAATCGTCTCTTTTTCCGTTTCTTCACCCTCTCTCTCTCTCTCTCTCCCTCAGCTGGAGTGGTCTTCTCTAGGCAGTCTTTCAGTTTCTAGATCTGTTCTCTCTCTCTCTCTCTCTCGCTGCGTTCTGGTCGCTCCGTTTTCAGCCTGTCACGAGAGGATTGAAAAAAGGGGGGAAGAGGAGATGGTGTATACGATCTCGGGGATACGGTTCCCCTCCGCACCGTCGGTCTGCGTCTCCCCCTCTCCCTCCGGCTTCATTGGCGACCGCCGGAGCTCCGGCGGCGTCTCGCTCTTGCTCAACAACAAGGCCCCTCTCTCACGTATACTCTCTCTCTCTCGCTCGACGGTTTTTTTTTGGCTTTTTGCTGATTCGGGATCGCCTTTTCCTCTTGTTTCCTTCGCGGTGGAGTGATAAAGCTCCTCGCTTTGCTTTGGAAGTGATTTTTTTTTTTTTTTTTGGTTGCGGTTGTTATTGCAATCTGCCCGAAGTCGATCGAGAATGTAGCGCGAGTGAAGTGAAATAGAACGGTTCATCTGATCGAACGCTTAACCGCCCCTGCTCTGCCTGCTTAATTTGCAACGCGTACATGTTGTGCGATGCATGCCTTTGTTCTGATTATTTTGTATGCTACTAATTTGAGAAATATATGGCACTGTTCTTGCTTCCCGTCGCCATTGTCGGAGAGCTTAGCGTACGGGTAGTTTGGATCTCGGGCGGTTTTATTCGAACCTTTAACTTCTCTCGACTTGGCTCAAATCATCTTTTCTGGAGAACCATTGCTTGAAACTTCTTTAGATATGATTTTAGAGTTCGACGTCATAGATTTACTGGACCACGGTCTGCAGAGATGGACTCTCTGGCTCCGCATATTGGGAATGGAATGGAATCGAACATGATTCATTGTAAGTACGTTGGCGGTGGTTCGAAAAGGAAAAGAAAAAGTTTGGCCAAAGAATATAATTAGAAAAGGTCGGGCTAGATGACTTAGATTGCATGCTGAAACTTCCTCATGATATGTGGATACTGATTGTATCGTGATTATATATAATGATGAAGATTCTCGAGTCTAGTTCCCAAGCAATGGTGCTTTGACCTTACGGTCTGTATTCATAGATCAATAATTTTCGAAATTGTGAAGGCTGATTTTCTTATCAGGAGCTCTACTATTTCCCAAAGATAGTCTTCCATCTATGAGTGATGACTGGTTTCTTAGCTTACATATGAAGCTAACCTGGTGCCTATTTGTAGGGAAGATATTCGCTGGAAAGTCTTCTTATGATTCTGACACCTCATCCTTATCCTTAGCTGCATCTGAGAGAGTACTTGTTCCTGGTGGCTACAGTGATGTCCCTACTTCTTCAACAGATCAAGTGGAAACTTCAGAAGCAGTTGCTGATTCCCAGGTTCGTGATCAACATGCTAGTCCATGTTGAATGTATTGAGTAATGGAGCCTCGTTTAAGTGACATTGCTGGAATGTCATTCTTCTTCCATCATGTATATATTGTTTTGTGGTGATAATATGGTAGTAAGTTGGCACTTTTTTTTGTTTTTTGGGGTCGAAAAGTAATTTGGCACTTATAAAGAACAACGTGAGATAGCAATTTGGACTACAAGGCCAAATTTGGAGGGTTCATAGTGAGGTTACAGAGGGAGACTATGAAAAGCTGTTGAGTATATGTTGCCTAATGATCAATCTAGAGTCTAGACTACTTAATTCTTAAGACCTCATGTGTTGGTTCAACTATCTAAAATTTTTATGTAGATAATTTTCTGCTCAAGACTGCCTCAATCTGAATGCTTTTTTTTTTTTTTTTTTTTTTTGCCATGCATCTGAATGCATATGGATATTAGAAATTTTTAAAAGAAAAACAAATGAGAGGCGTGCACTTCAGAATTCTGAATTGATTAAGAATGCCCTCTGCCATTTCAAAGTTAAAAAATCATAATGTCTCACTAAAAGTTACCATTTACATCTCTGTATAAACTGAGTTTTTGTCATGCATGGTGAACTTGCTGTCACTCCTGCAAGCTGTACATGTGTCTTGGTGCAGGTTTGTGTCTGTGGGTATAGGTGGGCGGGTGTAATTGCGTAGATGTAAATGTGTTCATTCTCCCATGTAATTGCATGGGCAGGACCATGTGTTTGTCGTCCATCTATGGGCGTGTCTTCTCTTTGGTTTTGTGTATGTTTCTGTGCGTTGGGGGTGGGGTTGGGTTGGGTTTTTTTCCTTTTGAGGGGAGAAAAGGGAGAGAAGGAGGAGGGGGGAGGGGGGCATGTGAGCACGTTACGTTTTTTTTAGGAGCTACAGCATACTCTGCTGTTTAGGGAAAATTGATAATTTGGTTTTTCAGAGTTTTTACCTGTCATATCTAGTAGTGAAGGCTGATCCTCAAATATGTTCTTTCACTAGAATAATATTACTTTAACTGGTGCATGACATGTATGGAATGCCAGTCATTGTACACAGAAAAACCAAGCCTTTCCCACCAGGTTGACTTTATGGAACTTTATATGTACATGTTCTATGTTCCGTGTGAAATTTTCCACAAGCTCCCAAACTCAAGATCTTTCCTTTTATTCTCCTTTTTACGTCCTTTTAGCCTTTTCTTAACCTCTTTTAACCCACATTCCATCCTAGAGTCGCATCTTCTCATAACAATGGCCAAAGGCGCTATTCCATGGGTCAGATTGTCATTTATGTGTTTAGAAAGTTCTTTACAGTGGAACTACTGCACTTTCTATAGGCTCACATTCAAAATTACTACAGATAGGCAAATAGCTTTCCCCCTATGTTTATGGGCTCACAATTGAGATGCAACCATTGTATGAATTTTGATGAAAGAATTATATAATTATGGATATGTAGATTGAAATCTGTGATGCCAGGTGAACTATCATGCTTAATTTTTCTTGCAGACATGGCTAGTGATCAGTATATCTTATACTCATTATGACATCCAAAACCAAAAATAACCTCATGTCTCAGTCTTTGATTGTGCTTGAACTAAAATTAAATTTTGGATTTGATTTGGAGGTGTTTAAATACCCTTTTCTCCCCTCTATGCTGTTCTTTTAGGTGATTCATGATTCCAATGATCTAACTATGGAAGCTGAAGAGGAGATTGAGGTGAAAGAGGAGCAAGATTCTGTTTCTTCATCAGTTATAGGTGATGGAGACGCTTCAGAGAAATCTGCTCCCTTACAAGATGCTGCAGTAATTGAGAAAGAGGAAGTAAGGAAAAGGACAATCCCTCCGCCTGGCTCTGGCCAAAGAATATATGAAATAGACTCACTTTTGCTGGGTTATCGTGAGCATCTGGACTACCGGTGAGATGCTCTGGCTCTCTACCTATAATTATGTAATACGCAATATCCTCATCCTAAAGTATGCATTTACTTTTTAATTTTTGTTGCATTGAAGTTAAAATAACTCATAATTCCCATGTGCCACCGGGCATACTTGACCCACTCGGCAATGACTTATCTCCCATTAATTGTTATGTGAGGTTAATTGCGGATTTTCATTACCCTCTTCACCATTTTTTCCTGTAAGTGGTATTTTTGGACGTTCCCGTGCTGACTACCAACTAGCTGTAACTCTATCTAATTCTTTATTTCGAGTCTGTAATTGTATTTTGTAACTGAAACGATTGGCCTGGCAGAAGTCATGTAGATGGAAGAATGGAGAAGTAGAGAGGGTTATAGGAAAAAAATAAGTAAAGAGGCAGACGATAAACTCAATAAAAATTTCAATAGATAGGATGTTTGAAGAGTGATTAATGATTCAAAAATAATTTCAATGTACAGAAAAAAATTATTTTTTTGTGAATTTGCACCTGTTAAATCTATCACAGCATCTTCATCATTGACTTGACTTGGGATAGAAAGCAGGATAACTTATTTTATTGGGACATATTATTATTATTCTTTCATTGCTTAGTTTGATTTAGCATTCAATGATCATAATGAATGGATCTTTACTGGAAAAAGTAACAGCTTACACTTTGCGTTTATGGATCGTTTGAATCTTGTGATGACAATCACTTCTGGACAAATCAGTGTTTGTCTCCAATATATGGAGTTAGCGACTTTTTCTTCTTATGAAGCTCATTTCTCATGTCGAAAGGGAGTGCTTAAGGAAAGAAACAAATTACTTGCAGTGTTGCAGTCTTCACTCGTGAATTCCATACTACATACATATTTGGTTATGTTGATTCAGGTTAAGTTCATAGTAAGCACTCTTCTGTCAATTCTAAATTTTGCATTTCATAATTTCAGTTTTGGACAATATCGAAAAATGCGTGAAGCAATTGACAAATATGAAGGTGGGCTGGAGGCATTCTCTCGGGGTTACGAAAAGTTTGGCTTTACTCGCAGGTCTCAGTTTTTGTTTTGGTGCAATATGTTCTGCATATGCAGCTCTCTGGCATTTTGATACCTGGATGCACCAATGTCTTATTCTTTCTCATGACCCTCAGTGGCTTTGTATGAACTATATGTAATAGAGCATAAAGGAAATATTGACTCAATAGAAAGTACCAAAGAGTAAGATATTGCATGCATATTCATAAACTTATTATCTGTGCAATTGGTAAGCATTTATATTGTTCACAGCATTCATGTTGTCCCTGATCATTTATGTATGTATGTACTTATATTGTATGCATCTACATGCTTCATCTACAAGAGGATCTGGCAGTAATTTAACATGGTCTATTAAAATTTTCCAGTGCTGATGGCATAACATATAGGGAGTGGGCACCTGGAGCCAAGGTTTGTTTCTGCTTGTCCCTCCTCTTCACTGTTCTTTAATAAATTATAATGAATAGCGAATTACATACTATGTATGACACAATCAAGGAATAGCTATGCATTATTTTCGTATCAGTGTTAAAAGTTCCAAAATGCAACTCCATACTTATAGTTGCAGGATATCAAGATGCCCTCTCCCTCGAGACTCTACTATTTGTTTCTCTCCCAGACTAGCTGAAATATTCTAAAAGACCAAGTTCGACTTCCTTTTATCTCTAGAACTACTTAGTCCTTTTTATGGCTTGACGACAACACCAAACCTTGAGTCACCCATTGTGTTTTCTACTTTCAATGAATGCTCCCTCTCTGATCTTAGATGTGCACTTTGATTGTGTGTTTTTGATTTTTTTCTTCATCAATGCTTTGGCTGAAATGTTGATCACCTTTTTTGCTGTAATTCTGAAGCATGTTGGTTCTTATATTTTCAGTGGGCAGCATTGATTGGAGATTTTAACAATTGGAATCCAAACGCAGATGTTATGACTCGGGTATGCTCTTTTTGCTTTTTTATTGCATTGTCATATGTTATGGATATAAATTGTTTTCTCTCTCAGCTGATGCTGGTGAATAAGGATTGCTCTGTCAAATTTAAGTGAAGGGACGAGGATGTTAAGAGTGTTACAGATTTTCTTTTGCTGCAAGGGGAATGACTTCATGCATCACATCATCTTGTTTGTTTCTGTACTTCCTTTGTGTTATGTTTATATGTAGCTTCTTCATGTTCTTGAGGACAGTGGTATTTAATGCAGAAAAGATGTGAGGCAAGGCTTTCGAGTAACTGAAGCTTTTCACTTGGTGATACGTAGGAAGCACAGCATATCTCTTGCTGTTTAATGTATTAGAGGATGCATGACCATATCTGTCTGATAACATGTGCATAAAATAGACAAATTGTCTTTTGGATTCTTTTGTGATAGAAATTATGAACTTCAAATTTGCTTTTGTTTATATACTATCTTGGTTTCACGAGAATGTTTTAAGGGCTTTCTTATGACGATGATAATTTACTCTTGCTAGTAATGAATGATTTTTTTCATGGATGCACTGTGTTGTATTGTGTGAAGTAGACATGATCTGATAAATGGGTGATATAGGACATTTTGCTTTGTTAAGATATTTGTGTAAGAATCTTGATGGTACTATAACTTAGTTGTAATAGAACATATTTGTTTTTTAATTTTATGCTAATAGTCATCTAATCTGATGCTTAAATGCATTACTAATTTGCATACAGAACGAATTTGGCATCTGGGAGATCTTTTTACCGAACAATGCAGATGGTTCCCCAGCAATTCCTCATGGTTCTCGAGTAAAGGTAGTCTCCTTTCGCATGAACTCTTTATCTGCCTTCATCAAGTTGGGTGATTCATGAGAGTAGCATGACCTTATTTCCTGGAAATGGATATCTAGATGTAATCAAGTCTCAGCAGCGAATGCCATGCAGCTAATTGAATTTCCACCCTTAAAATAGATACAAGGATGGGTCAGCTTTGTGAAAAGGATTTCAATTCAGATCATATAGTTGATCTTTACCCAATCCTCTCAGTTTAATTTGGAGTTTAGGAACTTGGGATGTGAGATTCTTTAATAGGATATAATTATTGATCTTACAGCAAAACTCTTGCTTAAGAATTATGTGGTATACACAAATTTTTAAGAGTAGTTTCAGGCTGTGAAGGAACGATCGGAATGGGCTCCTGTGCTATCTGAAGTAGGTCATATTCCATTCATACATCCAAGTTGTTGATGCCGTTTATTATGAAATAAGTAGAGCCACTCCTAGAGGAATTGTTTGATGTAGGATTGATATGTGGGTTGATTAAGAATGCTCAGAATACAAATTAAGAAACCATATCGTTTCACATAGACTCAGTGATTCTTCAAGCATCACTAATGAAGATAGTCCATGATTAATTATAGTGATTTGGTAGATGAATTGTTAGTTAATAGTTACTTCTAATGAAAGTTGATTATGACAAAGTTAGTTCTGTAAATAATGACTGTTATTTTTTGCTTCATATGGGAAGATTGAGTTTTTTATTTTTATTTTTTGAAGTTAGCATATATTGTTCTTCAATTTCGAATTATATGACTTGTTTTTGCAATCACAGTCCTGGAACTAATACACATATAATGAAAGTGCTACTTCTTATGAAACTTATACACATCTCTTTAGTTTTCTACCATGCTTGACTTATCTTTTAAAATGCTTTGTTGCCAAAAACTGGTTCCAACAATTACTGGTAGGCGAACTTTCTCTTCTGCCTTTGGGTATTCAATCAATTACTGGTTTTACATGATAATTTCGTCCAAGTCTGATATGTAGAAGTCTGAAGCAGAAGTTGTTCAAGATTTGTTGTGCTTATGGTTTTTGAGAAAAATTGTCTATTAAATTATTGAAATATTGCCTTAAACTGGAATATTCTAAGCTGCAAGTTCCAAACAGTAAAGCAATAGATAAAACTAAAACAAGTCACGGCAAAAAGGCTGCATATAGTAGTTATATACTCCTAGAAGGCTTTCATTATTCCATTCAAAACTTTGAAACGGATATTCTCCATCTCCTATGGCTCAAAGCGCCATTGCGATATTTGGAGATTGAAGTTCATAATCATTGTCACTCCTTTAAATTGCCCAAAAAAAGAAGAAGAAAGAAAGTTTATAATTACCTGAATGAGTTAGCCCCATGTTAGATCTACATACCGCTCACTTTTAATGTATCATCATTGTACTCCTCCTGCTCGTGTGTTTAATATTGACAGTGGAAACTTGATATAAGTCAAGAGCTCTTCATTTAGTAGGATGCACCTTCAACTTGTGGACAAATTTATTATGTAAATAAGCAAGTGTGTGCTGTCCTGCTTATGGCTTATTTACTTCCACACGCCGACTGTGGTTCCCTTTCTTGGCTGTATTCTATCGTTTTGTTCCATTAAGACTCTTGACTTGAGTAATTTCCACCATGATGTCCGGTAAATCCTTTCAGGGCCATGTAGTTGTCAATGACTGTTAAAGAAGATAAATCATCTGACACGAGTGCCCTGCAAGTTAGTTTATTTTCATTTAAAGGATAAGTGCTTCATCTCTTTCAGAAGGGGAAAGGAAAGAATTGCTTGAACACATTTGATACGGCTGAACTTGAGAAAGTATCAGGATAAGATTAAAGTACTTCCCTTCGGAAGATATTAATGTGTCCAACTTTCTAATCTTCATTTGAACTTTTCTTTTTAACTTTTGGACTATGCTTGTACTCCTAGTGTAGTCCATTGGTTAGATCAGAGCAACCTCAAATTTGTGCCGTTTGATGGAATGAATAATTTCTAATGCTGCTTTTGGGATACATGCTCTCATTTTAGTGGAGTAGATATTACCTATATTGACAGCGGTTATAAGGCTGTGAGCTACCTAATGAGACAAATGTGCCATGCAGTACCACTTTATTTAACTATGAATATTGTAATGAAATCAACTTTTTTCGTTAGATTGTCTTTTTGGAAGCATGAGGCCATTCTCCTATTGTTTCATATTCTGAATAACCTATTTGGTCAAGAATTTATAAAAATGAATTAAAGCTCAATTTTTTGCAGTTGTTCATTAAATATTCAGCTCAATGCAAAATATAGATTCTCCATCAAAGTGCATTCCGGTAATTATTATTTCTTTAATGGAGATGTAGATTCGAATGGATACACCATCTGGTCTCAAAGATTCAATTCCTGCTTGGATCAAGTTCTCTGTACAAGCTCCAGGTGAAATTCCATACAATGGGATATACTACGATCCCCCAGATGAGGTATGTCATATAATTTTTCACTACTTGTATGAGGAGGGCTCTCTTTCTGTGGTGGGAATGTTAGTTACTTTTGTTGTTGCATCCAATTCGTTTATTGAAGTAATTTATATCAAATCAAAGGGATGAATGGCCCTTTCTCCTGGCCTTTGGTAGTCTTCATTTTCTGTTTGGTGGAATAACTTGTGGCATGCCAATCTCACTAATAGAATTTGAGTATTCTACTACTTTGCATGACTTCAGTAACATTTCATGTCTTTTTTTCCCTCTCTTTCATGAAAAGAATAATCAATGCTAGCATGACTATCATGTAAATGTAATGCATCTTGCAATGAACTAGCTCTTTTTAGACCAAATTATACAGTGTTAACCAATCTAGCTTTGTAGTAAATGCCTTTTCTCCTCCAAAGCTCTAATATTGTTTTCTTTCCATATAGATATAGGTATCTTTGGATGATTCAGATAACTTTTCTTATGTTAGCCCGTCTTTGGAACATCCCATGTTACTATCTGTGAAAACCAGGGACCACTCTTGACCTACTGGTTGTTGAATTAGCAGTAGGGACAACATACTTAGGTTGCAGAAGTACAATAGCTCGCCTTTGCACAACCTGAGTCTGACAGTCTGTCCTAGTTGCCTCTGGCTGGAACATAACGCATATTTTATCCTGGACTGAAGCTTTATTCCCTAGGGTATTCTTTGCTTCTCATTTTGCAGATTATTCAGAGTCAAATCATTCTGTCATAGAAACTTCCACACCTAGAATAGCCAGTTCAGGGACTTGATTTTCCATCTTTAGATTTTTAGTGGAAAGCTGTCTGCTTCCTGTAAAAAATCTTTAGAATGCTGTGATGAAATAATCATATAATCGTTCATAAATCTCTTGCCAAGAGCACTAGAGGTTTTCAGGTCTGAGATAATTGAAGGATACTTTGTGTTGCATACTGAAGCAACTTTTTATTGATACTTATGTTCCATCCCACTCTGGAGGCCCTGTCAAATAGCATATTCTATCTTACAACTCCCTTGTTATTCATGCTTGGGGGTATGAGAACATCTTTATTTCTTGCAATGATGAGTATATCTGGATAACCCACCACTGATACTGATTCAGTTCCTTATACGGAATATAGTTTGTGAGCATGGTAGAGTAAAACAATTTTATTCTTTGGAATATCTCATTTACATCTGACTGATGCTTGAATACCTGAAAGGTCATCTGAATGAGATGATTGTTGTGAATTCGTATGTGACTAGCAAATGCAAAATCGATAATGCTGGATATGGCTCTTGATATAAACAAAAATAATGCAGGATTCAGTACAATGTATTGGGTTGACGTGATACTTGCGAAGTCAAGTCATTACTAGTTTGTGTTTATCTGCAGAGGTAACAGTAAATTTGTGATTATCTTTACAGATGAAGTATGTTTTCAAGCATTCCAGACCAAAAAGGCCAAATTCACTTAGAATCTATGAAACACACGTCGGAATGAGCAGCACGGTGAATTTCTTCTTTCAATCTCTTTCTTGAGCCTAGAGTGCCTTTTTTATTTTCTGAGTGGTACTTTTTTCTCCTCGCTAGCTATGTGGAGTCATGACAATTTATATTTAATGTCATTTCTCATTGCATGACCCTGAGGCCAGTTCTTTCAGTCGTTTTGTTTTATATCTATGGCTTATGGACTTAAGAGTAAATTTATGCATGGTAATTGCTTTCAATGGCTATATTCTTTGTAGCAAACAATGTTTCGTTTGGTTCCTTATTAAGAAAATCCACATTGCCCTATTTCTACCATAGACATGCCAATTTTCTTAACTTTAAAGATTTGTCCGGTTTCTTCTTTGAGAATACAATTCAATGTTGCCTATATGTAGTGATTAAGAATGATCTTAATCCTTCTTGGGTTTTTTCTTGTTTTCCAAGTCAAGACCTTTTCCTTTTCCTTTACTGCTCTTCACTGATGATCAGTTCTGTGGTTTGATGCAGGAGCCAGTAATTAATACTTATGCCAACTTCAGAGATGAAGTTCTTCCTCGTATTAAAAGACTTGGTTACAATGCAGTTCAGATCATGGCGATTCAAGAGCATTCATATTATGCAAGTTTTGGGTAAATTGCTTTTCTCCTGGAATTGCCATGTATATTCTGATTTTTATGGTTATTTCTGAATGAAATCTACCGTGCATTACTTAAGTGGCAGGTTGCCAATCATGTTTGAATTTTGTTCACTGTCATTCCAACTCTTTCTGTTGCAGGTATCATGTCACAAACTTCTTTGCTCCCAGCAGCCGTTTTGGAACCCCTGATGATCTCAAATCTCTAATAGATAAAGCCCATGAGCTGGGTCTCCTTGTTCTCATGGACATTGTCCACAGGTATCTGGTGAATTTCAGTTTTATTGCATTGGGTGGGTTCTTGTTAATTTTGTCATTTTGTAAGTCAAATTCAAAACACGACAAAACATGAAGCATGCAAGATCTGCTTTCTAGAAGAAAGTTAGTACTAGGTGAATCTGTCTCAATAACTGTGCAATTTGATTTGACTGTACTGGGGCATCATTTCGTTACTTATATTTTTGAGTAATGTTGAAGTCCATCAGATTTTCATTTGCATGAAATGAATAGGCCAATATCAATTACTGTAGTTGAATCTTTGTGGTATTGAATAAGAGAGAGTGGTTAGTTGATCTTTATTGTTGAATACGAGACAAATCTGTACATTGTTGACACCCTTAGCATTGCAAGTGAATCTGCTCTACAGTAATGATGTCGTCATTTCTGAATCCACTTGTTTTTGCGACATTAATCTCTTCATTATCCTCTTCATATCATCTGCCAGTCGTCTCACATTCATCTTATAAAATGTCTATTTACTTTGTAATATACTTTAATACTGCTCCTTTTATACTCTCCCTGATTGCTTGTTTTATTGCCTACAGCCATGCATCAAATAACGTATTAGATGGGTTGAATATGTTTGATGGAACCGACAGTCACTATTTCCACTCTGGGTCACGAGGTTATCATTGGATGTGGGATTCTCGCCTTTTCAATTATGGAAGTTGGGAGGTATGTTCTCCTGTGCGATCTTCTAGCGAATTAGTATTATTTGTAACTAAATTTGTACAGACTTGATTTCGCTCTGACTCTGGAATGTGTTGCATCAGTTCTTCTCCCCCTCCCTTCTCCCTTCTTCTCCTCCCTTCCCTCACCCATTTTCCTTTGCCTCATGGGAGACATCTTCTTAGAAGAAGACTTGTGCCTAATAATGTTAAATCCTTTTTGATCCAGGTATTGAGGTATCTCCTTTCAAATGCAAGGTGGTGGCTTGAGGAATACAGATTTGATGGATTTAGGTTTGATGGTGTGACATCAATGATGTATACTCACCATGGTTTGCAGGTAACATCCAGATTTACAGTAATCAGTATTGGCACTGTTAGGTAATTATATGTGCATGTGTTTGTGTGTGCATGCATGTATATATGTACGTATTTACTTAATTATTTACGGGGACTAGGTGAAAATTTCAACCCCAAAACATACATTAGGCAGAGAAAAGCTATATGCACATAAGGCAAGTTGAAACTGCATATTTGCGTGCTATATATGCTTTAAGAATACGCAAGCTACTTGCATTCTACACGCAACTAAAGCTAAAAGTCTAGTTTGAAAGTTAAGGCTACTCTCTTTTTCACTAAGCATTCCTGTATGGTTCCTTGGAGAATCTGTGGTGTTGACAGGAGCACCATCAACTTCAGTTGAGCTGCTTTACCTCCAGACGAGCTTGACTTGACTCAAAAACTCATGCTCAAAGCTCAACTTAAGCTCAATCTAGTATCAATAACTGTGCTGAAGTATGAGTCAAGAATTAATTAAAGCTTAAACTCGAGTCTTAAACTGTAAAATTGGAGTTGCAAAATGCTTTTGAGACATGTATCAAACAATCTCCTGTTAAAGTTACCTTCAAATCTGTTTCTTCTGGCTTTTGTACCCTCCAGAATTTTGAAAACGAATTATATCAAGCGGTCCAATAGCCGACTGAGAAGATTGTACCTATTTTGTTTTATGGATAGGACAACTGTTTGGATCATAATATTTCATACTGATTGATAGATAGCCTATTAAGATCTGGTTGATTGACAGAGTTTTTGGTAAATAAATCCTACATTTCAATACTTGAACAATTTGAGAAGTTTTAGGGATTCAAAATTTTTAATGCGACCAGAACAAACACAAGCGCAAAAAGTTCTTTAAAAAAAAAAAAAGGTCACTCCAAAAGGACCCACAAGTTGAATGGAAACCTAGGACAACCCTATTTTTTTAAGTGACTACCAAAGGTCGGACTTTTATATGACTGGTGATTTCCAACTTGCACCACTTTTGACCTACATTGTTCTGTATCTAAGCAACAGATGGATGTTTATGGGTATGACATTGGTGTGGTGTGGGTGTGGGTGTGGGTGTGGGCATGGGAAAGTTCATCTCAAGCTGGAAAATTGTTTATTGCAAAAATACTGTGAGTCTAAATCATCGTAGAGTTACTTAGCCAAACTTAGGATTAAAAAAAAAAAATTAAGTATAGCTTGATTGCAAATGACTTAAGATTTTCCATCGTGAGGCAGCCCATAATAGGGATCCAATCTTGGGTTTTTGAAGGACTCACTGTTTAACCAAAAATATGACAAGGTGATATTATAGATTGTATGTTGCCGGCCTCACTCCCATAGGAAAAATAAATTTGAAAAGTCACCTGAAAATATTTCCTCCATTTCTTGATGATACACTCTTTTTTGAAGGTTGAGGGCCACATGACTGAAACTGTTCAGGCCAAATTTCTTAAGTGTGCTGCATTATTTTGAACCTCAGCTATAAATCAAATGTAACAAGCATGATGCTAATGTTTCCTTTTATGGTTTCATTGAAATTATTTTCCATTTACTTAAATGTATCTTGCACGTTTGCCGTTTATATTTACTTTGATTTGTCGTAACAGTTTGTTTTTTGCCATTCAGTTCACTTCACTCTTGCTTCCTTGTAGTGAAGCACAATTTACTAATGACTTGGTATTTTTCAGGTAGCATTTACTGGAAATTACAACGAGTACTTTGGATTTGCCACTGATGTGGATGCTGTGATTTATCTAATGCTTGTGAATGATCTCATTCATGGGCTTTTCCCCGAGGCTGTTACTATTGGAGAAGATGTATGTAAATTCTCTTGCTCTACAATTTTGTTATCTCTCAACTGACACTTTCGCGGCTTAGCATAAGCAGTATGAAATCATTGTTGTTGACTGGTTTGGATTCTGATTCATCTCGGAACTACTGTCTGATCCATGCAACCTGAAGACTGAGACGTTTGTATATGTTACATTCTCCTCCCCTTTATCTTCCTTTCTTTTAGTCACCGTTGGATCAAAACTGCCATTTAGTTGTGGTGCTCCAATCAATATTGTAATGCATCCATGATATGGAACCCACTTTTTTAAATGCATTGCTCCAAGGAATTGTGAACCTAAAAACGGTATAATGTTCACATCAGTTTGGTAGCTCTAAGTCAGTTCTAACTCTTATATATTCTTGCATGATTGTGAACCTAATCTAGCTTATGTATCACCAGTGAAATATAGTCTGTTAAGAAAGTGCAAAACTTATACTAATTAGATTCAGCTGGTGAAAGCTTCTTAGCAATCTAATTGCCTGACTAAATTATTTTCTCCAACGGTTTATTATATGCAAACCACATATGAGATATTTATTGTTGAATTTGACTGGAATCTATTCCAAGTAATTGGTTCTACCTCCCTCAACATATACTAATGTGCAATGTTAGGACCATCCTTAGGCAGGAGGCTTCTCTTGAGACGGTGAGGCAGTGTGAGAAATATTTCTTAAACGTGCAGCTGTTATTGAATGACTGACTGTCAAAAGCATTGATATAAAAAAAGAATTAAATTATAGGCGGTAGTTGTTGGCAGTTCTTAAGATACAGTTGCTAAGCATTGGGTATGTTTATCCTAATTCCAAAGAGTTTTAACCTTCTCATCAAGTGCTTAGAGGATTGAGAATGATGGGTTAAATTATTTGCTGAAGAAATTCTCTGTGGAAGCTTAGCTTTCTGTTCCATTTATCACAGTTTTGTGAGATGAATATAAAAGATGATGATAACTTTACCTCTTTGAATTTGCAGACTGAAATCACAGTTTTTCTTTGTGCATCTTTTTTTATGATAAAAAAAAAAGTTTGCATGAAAAACTCATCATAGTTTGTATGGAATGTTAGTCGCACTTTAAGAGTTTTGCATCCAAGTTTAACATTGAAAAACTCTTCAAAGCAGTGGTTCTACTTTGTTTCTTCTATACTGGAATATCATTGTGAGAAACTATCTTCAGCTTTTACTTGGCTTTAATTAGTTAATTGGTCAATGAGGCACTGAGTTTCTAAATTTTTTTAACTCATCTTTGGTTGACTGTCCTTACAGGTCAGTGGAATGCCAACTTTTTGCATTCCTGTCCAGGATGGGGGTGTTGGATTTGATTATCGCTTGCATATGGCAATAGCTGATAAATGGATTGAAATGCTCAAGTATGTTGCTATCTTCTTTTCGAACCTCTAATTGCATGTGCGCACAATAATGTGCATGTAGATGCTAAAGTCATTTGCATGAGTATCTAGTCCATGCATGGGAAGTAGAAAAATTTCGACAAGATGGTAGTTGAATTTGCTCAACAAATTTGTAGGGTAAGGATCCACAATGAAAGATAAAGTCAGTCTCTCAGATAGATTTCTTATTCATGGCGTAGAGTTTGCATATCCATGCAAGGAAGCAAATTAAAGCATCTGAAGAAGAACAGGACATAATGCATAACACTAAAAAATATTAACTAAGGAATGCGCTGTAGTTTTTGAACTATAGAGGGTCAATTGACTGCCAATCTTTATTCATGTCCCATTCTTTAGTTTCTAATGAGGATGACATTGATCCAAAAACTTTTGGATTCATCCAACACAAGGTAGAATTAAATGGTGGTATACTTTTCCATTATCAGTGATCCTAGTAGAAAAATTGGTGAAGAAGAACGAAATATTCCATATTTCTCTCCACGGTGGTTGTTATCTTACATAACATTAATAAAGAATCTGTCCGAGACAATTCAAGGTCAAGATAAAGTAAGTGAAGGAGAAATTGACTGCCAATCTTTATGCATGTCCCATTCTTTAGTTTCTAATGAGGATGACATTGATTCAAAAACTTTTGGATTCATCCGACACGAGGTAGAATTAAATGGGGGCAAACTTTTTCATTATCAGTGATCCTAGTAGAAAAATTGGTGAATAAGAATGAAATATTTCACATTTCTCTCCGTGGTGGTTTGTATCTTACAAAACATTAAGAAAGAATCTGTCCGAGACATCTCAAGGTCAAGATAAAGTAAGTGAAGGAGAAAAAAATGACATGAGCATGTATTCTTAGTGTTTTCTTTATCAGGTTAAAAAATGATAAGGACATGGATCGTGCCGTTGGATTATTAACTGCCGACATCCAGTTCTGCTATGGTGGTCAATTAAAAATGTCCCTGCTGGCTCTCCCCTGCACTATTCATCATAGGGTGTTATTTCTATTTCTTTTATTTTATTCTTTTGTTGGGTGGGTTGGGGTGGGGGGTTCTTGGTAGGGAATAATCTTTGTGATCGGGTGAGGTTCAAATGGGGACTCTATCCCTAGCCCTGCCCCACATACATTTTGTTTTGTTGGTTCCCCTGTTTTCAATTCTAAACAAGTTAAACCTAGTGTTTCGTGATCTTATTGGTTACTCATTTCAAGAATGTCCTGAAAGTTAAACTTTTGCGTTTACTTTGAGAAAATGTTATCCAAATGGCTATATTTCTTAGATTTTGGAGCACCAATGTTACTTATCGTTCATTTCAAGAATGTTGTTTAAGCCAAAATTTTGCTTTTGATACAATATATTCTCTACAAGAAGTTAGGCTTACGTCTACTTTTGGGAAAAATGTAAGTGAGGCAATTATTTATTTATTTATTTATTTATTTTGGGGGGTAGGGGTAGGGGGTGTTGGCAAACACAGATCCTTGCCACAGCCTGTTCGTGATTTTTTTTAATTACCAGCACCACATTCCCTATTTATATTGTGCAACTGGACAATGAATGCTCTTTCCTTGTATTGAATGTCCTGATAAACAAATTCGTACTGAAAGATATTCATAACATGAATAAGAATTATCGTCTTTGCTTTGGATACATCTGATCAAGAACTTCTTGCAGAAAGAGAGATGAAGACTGGAGAATGGGTGACATTACTCACACACTTACCAACAGAAGGTGGTTGGAAAAGTGCGTTTCCTATGCAGAGAGTCATGATCAAGCTCTGGTTGGTGATAAAACCATTGCTTTCTGGTTGATGGACAAGGTCAGACAAAATCTTATCTAAGCTAGCCTACATTTACTCCAGTGTTGGGTCTGCTACTTCTGTTTATTTTGCTTGGACATTAAAATTCCTATATAATACTTTTCCTTTATTGTCTAAATGGTTTGATTGATACTTATGTTGTCTAGTATTCTGATTCAACTTGATCTTATGTAAGTTATGCGGTGTCTAGAGACATTTGCCAATTAAATGTCGCCACGTGTGCATCTGCTGCAAGTTCAGAGGGATTGGGTGCTAAAAATGTGTGTATAATTGTGCAAATGATTTGTGGTTAAAATTACTGCGTTTGGACGCTAATTAGATAGCTTCTTATGAACGTCATTTTTCATTGTAGTGGAAACTTGAATGTACATGATTGACAGTTATGAATGAACAATTACATCTTCCGATAATTCATCATTCTCATGGTTTTGTTTCAGGATATGTATGATTTCATGGCACTGGATAGACCATCAACTCCTGTTATAGATCGCGGAATAGCATTACACAAGATGATCAGGCTCATTACTATGGGATTAGGGGGGGAGGGATATTTAAATTTCATGGGAAATGAATTTGGACATCCTGGTGGGTTGTCTTTCTTTTTCATAAATTTGAGAATCATGTTCAAGGATTCTCTTTCTAATGTTGCCTGCTACACCTCTTGATGGTTCTGCAATAACAAGGGCTGCTTGTTACTTTTTCTTGAGTAGAATGGATGGACTTTCCAAGGGAAGGGAACGGTTTCAGTTATGATAAATGCCGGCGAAGATTTGATCTAGTAAGTTTTTTATCAGCCTCCAAACCAATATAGCCATGCTTGTTTTTAAAATCAAGAAGATATATACTCGATTTCAAGTAGAACAACTTGTTATTCAACTCCAGTCATCAATTAGGCTCAAAATAGTGTAGATAGACTACAGAACAGAAATAAGCCAAGAATAGCAGGTGCCTGATTTTTTGTGTTTTTGGTAGTTAGAAAGTCTTGCTGTAAGTTCTACACTTCATATGTCAGCCTCACTTCTTTATGACATGTAGGTAATTCAACAAGCTTTGTTTTAGTGTCCAGAGAAGATTCTAAAAATACCAGTGTTCTAGTGCACCTTTCTCTTGTTAGATCCTGTCTACCAACATGTTTGTAGCATTTTTAAACCTGTCTTCACTCTTTAGCATCCAAACCATCTGTATCAGCTCCATTTAACTGCTTAATATGGACATAGGTGCCCAATCACTTTTTACATCGCCCTTCTGTTTCTTGTCCCTGTTCCATCACAAAATTTTGCATGGAGCTCTTGTGGACTTAAATGGGCAACATAGCACAAGGGAGAGGATTTACTTTGTGCAAGTACTGCAAAACCATTATAGAAGGCAAACACGGTCTGGAAAAAGAAATCATGAATGTTCCAGAGAATGAAGCTAGTTTCTTTGCTGCACTCTATTGGCTTCATGGAGTCAGCTCTGCATGCTGATTATCACATTTCTATCAAAAGTACAAGCTGGCTATAGATTTTTGAACGTTCAAGCTACTATCCATTTGGATCATTTTGAGCTTGAAACAGTAATTCCTGATCTACTGGGGGCATAAACACTTTGCTTAACTAGCCTGACTTGCGTCTAAGTTTCTGTTCATGTACATATTTTATCTTATCTGTTGTTCTATTTTTATTCTTCTTTTGTTGACTAACTTAGGGCCATTGATATTACCCCTTGTTTTGCTGTTATTCTTGCAAACTAATGTCCCTACTTGTGTAGGGAGATGCTGAGTATCTAAGATACCAGGGAATGCAAGAATTTGATCAGGCTATGCAGCATGTTGAAGAAGCTTATGGCGTAAGTTTTTAATATCTAGATTATTCCATTACTTTTGTGAGGTTGTTCTATATTATGTAAAATGCTGCAGTCACAATTTACTTTTTGGATATCATTGAGATATGTGAAATATGATTAGAGAATTGGCCCAGGGGTATGGAGGAATAGTGTGTGATACGAAGGAACTTAAGAATTTCCATTTGCGAATGCATCACTGATTTTTCTGTAGATTATGTTCTAGTTGAAGAGATGATAAGACACTGCTCTAGCTTTCATTCCTCAGGCTCTTCTGAAGGATATATTCACCTCTGTGACCTTGTACATCAATTCTCACCAGAACCTAGAGTTCCATTAAGAATTTTCAACAGTCAGAGAAGGCCAATCTTGGATTAAATAATGGCTTTTTGCAATTTGTCTGCCTGAGTATGTTTTTCATTTGATAAGAGAATTTCACTGTTACCAAGAGGGTGCCAAACTAGTAACAGAAAGAGCTCAATGAAAGCATTTACATCCATTCACCAAAAGTATAAAACTTTAAACCAATTTTGCCCGTTTTAGGAGGTTCTGTTTTCATAAGGACAATGCCCTTTTTGGGATAGAGCTGATATTCTTCTGTTTGTTCAATAAAAGAGTATGCTTCCACTTTCTATGCTTTTGTTTTTGATCCTCCAATATTTTCTTGTGGTCGTGACACTTATCATCTAGAAAAAACAATGAACACTAATTTTGATGTGCTGCAGTTCATGACTTCTGAGCACCAATACATATCCAGAAAAGATGAAGGAGACAGGGTCATCGTCTTTGAAAGGGGAAATCTTGTGTTTGTCTTCAATTTCCATTGGAATAATAGCTACACGGACTACCGTGTAGGCTGCTTGAAGCCTGGAAAGTATAAGGTATTTCCTTGTAAATTTCCTATGGTGGTTCCAACACATGCTAAATCTCTGCTTGCATGTTGGTGATTTCACTGATATGTTAGGCTGTCTTGTCCTGCATGTACCTGTGATTTTATATCTCCTGTATTTTGTGTTTCATTCTTAATTCTCAATATAGATACCTCAGATTGTTCTACCCTCTGCTTTGAGCTTTGACTCTACTTCTGTCATCAGCATGCCCTCACATTATAGTGTTCTCAGATATCCAATTTCCTCCAGAACGCTAAAAGATCAAGCAGAAGGAATTTCACCAATTAATTTTTTTCATTGCTCTTTCTTTTTCGTCACCCATATTAAATTTTCTATGGCAGTTCCAACACATGCTAAATCTCTGCTTGCATGTTGGTGATTTCACTGATATATTAGGCTGTCTTGTCCTGCATGTACCTGTGATTTTGTATCTCTGGCATTTTGTGTTTCATTCTTAATCTCAATATAGATACCTCAGATTGTTCTACCCTCTGGTTTGAGCTTTTGACTACTTCTGTCATCAGCATGCCCTCACGTTATAGTGTTCTCAGATATCCGATTTCATCCAGGATGTTAAAAGATCAACCGAAGGAATTTCACCAATCTAATTTTTTCATTGCTCTTTCTTTTTCTTCTCCCATATTAAAGTGGACTTTAGATCTTCCCCTCTGGATAAGTTTGCTTGAGTGTGTCTAAACTATGTCGTTTCTTCATTCAGATTGTCTTAAATTCAGATGATGCCTTGTTTGGAGGGTATAGTAGGATTGATCCATCGGCGGAGTACTTCACCTTTGTAAGAATTCCACTCAAGCTTCGCACAACAGCTTTTGTTTTGTTTTTTTTCTCTTTTCCCCTCAGGAGCTCATTAATTTGAATTAAGCAATCTTCATTTCTGGTCTGTGGAATGCAGCAAGAGTGGTATGACGACCGGCCCTCTTCCTTCTTGGTGTATGCACCTTCCAGAACAGCCATAGTCTACGCCCTTGTGGAGGATGAGCAGCTACCTGTCAAAGCCTTGGATAAATCTTGAAATGCTCAGTCTGATGTACAACCGACATGTACATGAGCAAGTCCATGCAGAGTGCATCTAGGCAAAAAGAGGTGCAGGAGCCCTTGTGGTCATACCGTCAAAGGTCCACCATTCTAGAGACAACAGATGAGAGGAATAGAACGATCGCTGAATGAAGTGTGATACTTTTCGAGGTTATGCGCGGCATCGAGAAACAACCTTTTTGTAAAGTATGTGGGAAGTATTTTAATGCAATAGCAGATGACTAGTGCTTGACAGGCGTAATGGCTCTGTATATGGGATAGATATCAATGATGTACAGTTGACAGTGATTATAGTTTATCATCGCAAGCTCTTCAATTCTCTACTTGATTTTTTTCAGCCTTTGACTAATGTTCCTTTTCCTGCCTGATTATGTCCCAAATTCGACTGCATAACCAACCGTATCATGGTGCAGGCATGAGTTATGCTGATCCAAATGCTCCGCAGTAGTCGTCTCTCTCTCTCTCTCTCTCTCTCTCTCTCTCTCAAATCCTTTTTCTGCGAGAATGGAGTGGAACCCCTTAGCGTGACAGCCACAGGGATGATCCTGCTATAGTTGAGTCGTTTCTTCGGAAATAACGCGACGAGGTAATTTGGCTTGAAGAATTCTGTTCCATT
The DNA here is from genome assembly GCA_014182575.1 of Eucalyptus decipiens. NCBI lineage: Eukaryota > Viridiplantae > Streptophyta > Magnoliopsida > Myrtales > Myrtaceae > Eucalyptus > Eucalyptus decipiens. Next base: position 27,838,685 of record CM024609.1, on the reverse strand, counting down.
TACTTCCCAAGAACAGCATGGGAGCAGCAGAATGTACCTTCCCAATGTCTGGATGGACATTGAGTTAAATATCGACCCTTGCAGCCATGGTTCACGACTGCAGCACTGGAGCGAGTTAATCTTTGCGATCCATTACACATGCACGAGTCTTTCCACAGAGTGTACATTATGTGACGGATTATAACGAAGTGAAAACCTGTAAAAATTACTGCATCATCGTTCGGGTTTTTCGCATAATGAACGGAAAAAGCTTTTACTCCAAGAAAAACTAGTCCGCGATGGACTCGGGGGATGATAGTCTAACTTAGGACTTTAATTGGCACGGGAGATGCCAGTATTATTCGCATAATTAACGTAAAAGCTTTTACTCCAAGAAAACTAGGCCGCGATGGACTCTGGGGAGGATAGCCTAACTTTGGACTTTAAGTGGCACGGGAGATGCAAGTTAGGTGCTGAGATACCAATCCCTCAACCATGGAATTAGTTTTCTACATGTAGTTTTGAAGAAAATACAATAAGAACTTCGAATGCGATTTGCTTATTTGTTCAGCGAATTTAAGTGGTTACAGCATTATGAATTATTGAAGACTCTAATTAAGTTCAAGAGCTAAAATCACGGCTACTCTTGAAAAAAGGAAGGGGAAAGGTTGGCCGATGAGAAATTGGCATTTGCTAAAAGTACCCACAGGCATATGAAATCTTTGGAGCGAGATGTCCCACGGCATTCTTTGAGTTGCAGCAGCAGTACGATTATGCTTTGCTTTTGACCCTTCCGAGGCGAACTGTATTCTCTGCAACGAAACGCTCTCTTACGTTGAACAACATGCGGAAAAAGCTTCATCGCGAACACGAGACAACAGGAATATATGCCCCCCCCATCATGGTACGGTCAATGCGGTCTTGGAGTTCTGCACAGAATCGACGCACGATGCAGAGCCATTGCATGCGCTCTTTGCGACCGCATCGGTATTTTTCATGAACGCCACATTTTCAGTTTGGCTTAGGCACGAGAATATATTCTCCCGCCCGAAAAGAGGAAAAAACGCTAAAAGGGTATAGAGAAATCTCATCGATTGGCCGCATCAGATCTCGATGCATGAAATCAGCATCTTCGGGTGTACACTCTCTCCCTTTCTTGTTTCCCAATGAACACTTTGGGGTTAATGCATAGATCAGTTTCAGAAAAGATAATATGGCGTAGGACCACACAAACACGCCCGATTTACAGAGAAATATCATCTGAGTGATGTGAGTAGGGAAGAGTGACCAAACAAAACCAGCAAAGAAGACAGGACCCCACTATATCTTTTGTCACCCCTTACTTTGTTTTAAGACCACCGATGACCCCGGATTAGGTGCTAACGTAGCTAGCTTCCGAGGCCAAACCGCGGGGCACCTGATGCAGGACGCTCGTGGGGGATGATGAGTGGCTCGTGGACGACCTCAGCGCCTCGGCCAACGGACCCCCCATCGAAGCCACCTGGTTCGGCGACCAGCCAGTGCCCCAGTTGCCGAGCTGGGGCGGGTGGTCCCTCCCAGTGGCGGCGTCCCTGTCGTTCGTGCTGGGCTCGTCGCCGTGGCCTGTGGACAGCTTCAGCGACACGTCAGAGGAGGGATTGCCAGGGATGGAGATGGACAGGCAGGTTGACGAGCTCATCGGGCTGGCGTTGCTCGAGGAGTTGTCAGAATCCTGGAGCGACCGCGGCCAGTCATCGAAGAAGTGCCTCAATATGTGCCCGTCAGATCTGCTGCCGCCGTTCGCCTCGCCCTGGGATTCAAAGAGGTGCTTGTTGCCGTCGCTCTTGGGCTCGGAGTAACTGTCGAAAAGAGAAAAGCACAATGGCACAGGAAAGACACAGGAAAAAGCAAGAGTATTAAGCAAAGAATAAGTTTGAAAACAATCGAACGCAAGCAAAATCTTCATGGGGTCCAATGCTTCAAAAAGGAAATGGTTGGGATCAGCTAATGCAGAATCTAAGAGCTCCGTTCCAAATTTGAGGCATATAAATGGGGGACACGATAGCTTTATTTGGGACCTACCCAGTTAAAAATATCAATCTGACCTTGAGCAGAGACCCCATTCAGATCCCACCAAATCCAGAGTTACTCTCTTTTGCAACATCAATGACCATATGGAAAGATGCCCCACCAATTAGTACCAAGTAAAACATGCCAGTGATGACTATTTTTCTTCTCTAAGCCAAGCATGTCTATAATTAGTACCTTCTCTTCATTTATTTAGTAAAAGGGGTGTTGGGAAAGTTTTACCTTTGGAAGAGATCGATCGAGGACGAAGGCCCCGAGAGCGAGAAATGGCCGCCGCCCCCGGCCGCCGCCGCTAGAGGGGCGGCAGCGGCGGCGACCGCGGCGGGATCGGCAGATTTGAGACTAGTCCCACCAAAGCCCCTGGCGGTGCCGCCACCATTGGCGGCGGCGGCAGGCGTGGGGATTTCCACAGGCTTTCTTGAACGGTTACGTCCGCGGTGCATGTGGCGCTCGCAGTACTTCTGGCCGGGCACCACATCCCTCGAGCACCGCCACTTCTTGCCGTCGGTGCGGCGGCACCTCCCGGGCTCCGGATCCATGGAGGCTCTGCCCCAGTACCCTGCCTGCAACACTGGCGAGAAACCCGAAAAGGGACATAAGAGGAGATTAAATATCAAGGAGTCCAAGACACTATTGAAAGATCCGAGTCTACACAACAATAACAGTGCCCGCAAAAAAACGTTTCAAGAAACATGTCATTTTAGTAATCAAGAAGACCGCTTATTCACTGTATCAGCAAGGCAAGGGTGATAATACAACAGTCACAACAACCAAAATATGAGACGGTGGGAAACCGATGCTTGATCATCTTCACCAGATGGAAAAGAAAACAGAACCCAGAAAAGCAGAAACAACAGGCTTAGTTGATGGAGTGTCAAAAGAAATTTAAAAAAGAAATCTTACAAGCAGGCTGATATTGAGGGTAATGTTGCAAATGGCCAAGAGGGTGGTGGAGGAAATAAGGGGCCTGAAGGAGGCTCTTCTTGATCGGCTGGAGCAGCTCGGCCGGGACGGTGGCTCCAGCTAACATGTATCTGTAGATCAGAGCCTGAAGTTCCAGCTCCTGCCACTGAGCCAAGCTGAAATAGCTCCCCATCCCTGCCCAAAAGAAGCAAATTTAGCTTTTGCTTGTTTAGAAAAGAGAAGGGAATCAAATGACCCACCAAGAAAGCAAAAAACCAAAACCACACAAACGTAAAACTCAATCAAGCAGGAACCAAGAACAGATCCAATCAAAGCTTGGAGCTTTATTGCAATAAAACATCATTGTTTCTATTTTTCCTCATTTTCTTATGTTTGGGGCGGTTACGAAGAGAGCGCGGGAGGAGGAGAGGGAAAAGAAGCAGCTTACTGGGGAAGGATCTGGGGGCAGCAGGAGCAGAATCTGGGAACCCGGCTGCTGTCATGTTGCTGCTGAGTTTATCGGGAACAAACAGAGGGAGAGTGGAGGAGGCAGCAGCGAGAGATTGCATTGGTTGCGATTGTGATTGGGATTGCGGGTGATGGGGCTCGTCAAGAACGAGCCTTGGCAACTTTGCAGAGGGCGCTTCTGCTGCCGCTGCCGCTTCTGATAGTGGTTCTGACCCGTCCTGCTGCTTCCTCCATTGCTTCAGTTGCAAGTCCATGGAGAGAGAGAGAGAGAGAGAGGGAGACAGAGATTGGTTGGGGTTTGCTTTTAACGGGGGTTTTTGTTTTGTTGGGTTTTAATAGCTAAAAGCTCCTTGTTTTGTTTTGCTTTTCTTTTTCTGGTCTGAAGGTCCTCGTTCTGCTCGGTGAGTTGGTATGCGAGTGGAGTGGTATAGAGGGGAAAAAGATGCAACTAAAAGGCTTTTGCAGTGACTTCTGTTCCTGTAGGTTCTTTTATTTCTCAAGCAGCAACCTCCCCTCACGCAGGAGAGAGAGAAGGGGGGGGGGGCTAGGGATGGTTTCTGACATGAAAAGCCTGCAAAGTTTTGTTTTTTTTCAAGGGCTAGTGGGGGAAGGGCTAGGGCACTTGAGAAAAAGACACTCTCAGACAAGACAGTTGAGAAGAGGTAAAAATAAATAAAACAAAGAGGCCTAAGAATATAATAAACTTAAAGACAAACCCCAGCCAAAGAAAGAAAATCAGAGAGAGAAAAAGACGACAAATTAACGAGTAGATTAGATTGAGGGAGAACAAGAAACAACCTGCAGAGCTACTACCCTCTCTCTCTCTCTCTCTCTCTCTAGTGTTTCTTGCTTTGGAAATATAAAAGGAAAAGAATCAGGCAGTATGCATGGGGCTCTGAGCAAGAGAGAGAGAGAGAGAGAGAGCATAAATACGCTTTGATCTCTTGGCGTGTGTATTTTCTCGAATCCATTTTTCTTTTGGGCTTCGCGTTTTTCGATTATGTGAAAATCCAGGGGGCATTTACATTGGGTTGGGGTCAGATCAGAGGGAGGGAGGAGGAGGAGGCTCGAGCTGACACAGCACAGTTCCATTTCAGTGGCGACTCAGGCTTTTATCATTCTCTTTTTCTGGTTCTCTTTTCAGCCGGTTTGCCAACTTGCCATCAGGGGGAAGAAGGGTCAAGACATCGCATTTTTATATTTTTTTTTTTTTTTTTGCCATTGCACCGAAAGAATATGTTTGTTTTTTTTTTATATCAGCCATTGCACCGAAAGAATATGTTTGTTTTTTTTTTGCAGGATCTCTAATTCCTGTACCGTACTGCTGCTGAGGGAATATGCATGGAAAATACGAAGAACCCGTTCGTGTTTCTTTTGCTCCGTTTTGGTCCCAAACCGAATTCAAGTGCCTTGGCCAGAAAATAATGATCTCTTCGGCAAAGCCAGTGAGAAGGTTTTGAGTTTGGGCATACATGAGTAGCTGCCAAAGGAAACGAATTTTGAGCCTCTATATTCTCAAAGCCAAAAGGAAAGGGATAATCATCTTAACAGTGTTAAAATCTGTTATCATCTTGCATTTGAGTGCTAAAAATTTGGCTTCACTTGTGCAATCATTCATATGAGCTCTTTAGGGCATGAATGATAATCATCATTTTTATTATTTTATTTTTCTATTTTTAGGAACAAATTTACATTAAAAATTCATTTGATAATACAATTTCATTTTTTTTTTCGAGACAAATTTTTAACCAATAAATGAATTTGGAACATAAGGATCTATTTGATAACGCTTCTATTTCGATGAATAATTTCTTTTAAAAATATTTTTTTTTTCTATTTATACCCCCTGGAATAATTTCAAAGTAAAATAATACGTTTGGTACGATTCACAATTTTTTTTTTAATTTTTAATTTTTTCTTCTTACTCATTGACGACCAAACGCCGACTGCCACCTGCTACCGCTTGATCGCTGCTTGTCACTGCCCACCGGCCGCCACCCCCTCCCACGGCCGGTGGGCGGTGGTCGAGTGGCGGCGATGGCGACAAACGACGGGCGATGGTCGGGCAAAAGGCGACGGTGGTCGGTGGCGGCGGCAGGTGGTTAGAGGACGGCGGTGGGAGACACCAACAATATGCAACGGTGGTAGTCAGCAAGTGACAAAGACGCCGGCGGTTGGAGGACGATGGTGGCGGCGGCAGTCGCCGGCGACCACGGCCGATGGTTGAAGGACGGTGGTGGTCGACGGTTGGCGGCGGTAGCGGCACCGGTCGACAACTGGTGGTCAACGGTGGCCCCGGGTGGCTAGTAGTGGTTGCGAGCCCGCGGCAAGAGGGAAAAACAAAAGAAAAAAATTGGTTTATTTCTATAAATCGTTTACAGGAATAAGAAGCTGCTTTTTTATTATTATTATTATTTCTTGTTTCTGTTTCAAATTTATTCCCTGGCTATTTTTATATTTTGAGAAATAGAAAGATAAGTTGGTGTTACTAAACAGATTCCTATTCTTTTTTGTTCGGGGAAACAAAATAATAAAAAAACAAATGAACGGAAATGTTCCCAAAGAGGCCCTAAATGAGGAACTTTTCTATTTTTGCAATAGAAACAAAAATAAAAACTTCTCTTAGTGCCCACCCTCACAACACAATCCAAAATTTTTAAGGTGCATCAAACGAATTTCTATTACAAGAATAGGAAATATATGTCATTATCAAACTCTTGTCTTTCACTAAGAAACTTATTTAGGGAATAGAGGCATAAATTATTTCCCAAAAGAGAATGGTTATCATTCACACTCTGGTTGTTGTTCGACTGGAAATTTTCGTACCATTCTTTCGTATTAATTTCCACTTTCTTTTATTGACATGAGGTGCGAAGGAAGTGTTATGTGAGGGAAAAAGCAACCGAAAATCGAAAGATATAGAAAGAGAGAAAGAGATCAATAACGGGGGGGTGTTCCATAGGAGGTAGCGGTATTGCCCCCATCTTTGCCGATCGACCGTCGGTTGCTCTCGATGAGGTTCCGGTGCCATCCCTCCCCCAGCTGTGATCTCCCCCTCTCTTTCTCTCTCATTTTTTTTTCCAGTCTTTTTCGATGTTGAGTCAAGACGAGAAAGCTAATTAAATTCATAGAATAAATTTTCCATCTAACAAAAACTAACAAAATTAACAAAATTCATCAATTGCATTTTATTGAAAGTGTTGAGTTTTAAATGAATGAGATAAAAATTGACCAAAGTGCATTGATGTTACAAGTTTTAAGACTACTGTTGTAATTGTCCAACAAAAGGGTTTAAGCATGTAAGTAGTACAACAACTAATATATATAATTTTATTATTAAAAAAAAATCCATTAATACTTATGCATATCTTTCTTTAAGAAAATTGCGCAAGGACCAAGCAATCAAGGGACGACAGTTCTTGCCAGCGGAGGCCCCTTGATTTGTCACTGCTTCACACAACGCAAAAGAGTATGAAAATGCTACGTGTTATATCCAAGCTTGGGGTGAGCATCAATCTAACTTAATTCAAGATGCATCCCGAATCCAATAGAATTTGATTGAATTAGCCAATTCAATGATACTTTTTAAGTGAACCTACTAGATTAAATCAATCCTAAGAACTGGCTAAGGCTGATTTAGTCCGGGGTAATGCTCTAAAACGTCAGTTCTACTTGCAAAGCACTCTATCAAAGCCGAACGGCTTTTAATTGGCTTTCATCTAATTTGAAAGGTATATATAGAAATGAGAAAGAGATTTGCCCCTATGAGGACCAAGGAACTTTGAAGCGCTACATCCTCTCTGTTGGGAGGAATCTAATGTGCCAATTGAGTATAAAATAAGTTCAACATATCTTATGAATGAAAAAAAAACTCATGACTCGATTCCTTGATCAAATAGGTTCTAAGTTCTTGGTCATATGAGACTTAGAATTCAGCAGCCATCGCTGCAAACGAGAGGACATTGAGCTTGTTTAAGGGTCGGCTAGGGACTTTGAAGTTGAAGATGTCTAGGGAAAGTGAAAGAGGAAGAAGAACTCCAATTGATTCTAGGCAAAAGCTTCGACTCTCAGCAGACGCTGAAAATGTGGAAGGAGAGAAGGGGGGAGAGAGAGTGATAACCCACCAATGACGTCGTCTCACACTTTGAAAACTGACTTGCGAAATGTAACATTTTTTTTTTCTCGGTAAGTACGCGGGCTTCTCACAGCTCATGACTAATGAGAGCCAGACATTTCTTTCTTCTTGACTAGGTAATTTATTAGACGAGCACTTGGCGTGACCCCAGGACGTTGCCTTTTGCTAGCCAAGTTCAAAGAGAGAGATGCTGAAGTATTTTCTTTTTAATGGTGTATTTATTTTACGAAAAATTCAAGATTTAGTGTAAAATATTTTCATTACCACAAAAATAGTTAGATATAAATTGTTATTGATAATAAGAACATTTTCCATTCACTAATTTTTCTGAGCGATATAACCAATCATTTTAAAAATATTATATTTTATAGATTTTAAATTTTCCGTGAAATAGAGCTTAAGTTTCAATCCAGCAACTCTATAATATTATGAAAACAATGCATTCTTCGTAGTGGAAATCTTTCCAAGGAAAAAAAAAATTCTAAAAGCACGTAAGGGAATATTGAGTCGACAAACGCAAGGTAATGGCATTAGTCCATATAGTACATAAGTCAAGTAGCTATTGGTGGAACGTGATTGTATCACGTGACTACATCATTTGCAAGTTTTATGCATTTTTATTTTTTAAGTGTTACTCTTAACGTATTTATTAAATTGGAATTCATCCATGAATTTTTTGAGCTTTGAATATTTGTGTGCGTTGAGATTCTGAAAGATTATATAGTCAATTGAATGATTAAAATAATTAGTTGCATGCATCGAGAAATACTCCATATTATACTTTAGCAATGTCATATATGAAGAATCATTGTGTTAACTTTTCCAATAAGTATACAAGTAACGCAACAATGAACTAAGAAAAAATGATCGGCATGACTATATGGATGGCTTCAATAATTGTATAGGATAAATTAGAGTTATGTCCATTGCTTTACGATCCAAACTTGAAATACACATATACATCATAGTTAAAAGTTTTCTTTGAATATGTCCATCTTCTGCTTTAATCACAGAATTTTCCACTTAGAGCGATTATGACAATCACACCTGATACCTTGTGATCATATCCTTACTCAATTTATGTCCATTGCTATTCTTATTTCCATGGTTCATTCAATGACCGTAATAGATTTTAACTTTTAGCTTATCGCGAGATCAAAGTTGTTTGTGGGACTTCCTCTTTCTAACTATGCATCTAATGTAAAATTCTTTCTTTCTACGGCCAGTACACAGAAAAGATTATCTTAGTACTTCGAAAAACTGGGGGTCGACAGGAGGTTGCAGACAAGTGAGCGCACAAGCACGCACGTACGCACTGTGCATTCCAACTATACTGGGGAAGCCCAAGTGACAGGTACACCATCCGTTCACAGACGTATTTACCGAAAGGGCAGTGCCGCGAAGATCTTCTGGGGAGGGGAGGGGACAAAGGGAGCAAAAGTCGGGATGAACAGGGCGATGACAGAAGCGGAAGCGAAGGACGATCAGACATTTCCATGAAAGTGTTGTCAGAGCATCGGGCAGAGGCCCCAGCCAACCATATGGTTGGGTTTCTGAAATATTTATTTCGTTTTTTACCTAAGTTTGACAGGTCGAAATATGCACGATGCCGGGAGGGCGAGAAGAAGAGGAGAGAAGAAGAAGACGAAGCGGATATGACTAACTAGAACTGCCTGTCGTTTTGTGAGTGAGAAGACGAGGTGACTTGACTATTCTTTGCCAGCCGGGGCTCACTTTTCCTTACGCTTTGCCTCTCCCATATCATCATTTGGATAATCAGGTTTTTTTAAGGAAAAAGATGACATAAATGACAGCTGAATTTTAGCTTTATATATCATACGGTCTTTAAATTTTTAATTTATTTGATGTAATTTTTAAATTTTAATTCAATTTGTAATATCATTTTTAAACTTATAATTTGTCCAAATTCCTACTTGAATTAATTCATAGACTGCATTAAATATATACCGAAAAAGTTTATGACCGTATTACATATTGAGCTAAATTTCATAAATCATATTAAAAAAAGTAAAATTTTAAGGATCATATTACATATTCAGTCGAAATTCAGAAATCATTTGTGTCATTATACCTACTATATATGTCTTTAATAGTGACAACTTAGCATGTTTTTGTGTGCAATAACTAAAAATAATAACCAAGTTTTTTACTTTTTGCTAACATTATACTATAAAAAATCACAAACTAGAATATATGTAATAAATTTACTCAAAATTAATTTTTTGACCACGAAAAATCCTAATTTATATATCGATGACAAATTTAGACCACTACTAAAAATCTCAAATCGGTACATTTGTAATAAATTTATTCTCTATTATTTTTTGTCAAATTTTACTATTAAATTGCTGAGTTGGATAACATGAACGTACAACACAAATGTACTAATTTTGTAATTTTTCGTGATATTAATTCAATTAACGGATGACATATTTGTTACAAATATATCAATTTGGATTTTTTGGCAGTCAAAAAACAAGTTGGGAGTAAATCTATCACACATGTATTGGTTTGGGTAAATTTATCACATTTGTTGTGGCTTGAGATTTTTCGTGATTATAAAATTAATTTGAAGTAAATTTGTCACAATATTCAAAATTGAGACCTGTCATAAAAGTTAGCAAGTTCAATTAACTTATGATCAAACTCGATGTGACATGATTTTTTTTTTTAACTTATACTTTGTTGACAACCCTTTTGCAAATAATAATTCAAGGACAAGATATAAATTCTAATTATATTTCTGAATTAATTTGAAAAGTAGTATGATAATGCATCTCATTTGTAAGTCTAGTTGACCTACTGCAAAGATTGCTATTCATATTCAATGGAATTGGGAATTATCAGACAAAGCCTATTTATGTTGGGCCTAAAGCATCATATTTTTGGTACTTTATGACTGTTGTCGTAATTTCCCTTTTGCATTAGGCAATTTCGTCTTTTCTGGTCGTGCCCACCAGCGAAGAGCCCTAGCTCCCCACCATCCGACACGACTTCGATCTCCCCAATATCAAATGCATGTATACTGATTATTTGTATTGCTCGAAATTCAATTTATCCGATATGTACTTTCTCGAGAGAAAAAAAAATTGTAAAATCGTGCCATTTAGTAGATTGGATTTCATAATTTTGTAAAAAGACTTCACATATCGTTCTAGCATTTCTCAGAGTTAATTTGTATTGCGAAATATATTTCATGCTCCTGTCGAGAGTTTTAATAATGATTCGCCAAAGGCACTTAGTATGTATAATCCACGTTTCATTCTCGCAACACTAATGACAAAAGCTTTTATAGCATATAGATAAAAGTCGTTTGCAGCCTCCTACACTACATTAATTTTTCTCTTGTGGTCATCTTGTCGTCTGGATCACTAGTAAGCGCATAGAAATTGTTTTAAAAATAGTGGACTTTTGCATTCTTTAGAACAATTAACTAGTGCTAAAAGTAAGTGGGTTGAGGTTCTATTAAAGGTGTGTTTGGCAATTTGTTAAATAGTAATAATTTTTTATTATTTTGTTTCCCGGGAGTAAATTTGAAATAGAAATTCATCTAGTAAAACTTTTATTTACATGAACAAATTTCTATTTTTTTATTCTCAAAAGTAGATTTGGAACAGAATTGAGAAGTAAAAAAAAAAAAATTAATTCTTTGTTTCCGGGAACAATTTTATAATCAAATCAACCCATTTTTTTTTTTCACTTTTTCTTCTTTTTTCTTGTTCTTCTTCCCTCTCTTCTCTTCTTCAACTACTGCTGCCGCTATCGTCGCTGGTCGTTGGCGACTAGTTTGGTAAGCCTCACCTGACCAGATGAGGCTCGATCTCACCTAGATTTGAAGAGGTCACTTGCCCAAATTTGACGAGGCCGCTCACCCAGTTGCCGACAAGGCTTGGCCAATGAGGCGCGGCCTCGGCGAGGGCCGGCAATGCTCCGGCCCTCGTCTAGCCAGTCATCGGTCATCCCAAGGCTGGTGACCAACAACCCTTGAAGAAGAAAAGGAGAAAAACAGGAGAAAGGAAAAAAAAAAGTAATAAAATTATTTAAAAATTTAGAAAAAATGATTTGAAGTAGAAATCTTGAGGACGATGCCAAATGCAATTATATTTATGGAATTGAAATTTTAGACAATTACCAAACAGCTTAAAATGCTTAAAAATTATTCCCGAAAAAAAAAAAAAAAAGAATCATTTCTAATCAGAAATTGTTCTCGAGAATATAAGCGTTACCAAACGTACTCTAAGATTCCACATGAAACTTATCCATTGGCAAAAATTCCCTAGTTTTTTGAACTTAAAACTATTCTGCATATTCAGGATCTGGACCTACCTTGTTACTGGTTACGGAGTCTACTCCGATTCCATCTGACTCTTAATTAAGCGATTGCAGTAAATTATCACCTCTAATGACTACCATTTGTGATAATTCATGAACAACAACTCATATTTAGATGCACGGAAAATTATGAAATATTGACAAATCATGGATATTACTGGAAATAGAAATTTAATATAGTGGTTTTGGATTACACACTCATCGTTGGACATCATGGAATATCGCTTGATCATGTGAAGATATAGTACAAAAAAAAAATATATAAAATTATTCTAGGTTCCATTAGGAATTTGTTCGTCTAAACAAGTTCCCTAATTTTTGTTACTTATAATCTACTCTACATGGTCAAGAACTTGGAACTTACCTTGTTATGGGTTTTAGGATCTACCCAATGCCATATGAATCTTAATTGAATGATTGTAGTGAATTATCGTATTTAATGACCACCATTTATTATAATCAATTTACTACAACTCATATCTAGATACATGAAGCTTATAAACTATTAACAAAGTAAAAGTCTTAATTATAAATGTCGCTAGAAATGAAACTTCAATATAGTGATTCTAAATTACACACTCATCATTAACGTCATGGAATCACAGAGGATCACATAAAGATATATAATTAAAAAAACACAAAAAATTATTTTAAATTCCAGGGTCTCTTTTCCACCTGTTTGTTAGAACATGCCATTCAATTTTTGGAATCTGAAATCTACAATACATATCGTAGAACATGGAATTGTATCGATTTTTACCAGTCTAGTTCTCAAGTTCAGATTTTATTCTAAAACTATGCTCATTCCTAGTGAGCGCAACTAAATATGCACTCTTTGATTGGAAAAGAAGACATCTCACTCGAACTTTGACTCGCATGGCACGTGATCGCAAGATTATCAAGTTAGGACGCATAGGACCCTAATTCTTTATTCACCCACATGGAAAACACAGAGACAAGCAAAGCACCAACTTAACCCCCCAGGCTGTAAAAGGAGATGCTCCCACCAACTTGCGCGAGATCCTTTCGACCCAAACTTTCTAGTTTGACCAACTTTCTCTGAGCTATGAACCTACAAAGAGAGAAAAACATTAAAAAAAAAAAAAAAAAAAACCGAAAGAAGGAAGAAGAAGAGAGAACCACATGCAATCTTTTCTTCAAGATTTAGTAAAATGTGGCAACTTGCAAGAAAGCCGAAAGGGACAAAGTGGGGAAGGAAGGGCTAGGAGGCAAAGGCAAGGAGAGCCCTCAAAAGCATCAAGGACCAAGACCAAAGCCAGAGGAGAGACGTATGGATCTCGGATCAAATGATGCTCGGTACGGATTGGGGGACTGGCGGGGGCCCACCTGGCCTAGAGTACACGTCAGCTAGTTCGTCTTTTTCTTGGCAGAGTAATAAAAAAAAAAAAAAAAAATTGGGTGAAAAAGAAGAGAGAGAGAGAGAAAGAGAGAGGGGTCACATGTGGGGGTGACCACCACACCGCACACACGTCAACTGACAAGGTACAGTGGGGAGCGGGGGGGGTGTCAGTAAAAGACGGTCAGAAGCGGACAGGTCGCTCACGTGGGCCCCTCCTCCATCCCCCTCTCCCTCCTTCCCTGTTCCTTTTTCTTAACGTTTTTCGGTTGAGAGCACGCCGGCACGCGATGCCTATTGCACCCCCCCTCCCTCACGTGCCTTCACATGACTCCTCTCTTCTCGAGGTTTACCCTCACCCCCTCTCTCCTCCCCACTTTCGGAAAAACAGGAAATCATAACTTTTAGGATTGATACATGAAAAATCAAAAATCGATACACTTATGATAAATTTATTCTAAAATTGATACGCTTGTGAAAAATTTACTCTTGATTAGTTTTTGTTAAAATTTATTGTCAAATTATTAAGTTAAATGACACGTGACAGTTGACTGGTATACAAATTTGAGATTTTATTCTCCTTTTGTTATAGTTTATAATTTTTTTGATTTTTTTTGTAGTATTAATCCAATTTAACATGGGGTATATTTGTCATAAATATACTAATTTAGGGTTTTTGATAGTTGAATAAATTAGTTTGAGGTAAATTTGTCATAAATATAGTTTATAATTTTTTATGGTTAATCGATGTAAATTTATCACGGATGTACAAGTTTGGGGTTTTTCATGATAAACAAAGTAGTTTTGGGTAAATTTGTCACACGTATACCGGTTTTGAGTTTTTCAGGATATTAATCCTAACTTTTACATAATACCCATTTGAATAACATAATATTTTTATCGTTTATCTAAGTATCATATAACTTTTTCAATCACTTAAATGTCACAAGTTTTCAAAAATGTTTATGGTAAGTGTTATGTCACGTCAAATTTATAGCACTTGAATAAATGGTATTAAAAAGTTATAGCATCTAAGTGATCAAATGAAATTATAACACTAAAGCAAATGTTGTCTTTTAGAAAAGTTATGGCATCAAAAGGTAAAAAATAGTAATGACATTTAACTTAGTGTAATATGAAAGTTATGTTTTTATCAATTTTTTTATATTTAATTTATGACTTAATAGATAAGATGAAATTTGGGTCAATTAAAGTTGTGCGACCTTGACATCGGCTTGTTTGGGATTGTGACCTTAGCGACACTTACCTAGGGTTGTGCAACCTTAGCTACCCTTGCTCAGGCTATCCTCCGATGCTTAATCTCCAAATCTATGTTGCTTAGAGGTTGAGCAACCCTGATGTTTGCTCGATTGGCATAGTGTGACCATGATGACAATCACCTAGGTTGTCTTCAATGCTCAATTGCCATATTAGGATCGTTTGAGGTTCCACAACCTTGGTGTTGCCTCATCTAGGGTTGCGAGACTTTCACTTCACCTATGGTCATGTGACCCTGAGGACAAGCTGTTGCTTAAGATGTCAAGGGTCGACTGAGCTCATAATTACTTCCATTGAAAAATGGCACTAAAGTTCTTTATGATTGTTATGTAAATAGTGTTTACCAAACACATTATTATAATTCGTGAGAATCTTTGGTCTAAATCAATGCAAAGATTTTGGGCAACTACTCTCTAAATGCATACATAAGGTGTTTGATATGTGAAGTGTTAGAATAAACCCCTTATTTTCAAGCCTACTATTATCAAAGGGATTAGTCTTAAGTGTATGGTTAGTATTATTGACAGGTGAAAGATTGGTAGCCATTTGTACCAAGTTCACGAATTAAGGCCCATTGCGTGGGAATTAGGGATTATCATTCCTAGTTTTGTCTGATTCTATCTAGGAATCGAGAATCAGACCAAATTGATCCGATGGAACTAGTCACTTGGCAATTATTGGATGACAATGCAATGAGACGGGCATTGACACTCCTCTTCCTCAAGGGTGCAAAAAGAATAAGGTGTTTGATGTGTGAAGCATTAGAATAAAATCCTCATTTTCAAGGCTGCCATTATTAAAGGAATTAGTCTTAGGTGTCGTTAGGTTACATTGACAGGTCAAAGATTAGCAGCCATTCATACCAAGTTCACAAATGAAGGCCGATGCGTGGGAATTAGGGGTGATCGTTCTTGGTTCCGTCCAATCCTATTTAGGAATCGCAAATTAGACTGAATTGGTTCAGTATGAAGGAACTAGTCACTTAGTAATCAACAGATGACCATGCAATGAGATAGGCATTGGTGTGAATAAACCCCTTATTTTCAAGCCTACCATTATCAAAGGGATTAGTCTTAGGTGTATGGTTAGGTCATATTAATAGGTCAAAGATTAGTAGCCATTTGTACCAAGTTCATGAATTAAAGCCCATTGCGTGGGAATTAAGGGTGATTCTTTTTTATTCTATCTGATCTTAACTAAGAATTGGGAATCAGACCAAACTAGTTCGGTCCGGTGAAACTAGTCACTTAGCAATCATCTGATGAACATATAATGACACAGGCATTGGTGCTTCTCTTCCTAAGGGTGCAAAAAGAATAAGGACTGCTTGCAATGAGAGGCTCTACTAAGGAAGGGATATGTGAATTAAAGATCCAACATGTAATCTTCATGTGTACAAACAAACGTACGGCCGCTTTCGCACTTAAAGCTAAACTGCTAAATTATTGGCATCATTTGAAAAAGTGGTCATTTAGAGCATTACCTAAGAGTGAAGAGCGAGGCGTGAGGGAGAGACTAAAATGAAGAGCAAGGGGGTGCGAGAGGGAAAGACTAAAGGCCGATTAGGGTTTATTTGTTTTCTTTAAGAAATTTAAATAAATATAGCTCGTCGTTCTAATTGCCACACTGGAATAGGGAATCTGATGAAAAATCGCTGGTTCCGTTTTCATGGAAACAAGAACTAAACTAGCATCCCCTGGAACCACCCATAATTAGTTGGTTCGGTCCGGATGATTTCCAATTCGAGTTTGTCTTGCTCATCTCTAGTAGGAATCATTATTGTTCAAAAATTCAATCTAAAAAGGTGACTACACATGGATTTTAAAATTGCATCCATGCATCTTTAACATCTTCCAAGTAATCATTTGACACGTTATACATATAAAATTAACTTATGTCATATTCAATGTTTATATCACAAATGCATGTCCATACATACAGGTTGTATTCAATTACCATGTCATTTGTTTATGATGTTTTGGATGGTGAAATACTGCTGTCGGAGCAATCCTCGATATAATATTTTGGTAAAAACTTATCGGTCTCTTTTCTTTTTGACCCAACCACATCCTAAAAACACGCTTGTCGATCATTTTCCGAAAGTCTTACAAGATGAGAGACACCACAATCGACCTTTTGGACCGGAACTCATAGGAAAACCTTATTTTTCAGATAACGACTTCATAGATAAGGCGGAGTTTTGGAGCTACGCAATCATAATTCAAGTTATGAAACTCATGTTTAGAATCGAGCCATATTTTCCTCCATTTCTGACAAAAATGAAACTCCCTCCAATCAATAGACATCGCAAATCTATTTTTGGTTGATTTTGCATACAAGTGATGTCCAACAGTTGTAACCCATCGATAAAAAACATGGTTGTTTCTTTTCGCTGGTTCAAGCGTCTTAGGACACAAGTTCTTTTTCCTAGTTTTATATTATTTATTTTATGCTCCGCCCGACATGTATATGATTACTAAATTACACAAGTTTGGACAAGTGATAGCACGTAATGGTAGGATCAAATATGACAAATGCGTTTTCAACGTTTGTTATTCCAACTAATGCACAATTCTTCACATTGATTTTCGTTTATCAAATTTCTAGGTGGGTGTGCTTTGCGATGAATGGCGCCTTGGTACAACATAGAAGAACCCTCCTCATGCTATTGAAATTCTTGCATGATTATGGCATGATTATACCTACGAAACAAGAAGAAGAAGGGTGAATTTATCGCAACTAAGTGAGGTTCTCAAAGTTCAGAAATTGAAAAAGAGAATGCATGGTTTTGATGTTCATTGCTCTTTCCATTGCAATTGGGTACTTGTCAAACAATGACCCTTTGAATTCTTCTTTGTGTTCCCAGGGCAAAAGGGCTTGGGCATGGCTCCCTTTACAAGCTCGATCCGGCCCATCAATCCCAACATTGTTATTTTATGATTGGATCATAAGATTGGAACAGATTGGATCGTCAGTCCAATGGCTTAGAACTTAGTCTTAGATAGGGCTTGCTGGATCCTTGGACCTGACTTTTAGAGATGGCCAAATGGGTCGAAGACTCGTATTTGATGGAGTGGATTGTACGTGAGTTAGTCAATAGTTTAAAAAACGGGTTGTTGTGGATTTAGAGTAGCAAAGCGCAACTGTTTTAATGGCTATGCGACGTACCCGTTTTCAACCCGTATTGCCGAAAGGGTAAAAAGCTGAAATCTAAATCAGAAGAGGCCCGAAGACAGCCACCGGATTGCTGTCTATGGGGTGGTGGCACCGTCCTTGCACGACGTTGAAGACTCACGAGTTCAAAACGAAATAAGGGTGTGTTTGTTAGAGTGGAAGAATTTTTCTTGAATTAATTTTCCGAAAATGACACTTAGCCGGCCTCTTAGAGTGGGATTCGAAAGTCTGTCCATGTAGCACCACTTTTTTCAGACACATTTGTCCTTAAGAACGATTGTCGGTCATTTTTAAAGTGAGAAGTTGAAAGTAGTGATGTGCCTATGGCAAAACCTGCAAAGATGATCAAGCTGATGTATATGACTTCCATTGCTAATTTTAATAACTACAAAGCTTGAAGGAAAGATAATCATCTGTGGTCGTCACCTTGAATTGGTATACCAGCGACTTTGTTTTACCTTGGTCCAATGATGTTTATGCTGTTGGATGCAAATCGTGTAATCCCAAGATCTCCATAATCAGAACAAGAACATGCATAATTAAATAGAAAGATTAACGCATCTAATTTGGAATCTATTGTTCTTGAAGTAGAAGCGGAAAAACCGATGTTTCATGCGTAAGTCATTCTCCTCTATTGTCCTCCGTATCACTGGCTCAATAAGACGGCCCCTCACCCTTTAATGCTAGGTAAACGCCCCTTATGTGAGGATACTTGTGAGAAATCAGGTTAAATGAGAGACTTGAGTACTATTTATAGAATTTCTAGTTAGGCCCCTTATTACGGGCCAAGCTTAATTCGGCTCACACTAGCTAGCCCTATATTAGATTAATTAAAAAACATTCTATCTCACCTTAGACCAAATTCCATTTTACGTAGCCGTAAAATGATAAATTATAATATCAATTAAACCACCGGCCGCGGTGGCTCCGCTGGATAAGGCTCTGCTGATCCTCAGCCTAAAGGTGAAGGGTTCAAAACCCAGGGGAGGTGCTAGGTGTCTTAAGTGTGACTCCAGGGGTGGTGGGTCCTCCTGCTTACGTGTCACCTGGGGTTTACGGCGCGGCTGTCGGCTGCAAGCTGGTTCCTCCAGAACAAAAAAAAAAAAAAAAAAAAAATTATAATATCAATTAATGTAGCTCACATCAAGAAAACTCTTATATATGCATCATCACTCGAATGATAAGGTTTGCTCATTACTGAGAAGAGTGGAGTCCATACAATCATGACTGGGCCAAAAACCCTATGGGATTCGCACGTGGAGCATGCCAGACCAATCGTTCTCAACCGTCATAGCATGCGAGTGTCGCATAAGACACACATAATTTAACGGTTGAGATTGATTGGGCATAAACACTCCAGGCGCACGCAAGAATGGGTTGGATCATATGCTTGTTGTTGCTTCTTAATGACTCGACTCAAGAAGAATCGAATCCTGGGTATCATAGAAGCTGGCATTTTTCCTGCCTCTCCTGCCGTAGATCAGAAAGTCACAGAGTCTGGCTAGGTTAAGCCATGTCCTTATCAGAAAGCCAGTCGAGGCCGAGTTTTGGCCCTATATGGGGTGTCCATGTCGTTTGACATGGCGCTAGAAACAAGCTGCTTCTGAGTTTCTGCGTGTCTCAGCCTTTGTCCGAAATGGCCAGTGTCTTGTGCCTCGTGTTTCTCTAGTTTCATCGTGTGCTGGTGCTTGTCGTGGAGACAGTACATGCTTGTGTTGAGCCTAATGCACAGTGATGAACCCACTGTCGATTGAGCATTTATGCGATAGAGAACGTACTGTGTAAAGGGCTACATGAAATTGGATTGGTGATTGCTGACGAGTGGGGCAGTTAAAATGGATCACAATCCCAAATTTTGACTCTGGGTTTATTATAACGCACTTTAACTGATGTAAAAGTTAAAAAGAAAGCAGGTATGGTCCATCTTGGTTCTTCACTGATCTCTTCTCTCTCTCCCCTTCTTCGATTCCACCAATCGTGACTCGCGAGTTCTCTCCCTGTCTTTGATCTCGACTGATCAGCGTTACTGCCAGCACCACCTATCTCTAGCTTTGCCACCGCCCATCTCCAGTGGCTCTCTGAGCAGCCGAACTCATCGGTATCGGCTTCGTTGGCGTCCCTGCTTTTTGGTTGAATCTGGCTTCGTGCACCTCCGAACATCAATTCATTGCCGAAGAACCAATTGAGGATGTTTTTTTTTATGTTAATTCGCTTACATGCATTTGCATGCGCAGGGATATTGCCGTGGTTTGGCGAGTCTTCATCGGGCTCTTGTTTCATGAATCTGTTTGTTGAAAGTACCGTTATCAATTCCTTACAAATAAATGCCGTGCCAACAAAATGCAAAGTAGAATGTTTTTTTTTTTTTGGTGAAAAGGTAAGTAAAGTAGAATGTTTTGTCCTCTCAATTTGCATTTTCCGTTTTTAAAAATTGGACAAATGATACAAACGGTCCTTAAACTTTCGTCGAATATGTTATGTGGTTTTTGAACTTTTGATTTGTTCAACGTGGTCCATAAACTTTTGTTACATATTTAATTTAGTCATTGGACAATTTAGTTCATAGATTATATGAAAACGTTCATTATTGTTCTTGAACTTGAATTAATATAAAAATAACATTGAACATTTTCATATAATTTTATGATCACATTAAACAAATTAAGAGTTCCTGAACCATATTGCACCTAGGGGTAAAATTTAGGAATTATATTAAACAAATTAAAGTTCAAGAACCACATTATACATTAGGTCAAAGTTCAATTCCTTTTTGTAGATTACTTTGTAACTTCTATTTCAAAGGCACACCGAAGCTGGTAGAGTTTGAAATTTTTAAGGGATAATGACAAAACGGTGATCGAAAGAATTACATTGGCAAATTATAAAAAAATAAAATAAAAATTAAGACTAAATTGGCAAATTTGAAAAGTCTATGATTGAATTATGCACCATACGAGGAAAGTATCGAAAAATAACTAAACCTATTATTGTATTGGTGGTAATTTAGTACTTTTCAGTTGAACCAATTTAGCTCAAGCCTTTTCATATTTTGCTAATTGAGTCTTCTAACTACTTTTAGCTAGAAATCATTGGCGTGGATGTTAGACATTCTATGTGATACGACTGGCGTAATGTGAATATTACTAAATATTTTGAGTTTTTTAATAATAGTTTGTTCCTTTCTTTTCTTTTCTTTTTTCCCTTCATTTTGGTCGGTGACCCTTGACGATCATTAGGCAAGGGCCAGGAAGCCCTCGCCAGCCGCTTGCAAGGGTTGCCTCACCTAGGGCCTTTGCAGCCCCATCGACAAGCCTTTGTTGGCCAAAATTAATGAAAGGAAAGAAAGAAAAAATAATTCAAAATTTTTCTGAAAAATTTTAAAATTATCCATATTAGTGTTGGCCTTATCATATAGGATGACTAGTGTCCATGTTAGCTATTTTTTTTTTATCAAAATTGATCGAATGAACTGAATTGATATAATGTGAAAATATTTAGGACTAAATTGATCAAATTGAATTGTTTAAAATTGTATTTGTACCAAAGCAATAAGTTTAGAGCTTTTTTTAATACTTTTCCATCACTGTACCAATAATTTAGTTTTTTTTTGGACAATTTTCTTGATTTATAGAGGAATATGGCCTTGAATAACATCTTCGATTGTTCATATTTGTAACCCTCTAATCATAGACACCCCATATAAGAATGACTTTCTTCGTCTTATATCACGCTTGGAACTCATCGAAGTTAAGTGCATTTTAAACGTCTCACCTTTCTTGTAACTTGAATTAGCTACAACAACGTTTAGTTCCCTTCAAATAGATTGAGAAAGAGCCAAGCAAAATTTACAAAACGTGACGAAACCCTCGGTAACAACTACCAACTTTGCCTACCTTACATATCCCTTTCTCGACAAGAAGGCACGACCTACTCCAATCGGTCCAATCCCACCCCAATGGACAAAATCTCGTGCTAAATGACAACAGAATGCTTGCCAATCCTGTTCAGATTCTTGTCTTGGTGAAAGCGATCGATGACGATAGCCAAATTGTCGATCCGCAGATTTAGCTTTAGATCCTTACGGCCTTTCTCCTCTATTAAAAAAAAAAGAAAAAAGAAAAGAAAATACAAGAAATCTGCATATTTAGTTTTGCGAAATTTAGAATCATTTTAGAATTTATGGGAAAAGTAGGAATTGAGACTATTTTGGCGGCGATATAAGTAATCTATCACTTTCTCTATTTTGCATCGTGGAATTTTGTGAGTTTTAATAAGGTGGGTCCAATGTCATGTCATAGAAGTATTGAGTGGTCCTTGGGGAAAATTGTCAAAAAATCCTAAATTTATTACACTTTTAATAATTCAGTCCGCAACCTTTTTGTGTTTTGTCAATTGAGTATTCTAAACTTGACAAAATTAACTAGTCGATTTTGGCCGGAAATCACTAATGTAGACACCAGTTGTTTTACGTACTGATATGAATAATTTTTAATAATATTTTAATAAATTTTCAAAATTTTTAATTAATTTTGTGTTTTATTTTCCTTCTCTTTTCCCTCTTTTCTTTTTTTCCTTTACATGGGAACCCTCACCAGACATTGGATGAGGGTAACAAAGCCCTTGCTAGCCATTGGCGAGGGTCACAACACCCTCTCCCTCTAATCTTTCTAGCGCTTTTTTTTTTTTTTTTTAATAACTTATGGCTAAATGAGAGTCATGATGCCCTCGCATGGCCTCGTGGCCAAAATATTGAGCTTGCAGTTGCTATGGCCACTCAAGCTTGAGCTCTAGGTTCATGGCATGGTAGCCACGAACCAATGAGGCTGCTTGAGCTTGACTTGCCGCAATGGTTGCCAAATCTTGAGCTTACAATTGCCATGGCCACTCGAGCTCAAGCTCTAGCCACCAAATCTCAAGCTTGCAATTGCCTTCTTTCAATTTTTCTATTTTTTTTGTGGCTCGCCCGACCTCTCTGCTATGGGCGAGGCTACCATACCCTTGGTCGCTAGATCTTAAGCTTGAACCGATCGTGGCTGCTCAAGCTCAAGCTTTGGGTTCATGGCCATGGTGTCCACAAAATGGTGAGGTTGCTTGAGCTCCACTCATAGCCATGGTTACCAAATCTCAAGCTTGAACTCGAGTGGCAATGGTAGCTGCAAGCTTGAGATTTGGCATCCATGGGCAAGGCCAGCCTAGCCTGTGACCACGATGGCCTCGCCCATATCTAGGCAAGGCCGACGAGGGCTTGACTACCATTGCTTTGTGGCCAACAAGGATTCGGCGACCCTCACTAGCCACAAGTAAAAAAAAAAAGAAAAAGAAAAAAGGAATACGAAAAGAAAAGAAAAGCAATAAAAGATTCTAAAAAAATTAAAATATTACTAAAATTGTTCACGTTAGTATTGGTCATGCTATATAGAACGGCCGACATTCACATCAGCAATCATCGGCCAAAATCTATTGAATGAACTTAATTGGCAATATATAAAAATATTTAGAACTCAATTCGCAAAATCAAAAGAATTATGACTTTTTGGACTTACAAATTATTGTTATTCCCATACAAAACGTCATAATTTTAATATGTAGAAACTTCAAAAAAGTTCCGATGAATGGATGGAAATCTACTATTTTTGTGATGTAACGATGATCGAGAATCTTGACATAAATTTGCGCTTAAAAGCTTTCGTATTTGAACTTTGGGTATCTAATCTATCGGAACGAGATGCATCTCGACTTTTAATAGTACGAACGCAATAGAAACATCAACCTAAACTATTTTAATGAGAAGTTCCATGCTTAGGTCTAAAATTAACATTAATTTTGAATAACTATCGATAGAAAATTCACAATTTTTAATAATCTAGACAATTGATAAGAAGTGCACGAATCTCTGACCTTCCAACTTTGAATTTAAGATCATTGTCAAATATTCTGATAAACCTTTCATTTTTTTTTTAAATTTTAACAATTCAAATTTATAGTTCCCAATGCAGATAATCTTATTCTTTACAAGTTCAAAACAATTTTCATGATCTTTAATAACAAGCAAGGCACTTGCTTCTTTTTCTTTTTCCCGTAGAAAATAGTGGGAAGGGGTTTACATTTGTCCATTGATTAACTATACTTTTTCATATAAATTAATCTACCATAGGTTTCAAAGAAAAAACCCAAAAAGAAGAAATGACACTTGAATTGGTACTCTAGTATCTTTATGCGAAATAAATTATTGTGTGAGATACCGAACGTCATATTCACAAGAAATTGTCTATGCTATGATTAGAAGTATTGTTTTTTTAATTAATCGACAATCTAATACATAGTATGTATTAGATTGTCTATTGATTAACTATACTTTTTTCATATAAATTAATCCACCATAGGTTTCAAAGAAAATATTTCCCATAAACCATATGTGAACCAAATTATTGTGTGAGATACCGAACGCCATATTCACAAGAAAATATCTAAATACTGAAGCGCTATGATTGGAAGTATTGTTTTTTATTAATCAACAATCTAATACTTATATGTAGAGTTTGAAATACTAGGTTTGAATCAAAATTATGTACCTTATTTGGCCTTGCTAAGTCATTGTCATTGCATCGTTCAATACATTCGAAGCCATATGAATTCGTGACTTGGTCTTACTCTTCTTCTTCTTCCTTATAGACGGCCTTGATGGATGAAATGAGGCTTAGAGGGGAGGTCATAGTTTATGTATAGTGTGGATTCTAACAAGCCAATCCATCATGAGTCACCGCTAAAATACCGACCTATACCGACCTTCCAGCGACGTATCATTACTGAACGGAGATGTGCGAAGGCCAATATAAATTGATCGCATAACAGTATTCGGGCTTGTAAGCATTGCCTGGTATATTCTATTATACTTAACAGCAACCTGTTCTTCCCAAAAATCAATTATACATAGTAGTTGAGAACAAAATAGTAGATTTTATTGGTTACTCACTAAAAGTGCAACTAGAAACCTTATATAAGTTTGTGGCGATGATGATATGCGTATGCTATGGAAAGATGTAAGTATGGCATAAATTATTTGAGGGAGAGGGCCATCCATTTGAAGCAATGCATTAAAACCAGCAAAAATTATAAATGGGAAGAGAACAGGAGAAGCACATTCTATCGAGTGGGGACGGCAATAGCCGATTCATCAGTTACAATAATACAAGTGTCGTCAAGAAATCTTCGCTTGGCCGTCATGTATCGTCGTGTATATCTATATATATGCTCAGTCCTAAGAGATCCCAGAGGCCATGATGCTCCAAAGGCTCCCTGCAGGATTGGGGAATCAGACAAGTGGGATCAAGATGAAATCATAGATAGAATTGCTCTGCTGACGAATCCTCTTTCTAAATGCCCTATGTTGGGACCCCAATTGCTTGAAAGGATATGGGGGACCATTGGGAGTTGATTGTTATCCCCATACAAGGTTTAGTAGAAGGACTGAAGCCTGAAAAGTGCGAAACTCGATAGAGTAGATAAAGCTATAGGTTGAAATCCAAAATGTATAAAGAAGAAAATCGTGAAAATGGGTGATAGGATATGGGGGACCATGGGGAGTTGATTGTTATCCCCAGACAAGGTTTAGTAGAAGGACTGAAGCCTGGAAAGTGCGAAACTCGAGAGGGTAGATAAAGCTATAGGTCAAAATCCAAAATGTATAAAGAAGAAAATCATGAAAATGGGTGATGGGAAATTATCCAAAAAGTCTTAAATTTGTGGGAAAATTGTCCAAAAAGTCTTAAACCTATTGCACTTTTGCCAATTTAATCCTAAACCTTTTTTTTCTTGCCAATTGAGTCCTAAACCTTTTACAATTGTGTCAATTCAGTTCATTTGGCCGGCCGGAGCTGATGTGGACGCCAACCGGAGATAGCTGGCCGGCGAACAATTTTTTAATATTTTTTTTCGAATTTTTTTCAAATTTTTTTCCACCTTTTTCTTCCTCTGGTCGGCGCCGGCGCCGGCCGGCCAGAGGCGACGGCCTCGCCAACGGCTGGCGGCGGCGAGCCTCGCCCAGCGACGGCGAGGCCACCGTCGCCAGATCTGGCGAGGCTCGACCTCGCCCAGCAACGGTGAGGCCGCCATCGCCAAATCGGCGAGGCTCGACCTCGCCATGGATGGGTGAGGCCGAGCCTCGCCTTGGCCGGGTGACGGTGGCCTCGCCATCACCGGGCGAGACTCGCCTTGGCTAGTGGTTGACGGGGGCGAGCCTCGCCCGGCCGATGGAGGCTCGCCCCGCCGGCGAGGCCGCCGTCGCCCGGATCCGGCGAGGCTTGACCTCGCCATGGCTGGGTGAGGCCTCGCCTCGCCTCGCCTTGGCTGGGCGACGGCGGCCTCGCCGTTGCTGGGCGAGGCTCGCCCCCGCCGGCCACTAGCGAAGGTGAGCCTCGCCAGTGGCCGGCGAGGCTGATCTCGCCGGCCCTCGCCTTTGGCCGGCCGGCTCCGGCGCCCGGGCCGGAGGAAGAAGAATGTGGAAAAAAAAAAAGAAAAAAAAAAAAAATTTAAAAATTAGAAAAAAATATTAAAAAAATTGTTCGCCGGTCACCGTCTCCCGACCGGCCCACGCGCCTCCACCGCCAAATGGACTAAATTGGCACAATTATAAAAGGTTTAGGACTCAATTGACAAGAAAAAAAAGGTTTAGGACTCAATTGGCAAAAGTGCAATAGGTTTAGGACTTTTTGAACAATTTTCCCTAAATTTGTTGTATAGCTAGGGGTGTGCAAATGAAACCGACTGAGCTAGGAATTGCCTAGACGAGATTGGATTAGTTGGGGGACATCAGTCTGGTTCCGATTCCATTAAATTGGAAGTTGTGGCTTTCGGTCCACTTCCCATTTCTAGGGCATGAACCGGACCAATTTATGTATATTTTTAATATTTTTAATTTCTTAAAATGTAAACTTAATTTACAAACGCTCGGCCACCGATGTCCTCTCTTCACTTTAGCTCACGCTCGCCCCCCGTAAATTTTTGGAGGGCCAAGGTGGACTCATGCATGGGTGTTTAACGCTCTTCCTAAATGCCCATGATGTTTCATTGCCTTTAAATGATCAAGGTTGTGTGATGATTTGGTATTTTGCCCATGATGATGTTGTTTTTCTGAGTTCTATTTCAGTATTTTATGTTTGAGGGTTTAGTAAATGAAGATGGTTAATATGGAATGTGCAATTCAGATGAAGCTTATGAAAAAAATGAGGCAACAGGTCACGGGAGTGGCTAATAATTATAGTATGGCTATAGAACGCGATATTGATGAAGCTCATGAGAAAATGGAATGTGGCTCTTCCTACTAAATGTTGCAATACAATAGTGTATGCCTTTGAATGATTTATTCCATTAGATCGCCTGGGATCGGATTAGACTGGTCAGTCCAATTCAATCCCAAGAAATGGCAATTCAATCCACAATTCCGAATTCTTGGGACTGGTCCCTCCGATCCAGATCCTGATTTTTAGGTGGGACCGGACCAAACTGGGAATAGATTACCCTTATATACAATAGCTAATTTAATTCTAAATATTTCAATTGTGTCGATTTAGTCATAAACCTTCAATGTAGCTCTTTAAGCTAATTTTGGATGGAAATTGCTAACGTGAGCTTTCGTTGTTCTACGTGATATGATTTGCACTGATATAGATGATTTTTGCAATTTAGTTTTTTTTTTTTTCAATTCTTTCTTTCCTTTTCACTTTTTTTCTTTCTTTATTTCCTTCTCTCTTTTTTCCTTTTCCCCTATTTCCCTTTGTTGACCATAATTGAAAAAAAATTGTAAAAATCATCCTAGTGTTGGCCGGTGATGCCTGGACGACCACGTTAGCGATTTCCGATCGAAATTAGTTGAAAAGACTACATTCTTAAAAGGGTTATCAGTACTTTGGCAAATCGTCCAAATTTAGAACTTAATTGTTATAAGTAAAATGTTTAAAATTAAATTAATCATTATACAATAGGTTTAAGAATTTTTAGATAATTATTTCGTAAATAATGTGGGCAAAATTAAATTCAAAATAGCTAAATTTGATATGATGGCAATGATGGATCGCTCAAAAGCTGAAATTCATCGAGAACGACGTGTCGCAAACTTCATATCTGAACAACCTCATCACACGAAACGTCGGGTGCTCAAGTACTTCCCATGTCCAGAGAACATGAGTGCGAGTGCAACAGTGAGTGCGAGTGCAACAGGAATAAGATAAAATGTTTTGCACATGGGTGGATACTATGATAGCGCAGCCTTTTGCGAACATAACTTTAACAAAAAGGAAAAAGAAAAGTCCTGGGCGGGCAAAAAATTCTCTATGGACGCTCGATAATTGTTTTCCCCACGCATACTCACACAGAGCTTCGACCGCCTCGATCACAACCATGATTACATTTTCCAAACAATGGCACTCCAACATCGAACTCAGCACACCATATATAAATAATAACGCTAGACGTGAAGCAATTAGAGAAATACCATGAGAGAGGTCGTCAATTTTGTGATAAAAGTGTAAGAAGAATTGTAAATCTATTGCATTTATGCTAATTTAGTTATAAAATTTTTAACGATATCAATTTAGTTATAAATCTTTTAATTTGATGTCAATTCAATTATTTTAGCTAATTTTGGCTAGATATTATTGACGTGAACACCGGTCGGCTTCGTGATATTGTTAACACTGACGTAGATAATTTTTAATAATTATTTATTATCTTTCTACTTTTTTTCTTTTTTCTCTCCTTCCTTTTTTCTTCCTTTAGGCGGTGGCCTGGTGGGTTGGCTTTGGCTAGCCATGGTGATGGTGAGCCTCAGCGAGGGTTGGCTTCCGCCATATTGGGCTTGGACGAGGCCTAACAAGGCAAGCCCAACCCTTGCCCCCACAAGGGTGACCTCATCAAGCATCGCCTTCATGCGGGTGATGCTTGGTGAGGGCCGGTTGCTAGCAAAAGGAAGAAAAAAGGGAGGAGAGAGAAAAAAAGAAAAAAAAAGAAAATTAAAATATTATTAAAAATGTAAATGTCAACAATATCTAGTCAAAATTAGCAGAAATGACTGAATTGACACTAAATCAAACAATATATGATTAAATTGGACAAATGTAATAAGTTTAAGGCTTTTTTGACACTTTTTATTTTTATTTTTGTGGACGAAGCATTTAGAGAGAGAAAGAGAGAAATGATGATTTATTTGTTACTTTTACCATGTTGGGCGAAGAATTTTGATGTTGGACTTCAATTTCTTTTTAAAAGGCTATACTGGTGTGAGAATTTAAGTAAAGAGCCACATAGATGAGTTGCTAGAATGAGCACTCAAGCGAAGGATTTTACATCAATATGCCGCTCAAATGGGTAAAAGAGGAAAAAGAAAAAAAAATGATATTATTTAACTGATCATCGTACAAAAGTTATGATATTTGTGATATCCTTATCATCTATTTTTGAGCACGCATGTCATTGTACGACCTTGACCTAGTGGTACCTTAGATAAGACATTGAAGGTGTGGTGGAGTTGAGTCTAGGTGGTGGCGACAACCGTAATTGTGGGAAGGTCCCGCGGATTTCGCAGCAATGGCATCAATGATAGTGATAGTCGGATGAGAAAAAAAATGGAAAAAAAAATAAATAAAGAAATGGGATTTTTTTTTTCTGGCTGAGCTGGAAAACATAAAGCAACGTCACATTCGATGTGGCAATTTTTGCCTAGTTGGAGTTTGAGTTGACAATGCATGTCGGCAATAAACTTGTGCTCTGGCAAACGATTTAATTGAGGAAGTACATTGAGCATGGCTTGCTAATCAGCTCCGCATTGCAGGTTGACCTATTTGATTTGAACCCATCAATACCCCTAAAGGACGATTTTTTTAGCTTAAACCGAGAAAATGATAAGACACTCAAAATGATATTCAGGTTTCTAACCAATGATCTCGAAAATTTACGTACTTAATTGAAAACCAAACGGAACAATTTGGAAATATTTAGGTTCTTATAGGGTGGAAATCCCTAAATTAGATGGTCATTAGCAAGTGCTTTGGGTATGCCATGCTAACGATATTGATGCTATGCACTTTTTTTTTTCCCGGTTGAATATGCTCTGCACTTAGGAACAAGAACTAGTGGACCCACCAAAAAGATTCTTAGGGTCATCATAGATTCGATTGATGACCATAAATTATTCAAGTTTTAGGTAGTTCTTGCTGGGGTTCGCTTGTAAAAAACCTTTCGAACGTGTCAAATGGTCCCTTCACATCCCAAAAGGCCATAGCAATTATCAAGTGATCATGTCATTCCAAAAGATAATTACAATAAGTTTCTGAAGCGTCCATTGACTTAATAATGGTAATGTGACTTCCAAAATATTAAAATTTAATGTGGAAATTTATGACGCGAAAAAGGGGTCAATCATTGATCAAAAGGGCTTTCGACAATGCAAGAACTCGGTTAAAGTTTGGCCGAATTTGTTCAAAAAAGTCAGATCAGCTCTCGATTCTGTGCCGATCTTTTAAAATACTAAATTACTTTCTGCAAATGCCTTCGTTATCACGGCTCTCCTTTTGGTTTTGTCTAATGTTTGGGCGAGTGTGGTGAGACGGTCAGGTGATCCTTTCCGTCCACTCCACTCCCCAAACGTCAAAGTTAAGCAAAACCTCTCTCTGTCTGAATTTACAGATATGTCCTTTGCCTTTACCGTTTATTACGAAATGATCAAACTGAAATTTTTTATGCTTAGAAAATTGAACAGGTTGTGAACTCATGAGATGACAAAAGAAAAGAAAAAAAGAAGAAGGGAGATCAGGGTTAATTTATTTCCCCTTTTCCTTTCTCTTTATTGAATTCTTTATTATTATTGAGGTGACAAAGGTTTTTAATATAACGAGACCTAAGATTACATTATCTTTAAAATATTGTCTTCCAAATCGAATAAACAATCATATATCATTGCACAATGGGTAGGAGTAGTTTGTATTTTCTAGGTACCTGCTTCCCTTTTCTCTTCTTCTTTTTTTAAAAAATAAATAAATTTCAAAGTGCTATGCTTTTCCTGTTTTTAAATCTACGTGTGGATGAAAATGTAAAATGGAAAATGTTTCATAATAGGAAAATCAAATAAGCACGTTGCTAAAACCTAATTTCATCAATTCCATTTCTCCTTCCCCTTTTCTAATCTTTTCATTATGTTTAGAACTTATCTGATCCGAGAATACTTCTGTCTTAGTGCAGCCAAACATAAATCAGATTTTTTAGTATTTAGATTCCAAATAGAATAAATTACATCCATGCTTATATTCTAGTTCTCTTATGTGCATAGTAACCATAATAAAATAAAAGTACCTTGGGGTCGATAGAAGATTTCAATGATACTTCTAGAAGATTTCAATGATACTTCTAGAGATCTCGATCGCTATCATGTTCAGCACTCCATAAAGTCACATAAACATTTTCATTCTACAAAAGACTTGTTAAGAGGAGAAACAATTGGACCATGTTTGCTTGCTATAGTTACTCTCCAAAACCTCCTTTGGCACCTTGAATTTTAGTTGAAAGATAGCACGTTTGACGTGCATTCCGTTCTTTGCCTTCTGGAGGACGAAATGGATTCCAAGTCGTTACTTATCCAATTTCGTAAATACTAGAAAAATTGTACCGAATTAAAATCTAAAATACTGGGGTCGAGGAAGTTGACACAGCCCACCAAACTCACCCTAATCGACAAGGACACTAACGAAAATACTAAATAGAAGGAAGTGTGCTTATCTCTAGACGATAGTGACTCACATCTAATTTCCTTTCAACATGTGGCATTGATAATATTAAATTATTTTTAGGCCAAAAAATAGATTGGATTTAATTTTTAATGGCAGTAAAATTCCATTAATTGATATGTTTAATTTGTGCATTCAATTTGCATATATCTATATATCTTTTTTTTCGATAGATGGAGATTAAAGTGGTCATCTCGCTCGTCGCATGTGGATGCCGTTCATGTCGGAGTTGGTAGAAGTCCAGCGTCTGCCGAAATTAAGAAAATTGCAAAATTGGCAGGTGCATCGGGACTCTGAATAAATTCTCTTCAAAGAAGAGATTGCAACTTCTTATTTATTTTTATAGGTAAAAGAAGCTCGTTGACATCATTATTTGTCATGTCAAAGTACCAAAGGTCTAATTGGTGCTCACTCTTTCGTATGACCACGCTACTTTGATTACAATTATGTTGGTGAACACTTAATTCGAGTTGATTTGACAAACGATTATGCGTGACTTGCTAATTTGGCCGCAGTTTGCATTTTCATAATGTCTTGATAAGCTAGCAGCAGCGACGACTTGTGTTATTGAAAAACATACCAAAATAAAAATGAAAAAAAAAAACCACTTTAATACTTGTGATATGCTATGTAAATGAGGCCATTAAAAGTACACTCAAAAGCTCATCGGATAGTAACTAGTACATCATACTAATGATTATTTCCAATTTACATAGACCTTTTTATGAGTTTAACACGTTATCATCATTATTTTGTAAACATCAAGATACTTGGCGCGTATCTTATTTCAACTCTCATAAAAACGCTCCCTTAATGACACATGACTACGACACTATTTATGGCAATACTATCAGAGAAATTATGAGATTCACATATGAAAGAACACTATTCCTTGCAACACTATCGGAGAAATCTTGAGATTCAACTTTAAAAGGAAAGACTCCGCATTTGCTATTTAAAAGGCGAGTCAAATGGCGATCTGAAAAGAAACAAAAATGTCATGCAAAGATTGAATTTTCACTTATGCTATGTATTGTAAGGCTTTTGATACCTTCCTGTAATTGCATGTAATCTAGAAGAATCACCGCTGGCAAAGACTCGATCTACACAATGTTGACAAAATACTACCCTCGTCCTATGGACTAAATTGAAAGGAAAACTCCCTAACTGGGGAAGTAAACAAAAAGGAAAAAGAAAGAGGAAAAGTCAATCTTGGGTTCTTGAACCTGACCATGGAGACCCAAAGCAGGCCTCCAATATTTACCCAGGAAAACTCCTGTAGAGAATTTTCCACAACAGGGAGTGGCAAATGCGCCATTTCCACCCTCACTTTCCCCCAATTTTTTCCTCCCTCTCATCCTTTTTTTTTCCTCCAATTTCCCCTGTTTTCCCCTTCTATCCCAGCGAGCGAGCGATCGAGAGAGAGAGAGAGAGAGAGAGAGAGATAAGGTGGGTTCGCTTCGCTCCCCGTTCACACTTCCTATAAAACTTCCGTGGCCAGCCAGCCTGGTCCTTCCCTCACACCCACTTCACGACCGGCGAGAGACAGAGACTCCTCGCACACCCACACGCTACGCATTTCGAGAGAGAGAGAGAGAGAGAGAGGGAGAAAGAAAAGACAGAAGAAGAGAGTATTAGCTAGAGAGAGAGAGAGAGAGAGAGAGAGAGAGAGAGAAAAGATAGAGGAAGGAGCAGCAGGGGTTCCGCGGGGCCAGAGGCTCGCCGAGATAATGTCGATGGAGGCGCCGGAGCAGCAGCCGCAGCCCGCCCGGCAGCAGCTGGCGCAGCATCTGTCGGGGAGCCTGAGCTTCGCCAGCAACCTGTCCATGTCCGGCGAGGACGAGGAGATGTCGAGATCGGCCCTGTCCACCTTCAGGGCCAAGGAGGAGGAGATCGAGAGGAGGAAGCTGGAGGTCAGAGAGAAGGTCATGTCGCATCTGGGTCGCGTCGAGGAGGAGACCAAGAGGCTCGCCACGATTCGAGAGGTCAGTGCACGAAAAAACGAAGTCTTTAGCTTCGAGGGGTTTTTTCATTTTTCTTTCCTGGTAGTTTTCTGCAGAATTAGCTCGATCTTGGATTTGAGCTTGATACTTCTTGAAAGATGAAGACTTGGGTTTGTGTTTTTTTAATAAAAAATCGAGCTTTTTGTTCGTGAATTTTGGTTTTCTTTTGAGAAAAGTAAAGGTCAAGAATTGCTGGATTAGGCTGAACTGAGATGCAGATTTCCACAAATCTCTCATTTCTTCTTTTTGTTTTCTTTGTCCTCCCTCCTTTTTGCCAGGTAATTTCTTTAATTCAACATCAATAATGCTGTTTTTTTGTTTGTTTGTTGAAACCAAGGACGCTTCTCTCTTTCTTCGTTCTTTTTTCACCTTTTGGGGCTCTGCTTAGTGTAATTTTTCCCCACTTTTGGGCAATGTATTTTACATTCTTATGTGGAATCAACGCCAAGATATACATGGTTTGACTTATGCATTAAGGCAGTTGATTAAGGAATGGGGTAGTCTTTTGAGAGACCCCGTGAAGATCCTTTCACATCTCTTGACTCCAGTCAACTTGTGCCTCTGAATCTGGGTTTAATAATTATGGTCCTGGCTATAAACAATAAGCAAAATTAAGAGTCTTTCAATTGGAGCTGGTACGAATCTAACATCCCTGTGGCTAAAAATCGATTGGCAATATGCCAGGAACTAGAGGCATTGTCAGATCCAATGAGGAAGGAAGTTGCACTTGTCCGAAAGAAGATCGATGCAGTAAATAAGGAACTAAAACCGCTGGGACACACCTGCCAGAAGAAGGTGATTCTCTCTCTCTCTCTGCCCATCCACATACCATCGTTTTCGCAAAACTTACACATTCTTGCAATTGATCCTTGTTTGGATCCAAAATGGGGTCGCTGAATCTCCTTGGTGTCCTGATTTGTCCCAGGAGAGAGAGTACAAGGAAGCCCTTGAGGCCTACAATGAAAAGAACAAGGAGAAAGTACTGCTCGTTAACAAGTTAATGGAGGTTAGTCCTGCACTTAGATCTATATGGATTGATACCGTAAAGCATGTGAAAAGCAGAGGGCTCTTTTCAATATTTGCCTATCTGAGAAAACGTTTGTTTTTTCTTTGCGCGTTTTCATTTTGCTCAGCTGGTGGGTGAAAGTGAGAAGTCGAGGATGAAGAAGCTGGAGGAGCTGGCTAAGAGCATAGAAACCCTACAATGAGGGCATAGCCTTGACGTTGATGACTGATTTGATTAGGTCTCCTTGTGATGATATGTATGTAAAATGATGTTTAATTTTCAAATCATTAGGTGGGTGCTTTTGGGTTTGTTTGTATGATTGATTTTTCTGATGTCTTTGTTTGCATTTGATGTGCCTACAATTAACTAATTTAGGAAGGGAATAAACCCCCCAAAAAAGAAGACAGATGCGTAGAACTGAACCGTCCATCAACACTGCAGTGTCTTTTTGCTTTCTTATTTTTCGACCTGTTGCCGAGCCTGGCTTATCTCTCTGAGGAAGGCCATTCTTGGTCACCTTCTGTCACTTTTATGTGCTGTGTACTAGGAGGATGAATACAACGCAGGGTTCTCTTTCTCCTTCTGGTCAGGGAGTGTACAGAGCCAAATGGGGAAAAAGCTATTAGGATAAGCATCCACAAAAGCGGTGAATGCTTATCTCTGTAATATACAGAGGGGGAAACTGCAATTCTAGAGCATCTGATGATTGGATGATTTGTCAAGATAATTTAGTGCAGCTGCTCATGATAACCTAGAGGCTAGAGCATGTCGGTAGCAACCCAAATCAGAATCTCTCGGGCAACGCTGTGGGTCAGAGAAAAAGGCCTTTGCATAGGATATTGTAAACTATGTTCGCAAAACTAATGCGTTTTAGCATGCATAAAGCGTGAGAATGAGCGATCTTTTCAGGGAAAAAAAAGAAAAAGAGAAAAAACTGGTTCATTGAAGAAGGGCGTCGCTGCCGAGGATGGACCAGGTAAAAGGAAGGAGGGTAGAAGGGTTGAAGAAGACAACCTCGTAAAGTTCCCTTTCGGAACGCAGGAAGCGCTTGGATTTTACTGCAGAAGAATAATACGTTGGAAGCAATAAAGCAGCACGATTGTCACGGGGAATGACCACAATCACACCAAAGTAAATGTTGAATAAATACATCGTTCTTGAGAAACCGTGGAGATGTGAAGTCGTCCGTTGCGACCGCTTGTTGCCGTCCTTGAAGGAGACTCTCCTGTCAAACTTTCCTTTCTGTTCAAGGAATGAGGAGGAGGAGGAGTTGTCAGTGCAGAGGCTCATGTGCCCTCGGCCCCTCTTGCTGCGCAAATTTCTGAAAATCATGATAAGCGAAGGGGGCAGTGTGGAGCACGTCAATACAGGTAATGATAATACGGATTGGCCTATGGCGGTATGGCTATCCTGTGACTGCCAAACAACACATGTATGTACAAAAAATAAAATAAAATAAAAAGAACAGTCAAAGTGTTTATGCTTTTTTCAGGCATTCGAACCACGCCTCGACTGATATTTTATAGTTATAAAATATGAGGTTATTGATCATTTAAGTTGGACGGAATTAATGAAATTACTTGATTACATTGACTTGATTAATATTAACTTGACAAGTTTTTGGATTTGATTGCATTTTTTGAAAGTCATAGGATTTAATTGCACTTTTATGATAAATTTTAGGATTTGATTGTATTTTTTTAAATTTTTTTCGACTTAATTATACTTTCGTGACAAGTTTTAAGATCTTTTATATACTTATCCGTTTTTTATAAATGCACACAGACTGCTTCACTCACTTTAACAAAATAGGCTCTAGCCTTGCAAGATAGCAGATATGTGCTTTGAGGTTAATCCAAATGGAATGCAATGAAAAGTTTTTTGCATCTAGACATAACAATTATTGCTTGGCCAATTTTGTGAGGGTTGACAAACTATCATCTTTATCTTCTTAGAAAATGTGTTTATTAGGATATCTTCGTCGCCATGTTGAGCCTTTTAAATTTTATTCGTTATAGTATGTGATTGACATTGAAATTGATACAAAATACCGAAGTTGTTGGATATATTGAGGTTGAGATTCGAAGAGATGCACTCTTCCTAATGTTCGTGCTCTCAAGATGGTAGTGGTGGTTGTGTTCAAGTAGTCTTTTTTCCTTAGAGAGATGAGTTAAGCTACTGCGCAATTAGGGTTGAATCGTCGCAATCTTAGGTAATGAAATCTCAACAACCCTTAGCTCATCAAAGAAATAAGAAAAGAAAGTCTCAACGACCTTAGTTGCTAAAGATTCCCCAGAGCAGATATCTAAATATATAATCTAACTTATTGAAATTGACTTTAGTACATTGAATGTGGGTGTTCATTAATAAAAAGTCTCCCTTTTTCCTACAGAAATTCAGTAAAATATCTCGGAAACCTTAATTTAAATATAAATATATAAATCTATTACATAAGATGTATATTATATATGGGAAGATTTTTTTTTTCTATTCACATTTTTCATTATTCTGAAAGAAAGATACCATTGCAACGCATGAGTTTTTTCCTTTCCAAATAAAAGTTCAAATTTTTTTCCCAACAGAAGAAAAATTTTAAGAGAAAATCCGATGACATATGAATCTATAGATAAATATTTAATTCTGCTATAATTTTATAATACGTAGTATAATTGGCAACTTATAGTAATTAAGAGGTAGAAAATCTGACGAGTAAAAAAAAAATGAAAATATCTAAGAAGTAGAAAATCAAGCATTAATTTCATCGATTGGAAAAGAAATAAAGAAATTCAAAAACACTAGACATGTGATGATTGGTCTGATTAAATAATAATTTTTATTCTCGAAATACGTAGAAACTCTTCGTGAATAGCCTCCAAATGTAGAGCTGTTTTTCTAAGAAGATATATATTATTAGCAGAGAACAATGCGGACGAGCATTCATTTTCCACGCATGTGAAAATTGACGAGTCCAGTGACCGTTGCAAGAGTCATGTACAGTTTTTTTTTCCTATTTATTCTAAATGTTTACGTTATAAGGGAACGGGATGAATTAAATTTTATCTGATAACAACATTAATGACGGTCAAATTCTTGAATTAATTTCAATTATGGTGCATAGGAAGCTTTAACCAGAAGCACTCGATCTCATGCAATCTTTAGGAAACTGCCCCGAAAAGCACCAATTGATGCCAAAAATCAGTGCAGCAAAGATTTAAAGAGAAGAAGGGCTTTATCCTTGGCGTAAAGATTTGATGAATATCGAACAAGAAGAATCATTCTTTCTTGTCAATGAAGGGAAGTATAGAAGAAACAAAAAGTAGCCCAGCAGAGGCAATCCACAGTTCCAGGAAATGGCTTCCACAGCATTGCACATATCTTCTTGCATGGCATTCAGATTTGATAGTTTCGACTATCGTAACGATCTATATTTTCCAAAAATTTCACGCGATCCACATAAGACAGGCTTCCCGAATGTGTATTTTAAGCGATGACCTTTTAGGATGGATCTATTATCGAGCAATAGTACTACGACTCCACAAGCTCTCCCCATACAATGCGTGGCATGGAGCGTTGCGTTGATTCGTATAGCCACTGGACTTGCATTTCGTGAATGGGATTTTAGAGGCAATACTGCAAGTCGAAGAGGCGGCTCAAAAGAATATTTCTCCTTCGAGGATACATTGACAAAATTCCAAGTGGACCGTTACTATTTCAAAATCTCAGTTCCGGTCCCCATCGTCCACAACTTTCTTTGTACTTGTGAATGGGAACTATTCTAATAATTGTTATTGAATTTGGCCAAAAGTGAAATTATTGCTGGGCGCTGGCAACAATTATTGGCTCCACATACACATAAGGAGAACGTGGGGTTGGGTGAGCATGTAGTAAATATATGGATCTTTATTTAATCGGTGCCAGAATTTCAGATTCAAAATACGGATTGATATATTTTGTCCATAACTCAAAATATGAGGAAAAAAAGACATTTATGAATTTTTTCTTCGAATTTTATATCTCCCCTAGGTCCATACGAGGATGGATATGAGACCAAGGAGGAGCCTAGCTCCCTAATATTGACTGAAATCTAGGTTAGTTCATTCACGAAAAATAAATGATGTGAAATACCTTATTTATATTGCTTTAAAAAAAATTAATCAATGGGAAATTTTTTTATTATGCACAATAATTTAGGCCTAAATACTTCTTTTGATGATGGAAGTACTTTTTGTTTACTTATTTTTATGAGCGATGCAAACGATAACTGTAGAAAAAAGTTTCTCAAGTTGTTGATTTTCTGCAAAAAGTGCTTTTGTTCCACTAGAAAATCTTTAGAAAAGATATTTCTAAATCTTGTTGTTTACATCACTTGAGAAAATGAGTTAGCAAAAAATAATGACATTATTAATAAAAATGTTTGGACATATCGTTATTGTTAATAAAAGATTTTCTTACTAACCCATTTTCTTAAGCAATATTAAAGGCCAAAGTTATAAAAAAAAAAAATTCTAATTATTATGTTGTTGCGAAACAAATGTACCTTCGATTTTTTTTTTTTGGTTATAAACGAAACTAAGAAGAGTTGAGAACAGATAAAATGCAAAAAATGAAGGTACCCAATTAAAAATTTAACTCGTGCCCCCAATTTATGTGATCCCAATATTTATGAAT
Source organism: Eucalyptus decipiens (assembly GCA_014182575.1). Classification (NCBI taxonomy): domain Eukaryota; kingdom Viridiplantae; phylum Streptophyta; class Magnoliopsida; order Myrtales; family Myrtaceae; genus Eucalyptus; species Eucalyptus decipiens. The sequence goes on along the minus strand of CM024609.1, from coordinate 27,799,522 downwards.
CACATGAGAAACACATTGAAGTAATTTATTAATGCACGTCATAATCACCATTGAAGTAATTTATTATTCTGTTACTGAAACTCAATGGAATTGATGTTTTGGCGAAATAAATGCAATTTAAATTGCAATTTTCCCTAAAATATCTTTCGTTGCTCTTTTCCCCCAGTACCAGCTTTTGTAGCATCCACCGGTAACCATGTGCAACTCTTTAATTTTAAATCGATTCTATTTTTCCCTTCGTGAAAACGTAGACCATTTTGTTTTTTCTATTCGGATGTTTCTTTTACAAATAAAATAATAGGGAGGGGCCAGCGGCGCAAATATCTCGTTTTGTCTTTCGGGGAGATTCATATGCTACTAGTTTTTGTCCAGTAAGCTTTTGCACCGATAGTTTAATTAGTGTGTAATTAAATTCATTACAAAATGTTTTCAGGCAAAATCACCATTTGCCCACCCTCGAGTTTTTGGATATCCTCAATTTATCCCCATATCATTCAATTTTTTGAAGGCCACCCCAACTGTTGGAAATTGATGCAATGTACCCCGGGGTGGGTGGGCGGTTTAAAGTAGGATTAGTCTCAATTTTTCTTTCTAGGGAAATATTTCGCCAATTATTAAAACTATGGACTTTGTTGCATGATCTTTGTTATCACCGTTAGTATGTCACAACATTAAAAATTGGTTATTTGCCCACGAAAGTTATAAATTTCTTCGATCATATATACCTTATGGTCAATATTCATGTATGAAACATGAAGCAACCTTTAGTCTCACCAAAAATAGAAACTCAGATTGTTTCATAGCTTAGTTCTACGTTTGGTAGCACAAATCATTCATCACGCATGCTTATAAACTTCATATTTATCGGCGCAACAATTTCATAATTACCTCCAATGTGTCAAGAACATCATTAGGTGTGTTTCGATGTTATTCATGTACATGCAAATTTATGCTCTTCTTGCAAAAGTAGAATCTTTACACTTTGCCACCATAACTGTGAGCCAAAAGTAAATGAGTAAATTAAAAAGGAACTATTTGATCCAAAAAAAAAAAAATTAGGAACTAATAGTGTGAGAATATGGTATGATTGGACTTCTTTCTTTTCTTTTAACAAAAAGAAAAAAAAGAACTTCTTTCTTCTTTATTTCTTCTCTTTATCGTTCCACCTAAATTTAAAAAGAGAAAAAAGAAGAAGAAGTAAAGGTATAAGAAGAAGCGGCCTTGGTCTCACTTTTTATACATAAAAGCTTAAAGAGGTATGTTTTTCAGAAAATTCCTTTTTAGCTAGCATAGTAGATGAAATATTCTTAAAGTAGAAACTGCAAACTTTAACTTACAACTTTTTCCTTTGAATAAAGAGGGATAGCATCTTATCTACTTCTTTTAAGATTACTTCGGCAATACTCCGAAACTATTCTGAAATAAAATAAATTAAAAAGAAGAAAATATTAATCTGTCAAAAATCACACCGTATAGAGAAAATCCCACCAAAAGTCCTAAACTTTTCCTAGAGATATAACAACAATACTCAAAACTTTTTTTTCATCTCATCAATATCCCAAAATTGTATCGATGATCCAAAAATACCTTCTATCGCAGTTTTGTCCATAATAGCTGGTAAAAATCCGCTGAGCCGGATGGAAGTCTAACGAGATGTATTATTGGATCATTGGTACAAGTTTGGATTATAAGTGAGAAGGAAAAAATAAAATAAAATTGGGTATACGTGTACCATAGGGAAAACTTAAACGAACGAACGGTAATAAACCTGTCGGTGGGCTTTTGAAGGCCGACATGTGCAAAAGGAATTGGGCCAACGAACTTGTTATTTTTGCTTCATTCTCGACTGGGCCCATCGCCCGATCCAGTTCGGTCTGCTTTCTCTTCTCGTCGAGTACCATTTTACATCTTCTTTTTCTTGCATTCCTTCTTGATCATGTCTACAATCTGAGCTCGTATTTGATTTTTGGCAAAAGAGAAATTTTTTTGGATAATCTCTGCACAATGTAATGCACCAAGGATTATTGTTCCATCTGCTGTCGGCGCGAGATCTATTTCACAATTGCACGGATGGTCGGATCTTGACGCCGCATGTGGTTTTTCACGGTGATGGAGAAAATCAGTACTTATAAATAAATCGATAAATCCAAGTTCAACTGATGAAATGATTTGGTAAAGCGGTGGATAGTCACTTCACGTCCACCCAAGACTTAGCCATTTTCACTTTGCAAATAGGAGAAAGTAGAAATAGGAGAAAGTAAAAAGTTAGAAAGCACAAGTTAAAGCAAATAGCAGTCAAACATGGCCAAAAAGTACTTGAGGTCGACGATGTGACGATCCGTCGTTTACCCACGTTTCATGCTACTTCCACGAGGTTTCCTCCTCGGACGATGCTCGTGTTAATCTGAAGATTAGTACTAATCCAAAAGATTAATCCTTTCTGTCGGGAGGAAGGTTCAGTGAACGAGGGCTTCACAACTACAATTTGATTAATTGCTTGCTGGAAAGGTCTAGACAAGGACTCGATTCGATCCGCACGAACATGCAGTGACATGATCACCATCCTTGTCCCACTCCTGCATAAACAAACTTGTCGGTCCACTCATTAGTAGCATCCTAAGTTAGATAAAATGGACATATTTTTCTTGTTTTGTGGCAAAGAGAATCTGTTTTTGCTCGTTGAGGTGAGGTCACTACTAGAATAAAGAATTTTAGAATGAGTACAACGAGGCCAAATTGAATTTCCCTTACATTCTCATGAGGTGTGCACAAAGTAGATTATTCTTAGATTATAAAACCATACACTTGTGTACATTGAATGGAGATCATTTCCTATTTCGGAATATATATATTTCTAATTCTCTAGACCTGTTGAATGGGTAAATCAGAGTGGATTTGAGTGGGAATGGGTCCGACCCGGATTGACCTATTTATCCATATTGAGAATAAATTATTCCAAGTAACGTCAAAACATCTATCACACCCAAGAAGAAACATACTCCAATGGATAAAAGCTGTAAGTAAGGCGGCTTGCAGAAGTTACCATCGGACTTAACATGCCTCTATATTTGAGAAGAGATTTTCTAAAATTACACTACATTATAACGCATAGTCAGCCTTCCCTAAGTAGCAATAGAAGATTATGTATTTTTACTACTACATTGCCAAACACATAATAAGACATGAGGTCGACTTCAAACCCTATTTTTGTATATGGAGAGAATGGTGAGCACTTTCAAAATAGGATATAAATTAAGAGAATAAAAAACTTTATACAAGAAGATATCTTCTGAAATTGATTATTCCAGTCTGTTCAAAAAAAAAAATTGATTATTCCAGTCAATCATTATCTTGAAAATAGTGAATTGATCCTGGACGGAAAAAACGGACCACACGCGTGGATGCGATCCGACCGCAATCATTATCTGCTAACAAACACATTTTTCATTTAGAAGAGGACCTTACGGGGCTAAACCATCAAACATCGGAGTGCTCGGTCCGAAGTCCGCAACATGGGACGGACAGCGATCCGACCGCTCCTGACGCGTGGATGCTGTTGCATGGCGAGACGTGCGAAGGTAATTTTACGGATCGATTCGCTGCGTTTTGTCGTACGTGGTGGTGGTGGGCGGACGGTGCACCGTCTACCGTAGGATTTCGCATCCGACAAGCCTCGCATCTCATGTGTTTTTGCCTCCATCGCAGTTTTGGAGTCTAGCGGAAGAAAGCGTCAAGCGTTTGGGATGCGGTTGGAGGATTTTTAATTTGGGTGGGAGGACAAGTTCCGAGGGGAAAGCACAGGATCCTAGGCTCGAGTCATCGCCATGACCAGCAGCGTGGCACGTTGAGAGAGGGAGACGTAAATAAATCTCGCGGTCCGTTCCTGGTTTTCGATGGATTTTGGCCTGGGGCCTTGATCATAAGCTTTTGTCTGTATATAATTGGCGCGCCTTGTCTAGAATCTTGCTGATATTATTGGAAAATTAACATATCTAAAAAGTCGGATGCATTTTCATTGTTTAGATATTTCGGTGAATTTCATATTGAGAATGTGAGATTTTAATATATATCAACGATCATGATCCATTTATCATTTGATGATCACATCGATCATATTAACTCGAGAGTATAGATTCTTATCGTTTTTAACCCTTGTATGTTCTTTAAGGTGGTCACATTTTAACTAGAAGCTTTTTTTAGGAAAAGCATGTTAGTATAGAATGCGGTGTTTGATCATTGGGACACGGAACTAGAAAGGACATAATAAAACGAGATAAAAAAAAAAAAAATCTTTTGAGCTTCATGATATCATGTCGTTGGTTTGATAAATTACATAATATAAGGTGGGTCGGATAAATAACTCAGACTCGTAAAAATTGAAAAGAAAAACGAATTAACCAAACTTGGATCTATGGGGGCATCAATTGCCGCAATTGCTGCTTACGCGACTGTCACCCTTGTCAATGATAACTACCATAACAGTATTCGCTTGTACAATAACTACCTATTTGCTTGTACAATGACTACTATAATGGTGGTCGTCTCAAATTGTGGTGGTCGCTCAAGAACCATCACGGATCTGATTATTCATAAAGAGGGAGAGGATTGTGAACACTACTCTACACAGTGAACATCGTCGTTCAGGAGCTGCGATTGGCTCGTGGTGTTCCCTGGCGACCTTGAGATTAGATGGTTGCAACCCTAGATCTAACTCGCTTTGAGTTTGATGGAGAGAGAGGAGGAGGGAGTGGATCTATTCATTAGCGGACCCATATGGGACCAATTCTGTCTAGAACGGAAAGCCATCTTTCGGAGTTTCCGGCGATATAAAAAGGATAATTCACTTTTTTCATAACCAAGCACTTGACGTCACTCTCCCTGCGTTGCTCTCTCCCTCGCCGTGCCACAGTCGGGAGCGGTGTCGCCCGCTTCCTCTCTTCCCCAACACTTCATTGTTTCTTGGAAGTTGGAAGCTTTTTTCTCATTTTTTTTTTCATATGTAATCCAAGGACCTTAAATTTTTCGGGTTTATTCAACCTTGTCCCGTCCATGGCATGTCGATACATATCGGATGAGGTAATTCATACTATATATGGTCTGGGGCTACCAAACGTGCCAATGTGGTTTTCCTTCCTATGATGACCAATAATGATGATGAACTGTCTCTCTATTGTACGGAATATTACTTCTAGAAGGCAAGTGATATAGTGTGAAATTAGGAAAACTTTAATCATAATGTAGTGTTGGACTATGAATGAAAGCAGCCGAGTAGTCGTTTCAGGTTTTAGCTTTTGAAAAGGTAGGATAGGGGCTTAAAGGAGCTTTGCAATATTCTTATAAAACATTAATTTACTCCAGCGATTTAGAGGGCCAAAACTGTGCTCCTATTAACTTTTTGTGAGAAAACTTTGGTCGACAAGGCTTCTTTTTAGCGTCTTCTCAAAATTATTCTTATTAGCTATCCCTTTATAAAAAAAAAAAAAACCCTTTCATGTAATGGGCTGCACTGCATTATTGAAATAAAAATGTCTTTCTTTTCTATTGAGTGACCAAGCTATTTTTTGGAGGCATATGTTTGAATGACAACAAATAAGGTCCATAATTTTGTGGTTGAGAAATAGATTTATATTTGTGGATTAGGCGCATTGAATCTCTGTGCCATCAAGTACAAATAATTTCATGTTCTTGCTGTTTATCTAAATTATTTTTATCTTGCATCTTATTAGATTAGTGACATATTTCATATGTTTGAACTTTATCTACTAAAGGCATGCTCCTCATCGTAGACATTGATAACAAGCAAAAATGTTTTAGTTTTTGTAGGCAACATCGCATGACATTTGAGATGATTTTTTTTGCCAATTCCTTTTGTTATATATCCCTTCAATACCTAAAGGAGCATCCTTAGGTCATAATCATTTTTTTTCTTTTTTTGGTTGGGGCTTGAATCTTGAGGTCATTCTATATAAGGTATACCACTGGTATGAAATAGGCTTTATATGAAAAGTCATGAAATGAAAACTCTCTTCAATCACTGGGATGTCTTAGTGGTCACCCTTCCAATATGGAAGGGGGAGGTTGGAGGTTTGAATCCTCATATTATCGGGGGTTGGGGGTGAGAATGATTTAATTTCAAGTGTAAGTTTCAACTCCCACGCCTATGCAAGGAGGCATGACAAAAGTTTGAGAAAAAAAACTCTCTTCTACTAATGGAGCATCTAAACCCTACTAGGTATAATTATCCCTCTGTGCCACTAATGTACCAAATAAAAGCTCATTCTATGTATATTAATATGAATGTATTGTGAATAGGGAATGGGTGATGTGGCTTCTTGGATAAATTTCCAATGGTTTCAACCATGTTATCATTTATTACTCTATTCTTACTTCTTACCTAACCTAATACCACTATTTTGCTATTCATAATATATATTAGATGGAGAGGATTTGAACAGTAAAAATACTATCTTGCCTCTTGAGGATTTTATGAAATTTTGATTTTTTTTAATTACACTATTAATCAAGATTTCTAACCTAAAATTTCTATTCCAACACATATTAAGCAAAATTTATTCAATTAAGATGAGATGGGGAGTATGAATCACATTCTATTGATGCGATCTTCAAAAAAATATAACTTGATTTTCTTTTTTCTCAATTTCCATGACAAAATTCGAATGCAATATGGTGGTGTAACTTTTTAGTTATTGGTTAAATTTTCTCTTTTTATATTTTCATTTAGAATCGGAAAGTATTTCTTTTAATTATACATATATTCTCTTCATGTCTTGCATAAAAAGAATGTCACATTATATCTATATCATGATAGTTTGATACCTTGCCCAACCTAGTTTTGTCCACCGATATTTATAATTGACCTCTGCATGTTTCAGATACAATGCAAAAACATGATCAGTCCCGAGTCCTTTTACACTCTAGCACTATGTATATGAGAGGTCATATGAACGATAATTTAAACACAATTAAAACATTACAAGTAAAAATTATATTTGGTTGGATTATGCAGACTTTAGTTTAGTAAAAATAAAAATTTAAGAGGCAATAGGTGGATTCGCTCTTCTATCGACAAATTATTTGGTTTTTCGCGATGACAAGATAATTAGACTTTCTTTAAAGCCTAATTCATCCTGTGGATCGCACAGGAAATATTCTAGTATTCACAAAGATATGTATAATGTGTGTATAAAGGCTTGATAAAATTGAAAAGTAAGTGCATAATACTAACGGTTGAAGTTTTCAATTATGGAAAATGAAAAATAGGGACTATTATTAGAAGGTTTTTACAATTTAATTAGTACGTTTTCATTTTCCATTGAATATTGTACGCGCTTAATCAATAAAATGAGCCCTCTCTCTCTTAACGTATTAAGTTATTTTTGACTTAAGGTATCATTTAAAGCATTTTAGTGATGTTAAGTGCTGAAAAAGTAACGTGGTTATTGGTCATCATAGGAAGCACACCCAAAATTGACTTATAAAGTAAAGTGACAAAATTTTACGAAGGTGTTTGAATATAGCCTGCTTATTTTGATACCTGCTGTACTATAATCATTTCACCAAATTTTATTTTGCAAACCCATCCGGTATAACTGTACTAGTATATTGAAATTTCATGCTAGTGGAAGCTCGAACCCCACCTTCGAGCATCAACAACATTTGATTGACAATATAGGGAATTCTTTGATATTGGACCCATTATCAATGGCTAAATGCAGCTGGACTAATCATTAGAGGGAATTCAGTTGTACGTTAAAAGATGGTAATTTATACGGAAAGACCACTTTTATTGTTGTCCCGCCGGCGAACATAATAAATTAAAGTTGGGTTTTGCCTAATTAAAAAGAGGCACCAAATTATCCACTCTAAAAAACTTGCTCCAGTTGCTTTTCGAAAGGCAAAGATGGGTACGGCGATCAATTAATCTGATCTTGGATAAAGCTTTTAATTTGATATGGAGTTAATGCACGCCCGGCAATTATTGGGACCATCAAGCATTTCAAAATTCCAAGATGATCCCACCACACCCTTTCTCAATAATTGAGTCCACCTAGAGAGCACAAGAATGACTAAGATTACTTGAATTTCATCACGATCTCAAATGCTATTCTACTTGCAATTTAATGATGAAATAAAAGAGTTGACCCCCACTGTCACATCATCACTCATAGAACGGTAATTAGAATTGGGATTCCCTCCAATTTTGACAAGATATATGTGTACGAGTTTTGAGTTTCATTAGACCTTTTTCTTTTTGTTAAAGAAGTTAGATGAACACGGAAAAGCATATAAATCCATAGAAAAGTGACGTGAAAAACTTTAACCGTCCCTCTCATGTCCAAGCCGAGTTAGGAATAACGCATGAAATTTGACGAATTAGGAGGCTGTGGATGAGAAATAAATTTTGGGCAAAACTTGACTCTCATGCTTTATTGAAATATCTAACCTAAAAAGTTAAACTGATTGGTAGAGAGAGTTTATCGATATAGAGAGCATGTAAATGAGGGATATTGGATACTTGTTTCAAATATGGATTCTCAAAGTCTAAATAAATTAAATTGATTCATTTTCTTCTAAAAGAGAAATTGATCATGAGAAGCTGGCCATGAACAAAACTAATTATCATGATAAGTTTATAATGGTAGCTGGCAAATGCAACTCAAAGCCCTTTATAGGGGCATTGATCAGTCACTAATCAAAGATAATATTCAATTAAGTAATCAGTTACTCGTTGACCTTCAATTATTATCATTCTCATCATTTTATTTTATAAAAAGGGCCAGCCTAGCAAAAAGACAGAAGAATGACTAGCGGGTTTTTTTTTTTACCGACTTCAAAGGCTCTCTTACGTGCACACTAGAAACTGTAGCTCCAGCTGTAAAGTGAACCCTTCAGTGGACCGCACTTCGCGTCCTATAAGAAGCAAACAGTGACCAAAATTTAAAATAAAAAATAGTTAGGTAAACGCCTGTACACCTGTCCTTAGAAGCAATTACTAAATTACCTAAAGAAGAAAAATAAAGATTGGTTCCAGAAATTAATCTGTTAAATGATTCAACCCAGTTGGTAAGTGGACATTCAAATTAAGTATGCATTAAATGCTTGGGGACCCTTGTTGATCCACAGGACAATTACCAGAATCTTATATGTAAAAGGATGAAAAGAGAAACCAACTAGTAAATAAAAAATAGATGAAATTATAGCTAAGCCAACCTTTTCTTGTTCAAAATTTAATCCAAATGAAATTACAAACAAAAGGCATATCAAAAGAATAATATGCACTAATTGGTCAAGAAAGTTAACAATTACTCATGAATTCCTAAATGAATTATCTACAATAAAAAAAAAGAGCACACACCTTATATGTAAAGAAAAATTTAAAAATTTCAAATTAAAGAAGTACGAAAAGGTTTGATTGCATTCGGGAATATTATCTCTATGTCGTCAAAGGAAAGATGAGAGATTTACGGAATGCTACATAATTATTCTGAATTTAAGAGTCATAAATCGCTTTTTTGTCCTGCTATAGACTATAGTTATGCGTAGTTATAGGATTTTGTAAATATAAAACATGGGTATTTCTATTTCCTGGATTTTTTTTTCCTTTTTTGTTGTAAAAAATGGCTACTGAATTCGCTTAATTTGATAGGGTGGGTTATGATTTTCATGCCCCATGAGGAGCTAGAGGTATGCTGCTGGCTACTCTACAGAAATAAACCTTCAAATAACTGCAAATGACAGTGCTCTAGGTCCTGCAAAAGCAAACTTGCAGAGATGTAAGGAAGATGCCAGAACAAATAAATGTCTCGTATAATGTCTGATTCTGTGGTCTCTCGTGCGTCTCTGACTCCCTTAGGGGTGGGTCAAACTTCCTGAGATGCCTGGGGAGCCCGGTTCTCGGTCTTCCGATATACTTTTCAGCGCATGTACCGACAGAGGTAATCTTGTTCATTGAATGTCTTTTGGCCGTGGACGGATTCACTTCCCGATCTCTTAGGCAAGGTTGGCCACGGACAGCTCGAGGATGTTTTCTCCTGCATACATTTAAACCATTCCTTCCCACTCTCTCCCTCCCTCTCTCCACTGCGATGCTACTGTGCCAATGATTTGAATTTCAATCGGAGTGATGATGCTAACAAAAGCAGTTTCCCAATATCGATTTATAAAGTGGGATAACGGAGTATATAAGGATTTTGCAGAGTTATCCGATTTGGAGAACTGATTCGGTAACCTAATGCTTCATGCACATCCGTTGTTTTGATTCTGAGGGACGATATGTTGCCTATGATCTATTTGGTGACAAACGGTGTTGTTCTGAACAAATTTAAAAATATTGGTTCGTGTGAGTCTTTGTTAATCCCGCTATGATCTCCGGATTATGGGCAAGAGGTCTTTGGTCAACTTGATAAAAGCTCCTCGACAGAAGAATCAGCATGCAAAGAGTAGGTAGGTCTATTCCATATTATTTTACTTGAACATGTTCGAGTGAACAACGGGGGAAGCTACCCTCCATCAGTCAGCCGGCAGTGGAATCTATATTGTTGGGGAGAGAGTTTTTGGAGGTTAAGCCCAACCTTTATGAAGGGGTTTCGTGTAGTAGTTCCATCTTATTCTTTGATATAATAAATCGAAGTTTCTTTTAGAGTTATGTTACCGAGTGCTTCGGATGGCACTTGTTGATCATATTCAATAAAAAAAAAGTGTTGCTATTCCCAATGCATTAATTGCACATAACACAAAAAAAATATGTATTCAAAATGACAATATTTCTTTATTCATGTCCCTCTTCACCAAATTGGCGAATTACCATTTAAATAAAATGATTTCACTAGATCGACAAGGGTTTGAAAGGTCCTCTGTTGATGTTTTAACAGGAAATGTAAATTACAAGAAATTTTAGAGGTAAGAATACTAGGAATAATTGTAGCCAGCGATGTAAATGATGCTTGAAATGTACAGTACGGTGAAAATAATGATGAATAACATGTGCTCTTGGATAGATTGACGGTCTTTTGTAGAGGTTACGATCCGAGTACATATACCTACAACAGATGGTTACATAAGCGATTGCTAAGAGCAAAATGTGCAGTAGATGGCTCCTATAATTCAAAATCCTTCTCTACAAAAAATTACGTATGAGATTGTAGCTTTACTATTTGACAGTTACATTGTCTCTATTTCATTGACAAGTTACATCATGAACATCTCTTTAATCGACCGAGGTGGTGTTCATTTGTCAACTCTCTCCAATACTTAGCCATTTTCACCCCCATCTCCATCAATTAAAACTGGGTTTTCATGTCAACTGACTATTCCCAGCATTTTAGCGGTTTTCTGCTTCTATCACCCTCATAATTGGCTTCCGCCGATCAAGTTGGCGACAGAACCCTTGGATATTTTTTTTGTCAACAGGTGCTTAACAATTTCTCTCAGGGTATTCAAAAATAAAATCACGTGAAACATACCCATCTCTCTTCTCGAACATAAAATCATATGTTCACATTTCTATTGTTCGACCAAATGGTAATTATTTGCATTCATTCGTCCGGCTGAGAGGGTCCTACAGGTGAACCGAAGGAAGTGTTTCCTCTGTCAAAAAAGATAGGACAATAAATAGGGTGCTTGGCAAGTCTCTCAATAACATAGGACTACATTAAAATCGAATCGTTAATTTTTCGAGTCAGATATTTTCTTTTTGCAGCTCGCGTCACATGGCATTAATGTAAACTTGGGTTTTTTTTTTTTCCGCTTTTAAATTTCTTTACTTTTCACAAATTTTACAGTAGGCATGATTACAATTTTAGTTAGCATAAAACCCCTAAAAGTCTTTTAAAATATCTACATATTATTGATACGTACGATCATATATAATGTTTCTTTAATTTGTTTGAAATTAAATATACCAGTTAACTTTTCAATTGTCATAATAAGTAAATTTTTCTTCCCAATTAAACAAATGCACTGATGTCTACACAAAATGTTGCTTTGTGATGAGACTTTTGGGTCAAGGCAGTGGATATGGTTTGTTGTTTTGTTGACATATCTTCTTCAACTATGGAGTGTGGTAATCTACAGGAGCTTTGGACAAATAAACCTCCTGATTGCTCGAGCTGGTGAGTGTTTGCATGTCCCGCGTGTGCTTATGCGAATTCTGCAAACTGAGTAAATGGCGAAGAAATGCACATTCCCAAGATTTGCATCGGGAATGAAAGGTTATCGATGGTCGACCGTAAGATCTCTAATCATCTGGATTCTAGGTCAGTGAACGTGTCATGCTTGATAAGCTGGCGATGCCATGAGGTAGTAAGGATACTCAAGTAAATTAGATGGATTAGGGCGTTAAGAAACAAGTTAATTTTTCTATATGGGTGCTAGTTTAGATGAGGGTCCTAGGAAAACTAGAATGAGGATGATACGGGTGGTAAGGTAGAGCAATGGGCGCCATACGTCATAGCCACATGCCGTAGCATAGATTAATTCAGTGAACTACGATGATCATTTTGCACTTTGTTGCTTTTGTCTAGTTATTTGCTACACTAGTAAATTTAGAGGCGGCGTTAGGATCAAAGGTGCACGCAACATAAGGCATTGACTAAGATTGGAAGAATTGCATGAAACGTCCTCAATCAAATTTTAAACATTATCAAGTCCCAAGCCACTACTTTAAAGTACAGTCAAATCCTAAAACTATATTTATAGTACATTTTAATATGTTGATTGTGTATATTTTAACTGCCGCATAGACAATTTTGGGAGTTATTTAAAAAAACAAGTTGATAAGCTTCTTGAAAAAGATTCAGGACGTAATCGTATCAATTGAATTACTTCAATATAAAATTTCCAGACTATAATGGGATCTTCTATTCTTCGGTGAAACATAGATTGATACAAGTACTTTTAGGGTTTGAGAACTGGGATGGAGATAACTTTTCTGCACTAGAAGTTGGAGAAGCGTATCTACATCAAGTAACGAGAGGGATTTGTCGGTTCAAGCAAGGGAGGCCGAGTAGTTCTTGCGAAGGAAATTTCTTTAAAAGCACTAAAAGATCTTCTGGTTGTTCGCATGAAGGGTCTGGTGTAATGACCAGTCAACATGGTCCTAAGGTTGGAAATAGTGCCGATGTCTATTTATATTAACGCGTGTTCATGGCGTGTTGGTTGTAGCAAAAGGTATACTTAGAAATTGATCAGCTGAAATGAAAACTTACCAGGAAAGATTTGGGACAACTAAGAAGATAACTTGGTATAGAGATTCGGAGTAATATGTCTACAGTGTTGTCACGAGTACACACTCTGACGGTTTTGATGCTTTGGCAAACTGATCTAAGGACAAATATCCTACCGTGAAGTACATATCCAACGGATGTGTTGATGAATCATATTTCTTCGATCAAGTTTAAGTGCTGCTTGGAGTTGACCAGAATTTTGAAAATTGATGAACTTATAGTTGAATTAGAGCTAAGGTGGAGATTTGTATTTATGTTTGGAATAATCCCTATTTGATCTTGAATTCACTTTGAGACTAAGATCGAAAGACATTTGAACCTAGACTCTCCATGCCCAATCCAATTATGTAATTATTTTTTGCTGAGAATTGACATTGTGTTTCCAACTGTTTCCGCAATTATGCTTAACAAAAATAACACATTATAAATCTAAACAAGGGCAATTTTCTTCTACCTAAATGAATTTATTGGATAAACACAGATACTTAAGATTTTTGAATCAAGAAAGATATTTTGATGGTTGGTAAAGCACGATCACTTTATCAAACGCTAGCAACTATTCTCTTCTCCCATTTTTTTTTTTTTTTTTTTTTTTTGCATCACTAATGGGACGGCCACAATAGAAAAAACCTATAAACATGCTCATGCAAGCACAAAACCGAATATTTGTATACACTAGCTGTTACCTATAACTAATTACTAGCTCATCCACCCAGTGGCAAAGCCAAAACCTTAAGTCGCCCTTCCAAAATTAAAAAAACATAAAAATTTAGAATCCACACATTAAATATTTATTTCTTTATAATATATATATTCTTCATCTTCCGAATTCGGCGGTGCATGAGCTTCTTTAACTCGCGGACGAATCAACGCGAATAGACATGAGACAGGCAATGGACATTGCAATTCGGTACCGGATCCTCCACCAGTCTTGTCCGCTACACCCCCCGCACGGTCCCCTTTAATTAATCTTTTCTCCCATCATAATTCTTTAATAATTTCATCCTAATCACCAACCCCTTTCCCCCCTTGTTTTTCCAACCATCAGGTTTCGCATTTTCTATAATTAAGTGAAAACATAATGTTAGCTTAATTTAGCATTAAATATAATCAATCCGTCTATCTCGAGAATTTTTTTTCCATAACTCTAGTGCGAAAATTTAGATGCGTGCACTTATTAATCTGCCTCCCTTTGTTCTTTAATAATTTCATCCTAATCCCCAACCCCTTTCCCCCCCTTGATTTTCCAACCATGAGATTTCGCAATTTCTATTACCAAGCGAAAATGATGTTAGTTTAACTCAGCATTAAATATAACCAATTTGTTTTCTCCAGTTGTTGTATAGTTCCTCCAAAATTCTTTCTTTTTGTAACTTTAGTACAAAATTTCAAAACGTATAATCAAAAATTAGAAGCAAATGCACTTATTAATGATATTATATGAAAATTACCAAAAAAAGAACTTGAAATACTACAGATACAGAACAGATTGGTCCCTCCAGAAAAAACTACGGCCGAAGACCTCAACTTTACTATATTCAATTACAAATACATCATCATGTCACTTACAACCGTGCATTATTTTACAGATCGACTCGAACTTTACTTTTTGTCTTTTGAAATCATCATCTCCCTCCGTCACTCCCTCCCTCCCTCCTCTCTCTCTCTCTCTCTCTTCTCGCAGCTTCCCATATATGTACGCAACTCCTTTCGCCTTCATTCTCCCCTTTCCAGCTTCCACCTTTTGCCCCACAGTCGCAACTACCTCCTCCTCCTTTCCGGTGCTGAAATTTATACGCCTCCACCACAGCTTTCCAGCCATCCCTTCTCTCTTTCCCCACATCAGTTCCTCCTTTCTTGCAAAACCCTCTCTCTGTGTGTTCATAAGCATTTCTCGCAGAGTCTCTGTGATGTCCACGACGAAATTGATGGCCGAGAAGCACCTGCGCGAGTTGCTCCGGGAGGACCAGGAGCCCTTCCATCTCGAGAAGCACGTCTCCGACAGGCGCAAGAATTGCCTGCTCAAGAGCCCCAAGAAACGAAGACCCACCTCGCAAAACTCGAACTTCGGTCCTAGCTTCTGCAAGAACCCGTGCTTCTTCGCCTCCTCTGCGGACCCAACAAAATCCCCGCTCTTCGATCCCCGGACTCGAGGCCCGACTGATAAAAATGCCATCTTTCTCCACGTACCGGCTAAAACAGCCGCTCTGCTTCTCAAAGCAGCCCTCAGAATTCACAACCGCACCGAGAGCGAGAGCGAGAGCAAGAGCAAGAGCAAGAGCAAGAACAAGAACAACTTCAAGAACAATCTTGCTTCCGCGAAACCCCCAGGCGTCGGGATCTTCAGCTCGCTACTGAGGAGGCTGTCGAAGCAGCGGAAGATCAGAGGACAGGCGGGGGAGGAAGCCGCCGATCATGGGTCGAAGCTCTCGGTGAAGGACATTCTGAGGCAGAGAAGATCTTTCCGCACGAGCAAAGAAGACGACGAGCGTTCACGGGTACATTATCAGCAGAAAAACAGGTCGCTTTTGTCGCCAAATCGAGGGCAGATGCAAAGTCTCCTCGGCGCTTCGATAATCTATCATCAAGCGAAAGCGACAGCCCCCGTCCCGTTATGTTCCGGAAGAGCCCGCCGTCCGGTCGCCGCACTCCGGAGTTCCGGTCGCCGGCGGCATCGCCGAGACTCCACGACCACCCGAAGGTTCGCGTCCGTGTCACACCATCGCATTACTTTTTAAATACAATAACATCAATCATGCTTTACTCGGCAATTCAGTTGCGTTTACTGTACACGAATTTATAATTCGAGCCTGCCGGAGTTGACCCGTGACTCTGCCGAGTGAGTCATCTCGCGAGTGGTGACAAAGCATCCTAGGCGTTTGGACTTTTCTAACGGAGCGTATCGGATAAGAAAAAAATTGGGAGTGTCGGCAGATGGTTTTTTTTTCTATCGCGCTCTGCCGATTGCAGGACACGAAAATCGTGAATACTCAATTTTACCGGTCGAGCACAAGCATTTGCTTTGGTGGTCGAAAGCGGTAATACTTCTTGCTTGCGATTAGATATAAATCGTACTTTGCATCGTGCTCGGCCCATGCAAAACGGTATTTGAAAGCCCCGTTTTGTCTAGAAATTCGTTTTCTTGAAAGCGACAAGTTCGGCTGTTTTCTTTTTTTAGTTTCGAATCCTCTGTCGGATTCCGACATCCGCTTGCCATAACGCCATTAGGTTTTTCTTGATCTAGTGTTTTGTCAAGGTTAATCAGATGAGCATGATTAGAGGAATAGTCAACATCCGATCCAACCACTACTTGATCGAGTCGAAGCTGCGATGCCAAATTTGTCTTCTCCATGTCTTTTGGGCGCAGAGAATCGAACATGCATGTGTAGATCCATAAGGGTCGTTCGTCCACTAGTTGAAGAAACCGTAGTTAATGACTTCGGTAATAAATCATTGATGCGAAATGCAACCATACAAATTCATCCCAACATTTTATATTACCTTGCAATAACTGTTGAGCAATGACTCTGTTTATAATCTTTTATTTCTTGCTTCGATGGTGGATCTGGTGTAAAGTTTTAGTTTTTTTTTCATGAACAGTGTTTGTATTTAGATGCGAACGAAAAGTAACACGAACTAACGACTGTTTGTACGACCAGGACAAGGACGATCACGAGGCGATGAGCTTGAAGAAATTTGAAGCACGAGAAGCGGTGGCAGAGGCGGGGGAAGAGGAAGAGAAGGAACAGTGCAGTCCGGTGTCCGTGTTGGACCGTCCCTTCGAGGATGACGACGATGACGAGCACGCCACCGAGGATTACTACGATGGCGATGAAGATTACGGTTTCGACTACGAGAGCAGCTACGCCCTGGTACAGAGTACGTATCAAAGCACTCTCTCTCTCTCTCTCTCTCTCTCTCTGTGGTTCTCTGTCTCTCTGTCTCACGTACAATTCTAATAATCAGTAACATTAATCTTATCAAGTTTTGTACGTTTCGCGAATTGGTTGTGTGGTCACCATCCGTCAACCTCTAGGCGTTGGTACGTGATGAGCAAATTGGGTGCTCTTTTTTCGGGTTCATTTGGGTTCATCTGATTGTCGCCTTGCGCTGCATTGGCGGGTCATTGTCATACGACCGAGTTGATGTTTGAACCGCCGTATCTGGGGTGGGGTCTGACGTGCGGATTGTTGTCTCTTCGGGGGCGTGAGCCTTCCGGTCGTCGTCTTGCGTTTCGGATCGAATTTGGACTACTATGTGCACGCATGAATCGGACAAGAGCATCAAGCCCTGCCACATGATCATCGGACATAACTCCATTTTTGTTAATTAGAGAAAATTGGAGAATTTTGAGTCCGTGTGTTAGCGTGAAACTGCGTCTTCCATTTTTCTTAATTAGAATACTGAGATTGAAATGCCTTGACAGTCATACGAAAGAAAATGAGCCGATTCCTTTTCAATTTTCCTTAGGAATTCTTCTAAAGTTGCATCCTTCAGAACATCATCATTCATTTTTTATCACACGTATCATCTTTACATCCTAGCCTAGCCCACTTTTACACCAGGCTTTTGCTTCCCTTTCAGCTCCAAAAGCCAAAGTTACAGCCGAAGAAATCCTTGAATGATTCTGATGTCCTTAGTTATAATCATTACTGTGCCAGTCCCACAAGCCCTGATGGGTGGGAAGAGCAAATCTTTTATTAATCATTTCCAGTTACATTGTATGGACATGCAACCCTGCAATCACTATTTCTCATCTCTTCGGAAACATATCCTCAAAATGAGGAGTGGTCCTCACCAAATAATTGGTGGTGCTCTGCTTTCATTCTGATCATCTGTCAGCAGCACATAAATATAGTGGAACCCGTTTTGCTAATTTTCGTGTCCCTTTTTTTTTGAAAAATGAAACTGCTGGATAACAACAACAATAATGATTATTATTATTATATCTTTGGTGTGCATTGGGTTGGTTTGGACTTCACAGGAAGATTCAAATTTAGAGATGGGCCTCAAGTGTGGTGGATTTGATTTACTCTGTACTTGAATCCTGTTGAATCCTGTACTGTACTCTAAAAATTGGAGGAATTTTCCAAAGTTGTCAGTCTTAATTGTAGAGGGCCAATCATGTTAGGACCCTGTACTGGGAATCGTGTTCAGAATCTTCCTAAACCCAGAGAGTCGATTATTTCTAAATCATGTGAAATTAACAAACTAATCAAATTTCAGGAACAAAGCAGCAGCTCCTGCAGAAGCTTTACAGATTTGAGAGGCTCGCGGAGCTAGACCCAGTTGAGCTGGAGAAGCGAATGCTGGAACAGATCAGTGATGAGGAAGATGGCCCAGAAGAGGTGATGTCTGAGGATCGTGATGACGATTTTGAACCCATGGATATAATAGAAAAAGGCGGTGCCAAACGATCGCTGATCAGGCCGAACCTTTGTGTTCTGAGGAATGTGAGAGTCCCAAGCGAGATGAGAAGGCTAATCATCAATGAGGATGAGCAAGGGAAGCAGGTTTATGTGGTGGGGTCATGGAAAGGGGTGGATTTTAGTACCATTGATACGATGGTGGATCAAGATTTTGTTAGAGATGAGGCTGATGGGTTGTGGAAGAGAAGCAATAAAAAGGACCAGGTGGGGGACACTGCAGTAGAGATAGAGCTTGCCATTTTTGGGTCCTTGGTACAAGAACTGACAGAGGAACTATCATGTGGTTTGGGCATCAAGTTCTAGGAAAGGTGGAAACTTTATTTGAAATGCTGCAGGTAAATCCCACCCGCCTTGTTGAGTTGAATCCTGGTTGGCATTCACTTGAAGAGGATTCGAAAACTGAAGCATCTGGTTTGGAGGGGTGTAGCCTAACTTGCGCGCCTTTGGAGGGATAGAGATTAACCGTGGAGAGATCATCTGAAAAAGAAAACAGAAGGAAACAAGAAAGAAAAGAGAGACATTTACTGAAATGAGAGGATCTTAAATCGGTGTAGTATGTGTACGTATGTACCTTTTTGGGCCATCTATGTATATATATCTTAATAGTTAAGCAATGGAGAATGTGATATGAATGCTGAGAGGCATGACATGCAGTAATTCAGGTTGTTCTGTACACACATGTATATATCATCCCTTGGGTTTCGGTACAGAACTCATCATTGATATTTGGGCTTCTTTGCTTGTTTGGCATTTTCCCCATGACAGAGAAACTAAACCTGCTGAACCCTTGCAACAAATTAAGCACATCCTTCACCCAAATCAAAATCGCATCACTGTTTCAATCTACAGGACCAAACCTATCGTGTATTTTCAGAGGGTCCCTCGCACAAATTGTCTATCGGCAGACAAAAGCTTAATGTGTCTTAAGTACAAAATGCATTCTTTCGCGCGTTTACAATTGAAATAACAAGCTCAAAACTAGATCATTGTTCAGCAGATTAACTTGTATCACTCCTGTCTTTCCACCAAAGATTTATTGTCGAATTCTTTGTAAAACACATGCAGATCTTTTCCTCAGCCTGGGATATCAACAAGATCTTTTATACAAGACAGGTTTTGGTCCCACAATCTCATCAACCTCCAATGTGAGACTCAACCCGTGAATTTTGCCTAGTACACTTTTGGATTGCTATTTCAATGGTGAAAGACCCGGCTCTTCAAATTTGAAGCTCCAGCGTTCATGAAAGCCTTATATGTATAGTCCAGGTTGGCATGGTTGTCGGTTGGCTGCTTGCTTTTCACGAATGCAATCGCTCATCGTTTTTCACTCGCGTGAAAAGGTGCAGGATGGAGTGCTTCTGCAACACTGTTCAGCTTCTGCTCTTTTTGTCACTCGAATAAGTTTAAGCTTCTAACAATCACTTGGATGATTTCCGACAATCTCATCCTCGCGCAGGACACGCTGAGAAGAAATTAGGAACCGAGAGCGAGTTTCAAAGCAAAGGGAGGAAAACCAAAATCCCCTTTGACACGCGTTGGAGAAGAATTTCGAAATCATCGACCCACAATAGACGTTGATTTTTCTACGATCAGCATCAGGTTTTAGCAGATATTCTAGTGATCCGTGGTAAAACGGACTGATTTTTTCGTGCTGTAAATTTCAATGTATTATAATTAGTGTCAAACAATTGCTGGAAAAAATATAACAGATGAATTTTTTTTTTTTCAGGTAACTTGTTTGAGTTACTACTCACGCTTTTGTGAAATTGCCAAGATATTTATAATTTGCAGAATACCAAATTTCTATAAACTCATCACCCTTTATTTGCATAACATATGGACGCTTCAGATTTGGCCTATTTCCTAAAAAACGCCAGTCCTTAGTCTATTTTAATTTTTTTGCGTCTCATTAAAAATCCATAACGTTAGCTCTAGTCTCAATTTTATTCTAAATTTTTTCCATCTCATAAAAAATTTCCAATTTTTGGTCTCGTGTCAACTTTACCCTAAACTTTTTTTTGTCTTATAAAAAATCAAAAGCTTTTATTTGAGTCAAATCTGCTCTCATTAACTCACTCTCAAAAATTACTCTTGACAACCAAGAGATGTTCTAAGCATGAGCATTTTGGCTGTGAGAGATGGAAGACTCTCGAGCACTAAAGTTTGAAAACTGAGCACAAAATTGAATATCCCTGAGTGAGATAGAAAGAAGACTATCTTAAGAGTAAGTAATTGAAGAAAACCACCTCTTATTTTTCTAAATTTTACCCAAATTGCAGGTCCAAGTTGACATGGAAATTTATCTTCAAAAGACGTCTTTAGTGTACTTTGATAAGTGTCAAACAATTGTTGGCAAAAGACGACTTTTTTTTTTAGTTGACAATAGAAGTCGATTTTTCCACATTCAACAGGGTAAAACGTACCGAATTTTTAAGTGCTGTATATTTCAATGTATTTTTGTAAGTGTCAAACAATTGTTGGCAAAACAGTGACCGACGATTTTTTATTTTTATTTTTTGGCAGGTAACTTGTTTAAAAGTTACTAGGGACACTTTTGGAAAATTGCCAACTTATTTTATAATTTGCAGAGTACTAATTTTGTATAAACTCATCACTCTTTATTTGCACAACATATGGAGCTTCAAATTTGGCCTAATACCCTAAACACCCCTCAACTTTAGCTCCAATCCCAAATCTATTTTAAAATTTTTGTTTCATACAAAAGCACAATTTTTGCTCTAATTCCAATTCTATTACAAACCTTTTTTCGTCTCATAAAAAGCTCTTAACTTTTAGTCTTGTCCCAACTCTATTATAAAATTTTTTATCTCATAAAACCACAAGCTTTTCTTTGTGTCAAATATGCCCTCATTAACTTTCCATCCAAAATTACCCTTGATAACCAAGAGATGGAAATCACCTAAGTGCTAGCTATTCTAGCATCCCAAGCCGAGTGCATCAAGCAAAGCTCTTCAACTGCAAGAGATGAAAGACTCTCGAGCACAAGAGGCTGAAGACTGAGCGCAAAATTGAAGATCCTTGAGTGGGATAGAAGGAAAACTTTCTTAAGAGTGAGAGTAATTGAAGAAAGCCAACTATAATTGCTTTAGTTTTTACCCAAATTTCATATCCAATAAGATTTTGTTTGCACTGATATGGAAATTCATCTCCAAATGACGTCTTCTTGGATATGAAATTTGGGAAAAAACCAAAGCAATGACGTGGAAATACAACATCACTAAGGGCAATTTTAGATGGAGGGAGATATGGAACTCAAGAAAGTTGGTATTTTTTATGAGTAAAAAAAAAGTTCGGGATAGAATTCGGGCTACACCTAAATTTAGTTTTTTATGAGACAAAAAAAGTTTAGGGTAGAACTGGGACTAAACCAAAAGTTGGAAGATTTTTATGAGATGGAAAAAAGTTTATAATATAATTAAAACTTAAGCTAAGGTTAGAGATTTTTTGAGGGGATTGGGCCCTTCAAGCTTACTGGCTCTTAAATTAAATAACTTATCGACTTAATTTAGAGTGATTTGCTGACTTTTGTTGGAATAAATTTGTTTCGTTGGAATTTACCTCAATAACAAAATTCTTTTCACCAAAATTCATACTTAAGTTTTTCATTAAAGGAGATGGGCTCTATGGTGACTTCAAACATTATATGCACAAGGAAATCAATATGTATACTTTAATGGAATTTAATTGACGATAAAATATTTAGAAATTACAGTAGAGATACACGTTGATATTTAATTGACAACGATGTATCTAAAAACTTTAATTTAGATATACACTAGAATTTAATCGACAATGAGATATATGGAAATTACAGCTAAAACTACAACACATGAAGTGAAAGAGAACAAGTTATTTTTATTGATTGATTGGGGGCTTCTATTGTACACAAACACTAGTATTTATTGTGTTCACAAAATAACTACTATAAGATGCTCTTCATCATTTTTAGTCATGCCTTCACATCTCTAGAGCTTCCGGTTCCACATCTTCTTGTCTCACGACTTCTCATCTCTAGGTGGTTATTAAAATTCAGATCAATAACTTCATCATTTGTCGGTACAAGAAGTTATAACAACACTTATTCGCAAGAAGCTCAAATATCCGAAAGTATAGCTACTGGGCAGCTACATGTTAATATTGATATCGTTGACTTTATCCCAGATAATTGACGTTTGCTATCGATGGCTTCCTTGGTTATCGATGCTCTTCAAGATGTTAACATTTATCTAAATAAGCTTAAATATCTGAAATTATTGCTGCTTAGCAAGTTGTCGATTGTTCTTTTCATCAATTACTTTTGCTATTCATTAAACTATGCTCTTTTTATTGATGACTTTTGTTATTTGCCAAATTCTACTCTCATGATTAAGACTCTCACTTGTTCATAATAACCAAAAGTTGCTCATTTTTTGGTATAAACAAAATTATCGACTTGTTTTGGATTATCAACTCCTATTGAAGTTATTTATCGAGTTTATATTTCTTCAGTCACCAAAATTTCTTTCCTTTTACTAACTTCTATTTTAGGGAGAATTGGAAATTTGGTTGTAAACTTGTTGTATAGTTCAAATTCGGTACTAAACATTTCAATTGAACTAGTGCGATTTTAAATCTTTTAGTAAAAAAGCAATCAAGTCCCGTCTTGTCTGAAATTTAAAACGTGATGATCCACTCATTTCTAGTTATGCCACGTGTAATGGCAATGATGTGATTAGAATGCCATGTCAAATTCTCAGTTTTTTTCTTCTACTTTCCTTCTTTTTTGTGCTTACACCTGTCTTTTCTCTTCCCTCCGTTGCTTGACAATGAAGATGGTCTGAGAGCTCGACGGCCATGGGTTGAGCCCCTAGATCTCAGTGAGCTCGGCCACTCCTCCTCTGTGGCTGTCGAGCTTGTGGCCATCGACATTTCGGTGAACTCGAGGGCCAAGGGCCGAGGTCCCACATCGGGAAGTTCAACGGCTTGCCGTCAAGGCTAAATCTCAATGGATTGCCGGCCGTCTGGCCTAGGTCTAGATTGTTGATTGTCGGGATCGGTTGAGGGGATTTCTGCGGTGGCGATTACGGATTCTGCAATTGGATTTGGTTTGTGTGAGAGAGCGAGAGAGAGAGAGAGAGAGACATGTGGTTTTTAGTTTGAGGAAGTGGCTAGGAAGGTTGCTTTCTCTTCCCTCATCGCCGCTTGACGATCAAGAAGAGGTCTTCATCCGTCATGTCTTCCACTCCAGCTCACACGAAGCAGTTAAAGATCCCTACGCACTTTGGAAGAGACAGAAAGAAAGTGGTGTCATTTCTAGCAAATTTGTCCACGATACATTGCCGACAAACAGCAAATGACCAACTTATATGTTACGGTTGTACGGGGGATGATGACTGAAACGTCAAGTTAGAATTTTTTCTAGTAAGGCTTGGCCAAGTTGATTTGGTTACATTTTTACTCAAATGCTTAGAACTATATTTGTCCAATTGAAAGATTTAAGAATTGATTTGAATATGTACGGATTTAGGACTAAATATACAATTTTTCTCTTTTACTTACATTTCCAACCATGCCTTAAATTTATCAATTCCTGCATGAAATTACCAACTTCAATTTAACTGATTTGTCAACTTTTTTCCAATTGAGTTACCAACATATTTTGATTTTTCACGCAACTTGTAAATCGTCAAAGAGAGTTTGGTAAGTTTGTAAAAGTTTCAATGATTTACTATTATCAGAAAGAAACTGGATGGTAACTAATTTTGTCAACAGGTTTTTTGCACTTATCAACTTCTCTAGAGCTCTACCGACACGGGACACACTTCCGCTTTTTTGGACTTGCGATAGTATAGCCATCCCAATTTTCCGTGAGGATCACACATGAAACAAAAAGTAAAATCAGATTTTGTGGTACTGAGAGTTTTCTCTGTTGAGACAATGACTCGCTTCAAGAATTTGGAGGTTCTGTTTTTTCTCTTTTAGTGGCCTACCTCCTTCGTATCATCAGGACATACCATTGGTCTGATCTATTTTCTAAGCCCAGGAAAGCTCAGATCTTCATTTTAATTTTTATATATGATCCCAGTGATTTACTGCTGATGGAGGAAATCTCAAAAGAATGATGCTAATTTACATCACGGTGAAAATTTGGTACATTTCAAGTCGATATCTTTCGGTCCTCATACTCTTGGTCACCGGTTTTTGTTGCGATAATACCATACTACCAAAATCCGATGGCAAAAAGAAATTAGGGTCTGAAGCAAACAGTATCTCGACTCCAAAATATACCACAATTGCTTAATATCGAAGGACCAGGGGGAAAAGTCCCGTCATAATTTTCTGGGTCTAATCTATCATGTCCTTCTAACAATACATGGCCCAAGAATTTGCTGAAACGCCACAAGGAAATTGGCAAACGAGCGTGTATTCACCAATGAAATTGCTAATGGGATTAGGGCCAGTGAATTTGCTTAAGCTAAGAATGAATTTGCGCCACAGCTTCACAAGGAAACTGTCAAACCCTAACTTCAACGCTTCGATTATAGATCCTTGACTAATTTCGGGACTAAAGTCCGTTGCCTTCCTTTTCGCACACCTAAAGATCGTACCACTACCTTATGTTTCCACTTTAAGTAAACCCTAAATATAATGGTTGCTTAAGGCTTAGATAAGATTGATGCTGAAGGCTCTTATATTCCACCTTACAGTCTTTTCCAAAGTAAAGGATAAAATAACATCAATGGCAATTAACATGATAACTATATATGCATGTATCATTGTACAGCACAGAGGGTCGACAACACAACATACATATTTATACCACAAAGTGTTCAATAATAGCAATTCAGGTACTTATATTTACATCGCGATATTTTCCCCATTTTCCCCACAACATTTCAAGATATCAAGAAATTAAGATACTAAAAAGAGCCACTCCCCACAGCGAGCGAAGAAACGTCTATGGACAAGCGATTCAGAGAGGCAAAGCTTCTTCTGCATTCGACTTTTCGATAGAGGGATAGCTATAGGTTCCATTTTACTTCTATTATTCTTATCGTTATGAGTTTTTAGTTATATTATATATTTTTATGGAGACAAGTAATTGGTTTTTCCTTCATTTTCATATGTTTCCCATGGAAAAATTAGTTTCCACAAGCAATACTAATAGTATAACATGCACGCATTGTTATCTTGCGCGATCTGTCACTCTATCAATATTACTCTTGAACCGACTAATTCTTTCCATGGAAAAGCATAGATAATAAAAGCATTTCTTTTTTTTTTTGGATATTAATCAAGGGAACTTCCACAGGTTGTGAGAGCCGCTACCGTCGGAGCCGCCGTCGTCCTTGGAATCATCCAAATGCGGAGGGCTAAGAAGCATCCCCTCCGCCATGTTAGCGATAACACTAGGCATGTTGAATATCATTTCCTCGTCAACAAAAGCATCATCATCAACCGCCCCCGAATCAACCCCTTCCACAAACGCATGATTATTCCCACTCCTCTCGCCCGCTCTGCTCCAAAGCAAACCGTCCCCAGCAGCCCCGGCCGCGGCGGCGGCACTAGCAGCTGCCGCCTGGATGTCGCGGGATGAGGCAGAGGCGGGGACCGGCAGCGAAGCCGCGCAGTTAGGAAAGTTCAGCTCGGCGTCTCGGCCCTTGAGCGCTAGGGCGGCAACGTCGTAGGCGATCGCCGCCATCTCGGGAGTTGGGAAGGTCCCGAGCCATATCCTAGTGGGCTTCCTGGGCTCACGGATCTCTGAAACCCATTTCCCGCTGCTGCGGCAGCGCACTCCTTTGTAAGGCGGGCGGTGGCCCGAGGAGCTGGAGGCATTTCTTGAACGCGAAGAACTCATTGAGGTTATTGTGAGTTGGAAAAAGCAACGGTGGAGATTCGAGGTGCTGGACGGTGAGAGGGATGCGGTGGTGGCCGACGATGGGAGGAGCCATTTTAATGGTGGATGGGTTGTGCTGGCGAAAACTTGAGCAGAGTGAGGAGATGCAAACCAGTTGTGGATGAACTGCAATCTGAAGAGAGCGGGGTTGTAAGCCAGAATGCTATGTTGGGGGTCTGGGTTGTAATGCCCTTTTTAGCACCAAAACCCTAATTTCAATGTCATTTGGCTTGATGGTGACACTTAACCATCTTCTCAA
This sequence comes from Eucalyptus decipiens, assembly GCA_014182575.1. Taxonomy (NCBI): domain Eukaryota; kingdom Viridiplantae; phylum Streptophyta; class Magnoliopsida; order Myrtales; family Myrtaceae; genus Eucalyptus; species Eucalyptus decipiens. The sequence goes on along the minus strand of CM024609.1, from coordinate 27,772,693 downwards.
CTAAACAGAATGTCAGGCCCAGTGAGAAGAAGGAAGGACTATAACGCACTTGCAAATCTGTAATGGAATCAATGTTTCACGACCATTGTCATGGTTTATAATATTCTCTTTTGTCCCTTTGCTAATTACCCCATATAGATTAGTGTTGATGCACGTGTATGTATGTTAGAATATATAAATAAATCATGCTTTCACTTAACAACGCAAGCCTTTAAAATAATTAATAATAGTCTCATAAAATCTCATAATGTGACAGTAGACATGAAACAAATTATTATTATTATTGTTATTATTATTCATTTTATTTTATTTTATTGTTGCTAGACATCATGTTCATTGAGTCTAGTAAAATGAGCAGAGAATTTATTACTACTATCACGGGAGAGACCTCCCTTGGTGCTCCCAATACTTCTTAACAAATCTTTGATGACTTTGCGACCCACACCCTTTTCTATTTCGACAATCATAGAGAAGGCAACTTGACTTAAAAAACTTTGGTCAAATAGGAGCTACGGAACACTTTCTATGAAGCCAAAATTGTACATGGAGGCGAAATTTGTTAGTTGTAACTACAGGTAAGTGACTTGATGAGCTCATAAAAGAAAGTAAAGCGGATGTACATGTATGAGCCAAATCTCGTTCTCTATATCTTGCATATGCGTTCAGTGAATATTTTCACATACTGATGATATCTAGGAGAGGGTCGTGTTTCATCCCTATTGGAGGAAATATCCTTTGACTAGACTTTTCGTTGCTACTTACATGCTCAGCCTATGGCATGATAAAAAAACGAAAAAGATGAAAAATAACAATAAAAACCTAACCCTAGCAATGCCTATGGCATCAGTCCACATCTCCTCTTTCCTCTCTGTGCTCTCTCTCTCTCTCTCTCTCTCTCTCTCCCCTCTACTCTGCACTACGTCGCTTGCCTTTCACAGCCGCCTCAACCACCCTCCCTCCCTCCCTCCGCCGTGAAATTAGTCAACTGCTGAATCTGAAGGTAACCTCCAGTCTAGGGTCGGCTGAGACCGTACGAGGTCACAAACGCGGATCGAACTTTTTCGACTGCATCAATCTTTGGGACATAAATTATAGAAGATTCCTTTTCACACAAGTTATCTTCATCACCATTGAAACAAGTAATTATAATCATATAAATTTACTAATAAAAAATGTGTCCTGTTGAAACTAATCTTTACAGCCTACATACCATACCGAAGTTCTCTATATAGCCATCGCATATGCTTATTTGTCAATTGGTGCAGGCTTCAGAAAGCAAGTCCCCGATCCTTCAGAAGAAAGTACTATTTGACAAATCTCCGATCCACTAAGTGAACGTTCTGCAATTGATGGAATTTCGGAAGCAAACGTAATCTCATGTATGGGAGTGCTGGACCACCTCGCCACCATTAAAAAAAAAAAAGTGAATAGACAGATGTTTCGCCGGTGCTGTTAGGTGTGGCAACCACCCACTAGAGTTGAATGGAGTCACGTTGGAAAGAGACAGAAATAGATCAAGGACATAAATGAAAGCTGAGGTTCATTACACAGTTTAGGGATCAAGTGTCAAGCACAGCGTTTTCTGATGGAGAAAGCCGAATCACTGTCCTTTAAGTTTTCAATGGGGTAATGGATGGAACTAGAGATAATGAGTGGAGATGATCGAATGGTCTGGAAACTTGGCTTGAGAAGGAACTGTTTTCTAAATTCTAGCTGAAGAGCACACGCGGTATCGTGAAAATATAAAAGGAGAAAATGAATCAAATGTTGGTGGAAACTTGGCTTGAGAAGGAACTGTTTTCTAAATTCTAGCTGAAGAGCACACGCAGTATGGTGAAAATATAAAAGGAGAAAATGAATCAATGAATCAAATGTTGGTGGATTGTAGAGAGAGAGAGAGAGAGAGAGAGAGAGAGAGAGAGAGAGAGAGAGAGATTTAACTTTAAAATTTTTAATTAGTATGGGAGATGGTTTCTTGATGAGATAGACTTAAATTCAATTTAGAAAATTTTTAAGTTTTAGGGTGTGTTTATTAAGCAGAAAATGAATGATTTAAATATATTAAAAAAAATTGCTCAAATCATTTACTAAAATGAATGAATGAAAAATATTTTCAGTGTTTGTAAAATTATTTAGATATAAATTGTTATCGATCATAAAAATATTATTCATTAGCTAACTATATTAATCGATTCAAATGATCATTTCTATGAAAATATTTTTTAAATTATTTATTTTTCGCGGAACAAACTAAGTAATATGAAATTAGTTATAAAATAACTAGTTGTACTATTTAAATTGTTATTTTAGTCACTCTACTATGTCATGTTTTTTAAATGCATCTTTTCAAAAGACAGACATTTTTACAGAATTGTCGAGTAAAAGTTTAAAGCTAAAATCTTATATTGAATTTGCTTCCTATATAGTAGAGACGATAAAACGAACAATTAGATAGACCTTCTGTTCAATCAAGTTAAACCCCTAGAGCCTCGTCAATTAGCTCCGGCAAGCAATTTAAGCACTAATGAAGAATCAATCTAGTTTAAAAATCCTTCCCGTAGTTGAAAGCGAGAGAATTTGGGCGGAACCTTCGAATAGATACTTGGACGAGCAAAGAACAGGGGAAATTGAGATTAGGGTAAAACTATACGGATCAAAATGAACACCTGTCCACAAGATATTCATATAGAGGCTGAGTAACTATTAAGGAAATTTTACTTGGATGAGGAGATCAATCTAACCTTAACAATAATCCTCGTACTCCTAGGTAGCAAATATTAGGGATGAGCATCGATATCTAGGAACCGATTCAATTCCCAAAATTTGAAACTAATAGTCCTCAGTCTAGTTCCCAGTTCTAGGTCTAGAATCAAACTGCTTGGACATATATATAGCCAAAAAAAAAAAAAAGATTGTCCAAATTTTGCTTATAAAAGGAAGAGCAAAAGAAGAGGAGGGGCACGGCTTGCCTTTAGCTTACTTGCTCTCTTGTGCTCTTGCCTCCTTACTTCCAATAGCCTCTTTTGATTACAATCCTTCACTTGCATCTATCCATCACTTGTATCCTCTTGTAATCACATTTCAAACACTTGTAATCACTCCTGATCACTTGTAATCACTTAATTCAAGATATCTCCGATCACTTGTAATCATCTCCGATCACTTGTAATCAATAAGTCTTCTATTACTAAATAATATAACCAACCAAGTTTTGGTTGGCATTATCACCTCATATTATTAGCCTTCTTTCACTTTTATTTTAAGTGGGATCTCTACTTGTGAGCGGACTAATGCCCTTGTAGAAGGTCACATCTTCCTTTATTACGCATATTAGTGAGATTTTTGCTTGAATGCGGACTATCGCCCTTGCGTGAGGTCACATTGTTATTTTAATTACTGTTTACGCATATAAGTGAGATCTCTGCTTGAGTGTGGACTACTGCCCTTGCGTGAGGTCATATTATAATTTTAATTACTTTCCATATATTTTCATTAGTTCTTATCCTTTTTATAGAACCCTAGATCCTGAGGGCTATCTGATGATAGAGCCAAGGGGAGATATATTAGTTATCTTAATATTATCTTTTAATAGGTTTGCCCAGTTTGGTTGGAACTTTCTTTAGGTGAGGTGTGTCGAACCAATAGGGTAGTTAGTCCAATGCTAAGCTCTGATTGGTAGCTTAGGAAGTGTGAAAACAAACTTATTAAAATGGATTTATTAAGAAGATCAACATCTTCCTCTTGTTTTATATCAAATATGTCTTTAGATTAAGGTCCTATACATGGGAAGAAATAAACATAGAAGATTTCAATAAATCTATAGAAAATTGGAAAATTCCTAAATTACAACTTGATCAAATTTATAAACAATCAAAGTTTAGATTTTTGAAAAGATCAGATTACGTTATCACCATTGAAGAAAGAGATTTACCCCTTTCCAGATCTTTTGAAACTATTAAACTATTAAATCAAAATTTTCTTAACAAACACATGCAAAAATATAATTATATTCACATAGGGTTAGTATGAGTAACTATTAAGCCTCTTACCAAAGAAGGCTTAAATACTTCTATTTTACTAGCCTTACATGATGCTAGATTATTAAATTTCGAAAATTCTCTTTTAGGAACAATTGAAACAAGCCTTTGTAATGGCCCAATTCATTTGACTGTTATCCAAATTTTTCTGTATCACTCAAAGATCTAAATATTATTAAATATCTAACTCTCTGAGTCAAACACATAATTACAAAATAGTTGAAGGACCGATTCCTTTAGCTCTTGTTTACATAATCCATTATAAAGCAATGATATCATATTTTGGGATTAATGCTTTTAAACATAATCCAAATGGAGAAACTCTTTTACTCCAAGCCGATATGACTAGAGCTAATATTATTATTATTCCTAGATCTATAAATTGGAATGATATTGTTTTACCTAAACAATGGGAGTTAGAAGACCAAACTCCTCCAAAGGTTGTTCATAATAATGAACCAACAAACATAGTTTAGCATCCTAAAGGAAAAGTAACCATTCAATTCTCGAGAGGATCATTTGATATAAGATCTACTTATTCCTCTTCCTCTAGGAGATCAATTGATCTCCATCCAAACCTCCCGTCTATAATTACTCTTCCACCAAAAAATCATGATAGGGCTACAACTTCAAACCAGCTTAATAATCCTAGTATTAGTGGTCTTGATAATCGGTCTGGAATTCCTAGGCCTATTTATCAACAATATCAAAATGAACAAAACTTTGATAACCTAGACTCTCTTTATCACTCTTTTATTTATTCACAATTAGTAGATCCCGAGGTTCTTCTTCTTGAAAAAGTTTAAGAAGCTATTTAATTTTCATCTCTCGTAATTTTTCTTAAAAGTTCTGCTTGAACAAAGTTTTGTCATCAACAAAAATTGGGAGATTGTTGAGAAAACATTTCCTTAGTGGTTTCGATGATTGATAAAACTTACTGACTTTGGATTTTGATTAAAAGTATATTTCAAAAAGGAAAGTCTGATGATTGCTATCAGAATCAAAGTCGTGGATGATATTATTTTTATTTAGATATTTAATCAACCGGTTAGGAAGGAATAAATCTCTCGTGCAATGGCTACAGGAAAATTGACTGGATTACTTGCTACATATTGGAGGAGCTTTAAATGGAAAGTTTTCATAAAAATTTTCAAGTTTCTAAACTTTCCTCAAACATCGAAGGCAAGCTATTCTTTATAAACATAAACAGTCAACTGTTGGACATCGACTTGCTGTATGGGCAGCAAATTTTACGAGAAGCTTCAACCTTGGCAATCCTCACGCCATTAGATCTTCTCAACTAGATTTAGGACCAACGGGTGGATTGACTGGATAATCCTTTTGGAAATATGTCTAACGGTCACCTTGGACTAGAAGGGTATAAGAGGAGGTCTTAAAGCATAAGGAAAATCATTCACTTTCATGAGTATTAGAGCTTTTAATTCTAAATCTGAAGGGTGTTTGTGATCATTTACATTTGATTCATTGAGCAAAATTGTGTAACCTTTTAGAGGTCGAAGGGTGTGAGGAGTTTTACCCATGAGCATGAGTGTTCGGTACTCAAATCGTGTAACCTCTAATCGGTTTTTATTAGTGGATTCCAGCCAATTGACTGTAGCACGGGAGAGTAGACGTAACTTTCAAAAGTCAAACCACTATAATTTTGAGTGTGCAATTCTCTATCCCTCACTCTTTTAATTTTCTAATAGAATTATGCACTGATAAGATCTGACTTGTTCATCAGAAGTTGTCTCATTACAATATCTGTTTAAATTACTTTGTTTCATTAGAATCGCCTATTCACCCCTTTGTAGGTGATATTTTAGCCATAACAAGTACAAGGTTAGGATGATTCTATTTTGGGTAAAAGACAAGAAAGATTTTTAACAAAAAAATAATGTGAAGAATTTTAACTTTAACAATTTGATTGCAGGGTATTCTAAAGTTCCGTAAGATATTTACCAAACAATTCAGAAGAAGAAGACCTAAAAAGTACTAAAGTACTGCTAATTTAGTAATTTATCATGCTGAATAATCACTTGATGATAGGCACGACACTCCATATATACTGTGGAATGAATTGATCAGCTCTAAATTTTGATTACCCCGATCATATATGGTTTGCCCCATTATTTGTGGGGTCATGAACTTATTAGAGATTGAAGAATCCAAATTATAGATTACGTCAAAGGTAATTTAATTTTTTTTTCAGTATCATAGACAATTTTCTTTGACTAATTATTTTTCAAATAAAGAAAGTTAGAAATTTTATACTAATAAATTAGGTAAGTATTATTTTTTTAGATTCATAGACAATAATTATATTTAAGTAACAAAGTGGATTATAGCCCTGATATTTCCCTCCCCGTCTCTAACCATAATTGTCGAATTGGGACACTGGATCGTGAATTCAAGAATAGGCAAATCGATAATCAAATTGTCAGATATGGTCAAATGATTACAATCAATTTGTTTGGAGATAGATGCAGATTAAACAAAAATATTAACGGAAGTGATTTTGTAACAATCTTTAATCTACTATAGGAATAATAGTTGGTTCTTGACCGCAAAAAATCAAATAAAAATAATTATAAATTATTGTGTGATTGTTGCGACCTCCCTTTAAGAGCCCTTATGTGCGGGCCTGATGGAGACTAATGGTTCGATTAAGTGTTAGGATTCTTTCAAGCCCATCAATTCACAACTTATGATTCGAGTTTCTTAACTTGCAAGTTAATTTCAAATAAGAGTAGCTACTAATTGATTTGAGGTGGGTCGATTAGAAACCCAAGTAAAATATTAAGAAAAATATTTTACTACGCAATTAGAGAAATTAGAAGTGGAGACTTGATTATATTAGTTGATCACAAATGCCCTTTTGGTACATAATCTTGTTTTCCAATAAAGCATTTATGCTGCATTTTATACCAATTACAAGTTTTAGATTCAATTCCTACTGAAGAAAAAGAAGTCCATCCATCACAAAGGCACGTTTGGAATAAGGAAAATAAGTCGATATTTGCTTCCAAGAAGTTAAACATGCTTTTTTTTTTTTTTTTTTTTTTTCTTTTAAGGATTTTCATACGTTTTAAGGGAAAACCACTCCAATGCTATTGTTAAGCTTTTTCTGATTTTTTTTTAGATAATATAAAATATTCTTAGATTTTTCTTATAATAGATTTTTTATTAAAATATTTTTCTAATATTAAAATAATAATTTATTATTGTATTATAAAAAGCGGACACGGTTCGGATCTCCGGTCCGGCCCGGGTCGGGGCTGAACCGGTTCCACACCCGGAATAGCCAGTCCACCTCCGTACTGGGCTTAAAGTGCGGGCCCAAACCGGTTCCCTCCCCCAAAATAGAGGCCCAATTGAGAAATAAAAAAAGGGAAGACCCAGCCAGCAGCCCACAATTCAAACTAAACCGAATCCAGCCCATCAGAGAACCACCCTAGCCCGAAAACAAAAAAGAACCGGGTCGGTCAAACCCGCGAACCAACCCGGTCCACCCGACTCGTGCCTCTGCTCCCCGCGGTCCTCCGGCCAGCGGCTTGTCTGCGGCGACGAAGACGGTCACGGCGAGGGATGCCGCCTGTCTCCGTCGGGTCAAGGTCACCTCCGAGCGTCGTCTCAATTCAGGCCTTCGTTTCCGGGCGGCTGTGACACCGCCGGCTAAGCGTCCCTTCCCCTGTAAACAAGCAATAGACAACTAGAGGAAGTACGACAGCGAGGACCTTGGACGGGACTCGGCGACTCTAGCAACACCCGGCAAGCCAATCACAGCAACATCTCCCTAACAGCGCGGATCAACCGAAGGACATTCGGTTTTGGCCAGAAGCAACTACACGAAGCCAGCTCTCGTTTGGGCATTTCATCGAACATGTGGAGTACGCAACCGATGCGAGCGATTTTGGCCCCGTCGAGACTCAAACCCGGGCCGAGGCTTTCGCCCAGCAAACTACAACACACACAGCGACCAAGGAACGGGTGGACGAGGGCCGGAGCTCACTTGAGCTGGTCGGCGAGCTCCGGCCCGGCATGCCCGAAACAGGGCAAAAGTGGTCGAAGGTTTACGGGGTTGGCTCGCGGGATTCGGACAAGTCGGCGGCCGGCCGAGGTATTGGTTGTGGTGGGGAACTCCCTCGCTCTCAGCTCGCTTTCTCTCGGCCACTTTCTCGGAGCTCTCTACCACAAGCTCTCTCTCTGTCTCTCTGTCTCTGTCTCTCTGTCTCTGTCTCTCTCTCTCTCTGCTGGTTTCTGCCCCCTTTCTCACGATTTTTCTCTCTTCAGCTCTCCTCTCGCAGATCTCTCTCTCTACTCGACCCCTCACAGATCTCTCTTCGATCTCCCTCTCTCGCTCGCTCAGATATCTCAGGCTTCTTGGACGTCTCTCTGAAGAAACCCTCAGATCTCTCTCTCTTCGTGTGCTCACTCTTGGACCTTCCCTGATGTCTCCCCGCGGAAGTCCTCTAAGCTCGCTGCCTGTCTTAACCGAGCTCACAGCCCACCCATTTATAGACGAGGAGGGTCCGGCCGATGGAGGGTTCAAAAAGCGTTCGAAAATTTCTAGAATTTATGTAGTGCAAAATTTCCTTGTCCAAGGTGTTTTGTAATAATGTAAGTGCAAAATTTCTAGAATTTATGTAATCATATGCTACTGGGTATATTTTTAAAAAGTGTTTGAAAATTCAACGCGGCATGACACCTGTGGCGAACGTTTTTTAAGAGTTATACCCTTTAAGTGATCTGATTAAAATATTGTATCATTCTAGTGAACTTTTTTTTTAAAAAATCAAGGTATTCAACTAGTCAATTGAAATGTTATGACATTCTCATTTGGCGTTTTTATCCATGTATTTAACATATAAAAAAATATATAAACAAAGCTTTGATACCAATCTATCCCAAGAGTCTGACATGCTTACTCTCATTCTTAAAGCATGGTTATATCCAACAAGGTGCTGATTAAGACGGGAAATCCGTATGGTCTCGGGCTTATTTGGCAGCACTCTAGAATTAAAAACTTGAATGCACCATATTGATGTTGGGAGTGGTGGGCTTGTCGAAATGCCCAAAAACTGACTCGGAAACAACCCTAATTGCTAAGAGCCAAAAAAAAGAAAAAACACGGTTATGCACTTAAATTAAGTAATGCAAAAGAACACACTTATAAATTAGTAATGACAATGAGCTTTTCCTAGGAACTAAGGCCATATTTGCTTATTGGGAATGAGAAAAATAGTTTATCATAATAAAATTAAGAGGTTATATTGAAATTACAATGAAATTAAAATGTAAAATAGAATATAATGATAGGTCTATTATTGTAGTTTGAATTATAGCTTATCCCTTTTTTTAGTAATATTCCTTACTTCGTAGCATGAGTAAGTTTCACGTAATATAATTAAATTTCACATGTATTTAAAATAATATAATAAAATTAATTTTTGAACAAATAAAAAATGTAATTTAGTAAATTGAACGAAAATTCAAATGACTTAAATCCATAATTTTAAAGCACTTTATTTAATTATGTGAATAGGTTGCATTTAACAATTACATTCTTAATCAAAATTCCCGTGAAAATAAAAAATAAAATTGTTGAAATGGGATATTGTAATAATTTAAAAAGAGGGAATGGAATAGAAAATCTAAAACATATATTTACATAAAATTATCTTATGTCATTTTGATACTTTATTATAAATCCACCAGAAAAAAGAAAGTCTCCAGCCCTCTCTTTCTCTCACGAGGGCTATGTCGAGGACTGATGACCAAACTGTAAATTCATACTATGTCTTCTCTTCCCTTCTCTCTGCTAAGGCTTCGAAGTCCCACTTCTTGCTTGCCGAATTGAGACTCGCTCTCCATCTTCGAGTTCACACATCAACTCAGTGTGTAATTGCTCTTACTCTACCCTTTTGTTTTTGTAGTTTGAATTGAATTGGTATCGATTTGGGCGTTTGAATTGTTGATCTGGGATTATGATCGCAAACGGATGTGTGATCTTTGAGAAACAGTGTCCTATTCAAGTCATTGCTTTCGAAGAGTGAGATGACGTTTTTCATGTGTCAATGTTAAGGAAGTATGAGCCTAACCTCACCTACGTGCTAAATTTTGAGGAATTAGACGTGGATAACAAAGTGTCGTACTTGGAAAACCGATTCAGATTGTGGATCGGAAAAAATAGATTCTATGCACCAAGACGATCCTATTGGTTAAAAAGGTCTAGCAACACCACGACACTAAAGGAGCAACTTGGGAAAGTGAGGATTCGATGAGATGACTATACCCCCACCTTTTTGTTCAAATATTTGTGATGGTTTAAATTTAGATGACGAAATTTTTATACGAGGGGAATGGTTGTGACATTCTGATTTTCATGTTCTGTTTTTTATTGAATAAGTTGGGCTTTTCATTGGTGTACCTATAGTTCTTTTCATTGAGCTGATCACTCACGAGATAACTAGTTTATTGAGTGAAGCCGTTAAAGAATCTAAACACAATAGACTTGAGAATTTGACTAGGAATTGACTGCTCGATCATGCTAATCTGTAAGGGTTATTACCACATAGTCAAAATCGATCGGAGACCAAAGATAAGTCGATTTGACAGAGCCATGTTATTAGTGTATGGGTGATTTCACCTTATTGCAAAATTTCGGTTGAACAACACTAGACTGATTTTTCTGTCAATTCTGTGTTTTGTGTTCGTATTTGAAATCTCGAGATTTTCACGACAATCGAGAGTCACCAATGTGTCGAAGATGCACAATGTGGATCGAAAATAATTGACCACTGGTCAAATACGCTAAAAATTCCTAAAAGTTACTCGGTAGATTAGGTCACGCTAAAATCGCGTCAATTGAAATTAACCGCGAATTTGAACCCGATTTCAGAAATTCAAAGTTCTGTCATGTTACGATTCATTTTTAGGAACATTGACTCATCCTTCGAAGATTTTTCGGCAAATCGGGATTTTTGGAGAAAAGTCAAAGTAGGGAAAATTAGAGGGCTGTTTTTGGTCTCGTTTTTGGGATTCAAATTGGATGAATTGACGAGGAAAAATCGTAAGAGGGACGATGACACATTGGCTGAATTTTTAGGGCTTTAATTGAAGGGGAATTGAATGAAATTGAAGGGCTAAATGTACAAAATTCGTAGGCCCAAAGGGGGTGCAACATTTCAGCCTCAACTAGGACTTGTTGGGGAATTTTTTTAGGGAAAAGAGGCCATGGATGATAGCCAAGGTGGTGGGGCATGAACTCAAGTGCTTTGGATAGGATTTGAAAACTTTTGTGGCCAAATGGGTCCCTCTCTCTTCAGCTCACTTTTTCTTCCTCCTTGGCTTCACTTTCTCCATGTTTGAAGTGTTTTGAGCTAAAAAAATCTCCAAAGAACCAGCCCCTTGCCTGTCGACAACCCCTTGCTCATCGTCCGACCGCCGCTCGCCTTCGGAGCAGCCTACTTGCACTTGAGTTGCTGGTCACCGTTCGCCTGTTCCAACTCGTCCCATGGTCCTGCGCCTCTTCGCCATTCCCGAGCTTCATTGGTCGCCGTCGAGGTTGCCTGAGTCATCTCCACCATCGTCTAGTAGCCGCCGTTGCCAACTGCAGTCGCCGATCCACCTCCTCGCCGTTCCAACCCGTGCCAGCCGTGAAGCACCTCCGGTTCGACCTTGGATAGAACCAAACCTCTTAGCCCAGTTGAGAGCTTTGTTTGGCTTTTTTTAGCCCTTTCAAACCTCGCTTGGTGTTGCCGCAAGCTTGTTTATCGCTTGCCTCCACATCGCTATCGCCGTGGACTCACCGGATCGCAAAACCGATGAGTTTACTTGTGAAACTCTACTTAGGGAGTTAATTATGCTTAATTGGTGATTAGTTTAGGCTAATTATGGATTATGTGGTTAGTTAGATTAGATTAGTGATTTAATTATTCATTTATGTATGTTAAGTGGTTAGATTAGATTAATTAAGGACTAGATATGATGTACTATTAATCTAGATATGTTTGAAAATTTTCTAAACTTGTTTAGGTGATTAAATTAGCATTTCTAGCCTAAGTTAGTATTTATGGAATTTAAATTGAATTATTTAATTATTTTTGGAATTTATTTAATTATTTAATATTTTCCGGAAATTATACCGGCATAGTCAGTGACCGGAATTTCGAGTTGATTGCAATGATGTGATTAGTTTATGCAATTGAATGTTAATTTATGCAAATTGAGTGGTGATTGGATTTTTGGTTATTTATTCCAAAATTGTGAATTTTTAATATTTAATTAGAAAATCCCGAGTGTTAGGTTTTTACACGAAAATGATTTTATATATTATATAAAATAGTGGAATTTTAAAAAGGAGGATATCAGATTTTCGGATTCGATTTGACCGTGTATCCACACACGATTACTTTCACTAGGTGTTTTTAATACGAAGAAAATGGGCCGAACACATTATTTTAATTGAGACATTTGAGTGTAATGTACAATGTCCTTAGCCATAATCAAGTGATCATTTATTGGTTAAGAGAACCCGTCGCAAGCGTTTATGTCGGGCTTACCCCTATATGGGATGCCCCTGGACAATAGAAGCGTGTCATAGTAGATTTTGGACTTATGCTCATTTAGGAAAACCGTCTAGGAAAGACGTAGCCGTGCTCAATGAGGTAAGACGACACCTGGCTATGCTAGAAAACCGCCGAACATCAAGTAGGCCGTGCCCATTGAGTCGAGATCAAAATTAGGAACACATGATTAATTGAGTTAAACGTGTTGGATTACGGGACAAAATTGTGTGGCACGGTATGGGACGTGTCATAATGATTTGGCCCGATCAGAACCCTTGTGATTGTTTGAAATCAAATGAGACGTTCCAATTAATGTGTGCATCTGTTATATGCATGTGTGATATAAATTATGCTGACATATAGGGAGGATCTGAAGCAAGGTAAGTCCGTATGGTTGTATGGTTGTGTGGTTAGGATGCCTCTAGGTGTATTACCCTCATAATCAGGGTTTAGAGCGTGAACTTACTGAGATTTATATCTCACTTCGTCATGGGCTCAATTCTTTTCAGCATCGTAGAGTGAAGGATCTGGAGCCGAGCTAAGGGGATCTGAGGTGTAGGTTAGTTAGGACACCTTTTGGAGATAGACTTTTTTACTAAATTTTGTATATGACTCAGTGTATATATAAAAACGTGTTTTGTTTGTGAATTTTTTTTCTTGCTTTTCTATCCCATGTTGTTTGATGTAAGGGGATTTGTTTGTTCGCTTCCACATGTGCAATAAAATGAATGGGTTGGCAATGCGTACTGGGACGTCGCATTTGTATCGACCACCGAGGGATGGGCACGTGCTCAAGGTTCGGGGCATGACATAATTAATCTAACTAAGTTTAACTAACCTAACCAAGGTTAATTACCACAGATTTATGATTAATTAAACTAATCCTCATTAGTACTAATCTAACCATTGTTAGCACTAATCTAAACACTCCATAAGCGCAATTAACGGCCTAATCAAGGATTAGGGAGTTAAGTCACGGTTTTCGATGGCGGCGAGCTCACGGCGATGGCAACGTGACAAGGATGAAAACTCGAGATTACCGCGTCTTGAACGGAGGCTGCGGCGGCCCTACAAGCTCATGGCCAAAGGGGAGCTTGTTTGCTGGAAGGCTGGTTGGTGGCTGCTCGCGAGCTGAGCTGGTGGTGGTGCGGAGCTTCGGTGGTGGCGCTGAGGTGATGAAGGAGCTGGGCGGAGCTGGGTGTTGGACGATTGAATGGTGAGCTGCTAAAGGCGTGAGGGTGAGCTTGTGATGGAATTCGGGTGGTGGTGCGGTAGCTGTCAAAAGAAAGAAGCTAGTGGTAGAGGGGGCTGTTCTGGCGGTGGTGATGGCATGAGATGGATAGGGATGGTGGACTGTGGGTGAGTGTGGGTGGTGAGGATGAAATGATGATGGGATGAGGCGGTGAATGAAGATGGCGCTGGCAGAAGGAAGGGGAATGGGGACGTGAGGGAAAGATGTTGCGACCTACCCTCGGGGGCAGAGAACAGGTTTAGGGGTATTGCCTAAAAAACGGGTCCATGGCCCATGATTAGGTGCGGGCTCTCCCAAGCTCATACCTCGCGTGACATTGGGATATTTTAAAAGATTTTTGCAATGAGGAGTCACCGCTAGCCTATTGAGATCGGCTATAAATCAAGTGAGGCATGTGAGTATACGTCACTTGCTATGCAACCAGAGAATCTAGGGTCGGAGACTTGATTACACTAATCAACCAATTAGTGCCCTTTTGGTACCTAATCTTGTTCATTTTAAAAGAAATGATTTTTGTCAGGCAGTTTGGAGTGATTTTATACTTATCCATTAACATGTGAGGTGATCATGCGGATACACAATAATTAAAGTAACAATCATAGCTACCAAGATTCTAATTGCAGTAAAATTAAATACACGCAATTAAACATAATTAATATATGCAAATTAAACATACGATATAATCAAAATATGAGCAAATAAAGCTCTAATTATGCTAATAAGGCAAGATATGTCAATTCCTAATCAAAATCCCATATTTTTTTAATTTTCGAAATTTTTTAATTATAAAAAAATAATAAAATTTTTCTCAATTTTTTAATTTCTTAATTTTTTTAAATATTAGTTTAATATTATAATATTATAATATATTTGAAACGAATCGGGTTGGGTCCCCAAGTTGGGTCCGGCCCGGTTCGGTGAAAAAGGCCCGGGATTGGGCTAGACGGCTTGAACCCGGACTAGGCTGGGCCGTAAAACCTAAGGCCGACAGAAACCTAGCCGAGCTGGGCCTGATGTGCAAGGCTAGTCCGGTCTAATTTTTTTTTTTTAAAAAAAAAGAAATAAGCCCACAAGCCCATGAACCCAACAGCCCAAAAGCCTAAAACCGGCCCACACTCGCCCAAAACCCTACCCGGTTGACTGGACCCGGCCCAACTCGCGTGACCTGGTTCGTGCCTCCTCTCTCCCTTGCTTTTTGCGGTGCCGAAAGAGGATGGTCTAAATGGCTTGGTGATGCGGCGGGTGGCGACGGCGACGCGGCATAAATAGTAGGGATGACGGCGTGTCGATGAAGTGGTGAGCAGAGGTGGACAGAGTGGCTTGATTGGGGGCGTCGCGGTAGTGAAGGGTGGCATTGGTCGGCCACATTGCGGCAGTGGTCTCGCGTCGCGGGTTGTAGGCGCCGGGTAGAGGCGTGGCGATGGGTGGGGCATCGGCTTGGCTGAGGAGGCACTCAGCGGGAGGTGGCATAGATCGGCGGTGTCGTTAGTGGCTAAGGAGGCGGTGGTGGTAGCAGGAATGGTGGCGGCGAGCCTCCTCTCTCCAGATTTGGCCTACTCGTGTGGATTCTCTCTTGACCGCTACTTAGGGACATCAACTTCGGCTTGGTTGTAGTAGCGGTGGCGCAAAGGTGCATTGACGGTAGTATGGAGGGCAATGGGCAGCTGCGGAGACGAGCGGAGGTGTGGCGTTGTGGGTCGTAGGCGTTGGGCAGAGGTGAGCCAATGGGCGTTGCAGGTTGCGTGGCGAGGGGCTCGGCGACCAGCTCGGGCTACTGACGTTGGGTTGCAGTAGCGGCGAGGCGAGCGAGGTCATAAGCAGCAAGCTTGGGATCGGCGTTCTGGCGCGGCAAAGCAGGCGATGGCGAAGGCGGTTCGGCCGAGATGGAGGCAGGGTGGCGCAGGAGCCCCCCCCCCTCGAGCGGCAAAGGGGCTCCCCCTCTCCTTGCGGTTGCTCTCTTTGTGTTTCTCCCTCTCTTTTTCTCTCTCTCGTGCTGCCCCTATTCTTTGGTGCCGGTCCCTACTTTTTCCTCCCTGCCCCCTCCTTCTAGGGTTTCACGGGCGAAGATGGAGGAGGGAGAAGGTGGCATGGGCCAGGCCAAGGTGAGATCCGGCTCGGCCCCTTCCATGTTTTTCTTTTTCTTTTTTCTCTTTTTTTGTTGTTTTTTTTTTTTGTTGTTTTGTTTTTTTAGTGATTAATTCCTAATTTTGTACACGATTAAGTCATAAATAAAATTATAAAATTTTGGTGTCAACAGCTGCCCCTCTTTGAATGGGAGCTCGAAGAGGTTCCATTCAAAGACAAAAGATATCTAAATTATTTTGGCGATAGAGAGACCCTAGGTGCATAGACACGTATCGGGTCGATGTAAAAGACTCATAATTATGGAAACACGTCTTGTCAATAAGAGGAAGAAAGACTCCAGACTACAAAAGCCCACTGGGTCATAAGAAGAAAAAAGATTCCGGGCTACAAAGCACTTCGGGCTACAAAAGCTCTCCAGGCCATAAAAGCTCTTCGGGCTAAAAAGCTCTCCGTGTCATAAGAAGGGCTACAAAGCACTCCGGGCTACAAAGCTCTCTGGCCTACAAGGCTCTCCGTGTCATAAAAAGAAGGACTCTGGCCTACAGAAGCTCTCCGTGTCATAGAAAGAAGATCTCCGGGCTACAAAGCACTTTGGGCTACAAAAGCTCTCCAAGCTACAAAGCTCTCTGTGTCATAAAAACGACTTCAGGCTATAAAGCACTCCGAGCTACAAAGTTTTTTGGGCTACAAAGCTCTCAGTGTCTTAAGAAGGACTCCGGGCTACAAAAGCTCTTTGGGTTACAAAGCTCTTGATGTCATAAGAAGAAGGACTTCGGGCTATAAAGCTCTCTAGGCTACAAAGCTCTCCGTGTTATAAGAAGAAGCACTCAGGGCTACAAAGCTCTCTGTGTCATAAGAAAAACTCCGAGCTACAGAAGCTCTCCGTGTCATAAGAAGAATGACTCCAGGCTACAAAGCACTCAGGGTTACAAAAGCTCTTTGGGCTATAAAGCTCTCCGTGTCATAAGAAGAATTCCAGGCTACAGAAGTACGCCGTGTCATAGGAAGAAAGCCTCCAGGCTACAAAGCACTTTGGGCTATAAAAGCTCTCCGGCTACAAAGCTCTTTATGTCATAAGAAGAAAGAAGTGACCCTAGGCTACAGAAGCATTCCGTGTCATAAGAAGAAGGGGAAGACTCCAAGTTACAGAAGCCTACTGGGTCATAAGGAGAAAGATAGGAACAAAGTCTCACTGTGTAATAACGGGTTTCGATCGGGCTAAAAATGCATGATTTGAGGAAAAGCAATGAACCTTCGTAGATAACATGGTTTAAGATTGATCATGATCCTTTTGAAAATCACAGTTCAAAGATAGACTCATAAATATTTTAAAAGTGTGGTTTAAGGATAGACCCACGAATCTTGTAATTTAAGGATTGACCCACGAACCGTGTAGTTTAAGGATAGACCCACGAACCTTGTGGTTTAAGAATAGACCCATGAACCTTGTGGTTTAAGGATAGACCCACGAATCTTGTGGTTTAAGGATAGACCCACGAATCTTGTGGTTTATGAATAGACCTACGAACCTTGTGGTTTAAGGATTGACTCACGAACCATGTAGATGACATGGTTTAAGGCTGATCATGAACCTTTGAATTTTAGGGAAGCACTTACTAACCCCTTGAAAACTGCATGGCTTCATTGAGGAATCCTGTCAAACTCAACTTGAGCAAATGTCATTAAGGACATCATCAAGAGACATATTGGTAAAGTATTAGCATTAATTGAGAACAAGATGATCGAGCTAAGTTTGATTCCCTAGAAAAACATTCGATGTCAACCAGCATCATGTGACGGAAAATTGTCATCTTGCTCAGAGATGTATCATTAATCATCAAATTCTCGAGGAGTCAAGTTCTTATCCAAATGGCTACGACTCATGAAAAAGGCTCATTAAGCATGCTAAACTAGAGCTTCTTAGTCAGAAAGGGTTTCTCACACACTCTCGATAAAATTGCTGATTGATCCCATCTTTTAGTGTGTGAAATAACTGATTGCTGAGGGTATCTCACATAACCCATGTCAAAGGCTTTTAGAAACATTCGCAATGAGTACAATCTAATCGATCAAAAAGATCTTTCGAAAGGACCGCAATATAGGCTCGGTTAGAGCTTACACAAATGAATTATTGCTTTGAGGCCAAGAAATGAACATTTGTCGCTATCATCATTGGGTTTATAAGTCAAGAACTTGGAAGATAAGACAAGATAGAATTACTTTCACTCCTTCAAGCAATAGCTTCTTTGTGGCATTCTCATTTTCACTAAAACCATCCCAATCAGAAAAAACTTCGGAGGAGGGTTATAATGTTGGCTTGGGAGAGGCTCGAAAGGCTTAAAATTTTCAATAGGGTATTTAAGAGTCAGTGATCCTCATGGCATCATAACCAGGTCACTCGACCCTTCGAAAGCATTTGGCTTTTGAAACACAGCACATCTTGAAAGTCTATTGACTAATCATTTATGCATGGGAGCTTCGCCGTGTCTGGGTGAGGCTGTCGGCCCTAGGGGTGAGCAGCGGTCTAGAGTCGACCCTGGACCGACCCTGGACCAGCCCAACCCTGCCGGTTTTGGTCTGGTTCCCAAGAGGACTGGGTCGGTCCTTGGTCCTGAAATTCCAGGACCAATACTGTGCGGGTTGGTCCTTGGTCCTAAGAGTTTTGGGTCGGTCCAACCCTGGACCAACCTTATATATTATATTATATTATTTATAATTCTTTTATATATTCAAACCTAAGTAAAATGTCTGTTATATTATATTATATTGAGATGTTCTATCAATAGCACTAATAGTAATTTCAATTTAAAACTTTTGTTGAGTATTAATTATGTGTCGATTGTTTTGTTTTCAGGTGTTTAGAAGTTCAAGTGAATTAACAAGATGTGAAGTTATATATTCATGATTTATATTAAGTATTTTGAACTTTTCATGGTTTAATTGTATTTTACTAAAGAATTTCAGCTGCACTTTGCTTTTCAATTTGTGTCAAATGGTAGAAGTTTTTGAAGAGTAGAGTAGTACTGTAGTTGCTACGGTGATTTGCTAGTCAAGTGGTGTGAAGCTCATTTTTTAGTTGAGTGAACTCTACATAATCAAATACTAGTCAAGTGGTGTAAAGCTCATTTTTTGGTTGAGTGGACTCTATATGGTCAAATGCAGGAAAACACTTTTGCATATGGTGTTATGAATATTAAAGATAGATGATTACAAGAACTTTTCATCTTGTCCCATATCTTGATGAGCGGTTAGCTGGTACGAAATTTTTATTATTGTGTCATCTTAAATTTGCTAAATATGTATTGGTATTTATAGTTTAGTTGCACAATGCCGCATTGTTGATGGATGTGTAATTTGAATTTGTAGGTTTGCTTTTTTAGGGAGTATAAAAAATAAGACTAAAAAAATTATCAATCGGTCCCGGGTTGACCCTGGAACCGGACCGAACCCATTGGGTCGGTCCGGTCCTTGGTCCCAAACCCAATAGGGTCGGTCCTCGGTCTTAAAAATTGAGGACCGACACTGTACGGGTTGGTCCTAGGGTTAGGGGGTTGCTCGGACCAACCCGGATCATGCTCACCCCTAGTCGGCCCCCGTCGGCCGGTCGTCGGAGGCCGGCGACCGGCCAAAAGAAGAAAAAAAAAAAGAAAAAGAAAGGAAAAAAATGAAAAATAAAATAAAAATATTTAAAAATTAAAAGAAACAAAAAAAAAAATATAAAATTTACCAAATGTGTTTCTATTCATTTTTTATTCCCGGAACAAGTTTACCAAACGCGTGTTTCTGGTAAAAAATTATTCCCCCTGGAATAATTTTTGAACAGAAAATGTTACCAAATGCGCCCTTAGTGAAATGTCCTAAATTCATGTTCTCTTTCTCTCCCCATCTCTATTTGTTAGGTGGGGATGTCGAAAAAGCCCAACAAGGCCTGGACCGACCCTACCCAAAAATTTCGAGTATTTTAGGGCTAGCATTCTTTTTTCTTTTCTTTTCTTTTTTTTTGGGTAAGGGTTTTTTGTTTGGGATTTATTAGAATTGGGTGGGGCATGCTTATAAACCTACCCAGCACCCTCGACCTGCCATCTCCTCGCTCTGCGATTTAGATCAATTTCATTCCGTTTTGAGCCGATTTTGGGTTTGATTTTGGTTTTGAAGTTCTTCTTGTCGTCCTTCTTTATTCGTTCTGTTTGGGAATTTTTTAGGATTTTGTGTTCTGAGGTTCCCCTGTTGTTCTGTCCATCTTTTTTTTTTTTTTTTTTGTTGGGCTTTTTGGGTTCTTCTTCTTGCGGCTTGGCTGCTTGCGTTTGATTATATGTTGAATATATGTTGAAGAAGCAAGGACAAGCAAGGTGATGTGACTTGTTGAGCGTATCTCCTGATGCCCAATAATGGACGGCATTTATTTAAATGGTCACTCATATTCGCGTAAACTAGTCTCCATAATCTAGAATTAGTTTGAGATTTGGAAGCATATCTGTTACTCACTGTTTATCTGTAGGTCTTGTCATTATTTGTCCAACCTTTTCCCTAGCAATGATGCTTCTGGCATATTCTTAAATAAAGCTATCTCTTTTGTTGCAGCATAGTATTTGTTCGTAACTGTTCAACTGGAACTTTATTAACTGTACATTATTGCTCCTCTGCATATATCATAGGCTTGGTTCCAAATTTCTAAAATTTATTATACTAAATAATATCTGCCAGGCCACTTGTGTATTATTGAAATGTGTAATTTTTTCTAATGCTAATGGGTCCTGAAAAGTGTTTTCTTGTTGTTGTTGCTAATTTTAAAATCAGCATCCTGAAACGACCTTATTTATGAAACCATAAATTTCTGCCGCATATGGATTTGACAGTGGGGTTTCTACCCTTCTTTGGTGCGCTGTAGATGTCGATAATTTTGGCATACTGCAAGTTCTTTGCTCCACTCTTTGGTGCTATCAAAGCTGTTTTCATCGAGAATCTCAGAGGTTCACCCCATTGCTTCGGGGCATGGATAACGTGCTTACTTGCTGAGGATTTGGGTTTTTGACAGCTCACACCTTTTCCCAGGTGCATATGATTATTTGTATATCTCTTATTTACTCAAAACCATCACTGAATCAACCATCTTAAGGAAGAGCACTACCACTTATTAATTTCTAGACACCCGGACCCCTGGAGTGCCAAAAGTTGGCATGAATAGACACTTAAATGTCAAAAGTTACGAAAGAAAGTGACACTTAAATGCCAAAATTGAAGCAAAATGAATCACTTAAATGCCAATCCAGTCAAAATGCTAACATGGCGATTTTTCCGGCGAAGTAAGTGCAAAACAACACTGTTTTGCACGATGACGTAGCTAGACAATGCAAAAATAACATCGCTTTAGTAATGAAGTGGTAAAAAATTAATATAAAATTTTAATTTAATTTAATTTAAAATTAAATTCATTTAAAACATTTAAAAATGCATAAATATATATATATTAAAAGGGAGGGAGGGAGGCGGTTGAGGGTGGAGCCTTTGCCCCTACCGCCTCCTTGCCGCCATTGGGAAGGGCTCGCGATAGAGGGGGAAGGGTTGGCTGGGGTCGCCGGGCCCTGTCCAATGCCCGGTGACCCCAGCTGACTGTGGTGAGGGTCTGCGAGCCCTTGCCCAGTTCTGTCAGGTTCGGCAACCCTCGCCCGGCCAAGCCAAGGGCCGCCACCCACTGAGGCGACCCCAAGTGGGCGGTAGCCCTTAGCCTAGCTGGGCAAGGGCCAGCGACCCTCGCCCCAAATCTGGGCGCCAGCCCCCAACCAGGCTTAGCGGCCCTAGCCGACCCTCCCCCACCTTCCAATGACAAAGGAGGCAGCAGCAGCGGTTGGCAGCCGTGGCCGACCTTCCCCCACCTTCCAACGACGGTAGAGGTGGCAGCGGTGGCAAGGGCGAGCCCTCAGCCGCCGGCTGCCTTCTTCCTCCTCCTCCTCCACCTTTTTTATTTTTATTATTTTGTTTTAAATTTAATTTGATTAATTTTTATATTAAAATTCAAATTATACCAAAAACACCGTCATTTTTGTGTGTGTTTTGATGAGTCAGCCTTCCGACAGGCCACGTAAGCGAGAAAATTTATAATAAAAAAATGTCACATAGGATTTCCGGTAGGATTCGCCAAATGTAGCACTCAAATGTATCATTTTTCATAAAATGTAACACTTTCGTAAGTTTTGACACTTAAGTATCTCTTTGTGTCAATTTTTGGCACTTGAAGTGTTCTTTTGCCTTAATTTCTGCTTTAATGATTACAATTATGATGATCTTTTTATTGTAATAATTATATGCAGGTTTTAAGTGTTATAGATAGAAGGATTTATAAATATCTTAAACGAGCACTTTGCGTTGTAAGGATGTGCAGAAAGCACCGAGCTGAGTGCATCTTCGCAGTTAGAGTGGCGAGGTGGATGTGTATACTTTTTGCTCGGTGTGAATAGTCTTGAGGCAGTTCTCAGAAGTCCGTCTCAGGATTCCAGCTTTTCGAGGTTTTTAATTTCTTTTTATTAGCTTCTAATGTTTCCTGGATGCGTAGTTTCTCTGTCTTTCTGAAGTTGGTCACTCGATATGTTTTGAATTTGATTCGTCGTATTTTCACCGTGGACTTTAAATTGCATTGATGCTCCTCAAGGCACTCGTAATTGATAAATCATCCCTCTGCTCTGATCACCGTGATTGCTATGTGAAGAAAAAGCTGATTACCTTGTAACATTTCGTCTAAGGTTTTCAAAATAGAGCATGTCTTATTAAGTGCTCATTGTAAAATCACCATTTCACCTCTTATCCAGATTAAAGCGCTGACCAATAGGAAGTTCTCTGCATCACAAGTAAGTCCAATTTTTTTTAATCTGCATAACATCTTCCAATGGTTAAGTTGCTTAGCTCTTCTTTGCTAAAATTATGGTTGTATAATATTTATTACCTTTCATATTCCAATGGATATGTTAATTCAAGGGGCGTCAAAATGGATGAAAAGATCATATACCCATTTTTGGACTCATATTTTCTCAATATGAGTCGCATATATAGGTCAGAGGTTTTAAAAGACCCAACTAAAATTGGGTCAAAAAAATGAGTCTAATTTAAATGGGTGGGAACTTATGACTCATTTTTGACCCATTTACGTGGTCCACCCATGACTCACTTAATCTTTGTAGCTCTTACGAACGGAACGACTAATACCCATTTTCCACTCCAGTGACCTAAAGTTGTCAACTGGCTGCTCGCCTCCTCCGCACCACCTCCGCCGCTCTCCTCTGCGGCTTGCCTCCGAGCCGCCTCCGCCGCTCCCCCAAAAGTCAATGAGCTCTAGATTGCCATGTCGCGCACCACAACGACACGAGCAAACATGGTGAACCGCCTCTCGACAATCACGGTAACATTCATTTCTCAAGGTTTCTCTTGCTCACTCGCATCCTACGCTTTGCAATGTGTTCATAATGTTGTGCATTGTTTCATTTGACGTGAGTTAATGTTTCAAGTTCCTTTCTTTGTCCCCGTTTTACATTTGTCTTGAGCGCGGCGGTATCAGTTTAGTTAATTGGGTGGTTTGAGGACGTCGTGGCTTGACCTCTTTTATATGCAAGAAGAAAATTTGGGTTTTTTTCTGTCAGCTGGTCCCAATTTATTTTGGGGAGAATTACCAAAAAAGTCATAAACCTATTGTAATTGTGCCAATCAATCCTAAACTTTTTTTTTGGCCAATTTAGTCCTAAACCTTTTGTAATTGTGCCAATTTAGTCCATCCGGCCAAAATTAGCTGGCGGCGGAAGATGTGGATACCGGCGGGAGACAACCGGTCGGTAAACGCAGACGTGGCAATTTTAAATTTTTAAATTTTTTTTGAATTTTTTAAATTTTTTTAAATTTTTTTTCACACATTCTCTTTCCTTTGGTCGGCCGGCGCCGACCGGAGGCAAGGGCTGGTGAGGTCAGCCTCGACGGTCATTGGCGAGGCTCGCCCTCGGCGGTTGGAGGCGAGGGCCGGCGCGGGCGAGGTTAGCCTCGCCGGCCGGGCGAGGGTGAGGCCTCGCCAGATCCGGCGAGCTCGGCCCTCGCCAAGGCTGGGGCGGAGGCGGGAGGCGGTCGGCCGGGCGGGGAGAGGGAATTGGGGGAGGCGAAGCGAGCGAGGAGATGATCGGACGCCCGATTTGAGGGCCGGTCCAAGGGACGTCGGCTCGCCGCATCGCTCGATTGCAAGTGGACGCCGCCATTGACGCCGAGGTTTGGCTGACGGAATCTAAGGGCTTCGCGGCAGTCGGAATCAAGCCGAGCCGTTCGTTCCGGTGGGGCGAATCGGGGGGAATTCGGCGGAGGGACTCATCTTCTTCGTCGCGATGCACGAGGGCGTCCGGTCATCTCCTCAACTTGGCTCCGCCTCCCCCCGATTCCCTCTCCCCACCCGGTCGACCGCCTCCCCCGCTCCGCCGCTTCTTCTCTTCCGGGTCTCTCTCTCCCTCCCCGTCTCCGCCCCGGCCTCGGTGAGGGCCGAGCTCGCGGGATCGCGAGGCTAACCTCGCCGGATCTGGCGGGGGCCTCGCCCTTCTGGCGGCCCTCGCCTCCGGCCGGCGGGCGAGCCTCGCCGGTGGCCGACGCGGGCCGGCCCCGGAGGAAAGAGAAGGTGTGAAAAAAAAAGAAAAAAATTTTAAAAATTAAAAAATTCGAAATTGTTTTTTAAAAAAATTAAAATTGCCACGTCAGCGTTTGCCAGCCGGCATCCACGTCAGCGCCAGCCGGTCAATTTTGGCAGGATGAACTGAATCAACACAATTATAAAAGGTTTAGGACTAAATTGGCAAAAAAAAAAAAAGTTTATGACTGAATTGGTACAATTGCAATAGGTTTATGACTTTTTTGGTAATTCTCCTATTTATTTTGTGATAGGTTTGGGGCGTGAAGTTGCTTCCTTTGAGTTGGAAGAGGTGGACAGTGAACAGCGAAAATGGGTGTTCCCATTGTTTTCATTTCTAGTTTAATTGTTTTGAATTACCGATACGTTGAGTTTGGTTTGTCCGTGTGTGGTTTAGTAGGCATTATGGGGAATGTGTGTTATGAGGGAATTAGGTATTGCTTCCTTTATGGAGAATCGTCATCTGAATTGGCAGATCAGAAAGTGTAACAGCCTGGTCTCTACTGTACACATATTGTCCGCTTTGGATACTGAATTCACACGGTTTTGTTCCCTCTTAGGGCAGCCTATACTACCCATACAATTAGAGGGCCCATTGCCTTATAAGGCAGCCCAGAATGCAGCCTATACTACCCATATAGTTAGAGGGCTTATTGCCTTATAAGCCAGCCCAGAACTCCCTCCCTAGGTGATGTGGGACAAGAGAGAGACCCCTTCCTTGTGCACATCTGGGGACTTGCGCACCGCCGCTCGAGCTGTCACACTCTCCTCGCCCACATACTGCAACACTATGGCCCCACACATGCGGTCGAGGTGTCTCCACTGTATATATATTGTCCGCTTTGGACACTAAGTTCTCATGGTTTTGTTCCTCTTATGGCAGCTCATACTACCCCAAAAAAACGTGTATATACAGTTAGAGGGCCCATTGCCTTATAAGGCATCCTAGAACTCCCTCCCTAAGCGATGTGGGATAAAAGAGAGACCCATTCTTTGCACATGTTCGGGGACCGAGGCGTGGACGCACTGCCATCCCTCCTCCCCGCACACGGTTTTGTTCCTCTTAGGGTAGCCCGTACTATCCCATGAAAACGCGTATGTACAGTTAGAGGGCCCATTGCCTTATAAGGCAGGCTAGAACTCTCTCCCTAGGCGATGTGAAACAAGAGAGAGACCCCTTCCTTGTGCATGTCTGGGGACTGATGCGTAGACGCACTGCCATCCCTCCTTCCCGCGCATTGCCACTCGGGCCGTCACACTCTCCTCGCCTGCATACTGCCGACGTGATCTTAGTCCGTCTCTCCATACTACCCCGAGTCTAAGTCGTCATAGAAAGCAAAGGAGATGTTGTGGTACCTATGCTTTTCACATTTCCATTTCACCCTTCCATCAAGTGCAAGACCATTGTTTGGTAAATTGGTAATCTTAGCATGACACTGATGATTAGAATAGTTAATTTTGATGTGAATCAAGTACATCATATTGACATGGATATCGTGCTTCTTATATAGGACCAAAGCTCATCATAGTTGACCCACAAACCCCGGAAATAAAGGTGCTGTTTTTCTCATGCGGTTGCTTCGTTTTGTTAGTTTTTTTTTATTTTTTTTCCAATTTCATGTTCATGGGTTTGATGAATATTTCCTTTTTTGTTAGTGGTCTCTAGAATTTCGTCAGGGCTCTTCATCTAGAGACTTGAAGAATGACGGGTATGAATATACTCTCTTTGTCTCTCTTTTTTGGGCCTCCTCTGTTTCATCTAAATGCGACACATTTTTCCTTAATACATCCATGTGCTTGTTTCCTTCTTTTAGGAGGCTAGTCAATAAGAATGCTCGAAATCTAACTCCATATTAAAAGATGTCAAGCCAGGTGGAAATGAAATGGATTTACTAGCGTCAATTATGGACACCTTTGTTATTAGATGTACCTGCCTACATAGAATGGATACTTTGTTTAAGAAATTTGGTGAACATAAGGCTTTTCTTATATATATGTTCTTATACATCTTCCTTCTCGTTAAACCTGATCAAGGTGCTGGGAATTCTGCTGTCCTGAATAGTCTTAGAGTTGACCTTTAGCATTGGAGGACGCATCCTAAATAAATATTGTAGTTCCCTTTCACCTAAAAATGTGGAGGCTAAGCTATGCACCAGAGATTGGTTATTTAAAGTTTTGCCTGAGGAAGATCTCGATGACCAATTTCTTATTGTCGACTTCCAAGCCGTTACATTCTCCTTCACCTAATCGGTGACACCTTTGTCGCATCTTTAGCATGGACTCGATCTATGTGAATTCGGGTTGAGACAAGCATTTTATCGAAAATGCGTTGGACTTAAAATGTAGGATAATTCATTATTTGCCAAAAGTTAAGCTGCTTGTAAGATCGACCTATTTTTTTTTTTTTTATATTATTTGTAGATGCCATAGACATTGTTGGGAAATTGTCAAGTGGTCGACTTGGCAATATATAAATAGTGCGACTTCTCGAAAAATTTACATAATTTTTTTTGTTTTTTCATCAATTACTATCACTTTTGGAAAAATATTTCAAAATATACTAAATCAAGTGGATCCAATTAGAGAATAAGTGATAAGCACGTCACTATTTTCTTCTTGATTTTCCGTTTTCTATTCTCGCACTTACTAAATTTTAATTTTTTTTTAATTCCACCGTAAAATTACTTTAGGAATATGCCTATGCGGAATGAAATGTACTGATTTTGAATAGTAACGTATGTAGCTTCTAGTTTTTGGAAAATCGAACTGCACATTGAAGAAGAGGTGCTGGAGTGAACCGAATCTTGTCATTAAAGAAAGAATATGCAAAAATTGCTCAACCAACTGAACCGCAAAATTTTTCGCTTGTTTAGGTAATAATATATTCAGACAATATTTTTACAGCTTGAAAAACATTGGTGGCTTATTGACGATTATTTCTGAATTTTTTTATGAGTATAAATTCGGCTGTTTGTTTATAGCGGGACAATTACTACAAGGGTCTTAAAACTTGTCACCATAATATACTTTCATTTTTGCATTTAAGTCCTATAAGCTCATCGCCATTATCCACTTTATTCCTTTTCTCGACTCTGTTTAGTTTGAATGGATCTGAATGCACATGGCCTCCGTTATTACTCACCATGTAGCATTAAAAAAGTATATAAAAAAAGGCAGTGCGGCATTTTTCGTTCAATTAAAAACGACATAATTAACAGAAGGATTCAAATGTATAGAAGTGGCTAATTGATTATATCTATATAAAGAGCGAAGTGATTTGAGTGTGAACACAACGTCGACGATACGGCTTCTTGAGTGAATTGTTTGCTTTTTCAGTGTTTCGGGGGGGAAAAAGATACACATGAATTGATGAATAAGAATATCTGCATAATCAATTAGTTAATTATAGTTTGGTTAGATTGCATAAACAGTTTTCATATAAAAATACCATTTAAAACGCTGCAAATGGGATTTGTTGCTTTAAAAATAATAGTATACACTTTATTATTTTAAATTTGTGCCAATTCAATCTATTCGGCCAATTTTGACTAACTAACAATAACATGAATAATTTTTTAATAATATTTCATTTTTTTGAATTTTTTATTTTTCTTTATCTTTTTATTTTTCCTCCCTCTTCCTTTGTTTTTCTTCCTCTGCTCGCAAATCTCACCAACCAATGGCAAGGCTCGCTCCCATCGGCCATGGGTGAGGGCAAGCCTCATTCGATGATGGCAAGGCCACCTTGCCATGGCTAGGCAAGGCTGAGCCTTGCCAAATCTAGCAGGGCCTCACCTAAGGACAGTGAGGCTAGCCTCACCATGGGTGAGGGCAAGCCTCATTATTCGGTTTTTTCACATAAAGTTCATGAGTTACATTAGTTATAAATGATCAAAAAAATTAAGTTAAATTATGCAAAAAAGTACAATATAATCATAAAGGGAGGAGCAATATTACAAGGGTGCATTTGTTTCAAATAAATATGTGATTTCGAAAACATTTTCCAACAAATAATCATTTATACCGCTTACAAAAATAAATGGATAGAAATTTATTTCATTATCTACAAAAATAGTTAGGCATGACTAATTTTTCTAAATGATAAAAGCAATTATTTTTTCAGAAAAAAATTCCAAATTAGTCATCATCACATAATCATGTTTTATTTCGAGTTTTATTTCAAGTGTTTATGCTTTGAAGGCTGCAAGGGCTAACACAACCGAACGTCGCTGAGAAACAATTGCATCGGTACACACATATTTGGACAAAAAAAAATTATAGAAATTATTTTATCACATCATAAATTCATGATTCGGTATCTCAATTTGCCAATTATAGTTAGATTAAGAGAGGGAAATTTTAGAGCTAAATTCCACTTTGTTCCTTAAATAAAATTGTATATGTCACCCCAAAGATAATACTTACCAATTCTTTTAGTGTAAGATTTCGAACTTCATTTAGAATTAGTCCAAGAAAATTGTCCATGATACCAAAAATATGTTGAATTACTTGGCAGTTAATCCATGCTTTACATGTCTCAGTCTTTGATAAGCTCATATTTGTGAACATCGAATCATATGTTATTAGAGAAATCGGATAATTTTAGCCAATCCATTGATTCTAGCAAACAAAGAAGTTCATGTTCCAAGATAAAAACATAGACAACCCTTTACTAATGGAAATTATGGCGGACTAATGCCTTTGTTTTGAGAAAAATCGAAATATGTTCGCTCGTATGGTACACAAAAGTGAACTGATTCGAGGTGTTTTTATGATTAGTGAATATGATTAAGTATTAACTGTTGTTGATAATGAGTATAGTCTATTAAATGTTTATTCTAGA
The DNA here is from genome assembly GCA_014182575.1 of Eucalyptus decipiens. Classification (NCBI taxonomy): domain Eukaryota; kingdom Viridiplantae; phylum Streptophyta; class Magnoliopsida; order Myrtales; family Myrtaceae; genus Eucalyptus; species Eucalyptus decipiens. Next base: position 27,743,262 of record CM024609.1, on the reverse strand, counting down.
CAATAGCAAATGCGATATAGACGCATTGCTAAGCCTCTTCGGTTTTGTCAAATAAAGTTCATGAGTTATATTAGTTATACAAGCTGAAAAAATTAAATTAACTTGTGCAATTATTTCTACGCAAAACAAAAATACAGCAATATCACGAAGAGAGGAGCAATATCTCACTAAAATATCATCATATAATCATATTTTATTTCATATTAACGACATGAGTATGAATCAAAACAAGTAGATATTCTTATATGGCTTCATCAAGGAGTGTTTATGCCTCGAAGGTGGTAACGCCTACTGCAACCTGGCGGCGTCCCGTCAAAACAATTGCATTCAGTTTCACTGTAAAGTCCACAGCCTGAGGCACAGATGACGCGACAATCCTCATTCTTGCTGCACTCACCACGCACGGCCATTGAAGATGGCAAACTTGCCCCCAGCAAAATGAATACAAGCACGAGCACGAGAGCTAACTTGGATGATGATCTCCTCTCCATCACGATCGATCGGCTCTATTGCAGATGTGGTATTCACCCGAATGAATCTTTGCGTTGTAGGATGGTGCATTTTATAGGCGTCATTGAGGGAAAAAGTAATTACATTTTATTTTTCTCTACTCATATTTAGTCATTTATGGAAATTAGATCTAAGTTAGAACCTTTTCGTCATTTAGGTTCTCTTGACGTCATTTATGGAAACAAATGTGGATGTTGTGGATCTTTTAACAAAGTATTAGTGAAATTGACAAAAATGGTACACACATATTTGGTAAATATTATAATTATTTTGCCGAAATTTTACAATTCAATTTTCGTGAATTTGTGATCTAAATATACGATTCGGTATCTTGATTTGACAATTGTAGTTAGAGTTAGAGGGGGAAATTTCAGGGATTTAAGCCACGTAGAGTTCCTTATAAAATTGCGTATGGTACCCCAAAGATAATATTAACCTATTTTGTTCTAGTATAAGATTTCGAACTTTATTTATAGTTAGTCTATGAAAATTGTCTATGATACTGAAAATATATCGAATGACCTTGCATGTAATCTATGCTCTTGATGTTTCAACCTCTAATATGTTCATATTTGTGGGATCAAATCCCTCAAATGACCGGCCATATCTATGTAATTAAAGAAATTGTAATTTTAAGCTGCTTAGTTGATTCCATGGTGTATATTGAGGTCATGCCTATTATGAAGTGATTATATTCACCGTGTTAAATTATTAAATAAAGAGCAAGTCCCCAAAATAGGGGTGGAACGATAGGTTCGATCAAAAGACAATACCTTGACATGACTTTTGGTAGAACTAGGAACTAAAGCCACCAATCCTTTCGATTTCTTCCCTTTCTTGTCCTCAGAAGTCGCTGCCGACTCACGCCCCTTTTGGACACCATTTCGCTCGCTCCGAGCAAGACGATAGAATGACCAACCCAGAATCTCGGAGCAGCCGCGAAGCTACAGCGTGCGAAAAAGTCAGCAACTTTTTAAGGAACCAAAGCAAGACTTAGCATCACAAAGCGAAACGCGAAACTGCCGTCGCATTGTCGCTTAGCAGTCGCTTTTGCTGAAGGACCGATCGAAGTGAAAAGGGTAGTCATATGGAAAGAAAGACTATAAAATTCACCATGGGTTCACGCAAAAATAAGAGGTACCCGGACGAACCTCAAAGAAGGGGTGGCGAAACCCCTGAACCCTAGTCGAAATGCTTGCCTCATGGATGAAAGAATGTATAGAGAGACACACTCAGAAAAGAGAGAGGCAGTATGGTGTTGCTGAGCAAGGAAGAAGAGACGCAGCACGAGGGCATACCCGAGACCTCACCGAACCGCCAAGACGGAGGCAACCGGCTTGAGAGGCGTCAGAGTCGGGGGCGACGGAGGCAACCGGCAGAGGGGCGTCGGCGTTGCGGTTCACTGGAAGAGAGGCGCGACTTCGAGGAGGAAAGAGAGAGAGAAGGACCGGAGGTTGGGAGAGGGAGGCAAGGGCGTTGGTGTCAACGTCGGGTTCGGGGGCGTAGGCAGAGGCGGAGGTGAAGCCGTTGGCGGCGTCGGCATCGGAGTCGGGGGCGATGGAGGGGTCGAGAGGCGTCGGCGTCGTGTGAAGGAGCGTCGGTAGGATCGGCGTCAGGGTGGGGGGAAGATGGAAGCAAGCAGCAGAGGGAGAGCAGAGGAGGGGGAAGAGCATATGAACGCACACCTGCGGTTTTCGTTCTCTCCCCGCAACGGAACGGAGAATGGAGAGAGAGAGAGGGGAGAGAGAGGACGAGTCGACAGGGTCACAGAGGAGAGAGAGCGTCAGAGTGGTGGGCCAGATCCGCAGGAGAGAGCGCGCCGAGCGAATTTTTGAACCTCTGACGCCATTTACACATGGAGCCACGTGTCGAATTCTGAATGGTCTTACATCTCGCTGGCGTGGAGTGTAAAACCCAGCCAATATTTTCTCACAAATTGAAACTTGAAGCATCCATGTACTAATGTACAATTTAGGAGTATATGTTAGCAAAGTTATTTTTAGGTTGCTTTCAGATAAATTTCATGAGTTTTGTTAGTTTGTAAGTTGCCAATGTGTCAAAGATGGACATTGTGACTTAATCAACCACATGTCAAATGTACGAAAATTTCTAAAAGCTACCCAGTAGATTAGGACGCGCTACTATCGTGCCCGAGTGAAATTAACCGTGAATTGAGATCGAATTCAAAAATTGGAAGTCTAAGTGTGTCACAAATCATTTTAGGAACATTGACTCATCTTTGGAAGATTCTTCATGCAAGCCGAGTTTTTCAGTAAAATAATCAAGATATGGTTAATTTGGTTTGGAAAATTGGTAGGCCCACTTTTGATGGTATTTTTGAGATCAAGATGGTTCTATGGTCAAGTAAATATGTGAGTTGAAATATGGTGACATTGGATTAATTTATAGACTTTAATTGGACTCAATTGGAAGTTGATTGATTAAAATTAAAGAATTTAATGTACAAGATTTCATGTCACGGCGGAAAATGAAATTGAACCTATTAGAATAAGGTTGTGGGAGGTTGGAGTTAGTGGATTGTGACTTTAGAAGTGGTGGCATGAGGTGGGGCAAGAGTGGTTAGGATGATGACATATGGAAGGTGGAGATTGAATCCCAAAAAGGTGGGATGTCACTTCCCCATCTCCATCATCTTCTTCATTGAGTTTTGTTCTTGAATTTTTGGGAGGGGAGAAGCCAGCCGTGCGAGACCGACCAGCCTGACACCCAGCTCGTCCGCCGCTCGCCGCCGTGGCAGTCGTCGCCCATCCATGTGCGAAGCCCCACACTCCCACTCGCCATCGTCTAGCTCGCCGCTCTACCCTTCGTCCGTTGACCCTTTCTCCTCCACCTCTCCTTGCGGCTTCGAAACCTAGCAATCAAAGAAGCCTTGAAGCGGAAACCCAGCAGCCGTCACAACCGCAGCCGGAGTCGTCACCATTGCCGCCCTCCGCCTCACTCTCTCCCCTTGCTGTTCGATCGTCTCTCCTCTTTCTTTGGTGTGCCTTGAAGGCTTCGAAAACCAGCAACAAACCAGAGAAGCCTGTCTGAAGCCGTACGCCGCCGGAGGAGCCTCCGCCACCGCCCGTCACCATTCATCCCTACGCACGGCCGTCACTGCTCGCCGCTGCTCCGCACGGCTCCGTCTCCCTCTCGCCTGCCTCTGCGTCGCAGCTGGTGCATCAGCTCGTCCTGAAGCTGTTCAGCCACCTCCGACCACCGTGAGACCCCGCTGTCGGCTGCACGGCACCACTGCAACTCCTCCGTCCGTTTCCGACCCAAGTCGACACCGGATCTACCCTTTCTCGACCTCAAACCACAGCAGACAGCAGCAAACAAAAATGGGTATTCCAGCCTAATTTTGGCCGTTTTGGCCGGCTTCCCGACCTTGGATGCTTGGCCCGCCTTGAGGAAAGTCAATCCCCACGACGACCCCGTCGTTTTGGTTCGATCGGTTCGTTAATCGAGTGAGTTTAGTTCACTAAATCTTGATTAGAGGGTTAATTATGCGTAGGGAGGTTTAATTTATGTTAAGTGTTATTAGGTGGTTAATTTAATTTATTTAAGTGTAGATTATATTAAGGTGCTTAATTAACTTAAAGTGTGTTTAATTTAAGGCTAAGTGAATGTTTATATTAATATAAGCCTTGATGTGACTTAAAGGAATTTATTTTTATTTATTTAAGTATTCCGAAATTATTAAATGATTTAATAATATATATATTTATTCGAAATTATTAAAATATTATTATTTAATTAATTTCGGAATAAAATTAATTATTTATTAAATTCAAAAAAATTATTTTGGGACCTTATTTTCTCAGAAATTTCATGCTCATCGCTGCTGTGTATTTAAATTATTAATTTGATGAATGGATATTGCAAACTGAGTGATGATTTGTGCAATTGATTGCTGAATTGCAAAATTGAGTGATGATTGTGAAAAGTATATAATTTCTTCAGAAAATCCTGAGTGTCAGGTTTGACACTGAAAATGGATTTTAAGTATTATATCAAGTAGTGGGGTTTGAAAAGAATGGTGTTAGTTTTTCTGGTTTGTATTTGATTGTGTATCCACACACACAACTACTTTCTCAAATGTTTTTAATATGAAGAAAAATGGATGGGATCACTATTTTAAGTGGAAGCATTGAGTGAAATGCAAAGTGTCCTAGGGTTGAGTATGATTTTGTTGTGTGATAATTAAGAGGAAGTTGTCCAGGGCTGTTGAGTCGAACTTGCCCCTATATGGGATGCCCCTTACAACGAATGGGGTCGCAGTAGAGGCTAAGCCAACTAGACCTATGCTCCCTTGGGAATGTTGTTAATGTAGTGACGAAGCCGCGCTTCAAGGGGGGAGGCAATGCTTGGCATTAATGTCAGTAGATAGCCGAACTGCGAGTAGGCTATGCCCTTGTGTGGCAGTGAATAACAATTGGATCGCATGCTGAGTGTTATTGACGGGTTGGATTATGGGATGGAATCGTGTGGCATGGTATGAGACGTGTCATAACAATTTAGTCTTATAATCCAGACTCTTGTGGTCATTCGAATGATATTGTTGGCGTTCCAGTGGTTTAAGTTTCTATTACTATCTATGATTGAGTGATTTGAATCGTGCTAACCTACAGGAAGGAACTGAGGCGAGGTAAGTTCTCTATGTGGTGTGGCTAGGCCACCCTTGGGCGTATTTTCTTTCTAATTGGGGTTTAGGGGGTTGAACTTGCTGAGACAATGTCTCACCCTGTTGTGGACCAAAATTTCAGAACCGTAGATGGTAGAACCCCTAGAGGCTGATCTCTCAAAAGTGGGATCGAAGAATGAGTCCAACTAGTGGTCATAGGACTGATCCCTTTTGTAAACTACCACTTTTTGTTATATGTGTAAAACAAGTGTGGTTACCTTTGAAAGCATGTTTGTTTATGAATGAGTTGGTTTCTTGCTTTCCCATCTCGTGAGTTTTTGTCAGGGGTTTTATAATACGTTTCGCTTGTGCAATAATAAATTAATGAGGTTGGTGACACTACCTGGGAATGTCGCACTTGCATGACCATGGCGGGATGTTGGCATGCTCGAGGTTCGGGGCGTGACAACTTTTCTATTATGGACATTAGAAATCCCCGTGAAATAATTTTATCTTGTCTATATTCGACTTTATCCTGTCTTAAGTGAGTGTCAAACATAGGATATGATAAATCATATCTTATCTCGAATTTTATCCTGACTGCCAAATGTAGCTTAGTTGTTTGTCTCGTGACAGTAACTTTTATTTTAACACACCTCACACGTACATCTTAATAATATTTCCCTCGCGTGTTATCTTAGTGTTAGCTCTGCTCCTCTTTAACTCAGGTTTTCTTTTGCATCAACATGTTTCCCATTATGATATATTAAATGCTTTACACAAAGACCAATTTTCCACCTTGAGACTTTTTCTAACATCTTAATATTTTTTCTCCCACGTATGAGCTTGATGTTAGGATTGCTTCATCTTAATTCAAATATCATTTTGTATCAATATGTCTCGACTTGAATCTCCAATGCTTACCTCCATTCTAGTCCCTTACTCCAAGCTAGACCATGAAGACCTCGTTGCTATGCCATAGCACAAGCTTCTAACCAAGTCTCTTTCGCCAAACTAAACCATAAGGCTACTATACCACAACACACACTTTCATCTAGTCTCTTTTGCCAGATCAACCCATAAGGTTATTTGAAAACCGCGTTCATTATGAGATTCATTCCTTAAAATATTTACCAAATACAGATACACATAGGTTTCATTTTCCAACTTTAATTATTTATGGGACTAAGTTTGAGTTTTATCTTTTCTGCTTTTTAGGGTTTTTTGAAGAGGAAATGGATGTGAATTCGTGGATTATTTTTATTAATATATTAATGAAGATAAGTTATGAGATAGCTGTTGGATATTTTTCCACAAAGTTAACTTGTTGGAGTCCCCATGCAACCTCGACGATGTATATATAAAGTTAAAGTGATTTGAGTGTGAACACAACGTTGACGATACGGCTTCTTGAGTGAATTGTTTGCTTTTTCAGTGTTTTTGGGGGAAAAAAAGATACACATGAATTGATGAATAAGGATATCTGCATAATTAATTAGTTAATTATAGTTTGGGTAGATTGTATAAACAGCTTTCATATAAAAATACCATTTAAAACGCTGCAAATGGGATTTGTTGCTTTAAAAATAATAGCGAATACACTTTCTTATCTTTTATTTGTGTCAATTCAATTTATTCGGTCAATTTTGAGTGGCTAACAATGACATGGATAATTTTTTAATAATATTTTATTTTTTTCGAATTTTTTTTTTTTTCTTTCTCTTTTCTTTTCCTCCTTCTTCCTTCTTCCTTCTTCCTCTGCTTGCCGATCTCACCAACCAATGACAAGGCTTAGCCCCATTGGCCATTGGTGGTGATGGCGAGGCCACCTTACCATGGCTAGGCAAGGCCAAGCCTCGCCAAATCTAGCAGGGCCTCACCTAAGGACAGGCAAGGCTAGCCTTGCCATGGTGAAGTGAGGCTTGCCCTCGCCAATGGCTAATAGGGTTGAGCCTTGCCATTGGCCAAAGAGGCTAAACCTCGTCGGCCCTCACCTCCGGCCAGCAAGCTAAAGGAAGAAGGAAGAAAAAAAGGAAAAAAATATAAAAATTTGAAAAAAAAATTTAAAAAAATTATTAAAAATTGTCCACGTCAACATCGCTAAATGACTGGCATCAACCGATGTCTATGTCGGTGTCGGCCAGCTAATATTGACCAAAAGGACTAAATTGGCATAAATGCAAAAGATTTAAGACTAAATTGGTATAAAAAGAAAAGAAATAAGTTTAAGACTAAATTGGCACAATTGTAATATGTTGAAGACTTTTTTGGTAATTCTCCCCAAGGTATTTTCATCATCAACGGATATATCACTGTAGATCTAAGTTAATATAGTCATTATTCGGTTTTTTCACATAAAGTTCATGAGGTACATTAGTTATAAATGGCAAAAAAAAATTAAGTTAAATCATGCAGCTATTTCTATTGCAAACCAAAAGTACAATATAATCATAAAGAGAGGAGCAATATTACAAGGATGCATTTGTTTCACATAAATATGTGCTTTCAAAAATATTTTCCAACAAATAATCGTTTGTTTCGCTTACAAAAATAAATGGATAGAATTTTTTTTAATTATCTACGAAAATAGTTAGGCATGACTACTTTTTCTATACGATAAAAGCAAAAATTTCCAAATTAGTCATCATCATATAATCATGTTGTATTTCGAGTGTTTATGCTTTGAAGGCTGCAAAGGCTAACACAACCCAACGTCACTGAGAAACAACTGCATCGGTACTCACATATTTGGACAAAAAAAATTATAGAAATCATTTCACCGGATTAATACAATTTGATTCTCGATTTCACATTCATGAATTTATGATTTAAATTCATGATTCGGTATCTCAATTTGCCAATTATAGTTAGAGTAAGAGAGGAAAATTTTAGAGCTAAATTCCACTTTGTTCCTTAAATAAAATTGTATATGTCACCCCAAAGATAATACTTACCAATTTTTTTAGTGTAAGATTTCGAACTTCATTTAGAATTAGTCCAAGAAAATTGTCTATGATACCGAAAATATGTTGAATTACCTTGCAGTTAATCCATGCTTGACATGTCTTAGTCTAAGCTCATATTTGTGAACATCGAATCATATTTAGAGAAATCAGATTTTTGTAGCCAACCCATTGATTTTTAGCAAACAAAGAAGTTCATGTTTCAAAATAAAAACATAGACAATCCTTTACTAATGGAAGTGTTGGTGGACTGATGCCTTTATTTTGAGAAAAATCAAAATATGTTTGCTCCTATGGTACACAAAAGTGAATTAATTCAAGGTGTTTTTATGATCAGTGAATATGATAAAGCATTAACTGTTGTTGATGATGAGTATAGTCTATTAAATGTTTATTTCAGACAATAGCAAATGCGATATAAACGCACTGCTAAGCCTCTTCAGTTTTGTCAAATAAAGTTCATGAGTTATATTCGTTATACAAGCCAAAAAAAATTAAATTAACTTGTGCAATTATTTCCTACGCAAAATGAAAATACAGCAATATCACGAAGAGAGGAGCAATATCTCACAAAAATATCATCATATAATCATATTGTATTTCATGTTAAGGACATAAGCATGAATCAAAACAAGTAGATATTCTTATATGTCTTAGCCTCCACAGTCATGTGATCAGTGACTGGAGATGTCGATGCAATCAACCTCACCAATTTGCTTAGGAAGAAAGTCGGGTATGCGGAGATAGTGACAGTGAGCAAGGCTGGCAAGAAAGACAAAAAGAAAGTGAGAGCAAGGACAAGGTGGCACAACGCATCATGTCATCGTACGTTGGCGGAGTCCCGCACTGCCAAATCGCCTAACTCGTGGATCCATGCCCGCGTTACAGCGAACCCTCATGCTCGATCATGTAGGATCGATAAGGATTGGCAATGATGACTTACATAAATGTACGCCATCGATGGTTTTTTTAATTCTTTTACAGACACAGTTTTCAAAAAGGAATAAAATCGCTTGCTCATTTTCATTGAGATTGAACTTAGTTGATTCCATGATGTATATAGAGATCATGCCCATTATGAAGTGATTATATTCGCCGTGTTAAATGATTAAATAAAGAGCATTGTGGTACTCGTGAGCTTTTCTTCTTTTGAATTATTATGGAGATATTATCCAGAACTTTAGACTATCTAATTAAAATTCTTAACATTCTTTTGATAACTTAAAATTTTGAAATCTTCATTGTCCAACCAATCTTCCATTTATTAACCTCATCCTATGCTAAGGGTGTCCCGGAGAACATGCATGCAAATCCTACGAACCAGCATAATGGTAAGTTCTAGAATAAGCCTTAAAGCTTGCACATTTGACTTTAGAATCTAAAATTTCAAAATATGTGAGTACACGATCAAAATTTATGTGATGCTGAGCTTATATTAACCCTGTATTATGTGCAGGATACTTAGTCGAAAAGTAGACGGTACCTTTTTGTAAGATTGATTACGAAAATATATAATTACTTATTTATCGGAGATTATTTTTCTCTTATTAGTATTTTCGCATGTAAACGTCTGAAAACCCTAACTAATTAGCGAACTTTAACCCCATCCGAAAAAGAAAGTCTCCAAACCCAACACCCACGCGCCCCCAACACCTCCCCCCTCCTCCTTTCCCGAGGGCTATGTCCGATGGCGGCACCGCTTTATAAGAGGGTAGCAATCAAACAGCAAATATTTGATCATTAGCATAATATTCTAAGTATTAATCAATTGACCCCACTAATCTCGAAGTTTTGGCTCAAATTTGCAAACTCTTACCATAAATATTCTAAGCATGGACTAATTTGAAAACCCAAGAAATTCTATGTTATGACGATTGTTACTAGGGTAAGCACGTCGGACCGTCCAAATCGGGAATCGCCTGGACCAGATCAAATCGTTAACAGGGGATTAGTCTGGGTCCTGATTCCATAATATGGAACCAATGATTTTCGGTATGTTACCTGATTACCCAAGGGGTGGGGGCGGGGGGCGGGGGCGGGCGGGGCGGGGGAAAGTAGAGAACTAGACCGGACTGACTTTTTAAAAAAAAATATATTTTTTAATCTCTTGAAAATAGTAGCAAAATCCTAAAATAGTAAAAACTCTAATAATTTTTAAATTTTTTAAAAAATTTGCTAAGTGATAGGCTTCACGGAACCAGTCCGAACCGGATAGGGAACCGATCATCCCTACTCAGTACATTTTTAAACAACAAAATTGACCTCACTAAAAGTAACAATGAGAAAGTCAAACTTTAAAGGAAGTCGATGTAATCACTTTCACGAAAATAAACTTAATGAAAGTTGAAATTTTAGTTCTCAAGTTTTCGTCCGTCCTCTCATGACAGTGATTTTCACTATATTTGAAGGATATTTTAAAGTTAATTTTTATTAATGAGTGTCTTGAGGCACTTTTTTTTTTTTTTTTTTTTTGCAATCACGCATATTATATATATATATAGATCTATTACATATCTCATGGTATGTGTAATTGATGAAGTAAAAATTCAAACGTTTCTTCTTTTGTGTATTTACCTGAAGTCAGTCGATTACAGATAACAAGACCCTTTTTTTAAATAGCTGTTGGGCGATGTATGTCGATGATGTTATTGCCTGTTGGGCTATCAAGTTCAATCACATGCAAGAGTTATGATCTAAATGGTTTTGCAAGTTTTGCGGAGCGACACTTATCTTGCTTGAAATTGGCCTAGGTCTCCAAGTCTCGGCCATCCACTTATGGGCATGCATGGTTGATTTTTTATACTAGCAGTTGCATATAACGCCTATGCGAGTGGCTACAAAAATGCACTTCATGTATAAGGAAGCTATCTATTTCCAAAAGTAACTTCTCGTTGATGAACCAAAATTTGTTCTGCTCTCGTCATATGTCCACACGGATTTTCTTAACACCGTATTATCCACGTCTCTAATATATTATTTTAATATTCGTGTAACTCTATTTATGTGTATGTAAAGTTACACAATTTTAAATTGCTAAGATTTAGATAGAAGGCATAATAGATAAAAGATCTTTGATTTCACCCAGAAAGCACTTTTTCTACCAAATTATACCCTCTTCCATTTTAATGAGCTCTTGTGGCAAATCATGATGTGCTAGAAAGAAAGATATAGAATAATAAAAGCAAATACACAAATTTATGGGTCTAAAATAAATAAGAATTGGGTAGAGAGAGAGAGAGAGAGAGAGAGAGAGAGATATTCCGACGCCCTTCTTATCTTTGGGTAACTTTTCAAACAAAGACCTGTTTTACAGGTTTTAAAGTAATGTCAAAATTAAGAATATCACTTATTAAATATATAACAACACTTCGCAGTATAATTTCAGAACTATAGTTCAGGCACAACTATAACCAACGGGCTCAACAGATTAAACAAATGCACGGCGTAATGTTATCTTGTCAAAGATTATAAAATTAATATCCGTTTATTTTACAATGAAAGAATTCAGATTAGCATAGGATGAGTATTGACAGTTGATTATCAATCGGTGGTATCAATTCAATAGGGTGCAGATTATCATCTCTTTTTCTTCAAATTTTAAAGTATGACCTCTACTTACTAATCAATCATGGCAAATTTTATACCAAACTTAAAAGTTCTCTATGAGTGATCTTCGGAATGTTTTAAGTATGAATCAAAGTAATTAGATAATCTCATATGGCTTCATTAAGGACTGTTTCTGCTTTGAAGGCGGTAACAGCTAATGCAACTCAGCAGAATTGCCGAGAAACAATTGCATTGATTCTTGATGCAAAGTATACACGTATTTGGCAAAACAAGTTTATTGAAATTGTGTTACCGCATTTATACAATTGGATTCTCGATTTGGTATTCGTGAATTTAAATCATAAATTCATGATTCAGTATCTGGATTTGCCAATTATAGTTAGAGTTAGAGAGGGAAACTCCAGAGCTATACTCCACTTTGTTCCCGAAGTGAAATTGTGTATGATACCCCAAAAGATAATACTAATCTTTTCTTTCAGTATAAGACTTGGAACTTTTTTTATACTTAGTCCAAGACGATGGTCTATGATAGATACCGAAAATATGTTGAATGACCTTGCAAGTAATCCATGCTTTAGATGTTTCAATCTCTAATAAGCTCATATTTGTGAACACGTAAAATCATATGCAATTAGAGAAATCAGAATTTGTGAGCCAATCGATTGATTCCAACGAACAAAATTTTAGTGTTCCAACATCAAAACAGTGCCAATCCTTCACTAATGGTAATTCTTGAGGACTGATGCCTTTATTTCGTGCAAAATTGAAATATGCTTGCTCGTAAGGTTTACAAAAGTGAATTAACGCGAGAAGTTTTTAATATTTATCATCGATATATATGATTAAGAATAAGCTGTTCTTGAAAATGAGTATATTTTTCAGCGACCTTGTTCTTCGGTTTTGTCAAATAAAGTTCATCAATTTTCTTAGTTATGCATGCCGAAAAAAATAAGTTAACTGGGCAATCACTTATAAGCAATACAAAAGTACAGCAATGTCATGAAGAGAGAAGCCATCTTTCATGAAAAAATCATCATATAATCATGTTTTATTTCATAATAGGGACATAAGTATGAATCAAAGTAAGTAGATATTCTCATTTGACTTCATCAGGGAGTGTTTACACTTCGAAGGCTGCAACCCGGCGGCGTCCCGTCGAAACAATTGCATTCAGTTTCGCTGCAAAGCCCACAGCCTGAGGCGCAGATAACGCGACAATCCTCATTCTTGTTGCACTCACCAGGCACGGCCATTGAAGATGGCAAACTTGCCCATTGCAAAACGAACACGAGCATGAGCACGAGGGCTAACTTGGATGATGATCTCCTCTCCATCACGATCGATCAGCCCTGTTGCAGATGTTTTATTCACTCGAATGAATCTTTGCGTTGTAAGGTGGTGCATTTTATAGGCGTCATTGAGGGGGAAAAACAGTAATTACATTTTATTTTTCACATTTATTCATTTATGGAAATCAAATCTGAGTTAGAACATCTCATCATTTAGGTTTTATCGATGAGGGAACAAATGAGGATTTTGTATATATTTTAACAGAGTACTAGTGAAATTGGCAAAAAAGGTGCACCCAAATTTGGGAAATTTCATTATTTTACTATATTTTTACAATTTGGTTCTCGTGAATTTGTGATCTAAATTTACAATTCGGTATCTCAATTTGACAATTGTAGTTAGAGTTAGAGAGAGAAATTTCAAGGATATAAGCCACTTTGTTCCCTAAAATAAAATAGTGTATGGTACCACAAAGATAATACTTACCTATTTGTTCAGTATAAGATTTCGAATTTTATTCATAGTTAGTCTAAGAAAATTGTCTATGATACTGAAAATATATTGAATGACTTTGCACGTAATCTATGCTTTGGATATTTCAATCTCTAATAAGTTCATATTTGTGGGATCAAATCCCACAAACGCCCGGTATAATCATATGTAAAGAAATTAGAATTTTGAGTTGCTCAATTGATTCCATGGTATATATAGAGGTCCTGCCCATTATGAAGTGATTATTCACCATGTTATATTATTAAATAAAGAGCACTGCAGTACTCATGAGCTTTTCTTCTTTTGAATTATTGTGGGGATATCATCCAGAACTTTAGAACATCTAATTAAAATTCTTCAAATACTTTTGATGACTTAAAATCTTAAATTTTTATTTTATCTAAATGAAAATCTTGATTGTCCAACCACTCTTCCATTGATTTAAAGGGGTGTCCCGGAGAACATGCGAACCCTGTGAACGAGTGTAATGGTAAGTTCTAGAATAAGCTTTAAAGCTTGAACATTAGATTTTGGAATCCAAACAAACTTAGGACAAAAAACTCAATGTTACGAGGATCAGAAAATTCCAGACTTGGGGTTTTAAGATGCCAACACCTATACATGTGCCCGGGGATATACTCTATCCTCTAACAAAGTCTTTAATTTGATTAAATCGAGCAAGACAAAAGACTAATAAGACAAGAGTGCGGCAAATATGAATTATGGCTTCTGCCATTGCTTCCCCTCTTTGGTCGAGGCCTATTCCGACTGTAAGTTAGTAGTGGCTCCTGAGACGTTTGCTGAACTTTCTACCTCTTACTATGGGGCTAATTCCAAAACAAAAGCACCAATTTCAGGTCAAGTGATAAATCTAGCCTGAACTTTTTTTATCTTGTAAAAAAACACCAATTTTAAGTGGAGTAACAAAATTAGCCTAAACTTTTTCTTGTATTGTAAAAAAGTACCAACTTTAAGCTGAATGACAATTCTAGCCCCAACTTTTTTGTATTTCGTAAAAATCACAAATTTTTACCTTATCCCAAATCTGGCCCCTACCGTTAACTCTCTATCTGAAGTCAATTTTGTTTCAGAAAAAAGGTTCTAGTCATGAGGTTGGCAGATCTCATCCATGGTGTCTCTTTAACAAGTTGTGGTCTACAACTTCATATTACGACAAAGTGGCAAAGTCTAACCAGAGAAATTTATTCGGAGATTTTTTTGACTTTATAGTAAAGTGTAAGAAACGATGAGTAGCTTTACTGCTATTCTTCAAGCTGTGGCTCAAACAAGAAAACAATGAATAATGTTTTACATCTGGTCAACAAATGCACATGGATTTATTGCTAAAGATAATCAATGAATCTAAGTTAAAGGGAGTCAGAATTGGGATCTAAGTGAGAGTTGGTGATTTTTTTCAAAGCAATAAAAAGTTGGGGCAAATTTGTCACTAAATCTAAAGTTTGTGTTCTTTTATGTGACAAAAAAAAAATTATGCCATAGTTGACACTCAATCTAAAATTTGTGCCTTTTTTTGGAATTAGGAACTTACTGTGAGCGTCTACCCTCTCTACGCCTCGCCTAGCAGTAGCCACCTCGGGCTTGGTGCTCTTGAAAGCTCCATAGAGACTATTCCTTGAGAAGACGAATTGAAACTTGAAGCATCCATGTACTAATTTACAATTTAGGAGTATATGTCAGCAAAGTTATTTTTAGGCTGCTTTCAGATAAATTTCATGAGTTTTGTTAGTTATAAGGCGCAAAAATTCGCTTGATCTGTGCAGTTATTTCTCTACGGACCAAAAGTGCAGCAAAATCACAAAGAGAGGAATGATAATTCACTTAAATATCATCGAGTGATAATATTTTTATTTCATGATAAGGACATAAAATAGGAATCTGAGTAAGTAAAAGTTCTCATATGGCATCATCAAGGAGTGTTTATTTTTCGAAGGCGGTAACGGCTATTGCAACTCGGCGGGGTCCCGTCGAAGCAATTGCATTCGGTATTGGTGCAAAGTCCACAGCCTGAGGCGCAAATGGTGCGACAATCCCCGTTACTCTGGCACTCACCAGGCGCCGCCATTGAAGATGGCAGACTTGCCCACAGCAAAACAGAGACGAGCATGAGCGCGAGAGCTATCTTGGATGATGAACTCCTCTCCATCAGGTTCAATCGGCTCTACTGCAGATGTAATTTATATACGAATGAATCTTGAGTGTAGGATGGCGCATTTTATAGGCATCATTGGGAGAGAAAGTAATTAGGTCTCGTTTTTATTTATTTATTTTTACTCATACATAGGAACAAATCTGAGATCTTTTCTGCCTTTTTTGGTTTTCTTTTTAAGAGGAAATGGACGTGAATGCGTGGATTCTTTTATTAATATATTAGCGACCCTACCAAAAATGTCACACAGATAGATTTTGGAAAATGGAATTAGTGCATAATGAGGACATTTTATGAGACAGCTGTTGGATATATTTCATGTTTATGGATGATGCTTACTGAAAAAAGAAAAACTAAGAGATTGGAACCCTAACATTAACTTGGGCCAATTGAATGGGCTAAAACTACTGAAATGAAAATGCGAGGCGTACCATGTTGATTGTTGCTCGACTTCACTTAATCGAAAACTTTGAAATGAATCCAGTGCTTGTGTGTTAAAAAAGGACCAACAATCGAGAAAGGAACACGAACTCAATTTTGGGTTGTCGAGGTGAACTCCTCGACCAATCCCAAGTTCTCAAAGGGAATGGCATCTTGAGCAAGAAATTGGGTTTTTATTCCATCAAATTTAAGAAATTGAACGACGGAAAAATTAAAGTGACAACATATTGAGATGACATTATAATATACATCCATGCACCGCAATTTTCTACAATGGGAGTAGTTTCTCATCAAATTCGTAACAATTTATTGTAACAATTTCACTTGACCAACTGCAATTAACTCGATTAAAGTCAATCAGCTTAGAGTCATTGCTCGCATTTAAAGCCACAATGTATCCTCGAATATAGTTAGACTGTGGCCAAACATGAATCGTTGGCCCAAATTCCAACGCCAACATGGTCCGTAGGAAATCCAAGAGACCGATACTGTTCAGGAATATCACCCACAGTTTTAGCTTGCGTCCACGACACATTTAAATTGTAGCACTTGCCTTGCGAAAGATAGGCGCATTTTGTTGCCTGAGTTTTTTCCTAATCAACGAGATGTCATCGTTCGAATACATGCCAAGGGATTGCAGAGTCTCGTATGGAAGCTCATAGGGAAGTGTCAAGATTCTTCGTGCCCATCACCACTTAATCTTTCGTGACAATGCTATTTCGGAGTCTTCTTTCCATGCCATACTGATTAAATGTAATTGGAGTTCCACGTTCAACCTCTTCTTCGGTGTGTCCCATCACCACGTTCAATGCTATTTTGACTATATTGAATATACGGTACTGTTGACCAAAAAAAGAAAAAAACCGACTATAAGCGTCGACTCAGGTTAAAATGACAAAGCAAGATGCAGCGGAAGCAAGCTCTTAGTCAGTAAGTGCAACCAATGATGAGGTGATTAGTTCTAGCGAAAAATACGAAAGGAAAACTAGACCTTGTTATTTATTTTGTGATCCCACATTTCTGAACCCACATTTTATCTTTAAAGTGGCGATTATTCGACATGTAGTTTTTCCACATTTCGTACATTTTCATGACAACCATCCATTTTGATAACCGTCTTGATGGAATACGATATATAAAGAAACGATCATTCATTTCTAACGGGGTAATGACAAGGTCTAACACAATTCCCTCACATATACAATGGTGTATTTTCAGGATTTTCCGATGAGCGTGAATACGAACAATGGCTGGAGGTTTGTCTATAATCGATCCTGGTTTCCGCATTTGATTTTTTATGTCTTACAGATAGTTGAATATAAGTAAGGCCTCACCTAATCGACAAAGGGCACAACTAACATGACTCACGACAAACTGAAAATATAGTAATTATTTAAGTCATGAAACCTACAATTTCGGATGCAGCCGTGAAAAGGTGAAGCAACATAATCATCAGACTATGGAATCGTGGATCTCGGAAGCCACGAACGATAAGGGTCAATAAACGTGGGTTATGGCAACCATCGAGTGGTGGAATGATGAGCTTTGAAAGTAACTGATTATGCTTGGTGTGAAAGAGTCAAGGAAAAATAAACGTCAAGTAATGTAGTGATGTAATCGTTTGTAAATACAAATTGCTATATAATAGAAGTAATGTAGGATGAACTTATTTTTTTCATAACTATTGTTAACTGTCGGTAGTAGCTATAAACATTGAATTGTAGTTTGTGCAAAGAACCAATTGTACAGTTTTACTTCTAGTTTTTTTTTTTTTTTTTTCATTTTAATACCTTTTTATATGGCTGGACACAATTTTCTCCAATCTTACATATTTATTTTCTCATTAATTTGCATTTCTCATTGGAAAATCAACAAATGGTCCTTCACATCCTTCGTCAAGGTATTTCGTTAAAACATTTCGACAAATCGAGCACAATGAAGTAAAGATACAAGAAGAAAAGAAAAGGCAAAAGTAAATTCCAACAACACAAAAATAATAATAGACGGATACGTAGGCTGTGAGGAAGCCATACCACATGCTTCATGACACCTATTAATAGGCAACTACAAGTGGAAATTCGAGTCAAACATAATACAATACAACTACTACGTGTTTGAAAGAAATAATAAGATATTATCTGCTAGCAACTTTTTTGTCAATACAATACACCTCATTCATTGATTGTAGCATGTAAGGTTTCGTCATTAGCCAAGGTAATGTGGTTCTTGGCTGCTTTTTTTAATAGGGCCATTGAGATTATAGATTTCTTTAGGTGATAGGACAAAGGGATCTTGTAAATTTGCTTCCTATGTTTCACCACAAATTCACTTAGGCTACGTTTGGTCGTCCGGATCTCTAATCGTGATAGAACTAGATAGGATATGATATGAAATCTTGGCATTTTTTTATATCAGATTTATTGTTTGGTGAATCGCAGTATTAAAGTCGAATATATTCACATCATATTTTGTACAATTTTTTGATATAAACGGCATATCATTATAAATGAACCTAAATTCATAAATGGAGATTGTGAAAATCTCTCATAACATTATTCCTTAATTTATTTTAATTTTATTTTCCTCTTTTTTATATTATTTTATTTATTATTTCTTTTTTTCCCCTTTCATCATTCTTTAATAAAATTTTATAAAATAGTAAACCATACTAAGATACCTAAAATACAAAAATACCTAAAATATATAATAAATATAAATATTTAATTTATAGATTGAATGTTTATTATAAGATAGAATTAAAGTTGAATATATAAATTAAAATATGATTAATTAAAAATATATTTTATTTTTTTATTTTTAATTTCTTAAATTAGAATTCAAATATTATTTATATTGAAATATTATTTCAATTTTATTAATTTAATAAGTTCATTATTCGAGAAAAATAACTTTTCAATTATGGACATTAGAAATCCCGTGGGATAATTGTATCTTATCTATATCCGACTTTATCCTATCCTAAGTGAATGCCAAACATAGGATAGGATAAATCATATCTTATCTCGAATTTTATCCTGACTGCCAAACGTAGCCTAGTTGTTTGTCTCATGATAGTAACTTTTATTTTAACACGCCTCACATGTACATCTTAATAATATTTCCCTCTCGTGTTATCTTAGTGTTAGCTCTGCTCCTCTTTAGCTCAGGTTTTCTTTTGCATCAACATGTTTCCAATTATGATATATTAAATACTTTACACAAGACCAATTTTCCACCGTGAGACTTTTTCTAACATCTTAATATTTTTTCTCCCACGTATGAGCTTGATGTTAGGATTGCTTCATCTTAATTCAAATATCATTCTTTATCAATATGTCTCGACTTGAATCTCCAATGCTTACCTCCATTCTAGTCTCTTACTCCAAGCTAGACCATGAAGACCTCGTTGCTATGCCATAGCACAAGCTTCTAACCAAGTTTCTTTCGCCAAGCTAAACATAAGGCTACTATACCACAACACACACTTTCATCTAGTCTCTTTTGCCAGATTAACCCATGAGGTTATTCAAAAACCACGTTCATTATGAGATTCATTCCTTAAAATATTTACCAAATACAGATACACATAGGTTTCATTTTCCAACTTTAATTATTTATGGGACTATCTGAGTTTTATCTTTTCTGCTTTTTAGGGTTTTTTGAAGAGGAAATGGATGTGAATTCGTGGATTATTTTTATTAATATATTAATGAAGATAAGTTATGAGACAGCTGTTGGATATTTTTCCACAGAGTTAACTTGTTGGAGTCCCCATGCAACGTCGACGATGTATATATAAAGAGTAAAGTGATTTGAGTGTGAACACATTTTCGACAATACGGCTTCTTGAGTGAATTGTTTGCTTTTTCAGTGTTTTGGGGGAAAAATGATACACATGAAGACGAATAAGAATATCTGCATAATAATTAGTTAATTATAGTTTGGTTAGATTGTATAAACAGTTTTCATATAAAAATACCATTTAAAACGCTGCAAATGGGATTTGTTGCTTTAAAAATAATAGTGAATACACTTTATTATCTTTTATTTGTGTCAATTCAATCTATTCGGTCAATTTTGAGTGGTTAACAATGACATAGATAATTTTTTAATAATATTTTATTTTTTTCGAATTTTTATTTTATTTTTCTTTCTCTTTTCTTTTCCTCCTTCTTCCTTCTTCCTCTGCTTGCTGATCTCACCAACCAATGGCAAGGCTTAGCCCCATCAACCATTGGTGGTGATGGCGAGGCCACCTTACCATGGCTAGGCAAGGCCAAGCCTCACCAAATCTAGCAAGGCCTCACCTAAGGACGGCAAGGCTAGCCTTGCCATGGTGAAGCGAGGCTTGCCCTCGCCAATGGCTAATAGGGTTGAGCCTTGCCATTGGCCAATGAGGCTAAACCTTGTTAGCCCTCACCTCTAGCCGGCAAGCTAAAGGAAGAAGGAAGGGAAAAAAAAAAGGAAAAATATAAAAATTTGAAAAAAAATTAAAAAAAATTATTAAAAATTGTCCACGTCAACATCGCTAAATGACTAGCATCAACAGATGTCTATGTTAGTGTCGGCCAGCTAATATTGACCAAAAGGACTAAATTGGCATAAATGCAAAAGATTTAAGACTAAATTGATAAAAGAAAAAGAAATAAGTTTAAAACTAAATTGACACAATTATAATATGTTGAAAACTTTTTTGGTAATTCTCCACAAGATATTTTCATCATCAACGGATATATCACTGTAGATCTAAATTAATATAGTAATTATTCGGTTTTTTCACATAAAGTTCATGAGTTACATTAGTTATAAATGGCCAAAAAAATTAAGTTAAATTATGCAACTATTTCTATTGCGAACCAAAAGTACAATATAATCATAAAGAGAGGAGCAATATTACAAGGATGCATTTGTTTCACATAAATATGTGCTTTCAAAAATATTTTTCAACAAATAATTGTTTGAATCGCTTACAAAAATAAATGGATAGAAATTTTATTCATTATCTACAAAAATAGTTAGGCATGACTACTTTTTCTACAAATTTTTTTGAAAAAAAAAATTCCAAATTAGTCATCATCATATAATCATGTTTTATTTCGAGTGTTTATGCTTTGAAGGCTGCAAAGGCTAACACAACCCAACGTCGCCGAGAAACAATTGCATCGGTACGCACATATTTGGACAAAAAAAATTATAGAAATCATTTCACCGGATTAATACAATTTGATTCTCGATTTCACATTCATGAATTTATTCGGTATCTCAATTTGCCAATTGTAGTTAGAGTAAGAGAGGAAAATTTTAGAGCCAAATTCCACTTTGTTCCTTAAATAAAATTGTATGTCACCCCAAAGATAATACTTACCAATTTTTTTAGTGTAAGATTTTGAACTTCATTTAGAATTAGTCCAAGAAAATTGTCTATGATACTGAAAATATGTTGAATTACCTTGCAGTTAATCCATGCTTGACATGTCTCAGTCTAAGCTCATATTTGTGAACATCGAATCATATGTAATTAGAGAAATCAGATTTTCGTAGCCAAACCATTGATTCTAGCAAACAAGGAAGTTCATGTTCCAAAATAAAAACATAGACAATCCTTTACTAATGGAAGTTCTGGCGGACTAATGCCTTTATTTTGAGAAAAATCGAAATATGTTTGCTCCTATGGTACACAAAAGTGAATTGATTCAAGGTGTTTTTATGATCAGTGAATATGATTAAGCATTAACTGTTGTTTTTTTGGTAAGGAAGCATTAACTGTTGTTGATAATGAGTATAGTCTATTGAATGTTTATTCTAGACAATAGCAAATGCGATATAAACGCACTGCAAGATCTAGTAAAAGACAACAAATGCAATATAAACGCACTGCTAAGCCTCTTCGGTTTTGTCAAATAAAGTTCATGAGTTATATTAGTTATACAAGCCGGAAAAATTAAATTAACTCGTGCAATTATTTCTACGCAAAACAAAAATACAGCAATATCACGAAGAGAGGAGCAATATCTCACTCAAATATCATCATATAATCATATTGTAATTCATGTTAAGGACATAAGTATGAATCAAAACAAGTAGATATTCTTATATGGCTTCATCAAGGAGTGTTTATGCCTCGAAGGTGGTAACGGCGACTGCAACCTGGCGGCGTCCCGTCAAAACAATTGCATTCAGTTTCACTGCAAAGTCCACAGCCTGAGGCACAGATGACGCGACAATCCTCATTCTTGCTGCACTCACCACGCACGGCCATTGAAGATGGCAAACTTGCCCCCAGCAAAATGAATACAAGCACCAGCACGAGAGCTAACTTGGATGATGATCTCCTCTCCATCACGATCGATCGGCTCTATTGCAGATGTGGTATTCACCCGAATGAATCTTTGCGGTGTAGGATGGTGCATTTTATAGGCGTCATTGAGGGAAAAAGTAATTACATATTTAGTCATTTATGGAAATTAGATCTAAGTTAGAACCTTTCGTCATTTAGGTTCTCTTTACGAGGAAACAAATGTGAATGTTGTGGATCTTTCAACAAAGTATTAGTGAAATTGGCAAAAATAATACACACGTATTTGGTAAAAATTATAATTATTTTGTACAACAATTCGATTTTCGTGAATTTGCGATCTAAATATATGATTCCGTATCTCGATTTGACAATTGTAGTTAGAGTTAGAGGGGGAAATTTCAGGGATTTAAGCCACATAGAGTTCCTTATAAAATTGCGTATGGTACCCCAAAGACAATATTTACCTATTTTGTTCTAGTATAAGATTTCGAACTTGACTTATAGTTAGTCTATGAAAATTGTCTATGATACTGAAAATATATCGAATGACCTTGCATGTAATCTATGCTCTTGATGTTTCAACCTCTAATATGTTCATATTTGTGGGATCAAATCCCTCAAATGACCGGCCACATCTATGTAATTAAAGAAATTGTAATTTTAAGCTGCTTAGTTGATTCCATGGTGTATATAGAGGTCATGCCCATTATGAAGTGATTATATTCACCGTGTTAAATTATTAAATAAAGAGCACTGTGGTACTCGTGAACTTTTCTTCTTCTGAATTATTATGGGGATATATCATCCAGAACTTTAGAGTATCTAATTAAAATTCTTCTCATTCTTTTGATAACTTAAAATTTTGATTTTTTTTTAATCTAACTGAAAATCTTCATTGTCCAACCTATCTTCCATTTATTAACCTCATCCTATGCTAAGGGTGTCCCGGAGAACATGCATGCAAACCCTACGAACCAGAATAATAGTAAGTTCTAGAATAAGCCTTAAAGCTTGCACATTTGATTTTAGAATCTAAAATTTCAAAATATGTGAGTACACGATCAAAATATATGTGATGCTGAACTTATATTAACCCTGTATTATGTGCAGGATTCTTAGTTGAAAAGTAGATGGTACCTTTTTGTAATATTGATTACGAAAATATATAATTACTTTTTTATCTGAGATTATTTTTCTCTTATTAGTATTTTCGCATGTAAACGTCTGAAAACCCTAACTAATTAGCAAACTTTAACCCCATCCGAAAAAAGAAAGTCTCCAAACCCAACACCCCTTGCCCTCAACCCCTCCACCCCCCTTCCTTTCTTTCCTGAGGGCTATGTCCAATGGCGGCACCGCTTTATAAGAGGGTAGCAATCAGACAGTAAATATTTGATCATTAGCATAATATTCTAAGTATTAATCAATTGACCCCACTAATCTCAAAGTTTTGGCTCAAATTTGCAAAAGTCTTACCATAAATATTCTAAGCATGGACTAATTCGAAAACCCAAGAAATCTTATGTTATGATGATTGTTACTAGAGTAAGCATGTCAGACAATCCAATCGAGAATCACCTGGACTGGACCAAATCATTAACAAGGGGATCGGTCCAATTCCCGATTCCATAAGATGGTTTCCAATGATTTTCGGTATGTTTCCTGATTCCCCAGGGGGCGAGGGCAAGGGCGGGGAAAGGAGAGAACCGGACCAGTGACTCGTTTTTTTTTTTTTTAAATATATTTTTTAATTTCTTGAAAATAGTAGCAAAACCCTAAAATAGTAAAAAAATCTAGTATTTTTTAAATTATTTTTTCTAAGTGATAGGCTTCACGGAACCGATGCGGACCGGATAGGGAACCGATCATCCCTACTTGGTACACTTTTAAACAACAAAATTGACCTCACTAAAAGTAACAATGAAAAAGTCAAACTTTAAAGGAAGGCGATATAATCACTTTTACGAAAATAAACTTAGTGAAAGTTGAAATTTTAGTTCTCAAGTTTTCGTCCTCGCATGACAGTGATTTT
The DNA here is from genome assembly GCA_014182575.1 of Eucalyptus decipiens. Lineage (NCBI taxonomy): Eukaryota > Viridiplantae > Streptophyta > Magnoliopsida > Myrtales > Myrtaceae > Eucalyptus > Eucalyptus decipiens. Next base: position 27,718,878 of record CM024609.1, on the reverse strand, counting down.
CACTATATTTTGTCACGCCCCGATCCTCAGTCACGTGCCCATCCTTCACTATTTGGTCGATTTTAAAATGCGATATTCTAGGACTATGTATCGCTGACCCTTTCATTTTTAATAGCACATGCAAAAATAGTTATAAATCCTCAGACAATAAAACAATGGATAAAAAAGCAGAGTCATATTTTTCATACTGAAATTCACAATCATTCTTTTATACAAGCACCTCATAGTATATAATGCAATACTGTTCACAGGGGTATGATCTAACACTTATCAACATATAATCAAGGTTTGACAAAACAAGACGGGATCTCATTCCTCATCCGGGGCATACTTAGAATCCTCCTCATGGTCATCTTCTTCTCCAAAATCTTCCTCCTCATCTGGTTCCACATTAGGATTCTCCTTTTCAGATTTCTCCTCCTCAGGCTCCTCATCAAGGTCCTAAAATGGTTATTCAATAACCACTGAGACTATGTCTCAGCAAGTTCTACTCCCTAAGACTCGATTAGTAAACCAATATGCTAACCGGGCTGCCTATACACACACGAGTCAAAGGACTTACCTTGGTCTTAGATTCCACCTGCATATTTGCACAGTTCAATAGGCACCCAAACAATCACATCACTGATCGAAGCATCAATCAATCGACCTAATCAATTTCATATTCACAATACCACTTCCGGTCATTTCTACTATTCCAACTCAACTCCCAAATATGAATCACGGTTCTTACAACATAGTTTATTTATAGGTGGAAATCGCAGCCCCACCAAGCAACTTTCTTAGATTTAGTGGCTTTACAGTCCCACCCGACCCTTTCAAGATCCGATGGCTTTACGGTCTCACCCAACCCTTTCAAGATCCGATGGCTTTACAGTCCCACCCAACCCTTTCAAGATCCGATGGCTTTACAGTCCCACCCAACCCTTTCAAGATCCGATTTAAGAATAAATCTTAAAATCACTCATAAATTACTTTAGCACCAAATAAAGCTCAAATAAATGAACGGATTACACCACGACAATCAGCACGAAATTCTGGTCACCGGCCATCCCAGGTTGAATTTCTGGAAAATTAAATAATTAAATAATTAATTTCGAAAATTAAATAAATAATTATTAAAATCCAATTTAGAACCGTAATGCCGAATTGGATGCCGAAACGAGCCCGGAATATTACCGAAACTTGTTCGATAAATAATAGCACCTTTATATTTGCTAATGACTAAATCTAACCACCTAACATGTATTGGTAAGTCACTAATTAATTGTTCTAATCTAATCTAACCCCACCTAAGTGCACTTAATTAAATCTAACCAACCCCTAAGCATAATTAGCAAACTAAGAAAGCATTAGTGAGTAAAACTCACTTGATTAAAAGCGGGTATCGAGACACCGTGACGGCAGCCGAAATCGGGCTTTCGACGACACCGGCAGGCTTAGACCGGGCCTTAAACTTGGGCCCAACAAATCTCAGCCCAACTGAGATTTGTTCTTGCACTGGACTAGGCTCGCTCTTGGACTTGGGCTTGGCTGTGATTGGGCTTTCTTCGCGGGCCGGACTTGGGCCGAAGATGGGCTGACTTGGCTGGGCTTGAAGACTGAAATTTGGGCTTCAGTGTGCTGGGCTTCTTCGAGAAGACTTGCTGAACTCACGAACGAGCTGGGTTGGACTCGATGGGTTTTTGAAATGGAGCTGCACGTCGACGTTGGTGGAGATGCAGCTGTATCCGTGAGGTTGGCAAGAGGCGTGGGCGAGCGGTGCTGCTTCGTTCGGTGCTGCTTCGGTGGATTTCGCACGGCCACTGGATTGAACCGAAGAAATGATGAAGACTGACGTGTGGCGCGACTGCTGCTTCTGTCTTCGTGCACTGGGAAATTCACGCGGACGAATGGCAGCTGAAGACTACGTGGACGTCGCTGCTGCTGGGCTTTTGCGATCAACCGAGGAGCTTCGGTTGTTGCTGCTGTTGACCGAAGCAAGCCAAGAAGTCGGCAGGTGGCAGCTGAGGGGAGGAGAGACTGATGAAGGCGGAGACGTGGGCTGCTCCTGCTTCTGTGGACTTCTTCGTTCCTGTGGTGTGCGAGATGGGCCAGCTCTCGGACGTCTCGGACGGCAGCAGAAGGGGGATAAGGGAGAGATGAGTGAGGGGCCCCTTTTTGCTTGGTTTTTACACAACAAATATTCTCTTTGTCTCCTCATGTTGATCCACAACCTTAGCTGTCTTCCACCAGCTTATTTTCAGTCCAGTATACCCCTTCTAGAGAGTTGAATTGGTCCAAAGATTACAATTGGTGGGGGCATACGAATTCCTTAGCAAATAGGTTCCAATTGCTCTTCAATTCTCTCTTGATTCACTTTCACTTGACCTCCAAAATTTCAATTGATATATTAATTATCAAATTGCAATTTTCCTCACCCAATAACCCATCTTGCATCTTAATTTTGCGACCGAAAATCATCTCCGGCATTTTCTGCACTAAAACAACCCGGCGACGACTTTTTCCCAAAAAGTGTCGGGTGTCAGAAAAATCTTTTGAGATTAAGTCAACACTCCTACAATTTACTGTGACCTGACAGAAATTTCAATTTCTGAAATCGGACTCGAATTGGCGGTTAATTTCCATTCAACGCGTTTTTAGCATGACCTAGACTACTAGGTAGTTTTTAGAACTTTTTAAGACAAATGACCCGTGGTCGATTTTCTTCAAACCACTCTGAATCCACTCGACACATTGGCGACTCTCAATTGTCGTGAACATATCAAGGATTCAATTACGAATATAGGATACTAAAACGACAATAAAATCATATTAGTATCGATCGACAAGAATTTTCCAATTTAGTGGAGTCACCCACGATCGGTCACACATTTCAGTCAAACAGACCTATCTTTGATTTCAAATCGATTTTTAATTGTGCCGTAATGGCCTCTAGAGATTAGCACGGTCGAGAAGCCGATTCCTGATCGAATTCTCAAGTTTATTGCCTTAAAATTTCTTAATTGCATACCTAGACAATCTAGTTATCTCAAGAGTGATCGGCTTTGAAAATAACCCTATCAACGCGTCAACGAAATACCCGATTAATTCAATAGAAAACAGGTTGAAAAATTTGGAATGTCACATATTTGAAGGATTATTTTTAGTTAATTTTTATTAACGAGTGTCCTGAGACACTTTTTTTGCAATCACACATAATATGTATGTGTATATATATATGTATAATATATTACATATCTTGTGGTATGTGTAATTGATGAAGTAAAAATTCAAACGTTTGTTTATATGTGTATTTACCTGAAGTCAGTCGATAACAAATAACAAGACCCTTTTTTTTAATTAGCTGTTGGGCGAATTATGTCAATGATGTTATTGCCTATTGGGCGATCAAGTTCAATCACATGCAAGAGTTATGACCTAAATGGTTTTGCAAGTTTTTCGAAGCGCCACTTATCTTGCTTGAAATTGGACTAGGTCTCCAAGTCTCGGCCATCCACTTATGGGCATGCATGGTTGATTTTTTATACTAGCAGTTAGCAGTCGCATATAACGCCTATGCGAGTGGCTACAAAAATATACTTCATGTATAAGGAAGCTATCTCTTTCCAAAACTAACTTTTCGTTGATGAACCAAAATTTGTTCTGCTCTCGTCATATGTCCACACGGATTTTCTTAACACCGTATTATCCACGTCTCTAATATATTCTTTTAATATTCATGTAACTTCATTTATGTGTATGTAAAGTTACACAACTTTAAATCGCTAAGATTTAGATAGAATGCATAATAGATAAAAGATCTTTGATTTCACCCACAAAGCACTTTTCCTACCAAATTATTCCCTCTACCATTTACTGAGCTCTTGTGGCAAATCATGATGTGCTAGAAAGAAAGATATAGAATAATAAAGCAAATACACAAATTTATGGGTCTAAAATAAATAAGAATTGGTTATAGAGAGAGAGAGAGAGAGAGAGAGAGAGATATTCCAACGCCCTTCTTATCTTTTGGTAACTTTTCAAACAAAGACAAATTTTACAGGTTTAAAAGTAATGTCAACATTAAGAATATCACTTATTAAATATTAACAACACTTCACAGTATAATTTCAAAACAACTAGGGGTCATTGGGTCCAGGGTGGGTAGGGTCTAAATCTGGAACCGGTTCCCATTTTTTTGACCCTGTACCCAATCCACCCTATTTTCCAGTCCGGTTCCAAGGTCAACTCCATTTCTTTTGAAACTTGTTTTGCAATCACCCAATATCTTATATGACTTTGAATTTTATATTAATACGTGAGAAAATAACGTAATCCTCATAATTTGTATCGAAACCTTAAGCAATTGTAACAAATAAATACATGAACTTTTTGACTAAACGAAAAATTAAAGATCCACATGGCTAATTATAATAAATAAAATCATAAGGCAAATAATTAACAACAAACATGGGTCTAATATTATTCTTAATCCCACAACTACTACATTAAGCTATTCATTTATGCAAGCATAAGTCCTTCTATAAAAAAGAAATTAGGCAAGCCAATCCATGTGGTACACAAGAATTTGGCAACAAACACCGTCTATCCGTCCGATGGTGCGAGAGAGGAGTGGAAGAGGGAGCGAAGCAAGTGAGGAAGAGGAACGACGAAGGAGGAGTGTCATGCGTGTTTGAGAGAGCCAATAGGAAAAATGTCGTGTGATTGCAGGAGTAAGAATAGAAATAAGGGAAAAAAATAGGGTTTTTGACTTATACTTACAAAACCGATTCCAAAACCGGTCCGGGAACCGGTTCTTGGGTGGGTAATTAATCGGACCTGGTTCCTGGACCGGTTTAAACTGGTTCCGAATTTTGGGAACTGACTCCCGGACCGGTTTCAAAGAGAACCGGTTCCCGACCCTATTTTCCGGATGGGCCGGTCCGATTCCCGGGTATACCCGATCCGATTGCACATCCCTAAGAACAACTATAGTTCAGGCACACCTATAACCAACGGGCTCAACAGATTAAACAAATGCATGGCGTAATGTTATCTTGTTAAAGATTATAAAATTAATTTCCTTTTATATTACAATGAAAGAAATTTAGATTAGCTTAGGACGAGTATTGACAGTTGATTATCAATCGGTGGTATCAATTCAATAGGGTGCAGATTATCATCTCTTTTTCTTCAAATTTGAAAAGTATGACCTCTACTTACTAATCAATCATGGCAAATTTTATACCAAACTTAAAAGTTCTCTATGAGTGATCTTCGGAATGATTTAAGTATGAATCAAAGTAATTAGATAATAGCATATGGCTTCATCAAGAACTGTTTCTGCTTTGAAGGCGGTAACAGCTAATGCAGCTGCCGAGAAACAATTGCATTGATTCTTGATGCAAAGTATACTATACACGTATTTGGCAAAAAAGTTCATTGAAATTATGTTACCGCATTTATACAATTGGATTCTCGATTTAGTATTCATGAATTTATTATTTAAATTCACGATTCAGTATCTCAATTTGCCAATTATAGTTAGAGTTAGAGAGGAAAACTCCAGAGTATACTCCACTTTGTTCCTGGAATGAAATTGTCTATGATACCCCGAAAGATAATACTAATCTATTCTTTCAGTATAAGACTTGGAACTTTTTTTATACTTAGTCCAAGACAATGGTCTATGATAGATACCAAAAATATGTTGAATGACTTTGCAAGTAATCCATGCTTTAGATGTTTCAATCTCTAATAAGCTCAAATTTGTGAACACGTAAAATCATATGCAATTAGAGAAATCACAATTTGTGAGCCAATCGATTGATTCCAACGAACAAAATTTTAGTGTTCCAACATCAAAACAGTGCCAATCCTTCACTAATGGAAATTCTTGAGGACTGGTGCCTTTATTTCGTGCAAAATTGAAATATGCTTGCTCGTAAAATTTACAAAAGTGAATTCATGCGAGAAGTTTTTAATATTTATCATTGATAAATATGATTAAGAATAAGCTGTTCTGAAAATGAGTATATTTTTCAGCGACGTTGTTCTTCGGTTTTGTCAAATAAAGTTCATCAATTTTCTTAGTTATGCATGCTGAAAAAAATAAGTTAACTGGGCAATCACTTATAAGCAATACCAAAAGTACAGCAATGTCATGAAGAGAGAAGCCATCTTTCACGAAAAAATCATCATATAATCATGTTTTATTTCATAATAGGGACATAAGTATGAATCAAAGTAAGTAGATATTCTCATTTGACTTCATCAGGGAGTGTTTACACTTCGAAGGCTGCAACCCGGCGGCGTCCCGTCGAAACAATTGCATTCAGTTTCGCTGCAAAGCCCACAGCCTGAGGCGCAGATAACGCGACAATCCTCATTCTTGTTGCACTCACCAGGCACGGCCATTGAAGATGGCAAACTTGCCCATTGCAAAACGAACACGAGCATGAGCACGAGGGCTAACTTGGATGATGATCTCCTCTCCATCACGATCGATCAGCCCTGTTGCAGATGTTTTATTCACTCGAATGAATCTTTGCGTTGTAAGGTGGTGCATTTTATAGGCGTCATTGAGGGGGAAAAACAGTAATTACATTTTATTTTTCACATTTATTCATTTATGGAAATCAAATCTGAGTTAGAACATTTCATCATTTAGGTTTTATCGATGAGGGAACAAATGAGGATTTTGTATATATTTGAACAAAGTACTAGTGAAATTGGCAAAAAAGGTGCACCCAAATTTGGGAAATTTCATTATTTAACTATATTTTTACAATTTGGTTCTCGTGAATTTGTGATCTAAATGTACAATTCGGTATCTCGATTTGACAATTGTAGTTAGAGTTAGAGAGAGAAATTTCAAGGATATAAGCCACTTTGTTCCCTAAAATAAAATAGTGTATGGTACCACAAAGATAATACTTACCTATTGTTCAGTATAAGATTTCGAATTTTATTCATAGTTAGTCTAAGAAAATTGTCTATGATACTGAAAATATATTGAATGACTTTGCACGTAATCTATGCTTTGGATATTTCTTTTTTTTGGTAAAGGTAAGATATATATTAAGAAAAGCCAAATGTACAAAAAGACCTCGACACCAGTAGCTTGCACTCCAAATGTAGTAACAAAAGAAGTGGAAGGGTGACGAGATGCAAAAGCCGCAGAGGCGGCACAACAACTACAACAACAAGGCCAAACTGAGCACGGCTAGCTCGACCAGCTATCAAGCAGAGACAAAAGCAAAGAGGAGGCCATTGTCTGATCAAGGACCTACGGGTCCCCATTGAAAATAATCGGGTCTAGACTCCAACTTCTTTGCAGCCTTACATTTCGAAATTGTCTTCGACGTTCTGAAGGTGATAGCCTTGTCTCAAACCACTTTAAAGAGGTGGTTCTTAATGGCCGGAATAGAGAGAGGCTGGTCTCTAAAGATGATGTCATTCCTGTTTTCCAAATGATATGACACAACGCCCAAATGAAAAACGGGCTATGCACTTATAGAAATCTTTCCCCATCAAATAGGTAGTTGCCCATCTGAAATTCTCCCCCCAACCTCTGTTGCGCCAGGGTAAATTGCATCTGGACGCCCAAAAGAAGGCAACGCTAGCCGTGACACAGCAGTCAAAAAACAAGTGGTCAAGAGAGTCGGCACATTCTTGCAAAACGCACGGGCAGCATTTCCAATAATACCATAGGCCAAAAGGAGGTCCCGGGTTGGAAGCCTACGTTTGGCCATGAGCCAAAGATTGAGTTGATATCGAGGCACTATGGCGTTGTCCCATACAAAGGAGTACCAGTGGACCCGCGTCCTCTTCTTCCTGATGAAGTTCCACGCCGATGCCATAGTGAATTGGCCCGAAGAGCTTTCTCGCCAACAGCAACGATCCGGGTCATTCGTCAGGGTCGGAAGAGGTTGCCCCCACGATTGAAGCACCAACCTAAGAGCTTGGCCAGCATCTGAGAAGAGGTCAGCAACACAAGCTTGTCTAGAGAGCCCTGAGCTATAGATAAGAGAGTCTCAAATAACAGGTTCAAGGGCCCTCTTGGGTGCCGGTTGTCAAACCACGAGAGGTTGTTTGGCCATCGCCAATTTTCCAGTAGAAGGCCATCCCGAAATTCCTTCTTAGGGTCAACAAGCTCTTCCAGCCCGGGATCCGGATGTTGGCTTCCTAGCGACCCAAAAATTCTTGTTTTTTAAGAAAGTGGAGTGGACCCATCTACACCATAGCGCTTCCTTGTCGGAGAACAAGATCCAAATATGTTTTAGCATGGAGGCTTTATTGCAATCTTGGAGCCTCCTAACACCTAGCCCTCCTTCATCCTTTGGAAGGCAAACGTCATCCCGAGCTACCTTAGCACCACCCCTGCCTAGGTCCGGACCTTTCCATAGGAATTGTCTAAATATTTTCTCTATCTGTTCCATCACAACCTGAAGGTAAAACAAAGACACTAGCCCAAAGAGGGCTTGTATAGCATGAAGAACCGACCGATAAGTCGGCCGACCAGCAATAGAGAGGAAGCGGTGGGTCCAAGACGAACCCTTGCGGTGATGCGATTGACCAGGGTACAACGATGCCGCTTTATTGATTCTCGAGGTGATAATGGGAACTCCCGTGTATCGAATCGGCGCTTCCTTCTCGAAAGCCCAACTCCAATAGAATATTATTCCTTAAGGAGGGATTGCCACCCGCCAAGAAAATTTCACTCTTGCACGAGTTAGGAAGAAGACCACTCCAAGAGGAAAATATATTTAGAGCTTCCTTAAGGAGAGTCGCCGTAGGAAGGTGCGCCTCACAAAAAGGAAGACATCATCTGCAAAGAAGAGATGTGAAAGACCCACTGCCTTGCACCTCCAGAAGAATTTGAAATCAGGCCTCGAGGATTGCTTAAGAATGATCCCTGAGAGCACTTCCATGACCATAGTGAAAAGGTAAGGAGAGATGGGGTCCCCTTGGCGAAGGCCTCGACCGCCGCAAAACCCGTGGAGCTCTCCATTCAACGCAATTGAGAATTTAGGAGTGCGAACACACGTCATAATTAGGCTAGTGACAGAGTGAGGGAAGCCAAAGGCCAGCATCACATTCTCAAGGAAGCCCCAATCCACAGTATCATATGCTTTCCTGAAGTCCACCTTTATCGCACATTTAGGTAGATAAGGCTGAAGATGGAAGCTAGAGAATAGCTCCTGAGCAAGTAATATATTGTCCCTAATTCGTCTATCTTTTATAAAAGCAGTCTGAAAAGGGCCTATCGTGTTCTTCAAAGCTAGGGCCACCCGATTAGCTAGCACCTTTGTAATACACTTGTAGATAGTGTTGCAGCAGGCGATAGGCCTATAATCCTCCACAGAAGTGGCGTTGAGCACTTTCGGAACCATTACCAAGATGGTATTGTTAACCTCCCTCAAGAGTTTTCCGGAGTTGAAGAAATCCAACACTGCAGTCGTTACTAAAGGACCTACCGTGTCCCAGTTTTCTTTGAAAAACTCCGCTGTGAAGCCATCTGGCCCAGGAGCCTTTCCCTTAGGCAAAGAGAAGATAGTGTTCCGGATCTCCATCTCTGTAACTGGTTGAGCAAGAAGAGCAGCCTGATCAAACGACAGTGGATGTTGGATAACCTCCCTCAAGTCCTCTACCGAAGGTCTAATAATCTCCCTTGCGGCATCAAAAGGTCCTCAAAGAACTCTACAAACCTTCGTTGCACCGGGCATGGCTCCGTCGGGATGTTCCCGAAGAGTCGAGGACGGAGAGGACTCTGTTCCTCAACTGTCTTTTGTTGACATATTGATGGAAGAATTTGGTATTTCGGTCTCCCTCGCTGAGCCATCTGACCCTGGACTTTTGCCTGAAGAAGGACTCCTCCGAGGAGCGCAACTCTGCAAAGATACATCTTTGGCTTTTCTCCACCTCAGCAAGGTCGGCAGAAAAGGGATTTAGCTGTAATTCTGCTTGAGTGGCCTCCATCATCTTCCGCGCATCAAGAGTTCTAGCAGATATATTAGAGAAGGAATCTCTGTTGAGTTGCTTGAGTCGACATTTGAGAGTCTTGAGTTTAGAAACAAGTTTGTACATAGGAACACCATTCCCCGGCGCATTCCACACTTGTGAGACAATTTCATTGAACTCCGGGTGTTTCATCCAGAAGTCGAAGAACTTGAAGGGCTTCCTTCTATGAGTCGGATTAAGAATCTTCACCACCATAGGGGAGTGGTCCGAGATTCCAGGAGCAAGGAAGGAGGCTTCTGAGTAAGATAGATCCAAGCTCCACTTGGCATTCACTAGAACCCTGTCAATCTTTCTTGCTTTCCTAGAATGCCCTGAAGACGTAGTCCAAGTGTATCTAAACCCAACGAACCTCAAGTCTTCTAGCTCAGCTTGCTCCAAGCACTGTCCAAACTCATTAAAACAAGGGAGCCAATCTTCGGAGCCACCAACCCGGTCCGATGGATCCTTAATAGCATTGAAGTCCCCCAAGACAAGCCAAGGAGTGTCTCGGAGATGGGTGCTTTTCATGATGATGTCTTCCCACAACGGTCTCCTCAGCGAAAAAGAGTGATCTCCATAAATAAAAGAAACACAGCAAGTCACCCCAGAGTCTAGGCTCTCTAGGTTCCCATGAATTGCCTGCTTGGTAAGAGAGAAGGTTTCAAACTTGACTCTCATGGGGTCCCATCCGACCCAAATTCTACCCCTGGGGTAAAAGTCATAGTTTGCAGTCCCAACACCAACCTCTCAATAGAGCTTCGGATATGGAGTTAAAGCGATCTGTGGCACCTTAGTTTCCACCAAACCAACACAAAGACAAGTGGTTCGAAGTAATAAAATTACGGATCTCCGCTTGTCTAGTCGAATCAACCATACCTCTAATATTCCAGCATCCTATATACATATGTACAAAAGAGGAAACGAGGAAGGGTTACCTCCTTTTCGGTGGCTTGCGACGGCTCGGAGTGGGAGCCGCTCGAGCCGCTGGAGGAGGTGGGTCTGGAGGAAGCACTAGGGGCTTGTCCTGTGTATTCTCCTCCCTATTTTTCGTTGGAGGAGCCTTCGGCGATAGACCTGGAGGGGCCTTCGGCGATTGACAAGGCGAGAGAAGATCTTCATCTGAGCTAAGGTGGTTGACAGACTCATTCAACTCCGCTCCACTCCCCAGGCCCGCCTCTAGATGGCTAATGGGATCTTCCTCCATTGTCGAGGTGTGGTCATCCACACTGATTAGTGCTTGAAACCCACTCTGAGCCCTCCGGGTGGAGGTTGTTTCAACAAGCTTTTAAGAGCTGCACGACCGCTTGAGAGGTGGTTCCTCTTCTCCAGAGCTTGCCGGATGGTCCAAGCATGTCTCCTTTGGGGGGGGAGATTTGTTCTTCTTTCCCTTGACTTGTTTCCATCCAAAATCAGCCTCATTCAGATCTACCACCAGCATCGGTGAAGTCTCAGAGGGGCGGGCCTCCACTGGTGGGGGGGATGGTCTGAACTTGCTTCTTGCCTTGCACCACCTTCCGACCATTCAAAGAGGCTGCACAATTGTGCCCAAAGGTGCCACACTTCAAGCATTCCGCTGGCTTCCACTCATACTCGATGGCAATCGACCGAACAACTCCGTTTAGTCTTGCCTTGGTCAAGTAGAACCTTGGCTTGTTTACTTGAATCTCCACACAAACTCTTGCAAAAGAGATCCTTTGAGATTGCTCCGTGCGTTGATCAACAAATAACGGCTTGCCAATGGTGCTCGCGATGGCGCTAATTGCCGGGGCATTCCATAGGTCAAGAGGTAGGTTCTTCAAGCGAATCCACACTGGCACCGTGGTTTGCTTCTCCCTCTTCAACTCTAGGAGCGGCTTCCATTGTTGCAAAACAAGTGCAACCCTTGCAACCGTTATAGGACCTTCTTCCAAAATCTTCCTTCGAACTCGGGGTCGGGATGCGGAAGAAAAAGAAACCCTGGTCATCGGCAAAAACCTCAACAAGCTTCGGTCCCCAACATAGCTTGAGCGAGTTCTCCGTGAGCTGGAACGGCAAGCTCTTTCCTACATAATATCCAACCAGACACTCATGCCATTTGGGATCCACCGCATCCAACACTTCTTCAGGAAGATCTACCACCGGGATATCATCCTCAAACGAGGGGGGAACAAAGGTAAGGTCATACCCTTTCGCTGCAAGTTTTGCAACATTTGCCCACGTCCGGACAGCCGGGGCGTTTGGTTTCCTCGCTTGTTTTTGCGAGGCTTGGGGCCGTTTGGAAGCCGACCTCGCTCTACTTCTTCCTCTCGAGCGCCTATCCCGGCCTACATCTTTGGGACCACGGTTTGAGGTCTCTGCTAATGCAGGAGCCTTGCCCGTGAGCATGGAGGCTCGGGCCTCCTTGTCTCGATTGAGGGGCTAGACGTCCTCTCCGATTCATCTCTCAATTGTGCCGTATTACTCGGCTCACCACCCACACCATTGGAGCAGCCATAACGTTACCCAGCCAGCTAGACCTGGACCTCTACACATCAGCCATCTAGAGAGCAAGAAACTAACCGGTCGGACGCCTAGACCTCTCGGGTTGGCTGGACGCGGCAAGGACGGGCGGGTGGAGGACCAAATGCCGATCGGGAGCAAGGCGGCTTACCCGACGCCCTCTTCCCGCTGCGATCAGTCCGAGACGCACCAGCACTTTGCTCCTCAAGGGCCGAGCAACGCAGCAGGAGCGCCAGCAACCGTTCAAGGGCAGGGCGCGGCACAGCAGGGTCGGAACAGGGGAGATCGGTGCAGGGCGCGGCTCAGCTGGGGAGTACCAGCAACCGTTCAAGATCAGAGCCGAGGGAGGCTTACCTGAGGGTGCTGGGACGCCTGCGAGACCCGAGCCGCACCAGCACCGCACCTCACACGGCCGAGCAGCGCAGCAGTAGGCGATTCCCGTGGAGAGGCAGCTCAGATCTCGCTTCAGAGATGGAGAGAACCGAATCCGTTCGGTGAGGAGCGAGGGCCTTCCCAGAGGAGCTGAACCCCCAATTTTTACATGCTTTGGATATTTCAATCTCTAATAAGTTCATATTTGTGGGATCAAATCCCACAAACGCCCGGTATAATCATATGTAAAGAAATTAGAATTTTGAGTTGCTCAATTGATTCCATGATATATATAGAGGTCCTGCCCACTATGAAGTGATTATTCACCATGTTATATTATTAAATAAAGAGCACTGCAGTACTCGTGAGCTTTTCTTCTTTTGAATTATTGTGGGGATATCATCCAGAACTTTAGAACATCTAATTAAAATTCTTCACATACTTTTGATGACTTAAAATCTTAAATTTTTATTTTATCTAAATGAAAATCTTGATTGTCCAACCACTCTTCCATTGATTTAAAGGGGTGTCCCGGAGACCATGCGAACCCCGTGAACAAGTGTAATGGTAAGTTCTAGAATAAGCCTTAAAGCTTGAACATTAGATTTTGGAATCCAAACAAACTTAGGACAAACAAACTCAATGTTACGAGGATCAGAAAATTCCAGACTTGGGGTTTTAAGATGCCAACACCTATACATGTGCCCGGGATATACTCTATCCTCTAACAAAGTCTTTAATTTGATTAAATCGAGCAAGACAAAAGACTAATAAGACAAGAGTGCGGCAAATATGAATTATGGCTTCTGCCATTGCTTCCCCTCTTTGGTCGAGGCCCATTCCGACTGTAAGTTAGTAGTGGCTCCTGAGACGTTTGCTGAACTTTCTCTCTTACTATGGGGCTAATTCCAAAAAAAAAGCACCAATTTCAGGTCAAGTGATAAATCTAGCCTGAACTATTTTTATCTTGTAGAAAAACACCAACTTTAAGTGAAGTAACAAAATTAGCCTAAACTTTTTGTTGTCTAGTAAAAAAGTACCAACTTTAAGTCGAATGACAATTCTAACCCCAACTTTTTTGTATCTCGTAAAAAATCACAAATTTTACCTTATCCCAAATCTGGCCACGAGGTTGGCAGATCTCGTCAACTTTTTGAAGTCAACTTTGTTCAAAAAAGGGTTCTAGTCATGAGGTTGGCAAATCTCGTCCACGGTGTCTCTTTAACAGGCAGGGGTCTACAACTTCATATTACGACAAAGCGGCAAAGTCTAACCAAAAAAATTTAATCTAGAAATCTTTTTGACTTTCCAGTAAAGTGTAAGAAATAATGAGTAGCTTTACTGCTATTCTTCAAGCTATGGCTCAAATAAGAAAACAATGAATAGTGTTTTCAAATTGGCCAACAAGTGCACATGGATTTATTGCTGAGGACAATCAATGAATCTACGTTAAAGGGAGCCATATTTGGGATTTAAGTGAGAGTTGGTGATTTTTTTTAGGCAAAGAAAAAGTTGGGGTAAATTCATCACTCAATCTAAAGTTCATGTTGTTTTATGAGACAAAAAATAAAAATTATGCTAGATTTGCCATTTAATTTAAAGTTTGTGCCTTTTTTGGGAATTAGGAACTTACTCTGAGCGTGTACCCTCTATACCTCGCCTAGCAGCAGCCACCTCGAGCTCGATGCTCTTGAAAGCTCCATAGACTCTTCTGAGAAGACGAATTGAAACTTGAAGCATCCATGTACTCATGTACAATTTAGGAGTATATGTCTGCAAAGTTATTCTTAGGTTGCTTTCAGATAAATTTAATGAGTTTTGTTAGTTATAAGGCACAAAAATTCGCTTGATCTGTGCAGTTATTACTCTATGGACCAAAAGTGCGGCAAAATCACAAAGAGAGGGATGATAATTCACTTAAATATCATTGAGTGATGATATTTTATTTCATGATAAGGACATAAATATGAATCCGAGTAAGTAAAAGTTCTCATATGGCATCATCAAGGAGTGTTTATTTTTTGAAGGCGGTAACGGCTATTGCAACTCGGCGGTGTCCCGTCGAAGCAATTGCATTCGTGCAAAGTCCACAGCCTGAGGCGCAAATGGTGCGACAATCCCCGTTACTCTGGCACTCACCAGGCGCGGCCATCGAAGATGGCAGACTTGCCCACAGCAAAACGGAGACGAGCATGAGAGCGAGAGCTATCTTGGATGATGAACTCCTCTCCATCAGGTTCAATCGGCTCTACTGCAGACGTAATTTATATCCGAACGAATCTTTGTGTGTAGGATGGCGCCTTTTATAAGCATCATTGGGAGAGAAAGTAATTAGGTCTCGTTTTTTTTTTTTTACTCATATATAGGAACAAATCTGAGATCTTTTCTGCCTTTTTGGTTTTCTTTTTAAGAGGAAATGGACGTGAATGTGTGGATTCTTTTATTAATATATTAGCGACCCTACCAAAAATGTTACACAGATAGATTTTGGAAAATGGAATTAGTGCGTAATGAGAACATTTTATGAGACAGCTGTTGGATATATTTCCATAGAGTTAGCTTGTCGGGGTCACCTTGCCACGAATCTGACATTTGAGGATATCATACTAATGCAAACAGGTGATATAAAGCAATGTAATAATGACAGGATTAAAGTTCACGTTTTTGGATGATACTTACTGAAAAAAGAAAAACTAAGTGATTGGAACCCTGACATTAACTTGGGCCAATTGAATGGGCTAAAACTACTGAAATGAAAATACGAGGCCTACCATGTTGGTTGTTGCTCGACTTCGCTTAATCGAAAACTTTGAAATGAATCCAGTGCTTGTGTGTTAAAAAAGGACCAACAATCGAGAAAGGAACACAAACTCAATTTTGGGTTGTCGAGGTGAACTCCTCGACCAATCCCAAGTTCTCAAAGGGAATGGCATCTTGAGCAAGAAATTGGGTTTTTATTCCATCAAATTTAAGAAATTGAACGACGGAAAAATTAAAGTGACAACATATTGAGATGACATTATAATATACATCCATGCATGGCAATTTTCTACAATGGGAGTAGTTTCTCATCAAATTCATAACAATTTCACTTGGCCAACTGCAATTAACTGGATTAAAGTCAATCAGCTTAGAGTCATTGCTCGCATTTAACGCCACAATGTATCCTGGAGTATAGTTCGACTGTGGCCAAACATGAATCATTGGCCCGAATTCCAACGCCAACATGATCCGTATGAAATCCAAGAGACCGATACTGTTCAGGAATATCACCCATAGTTTTAGCTTGCGTCCACGACACACCTAAATTGTAGCACTTGCCTTGCGAAAGATAGGCGCATTTTGTTGCCTGAGTTTTTTTCCTAATCAACGAGATGTCATCATTCGAATACATGCCAAGGGATTGCAGAGTCTCGTATGGAAGCTCATAGGGAAGTGTCAAGATTCTTCATGCCCATCACCACTTAATCTTTCGTGACAATGCTATTTCGGGGTCTTCTTGCCATGCCATACTGATTAACTATAATTGGAGTTCCATGTTCAACCTCTTATTCGTTGTGTGTCCCATCACCACGTTCGATGCTATTTTGACTATATTGAATCTACGAACTGTTGACCAAAAAGAAAACCGATCCGTTCATTTCGCGAAAAACAACTTCCGGAAAAACATTTTCTAGAATTTCCGGTGTTCGGATGGTGAAAAATAAATGGTCAAAGAAAATGTTTTCCGGTCAATAGAAAATCTTCTCGTAAGATTATGGAAAATGATTTCCCCTTTTGAGAAGAGGAAAACATTTTCCATAACTTCTTTCACCTTATTTCTTTTCACCAACACATTTATGCTTTCTTTTTCTTTTTTGTTTTTCTTTTAAAACGAGTTTTTAATTTTTTTTTCCTTTTCTTTTTTTCCATTTCATATTCTTCCTTGGTGGCCGGTCGCCGGCCACGGCGGCAACTGGCGATCAACTACAAGCAAGCTCGAGCCTCGCCCCAGGCTGGCGAGGCTCCGCCTAACCCGATTTGGCTAAGCCGAGCTCACCCGTGCCCAGAGAGCTCGGGCCTCGCCAAATATGGCAAGTTGAGCGGGGCTCGGGCCTCACTCGAGCTCGCCAGAGGTTAGCTGGGCTCTGACAAGCCACGAGCTCACCGGATTTGGCGGTAGAGCTCGAGCTCCCGATCCAAGCAAGCCTGAGCTCTGCCGCCAGATCCGGCGAGCTCGGGTGAGATCGACCAACCTCAAGCTCGCTAGATCTGGCGATTGAGTCTTGGTCAGCCACCAGGCAGCTCGTCAGGCATGCGGCGGCTGAGGAAGGAGGAGGAAGGAGGAAGGAAAAGAAAAAGGAAAAGAGAAAAAGAAAGAAATAATAAAAATTTCAATTTTTTAAAAATACAAATAATTAAAATTTCATTTTTAAAAAATATAAAAAAATAAAACTAATTTTTTGGTGAATTAAAAATATTAAAATTCAATTTTTGATAATTTTTCCCAAACAATTAAATTAGCTAACGAACGGTGAAAAATATTTTTCACTCGAAGTTTAGGCTTGGGCTAACACACGAAAAATAGAGTCATTTTCCTGGAAAATGACATCTAGGAAAATGTTTTCCGGAAATATGATATTTTCCGCGAAACGAACGAACCCTACGTATCAACTCAGGTTAAAGAGACAAACCAAGATGCAGCGGAAGCAAGCTCTTAGTCAGTAAGTGCAACCAGTGATAAGGTGATTAATTTTAGCGAAAAATACGAAAAGAAAACTAGATTGTGTTATTTATTTTTGTGATCCTACATTTTCAAACCCACATTTTCCCATTAAAGTGGTGGTTATTCGACATGTAGCTTTTCCACATTTCGTACATTTTCGTGACAACCACCCATTTTAGTAACCGTCTTAATGGGAGACAATATATAAAGGAACGATCGTTCATTTCTAACGGGGTAATTATAAGGTCTAACACAATTCCCTCACATATACTAATGGTGTATTTTTCAAAATTTTCAGACGAACGTAAATATGAACAATGGCCGGAGATTTGTTTATAATTGATCCTGGCTTCCGCATTGGATTTTTTATGTCTTGCAGATAGTAGAATATAAGTAAGGCCTCACTTAATCGACAAAGGGCACAACTAACATGACTCACGACAAACTGAAAATATAGTAATTATTTAAGTCATGAAACCTACAATTTCGGATGCAGCCGTGAAGAGGTGAAGCAGCATAATCATCAGATTATGGAATCGTGGATCTCGGAAGCCACGAACGATAAGGGTCAATAAACGTGGGTTATGGCAACCATCGAGTGGTGGAATGAGGAGCTTTGAAAGTAACTGATTATGCTTGGTGTGAAAGAGTCAAGGAAAAATAAACGTCAAGTAATGTAGTCATGTAATCGTTTGTAAATACAAATTGCTATATAATAGAAGTAATGTAGGATGAACTTATTTTTTTCATAACTATTGTTAACTGTTGGTAGTAGCTATAAACATTGAATTGTAGTTTGTGCAAAGAACCAATTGTGCAGTTTTACTTCTAGTTTTTTTTTTTTTTTTCATTTTAATTCCTTTTTATATGGCTGGACACAATTTTCTCCAATCTTACATATTTATTTTCTCATTAATTTGTATTTCTCATTGGAAAATCAACAAATGGTCCTTCACATCCTTTGTCGAGGTATTTCGTTAAAACATTTCGACAAATCGAGCACAATAAAGTAAAGGTACAATGAGAAAAGAAAAGGAAAAAGTAAATTGCAACAACACAAAAATAATAATAGATCAATACGTAGTCTGAGGAAGCCGTACCACATGCTTCATGACACCTACTAATAGGCAACTACAAGTGGAAATTCGAGTCAAACACAATACAAAACAACAACTGCTACGCGTTTGAAAGAAATAATAAGATATTATCTGCTAGCAACTTTTTTGTCAATACAATACACCTCATTCATTGATTGTGGCATGTAAGGTTTCGTCATTAGCCAAGGTAATGTGGTTCTTGGCTGCTTTTTTAATAGGGCCATTGAGATTATAGATTTCTTCAGGTGATAGGACAAAGGGATCTTGTAAATTTACTTCCTATGTTTCACCACAAATTCACTTAGGCTATGTTTGGTCGTCCGAATTTCTAATTGGGATAGAACTAAATAGGATAGAATATGAAATCTTGACATTTTTTTATACCATGTCCATTGTTTGGTGAATCGCAGTATTAAAGTCGAATATGTTAACGCCATATCGTGTACAATTTTTCGATATAAACGGCATGTCATTATAAATGAACCTAAATTCATAAACGGAGATTGTGAAAATATCTCATAACATTATTTTTTTAATTTATTTTTAATTTATTTTTCCTCTTTTTATATTATTTTATTTATTATTTCTTTTTTTCCCTTTCATCATTCTTTAATAAAATTTTATAAAATAGTAAACCATACTAAGATACCTAAAATACAAAAATACCTAAAATATATAGTAAATATAAATATTTAATTTATAGATTGAATGTTTATTATAAGATAGAATTAAAGTTGAAAATAAAAATTAAAATAGGATTAATTAAAAATATTTTTTTATTTTTTATTTTTTATTTCTTAAATTAGAATTCAAATATTATTTATATTGAAATATTATTTCAATTTTATTAATTTAATAAGTTTATTATTCGAGAAAAATAACTTTTCTATTATGGACATTAAAAATCCCCGTAGGATAATTTTATCTTGTCTATATCCGACTTTATCCTGTCATAAGTGAGCATCAAACGTAAGATATGATAAATCATATCTTATCTCGAATTTTATCCCGACTGCCAAACGTAGCCTAGTTGTTTGTCTTGTGATAGTAACTTTTATTTTAACACACCTCGCACGTACATCTTAATAATATTTCCCTCGCGTGTTATCTTAGTGTTAGCTCTCCTCCTCTTTAGCTCAGGTTTTCTTTTGCATCAACATGTTTCTAATTATGATATATTAAATACTTTACACAAGACCAATTTTCCACTGTGAGACTTTTTCTAACATCTTAATATTTTTTCTCCCGCGTATGAGCTTGATGTTAGGATTGCTTCATCTTAATTCAAATATCGTTCTGTATCAATATGTCTCGACTTGAATCTCCATTGCTTACCTCCATTCTAGTCTCTTACTCCAAGCTAGACCATGAAGACCTCATTGCTATGCCATAGCACAAGCTTCTAACCAAGTCTCTTTCGCCAAGCTAAACCATAAGGCTACTATACCACAACACGCACTTTCATCTAGTCTCTTTTGCCAGATCAACCCATAAGGTTATTCGAAAACCGCGTTCATTACGAGATTCATTCCTTAAAATATTTACCAAATACAGATACACATAGGTTCATTTTCCAACTTCAATTATTTATGGGACTAAGTCTGAGTTTTATCTTTTCTGCTTTTTAGGGTTTTTGAAGAGGAAATGGATGTGAATTCGTGGATTATTTTTATTAATATATTAATGAAGATAAGTTATGAGACAGCTGTTGGATATTTTTCCATAGAGTTAACTTGTTGGAGTCCCCATGCAACGTCGACGATGTATATATAAAGAGTAAAGTGATTTGAGTGTGAACACAACGTCGACGATACGGCTTCTTGAGTGAATTGTTCGCTTTTTCAGTGTTTTGGGGGAAAAAAGATACACATGAATTGATGAATAAGAATATCTGCATAATTAATTAGTTAATTATAGTTTGGTTAGATTGTATAAACAGTTTTCATATAAAAATACCATTTAAAACGCTGCAAATGGGATTTGTTGCTTTAAAAATAATAGTGAATACACTTTATTATCTTTTATTTGTGTCAATTCAATTTATTCGGTCAATTTTGAGTGGCTAACAATGACATGGATAATTTTTTAATAATACTTTATTTTTTTCTCTTTTCTTTTCCTCCTTCTTCCTCTGCTTGCTGATCTCACCAACCAATGGCAAGGCTTAGCCCCATCGACCATTGGTGGTGATGGCGAGGCCACCTTACCATGGCTAGGCAAGGCCAAGCCTTGCCAAATCTAGCAAGGCCTCACCTAAGGACGGCAAGGCTAGCCTTGCCATGGTGAAGCGATGCTTGCCCTCGCCAATGGCTGATAGGCTTGAGCCTTGCCATTGGCCAATGAGGCTAAAACTCGCCGGCCCTCACCTCTAGCCGGCAAGCTAAAGGAAGAAGGAAGGAAAAAAAAAGAAAAATATAAAATTTTGAAGAAAAAATTATTAAAAATTGTCCACGTCAACATCGCTAAATGACTGGCATCAACCATGTCTATGTCAGTGTCGGCCAGCTAATATTGAACAAAAGGACTAAATCGGCATAAATGCAAAAGATATAAGACTAAATTAGTAAAAAAAAGAAATAAGTTTAAGACTAAATTGGCACAATTGTAATATGTTGAAGACTTTTTTGGTAATTCTCCACAAGATATTTTCATCATCAACGGATATATCACTGTAGATCTAAGTTAATATAGTCATTATTCGGTTTTTTCACATAAAGTTCATGAGTTACATTAGTTATAAATGGCCAAAAAAATTAAGTTAAATTATGCAACTATTTCTATTGTGAACCAAAAGTACAATATAATCATAAAGAGAGGAGCAATATTACAAGGATGCATTTGTTTCACATAAATATGTGCTTTCAAAACTATTTCCCAACAAATAATCGTTTGTATCGCTTACAAAAATAAATGGATAGAAATTTTTTTTTTCATTATCTACGAAAATAGTTAGGCATGGCTACTTTTTCTAAACGATAAAAGCAAATTTTTTTGAAAAAAAAAATTCCAAATTAGTCATCATCATATAATCATGTTTTATTTCGAGTGTTTATGCTTTGAAGGCTGCAAAGGCTAACACAACCCAATATCGCTGAGAAACAATTGCATCGGTATGCACATATTTGGACAAAAAAAATTATGGAAATCATTTCACCGGATTAATACAATTTGATTCTCGATTTTACATTCATGAATTTATGATTTAAATTCATGATTCGGTATCTCAATTTGCCAATTATAGTTAGAGTAAGAGAGGAAAATTTTAGAGCTAAATTCTACTTTGTTCCTTAAATAAAATTGTATATGTCACCCCAAAGATAATACTTACCAATTTTTTTAGTGTAAGATTTCGAACTTCATTTAGAAATAGTCCAAGAAAATTGTCTATGATACTGAAAATATGTTGAATTACCTTGCAGTTAATCCATGCTTGACATGTCTCAGTCTAAGCTCATATTTGTGAACATCGAATCATATGTAATTAGAGAAATCAGATTTTTGTAGCCAACCCATTGATTCTAGCAAACAAAGAAGTTCATGTTCCAAAATAAAAACATAGACAATCCTTTACTAATGGAAGTTCTGGCGGACTAATGCCTTTATTTTGAGAAAAATCGAAATATGTTTGCTTCTATGGTACACAAAAGTGAATTGATTCAAGGTGTTTTTATGATCAGTGAATATGATTAAGCATTAACTATTGTTTTTTTGGTAAGGAAGCATTAACTGTTGTTCATAATGAGTGTAGTCTATTAAATGTTTATTCTAGACAATAGCAAATGCGATATAAACGCACTGCGAGATCTAGTAAAAGACAGCAAATGCAATATAAACGCACTGCTAAGCCTCTTCGGTTTTGTCAAATAAAGTTCATGAGTTATATTCGTTATACAAGCCAAAAAAAATTAAATTAACTTGTGCAATTATTTCTACGCAAAACAAAAATACAGCAATATCACGAAGAGAGGAGCAATATCTCACTAAAATATCATCATATAATCATATTGTATTTCATGTTAAGGACATAAGTATGAATCAAAACAAGTAGATATTCTTATATGGCTTCATCAAGGAGTGTTTATGCCTCGAAGGTGGTAACGGCGACTGCAACCTGGCGGCGTCCCGTCAAAACAATTGCATTCAGTTTCACTGCAAAGTCCACAGCCTGAGGCACAGATGACGCGACAATCCTCATTCTTGCTGCACTCACCACGCACGGCCATTGAAGATGGCAAACTTGCCCATTGCAAAACGAACACAAGCACGAGCACAAAAGCTAACTTGGATGATGATCTCCTCTCCATCACGATCGATCAGCCCTGTTGCAGATGTATTATTCACTCGAATGAATCTTTGCGTTGTAAGGTGGTGCATTTTATAGGCGTCATTGAGGGGGAAAACAGTAATTACATTTTATTTTTCACATTTATTCATTTATGGAAATCAAATCTGAGTTAGAACATTTCATCATTTAGGTTTTATCGATGAGGGAACAAATGAGGATTTTGTATATATTTGAACAAAGTACTAGTGAAATTGGCAAAAAAAGGTGCACCCAAATTTGGGAAATTTCATTATTTTACTGTATTTTTACAATTTGGTTCTTATGAATTTGTGATCTAAATGTACAATTAGGTATCTTGATTTGACAATTGTAGTTAGAGTTAGAGAGAGAAATTTCAAGGATATAAGCCACTTTGTTCCCTAAAATAAAATAGTGTGTGGTACCACAATGATAATACTTACCTATTTGTTCAGTATAAGATTTCGAATTTTATTCATAGTTAGTCTAAGAAAATTGTCTATGATACTGAAAATATATTGAATGACTTTGCACGTAATCTATGCTTTGGATATTTCAATCTCTAATAAGTTCATATTTGTGGGATCAAATCCCACAAAAGCCCGATACAATCATATGTAAAGAAATTAGAATTTTGAGTTGCTCAATTGATTCCATGATATATATAGAGGTCCTGCCCACTATGAAGTGATTATTCACCATGTTATATTATTAAATAAAGAGCACTGCAGTACTCGTGAGCTTTTCTTCTTTTGAATTATTGTGGGGATATCATCCAGAACTTTAGGACATGTAATTAAAATTCTTCACATACTTTTGATGACTTAAAATCTTAAATTTTTATTTTATCTAAATGAAAATCTTGATTGTCCAACCACTCTTCCATTGATTTAAAGGGGTGTCCCGGAGAACATGCGAACCTCGTGAACGAGTGTAATGGTAAGTTCTAGTATAAGCTTTAAAGCTTGAACATTAGATTTTGGAATCCAAACAAACTTAGGACAAACAAACTCAATGTTACGAGGATCAGAAAATTCCAGACTTGGGGTTTTAAGATGCCAACACCTATACATGTGCCCGGGGATATACTCTATCCTCTAACAAAGTCTTTAATTTGATTAAATCGAGCAAGACAAAAGACTAATGAGACAAGAGTGCGGCAAATATGAATTATGGCTTCTGCCATTGCTTCCCCTCTTTCGTCGAGGCCCATTCCGACTGTAAGTTAGTAGTGGCTCCTGAGATGTTTGCTGAACTTTCTACCTCTTACTATGGGGCTAATTCCAAAACAAAAGCACCAATTTCAGGTCAAGTGATAAATCTAGCCTGAACTTTTTTTATCTCGTAAAAAAACACCAACTTTAAGTGGAGTAACAAAATTAGCCTAAATTTTTTCCTGTCTTGTAAAAAAGTACCAACTTTAAGCCGAATGGCAATTCTAGCCCCAACTTTTTTGTATTTCGTAAAAAATCACAAATTTTTACCTTATCCCAAATCTGGCCCCTACCGTTAACTCTCTATCTAAAGTGAACTTTGTTTAAGAAAAAAGGTTCTAGTCATGAGGTTGGCAGATCTCGTCCATGGTGTCTCTTTAACAGGCTGTGGTCTACAATTTCATATTACGACGAAGCGGCAAAGTCTAACCAGAGAAATTTAATTTTGAGATCTTTTTGACTTTATAGTAAAGTGTAAGAAACGATGAGTAGCCTTACTGCTATTCTTCAAGCTGTGGCTCAAACAAGAAAACAATTAATAATGTTTTACATCTGGTCAACAAATGCACATGGAGTTTTTGCTAAGGACAATCAATGAATCTAAGTTAAAGGGAGTCAGAATTGGGATCTAAGTGAGAGTTGGTGATTTTTTTCAAAGCAATAAAAAGTTTGGGCAAATTTGCCACTAAATCTAAAGTTTTTTTTTTTTTTTTTTGATACCTAGGGAACCCCGTACAGCTGGCAGCCGGCGGGTAAACCCTAGGGCGACGCTAGCGGAGGACCCACCACCCCGACGTCACGCTTAAGATCCCGTTCGTCCTGCGGGATTTGAACCCCTCCATCCTGGGTAGATGTCATGGGGGCTCTTATCCAGCTAGGCCACCGCAGGCGCTGGTCACTAAATCTAAAGTTTGTGTTCTTTTATGTGACAAAAAAAAATTATGACATATTTGCCACTCAATCTAAAATTTGTGCCTTTTTTTGGAATTAGGAACTTACCGTGAGCGTCTACACTCTCTACGCCTCACCTAGCAGTAGCCACCTCGGGCTTGGTGCTCTTGAAAGCTCCATAGAGACTATTCCTTGAGAAGACGAATTGAAACTTGAAGCATCCATGTACTAATGTACAATTTAGGAGTATATGTCAACAAAGTTATTTTTAGGTTGCTTTCAGATAAATTTCATGAGTTTTGTTAGTTATATAAGGCGCAAAAATTCGCTTGATCTGTGCAGTTATTTCTCTACGGACCAAAAGTACAGCAAAATCACAAAGAGAGGAACGATAATTCACTTAAATATCATCGAGTGATAATATTTTATTTCATGACAAGGACATAAAATAGGAATCTGAGTAAGTAAAAGTTCTCATATGGCATCATCAAGGAGTGTTTATTTTTCGAAGGCGGTAACGATTATTGCAACTCGGCGGCGTCCCGTCGAAGCAATTGCATTCGGTATTGGTGCAAAGTCCACAGCCTGAGGCGCAAATGGTGCGACAATCCCCGTTACTCTGGCACTCACCAGGCGCCGCCATTGAAGATGGCAGACTTGCCCACAGCAAAACGGAGACGAGCATGAGCGCGAGAGCTATCTTGGATGATGAACTCCTCCCCATCAGGTTCAATCGGCTCTATTGCAGACGTAATTTATATCCGAATGAATCTTGTGTGTAGGATGGCGCATTTTATAGGCATCATTGGGAGAGAAAGTAATTAGGTCTCGTTTTTTTTATTTTTACTCATATATAGGAACAAATCTGAGATCTTTTCTGCCTTTTTGGTTTTTTTTTAAAAGAGGAAATGGACGTGAATGTGTGGATTATTTTATTAATATATTAGCGACCCTACCAAAAATGTTACACAGATAGATTTTGGAAAATGGAATTAGTGCATAATGAGGACATTTTATGAGACAGCTGTTGGATATATTTCCATAGAGTTAGCTTGTTGGGGTCACCTTGCCACGAATCTGACATTTGAGGATATCATACTAATGCAAACAGGTGATATAAAGCAATGTAATAATGACAGGATCAAAGTTCACGTTTTTGGATGATGCTTACTGAAAAAAGAAAAACTAAGAGATTGGATCCCTAACATTAACTTGGGCCAATTGAATGGGCTAAAATTACTGAAATGAAAATACAAGGCGTACCATGTTGATTGTTGCTCGACTTCACTTAATGGAAATTTTGAAATGAATCAAGTGCTTGTGTGTTAAAAAAGGACCAACAATCGAGAAGGGAACGTAAAATCAATATTGGGTTGTCGAGTTGAGCTCCTCGACCAATCCCGAGTTCTCAAAGGGAATGGCATCTTGAGCAAGAGATTGGGTTTTTACTCCATCAAATTTAAGAAATTGAACAACGGAAAAATTAAAGTAACAACATATTGAGATGACATTATAGTATACATCCATGCATCACATTTTTCTACAATGGGAGTAGTTTCTCATCAAATTTGTAACAATTTATTGTAACAATTTCGCTTGGCCAACTGCAATTAACAGGATTAAAATCAATCAGCTTAGAGTCATTGCTCGCATTTAACACCACAATGTATCCTCGAATATAGTTCGATTGTGGCCAAACATGAATCGTTGGCCCGAATTCCAACACCAACATGGTCCGTAGGAAATCCAAGAGACCGATATGGTTCAGGAATATCACCCACAGTTTTTAGCTTGCATCCATTTTGTTTCCTGAGTTTTTCCTAATCAACGAGATGTCATCGTTCGAATACATGCCAAGGGATTGCAGAGTCTCGTATGGAAGCTCACAGCGAAGTATCAAGATTCTTCATGCCCATCACCACTTAATCTTTCGTGACAATGCTATTTCGGGGTCTTCTTGCCATGCCATACTGATCGATTGTAATTGGAGTTTTACGTTCAACCTCTTCTTCGGTGTGTGTCCCATCACCACGTTCAATGCTATTTTGACTATATTGAATCTACGGTATTGTTAACCCAAAAAAAAAAAAAAAAAACCGACTTTAAGCGTCGACTCAGGTTAAAGAGACAAAGCAAGATGCAGTGGAAGCAAGCTCTTAGTCAGTAAGTGCAACCAGTGATAAGGTGATCAGTTTTAGCGAAAAATACGAAAGGAAAACTAGATCGTAGAATATGAGCATCAATAAGTAAGGCCTCACCTAATCGACAAAGGGCACAACTAACATGACTCACGACAAGCTGAAAATATAGTAATTATTTAAGTCATGAAACCTACAATTTCGGATGCAGCCGTGAAGAGGTGAAGTTAACATAATCATCAGATTATGGAATCGTAGATCTCGGAAGCCACGAACGATAAGGGTCAATAAACGCGGGTTATGGCAACCATCGAGTGGTGGAATGAGGAGCTTTGAAAGTAACTGATAATGCTAGGTGTGAAAGAGTCCAGGAAAAATAAACGTCAAGTAATGTAGTCATCTAATCGTTTGTAAATACAAGTTGCTAAATAATAGAAGTAATGTAGGATGAACTTATTTTTTTTCATAACTATTGTTAACTGTCAGTAGTAGCGATGAACATGGAATTGTAGTTTGTGCAAAGAACCAATTGTGCAGTTTTACTTCTATTTTTTTTTTTTTTCATTTTAATACCTTTTTATATGGCTGGACACAATTTTCTCCAATCTTACATATTTATTTGCTCATTAATTTGCATTTCTCATTGGAAAATCAACAAATGGTCCATCTCATTAATCAGGCAGCATTATTTCGAACCTCCATTTAGCCTAAATGTTCCCTGGCTTCTAGCAAAACTTGGAGAGATTGGCGGAGCATCATAGCAAGCATGCACACGTGGGATGGTAGCCGAGAGATTGAAACTTGGAATTTGTGTGGGAGATTGAAGTGAAGGATTCATCGCCGGTGCTTCATTTTCGCGACCTTCTCTAGCAGCTGATGTTAACTCATTCTAATCAATCTCATTGGTTGTTTATTTTTTGGGAGGGCTTCTCGGTTCTCGCGGTTAATATCAAGCGAATGTGTGGTGCATGCATTATTGATGTGTATAAGGTACAACGAGATCGTAATTCGTTGTTTTCTTTTAGAATCGCATTTGTGAAAAATGGATAGTCCATCACCATCTGGATCTCTTTCGCCTTTTCCCACTTCTTATGCGTTCAATATGTAAACCTTGTCTGTGTTTGTTTACCTTTCTTCTTATTTTGTGATTAATCGAATCAAAATGTGTCCATGGATAGTCCGACAATTTAAAATTCATAAGGGATTGAAGATCGAGATTAGGAAATTATTTGGAGTGTTCACTATTCCACTATTGGGTTAAAGCAAATCGTGATTTTCCCACTTTTACGCAAGGTATAGACACTTGGAGTGCCAAAACTTGGCACGGAGAAACACTTAAGTGTCAAAAGTTTGGAAAGTGACAATTAAGTACCAAAATCGGAGCAAAATGAATCACTTAAATGTCACTTCGGCCAAAATGCCAACGTAGCAATTTTTCGGCAAAGGAAGTGCAAAACGACGCCGTTTTGGTACTGATGTGGTAAAATAATTAATATAAAATTTAAAATTTAATACTAACTTTATTTAAAACATTTAAAAATAAAATAAAAATATTTAAAAAAACTAAATTAAAAAGGGGGGGGGCAGGCAGGCGAGGGCTGATAGGGTCATAGTATGAGTGTATCGATATCCAACTTCATTTTCGAGTACAAGATAGTACATAGTATGAAAGAATTTAGAAAGAGAATAGATGGAATCATTGAAGAGAAAAATCAGTTGAAATTATGAAGCGATGTTCATGATAGAATCATAGTTCCGAAAAGGGAAAGTTATTCTTTTGTATCCCCTTTAGATGTGATTGAAAGAAACAAATAAAATGAAATGATAATAGAACTGCTGAGAAGATTAGATGATGATGATGGTGATTTTGGAGATGGAATCATAGGGGTCATTTCTATTATTGGAATGAGGGATAGCGGCAAGACGACTATCGCTCAATTGATATACACTGATAATTGGGTAAATAAACATTTTGATCCCAAAGTTGGTTATTGATTTGAAGTTAAGAAGATAATAAGAGCATCCTTGAGTCCCTTGGCTACAAAGGAGAATATCAAAGCCTTGAAATGCTGCAAAATGACCTAACAAGCACTGTGGAGAACAAACGGTGTTTGTTTGTAATGGACCATGTGTGGGAAGTTAGACGGGAGGATTGGTTGGGACTGAGAGATTTGTTAGGAGGTGTGTCTGAGGGGAGCAAAGTCATTGTGACGTTGCGACATACCTTGGTCATTTAAATTTTGGGCACTGTCCGCACACTTAATTTGGCCAGACTTACGTGGAAGGATTCCTTGACTTTATTTGTGAAGTGCGTGTTTGATCAAGGAAAAGAAAAGAGTCGCCCGCATCTTATGGTAATCACCAAGGGGGGGCCGGCGGGGAGGCGAAGACTCTTGCAAGCTTGTTATATTCAAAATTTGACTAAAGCGACTGAAAATATGCGAGAGATTGTGAGATGTGGCAACATAAACTGACATTTACCTTCACCGAGAATATGCTATGATCTAATACCATCAAACTTCTAAAACAATGCTTCGCTTATTGCTCGTTATTTTTTTAGAACGGCATTATCAGTGATTATGATATGATCTCACTGTGGATCTCGAATGGGCTTATCCAGTCCAACAAAACTAATTAAGAGCTGGAAGAGATTGCATGGTAACAAATCATAAAGCTGTGCTCAAAATCCTTCTTCCTTGTTAGGATGGAACCTTATTCGGTGTTGTATGTGCGAATGCCCAAACTCATTCAAGAACTTGCCATTTTGGTGGCACAAATTGAATGGTCCATATTGAAAGTGAGCGTAGCATAGGATATATCCCAGACAACTTGACATGTATCATTTCCGAACCCATCTATTCTATCAGATGATGGAATACGCGGCTACTTAATCAAACTCAACCGTGTTTGTACAATCTCTTTTGAGGAGGGTTCCTTTGGGGCATTCTTTTTGAAGAGATACTTTTCATAATTCAAGCACTTGCGAGTGCTATGGATAAATCGATCTAGCTTTGGCTGACTGCCAAGTTTCATTGGTGCTTTAAAGCATTTGAGATTTCTTAGTTCATCGGAAAACTGTGATATGAAGAAACTCCCCAAATCAATCTGCGAGCTTTGTAATCTGCAAGAATTACGTCTTTTGGGTGCATGGAACTCGAGGAATTGCCACAAACATCAAGAATATGGTCAACCTGCGCGTTTTGGCAATAACCACGACATAGCAGCGTCTCCCGGAGAGTGGAATAGGATGCTTGACCTCTTCGTGGAGGCTATACATACGAAGCTGTGAGAATTTGGAGGCCTTGTTAGATGATATCCGATTGCGCACATCGCTCCGTTCATTGGCCATTAGAGATTGTCTGAAATTGGCCTCCTTATCACAAGGCTTCAAGAATATAAAGGCATTACTAGAACACTCTATACTGAGGACTGCGCGAGCTGGAAGCTGCCAGAAGGCGAATGTGATGAACCACACTCCACGCCAAGGTTTCATTTCTTCATTTTTGAGGAACTACTAGAACTAGTTTCTTTCCTCGAGTGGCTTGAAGGTTCTGCAAGTACATTGTAAAGGATAAGAATTGAGAATTGTCCCAACTTTAGTGTATTGCCCATGTACTACTGCAAATTGTTCTTCTCTGAGAGCACTAAAAGATTCAAGACTGTCCTAGATTCTCACCTTTACTAGGTGGCATTTATAGCATTGCCACATCGAGAGATCTGCAGATAATTGATTGCGGGGAAATTAAGGAGGAGAATGCTGTTGAAGGAGAAAATAGTTGCTGAGAGAAATTATCATTACACAAATTACTAGCTTCTACTTACATATCATCAAAACTCAATCTAGTATTAGTACTGCCTTAACGCTCCCATTGTGTTCATTCTGTATTTCTGATTTTCTTATTTTAAACTTCTTTACATTAAGTGTGATCCAAACGATGTGCGAGATGTGATCATCCTCCACATGTTGAAACTTACGCAAAGATCCAATTGACAGCTTGTTGATGATTAGGCCTCCAGGACGTTGCTGCGGAGATGGTAGCAATCCATAGAGGCTTAATAGCGAGAGTCCTGGTCGGTGATTCCATTGCTTTTTGTGGAAAGGATTGTACAAGCTATGCATAACTCGCTCTTCCCCATTATTATTATATTTAAGCTAATCACAATGACTTGCATCTTTATTTGATGCTATGAGTTGCTGGACATTTTCATTTTTTTTTTTTTTCATGATTCTATTTCCATAAGATTTTGATGGTGCAACTTTTGTCGAAATTTGGAACTTCTTGTTGTTCTTGATCAGGCAGCATTGTTTCGAACTTTCATTTAGCCCGAACATCCTCTAGCTTCAGCATAACTTAAAGAGATTGGTAGAGCATCATAGCAAGCTTGCGCACACAGGATGATAGCCAAAAAATTGAAACTTGGAAATTGGATGGATGATTGAGGCAAATGATTTATTCATGGTGCTTCATTTTCGCCACCTTCTTTGGCAAATGATGTTAGCTCATCCTAATTGATATCATCAGTTGTTTATTTCATAGGAGGGCTCCTCAGTTCTCGTAGTTAATATCAAGCGAATGGGTGGTGTGTGTACTATCTATGCATATAAGGTGCAACGGGATCATAATTTGTTGTTCGCTTTTGGAATCACATTTGTCTAGATCTCTTTCGCATTTTCCCACTCTCTGTGCGTTCGATATGTTAACCTTTTTCGTGGTTTTTTACCTTTCATCTCATTTTGTGATTAATCGAATCAATATATGTCCATGGATAGTCTAGCAATTTAAGATTCATAAGGGATTGAAGATCGAGCTTAGGAAATTGTTTGGAATCTTTGTTGTTCCACCGTTGGGTTAAAGCACATCACGATTTTCCCACTTTCTACATGTTCAATATGTTCATGTTTTCCGTGGTTTTTTACTTTTCGTCTTATTTTTTGATTAATCAAATCAAAATGTGTCCATGGATAGTCCAACAATTTAAGGTTCATAAGGGATTGAAGATCGAGATTAGCAAATTGTTTGGAGTCTTCTATTCTACCGTTGGATTAAAGCAAATCGTGATTTTACTGAAAACAATGGAAAATTTAAAAAAAAAGGATATGTGTTATATATGCGTATCGATATCCAACTTTATTTTCCAATACAAGATAGGACCTAGTATGATAAAACTTAGAAAGAGAATAGATGAAATCAATGAAGAGAAAAATCCGTTCAAATTGTTAAGCGATGTTCGTGATAAGATCATAGTTCCCCGGAAGGAAAGTCATTCTTTTGTATCCCCTTTAGATGTGATTGGAAAAAAACGAAGAAAAGGAAATGATAATAGAATTGTTGAGAAGATCTGATGATGGTGATGGTGGAAATGGAAGGATATGAGTCATTCTTATTATTGGAATGAGGGGCAGTGGCAAGACGATTATTCAATTGGTATACAACGATGATTGAGTAAACAAACATTTTGATCCCAAAGTTTGGTTATCCATGCTATTAAGATTCGAAGTTAAGAAGATAATAAGAGGCATGCTCAAGCGTCTTGGCCACAAAGGATAAATCAAAGCCTGGAAATGCTGCAAAAAAGGCCTAAGAAACACCATGGAGAACAAATGGTATTTGTTTGTAATGGACCATGTATGGGAAGTTAGGTGGGAGGATTGGTTGGGACTGGGAGATTTGTTAGGAGGTGTTTTTGAGGGGAGTAAAGTCATCGTGACATCGCAAAATACCTCGATCGCCTTAATTATGGGCATTGTCTACACACTTAATTTGGCCAAACTTACATGAGAGGATTTTTTGACTTTGTTGGTGAGGTGCATGTTCAATCAAGGAAAAGAGAAGAGTCATCCAGATCTTATGGCAACTACCGAGGAAATAGTGACCAAGTGCATGGGAAATCCTTTGGCGGTGAAGACTTTGAGGAGCTTGTTGTATTCAAATTCGATCGAAGCAACTAGAAATGTGCAAGAGATAGTGAGATGTGACAACTACAAACATATATTTTTCCTTCACTGAGGATAAGCTATGATATAATGCCATCATATCTCTGAAACAATGTTTCACTTATTGCTCTTTATTTCTTCAAAACAACACTATCAGCAATTATAGTTGAACTTTGGTGTCAAAAATCGAAGAATATTTTCAACGATGATGACATCCTCCGTCTTGTCACCATGAATCCGCATCTTATTAACTATTACCATTGTCCGAGAGAAGAAATCTATGATTGTCTCTCCTAACTTCATTCGTAACATTTCTAACTCCGAACGAAGCGTTTGAAGCTGCTGCCTCTTTGCTCTTGCTGAGCCTTGATACTTTTTCTTCATGGAATCCCATAGTTCCTTGGAGGTATCCTTGCAAAGGATTGTCTCCAAAATGGATCTGTCAATTGCTTGGAAAAGATAGTTTTTGGCCTTGAGATCCTTCAATTTTAATGCATCCAAAGTTGTTCTTTGCGCTGCCGTTAACACAGCTCCTTCATTAGGTTCGGCAACTCCCGAAGAAACATCCCAATACTCCTTGGACTTGAGAAAATTCTCCATTAGCATGCTCCAATGATCATAGTGACCATCAAAGTGTGGAATAGCAAGTTGTACAAATGTTTCTGAGGCCATTACTGCTGCTGCAAAACAGAACCACCACAAAAGCAACCTGCTACTGTTACAAAAGAAAATAACCTACTGCAATACTCTCCTTTGACTGCTGCAAACGAAAGTACTTGTTGCAATAAAAACTCTCTTTTGGTTCTCACATTTTTACAGCACTCAAACACACACTTTTCTTCCTAACCTCGGCTCTGATACCAATGTTAAAAAACAGAGGAGATGCAGATATGCAGATATGCACAAGAGCAGCATTAAAAATAGAGGAGAACAAAGGAAATACTGATATATACAAAAATAGAGGAACCCTCTGCAGAACCACACACGTAAAAAACTGACGCCATAACCTTTATATAGGCTTTACAAAAACAAATAACCACCACAGCCCACTAACTTCACACATATAGCAACCAATCCACATAATAGAAGTGCTTAATAGACTTCTTACACATAAAAAACAAACTAGAAACATTGACTCGTTCAACATTCCCTTCCTTAAATTGATGTTGCAAACAATCAGTTTAAAGGACCTTCTCTCAATTTGGAATATCCAACAAACAAACACCAAGGAGCTTCATCAGCTTCTGAAACATGGACAACTTTAGGGGCTTGGTGAAATATCAACCACTTGATTTTCACTTCTACAGAAAACTAGCTGTTGACACCTAGTTTATGATTAATTTTTTTTTAATAAAATGGAGGATAATAAATAAAATAAATCATTTGGGTTTGTGGAGGGAGATTTCAAAAAAAAAAATGAATAATGAAGCGTTTTTCTTATTGAACACATATCTTCATTTCAAAATTTAAAAAAATTCGGTTGTGTGATTTTGGAGCCTTTTTACTATTGGATGGTTGAGTGAATATTTGCAAATCTTCAACAACTTTGAGCGGAAGAGGGGGCTTCTCTTCAACTTTCGTCAAAGGAAAAAATAGAAAACCGAAAGAGAAAGAAAAAAGTGTTGGGGGCGGGCGGGGGGGGGGTTTACAAGGGGTTTTCTTTTGGTCATCGAAAGAGGAAAAAACAAAAAGGTGAAAAGTGAAAAGTGAAAGGAAAGTTATAGCAAGTGATGTGAGAGAGAGAGAAGAAGAAACAAAAAAAGGAAAACACATCGTCTTCTTCGTTGGGGGAAGAGGCCCTCGAACCGCGCCAGTACCCCGCGCCGGCAACCGACCTGTCGACCACCGCTGCTCCGCCGACGACCCCTAAGCTGCTGACCACCATTGCTGCGCCGATCTGCTGCCGGAGCTGCAAATCGAAACCAGCGCCCCTTCTCCGCTCAGATCTGCTCAGCGCCACTGCCCGAGCTCAAAGTCGATCGCTGCACCTCGTCAAGCGAGCGAGCGACCGTTGCAGCCGCACCACCGCCCTCATTGACGTCGCTGCGCCGATCTCCCTCATCGAGCCCCTGCTGCGTCCCTGCCCATTGCCGCGCCTCACCCGCGACCTGCAACTCACCCCGCAGCAGCCCACTCATCACCGTCTTCTTTCTGGCGATCCCGTGCCCGACGTCGCTCACCACCCCCGTGCGAGCACCACCCACGAGCTCGTGCCACTGTTCGTTGCCCCTGCTGTGGCCGTGAAGACCTAACGCCTCCGCACAGCTCTCTGCTCTGCACCTCTGCTCGAGCCCAAACCAGCCACGATTTTTCTTCCCCGCAGCTCCGAATTGTCGGATCTCGCCGAGCTCCGCACCTCCACAACCTCCGATCGTCGGTGACGCCACCGTTACGCGCCACCCCTCACCGGAGCCGATGACCAGCCGCACGAGCACAAGCCGTGCTTGGAAAGAAAAAGAAAAGGAAATTAGGTAGTTTTATTTTCTTTTTACTTTAATTTGTTTATTATTATTATTTTTTTAAGTTTAGTTATTTAAATTGGAACCTCATGAATCTTGTAGGTATTATCTGCTAGGATTTTTTCCGGAATTAATGTAATTATTAATTTAATCCGAGAGACATCGGATTATTTTTTTTAATTATATTAATTTTTGGACTTTTGATAGAATTTTAATTTTTAAATCATTATAATTATTAATTTGATCCGTAAGACTTCGGATTGGATTCTTAATTATTTTGATCTTTGTCATGATAATTAGGGTTATGATAATCGTTAATTTGACATGTGAGACAACAGGTTATTTTTTCGATTATTTTAATCATTTATTTCATTGATGGCTTAGATTTAATATTTATTTAATAATTACTTATCTTTTAAAAAAAACTAAACAAATCAAAATCTTGCATTAGAGCATGTAGATTTATTTAATTGGAATTTGTTTATTAGTAAAATTATATCATAGCTAGAATTTAGGTACACATTTCATATTTAAGGCAGCGCATTTTGATTTTTAAGATTCATATAGAATTATGATAATTTTCCTTTAATAAAAGTCAAAAGAAAAAAGAACAAAAGAAATGTTATTTAGGTTATATAGATTTCATAATGTGCACACCATATGTTGTGCTTTAATTAGTGGGTCATAGGTTAATACTTTAATACTCCCGTTGTGTAGTTGTTTTTAATTATAAAAAAAAAAAGCCAAAGATTAGTATTGCATCATTATGTTATTTTTAAGAATTATTAAGTCATTTAAAAAGAAAAAAAAAGAAGAAAACACAAAAGTCATTTATTTGGTTAGTTAATAGGTTATTTCATAATTAATCCTATTTCATGTCATTATTGTTAGTGCAGGTTGCATATGTGTAATGAAAAAAATCATTAAAAAATCATAAAAAGAACATGCATATAGAATTACCATGTC
The DNA here is from genome assembly GCA_014182575.1 of Eucalyptus decipiens. Lineage (NCBI taxonomy): Eukaryota > Viridiplantae > Streptophyta > Magnoliopsida > Myrtales > Myrtaceae > Eucalyptus > Eucalyptus decipiens. Next base: position 27,682,336 of record CM024609.1, on the reverse strand, counting down.
ATACATCTCATATCATACAGCATATGCATTTTTAGGGTTATGTAAATTAGATTGCACACATATTGTAATGATTTGAATTATGCCACATGAATTGCATCTCATATGTCATTAAAGTAAAATTCATGCATATTAAGTTTAAATTAAGATTGCATATAATTAACATTTTTAAAAGAAAAAGAAAAATTAGGTGTCATGTCATTTAGAAATCATGTTTAGGGCATGCATTTTTATTAGCATTTTTTATTAAATGTTATTTTATTGATTGTGCAATCGCATGACCACCATTTGCATATTAGTAGCTTAAGTTTAAATTAATCAACATTGCCTGCAAAATATTTTTAAAATTAAAATAAAAGGTACCGAAAGGGCGTTAGACTAATCTAGCGTAACCAAGTCCCCGCACCTATAATTTCTGGTTCGTAAGAGTAAAATAATTTTTCAATTATTTTACTTAGGTGTCTAATCGACCTACCAAAAACTGATTAGTGATGACTCCTAGAATATAATCATTTGCATATTTGAACCTTAAGTCGCGAATTGGTATGGGCTTGGGAGAGCCCGAGCTAAGCTTAAAAACTTAGTAGTCCATTAACCTAGTTTTAGGTGGTACACCCGAAAATTAGGTCGCGACACTAGCTCAACTACTTCATCCTTTGTAAGATCTCTTAAGAAGTGGTACTTCACATCTATATGCTTGCTCCTCCCATGTAGAACTGGATTTTTGGACAGCTTGATAGCCGAGATGTTGTCGTTAGATTATTTTTCTCTTTTTTTCCTTTTTCTTCCATAACCGTTTTTGACAGCGCATTTTGCAGCAACAAATTTTCCCTTTTTTGTTGATAAAGTTTGATTGCTTTTTGAAGACCGCGGGGGGTGGTTTACAAGGGGTTTTCTTTTGGTCATCGAAAGAGGAAAAAACAAAAAGGTGAAAAGTGAAAAGTGAAAGGAAAGTTATAGCAAGTGATGTGAGAGAGAGAAGAAGAAACAAAAAAAGGAAAACACATCGTCTTCTTCGTTGGGGGAAGAGGCCCTCGAACCGCGCCCCACCCGCGCCGGCAACCGGCGAATCCGACCACCGCCCCGCCGACGACCCCCCTAAGCCGCCGACCACCATTGCTGCGCCGAGTCCCTCGCTCGGAGCCGCAAATCGAAACCAGCGCCCCTTCTCCGCCGGATCGGGCGAGGGGCCGTCCTCGCCCGAGCTCAAAGTCGATCCCCCTCACCTCGGGCAAGCGAGCGAGGCGAGGGCCCGCACCACCGCCGACGTCGGCGCCGATCTCCCCATCGAGCCCCCGCGCGGCCCCGCCCATTGCCGCGCCTCACCCGCGACCCGCAACTCACCCCGGCGCCCACTCATCACCGTCTTCTTTTCGGCGATCCCGTCGCCCGACGGCGGGCCCCCGTCGCCGAGCACCACCCACGAGCTCGTGCCTCCGTTCGCCCCCGCCGGCCGTGAAGACCTAACGCCTCCGCACGCCTCGCTCCGCACTCGCCGAGCCCAAACCAAACGATTTTTCTTCCCCGCAGCCTCCGAATTGTCGGATCTCGCCGAGCTCCGACTCCACAACCTCCGATCGCCGGTGACGCCACCGTTCTCCGCCACCCCTCACCGGAGCTGATGACCAGCCGCACGAGCACAAGCGAAAGAAAAAAAAAGGAAATTAGGTAGTTTTATTTTCTTTTACTTTAATTTGTTTATTATTATTATTTTTTAAGTTTAGTTATTTAAATTGGAACCTCATGAATCTTGTAGGTATTATCCGCTAGGATTTTGTCTGGAATTAATGTAATTATTAATTTAATCCGAGAGACATCGGATTATTTTTTTTAATTATATTAATTTTTGGACTTTTGATAGAATTTTAATTATTAAATCATTATAATTATTAATTTGATCCGTAAGACTTCGGATTGGATTCTTAATTATTTTGATCTTTGTCATGATAATTAGGGTTATGATAATCGTTAATTTGACATGTGAGACAACAAAGTTATTTTTTTTCGATTATTTTAATCATTTATTTCATTGATGGCTTAGATTTAATATTTATTTAATAATTACTTATCTTTTAAAAAAACTAAACAAATCAAAATCTTGCATTAGAGCATGTAGATTTATTTAATTGGAATTTGTTTATTAGTAAAATTATATCATAGCTAGAATTTAGGTACTTAGGTCCATACACATTTCATATTTAAGGCAGCGCATTTTGATTTTTAAGATTCATATAGAATTATGATAATTTTCCTTTAATAAAAGTCAAAAGAAAAAAGAACAAAAGAAATGTTATTTAGGTTATATAGATTTCATAATGTGCACACCATATGTTGCGCTTTAATTAGTGTGTCATAGGTTAATACTTTAATACTCCCGGAGTTGTTTTTAATTATAAAAAAAAAAAAAGCCAAAGATTAGTATTGCATCATTATGTTTTTTTTAATAATTATTTAAGTCATTTAAAAAAAAAAAAAAAAGAAAAAACAAAGGTCATTTACTTGGTTAGTTAATAGGTTAGTTCATAATTAATTTATTTCATGTCATTATTGTTAGTGCAAAGTTCGTTGCATATGTGTAATGAAAAAAATCATTAAAAATCATAAAAAGAACATGCATATAGAATTACCATGTCATACATCTCATATCATACAGCATATGCATATTTAGGGTTATGTAAATTAGATTGCACACATATTGTAATGATTTGAATTATGCCACATGAATTGCATCTCATATGTCATTAAAGTAAAATTCATGCATATTAAGTTTAAATTAAGATTGCATATAATTAACATTTTTAAAAGAAAATGAAAAATTAGGTGTCATGTCATTTAGAAATCATGTTTAGGGCATGCATTTTTATTAGCATTTTTATTAAATGTTATTTTATTGATTGTGCAATCGCATGACCACCATTTGCATATTAGTAGCTTAAGTTTAAATTAATCAACATTGCCTGCAAAATATTTTTAAAATTAAAATAAAAAGGTACCGAAAGGGCGTTAGACTAATCTAGCGTAACCAAGTCCCCACACCTATAATCTCTGGTTCGTAGGAGTAAAATAATTTTCCCATTATTTTACTTAGGTGTCTAATCGACCTACCAAAAACTGATTAGTGATGACTCCTAGAATATAATCATTTGCATATTTGAACATTAAGTCGCGAATTGGTATGGGCTTGGGAGAGCCCGTGCTAAGCTTAAAAACTTAGTAGTCCATTAACCTAGTTTTAGGTGGTACACCCGAAAATTAGGTCGCGACACTAGCTCAACTACTTCATCCTTTGTAAGATCTCTTAAGAAGTGGTACTTCACATCTATATGCTTGCTCCTCCCATGTAGAACTGGATTTTTGGACAGCTTGATAGCCGAGATGTTGTCGAATAGATTATAGTTGCTTCTTGCTGTTTGAACTGAAGCTCTTCAAGAATCTTCCATAACCATATGGCTTGACAGGCGCATGAAGTTGCAGCAACAAATTCTGCTTTAGTTGTTGATAAAGTAACAATTGATTGCTTCTTTGAAGACCATGAAACCGCCCCTGAACAAAGCATGAATACATACCCTGAAGTACTTATTCTATCATCAACATCTCCAGCGTAACACTATCTGTAAACCCAAACAAATCTAACTTTTCTCCCTTTTTATAGAACAACCCAAAATTTTTAGTTCCTTGCAAATAGCGAAAAATCCTTTTTGCAGCTTGTAAATGTAACTCTATTAGGTACTCCATATACCTGCTTATAAGGCTCACATCATGCATGATATCTAGTCTTTTCCCCGTCAAATACATTAGGCTTCCAACAATTTGCTTGTAGAGAGTGCTATCCACCTTGCTTCCATTAGGATCTTTCAAGAGCTTCAATCGAACTTCAGTTGGAGTAGTCACGAGGTTACAATTATTCATTTGAAACCTGTCCAAAATCTCTTGAACATACTTCTTTTGAGACATAAAGATTCCAACTGCAGATTGAATTACTTCTATGCCCAAAAAATAATGTATCAATCCAAGATCAGTCATCTCAAATTCATCCATCATAGACTCCTTTAATTTGTCAAACATGGCACTATCACTCCTAGTAAAAATAAGATCATCCACATATAAGCATACAAGAAGCAACTTTCCACCATCACCAATTTTAACAAAGAGTGTATGCTCATATGGACATTTTCTAAAACATTTCTTCAAGAAATAGGCATCAATGCGACTATACCAAGCTCGGGGAGCTTGTTTTAACCCATATAGTGCATTTTTTTTAATTTATAAACTTTATGTTCACTACCGAGCTTCACATAACAAGAAGGTTGATCGACAAATACCTTTTCTTGAAGATCACCATGCAAGAATGCTGACTTCACATCCAATTGGAAGATAGGCCATGAATTCTGCACTGCTAATGCAATTACCAATCTGATTGTGTCAAGTCTTGCTACAGGTGCAAATACTTCTTTGTAATCCACTCCAAATTCTTGCTTGTAGCCTTTCGCCACCAAACGTGCCTTATATTTATCAACTTCACCATTCTTGTTCAATTTTGTCTTGTACACCCACTTTACTCCGATTGTTTTGTGTTCTTTTGGAAGATCTGTTAACTCCCAAGTGTTATTCCTCTCAATAGCTGCAATTTCTTCATCCATTGCTATCCTCCAATTTTCTTTTTGTACTGTTTCATCAAAAGTTGTTGGATCACAATCTAAAAATAAAGCAAAATGGATAAGTAGATCTTCATATTGATCAACTCCTCTTACTTCATAATCACTCATCCATGCAGGCCTCCGTCGAACACGATGAGGCCGATCTTCAGGTTCCGCAGCTGCTGCTGTACTTTGGACACTGCCTGTGGCGATTTAGGTTGTTGTGGATTGCTGCACCAGCTCATTTTCATCTTCAAAATTCGTTGGAATTTGCTTACCAACACCTTGCTCACCCCACAGCCAAGTTTGTTCTTCATCAAAAATCACATCATGGCTGATAATGATTTTCTTGGTCATAGGATCATAAAGTTTATAGGCTTTTGATTGATCACTAATGCCAAGAAAAACACATTTGACTCCCTTGTCATCTAGCTTCTTCCTCTTTTGGTCAAGAACATGGGCGTAGGCAATGCACCCAAAAATCCTGAAGTGATCTACTACAGGTCTTTGGCCGCTCCATGCTTCTTCCAGTGTCATATTTGGAACAGCTAGAGTGGGACTTCTATTTAAAATATGAATGCTCCAATTGACTGCTTTAAGCCAAAAACTTTTTGGAATTCCACTTCCCCTCGAGACTTCGCACCATATTCAGAATTGTACGATTCTTCCTTTCACATACACCATTTTGCTATGGTGTATAGGCTGCTGTAAGTTCTCTTGATGCCATGCTCCACACAAAAATCTATAAACTCAAGTGAGTTGTACTCTCCACCACGATCCGTGCGAAGGACCTTTATTTGATTTCCTCCATCCTTTTCAACAAGTGCTTTGAAGTTCTTGAAAGCTACAAAAGCTTCAGATTTTTCTTGCAAAAAATACACCCAAATCTTCTGGCTAAAATCATCGATGAAGTTAATGATATACCGTTTACCTCCATTGGAAATTGGAGATATTGGTCCACAAATATCTGAATGAACCAACGCCAACGGACTTTTTGCTCTCCACGATTTTCTTTGTGGAAATTGAGCACGATGTTGCTTGCTAACAATACAATCTTCACAAATTTCCAAAGGAGCAGAGATTTGAGGAAGACCCTCCACCATCTCTTTTTTATATAGTGTTCGCAACCCACCGAAATTAAGATGCCCATAGCGAAAATGCCATAACCAAGCTTCCTCCTTCAATCTTGCAAAGAAACATGAATTTGTAGTGTTGTGGAGATACAATGGAAACATACAATTGCCCGTCATTTTGACGTCGGCAATTAAACCCAACTTCTCATCTTGGATTCTGCAAATCCCACCTTTAATAGAGATTTCATATCCCTTCTCTTGCAACTGACCAGCACTTAACAGATTAGTCTTCAATTCAGGGACATACAATACATTTGAGATAGTTTGTACCGAAGTCCCTTTTGGATGAATTGCCACTGTTCCTTTCCCCATCACCGACACAATGGAATTATCACCAAACTTTACGGTGTTGTTGTACATTTCGTCTAGATCAAAAAACATTTTCTTGTCTCCACACATGTGATTGCTACAACCAGTGTCGAGATACCACATGTTTGGTTGAGTTTCTTCCTTCTCATGGCACACCATCAAAAGAGATACTTCTTCTTCTTTTTTAGCAAAGTTAGTTCTTTCAATTATTTGTTTATTCAAATTAGTTCAACATTCAGAATTCTAATGCCCATACCTGTGGCATCTAAAACACTCCACTTTGGATTTGTCTGTTGACCTTGGCCTAAAACCAGTTGAATGTTGTCCTCCACGACCTCTTCCTCTCCCTTGGAAATCACGATAGGAATAGCTTTCAAACTTTTGATCAAAGCTGAAGCTGCTGCGATCGTTGTTCTCCCTTCCTCTGCCTCTTCCTTTGTTCACCCTTGCTGCTGATGAAGAATGATCTCCAGTTGAGACCTTCAAAACTTGCTCTTCCGTCTCTTATTGTAGGAGTTTTTGTTTATGAACTAACAAGGATCCTTGCAACTCATCAATGGAAAGTTCTTCAATGTCATTGGCTTCTTCTATGGAACAAACAATAAAGTTGAACTTTGGTGTCAAAGATCGAAGAATCTTTTCAACGATGATGACATCCTCTGTCTTGTCGCCATGAATCCGCATCTTATTAACTATTGCCATTGTCCGAGAGAAGAAATCTGTGATTGTTGCTGTACGTGTGAAGTTAGTGGGCTGTGATGGTTATTTGTTTTTGTAAAGCCTATATAAAGGCTATGGCGTCAGTTTTTTTACGTGTGTGGTTCTGCAGACAGTTCCTCTGTTTTTGTGTATATCAGTATCTCATATGTTCTCCTCTGTTTTTAACGCTGCTCTTGTGCATATTTGCATATCTGCATCTCCTCTGTTTTTTAACAATTATGATATCATCTCACTGTTGATCTCAAATGGGCTTATCCAGTCCAGCAAAACTAATCAAGAACGGGAAGAGATTGCGTGGCAATAAATGATGGAGCTGCGTTCAAGATCTTTCTTCCTTGTTAGTGTGGAACCTTATCCGGTACCGTACGTGCGGATGCCCAACCTCATTCAGGAACTTGCCATTTTAGTGGCACAAACCGAATGGTCTATATTGAAAGTGAACACAGCACAAGATATATCCCGACAACTCGGCATATATCATTTCCAAACCTATCTCTTCTATCAAAAGATGAACTACGCAGCTGCTTAAGCAAACTCAGACGTGTTCGTACAATCTCTTTTGACAAAGGTTCCTTTGGGGCATTCTTTTTGGAGGCTTGCCTTTCACAATTCAAGTACTTGTAAGTGCTATGGATAAATCGGTCTAGCTTTGGTCGATTGCCTAGTTCAATTGGTGGTCTAAAGCATTTGAGCTTTTTTAGTTCATCGGAAATTTCTAATATCAAGAAACTCCCCGAATCGGTCTACAAGCTTCACAATCTACAAGAATTACATCTTGTTGGGTGCATGGAACTTGGGGAATTGCCGGCAAACATAAAAAAATACGATCAGCCTTTGCATTTGGCGATAACCACTAAACAACAACGTCTCCCAAAGAGTGGAATAGGATGTTTGCCCTCTCCCTGGAAGCTATACACACAAGGCTACAAGAATTTGGAGGCCTTGTTCGTTGATATCCAATTATGCATGTCGCTTCACTCGTTGTCCTTTGGAGATTGTCCGAAGTTGGTCTCCTTACCACAAGGCTTCAAGAATATGAAGGCATTGTTAGAACACTTTGTATTGAGGACTGCACGAGGTTGAAGTTACTAGAAGGTGAATGTGATGAAATACACTCCACGTCAAGTTTTCATTTCTTAAGTTTGGAGAGATTACTAGAACTAGTTTCTTTCCCTGAGTAGCTCGAAGGTTCTGCAGATACATTGTAGAGGATAACAATTGAGAATTGTCCCAACTTTAGTGTATTGCCCAGGTGGCTACAAAATTGTTCTTCTCTGACAGCACTAAAGATTTAAGACTGTCACAGATTCTCCTCTTTATCAAGTGACATTTGCAGTATTACCACATTGAGAGATCTGTAGATAGAAAATTGAGGAGAAGAATGCTATTGAACGATAAAATAGTTGTTGAGAGAAATTATCGTTGCACAGATTATTAGCTTTTACTTACAATTAATGAAAACTCAATCTAGTATAAGTACTGCCTTTACGCTCCCATTTTGTTCATTTTGTGTTTCCAATTTTCTTATTTTAAACCTCCTCTTTTCATTGAGTATGATCTAGATGATATGTAATATGTGATCAGGCCTCTAGGATATTACTGTGGAGATGTTAGCAGTCCAATAGAGGCTTCTCTAATAGCGAGGGTCTCGGTTGGTGATCTCATTGCTTTTGGTGAAAGGGATTGTATAGGTTATGCGTAACTCGCTCTTCCCCGTTCTTGTTATATTTTAGTTGATCGTAATGACTTGCAGCTTTATTTGATGCTATGAGTTGCTGGATGCTTCTTTTTTCTTTATGATTTCATTTCCATAAGATTTTGATGGTGCAACTTCTATTGAGGTTTGGAACTTCTTACGGCTTTTAATCGGGCAGCATTATTTCAAACTTTCATTAAGCCTAAACGTCCCTTGGCTTCAGCATAACTTAAAGAGATTGGTGCAGCAACATAGCAAGCTTGCGCGCGTAGAATGATAATCGAGAGATTGAAACTTGGAACTTGGGGGGAGATTGAAGCAAAGGATTCATGGATGGTGCTTCATTTTCACCACCGTCCGTGGCAAATGATGTCAGTCCATCCTAATCAATCTCATCAGTTGTTTATTTCTTGGGAGGGCTCCTCGGTTCTCGTAGTTAATATCAAGCGAATGTGCGGTGCATATATTATCGATGTGTATAAAGTGTAACGAGATCGTAATTCATTGTTCACTTTTGGAATCGCGTTTGTGAAAATGGATAGTCGAGTTCATTATCTAGATCTCTTTTGGCTTTTCCCACTTTCTATGCGTTCAATATGTTAGCCTTATTCATGGTTTTACCTTTCGTATCTCATTTTGTGATTAATCGAATCAAAATGTGTCCATTGGATAGTCCGACAATTTAAGAGTCATAAGGGATTGAAAATCGAGATTAAGAAATTGTTTGGGTCTTTGCTATTCCATTGTTGGATTAAAGCATATCATGATTTTACTGAGAACAATGACAAACTTACAAAAGAAAATGATGTGTTATGTACTGTATCTCAACATGAAGGAGAAAGTATATTAGAAGTATCTTAATTTGTATATGGTGCTCACTTTAGTATCATAACTTTTCATCGGCTCACTTATTGCCTGTTTGGCAACATTTCTATTTTTTTGTTTTTCTGTTCTTTTGCTTTTCGAAGTAGAAAAAAAATAGAAATCCATTTAGTAACGTCAATTAATTTTTCTATTCCACGGAATAGGAAAATAACCGGGTAATAGATTTGGAACATAAACAAGAAGTAGAAAAAAGTAATTTTTTATTCTCGGGAATAAAATCTAAAAATGAGTTCTTTTTTCTTCTTTTTTCCTTTTCTTCTTCCTTGCTGCCCCCACCCCTTGCTACTGCCCCTTGCTATCTAGTTGTCACCACCAACGACGGTGACGGCAGTGGCAAGGAAGAATAAGAAAAAAAAATCTCTAAAAATTATAAAACAAATTCTTCATTATAAAAAAAAAGTGTGGATCGTATCAAACTCAATGCCACCCGTGCAAATGCGATGGTCATGTTTCGCCGTGCTTTACTGTGGGAAGTGTTTGTACCCTGTCATTCGAAAGATGCGAGAAGACAAATGGCTCAATGCAAACCGTGCAAATGCGATGGTCATGTCAGAGTTCGATGTCCCCTTGCTAAATCATTTAAATAAGATTCCTCTTTGGAATAAGTAAGTTGTTTTCAAGCTACCATATTACTGAAGCAAACTTTAAATTGGGGTATCCTTTCCTGTTCGGCATTTTGACATATACCGTCTCCCTAACGGCCAGTTACAGAAGCTATTGCTGTTTGGAAGCCATATCACCTCTGTCCCCTTACTGTTGAACTATTTTCCTGAAGTAGAACCTCAAGGTTATTTAGTATGTTAATCCTTTCCATGCCGTAACAATCATGCTTTGATCCTTCGACTTTCTATGGTCTTTTAGCGTTCACTTGGTAATTTTATACAAGGCAAGTAGTATGTGGGTCTGTGGTGTCTTGTCAACTATCCCTTGATGTCGCGACCTACCCTCGGGGGGAGGGAACAGGTTTAGGGATATTGCCTAAAGGACAGGCCTAAGGCCCATGATTAGGCGCAAGCTCTCCCAAGCCCATACCCCGCGTGACGTTGGGATATTCTTAAGAAATTTTGCACAAAAGGAGTCGCCACTAGCCTATTGGGGTCGGCTAGAAACCAAGTGAGGCATGGGAGTGTACCTCACTTCCTACGCAACCAGAGAATCTAGGATCGGGGACTTGATTACACTAATTGACTAATTAGTGTCATTTCAGTACCTAATCTTGTTCATTTTAAAATAAATGATTTTTGTCTAGCAACTTGAATTGATTTTATGATTATCGACTAACATGTAAGGTGATCATGCAAGTGCACAATCATTAAAGTAATAATCATAGCTATCAAGGTCTTAATTACAGTAAAATTAAACACGTGCAATTAAACATAATTAGATACATAAATAAAACATGCAATATAATTAATATACTAGCAAATAAAGATCTAATCACACTAAAATAGCAATACACGGCAAGTCCTAATCAAAACCTATCATTTTAGATTTTTCGAAATTTTTAAATTTTTTTAAGTTTTTTTAATTTTTTTTAATTTTTTTAATTTTAATTTTTAATTTTTAATTTTTTTAAAGAAATTTTTTTAATTTTTAAAATTAATTTTTGATTTAAAAATGTTAACCGGGTCGGGCCTTGCCTTGGCTCGGATTAGGCCCAACCAGCGGGCCTAATCTAGTCTAATACTTTCTATTTTTTTTTTTTTTTAAAAAGCCCACTACCTAAGTTAGCCCAAACCCACAAATCCAAAAATCCCTAAAAGCCCAAAAGCCTAAAAACCGACCCAAATAGCTCAAAAACCCTACCCGGTTCACGACCCGTGTCCGACCCGTTCCTTTTGGCCGAAACACTAGGGTTTCTTGGCGGCGGCGAAGGTGATTCGGACGGCAACAGCGGCGGTACGACGGGCGGCAACGTCGGCACGGCGGAGACTCGGTGGAGACACGGCTAGGAGCGGCGCATGGCGAGGGCCGGTGCGGGGCTCGCTCGGCAGTGACTAGCGAGGCAACTCAAACGGCGTTGGGTTGAGGGCGGTGATGGGTGAGTGATGGCACCGGCTGCAACGGGGGGTTCGAATGGCAACTAGAGCGGGACAGTGGCGGCGGCCGGCCTGGTGGCGCAGCAGAGTTTGATCTACTCCCAAATCTGGTTCGTCTTCGGCTGGTTCGGCATCGTGAGCAGCGACAGTGGGTACTGTTGGTTCGTGAGCAGAGCGCGGCAGGTCGTCGCGGGCGGAGGCGTCAGGTCGCCGCGGCTGCAATAGGCGCAGGAGCGACGGCTTCTGGCGTTGAGGCAGGGCGCATCGGTGGCGCGAGTGCGACGACTCGACAGAGAGGCGAGTGCAGTCGTCGGGCATTGGGCGCATTCGGAGGGCTGCACAAGGAGGCGTCACTCAGAGAGGGGGCTGCTGAGTCGAGCAGCGGCGGGGTTGGCGTCGGTTGAGCGCCGCTCCCGCCGGGCGGCCAAAGTGGCGGTGGCGGCAATGCCACCGCTTCACCTCGAACTCTCTCTCTCTCTCTCCCTTATGTTCTTGTTCGCTCTTCTCCCCTAAGGTTTTCCTCCTGCTTTTCCCATCTCTTCTCCCACCTCTCTATGCGCTTTTTCTTTTCTCTTTCTCTGTGCTTCCGTTTCTTCTCTATCCCCTCTCCTCTCTCTACTATTGCTAGGGTTTCATCGAAGATGGAGGCGGGAGAAAGTGGCATGGGCCGAGCCAAGGCTAGATCTAGCTCAGCCCCTTCCATGTCTTCCTTTTTTCTATTTTTTTGTTGTTTTTGTCTTCTTTTTCTTTTTTGTTCTTTTTTTTTTGTTTTTGTTTTCGTTTTTATTTTAATCGACTAATTCCTAATTTTTTAGACAATTAAATCCTAAATGAAAAATGAGAAAATTTAGGTGTCAACAGCTGCCCCTCTTTGAATGGGATCTCGAAAAGGTTTCTTTCAAAGACAAAAGACACCTAAATTATTTTCACAATAGACCCAAGTGCATAAGCACGTATTAGGTCAATGGAAAGAACTCATAACTATGGAAGCGTATCTTGTCAATAAGAGGAAGAAAGATTCCGGGTTACAAAGCTCTCCGGGCTACAAAGCACACCGTGTCATAGGAAGAAAGACTACGGGCTACAAAGCTCTCCAGGCTACAAAAGCTCTCCGGGCTACAAAGCTCACCGTGTCATAAGAAAAAGAATTCCGAGCTACAAAGCTCTCCGGGCTACAAAGCTCACCGTGTCATAGGAAGAAGAACTCTGGGCTACAAAGTTCTCCGGGCTACAAAAGTTCTCCAGGCTACAAAGCTCACCGTGTCATAGGAAGAAGGACTTCGGGCTACAAAGCTCTCCGGGCTACAAAGCTCACTATGTCGTAAGAAGAAGGACTTCGGGCTACAAAGCTCTCCGGGCTACAAAGCTCACTGTGTCGTAAGAAGAAGGACTCCGGGCTATAAAGCTCTCCGAGCTACAAAAGCTCTCCGGGCTACAAAGCTCACCGTGTCGTAAGAAGAAGGACTCCGGGCTACAAAGCTCTCCGGGCTACAAAAGCTCTCCGGGCTACAAAGCTCACCATGTCATAAGAAGAAAGAAAGGAATGAAGTATCCCCGTGTAACAACGGGTTTCGACCGAGTTGAAAATGCATGATTTAAGGAAAACCAATGAACCTTTGTAGATAACATGGTTTAAGGTTGACCATGACCCTTTTGAAAAATTGCAGTTTAGAAAAAAAAAAAACTCACGAACATTTTAAAAGTGGGGTTTAAGGATGACCCACGAACCTTGTGGTTTAAGGATGACCCACGAACCTTGTGGTTTAAAGATAAACCCACGAACCGTGTGGTTTAGACTGGAAAAAGAAAAAAAGGTCTCATCATGTAGAAACGGGTTTTGACTGAATGTGATGGTCTTACCGTGTAAAAACGGGTTTTGACTTGATGTGATGGTCTCACCGTGTAAAAACGGGTCTCGACCGAATGGTAGTCTCACCATGCAAAAACGGGTTTCGACCATGAAGAAGGTCTCACCGTGTACAAACGGGTTTCAACCGGATAATAGTCTCATCGTGTACAAACGAGTTTCGACCGGATGATAGTCTCACCGTGTACAAACGGGTTTCGACCGAATGATAGTCTCACTGTGTACAAACGGGTTTCGACCGTGTGGTTTAGGAAAAGCCACCAACCCCGTGGTTTAAGGATAAACCCACCAACCTTGTAAATGACATGGTTTAAGGCTGACCATGAACCTTTGGAAAATGGCATGGTTTAAGGCTAACCATGAACCTTTGGATATGGCATGGTTTAAGGCTGACCATGAACCCTTTGAGATGGCATGATTTAAGGCTGACCATGAACCTTTGGTTTTTAGGGAAGCACCTGCTAACCCCATGAAAACTGCATTCACTGAGGAATACTGTCAAACTCAACTTGAGCAAATATCGTTAGAGATGTCATCAAGAGGCGTATTGGCAATATTACAGCATTAATTGAACAAGCTAATCGAGCTAAGTCCGACTGCTTTAGAAAAACATACAATGTCAATCAGTATTATGTAGCGCAAAACTGTCATCTTGCTCGAGGATATATCATTAATCATCAAATTTTCTAAGAGTCAAGTTCTTATTAGAACGGCTACGACTCATGAAAAAGGCTCATCAAGCATGCTAAACTAGAGCTTCTTGGTTAGAAAGGGCTTCTCACACACTCTTGATAAAATGTCTGTTTGATCCCATCCATTCATGTGAGAGATAACTGATTGTTGAGGATATCTCACATAACCCATCTCAATGGCTTTCAGAAACATTCGCAATGAGCACAATCTGATCGATCAAAAAGGTCTTTTGAAAGGACCGCAATATAGGCTTGGTTAGGGCTTACACAAATGAATTATCGCTTTGAGGCCAGAAAAAGAACATTTGTGGCTATCTTCATCAGGTTTACAAGTTGAGAACTTGGAAGATAAGACAAGATAAAATTACTTCCACTCCTTCAAACAATAGCTTCTTGGTATTCTTATTTTCACTCAAACCATTCTAATCAGAAGAGACTTTGGAAGGGGGCTGTAATGTTGGCTTGGGAGAGGCTTGAAAGGCTTAAAATTTTAAATAGGGTTTTTAAGAGTTGGTGATCATCATGGCATCGTGACCAGGTCACTCGACCTTTCGAAGGCATTTGGCTTTTGAAACACTGCACATCTCGAAAGTCCCTTATGGGAGCTTTGCTTCTTTCTCTAATTTCCTTTGCTCTTTGTGATGATGATTTTTTCTTTTTTCACCGGCACTTGGATTTTGATAATTTTTCTTTCACATAAGATACAACCTATTGGCTCTTTTTCTTGACGGGCATTGGCCTTGCTTTTATCATGCACACTGCTTTTTCATGCCCCCTAGTTTGTCAAACTTTTTGTTTTTTGAACTTTTGTAGCTCTTATGATTTTCGAGATGCTTTTCCCATTTCCTTGTGATTGCCAATTATATTTGGTCAATTCTTATGCCTTGCCCCAGTGAAGGGAGATGATCACCACTTGGGACTCAGAAATGAATAATCAGGCCCAAATTGGTTATAGCAATGGGTATCAGTGTTTGGGTAGAGAAGGAAATGCTCTTCTTCACCTTGGGATGAGTCAAGCTCCAATGAGAATTCCTCTGAAGCTACCATAAGAAGATTGATGTAAGTGAAAGTAATAGAATCTTTCTCAACCTTTCGTTTTACAACACGACCGTAACCTCCTATATTGCCCCAATGTAGGGTCGTTCTCGATAAGGGTACTTTGAAGGATCATCTTCTTTTTTTCAGCCCAAAGGGGTAACAAGGGATCAGTGCAATGCTTGGATTGATGAAGAAAACGCCTTATCATTTCGATCTTTGCACTCAATGCGAATGAATCATTCGTCCTAAGAGAATGTCTCTTTTCACTCAACTCTCAAAAGTGTTTGAATAATGCTCAACTCTCAAAAGTGTTTGAAGGACATGTTTGGAAATGAGCTTGCCTTTCTTCATCCTAAGCACTTCTTGTTTGGCATGGTTAACATTTCCATTTCACTCTGCCGAGATCATTCGAGTATATCAATCTCCATAGGGAATTTTGATTCAAAATGAATAATCCACAAGACAAGAAAACAATTTTGAGATAGAAAGGATGCTCAAAATGTTTGTAATTTTTTTCTTTTCTCAATTATTATTCTTTTTTTTTTTTTTGTCTCTAGGAAAGCCCAAAAGTTCTCTTTTGTAATGGAAATTCTCTTTCTTTCTCTCTTTTTTTTTTATTTAAAAAAAAACTGAGAAAAAGGGTACTTACCTGCAACATGGCGACCCGTTAATCTTATAAAGAATGTAAAAGAATATGTTAATGCAAAGATCATTAGGGATTGAAATGTTGGAAACGATATATTATTACCCTTCACTCGCTTTCATTCTTTTGGCGCTAACATCTCTTGGATTCACCTTCATGGATATTTGGTAACTCGACAATACCCTTCCCTTGCATTCGCCTTTAAGTGCTTGATATTTTCCTGATTCCTTGGTAGAAGGCGCCGCTTCTACGATCAGGTGCAACCTTTTTTTTTTTTTTTATTTATCACCCTGTAAGAAAGGGAGATGAAATGAGTTCTCTCTATTCTTAGTTAGGTTCAACTAAGGAACGATACATCCTTCTTGATGAATTTGACAATGTTGTTCCGGCACACTTTGGTTGTGGGGAGATGAGAGATTTTTTTTTTTTTTTTTAAATCAAACGTTGCTCTGCCACTCTTTATTTGACAATCCTTTGTTATGTTCGAACCCGTCCTGTATCAAAGAAAAGGACATGTCATTTTTTTTTATGCTGAAGAGAAATCAAGTTTAGGAACGAGATACATCCTTTTCAAAGTCAAGCGATCAACATCCCAATGTATCTCTCATGGAGGAAGGGATAATATTGCCTATTTGTTTCATCATTTGAATATTTTTTTGTTTAAGATGAACATGACTCAATAATGCTCCATCGCATTTGTTGGATCGTTACAAAACTTGGTACTCTTGATGTCTCATTGACAATGAAAAGAAAATCAAGTCAGAAACGGTATCGAAAATGAATAATTGAAATCAATACAATTTACTCTTTCTTCGAATTCACCCTTTTAGATATTTAGCAACTCCTTTCATTTGTCTCAGCATACAAAGTGAATGAGATCGATGGGCTATCTTGGCACCTAAGGCATCTCCAAATAAAGAAACTTCCCTGAACGGAATTCCATTGCGTTCCGCCTCTATTGGAAGATTGGCACCAATGAAGCATCGACGCAATCTTGCTCCTTGAGTTCCATGAACCCAAAAAAAATGACTATGTGAAGAGAGGGCATTAAACAATTTTTTCTTGAAATTCATTTTGGAAGGTAAATGTATAGGTTCACTTAAAACACTTCTAAATTTGCTCTTTTTTTGTGTGTTTTTTTTTTTAAATGATGATTTCCAAATTCCATCATTAAAAATGTGAGTCGCACGATTTAAAAGAGTATCAATTGGATTTGCAAATCAAAACCCAAAACAGAAAACATGTTTCTTAACAAGAATAAAGACTGATAAAATACAAGAGACTCTTTTACAGATGAAAGTAAAAAAAAAAAAAAACAACTCTTGTCCTCGCTCTAGAATTCACTTCCTTGAATGGTCACCATGAGAATGTCAAAGAGCATCGCGCATAACCTGCAAAAAGACGACAATGTCAATATGTGAATAAGAGAAAATGATATTTTAATGACATCGCTTCTTACAATAATATCGAGGCGACGATACATGCCCCACAATTCTTATTACAGGACTTTAGTATTTCGCCAAGATTTTATCATAAGAGAAGACATCATTAAAATTATCAATCCACGGCCATCAATCAAATGTCCACTTTTATTCCAAAAGTTTCGTATGCAAAAGCGTCATTGATTTTTGAAAGATTGATTTGTGATTTTACTTTTAAAAAAATGAAGTGATTTCTATTTTGAGGAATTTGTACACAAAATGATTTGCATTATAGTCCCAAAATATGAGGACGAGAAAATTCAATAAAAAACGCAATTTCAATTTTTGTGCCCCAATATAAAATCACAACTTAAAAGTTTTTTTTCTTTTCAAAGTGATTTCGAGCCCATAACTAGAAATTTAAACAAAACCATGTGTTCAACAGGGCCAAATCAAAATGTTTAGAACTTGCATTCAAATGCTCACTTGTCAAAAGTGATTGCCAATTTTTCAATCATAAGCTTGCATCACCGAGGGCATTCGATTGATTTCCGCGAATTTCAAGATGAAAATGCAATACAAAATGAACAAATAAAAATGAAAATGACACTTACAATGGGTGCGGACCTTTGTCTTCTTTTTTTTACATAGACATGCACATGAGATGTGGTTCGATTTCTACTCTATATGGCTCAAAATGAAGCCATGGGATCACAGGACTGAACCAACAAGCTCGTGGCTAGGTCGTGTTACCCAGGACTCCGGCTTTGTCAAAGAATCGACCCGTGTCGCATGCTTGCAGACTAGGGTGGGGACCTCTGACATCAAGAAAGAAACTCCGGGGTTAAGATAGGCGACTCGTACTACGTGCTTGTAGTCAGAGTGGTATCCACCTCAACACCATCCTAAGTAATCCTATGTGGCCCAGGTCCGGCAGCAGGTAGTGTGTGTTACGATGTAGTGCAATGTAAAGTATACATGCACAACAGTTTATAGGCAAACAACACTCTGTGCATAAAAAATAAATCATACATTCCTACACCTCCCTATAAGACAAATGTGAGCAAACACTTCCCCTTATACCTCCCATTCTGCAAAAACATTTAACACATTTAATGTTAGGGACGTACCTGGAATCCCCACTGCCAAGAAAAATATTTTTGAACAAGATTAATTTTGGCCTAAGTCCTCTAAAGTCTAAAACCAATTCTCTAGCGGAGTCGCCAAGCTGTCGCGACCTACCCTCGGGCGGAGGGAACAGGTTTAGGAATATTGCCTAAAGGACAGGCCTACGGCCCATGATCATGCGTGAGCTCTCCCAAGCCCATACCCCGTGTGACGTTGGGATATTCTTAAGAAATTTTGCACAAAAGGAGTCGCCACTAGCCTATTGGGGTCGACTAGAAATCAAGTGAGGCATGGGAGTGTACCTCACTTCCTACGCAACTAGAGAATCTCGGATCAAGGACTTGATTACACTAATTGACTAATTAGTGCCCTTTCGGTACCTAATCTTGTTCATTTTAAAATAAATGATTTTTGTCCGGCATCTTGAATTGATTTTATGCTTATCCACTAACAGGCAAGGTGATCATGTAGGTGCACAATCATTAAAGTAATAATCATAGTTATCAAGGTCTTAATTATAGTAAAATTAAACACGTGCAATTAAACATAATTAGATACATAAATAAAACATGCAACATAATTAATATACGAGCAAATAAAGGTCTAATCACACTAAAATAGCAATACATAGCAAATCCTAATCAAACCCCATCATTTTAGATTTTTCGAAATTTAAAATTTTTTTAAATTTTTTAAATTTTTTTATTTTAAATTTTAAATTTTAAATTTTTTTTTAAGAAAATATTTTTTAACTTTTAAAATTAATTTTTGATTTTAAAAGGTGAACCGGGTTGGGTTCGGTTCGACCCGACTGTGTCAACGCGGATCAGGTCCGGTCGGAGACCGACCCAGGTTCGGTCCAAATGGGACCAGGCCGAACTGGCCCGCTTGGAAGCAAGGCCCGACCTTGGCTCGGATTGGGCCCAACCAGTGAGCCCAATCTAGTCTAATACTTTCTATATATATATATATAAAAAAGCCCACTACCTAAGTTAGCCCAAACCCACAAATCCAAAAATCCCTAAAAGCCCAAAAGCCTAAAAACTTACCCAAATAGGTCAGAAACCCTACCCAGTTCATGACCTATGTCCAACCCGTTCCTTTTGGCCGAAACCCTAGGGTTTCTTAGCAGCGTTGGTGGCGGCAACGAAGGTGATTCGAACGGCAACAGCAACGGTACGACGGGCGGCGACGTCAGCACGGTGGCGACTGGCGGAGACACGGCTAGGAGCGGCAACGCGTGGCGAGGGCCGGTGCGGGGCTCGCTCGGCGATGACTGGCGAGGCAACTCGGATGGCGTCGGGTTGAGGGCGGTGATGGGTGAGCGACGACATCGACTGCAGCATGGGGGTTCGAAAGGCAACTAGAGCGGGACAGCGGCGGCGGCCGAACTAGTGGTGCAGCGGAGTTTGATCTACTCCCAAATCTAGTTCATCTCCGGCTGGTTCGGCGTTGGGAGCAACGGTGGCGGGTACTATTGGTTCGTGAGCAAAGCGCGGCAGGTCATCGCGGGCGGAGGCGTCAGGTCATCGCGGCTGCAACAAGCGCAGGAGCAATGGCTTCTGACGTTGAGGCGGGGGGCGTTGGTTGCGCGAGTGCAACGACGCGACGGAGAGGCGAGTGCGATCGTCGGGCATTGGGCACATTCAGAGGGCTGCACAAGGAGGCGTCGCTCATAGAAGGGGTTGCTGAGTCGAGCGGCGGCGGGGTCGGCGTTGGTCGAGCGCCGCTCCCGTCGGCAGTGGCGGTGGCGACAATGCCGCCGCTTGATCTCGAACTCTCTCTCTCTCTCTCCCTTCCGTTCCTGTTCGCTCTTCTCCCCCAGGGTTTTCCTCCTGCTTTTCCCGTCTCTTCTCCCACCTCTCTATGCGCTTTTTCTTTTCTCTTTCTCTGTGCTTCCGTTTCTTCTCTGTCCCCTCTCCTCTCTCTACTGTTGCTAGGGTTTCACCGAAGATGGAGGCGGGAGAAAGCGGCATGGGCCGGGCCAAGGCTAGATCCGGCTCAGCCCCTTCCATGTCTTCCTTTTTTCTATTTTTTTTGTTGTTTTTGTTTTCTTTTCTTTTTTGTTTGTTTTGTTGTTCTTTTTTTTTTTTTTTTTCGTTGTTTTTTAAACGACTAATTCCTAATTCTGTAGACAATTAAATCCTAAATGAAAAATGGGAAAATTTAGGTGTCAACACTTGATTTTTGCCAATCTTTTCCTTAGCTTCTTCATATCTCATTATGTTGCGTAAATAAGGAAAATTCAAATAATTAGAAGGAAATTCAAATATTTTCTCATAGATATTGCATTATTTGTTACTTAAAATGGGTAAAATAACTCTATTATTATAGAGTTATCAGTCATCGGACAAAACGACCATAGGAATGCCTTCATGAATATTTCAAACGTCAATGTTATTAGCTATCTTAATATTGTGATAAACCCAACAAATAGTAGGAACATTAATCATCTTAAGATTATTGGAAATTAGAAAGGAGCAAAAGAAGAAAAAAAAAGTATTGGGGAAAGAATACGTGACACTGTTTGTTACAACTAGAAAATTAATTCGAGAAAATGATAACCAAATAAATAAGAATTGAAAGAGAGGGCTAATCGAATCTCCTTAAGACGATTAGTTCCTACCAATGATACTAAGCAATTTCACGAATTTCGCCTCGCAATGTATAACACCTTGAATTTGTTAGTATCGGCACTATGTGAATAGGACTCTATCAAACACTTCTTAAAACTAGCACACTTAGAGAAACTTGAAGAGAGAAGATGTAGGTTTTTCACTTCTTCTTGGAATGAAAATTTTAAAGTCTTTTTATAGAGTTTTGGAATTCATGTACAAAAGCAAAATATGAACCATTAATTAAATAGACACAAGAATATAGAAGTTACATGAATTAAATGGATACAAGAATCCATGAGATATATAAATCGTGAACTACGTAGATACACGAATTAATGGGATACATGAATGAAAACAACGTATCTCGTTTTGCTCACTTTTGTTGATCCATTAACCCACCATAGATGTAACAAAACACACCAACTTAAAAGTGACAAAAGTTAGAACGGGATCAATTACGTTGGCAAAGGTAACAGGAGATGACACCCTATTGTTTGAAGGTCTATGTAACGACCCGGGCCCCACTGTGTAATATTGTCTACTTTGGAGGCGTGGCCCACCAGCCCACCCTCCCTCACGGCTTTGTTTTCAACATAGCGGAAGCGTACGTGAAGGCTTTGTTTTCAGCGCAACGAAAGCGTACGTGAAACGCATCACACAAATTAGAGGGACATAAGCCTTATAAACTAGCCCCAAGACTCTCCCCTAAGCGATGTGGGACAAGAGACGCACCCCCACGCTTGGGCCGTCACACTCTCCTCCCCTTGGGAGCACAGCGTGATGTGGGGGGCCCCACACGCCCCCACGATTGGGCCGTCACACTAATGTGTTCCCCCTAAGCAATGTGGGACAGGAGACGCGCCCCTGCGCTCGAGCCGTCACGCTTAGGGGGAGTCTTGGAGCTAGTTTATAAGGTTTAGGTCCTTCTAACCTATCCAACATCGCTTAGGGGGGAGTTCTGGGGCTAGTTTACAAGGCTTAGGTTCCTCTAACCTATCCAACATCACTTAGGGGGAGTTCCGTTGTGCTAAAAACAAAGCCTTGAGGGTGGCCCGACTAGGATGGCGGTACGTCCGCGCAAGTGTGGGGCCCAAAGAGGACAATATTATGGCTTGGGAGAGGGAATGCCCAAGGGATGGCCATCTACCCCTACATAACGCGTTTCATGTACACTTCCGCTACGCAGAAAACAAACCTGTGAGGGAGGACGGTGGTGGCCAGGCCTCCAAAGCGGACAATATTTGGCTGGGATGAGGGTGGCCGGGTTCACACCTCTACACCAGCTGCGCTGAAAACAAACCTGTGAGGGAGGACGGTGGTGGCCAGGCCTCCAAAGCAAACAATATTTGGCTACGATGCGTTTTAAAGCCGTGAGGACTCAGTGTCCAAAGCGGACAATATTACACAGTGGGGCCCGAGTTGTTACAAATGGTATCAGAGCCGACTCCCAATCGCGTGTGGGGCCACAGCGAGGACGTTGTGCTCCCAAAGGGGGAGAATGTGACGGCCCAAGCGCAGGGGCTCGTCTCCTGTCCCACGGCGCTTAGGGGGGAGTCTTGGGGCTAATTTATAAGATTTAGATCCCTCTAACCTATTCCACATCGCTTAAGAGAGAGTCATATGGCTAGTTTATAAGGTTTAGGTCCCTCTAAACTGTGTAACGTGTTTCACACATGCTTCCACTGTGCTAAGAACAAAGTTGTGAGGGAGGACGGCGGTGGCCGGGCCTCCAAAGTGGACAATATTGGGCTGGCATGAGGGTGGCCGGGTTCACGCCTCTACCCCAGACGACGCGTTTTAAAGCCGTGAGACTCAGTATCCAAAACGGACAATATTACACAATGGGGCTCGGGTCGTTACAGTTTAAGCTATGTCTGATCTACCATATTTACCATCTTAGCATCATTAATTGAATCCAAACAAGATAAGGCAGTTCTTGTACATGTCTCGCCCTGCTTGGTGCTTACCTAGTT
The DNA here is from genome assembly GCA_014182575.1 of Eucalyptus decipiens. Classification (NCBI taxonomy): domain Eukaryota; kingdom Viridiplantae; phylum Streptophyta; class Magnoliopsida; order Myrtales; family Myrtaceae; genus Eucalyptus; species Eucalyptus decipiens. The sequence goes on along the minus strand of CM024609.1, from coordinate 27,659,540 downwards.
TCAATTGATTGAGAAATATGTGTATCTAGGTCACCAAACAGCATTCCGAGCCTTTGCATTTTTCTTAATCAATGTCAAATCTCTTCTTTCTACAAACATCAACATCATGCCCAATCTCATTTCATCCCTTACAAGTGATAAGACTTCCTTAAGAACTCGGGTTTCACTCCAAGGAAGTGTCATCATCAAGAATAACAGGAACTTAACCAATTGGGAATCAAGAGGAACCTCCACACATATTCTAACAAAATCCCGTGCCTACATGAATTACGTTATCCATATATAAAATCATATTTATTGGAGCACCAATATAGTTTAGAGCTTATTTTGTCGTTAGTTGTAGTTTGTAAACAAAGTGCTGTAAATAAATATTAACATGAAAATGACAGCTAGTAGCAAATAATTCACTAATAATTAGAGAATTCAAGTTACAATCGTTCACATATTTGAGTGTTTTCCAAACTTAAATTTAAATCCAAATTCAAAGTTTGTATAAGTAAATAACTCAATTGAATGCAAAAGCAAAAGCTTTCCGCGTACAGTCGAAAATCAAGAACATTGGGCGTTACTTATTTTCCCTGCTTTGTACGGTGGCTCTATATGAGTCCGCGGCTCGATTAGAACAAAAACAAAAACTTCTGCTCTTTGTTTCTTCCTTGGACAAAGTTCTTTTCAACCCATAAATAACATAAATTGTCCTATAGTTGCTTTCTTGAGGAGCTTTTATTTTTGTGCCCTTCCTAGTTATAACATGTGCCCCTTTTTTTGTCCTGTAATGTCCAATATTGCACGACATTTAAAGAACCCACTTCTTAAGTGGTCAAACCTTGCATATTTTTCAAGATTTTTCATTTTCTTTAAGAAACCCATCTATCTCTATAAACTGTTTAAACTTGAGACATGAAATTAACACGAAATTTGATACAAGCCAGAAGAGAACTCATCTTCTCAGCTTGAAGATTGAACTGCCATGGACAAAGAACTGAGGGTTGGTGATTAATGTGCTAGGGACCACCAGCTGAAACCCAATCACAAGTACTAGCGTCTGAGGAATTTAAAGATAAACAGTTGAGGAGAGGACGAACAAATCACGTGGAAGTAATTCCACCAAGCAAGACTTCCTAGAATTAGGACTACCTACGAAACCAATAGAATGATTTTGACAATAATTGCTATATCCCCCATCTCTTTTGCCCCCTCCAGCCCAAAAGTCAGTAGGATGTGTCATGTATACATTCACTCTCAAACGTATTAAAAGCTAGTCCCAAAGTAAGTTGCTGGTTGGCGACAAATTCTAGATTAAAAATTCACCAAGAGTAGTTATTGGATGCATCGAAAGTATGTTAAATCATGAATTTAAGAGGTCGAACTAAACCACAGCGTGCATTCTAAAATCCTTCTTCTTATTAGTAGTAGGCCATGCATAGAGCTCAAGCAGTGCACTGGAGCTCATAGGGTCGTTACGAATGACAACAGTGTCTGATTTGAAGATGATTAATATGAGAAATACAAAAATTCTTATTTTATAGAATTTATCTAGGAGCTGACGTAACAGACCGTCGCCGGAAGCTTGAACGTGACCAGAATCGTTCAAATACGTAGCCATCAGGACTCCATCCCGTCATCAGCAGCTCCTAAGGTTTCACGGATATCTATCACATTTTTCCATAGTAATGCAATTATTGAAGTTGGAAAAATCAAACACGCTTAGAGAAGAGCTTTTCAGTAATAATTTTCCAATTTATCACTTGGCTTCACAAGGTAGAGATGAGCTCCGCGAGAGTCTTGAAATCAGCTTCAACTCGCCCTTCAGGCCCAGCAGCCACCAGCAGCCTCTGCCTAAACTCACCAATCTTCTTCCTCATCTCCTTCCCTTCCTCACTCCTCAACACCACCTCCAGCGCCTTAACCATCCCACTCTTTGTTATGACCCGCCTCTCCACTCCAATTCCGATCGCCCACACTTCCTCCACGGCCCTTGCGGTCATCATCTGGTCCACTGCCACAGGCCGGCATATCATCGGCACGCCCCCCGCGACACTCTCAAACACCGAGTTGTAACCGCATTGCATCACAAAGGCCCCACAGGCTGGGTGGCTGAGCACCTCCCTCTGAGGGGCCCACGGCACAATCCTCCCGTACGCGCTTGTCCGCTCCTTGAATCCTCCGGGGAGGCATCGGGCCTTCAGCTGGTCGTTTATAGACCACAGGAATGGGGTCCGAGTGGACTCTAGGGCTTCGACAAGGGCCGTTATCTCGTCAGGCGTCGGGTTCGTCAAGCTTCCGGACCCAAAGGATATGTACACCACTGTTTGGGGGCCTTGCAAGTCTAGCCATGTCAAGCAGCCGGTCTTATCTGAGGCAGGGGGGCCTGGCGTCCAGCAGCCCAAGTGGAGCAAAATGCTGAACTTGGACTTAAGGTCAGCCGTGAGGGGCTCGGGATCAAACTCCGAGTAGGAGATAAGGGCAACAGCAGCTGCACGTTGGAGCACATTCCCCACCTCGCGGAACATGCGGTATATCATTGACGTGTCTGGGGCCTTCACTAATTCCTCAGGCAAATCCGCAATGCGCATCATGGAGAGTCCTGGGATCATGTCCAAGGTCTTTTCTTCGTCGGCGGCGTTTTGCCTCAGCTGGAGGATAAGGTCAGCGTGGACGTGCATGGATAGAGAATACGGAGCGGCAGCCCAGAACGCGACCCACGGGACGTGCAATTTGTCCGCCACTTCGCATACGACCAACGATGCCAAACCATCGGTTAGCAAGAGACTCACTTTGCTTCCCGCATCTCGTACGGCAGTATCGACACCGGCTAGAAAATTCACTGGCGCTGCTCTAAGGAAGAGCTCGGCTTCCACTCGTGGGTCGTCAGCCACCTTGTTGTGGCCAGCTAGCAACCCATCGCCGACATCATACACTCTGAGGTTGGATGGCAATAAAGCGGCTCTGGACGGAGGAGGAAAAACGGAATCGTTGGACTTGGCCGTGCTCAGGAAAGAAAAGCGGACGTTCGGGGCGACGGCCGCAAGCTTGCAGACCAGTTTGGCGAGAGTCCTTGGGTGGCTGCTGAACGGGAAATTGCAGACTGCAACGTGTTTCTCTGACTGCATGATGGTTGGATTTGGTTGTGTATTTTTCATGAAGAACTTAGAAGTGGAGAGAGAGAGAGGAGGGGGGTGGCGACAGAGATTGCTTTAGAAACCTACGTTGCGTTCTATCATTGATTTATAGAGAAAAGTTTCAGTAAGAGAGGACATGCCGGAGTCCCTGCTCTGACCATCTAGTCAAGAAAATAGAGTTCTCCATGGATGATTGAGATTTATTACTGAAATAAGCACCGCGTAGTGTCCTGGAGGCCACAAGCCATGGTGTGTCTTCTGTTCTCGTTTGTCGACACAGGAAATGACGTGCAAGAAAATTCAAACTAGGTTGCGCATCATAATCGCAACCGCATATCATTCATCATTCCTTTGTAATATAAATTAATTCCAAAAAAAGCACCAACTTTAGGTCGATGGACAAATCGACCAAAACTTTTTTTTTGTCTCATGAAAAAGACCAACTTTAGGTCGAAGGACAAATCGGCCCGAACTTTTTTTTTCTCGTAAAAAAGCACAAACTTTAGATTAAGTGACAATTACTGGCCCCATTTTTGTTTTGTCTCATAAAAAATAACAAACTTTCACTTCAAAATCTAACCTTTGCCATTAACTTCCTATTTTAAGTTAATCTTATTTCAAAAGAAAAGGTTCTAGTTGTGAGGTCGGTGGATCTCATCCATGGTTTCTCTTGACAGGCGGTGATCTATAGTTTCATATTACGACAAAATAATAAAGTTTAGCGAGAGAAATTCAATCGGGAGATTTTTTTACTTGCTAGTGAAGTATAGGAAATGGAATAGTTTCATTGTTATTCTTCAGGCTATGGCTCAAACAAGAAGAAAATGGATGGTGTTAGCCAACAAGTGCACATGGATTAAGGACAATCAATGAATATAAGTTAAGGGTGGCCAAATTTAGGATTTAAGTGAAAGTTGATGATTTTTTTCAAACAAAAAAATTTGGGCCAAAATTGTCACTCAACCTAAAGTTTGTGCTTTTTCTGAGACAAAAAGAGTTTGGGCCAAATTTGTCCATTGACCTAAAGTTGGTCTTTTTACGAGACAAAAAGTTTGGGCCAGATTTGTCCATCGACCTAAAGTTGGTGCTTTTTTTTTTGGAATTAACCCAATATAAATTAGGTAACAACTTTTTAAACTAGTACAAAATAATAGTCCGTTTTTTATTATAAAAGATAAAAAAAATAAAAAATATATATATAAATTATTATGAAATCCATTTCTTCACAATACATGACTCATCATAAGTTATTATTCTCAAAATATTCTACCTTTTGCTAAAAAAATGACTAGAATATTTGGGGATGGTCAGGCCAGACTTGGTAACTAAGATCACCTAGACAGACTTACATTGTTAGCTTCCGTTTAATCAACCACCGTGTCCAATGACCATTGGGGCAATCGAAATTTACTGTAGAATGATTGTCTCAACCTAAGTAGCACCAACACGTGACACGGACATGGAACACGACACGTCATTTTTCCAAAATAGAAAATTCTGACTCGGTTGGACATATTGTATATTAAATGAATATTTTTATTTTTAATTAATTTGATTCAAATTCATAAATAAATAATTAATTTAAAAAGAGCCTACAATGAATTTACACTAATAATATTAATAAATCAATTCATTGAAAATTCGAAAACATATTCATAATTAATGTGTATACATGTTTAGAAAAATGTTTTTAACTTTAACAAAAGTTATTGATGAAACTAATAATTAATAAGAAATTAGAATCAATTTATTTAAATAAATCCATAATCTTCTACAAATGACCAAAATTTATCAAAATTCAATACTTTATTTTTTAAAATTATTTTTTAATCTTATTTATTTATTTTTCCATTTAAGAAAAAAGTCCCCACACCCCTACTCCCTCCTTTTCCTCGTCCATCTCCCCGACTCCCCCACCCCCAAAACATTTATTACACTCTTATTTCCCTCCCCCCCCACCACCTGACGGTGACCCCTCCTCCCAAAATTAAAAGTCACGCCACCAATACCCCTTTTTTTATTATTTTTTTGAGTTTTCTTACCAAAAACCCTAGCCAGCCCTCCTTTTCCTCCTCCTCCTCCTCCTCGCCACTTGCCGCATGACCCCCTTCCTCTCCTCTTTCTCTTGATCCTTCTCCTCCCCTCACCGCACGACCACCTTCCTCTCCTCTTCTGTCTCCCGTCGTCTCTTGCCGTCGCTCGCGGCCTCATGTTTGCTCCCTCGCCTTTGCCTCCACCCTCTATCTTCTGGACACGCATGTCAAAACGTGTTTGACCACGTGTCAAAAAATCCAACATACGTTGATTGTGTGTCCAACCGTGTCCAAGCGCGTCAACGTGTCTGACATGCTCCAACACATGTCAAACAGGACATGGAAGCATGGGCAACGTGCTTCATAGGTCTCAACTACACTCAGCAAATAATTACAAAAACAACAAAGAAAAAGGTCATTGATTGCTGCAACAGCAGTCTTCAATGGCAATATCACTTAGGGACAATACCAACGAGGCAGGACCGCCAGATGATTTTGTCGTGTTATGAGCAGATAATTAAAGACAGGCTATCCGGTTAGGTCCCCAACGTCAATCGACATTTACCATGGGACCGATGTTTAATTGGTGTTTGAATTTTTTATTTTTTTTTTGGTCGAGGTTGATGTTTGATTGAATGGTCGATTTGTTGAGTTGTTTCATCAGATTGCTATCAAAATGAAACATTTTCATAGAAAGTCGTTCTACAACCTTCAATTAAAGAAAATCAAGATTCTGAATCAATTCCAAACAAGAAAAATCATAGACGATTAGGAATCAACAACCTTATACAACATAAGATAGTATAGAAACACACCATGTCGAAATTTAATCAATGACATATTTGGAAAATATAGACTTGGGAAAGCAATTGGATGTAAACATTTTATGTCGAAATTTAATCAACAACATAACCTAAGAAGGTATAAATAATCCACGACATAATACCCTTGATAGAGAGAAACGTCAGAATTTAACCAATGGTACGAATTTAAAAACATCAACTAAGAAAAATAAAGTGCAATGCGGGAAATGTTAAAGATAGTAAATTTGTTTGATTTGTGAGGGAGTTTCTAGTAGACAAGTAGTGGTATTTATGATAGTTGTGTGGTAATTGCTTCCTAGCAATCTCCAGCAATTGCATTCTTCTCGACTAGTTTCCAACTTTTTATCTCCATGCCCCTCCACTTCTAAAAGTCTTTTGCCCATATCTCTTGATCTTGTTCCCAAACTGTTGTGCCTTTGAAAATGCATGCTACCTATCCCTCATTGTCCCACAATCTTGCTCCAAAACAATGATTGTCTCATGATCTTATTCCAACTGGTAATTGGTAATTGCTCATCAATAACTACCTCCTAATTTTGTTACTCCATGATTTTGCCTCTGAATAATAATAGTTTTATAACCCTATTGTCCTCCAAAATATGCAATAATATGCATGCCGATTCTCTTATATCCTCAATTGCTTTGTCCTTTTGTGATCTTGATCAACTATGTTCCTTGTTCTTCATGCCTCCAAAGAGTTTTGAATGTTTGATGTCCTTGCTCATCGATATTTATATTGATTGTTATTAGCCATTCGTCATCGTATATCAACAACAAATTAGTAACTCTCATCAATATGCATTATCAATGTGCATCAATACTGATCGTTAATATCAATTTTAATCCCTATGGCCAATGACAAGATGTATTGACCCAATTTGATAAAGGGGGGAGCAATCATCGGGGCTAGAGGATTTGGACAAGAAATAGTTCTTGGCAAGCTTTTAAGATGGCAAGGAAGTAGGAATGAACCGAATTATGCACCGAATAGTGGGAGAGATATTTTAATATATATATAATTGGAATTAACTCATGGAAACGCCTTTTGATTTAACGACAATACTTAGTATTGGAACGCCAAAGTTGAGCATGCTTAGGTTTTAGCACTTCTAGGATGGGTAATCTCCTGGGAATGTATCAACTTGTATGCTAAAAGTCAAAACCATGAGACTCGGTATAAGACAGGCCAAAACGAACAATACCTCAGTGAGTTAATCTAAGAGACAATATAGCAATACCCCCTCCAATAGGTGTGTGGTTTGAGGATGAATCATGCGGAAGCTGGTGGATCTATAATGTGACGTCTTGAATTTCCAGTTTTGTTTTCAATTGAATAAGTTGCGCTTTTCATCGATGCGCCTATAATTCTTTTCTCTGATTTGGCCACTCACGAGATCACTAGTCTATCAAGTGAAATCGTTAAGGAATCTAAATGTAATAGACTTGAGAATTCGACCAGGAATCGACTACTCGACCGTGCTAATCTGCAAGAGTCATTACGGCACTATCAAAATCAATCAGAGAATGGAGATAGGTCGATTCGATAGAGGTATGTGATTAGTGTGTGGGTGATTCCACCTAATTGCAAAATTTCTGTCAAACGGTACTAGACAGATTTTTCTGTCATTTCTGTACCTTGTATCCGTATTTAAAATCTCGAGATTTTCACGACAACAAAGAGTCACCAATATATCGAAAATGTACATTGTGGCTAAAAAATAATCGATCACAGGTCAATTACACCAAAATTTCTAAAAGCTACCCAGTATGTTAGGTCACGCTAAAATCGCGTCAGATTGAAATTAACCACGAATTTGAACTCGATTTCAGAAATTGAAAGTTCTGTCATGTCACAATTCATTTTAAGAACGTCGACTCACCTTTCGAAAATTCTTCTGCAAACCGAGATTTTTGGCGAAAATTCAAAATAGGCCCGTTTTTTACCGGGAAAATCAAAGGATCGTTTTTGGTCGCGTTTTTGGGATTTAAGTTGGACAAATGGGCGAGGAAAAATGTGATTCATGTTTGGGCATCTTGGTGGGATTTATGGACATCAAATTAAGTCCATTTGAAGGAGATTAGAAGGGGAATTGAATGGAATTGAAGGGGGATTGAACAAAATTCATACGCCTTGGTGGTGTGTAACATTTGGACCACTTGGAGGCTTGTTGAGGAAGCTTTGGCAACTGCAAATGGCTGAGGAAGATAGCCAAGCCGGTGGGGGCATGCTCTTGAGTGTTTAGGATATTTTGGTAGCCCCCTTGACCAGCAACCTTCTTCTTCATTGTTTAGCCACCTTTCTCCATCTGTTGTTCAGTTTTGAGCTCCAAAAACTAGAGAGGACCTCCCCTAACCGTCAACCAGCTGCCTAGAACCGCTCAAAGCTGCCTGCTGCCGTCACACGCCCGTTGCTCGCCGTCATGCCACGGGCCAGCTCACCGTTGTTATAGGTATGAACTGCTTCAGTTCTTTTTCCCCCTTTTTGGAGTATGCTGGATGCTTTATTATACTCCTTCCTAATGCCTGGCAAATTCTGAGATGCTTGAAGCAGAAGTTCAAAAAGATAGAGCTACGGAACTTCTTGGTTTGCATCCATGCATATTCCGGCCTAAGCATTCGAGCAAGCCCGGGAATGAGTTTGGTCTATAAAAAAACAAAATTCACATCATAGATGAAACTCATTCCCGAGCTTGCTCGAATGCTTAGGCCGGAATATGCATGGATGCAAACCAAGAAGTTCTGCAGCTCTATCTTTTTGAACTTCTGCTTCAAGCATCTCAGAATTTGCTAACTACGATCAAGTGTTGCGATTGGGAGGATGGGAGCAAGAGAAATAGATAACGCTTCTTTTGACGTGAATTTTGTTTGTTAGTGTTGTTTTTCATGTCAAAACCTCACAATTTGCCCATATATATATATATATGTGTGTGTGTGTGTGTGTGTACTACTTTCCATCGTTGACTTTTAAAACCCTCAATTGGTATTGTAGGCTACCCTAGAAACTTAATTACCCTTCCTCCAACAACAAAATCGAAGATGGGTCGAAAAGTAACAATTTGGCAAACTTGAAGTCAAAACGGAGGAAAGTAACAGTTTGGACTCATTTGAAGTCAAAACCTCAATATTGGGAATACTATGTTGTTTTTTCCAGGATACTTTTGCATAACATGAAAAGAAAAATAAATGGGACTTTAGGCTATGTTTGTTTTGTAGAAAACATTTCCCGAAAAAATATTTTTCTATCCAAGCTTAAACTATGAAAAATGATTATATACTTAATCCTTGCTTCTGAGCTCTAGCTAGTGGGCGGAGTCCTCAACGCCTAAGCCCGAGACATCTACATGCTAGCCCAGATTCATCTGACAAGTGTGCCCACAGCATGGGCATCGTGAGTCCTAGCCCACTTGGCCCGCCATCTTCTACCAGTAACCTTATAGTACGTACAAAAAGCTACAACGGCGAAAGCGGCACTTACATCCTCCGTCAGGCACGGGGCACCGCTGCTAATGTGAGCGTCCATGAGAACTCCACATCGAAGCGGAGGTCGACATCCAAGGGGAAGAGCCAGGACAAAGGTCTCTCTCTCTCTCTCATCCTTCTAGTCGTTACGCTCTAATACACTTATCGCGGCTGTCGCGGGTAAAAGTGTAGCCAAGTTAAGCATGGTTACGAGAAGATGCCTTGGTCTCACGAAGAATAAGTTCTGTCTGCCTATGGATTTAATATTATCGTAATGGCAAATAGTTTTCGTTCCTGTCCACATTTCATGTAATTAAAGTTAATTTCGATATGATAAGATTGGGTTTCTTTAATTGATTATATTTTATTGGAGAGTAATGAACACATGCAAAGTAAGGCTTATGAATATGTTTGTGCCGGAATAAAACCATCTCAATCTAGATATATGGCATACGATCCCATTTTATAAGTTTTGTGAACCCTAGCCAAGAGAAATTATTTTTCAAATCATTGTGCATTATTACATAATGTAGACTTCTCTTAGCTGCCTTCGCATGAGGCATTACAGACGTGAAGCGAATTTTGTGGCTGATTGGGCTGCAAAGGCCCATGGTAGTGGCACTTTACTTCCTAACTGGGTTGTTTCCCCTCCCCCAATGTTGTTGGATCTTCTTCACTCAGACGCTATTGCAGCGGGTTGTTCTGTACCTTTATCTTGAATGGAATTTTCTATTACAACCAAAAAAAAAAGACTTCTCTTAGCTCCCATACAATACCAAGGAAGACGATATTATTAACTACAGCGGTGTGGGAATTAGGACGTAATAATCCGAAGCATATTATAGCAATCTGAGCTAACACGCAAAAGCATTCATATATTTGAGTGTCGAATTCGAAATTACTGGAAAAAGAAAATATGAATTTATGCTATTATTTTCTTAGGTGGACATTCATGGCCAAATAGGCTAGATTCGCAATCTTCTGAGTTCATCCATGAATGTACTCTCCATACTGTAAAATCACTCAAGAATAAGTGATGGAAAGAAATAAGAGTAGTAGTCATATGACTTATAAATGTATGGCCAGAATATAGAAAGTGATTTTGCCAGAAAACAAAGAGATAAACGTGTTTTTTTCTCTATATGATTTACTTATGGTGTATACAATTGGAACTTCGCTGATTTAAGGTCAAGTACATAAAACATTTCACCCCCTCTATTATATTTTTGGCTCCTTCACTGATTTAATAGAACTTCATTTTCTAAGCGGAGTACTTGCCATCGTATTTCCCTATCCTAGGTGTTTTGTATTAATGTAAGTCCAAAATTTTATTTAGTCATATGATCTTGGGTATATTTTTGAAAAGTTCTCCAAAAATTCAACGTGACATGACACTTGTAATGAACATTTGTCAATTGTTATACATTCAAGTAATCGAATTGAAAAATTATATCATTCAAGTGAGATTTTTCTAAACAGTAAAAACATTCAAGTTATCAATTGAAAAGTTACAAAACTCACTTATAGCGTCATTTATAATAAAATATATAAATAAAGCTTTGAGACCATTCTATGCCCAAGAACACACACTAACATATGCTTACTCCTAGTCTTAAAGCATGGTTCTAACCAACACCTTGTTGGTTAGATGGTAAGGGACTTTGCTCCTTTCCTTACGATCTACGGTTCAAGCCTCATTGGTAGCACTACAGGATTAAAAACTTGAATGCACCAAATTGATGTTGGCAGAGGTGGAGCTATTGAAGTGCGCAAAAGTTGATGGGACACAATCCTAATTGCTAAGACAAATATATATATGTGTGTGTGTGTGTGTGTGTGTGTGTGTGTGTGTGTGTGGTTATAATTAAAAAAAAAAAAAAAAACACACACACACACACGTACAAATTAGTAATGACAATGAGCTTTTCCAAGGAAATAAGGCCAAATTTGTTTACTGGGAATGAGAAAATAGTTTGTCATAATGAAATTAAGGAGTTGTATTGAAATTACAATGAAATTAAAATGTAAAATAGAATAATACGAGAGGTCTAATTTTATAGTTTGAATTATAACTTATTCTTTTATTTTACTAATATACCTTACTTCATAACACGAGTAAGTTTCACTTGTATTTAAGATACCATAATAAAATTAATTTTTGAATAAAAAATGTAATTTAGTAAATTGAACAAAAATTCAACAAACTTAAAAACTTATCTTCTTAGAAGATAAATTATTTGTAGTTTTAAAGCACTTTATTTGATTATGTTAATATGTTGCACTTAACAATTACATTCTTAATCAAAATTCCCATAAAAAAACTATTTAAATTGGATATATTACGAATTTAAAATGAAGAAAATGAAAAAAAAAAAAATCTAAAACATATATTTACATAAAATGATCATATTTTATTTCAGTAAGTGAATGAATTAAACTCACTAAATATATTCACTTTATATTAATGAATAATTTTATTAAAAATTATTTAAACATATATACTAGTTGGGAGTTTATAGTTTATTTTAAATAGCCTATTATAAATATGAAATGTAACTACAAAAATAAAATTTCCACTGAAAAAAATAAAAATAAAAATCACCTACTACGTTGATAGAGATAGACATGTTTCTTTAAAACTATAATATGATATAATCAATCACCAATACTTTTATAAATAGTATAAACAAAAGAAAAAACACTTGGACTTAATTGAATGTTGCCTAATTAGTATATCTTATTTTTGTCATATTTTTTCAAGAATCTTCATGGAGATTGTGGAGCTTTAAGGTTAAATTACACCAACCACAGTATTGACTTTGAAAAAGTTGTGAACAAGATATATTGAGCTGATCAATTGATTCCATATTATGTATAGAGCATCATGCTTATTACCAACTGATTATATACGGCGTTAACTTACTAAATAAAGAGCATTGTAGCACTCGTTGGCTCTTCTTCTGAACTGTTATGGAGATTTCTTCTGAAACTTTAGTATGTCCAATTAAAATTCTTCACATTCTTATAATAATTTAAATTCTTCATCTGCTTTTACCCCCCCAAAAATAATGTTCATTGTCCAGCCACTCTTCCGTTAATTTTACCTCATCCCTCACTAAGGGTTTCCAGGAGAATGTGCAGACCCGCGACCTAGCCTTATTGGGGAGTTCCAAAATGAGCATTGGACATTGCATATTAGGTTTTAGGATTTAAAATTTCAAAACACTAACATACATAATAAGTTTCGAGGTACCTATGTATATTGTGCAAGATACCCAGTTCCAAAATTGGCCTCGCTATTGCCCCTACTCAAATTGCAAAAGTCTTTGTTCTTGCCATAAATGTTCTACCCATGGACTAATTTGAAACCCCACCAAATTCTATGTTTTGACCCCAATACATTTTTTTTAAACGACAAAAAGTTGGTCTTACCTGGCGGGTCATATTGGCCTAATTACCTAATTAACATGGAAGATATTGGCCCATGCCACGGGTCCATGCAATTGGACTTTCTAGGCTAAAGGATAAGTTGTACACTCTTAACTGATTGATTAATGATAAGCTTCATGAATTTCTACTATAGAGCTTTCCTTTCCTTCTCCTTTTCTCCCCAATTAGTGTAGGCCTTTTCAGTTTGTCCAAGCATGATAATTCTCTATAGAATGGTATAATACACAATGTACTAAAAGTGACAATTTAAAAGTCAAACCTAAAAATCAAGTCGTCGTAATGAAGGTTGAAGTTTTAGTACTCAAATTTTCTTCTTGCATGAAAGTGAATTTTGCTCTTATAAGCATAGCATTCATATTGTGATTCATTCAATTGAGCTAGGTTTGAAGGATCTTTATAAGTTACATTGTATTAGTGTGTGCGTTGGGACACTAATTAAGCAATCAATAAAAAAATTACACTATTATTTAACTCATGGTATGTGCAATCGATCTATGGAAAAATTCAAACATTTGTTATTATGTATATTTAACCTCACGTAGTCGTTAACAAATAACAAGAACCTGTTTTAATTAGCTTTTGGGTGAGTTATGTCAATAATATTTGTGCTTGTTGTGCGATCTAGTTCAATCACGTGCAAGAGTTATGACCTAAATTGTTTTGCAAGAGTAACACTTATATTGCATGGAAATTTATGGTCACAATTCTTATGTGGTATTTTAATGCCCTTTCTTTCTCTTTCTAATTTTTCATACTTCCCCTCGTTTTCTAATGTTGCAATATTAAAAATATAACTTATCAAACATAAAACAACACTTTACAGTATAGTTACAATACAGTTACTGTTCAACCACCCCGATAACAAATAAGCTCAGCCGTTAAACAAATGCATAGTGTTGACATCGTATGTAGGACTATGAAAATAATCTGTTTTCATATAAAGAAATAAAAAATTTCAAGTTTATGATATGCATCAACGGTTAAATATCATTCACATCAATTAAATTGGGTCTCTAATTATCTGCTTTTTTTTTTTTTTTTTTTTTAACTGAATGGTCCCCCACTTATTAAATCAAACACGACAGATTTTATAGGAAACTTCAAAATTTTCCATGAGTGATCTACCTCGGTGTTCGTGAATTTTTCCATGAATAACATATTTGTTTCATGAAAGATTAATAATTTGAAATTTTTTTCCGAAAAATATTCATTTGTATCTTTAACAAAATTTGTTAGTATCAAATGGATATGTCTAGGCATAGTACTGGTGTTAAAATGAAAATATATTTTTTTTTTGTTAACCAATTATTCCAAGTGATGCAAAAAAAAAAAAAATCATTTTCAAAAAAATGTTTTTCGACTCTTTGATTTTCCATGAAACAAATATACATATGAGATCTAAGTCGATAAATTATGTTAATTAATATATATATATATATATATATATATTTAGGTTGTTTTCAAATTAATTTCATAAGTTATGTTAGCTTTACAAATTGATTGGGCAAATTATTTCTCCATGAACCAAAAGTGCAGTCAAATCATAAAGAGAGGAGCAATATTTAACTAAAGTATTGTCACATGATTATATTTTATTTCATGATTAGGACATAAATGTCAATCAAAGTAAGCAAATATCCTCATATGGCTTCATCAAAGAGTTTTCATGGTTCTGAACGCAGTAATTCTCAATTGCGTTTCTAATCCTCCAAGAATTTTATGGGACCTCATCTATTCTGAGGCCCATATTTTTTGAAATGCTGAATCCACTTGAAGTTATGAAAGGAGTTTGATTCTGACCAAAACAACCCCACCACTTGCTCCTTAGATTATCGCCACAATTGGGAAAAGGAACCATTGTAAGTCATCCTATATTTTGTGCATTAAGAGAAAATGAGAGCAAGGAGGAGATTTTCTCTCATTTATAGCATGTCAAGCCCACCACCTCTTCTTTGTGTCAAATCAAACCCACTACATGCTTCTTTAGATTATTGTTTAAATTGGTAAAAGAAAAAAAAAAAAAAAAGCGATTTTAAGGCACTTTATATTTGTGTATTACGAGAAAATTTTAGCAAAGAGGAGAGGAGATTTTCTCCCATTTATATCAAGTCAAGCCCGCCACTTGCTTCATTAGATCATCGCCAAAATTGGTATTAAAAAAACTATTTTGAGACGTTCATATTTTGTGCATTAGGAGAACATTGGAGCAAGGAGGAGATCCTCTCTCACTTATAGTCATTTATAAAGTAACTAATTTTAACTTTTTATACATAGTCATTTATGGGAATCAAATATGAGTTATTACTTTTCTGTCATTTAGGTTTTCTTGATGAGGAACTGATGTGAACTCTTGGATTTTTTTAAAAAATGTATTAGTGATCCTAGCGAAAATAGTACACACATATGGATTTTGGAAAATGGAATTATTTTATGATGAGGACATATTATGAGATGGTTGTTGGATATATTTCCTAGAGTGACTTTTTGGGGTCTACTTGCTAAAACTCTGAAATTTAGGATATAATACTAATTCAAATAGGTGATATAGAGCAATGTAGGAATGACTGTATTAAAGTGTACGCTTTTGGACAATAATTACCCGAGAAAAGAAATTAAGAGATTGGGTCCCTAATACCAGTTCTAGCCAATTGATTGAGCTAGAACTGTATGAATGAAAATGCGAGGTATGCCATATTAATAGTCGCTTGACTTCACTTAAATGAAAACTTTGAAGTGATTGGAATGCTTGTGTGTCAAATAGAGGATTGAAGATCAAGGGAGGGACACAAACTCAATATAGGATCTTCTAATCAGGCTCTAGATCAACTTCTTGCCATGCTTTTCTGATTGCTCCGAAATTGGCTTTCCACATTCAAACGCTTTTTTACTGTGAGGACCACTAGGCATGCCATTTTGATTGCGCTAAAATTACACTGAGAAATAATTCTAAGTGTGTCATTTTTTGTCGGTTGACTTCACGTCATCGAAACTTTTACGTAATTGCAGTCCATGTGCGTTAAATTGATGCCTGAGGATCGAGAAGGGAACAAGAACTTCATCTTGGATCTTAAAATTGAGGTATATCGTGGGTTCTCAAAGGCGATAATAATACGAGCACGAAATGAGGATTTGACTACATTGAATCTATGTCACGAGAACGTAAAGGTACAACATTTTGAAAGAAAGAATCAAATTACTTGCGATTATGCAATAAAATAATATATCCATATGTGATCTGTGGGATAAACGTACTACATATGTGACACATTACCAATTTATAGGCAAACATAATGAACTCGACAACAGCTACGCGTGTGAAAGAAACAAAAAATTAGATTTCCACGGACAAATTCTCTTGTTGATCCTTAACTAATTTTTTTTTTTTCTTTTTGGTCGAAATGAACCTCTTCATTCATTAAACATTAAAGGAAAACATGAGTTATGGGTTTCTAAACACAAAAGATTCCATGAAGGCAATGGTGGCACCACCAACCAATTGTGAGGAAGGGCCTTTATACGATGAGTTTCGACTGATTCCTCTCTCTCGACATGCAGAGCTTCAATCTACCGACAATGGTAGTTTACATCCCTTTTAAACCCTAATTTCATAAACTGATCTCCTTTCCCCCTTTTGCTACGCAATGGAATTATATGCGTATAGCTTCCTTTCCCCAGGCCGCGATGACTCGATCTCGCCTGGATTTGGAATTCTTCGATGACTCCAATCTTCGTTTCCTCTATATGAAATCCATCTTTCCTCTTCGTTTTTTCCGCTAATTTCCCCCGAGCTATGGGTAAATTCACCTTAATTCTACCACACCGTCTCTTTCACTGCCCTAGCTTACTCCGCCACCTCGATTGTCTCTTTCCTCTTTATTGGCAACTCTGAACTTCACCTGTTTGCTCTTTTTCCCCAATCGCATCTTAGTTTTAGTAACCTTTTGCCTTTCTGGAATTCCAATTTCAATTCAACGCTCTTGCATGTCGTTCTCTTTCCTTACCTTTTCTGAGCACTGAAGTGGGGTGTCAACTATGACTCATCACAATCAGGAGGAGTCATCACGCCTTGCTGCCCTGTGTAATAGACTGGGATGACTATGGTCTGAGCAGGAAATCGACATATGGGATGACACGCCACCCCTGGAAAAAATTAAGGAGTGCCAGAAGACATTAGTCAGTAAAATCTTCTTAAATCCTTCTATAAATTTTCAGGCATTCCAAAACACTATGAAACACGCTTGGCGCACAGAACAGGTAGAGATCACCCAACATGAAACCGGTCTCTTTGTGGCTAAATTCAAAACAGAGATTGATAAACATCGAGTGAAAGTGGGCGGTCCTTGGCTATTCTCTAGTAACTTAGTTATTTTTAAACTGTGGATGCCAAACACACCCCTACACTGTTATGATTTTTCTACATGCACATTTTGGGTATAAGTATTCGGTCTTCCCCTAGAATGGTGCACAGATCAAATGATAAGTAAAGCAGTTAAACGCATTGGGAGAATGATGGCAGCGAAAGTTGATATAAAGGAGGGGACAACATTAAGAGCGAGCCGAGTTAGAGTCAAACTCAACTTGAGTGATCCTTTGAAACCAGGGCAATTAATTTGTATTGAAGGGAAAGCAATTTGGCTTGACTTCCGCTTTGAACAGCTTCCTTACTTTTGCTACTCATGTGGATGGATAGGACATTATGCTGTGCATTGCCCGGACATACCTTTTGTTGAAGCTAAATTTGAAGGAAAATAGAATATGGCCTTCGGTCAATGGTTACGCGCCGAAGTCAAGGAGTATAGTCCATACTAGCAGACTTTCTACACATCAAAGGCTTCCTCTGATGAGTCTAAGGAAGTGATTCCAGAAACTCCACCATCCATGACCCTTAAAGTTCTTGCACTGCCCCCTCCTGAAGATTTAGATGCAAGATCTCACCCTAAATCAGCTGTGTCTCCATACAAAATGAATGAAATTGATCAACAGCACTGTCGTCATGAAGGAACAAGAAAGGGGAATACCATCACTACTGACTTAATTCCTTTCTCAGCTAAATTAAAAGGTATCCAGCTTTCCTCTCCCCCTATAACAACAATGGCAACAGGTATTCCAGCGAAGCAAACCTTACCTTTTCTTGGAGTTGTGGATGTATCACTTCAGCAAAGTATTCCTACCGTCTTGCCTCCTCCAACGACGGTTCCTCCAGCTGGAGTAATGACCACTGCACCTGTCATGTACAGAGAAATTCACGCTAAGACCGAGGCTCTTGCGACTACTAAGAAAATGAAGCATTGCAAACTAGCAACCAAAACAGGAATGGCCAAGAAACTCAAGAGGTATAACCCTTACGATTTGACTTCTCATATATTTGAGTGTTTTGATGACAATGACTTACTTGACACCCCTGTCTTAATGGTCGAGGAAGTTTGCAACTGGGCTGAGGTGGCTTGCCCCAAAAAGCCACCGGTGAAAAAAATGAAATTCCTTTGTTGGAACTGTTAGGGACTGGGCTCTCCCCTGACAGTTCAAGCCTTAAAAGCCTTAATGGCCAAAGAAAAGCCCGATGTAATTTTTTTGATGGAAACAAAGAATAGACAGCCTATGCTTTCAAGAATGCAGTGAAGATTTAATTTTCCTAACTCTTATATAATCAACCCGGTGAGCATGGCTGGAGGATTGACCATGTTTTGGCACTCAAATATATCTCTACGGGTGGAACTAGCTACTCCAGACTTTATAGACACCATATGTACAGATACAAGGAGAGGCATACTAATGCGATTGACTTGTTTACATGCACCAGCAACCTTCAATTGCGACAACCCTTATGGACAACCCTCCGAAGAATCGCCTACTCCAACTCTTTACCTTGGGTTTGTGCAGGGGACTTCAATGAAATAACTTACCACTAGGAGAAAGTGGGTAAACGATCACCTGATTTTCATCGAATGCAGTCTTTTAGAGAGGTTCTCCACAATTGCGCATTTATGGATATTGAAAGCAAGGGTTGTGCGTTTACCTGGATGAACAACCGAGAAGGGGATGACTTGGTTAAAGAAAGATTGGATAGGGTTCTCTGTAACTGGGACTGGCGGATCACTTTCCCTGAAGCCGAGGTGTTTGCTTTACCTGCAGTGGATTTAGACCATAGCTCTTTGGTGCTAACTACTGATGCAAAGCCGTGTAGAAAAAGGAGTACTTTCAAATTTGAAGCTTACTGGTTGCAAGATCAGGCTTGCCGAGATATTATAGCAAAGGCTTGGTCCTCACCTACAGCAAATGGATATAACCTGCCATACAAATTGAAAAAGGTCAGTTGGGCTCTGTTGAACTGGAGTAGAGTCACATTTTCTAAAACAAATGATCAGATTGCAACTTTATAGCAGCAGCTACGATCTCTAACAAATCAAACACACAGCCCTCATGACAAACAGCTCCGTACTAGTTGAAAGAAAAGCTCCACAACGCTTGGTAGCAGGAGGAACAATACTGGGCTATGCACTCTAGGATAAAGTGGCTCAGGTGGGGTGATAAAAATACTAAGTTCTTTCATGCCACTACCATCTAGAGAAGACAACGAAACAAAATCAGGATGCTGCAAGATGACAATCAATGCTGGGTTAGCGACAATCACCAGCTAAAGGAAATGACAATGGATTTATTTTCCAAACTATACAGAACAGAGGGCTATCGAGACTATGGCCCGATTCTTACCAAATGCGGGCATGTTGTTACTAATGATATGAATACCAAATTAATTGCTACAATCACCCGAGAAGAAGTTCAAACAGCTACCTTCCAGCTAGGGAAAACTCAAGCACCGGGTCCTGATGGTTTCAACAGTCTTTTTTATCAAAACCATTGGGACATATTACAAGATGAAGTCTACTTATCGGTGCAGCACTTTTTCCAATATGGATTGATGTCCTCGGAACTAAATAGAACCATCATCTCACTTATACTGAAAGTTCCTAACCCGGAATGTCTAGACCAATACCGACCCATTAGTCTTTGTAATTATGTCTACAAAATAATCTCCAAAGTGCTTGCCAACTGACTGAAACCTTTCCTTCCTGAACCGATATCTATGGAACAAAGTGCTTTTGTGAGCAGTCGCCAAATCCAGGACAACATTTTAATTGTTCAAGAGGTGCTTCATTAGATTCGGACAAGGACTAGAAAGCGAAAAGTTCAAGCGGTTGTTAAGATGGACATGAAAAAGGCATATGACCGTGTTGAGTGGGATTTCCTTAGAGATTATTTACTTAAGTTGGGATTCCATTATACTTGGGTTCAGTGGGTATTGCAGTGCATCACTATCGTTTCTATAAGTGTAAAATTTAATGGGGAGCAACTGAATTACTTTCATTCGACACTAGGCATTCAACATGGAGACCCTCTATCACCTTATCTTTTCATCCTTATGGCAAATATTATGTCAACACTCATCAATCAAGCTCTCCAAATGGGAAACCTCAAGGGCATCCAGCTGAACAGATGGTCTCCTTCTCTGACCCATTTATTTTTTGCAAATGACGCTATATTCTTCCTAGATGGGAAAGTACGGGAATACCAAGAACTAGCCAACATTCTGAACCAGTATTGTCTAGCTACGAGACAGGCCATAAATCAAAACAATATGGCATATATTTCAGTAAAGGATGCCCTGACAGACTTAAAGAAAGCTTAGCTTGGGAACTCCGAATCCCGGTTTAGAGAAAACGGGTAAATACCTTGGTATCCCGTCGGACTGGGGAAGATCCAAACAAGACATGTTTGCCTGGATACTAGGGAAAGTCAATGCAAAACTTGATGGATGGAAAGAGAGCCTCATTTCTAAAGGTGGTAAGGAGGTTCTTATAAAAAGTGTTGTACAGGCAATCCTACAGTACGCAATGTCCATTTTTAAAATTCCTATTTCACTTTGTAAGTCCATTGAAAAAAATATTGCAAGGTTCTGGTGGCAGACAAACAGCCGAAAGGCAAGAATACACTGGAAGAATTAGGATATACTAAAGAACGGGAAGGAAATTGGAGGACTCGGGTTTCGAGACCTCATTTCTTTCAATAAAGCAATGTTAGGCAAACAAGCATGGCGCCTAATGCAGCAACCTAATTCTTTGTGGAGCAAGCTCTTTAAAGGTCTATATTTCCATTCACGGGATTTCTTACATGCTTCCAAAGGTACTCGATCTTCCTGGGGTTGGCAAAGTCTACTGGTTGGACGGGATTCCATTTTATCAAAGACTCAATGGTCCGTAGGAGACCGGACTAACATAAGAATTCGTGAGGATCGATGGCTTTCTACAACTCAAATAGGTGGAATTGCTGCTGCAGGAGAACCTGAAAGAGTAGTTGAACTTTCAATGCAAAAACTAATTGTTGGAATGTGACGGTACTACAACAACTCTTTGACGCTGGGACTATAGCAAAAATTCTCAAGATCCCGATAAGACCTCACTATGCACCCAATCAGCTTATTTGGACAAGCACAGTTCGAGGTGAGTATACTATGAAAAGTGTTTATCATGCTATTCAGAAGACAACAACTAACATTAATGAAAACAAAGCATCCTCTTCTTATCAACAACCACAACATCTCTGGAAAAAACATATGGAAACTCAAAATTACTCCCAAAAATCATCTTTTCCTTTGGTCACTATGCCAAAATGCTCTTCCTACTAAGGACAACCTCTTCTACAAAAATCAGCCCAGACCCAGTTTGCACTCTATGCTCAGCTCAACAACCCGAAACATTAGAACACTTATTTTTATTCTGTCCATGGACGTCCAAAGTCTGGTCTCACCCCCAAATCGGTATTTGTTTAATACCCTCAGAAATTAATCGCATAGAGACATGGATTGCAAATAGGTTTGAACAGAGAAACATCTTACTTGGTATGGAGATTATTTCCACAATATTATGGCAAATCTGGAAGGCCCGCAATAGGTACATCTTCTGCCGGTAGAGTCTCAATCCCTCATATGTGGTAGCTGTAGCACTTGCCCAAGCACGCACAAATCAGGTCGCCTCTATCCATGGGGCTAGATTAACTCAAAGAAACCCGGATCCTTTCACATCTTGGAGGCCTCCCGATCCAAGAGTCCTAAAAATTAATATAGACAGAGCATTTCAGCCAGGAAGCACTATAGGATCAGTAGCATACCTCTGCCACGACCATACCGATAAATTGATCGAAGGCTTTACCAAAGACGTACCTGCTTCCTCGGCGTTGTAGGTGGAGATCCAAGTGCTAAGTTTAACCCTACACCACCTGCTGAACACCGACGAGACAACGGATCCACTTATCATTGAGTCTGACTGTCGGGTGATGGTTGACGCGGTGCGAGATCTTCAAGTGCCACCAAGTGAAGTCAGAACGTTGATTGCCGAGGTTGCTACGATGCTACCCTGTTTCGAAAGTCTGCTAATTAGGTTTTACATAAGAGAAGCAAACATTGCTGCAGATTGGGCTGCTAAGGCCCATAGCTATGGGTCTTTGCCTTCGACTTAGGCTGCTTCGGCCCCTACTCCCTTGTTAGACCTTCTTGTCTCTTACACTTTTGAAGAGGGATGTAATGTTTCTTTTGACTAAATTCAAAGTATATTTTCGACCAAAAAAAAAAAATCTACTACTTTGTTTGATTCCCATTGAGTCAAATGTCAATTTCACCGGAATGGACTTGACGAGCTTCTTGTTACACTCTTGTATAATGGGCCGAAGCATCCATGGGCA
Source organism: Eucalyptus decipiens (assembly GCA_014182575.1). Lineage (NCBI taxonomy): Eukaryota > Viridiplantae > Streptophyta > Magnoliopsida > Myrtales > Myrtaceae > Eucalyptus > Eucalyptus decipiens. The sequence continues at coordinate 27,636,917 of CM024609.1, read as the reverse complement.
TGATTATTGGCCTATGATCATTTGCACCAAGTGATAAGCTGTCAGAACTCAACTCCACTTGCAAGTCACTATGCTTCAGTTCACTATCTTCTTCCAAGTACATCAAAGCAGCTCGCAAGGTTAGGGCTTCTACTCCATAGCCGAAGCTGCGACGACTCGTTCCGCGAACTTGGCGATGTCTTTCCTAGTTTTTTTTTTTTTTTTTTGACAAGGAAACACATATATATTGATTAAAGAGGGAGATTACATCCTGCAGCTAAAGCTTCCGAATACATAAGATGTAGTAGGTCCTGCGGAAGAGGAAAAGAAAGAGAGTCTTTGGGCCGGGAAAGCCAACTGGGCTTTGGCGGCCCAGTCGGCCACAAGGTTAGCCGAGCGACGACAGTGTCGCAAAGAGAGGAAAGGAAAATAGGAGAGCCAATTTAGGGTTTCGTCAAGCACTGGACACAGCTCCCATGGTGGCAGGCGAAGCCCCTTCACAATTTCAACAAGATGAAGACAGTCTGTATGAAGAACGATACGGGTGAGATGGAGTCCTCGGTGAAATAGATGTTGGAGGGACAGATTCAGCGCCTGAAGCTCCGATTCGAAGGGTGAATGTGCTGGGAAACCTTTGGAAAAGAGATCGGTAAGTTTACCTCGATCATCTCTGCAAATACTGGCCATAGAGCCTTCCGATGAGCCTTCTTTATAACTGCCATCGATATTGCATTTTAGGACACCTGTTGCCGGAGGTCGCCATAGCTGATCGGGTGGTACAGTGGCAATACTAGAGTGTGAACGCGATTGAGGGGGTGCAGCACCAGAGGACTGATATGCTAATACCTGAGCCATGGCCGATTACACAACCATGGATGGATTCGGACTCGATTCCGAAAAACAGAGTTGTTTCGTTTCTTCCCGAGATCTGCAAAAGATGGTGGCAACTACCTCAAGCCGGGAGAATGAGCGGGTAAAAGGACATACTCCAGCAACCACCGTGTTATGCTAGTAACCGAGTTGGTTCTTGAGGCTAAATTAATGTGAGTGTGACCGGATGGGTTTTGTCCATGGACACTGGATTAGCAAATGTTCTATTGTTTCAAGAGTAGACGGCAAAGATATATAGCGAGAAAGGGTCTGGAATAATCCGACGGTGGAAGAGATTAGCACGGGTTGCAAGAGCATTGTTGCAAATAGACCAGAGAAAGATACGGACTCTGGGGGTGATCTTCATCATCCATAGCTGGCGCCAGAGCTGCTTATTCATCCGGTAAGAGCTTAAAGCCTGTAACTCTTGATGAGGGTGGTATGATTGTTGAAGTGCATGATAGTTACTTTTAACTGAGTATATTCCAGTCGATGTTGCTGACCATATAAGTTTATCTTCGGAAAATAGTGGCCGAATAGGTAACGATTGGATTTGTTGAGCAACATGTTCTTCGAAAAAGTGGTTAATAAAAGACATCTTCCATGATTGTGTCTACTGATCAATAATGTCTGCTACTTTAAGTGGTTCCTCACGAGCTGTAGGTCCATAGATAATTCCCATTGGAAGCCAGTGATCCCCCCGAATTCTGATAGAAGTTCCATTCCCAACAGACCAGCGCAGATTAGGTAGAATTGTATCCCGTCCTTTGAGAATGCTCTGCCACCCCCATGAAGGCCTATTTCCTCGGACAGCCGACAGAAAAGTGGAAGATCGAAAATACAATGCTTTAAACAGAGTGCCCCAAAGTGAATCAGGATTAGTCAACAGCCGCCAAGCCTGCTTACCTAAAAGTGCTCTATTCATAGATAACAAATCACGAAAGCCCATACCCCCTTGAATTTTCTGAGTTTTCATAACAGCCCAACTCTTCCAATACAACCCTCCTTTTTGTTGATTAGTTCTCCACCAGAAACGCGCTATACATTTCTCAATAGTGGAACAAATGGAAATAGGCAACTGAAATATCATCATCGCATACTGTGGAATAGCCTGAATAACATATTTAATTAGGACTTCCTTACCCCCCTTAGAAATGAATTTCTCCTTCGATCCCTCAAGCTTTGCGTTGACTCGGGCAATAATCCATGAGAACATGTCCTTCCTTGATCGTCCCCAATCCGATGGTAGGCCTAGATATTTTCCAGACCTTTGTAAAATTGGAACCCGAAACTCCTCAGCCATGTTATGCTGTAAAGTAATAGGACAGTTCTTGGAGAAGATCAGGCCAGATTTGTTGCGATTTATCAATTGACCAGTTGCCATACAATAGATGTTTAAAAGTTCTGCTAGATTGTGACATTCAGAAGTCGTTCCAGATAAGAAGAAGATGGCATCGTTAGCAAAAAATAAATGTGATAACATAGGACACCATCTGTTCAAATGTAAGCCTTTGAGATGACCAGAACCGATTGCTTGATGGATTAACAAGGATAAAACATTTGCAACAAGAATGAATAGGTAGGGTGAAATGGGGTCACCTTGGCGCAGGCCTCAAGTTGGAGAGAAATAAGGTAAGATTTCTCCATTAAATTTCACACCAAGTGTTGAAGTAGTAACACAAAGCATGATCCAACCTACCCATTTTGGGTGAAAACCTAGCTTGAGGAGGTAATCTCTTAAGAAATCCCATTCAATTCTGTCATAGGCTTTTTTCATATCAGTTTTGAGAATAGCTTTGAAATTGTTTGTTGTATGGTGTGTGCGAAAATGATGGAGGACTTCTTGTACAACAAGAATATTATCTTGGATCTGGCGGCCTTGGACAAAGGCCGATTGTTCTTTTGAAATGAGATCATTCAATAAGGGTTTGAGTCGATTGGCAAGCACTTTGGATATAACTTTGTATGCAAAATTGCATAAACTAATGGGACGGTATTGGTCCAAAGTTTCAGGTTGGGAAATTTTAGGGATAAGGGTTAGGATTGCTTGATTGAGGGCTCAGGGCATATCCTGAAATAGCATAAAATTTTGAATCAATTCAAACAGGTTGTTTTTAACTATTTCCCAATGCTGTTGATAAAACAGGCCTGTCAAACCATCCGGTCCCGGAGCTTTGGTGGCTGCCAATTGGAAAGTGGCTTGGCGAACTTCATCAAGGGTAAGGGCAATGGTCAACTGCTGGTTCATCTCTGGAGTTACAACTGCAGTGCATCTTTCTAGGAGCGGGATGTAGTTACGGGAGCCCTCTGACATATAGAGAGTGAAAAAATAGGAGAGAGTCATATACTGGAGGGCTGGTATGTCTCGTACCCACTGCTGATTTTCATCTTGTAAGACAGTTATACGATTCTGTTGTCGACGCTAAATAGTGGATGCATGAAAGAACCGAGTGTTCTTATCTCCCCATTTGAGCCATTTGATTCTAGAACGTAAGGCCCAATATTGTTCCTCTCTTTGCCATATTTGTCAAATTTCTTCTTTCAGAAGTAATATTTGGTTCTTATCGACTGGAGACGTCTGATTGATAAGTAGTTTCAATTTGTCCTGCAGGATCAGTAGTTGCTGTTGACCATTGGAAAATTTACGACGACTCCATCTTTGAAGTGCTACTGTGACATTCCTGACATTCCAGGGAAATCAGCATGTTGTGTGACGGGCGAATTCCATCTTTGTGGAGATCATTTGGCTACATTCGGGTCATCATTCCAAAAGGCTTCAAAGACAAAGGATCGACTCACTTTGTGACGGATAGGTGATGTATTGAGCACAAGGGGACAGTGGTCAGAACCCACTGGAGGCAGAGCAATCACTTCAGCCACAGGGAACATTAAACGCCAGCTCATCGAGCATACCATCCTATCAAGTTTTTCTTTGACCAACTCCTCGCCATCTCTATTATTCAACCAGGTATACCTACAGCCTTTACTTTCTAATTCAGTGAAAGCACAGTCATCTAACATGGTTCGAAAAGACTGCATTCGTTGTTGTAAGGCAAGTCGTTTACCAAGCTTCTCCCAAGGGTAGAGAACATCATTAAAATCACCGGCACAGAGCTAAGGTAAGGTATTATGGGAGTGAATGTGTCTAAGGTCATCCCAGACCACGTGGTGAAAAATAGTAGGTGCATGGAGAAAGGTAAGACGAATTTTCCTTCTTTGGTGGCCTAAGTCGCAAGACATGTCTAACCAGAATTGTGTAGCTGTGATTATCTTTAAAGACATAGGATCATTCCAAAAAGTGGCTAATCCGCCCGCCAGACCAACTGGATCAACTATGTATGAGTATGAAAAGGATAGAAGTTGTTGCACTTGTTTCAGCTTTCTTTGCAGTTTTTGTTTCCATAAGTAGTATAATATCAAGCTTTTCTACGGTTGTCAAGGCCCGTAGTGCTCGAACTATCAGGGGATTGCCCAAACCCTGACAGTTCCAACAGATGAGCTTCATTTGTGAACGGGTGGCTGTTTAGGGCCAGCCACCAGTGCCCGATCGTCAGCTTCCTGTGCAAGGAAAACGGGAGCATCCAGCAAATTAAGGTCAGTAGGTTCATTGATGATAACCCCCTTAGATTCATATGGACTATATCTTCTCTATTTTTTGGCTGATCCGAGAGGGGGTTTCAAACGAATATTAAGTTGCTTTCTGGATAATTTGCTGTCCATAGGTGAGGGTTGGACAGCCTTTTGCTTCTGGTCAGCTGCTACCAAGGCTGTGTTGTGTGTTCCCACTGGAAGTTGGAGTGATATTGAAGATACAGCAGACACAGTACGGTAATCTGTGAAATCCTTATTTGAATTGTCAGCCATAATCGTAGATGAAGGAAGCAGTAATTGAGTCGTGACTCCTGTTGTAGGGGGAGTTTCAGGAATAATTTCCTCTGTTTGCTCTGGCGAATCAGGTGAGTCATAAAAAAGTTTCCAATAAGGACTATGTAGTTTAACTTCAGCTCTAAGCCAAGGGCCATAGGCCATCTTTTCTATCCCCTCATGTTTATCATCCGTGTAGGGAACATCTTTACAGTACATGGCATAATGGCCAAGTTTGCCACATGAAAAGCAGAAATGGATAGCCTTTCGTATCTAAAATCCAGCCAAAACGGTTTGCCTTGTATTCGTATCAGTTTGCCATTAATTAGAGGTTCAGTCACATTGAGCTGAACTCGAACTCTACCTGTCTTGGAGGTATAGCCATCCTTGGATTCCATTTTCACAGCCTTGATCTCACCAAGGTGCTGGACTGCTTTTCTGAGCATGCGTTCGGAGGACCATTTAAGAGGTAAGCCGATAACTTGTACCCAAAAATCACATGTCGAGAAGTCATAGCAGTGAAGAGGGGTGTTAGGGATCCATTGTTTAAAATTAACCAAGTGGCCAGTAAAGAGCCAATGTCCACCCTCTAGAATTTTTTGCATATCTTCATGGGTCTTGAGCTTAGTAATATAGAAACCAATCTCAGTCTGTTTTATCTCTGCAGTATCTATTCTCCATGCCTTCCTAAGCGTGGTTTGAAGAGCTGGAAGGTTAATGGATGGCTCCGTCAGAATTTTGGCAACTAGAGTGAGACGACATTCCTCTACTGTGTCTGCAAGTGGGGCTTCATCCCAGTCGTCAATAATATGTTCGGTAGTGAGTCGACTCAGACTATTGCGAGAGCAAGCGGCTAGGCGTGAGGATGTGGGCGAGCTCCGGGAGGTCATCTTGAGTAGAATCTCATGAAGTTAATCGGAGAAAATAGCAATAGTAGCTTCAAGAAGTGCAAGAGGTGGAGAAGAAGCAACAATTCGATCCCATTCAAGGCAATCTCGAAGAAAAGAAGACATGCAATGGCTACCCGTGACAATCAGAAGCAGATTTTGCGGAAGCAACAGGATTCCGAGTCCGACCACCCAAAAATATGAACCCGATGACGGAACAAAGAGAATACCTTCAAGCCATGCATTCTCGCATGCGAGATAGGAAGAAAGCGATAACAGTCGGAGTGGAAAAGGAGGATGGTTTGCTAAATCGAGGGATACTGATGTAGGTTATGGGTTGAGAGTCATTGTAGAAATAACTGTTGATATGCTGTAGATGGTTAATGGTGAGGGGTTAAGGATGAGGGTTGGAAATGGAAACTGCCATTAGAGGTAGAGAGAGCTCGACAAAACGAGAGAGTAACTAGACTGTATTTCCTAGTTGAGTCATGGCAAATGCCAGCCGCCGCACCTTCTCTTTCCCCCTCAACAACTAATCCATCAATGTTGAGCTTTAGACCTCCAGGATCGGGAGGAGTCCTGAAGTAGGTAAAAGCTCCCTCCTTTCCTCTTTGATTTTTCGGTTTTAGGTTCCAATGCTGAAAATTCTTATCTGTGGCGCATGCTTCATCAACTATTGATCTTGGATCTGGTTTCCATTTATGGAAGATAGTGCTATTTCAGGCCAGCCATATTCTCCATAGAACCCCGCCGATGAGTTTGACTAAAGGTGAGTTTGTTCTCTGTGGTATAACGTCCAAGACCCATTTATCCATTGTGGAAATTCCATATCTTGACATTTGGATTTGCAATTTATGGTCTAACCAAATCGCTTTGGTCCAATTGCAAAGCAGAAATAGGTGTTCCAAAGTTTCTAGGACTTGATGGCAGATGGGGTAGAGAGAATCAAGTGCGATTTTCCTCTTGTGCAAGCTCTCGTGAGTTGGTAACCTGTTCTAACACACCCCCCACATAAAAAAAGATTCCAAATGTTTTGCAAAAGGGATTTAGGTATGTGATAGGAGGTTGAGGCTTGGTTGTGGTTCTTTTGATGTGCTGATGATTGCATGCTATTGTAGGCCCCTTCAATTGTATTTATGCATGTTATGTTGCTAGTCCACGCTAACATGTTCTCCGTCGGGGTAGTACTCAGTGGTATGGCCTTGATTTCCTCAATTAACTGTCCGCTAGTTCATCCAACGTTGTTACCACAAGCAAATAACTCTTATACTTTTTGGGGGTCACCTATGTTGGTTGGTCCTCCGATCACTCCTTGGGACAGTCACAAGTCCTCTCTAATATTGATTGATTTTCCATTGCCAACTGCCCATCTAATTGATGGATGCACCGTTTCTCTCCCCATTAATAGGCTTTGCCAGCCCCATGAGGGTCGGGAGCCTTTCTTGGCATTCCAAAAACTTAATTTGGGGAAGTAGAGTCCTTTGATTTTTTGACTCCACAAGGCTGAGGGGGATTGAATCAGTCTCCAACCATGCTTTCGCAGCATGGCTTTTTTGAGATTCAAAAGATCTCTAAACCTGAGTCCCCCCTCCATTTTCCTTAGTTTGAGAATCTCCTATCTCTTACAATAAATGCCCCGCCTTTGATTCACTCTATTTCCACCAAAAAAATGCTATGCTTCATTCAATCACTCTACAAATGGAATTTGGGATTTTAAAGATTGACATTGCATATGGGGGTATTGCTTGCACAACAGATTGTATCAAAGTTTCCTTCTCGTCTCTAGATATAAGCTTCTCCATCTACCCTTCAAGTTTCATGTTAACCCTTGCTAAGATCTAGGCACACACTTGCTTCTTGGAACGCCCCCAATCAAATGGAATGCCTTGATACTTCCCTATCTTATCTATTAGAGGTATCTTGAGTTCCTCCGCCTTTTTTTTTTTTTTTTTTTTTTTAGAGGTTTGGTGAACAGCCACTACTGAAGGACATATCATTGTTTAAGTTTATGACTTGACCTGTTGCATAACAATTTTGATGACAAACTGATATAAACCCTTATCTAAGTTGAATTCCACACAATGGACACTTGACGATAGACTTTTCGGAAATGGGGATGTGGTGGGCAAAGTAATTGTTAGATGTGACAAAATTGTTTAAAACTCATATCTCAGGCCCCGATGAAAGAGGGGAAGCGATAGAAGCCATAATTCATCTTTGCAGCATTCTCTCTTAATAGTCTTTTGTCTTTCTCAGATTAATAAAGTTAAAGACCTTATCAGAGCGTAGAGAGTATTCGTCGGGCACATGTATCCATCAAGCTATGAAAGTTCTTCATGAACGAAGGACCGTACATGATCCACGAAAATTGAGTCAGAGTACTAAAGACCTCTAAAATATTTTCAGGGATGGGCTATAAATGTAGCAAGTTCTAGAGTATTATTGTCACAAATATCAATAATTGGTAGATAGAAAAATGCAATCTTCACTATTAAATTAAAAAGCATTCGACGGTTATAATGAGAGCAACTCTTGCATAAATCAGAAGCTCTCTCCTTCATATATATACTCTTCATAGCTTCTCTTTAAGCGATTGATCTACCATTGGCTTTATCTTCCGTGTCCATGACATACCGTGACATATAACTGTCAACATTAGGGATGTTAGGTGTCGGAATTAAATTGAAATTTTGTGTATTTCAATTCTATTCAAATTTGGTTTAGATATAAATAAAAAAAATAACCTTTCTTTTTGTCTTTTTAAAGCATTTTCAACTTCGAACAACTAAAAAAAACAAAAGCTTCAAAAAAAAAAAAAAAAAACCTTTTTAACTTTCTCGAGACATGTGCAAGTCCAAGATAAGATACCGAGTGAAATGTCCTAAATTCATGTTCTCTTTCTCTCCCCATCTCTATTCGTTACGTGGGGATGTCGAAAAAGCCCAACAAGGCCTGGACCGACCCTACCCAAAAATTTCGAGTATTTTAGGGCTAGGCATTCGTTTTTTTTTTTTTTTTTTTTTTTTTGGGTAAGGGTTTTTTGTTTGATATTATAAGAATTGGGTGGGGCCTGGCTATAAACCTACCCAGCACCCTCGACCCGCCATCTCCTCGCTCTGCGATTTAGATAAATTTCATTCCGTTTCGAGCTGATTTTGGGTTTGATTTTGCTTTTGAAGTTCTTCGTGTCGTCCTTCTTTATTCGTTCTGTTTGAGAATTTTTTAGGATTTTGTGTTCTGAGGTTCGCCTTTTGTTCTGTCCATCTTTTTTTTCTTCTTTTTTTTGTCATTTTTGGGTTCTTCGTCTTGTGGCTTGGCTGCTTGCGTTTGATTATGTGTTGAAGAAGCAAGGACAAGCAAGGTGATGTGACTTGTTGAGCGTATCTCCTGATGCCCAATAATGGACGACATTTATTTAAATGGTCACTCATATTCGCGTAAACTAGTCTCCATGATCTAGGAGTAGTTTGAGATTTGGAAGCATGTCTGTTACTCACTGTTTATCTGTAAGTCTTATCATTATTTCTCCAACCTTTTTCCCCAGCTAATGATGCTTCTGGCATATTCTTATATAAAGCTATCTCTTTTGTTGCAGCATACTATTTGTTCGTGACTGTTCCACTGGAACTTTATTAACTGTACATTATTGCTCTTCTCTGCATATATCATAGGCTTAGTTCCAAATTTCTAAATTTTATTATACTAAATAATATCTGCCAGGCCACTTGTGCATTATTGAATTTTTAAATTTTTCAAATGCTAATGGATCTTGAAAAGTGTTTTCGTGTTGTTGTTGCTAATTTTAAAATCAGCATCCTGAAACGACCTTATTTATGAAACCATAAATTTCTGCCGCATATGATTTTGACAGTGGGGTTTCTACCCTTCTTTGGTGCGCTGTAGATGTCGATAATTTTGGCAGACTGCAAGTTCTTTGATCCACTCTTTGGTGCTGTCAAAGCTGTTTTCATCGAGAATCTCAGAGGTTCACCCCATTGCTTCGGGGCATGGATAGCGTGCTTACTTGCTGAGGATTTGGGTTTTTGACAGCTCACACCTTTTCTCAGGTGCATATGATTATTTGTATTTCTCTTATTTACTCAAAACCATCACTGAATCAGCCATCTTAAGGAACCGCTTATTAATTTATAGACACCCGGATCCCTGGAGTACCAAAAGTTGGTACGAATTGACACTTAAATGTCAAAAGTTACGAAAGTAACATTTAAATGCCAAAATCAAAGTAAAATAAATCACTTAAATGCCAATCCGGCCAAAATCTAATCAAAATACTAACATGGCGATTTTCCAATGAAGTAAGTGCAAAACGGCGTCATTTTACACGCTGACGTGGCTAGACAATGTAAAAACGACGTCGTTTTAGTACTAATTTGGTAAAAAAATTAATATAAAAATTAATTAAATTAAATTTAAAACTAAATTCATTTAAAACATTTAAAAATACAAATATTTAAAGAGAGAGAGAGAGAGGGGAGGCGGCTGAGGGCTAAGCCCTTGCCGCCGCCGCCTCCCCGCCGCTGACTAGGGCCGGGGACGGAGGGGGGAGGGTCGGTTGGGGTCACCAGGCCTTGGAGGGTCGGCTGGGGTCGCTGAGCCCTAGCCAGGGCCCAGTGAGCCCAGCTAACTGGCAGCGAGAGCCTGCGAACCCTCGCCCGACCGGACCAAGGGCCGTTGCACGCTAAGGCGACCCCTAGTGAGCGGCGGCCCTTGGCCCAACCCGTGAGGGCCAACAACCCTTACCCCAGATCTAGGCGCCAACCCCTAACCAGGGCTTGGCGGCTCCATTCAACCCTCCCCCACCTTCCAGTGATGGCAGGGAGGCGGCGAAGAGGGCTGAACCCTCAGCCACCAGCTACCTTCTTCCTCTTCCTCCACCTTTTTTTTTTTTTAATAATTTTTATTATTATTATTTTGTTTTTAATTTAATTTAATTAATTTTTATATTAAAATTCAAATTATATCAAAACGACATTGTTTTTATGTGTGTTTTGCTAAGTCAGCCTTCCGGCGAATCACATAAGCGAGAAAATTAATAAAGAAAAATGCCACATGGGATTTCCGGTGGGGTTCGCCGGATGTGGCACTCAAGTATCTCATTTTTCATTAAAAAAAAAAAAAAAAAAAAAAAGTGGCACTTTCATAAGTTTTAGCATTTAAGTGTCCTTTTGTGTTAATTTTTGGCATTGGAAGCGTTCTTTTGCCTTAATTTATGCTTTAATGATTACAATTATGATGATCTTTTATTATAATAATTATTTGCAGGTTTTGAGTGTCATAGATAGAAGGATTGCTAGATATCTCAAACGAGCGCTTTGCGTTTTAAGGATGTGCAGAAAGCACCGAGCTGGGTGCATCTTCAAAGTTAGAGTGGCGAGGTGGATGTGTACTCTTTTTGCTCGGTGTGAATAGTCTTGAGGCAGTTTTCAGAAGTCCGTCTCTGGATTCCAGCTTTTCAAGGTTTTTAATTTCTTCTTTATAGCTTCTAATGTTTCCTGGATGCGTAGTTTGCCTGTCTTTCTGAAGTTGGTCAGTAGATATGTTTTGAATTTGATTCGTCGTATTTTCACCGTGGACTTTAAATTGCATTGATGTTCCTCAAGGCACTCGTAATAGATAAATCATCCCTCTGCTCTGGTCACCGTGATTGCTATGTGAAGAAAAAGTTGATTACCTTGTAACATTTCGTCTAAGGTTTTCAAAATAGAGCATGTCTTATTAACTGCCCATTGTAACATCACCATTTCACTTCTTATCCCGATTAAAGCGCTGACCAATAGGAAGTTCTCTGCATCACAAGTAAGTCCAATTTTTTTTAATCTGCATAACATCTTCCAATGGTTAAGTTGATTAGCTCTTCTTTGCTAAAATTATGGTTGTATAATATTTATATCCTTTCATATTTTAATGGATATGTTAATTCAAGGGATGTCAAAATGGATCATAGACCCATTTTTGGACTCATATTTTCTCAATATGAGTCACATATAGGTAAGAGGTTTTAAAAGACCCAACTAAAATTGGGTCAAAAAAATGAGTCTAATTTAACTTGTGACGCATTTTCGTGGCCCACCCATGGCTCACTTAATCTCTGCAGCTCTTATGAACAGAACGACTAATACCCATTTTCCACTCCAGTGACCTAAAGTTGTCAACCGGCCGCTCACCTCCTCCGTGCAACCTCCGCCACTCTCCTTTGCGGCTTGCCTCCGAGCTGCCTCTGGCGCTCCCCCAAAGGTCGATGAGCTCGAGACTGCCATGTCGCGCCCCACGGCGATATGAGCAAACATGGTGAACCGTCTCTAAACAATCATGGTAACATTCATTTCTCAAGGTTTCCCTCGCATCCTACGCTTTGCAATGTGTTCATAACGTTGTGCATTGTTTGATTTGACGTGAGTTCATGTTTCAAGTTCCTTTCTTCTTTTGGGGGGTTGTTTTCTGATTGAAATCACTATAGTGTAATGGCGTACTGCTGAAAGTGGAGATTTTTGGGCGAGTGCGTTTTTGTTTATTCTGATCCAGAAGTAGTTTTACCTCGAATGCCATCGGCACGGCACGATTGGCATGGTGTGTCCCCGTTTTACATTTGTTTTGAGCGCGGCGGTATCGGTTAGTTAATTGGGTGGTTTGAGGACGTCGTGACTTGACCTCTTTTATATGCAAGAAGAAAATTTGGGTTTTCTCCGTCAGCTGGCCCCGATTTATTTTGTGATAGGTTGGGGCGTGAAGTTGCTTCCTTTGAGTTGGAAGAGATGGATAGTGAGCAGCGAAAATGGGTGTTCCCATTGTTTTCATTTCTAGTTTAGTTGTTTTAAATTACCGGTACGTTGAGTTTGGTTTGTCCGTGTGTCGTTTAGTAGGCATTCTGGGGATTATGTGTTATGAGGGAATTAGGTATTGCTTCCTTTATGGAGAATCATCATCTGAATTGGTACTTCAGAAAGCAAAGGAAGAAGTTGCGATACTTATACTTTTCACATTTCCATTTCACCCTTCCATCAAGTGCAAGACCATTGTCTGGTAAATTGGTAATCTTAGCATGACACTGATGATTAGGATAGTTAATTTTGATGTAAATCAAGTACATCATATTGACATGGATATCGTGCTTCTTATATAGGACCAAAGCTTATCATAGTTGACCCGCAAACCCCAGAAAAAAGGTGCTGTTTTTCTCATGCAGTTGCTTTGTTTTGTCAATTTTTTTTTTTTTTTTCCAATTTCATGTTCTTGGGTTTGATGAATATTTCCCTTTTTGTTGGTGGTCTCTAGAATTTCCTCGGGGCTCTTCATCCAAAGACTTGAAGAATGACGGGTATGAATATACTCTCTTTGTCTCTCTTTTTTGGGCCTCCTCCGTTTCATCTAAATGCGACACATTTTTCCTTAATACATCCATGTGCTTGCTTCCTTCTTTTAGGAGGCTAGTCAATAAGAATGCTCGAAATCTAACTCCATATTAAAAGATGTCAAGCCAGGTGGAAATGAAATGGATTGTACTAGCGTCAATTTGAGATTTTCAATATCTCTTCCCCAGATCTAGAGAGTTATGGACACCTTTGTTATTAGATGTACCTGCCTACATAGAATGGATACTTTGTTTAAGAAATTTGGTGAACATATGGCTTTTATTTTCATGTCTCACAATTGATATATATATGTGTTCTTATGCAACTTCCTTCTCGTTAAACCTGATCAAGGTGCTAGGAATTCTACTGTCTTGAATAGTCTTAGAGTTTACCTTTAGCATTGGAGAACGCATCCTAAATAAATATTGTAGTTCCCTTTCACCTAAAAATGTGGAGGCTAAGCTATGCACCAAAGATTGGTTATTTAAAATTTTGTCTGAGGAAGATCTCGACGACCAGTTTCTCATTGTCGACTTCCAAGCCATGACATTCTCTTTCACCTAATCGGGTGACACCCTCGTCACATCTTCAGCATGGACTCGATCCATGTGAATTCGGGTTGAGACGAGCATTTTATCGAAAATGCGTTGGACTTAAAATGTAGGATAATTCATTATTTGCCAAAAGCTAAGCTGCTTGTAAGATCGACCTAATTTTTATTTTTATTTTTTTTGTAGATGCCATAGACATTGTTGGAAAATTGTCAAGTGGTCGACTTAGCAATATATAAATAGTGCGACTTCTCGAGGAATTTACATTAATTTTTTTGTTTTTTCATCAATTACTATCACTTTTGGAAAAATATTTCAAAATTTACTAAATCAAGTGGATTCAATTAGTGAATAAGTGATAAGGCACGTCGCTATTTTCTTCTTGATTTTCTGTTTTCTATTATCGCACGTACTAAATTTTAATTTTCTTTTTAATTCCACCGTAAAATTACTTTAGGAATATGCCTATGCGGAATGACATGTACTGATTTTGAATAGTAACGCATGTAGCTTCTAGCTTTTTGGGAAATCGAACTGGACATTGAAGAAGAGGTGCTGGAGTGAACCGAATCTTGTCATTAAAGAAAGAATGTGCAAAAATTGCTCAACCAACTGAACCGCAAAATTTTTCGCTTGTTCTGGTAATAATATATTCAGACAATATTTTTACAGCTTGAAAACATTGGTGGCTTATTGACGATTATTTCTGAATTTTTTTATGAGTATAAATTCGGCTGTTTGTTTATAACGGGACAATTATAACAAGGGTCCTAAAACTTGTCACCATAATATACTTTGATTTTTGCATTTAAGTCCTATAAGCTCATCGCCATTATCCACTTTACCCCTTTTCTCGACTCTGTTTAGTTTGAATGGATCTGAATGCACATGGCCTCCGTTATTACTCACCATGTAGCACTAAAAAAGTATATTTAAAAAAAAAAAAAAAAAAAAAGGCAGTGCGGCATTTTTCGTTCAATTAAAAACGACATAATTAACAGAAGGATTCAAATGTATCGAAGTGGCTAATTGATTTTATATATATATATAGAGAGAGAGAGAGAGAGAGAGTAAAGTGATTTGAGTGTGAACACAACGTCGACGATACGGCTTATTGAGTGAATTGTTTGCTTTTTCAGTGTTTTGGGGGGAAAAAGATACACATGAATTGATGAATAAGAATATCTGCATAATTAATTAGTTAATTATAGTTTGGTTAGAATGTATAAACAGTTTTCATATAAAAATACCATTTAAAAAGCTGCAAATGGGATTTGTTGCTTTAAAAATAATAGTGAATACACTTTATTATCTTATATTTATGTCAATTCAATCTATACGGTCAATTTTGACTTGCCAACAATGACATGGATAATTTTTTAATAATATTTTATTTTTTTCGATTTTTATTTTTATTTTTTCTTTCTTTTTCTTTTCCTCCTTCTTCATTCTTCCTTCTTCCTCTGCTCACTGATCTCACCAACCAATGGCAAGGCTCGGCCCCATCAGCCATTGGTGAGGGCAAGCCTCATTCGGTGACGGCGAGGCCACCTTGCCATGGCTAGGCAAGGCCGAGCCTCACCAAATCTAGCAGGGCCTCACCTAAGGATGGCCAGGCTGGCCTCGCCATGGTGAAGCGAGGCTTGCCCTTGCCAATGGCTGATAGGGGTGAGCCTTGCCATTAGCCAACGAGGCTAACCTCGTCGGCTCTCACCTTTGGCCGGCAAGCTAGAGGAAGAAGGAAGGGAAAAAAAAAAAGGAAAATATATAAAATATATATATTCGAAAAAAATAAAAATATATATATTAAAAATTGTCCACGTCGGCAAGATCGCTAAATGATGGGCATCAATCGATGTCTACGTCGGTGTCGACCAGCTAATATTGACCAAAAGGACTAAATTGGCATAAATGCTAAAGATTTAAGATTAAATTGGTAAAAAATAAGTTTAAGACTAAATTGGCACAATTATAATATATTTAAGACTCTTTTGGTAATTCTCCACAAGATATTTTCATCATCAATGGATATATCAGTAGATCTAAGTTAATATAGTCATTATTCGGTTTTTTCACATAAAGTTCATGAGTTACACTAGTTATAAATGGCCAAAAAAATTAAGTTAAATTATGCAACTATTTCTATTGCGAACCAAAAGTACAATATAATCATAAAGAGAGGAGCAACATTACAAGGGTACATTTGTTTCATATAAATATGTGCTTTTGAAAATATTTTCCAACAAATAATCGTTTGTATTGCTTACAAAAATAAATGGATAGAAATTTTTTTCATTATCTACGAAAATAGTTAGGCATGACTACTTTTTCTAAACGATAAAAGCAATTATTTTTTGAAAAAAAAAATCCAAATTAGTCATCATCAATAATCATGTTTTATTTCGAGCTTTATTTCAAGTGTTTATGCTTTGAAGGCTGCAATGGCTACCACAACCCAACGAGAAACAATTGCGTCGGTACACACATATTTGGACAAAAAAAATTATAGAAATTATTTCACCGGATTAATACAATTTGATTCTCGATTTCACATTCATGAATTTATGATCTAAATTAATGATTCGGTATCTCAATTTGCCAATTACAGGTAGAGTAAGAAAGGAAAATTTTAGAGCTAAATTCCACTTTGTTCCTTAAATAAAATTGTATATGTCACCCCAAAGATAATACTTACCAATTATTTTAGTGTAAGATTTCGAACTTCATTTAGAATTAGTCCAAGAAAATTGTCCATGATACCGAAAATATGTTGAATTACCTTGCAGGTAATCCATGCTTTACATGTCTCAGTCTCTAATAAGCTCATATTTGTGAACATCGAATCATATGTAATTAGAGAAATCAGATTTTTGTAGCCCACATATTGATTCTAGCAAACAAAGAAGTTCATGTTCCAAAATAAAAACATAGACAATCCTTTACTAATGGAAATTCTGGCGGACTAATGCCTTTGTTTTGAGAAAAATCGAAATATGTTTGCTCCTATGGTACACAAAAGTGAATTGATTCAAGATGTTTTTATGATCAGTGAATACGATAAAGCATTAACTGTTGTTGATAATGAGTATAGTCTATTCAATGTTTATTCTAGACAATAGCAAATGAGATATAAACGGACTGCTAAGCCTCTTCGGTTTTGTCAAATAAAGTTCATGAGTTATATTCGTTATACAAGCCAAAAAAATTAAATTAACTTGTGCAATTATTTCTACGCAAAACGAAAATACAGCAATATCAAGAAGAGAGGAGCAATATCTCACTAAAATATCATCATATAATCATATTGTATTTCATGTTAAGGACATAAGTAGGAATCAAAACAAGTAGATATTCTTATATGGCTTCATCAAGGAGTGTTTATGCCTCGAAGGTGGTAACGGCTACTGCAACCTGGCGGCGTCCCGTCAAAACAATTGCATTCCGTTTCACTGCAAAGTCCACAGCCTGAGGCACAGATGACGCGACAATCCTCATTCTTGCTGCACTCACCACGCACGGCCATTGAAGATGGCAAATTTGCCCCCAGCAAAATGAATACAAGCACGAGCACGAGAGCTAACTTGGATGATGATCTCCTCTCCATCACGATCGATCGGCTCTATTGCAGATGTGGTATTCACCCGAATGAATCTTTGCGTTGTAGGATGGTGCATTTTATAGGCGTCATTGAGGGAAAAAGTAATTACATTTTATTTTTCATATTAAGTCATTTATGGAAATTAGATCTAAGTTAGAACCTTTTTGTCATTTAGGTTCTCTTGACGAGGAAACAAATGTGAATGTTGTGGATCTTTTAACAAAGTATTAGTGAAATTGACAAAAATGCTACACACATATTTGGTAAATATTATAATTATTTTGCCGAAATTTTACAATTCGATTTTCGTGAATTTGTGATCTAAGTATACGATTCGGTATCTCGATTTGACAATTGTAGTTAGATTTAGAGGGGGAAATTTCAGGGATTTAAGCCACATAGAGTTCCTTATAAAATTGCGTATGATACCCCAAAGATAATATATACCTATTTTGTTTTAGTATAAGATTTCGAACTTTATTTATAGTTAGTCTATGAAAATTGTCTATGATACTGAAAATATATCCAATGACCTTGCATGTAATCTATGCTCTTGATGTTTCAACCGCTAATATGTTCATATTTGTGGGATCAAATCCCTCAAATGACCAGCAACATCTATGTAATTAAAGAAATTGTAATTTTAAGCTGCTTAGTTGATTCCATGGTGTATATAGAGGTCATGCCCATTATAAAATGATTATATACGCCGTGTTAAATTATTAAATAAAGAGCACTGTGGTACTCCTGAGCTTTTCTTCTTCTGAATCATTATGGGGATATCATCCAGAACTTTAGAGTATCTAATTAAAATTCTTAACATTCTTTTGATAACTTAAAATTTGATTTTTTTTTTTTTTATCTAACTGAAAATCTTCATTGTCCAACCAATCTTCCATTTATTAACCTCATCCTATGCTAAGGGTGTCCCGGAGAACATGCATGCAAATCCTACGAACCAGCATAATGGTAAGTTCTAGAATAAGCCTTAAAGCTTGCACATTTGACTTTAGAATCTAAAATTTCAAAATATGTGAGTACACGATCAAAATATATGTGATGCTGAGCTTATATTAACCCTGTATTATGTGCAGGATACTTAGTCGAAAAGTAGACGGTACCTTTTTGTAAGATTGATTACGAAAATATATAATTACTTATTTATCTGAGATTATTTTTCTCTTATTAGTATTTTCGCATGTAAACGTCTGAAAACCCTAACTAATTAGCGAACTTTAACCCCATCCGAAAAAGAAAGTCTCCAAACCCAACACACCCGCGCCCCCAACCCCTCCCCCGCCCCCTCCTTCTTTCCCGAGGTCTATGTCCAATGGCGGCACCGCTTTATAAGAGGGTAGCAATCAAACAGTAAATATTTGATCATTAGCATAATATTCTAAGTATTAATCAATTGACCCCACTAATCTCGAAGTTTTGGCTCAAATTTGCAAACTCTTACTATAAATATTCTAAGCATAGACTAATTTGAAAACCCAAGAAATTCTATGTTATGACGATTGTTACTAGGGTAAGCACGTCGGACCGTCCAAACCGGGAATCGCCTAGACCGGACCAAATCGTTAACAGGGGATTAGTCTGGGTCCTAATTCCATAATATGGAACCAATGATTTTCGGTATGTTACCTGATTACCCAAGGCGTGGGGGTGGGGGCGAGGGCGGGGAAAGTAGAGAACCAGATCGGATTGACTTTTATTAAAAATATATATATTTTTTAATTTCTTGAAAATAGTAGCAAAATCCTAAAATAGTAAAAAATCTAATATATTTTAAATTTAAAAAAAAAAATTGCTAAGTGATAGGCTTCACAGAACCGGTCCGAACCGGATAGGGAACCAATCATCCCTACTCAACACATTTTTAAACAACAAAATTGACCTCACTAAAAGTAACAATGAGAAAGTCAAACTTTAAAGGAAGTCGATGTAATCACTTTCACGAAAATAAACTTAATGAAAGTTGAAATTTTAGTTCTCAAGTTTTCGTCCTCGCATGATAGTGATTTTCACTATATTTGAAGGATATTTTTAAGTTAATTTTTATTAACGAGTGTCTTGAGGCACTTTTTTTGCAATCACACATATTATATATATAGATCTATTACATATCTCATGGTATGTGTAATTGATGAAGTAAAAATTCAAACGTTTCTTCTTTTGTGTATTTACCTGAAGTCAGTCGATTACAGATAACAAGACCCTTTTTTTAAATAGCTGTTGGGCGATGTATGTCGATGATGTTATTGCCTATTGGGCTATCAAGTTCAATCACATGCAAGAGTTATGATCTAAATGGTTTTGCAAGTTATGCGAAGCGACACTTTTTTTTTTTTTTTTTGGTCGGTCCTACTCTATTCTTACTCTACACTAACTATCGACTTTTGCCCCGCTCTTGCGGGCGTGGGAGTCGAAACCCACTCCTGAAACTTACGCGTCCCCACCCCATCCCCCTCTGAGAAGGTGGGGATTTGAACCCCTCACCTCCCCCTTCCATGTTGGAAGGGTGGCCACTAGGGCGAATCCCAGTGGTTGCAAAGCGATACTTATCTTGCTTGAAATTGGCCTAGGTCTCCAAGTCTCGGCCATCCACTTATGGGCATGCATGGTTGATTTTTTATACTAGCAGTTGCATATAACGCCTATTCGAGTGGCTACAAAAATGCACTTCATGTATAAGGAAGCTATCTATTTCCAAAAGTAACTTCTCGTTGATGAACCAAAATTTGTTCTGCTCTCGTCATATGTCCACACGGATTTTCTTAACACCGTATTATCCACGTCTCTAATATATTATTTTAATATTCGTGTGACTCCATTTATGTGTATGTAAAGTTACACAATTTTAAATCGCTAAGATTTAGATAGAATACATAATAGATAAAAGATGTTTGATTTCACCCAGAAAGCACTTTTTTCTACCAAATTATTCCCTCTTCCATTTTAATGAGCTCTTGTGGCAAATCATGATGTGCTAGAAAGAAAGATATAGAATAATAAAAGCAAATACACAAATTTATGGGTCTAAAATAAATAAGAATTGGGTAGAGAGAGAGAGAGAGATATTCCGACGCCCTTCTTATCTTTGGGTAACTTTTCAAACAAAGACCTGTTTTACAGGTTTTAAAGTAATGTCAAAATTAAGAATATCACTTATTAAATATATAACAACACTTCGCAGTATAATTTCAGAACTATAGTTCAGGCACAACTATAACCAACGGGCTCAACAGATTAAACAAATGCACGGCGTAATGTTATCTTGTTAAAGATTATAAAATTAATATCCGTTTATTTTACAATGAAAGAAATTCAGATTAGCATAGGATGAGTATTGACAGTTGATTATCAATCGGTGGTATCAATTCAATAGGGTGCAGATTATCATCTCTTTTTCTTCAAATTTTAAAAGTATGACCTCTACTTACTAATCAATCATGGCAAATTTTATACCAAACTTAAAAGTTCTCTATGAGTGATCTTCGGAATGTTTTAAGTATGAATCAAAGTAATTAGATAATCTCATATGGCTTCATCAAGGACTGTTTATGCTTTGAAGGCGGTAACAGCTAATGCAACTCAGCAGCTTTGCCAAGAAACAATTGCATTGATTCTTGATGCAAGGTATACACGTATTTGGCAAAAAAGTTTATTGAAATTATGTTACCGCATTTATACAATTGGATTCTCGATTTGGAATTCGTGAATTTATGATTTAAATTCACGATTCAGTATCTCGATTTGCCAATTATAGTTAGAGTTAGAGAAGGAAACTCCAGAGCTATACTCCACTTTGTTCCTGAAATGAAATCGTGTATGATACCCCAAAAGATAATACTAATCTATTCTTTCAGTATAAGACTTGGAACTTTTTTTATACTTAGTCCAAGACAATGGTCTATGATAGATACCGAAAATATGTTGAATGACCTTGCAAGTAATCCATGCTTTAGATGTTTCAATCTCTAATAAGCTCATATTTGTGAACACGTAAAATCATATGTAATTAGAGAAATCAGAATTTGTGAGCCAATCGATTGATTCCAACGAACAAAATTTTAGTGTTCCAACATCAAAACAGTGCCAATCCTTCACTAATGGTAATTCTTGAGGACTGATGCCTTTATTTCGTGCAAAATTGAAATATGCTTGCTCGTAAGGTTTACAAAAGTAAATTAACGCGAGAAGTTTTTAATATTTATCATCGATATATATGATTAAGAATAAGCTGTTCTTGAAAATGAGTATATTTTTCAGCGACGTTGTTCTTCGGTTTTGTCAAATAAAGTTCATCAATTTTCTTAGTTATGCATGCCGAAAAAAATAAGTTAACTGGGCAATCACTTATAAGCAATACAAAAGTACAGCAATGTCATGAAGAGAGAAGCCATCTTTCACGAAAAAATCATCATATAATCATGTTTTAATTCATAATAGGGACATAAGTATGAATCAAAGTGAGTAGATATTCTCATTTGACTTCATCAGGGAGTGTTTACACTTCGAAGGCTGCAACCCGGCGGCGTCCCGTCGAAACAATTGCATTCAGTTTCGCTGCAAAGCCCACAGCCTGAGGCGCAGATAACGCGACAATCCTCATTCTTGTTGCACTCACCAGGCACGGCCATTGAAGATGGCAAACTTGCCCATTGCAAAACGAACACGAGCATGAGCACGAGGGCTAACTTGGATGATGATCTCCTCTCCATCACGATCGATCAGCCCTGTTGCAGATGTTTTATTCACTCGAACGAATCTTTGCGTTGTAAGGTGGTGCATTTTATAGGCGTCATTGAGGAGGGAAAACAGTAATTACATTTTATTTTTCACATTTATTCATTTATGGAAATCAAATCTGAGTTAGAACATTTCATCATTTAGGTTTTATCGATGAGGGAACAAATGAGGATTTTGTATATATTTTAACAAAGTACTAGTGAAATTGGCAAAAAGGTGCACCAAAATTTGGGAAATTTCATTATTTTACTATATTTTTACAATTTGGTTCTCGTGAATTTGTGATCTAAATGTACAATTCGGTATCTCGATTTGACAATTGTAGTTAGAGTTAGAGAGAGAAATTTAAAGGATATAAGCCACTTTGTTCCCTAAAATAAAATAGTGTATGGTACCACAAAGATAATACTTACCTATTTGTTCAGTATAAGATTTCGAATTTTATTCATAGTTAGTCTAAGAAAATTGTCTATGATACTGAAAATATATTGAATGACTTTGCACGTAATCTATGCTTTGGATATTTCAATCTCTAATAAGTTCATATTTGTGGGATGAAATCCCACAAACGCCCGGTATAATCATATGTAAAGAAATTAGAATTTTGAGTTGCTTAATTGATTCCATGATATATATAGAGGTCCTGCCCACTATGAAGTGATTATTCACCATGTTATGTTATTAAATAAAGAGCACTGCAGTACTCATGAGCTTTTCTTCTTTTGAATTATTGTGGGGGTATCATCCAGAACTTTAGAACATCTAATTAAAATTCTTCACATTCTTTTGATGACTTAAAATCTTAAATTTTTATTTTATCTAAATGAAAATCTTGATTGTCCAACCACTCTTCCATTGATTTAAAGGGGTGCCCCGGAGAACATGCGAACCCTGTGAACGAGTTTAATGGTAAGTTCTAGAATAAGCTTTAAAGCTTGAACATTAGATTTTGGAATCCAAACAAACTCAATGTTACGAGGATCAGAAAATTCCAGACTTGGGGTTTTAAGATGCCAACACCTATACATGTGCCCGGGGATATACTCTATCCTCTAACAAAGTATTTAATTTGATTAAATCGAGCAAGACAAAAGACTAATAAGACAAGAGTGCGGCAAATATGAATTATGGCTTCTGCCATTGCTTCCCCTCTTTCGTCGAGGCCCATTCCGACTGTAAGTTAGTAGTGGCTCCTGAGATGTTCGCTGAACTTTCTATCTCTTACTATGGGGCTAATTCCAAAAAAAAAAAGCACCAATTTCATGTCAAGTGATAAATCTAGCCTGATTTTTTTTTATCTTGTAAAAAAACACCAACTTTAAATTGAGTAACAAAATTAGCCTAAACTTTTTGTTTTCTTGTAAAAAAGTACCAACTTTAAGTCGAATGACAATTCTAGCCCAACCTTTTTGTATCTCGTAAAAAATCACAAATTTTTACCTTATTCCAAATCCGGCCCCTACCGTTAACTCTCTATTTGAAGTCAACTTTGTTTCAAAAAAGGTTCTAGTCGTTGTTGACGCGTAAATTTTCCTTTTAATTAATTAGGTTTTACTTTATTTTATTTTATCTTTTTCGGATAATAAATAAACAAATAACAAAAACAGAAAAAAAAAAAAAAAGAAAGGTCCTCGCATGGGCCCGTGAGGCCCATTTCCGCCTCGACCCGGCCCAGCCGGGTCTTCTTCTTCCTCACACAATTGCAGCGCACGCGTGGGGGGGCGCGACGCCGGAGGAAGACGGACGGACGGCGACGCATATGGAGCAGAGGAGCAGTTGGCATTGACGGGACGTGACCAGAGGAGGAACTGATGGCGGATGGGACGGCGGTCCAACCGGCGGGCAAAGCCTCGCCAACCGGCCGCCCCCTCGCCTATAAATAGAGGAGGCCACCGTCGGCATCAAGGGGCGGGCAGAGAGAGAGAGAGAGGCGGCGAAGGTCGAGGGCTGCAGATCCTCGAAACCTCCCAACTGAGAGACTTCAGAAAGGGGGGCCGAGGATAAGCAGGCCGAGATCTGAGGTCGGCCGGAGTTGTTCGAGGCGGATCTGAGTATGAGGGGGGAGATCCGAGTGTGGGGGGGCTGGAACGAAGCACACCGACGCCGAGAGAGGGCGTTCTGGTTGGGTTTCGTCTGAGTCTAGGTTCTCGCCGTCACCATCGTTGTTCGCCGCGGTCTTCACCGTCGCAAATAGAGCCTTCTGGCTTCGTCGTTGCTCGCCGTGGCCTCCGCCGTCGAAAAGAAACCCCCGCCGTCGCCATCATTGCCTTCATTCAAGAAAAGGTAAATTTAGGCCGATCGCCGACGTCCCTGCCGTTCATCGTGAACGCTTTCCATCGCCTTCGCTGTCGTCATAGTCGCCGTCGTAGTTGCTGTCACCGCCATAGTTGCCGTCGCCACCATAACGCTTCGGTCTCCATCCTCGGCGCCGCGGATTCGCAAACGCTAGGATTTGCGATTTTCCGGATTGCGAAGCGAATCCGAACACGGAAAATCGGGTAGGGTTCGCGATCTGGGGGCGGCTAGAGGATGGGTCGGGTGCTGGAGCTGGGTCGGGTAGGGTTTCGCCGAGGGGAGCGGGTTGTCGAGCAAGTCATCGGGCCGGGCCGAGCGCCTCCAAACGCTCGGCCACGACGCCGTTTTAATAAAATAAAAAAAAAAAAGGAAAAAAAGACAAAAAAATCCAAGTCAGGCTCGCGTTGCGTGCCATCGTCCGCATTTGTCGCCGGCTCGGGTCGAACCCGACCCACGAGATCCGACCCCAGGTCGGCCCTTTTTTAAATTTTATTTTAAATAATGTTTTAAATAAATAAATAAATAATTTATAAATAATTTATTTTTAAAAATATTTAAAATTATTTTAATTTCCAAAAAAACAAAAAAAATTTTCATTTTCTGAAAAATCAAAATATCAAAAATATTCCATATTTTCCAAAAAATGCCAAAAATCCAAAAAAGCCAAAAAATTCATGAAAAATCCAAAAAATTCAGAAAAAGCCAAAAAGACTTGTATTTTCCCCAAAAATACCAAAAAAATCCCAAAAAATCCCTTTTGTGTCGAAAAATAGAAAAAAAAACCCAAAAATATTTTCCTCCCCAAATTGCATGGAAAATCCCTCAAACATAAAAAAAAAAAAAACCTCAAGGTTTAAACAAGATTAGATACCGAAATGGCATTAATGATTAACTAGTGTAATCAAGTCCCCGATCCTAATTTCTCTGGTTGCGCAGAAGCGAGTATTTCTCTTGATACTTTGCTTGGGTTTCTAATTAACCCACCCCAAATTGATTAGTGGCGACTCCATTTTAAAAATTAAGGGGGTGCATGACAACATTTCTGTTCCAAAAATAATTTTTGGAACAAAAATGAATTTTTCTATTTCTATTTCTGGACGAGTTTCTGAGGAAAAAAATATGTTTGATAACTTAATAAAATTTCTATTTCAGAAATAGAAATTCGTTTGATGAGCAATAGAAATTCGTTTGATGAGCAAGAGGAGAGGCAGAGAAGAGGCGGAGGCGGAGGAGAGGGCGGAGGGCGGAGGAGAGGCGGAGGCGGAGGCGGAGCGAGGCGGAGGAGATCATTTGCCGAGGGGTGCCCGGACAACAAGCGGGGCAATGGGTCGCGGCGAGGGCTGGATTCGCAAGCGATGTGGATGAGCAAGAGAATAGGTGGAACGGAACAAAGGCAGAGAAGAGGCGAAGGTCGAGACGAGGGGGTGGATTCGCGAGCAGATGTGGATGAGCAAGAGAAGAGGCAGAGGATAGGCGAAGGTCGAGACGAGGGGGTGGATTCGCGAGCGGAGGGATGAGCAAGAGGCGGAGGCGGAGGCGGGCGGAGGCGGAGGCGGAGAGGCGGAGCGGAGCGAAGGCGGAGCGGCGGCGGAAGGAGCGAGGCGGAGGCGGAGGCGGAGGCGGAGGCGGAGGCGGAGGCGGAGGCGGAGCGGGGCGAAGGAGAGGCGGAGGGCGGAGGCGGAGGCGGAGGCGGAGGAGAGGCGGAAGGCGAGGCGGAGGCGAAGGAGAGGTGGAGCGAGGCGGAGGAGAGGTGAGGCGGAGCGAGGCGGAGGAGAGGCGGAGGCGGAGGTGGGCGGAGGCGGAGGCGAGAGCGGAGCGGAGCGGGCGGAGGAGAGACGAGAGGTGGAGGAGGAGGAGGAGGCGAGAGGAGGAGGCGAGGCGTACGAGGGAGAGAAGAGTGAAATTAGGGTTGGGAGAAATCAAAAATTGATTTCTGGAGAAATCAGAAATAGAAAATTTCTACTTCTGATTTCTCCTCAATTTCTATTTTTGGAATAGAAATCTATTCCAGAAATAGAAAATTTGATAAGCGTTATCAAACAAGTTTCGTTCTAGAAATTGGTGCGGAAGAAAAAATCATTTCTGGAACAGAAATAATTTTTATCATGCACCCCCTAACTTGCAGGTTAAAAACTTGAACCATTAAGTTGCGAATTGGCGGACTTGGGAGAGTCCGGGCCTAACTAATTTCAGCCGAGCCATTAGCCTCCTTTAGGTGCTCGCCCCCAATCAGGCGCCGAAAAAAAGAGGTCGCAATAGTCGTGAGGTTGGCAGATTTCATCCATGGTGTCTCTTTAATAGGCGGTGGTCTACAACTTCATATTACTAACAAAAGCAGCAAAGTCTAACCAAAGAAATTTAATTTGGAGATCTTTTTGAATTTCCAGTAAAGTGTAAGAAACAATGAGTAGCTTTACTGCTATTCTTCAAGCTATGGCTCAAACAAGAAAACAATGAATAATGCTTTACATCTGGTCAACAAATGCACATGGATTTATTGCTAAGGACAATCAATGAATCTAAGTTAAAGGGAGCCAGATTTGCGATCTAAGTGAGAGTTTGTGATTTTTTTCAAGGTAATAAAAAGTTGGGGCATATTTGTCACCGAACCTAAAGTTTGTGTTCTTTTATGTGACAAAAAAAAAATTATGTCATATTTGCCACTCAATCTAAAGTTTGTGCCTTTTTTTGGAATTAGGAACTTACCGTGAGCATCTACCCTCTCTACGCCTCGCCTAACAGTAGCCACCTCAGGCTTGGTGCTCTTGAAAGCTCCATAGAGACTATTCCTTGAGAAGACGAATTGAAACTTGAAGCATCCATGTACTCATGTACAATTTAGGAGTATATGTCAGCTAAGTTATTTTTAGGTCGCTTTCAGATAAATTTCATGAGTTTTGTTAGTTATAAGGAACAAAAATTCGCTTAATCTGTGCAGTTATTTCTCTGCGGACCAAAAGTGCAGCAAAATCACAAAGACAGGAACGATAATTCACTTAAATATCATCGCGTGATGATATTTTATTTCATGATAAGGACATAAATATGAACCCAAGTAAGTACAAGTTCTCATATGGCATCATCAAGGAGTGTTTATTTTTCGAAGGCGGTAACGGCTATTGCAACTCGGCGGGGTCCCATCGAAGCAATTGCATTCGGTATTGGTGCAAAGTCCACAGCCTGAGGCGCAAATGGTGCGACAATCCCCGTTACTCTGGCACTCACCAGGCGCGGCCATTGAAGATGGCAGACTTGCCCACAGCAAAACAGAGACGAGCATGAGCGCGAGAGCTATCTTGGATGATGAACTCCTCTCCATCAGGTTTAATCGGCTCTACTGCAGATGTAATTTATATACGAATGAATCTTGTGTGTAGGATGGCGCATTTTATAGGCATCATTGGGAGAGAAAGTAATTAGGTCTCGTTTTTTTTATTTTTACTCATACATGGGAACAAATCTGAGATCTTCTCTGCCTTTTTTGGTTTTCTTTTTAAGAGGAAATGGACGTGAATGCGTGGATTCTTTAATTAATATATTAGCGACCCTACCAAAAATGTCACACAGATAGATTTTGGAAAATGGAATTAGTGCATAATGAGGACATTTTATGAGACAGCCGTTGGATATATTTCCATAGAGTTAGCTTGTCGGGGTCACCTTGCCACGAATCTGACATTTGAGGATATCATACTAATGCAAACAGGTGATATAAAGCAATGTAATAATGACAGGATTAAAGTTCACGTTTTTGGATGATGCTTACTGAAAAAAGAAAAACTAAGAGATTGAATCCCTAATATTAACTTGGGCCTGCTCCAGCCTAAGGACCTTAAACAAAGGCCGTGGTTATCGGAGCCCCCGTTCCACGTAAATAAAATGGAAGGGTGAACCGCGGGGGGAATTTGTAACCAAATTTGGAAACATCCCCCCCGGCCTGATCCTAGCTCTGCTGCACTGACCTCTCGACGACTGCCAGTCTAGTATCTTGGAAATGATGGCAGCTGGTTACAATTGAATCCCTAACATTAACTTGGGCCAATTGAATGGGCTAAAACTATTCTAATGAAAATACGAGGCGTATCATGTTGATTGTTGCTCGACTTCACTTAATCGAAAACTTTGAAATGAATCCAGTGCTTGTGTGTTGAAAAATAACCAACAATCGAGAAAGGAACGCGAACTCAATATTAGGTTGTCAAGGTGAGCTCCTCGACCAATCCCGAGTCCTCAAAGGGAATGACATCTTGAGCAAGAAATTGGGTTTTTACTCCATCAAATTTAAGAAATTGAACAACCGAAAAATTAAAGTAACAACATATCGAGATGACATTATAATATACATCCTTGCATCACAATTTTCTACAATGGGAGTAGTTTCTCATCAAATTTGTAACAATTTCACTTGGCCAATTGCAATTAACTGGATTAAAGTCAATCAGTTTAGAGTCATTACTCGTATTTAAGGCCACAATGTACCCTCGAGTATAGTTCGACCGTGGCCAAACATGAATCATTGGCCCGAATTCCAACACCAACATGATCCGTAGGAAATTCAAGAGACCGATCAGGAATATCACCCATAGTTTTAGCTTGCGTCCACGACACACTTAAATTGTAGCACTTGCCTTGCGAAAGATAGGCGCATTTTGTTGCCTGAGTTTTTTTCCTAATCAACGAGATGTCATCATTCGAATACATGCCAAGGGATTGCAAAGACTCGTATGGAAGCTCATAGGGAAGTGTCAAGATTTTTCATGCCCATCACCACTTAATCTTTCGTGACAATGCTATTTCGGGGTCTTCTTGCCATGCCATACTGATTAACTATAATTGGAGTTCCAGGTTCAACCTCTCCTTCGGTGTGTGCCCATCACCACGTTCAATGCTATTTTAACTATATTGAATCTACGGTACTGTTGACCAAAAAGAAAACCGACTTTAAGGATCTGTTCGTTTCACGGAAAACAACTTCCGGGAAAACATTTTCCAGAATTTCCGGTATTCGGATGGTGGAAAATAGATGGTCAAAGAAAATGTTTTCTAGTCAATGGAAAATCTCTTCGTAAGATTGTAAAAAATGATTTCCTCTTTTGAGAAGAGAAAAACAATTTCCATAACTTCTTTCACATTGTTTCTTTTCACCAACACATTTATGCTTTCTTTTTCTTTTTTGTTTTTTTAAATCAAGTTTTTAATTTTTCTTTTCTTTTCTTTTTTTTCCATTTCATCTTCTTCCTTGGTGGCCGGTTGCCAACCATGGCGGCAACCGACGATTGACAGCGAACCAACTCGAGCCTCGCCCCAAGCATTTGAGGCTCTGCCTAGCTCGATCTGGCAAAGCCGAGCTCGCCCGTGCCCAGCGAGCTCGAGCCTTGCCAGATCCAGCGAACTGGGCGGGGCTTGAGCCTCGCCTAAGCTCGCCAGAGGTTTGTTGGGCTCTAGCAAGCCACCAGCTCGCCGAATTTGGCGGCAGAACTCAAGCTCCTGATCTAGGTGAGCCCAAGCTCTACCACTAGATCCGGCGAGCTCGCGGCTCGCCAGAGCCCGGCGAAACTTTGGCGAGCTCGAGCGAGATCGGCCAAGCCTCGATCTCACCAGATCTGGCGACTGGGTCTTGGTTAGCCACCAGGCAGCCAGCCATCATCAGGCATGCGGCGGCTGAGAAAGGAGGAGCCGGGAGGAAGAAGGAGGAGGAAGGAGGAATGAAAAGAAAAAGGAAAAAGAAAAAGAAAAAGAAAGAAATAATAAAAATTTCAATTTTTAAAAATACAAATAATTAAAAATTCATTTTTAAAAAATATATAAAAATAAAAATAATTTTTTGGTGAATTAAAAATATTAAAATTCAATTTTTGATAATTTTTCCCAAACAATTAAATTAGCTAACGAACGATGAAAAATATTTTCCACTCGAAATTTAGGTTTCGTCCAAACACCAAAAAATAGAGTCAAAATGACTTTTAGGAAAATGTTTTCCGCAAACATGATATTTTTCGCGAAACAAACGGACCCTTAGTGTCAATTCAGGTTAAAGAGACAAAGCAAGTGTAGCGGAAGCAAGCTCTTAGCCAGTAAGTGCAACCAGTGATAAGGTGATTAATTTTAGCTAAAAATACGTAAGGAAAATTAGATCGTGTTATTTATTTTTGTGATCCCACATTTCCGGACCCACATTTTCTCTTTAAAGTGGCGGTTATTCAATATGTAGTTTTTTCTTATTTCATACAGTTTCGTGACAACCACCCATTTTGGTAACTATCTTGATGGGAGAAGATATATAAAGGAACGATTGTTCATTTCTAACGGGGTAATTATAAGGTCTAACACAATTCGTTCACATATACTGATGGTGTATTTTTCAGGATTTTCCGATGAACGTGAATGCGAACAATGGCTGAAGGTTTGTTTATAATCGATCCTGGCTTCCGCATTTGATTTTTTATGTCTTACAGATCGTAGAATATAAGGCCTCACCTAATCGACAAAGGGCACAACTAACATGACTCATGACAAGCTGAAAATATAGTAATTATTTAAGTCTTGAAACCTACAATTTCGGATGCATCCGTGAAGAGGTGAAGCAACATAATCATCAGATTATGGAATCGTGGATCTCGGAAGCCACGAACGATAAGGGTCAATAAACGTGGGTTATGGCAACCATCGAGTGGTGGAATGAGGAGCTTTGAAAGTAACTGATTATGCTGGGTGTGAAAGAGTCAAGGAAAAATAAACGTCGAGTAATGTAGTCATGTAATCGACGCACATGCGGACCAAAACCAATTAAACAAAAACCTCTCGTCATGAAGAGTTCTCCTCTACCATCAATGGTAGTTTTCATTACAAACCCTAATGGTAGTTTTCTACCTCACCACTCCCTCATTACTTCTCCACCATTTCCCTAACTACATCGCCCTCCTGAGTCTTTCCGTTTCATCCTTCTTCGTTGTTGCTCCGCCTGGTTCAGTTTCTTTGCTCGCTCTGGGTATTTCCGCTTTTATTATAGCGATGAATTCTCTTTTGGATGGAAGCCCCACACTGTTTTCCTCCATCAATTTGTTGTGAATACTAGTACAACTCCTTCATCATCCAAATTGCTCGTCCTCTGTTTTTAATTCTTCGTCAATTTCCTTTGCATGTCTCACTTTTGTGACTTCACCTTCTAGGACTGCTGACCCCTTCATTTTTCTTCATATCCTTTGGGGTTCATTTAATGGATACTCATGAACGAGATGAGGATTGGCGCCTGGCTGCTCTCTGCAATCAAATGGGCTGTCTCTGGTGTACTTCTAATATGCTCTGCAAAGTGGTTAAACGTATAGGAAGGGTGTTGGAGGTTAAGATTGATACTAGGGAGGGAACAACACTTCGCGCTGGTCAAGTTAGAGTCAACATTGACTTACAACAACCACTCAAGATGGGACAGCTAATTCGTATTGACGGCAAGACCCCATGGCTTGATTTCCGTTATGAACGACTCCCGCATTTTTGCTATTCCTGTGGTCGTTTGGGTCACTATGCTATGTACTATCCAAAAATCCCATTTACTGAAGCTAAAATGGAAGGGAAGGAAAAGATGGCATTTGGTCAATGGCTTAAGGTAGAAGTTAAAGAGTTTAGTCCATATTGGCTAACCTTTTATGGCGATAAAGTTGACCCTGTTGCGACTGCAGAAACTGTCCCGGAAACTCCTCCATTCATGCTGCCTGATTATCCTGCTTTACCACCAGCAAACATGACATCAGAGAGAATCCAATCCAGCTCAAGTTTGCAATTTAAGCCAAATGTACCTACTATACCCCCCAAAAGCAGTTATCATAGAGGACCCTGCACATAGACCAACCTTGCTACCCTTACCTTTTTGTGCGCCTCATTCACCACCTATCCTACATTACCCTGTTAGCTCTAAGCAAGGCAGTAATTTATTCAGTAGTGCAGATACTGCTGTAGCAAAGTGGAAGGTAAACAGGTGGTCGTACCTACTGATTCCATAACGCTTCCTGGAGTGCTGCAACAAGACTCTATTCTTTTCTCCCTCTCATGAAGAAGTCCCGCTTCTACAATACAGCAAGGCAGTCCCTCCGCTACAGAATATGTATACTACAGCCCTAATTATTTCTACAGTACAACAGACGAGCTTTTCTAATCAGCCTCGGGGGTTAGCTTCTCTGAAGAAGAAAAAACATTCCAAAGCATCAACTAAAGCAGGGACTGCAAAAAAACTTAAAAGGTACAACCTATACGAGATGAATACCTCTGCGATTGATTATTTTGATGACACATCGCTCTTAGACACTCTTGTCCTGTCGGATGAAACTACCTGCAAGTGGGTCAAGGTGGCTTACCCTAAAAAGCAACCGCATGAAAAATGAGACTCCTTTGTTGGAACTGTCAGGGACTAGGCTCTCCCCTGATAGTTCAAGCTCTTAAGGCCCTAGTGGTCAAAGAGAAGCCCGACCTGATATTTTTTATGGAAACGAAGAACGGAGAGGAGGTGGTCACAAGAATTCAAAGAAGATTAAAATACTCGCATTCCTATATCATCAATCCTTTCGGAACGGTAGGGGGTCTGGCATTGTTTTGGCATTCTCATATTCATATAAGTGTGAAAAATGCTAATAAGAACATGATTGATACAGTATGTACCGACACCAGTAAGGGCATCTTGATGAAGCTAACCTTTGTATATGCGCCTATCAACTTCCACTCTCGCCAACTTCTTTGGATAGCTCTGCGTCGGCTCTCCACTTTCAACACCCTACCTTGGCTGTGTGCTGGCGACTTCAATGACATTCTATATCAATGGGAAAAAGTGGGCATCCGATTAGCTTATTCACAACATATGCATTACTTCAGAGAGATGATTCATGACTATTCGCTGATGGATTTAGAGAGTAAAGGTTGTGCGTTTACCTGGATGAATAATCGCCACGGTGGAGACTTGGTAAAAGAACGATTGGACAGGGCTCTATGTAATCTGGATTGGCATGTGACCTTCCCCGAAGCTGTGGTTTTTGCTTTACCAGCTGTTGGCTCTGATCACAGCCCTCTGTTACTACATACAGAAGTTCAACAAATAAGACGAAGCAAACCTTTTGTCTTTGAAGCCTATTGGTGACAACATCCGGAATGCCGTAATATTGTCACAACAGCTTGGGACTCAGCTAAGCGTGCTGGAAATAATCTGCAACATAAATTGAGAATAGTCAGCGCAATTTTGCGTAGGTGGAGTCGAGCACAATTTTCCAATGCACGGTCACATATTTCAGGGTTGCAACAGCAATTACAGGCCCTCACAAATCAAACCCAAGCTTCCTATGATTTCCAACTAGTGACAAAGTTAAAGGCAGAATTACAAATAGCATGGCAACAAGAGGAGCAATACTGGGCAATGAGATCTCGATTACATTGGTTAAAATGGGGAGACAAAAACACTCGTTTCTTTCATGCTACTACTATTCAACGCAGACAGCGAAATAAAATTAGTATCCTACAAGATCATCATCAGAATTGGGTAAGCAATGAACATACTCTTCAAGACATGACTACAGCCTACTTCTCTGACCTTTACAGGACAGCAGGGTACCAGAATTATGGCCCTATTTTGGATCAGTGTTCGAGCCTTGTTACATCAGCGATGAATGCTTCATTGACTGAGGAAATCACTCTAGAGGAAGTACATACAGCCACTTTTCATATGGGAAAAACGAAAGCCTAGGCCCCGATGGGTTGAATGGTCTCTTCTATCAATCTCATTGGGATATTATTCACAATGATCTTTTTGTTTCTGTTCAATCCTTTTTCCAAACAGGAACCATGCCCACTGACCTAAATAGAATATCCTCTCCCTTATCCCAAAAGTCCCCAACCCCGAACGCCTTGATCAGTTTCGACCTATCAGCCTATGTAACTACGCTTACAAAATCATATCCAAGATCCTTGCTAATCGATTAAAATCCTTCATTCCCTCACTAATATCCTCATAACATAGTGCCTTTGTTGGTGGCCGCCAGATACAGGACAACATCCTAATCGTTCAAGAGGTGTTACATCAACTCAAGACTAGAATCAGAGAGAGAAAATTTCAAGCAATTTTAAAGATAGACATGCAAAAGGCCTACAATAGAGTTGAGTGAGATTTCCTAAAGGACTACCTTCTTAAGCTGGGTTTTCATTCTATTTGGGTAACGTGGACCATGCAATGTATCTCGACTAGTACTATCAATGTCAAATTTAATGGGGACTATCTCAACTATTTCCACCCCACTCGCGACTTAAGTCAGGGTGATCCCCTTTCTCCCTATATATTCATCTTGCTGACAAATCTACTATCGACTCTCATTCATCAAGCACTTGCTATGGGACAACTCAGGGGCATAAAGTTAAACAGGTGGTGTCCCACTCTTTCTCACTTATTCTTTGCAGATGATGCTATCTTTTTCTTAGATGGGACTGTCCTAGAATGCCATAATCTCTCCAGTATTCTGAATCAATACTGCATTGCTACTGGTCAAGCTATAAACAGAAATAAATCTAGTCTTTTTCTAAGTAAAGATTGTCCTACTAGTCTCAGGACAACCTGGCCCAACAGTTTCGAATCCCTCTGCTTCAAAAAACTGGTAAGTATCTTGGAATCCCGTATGACTGGGGTCGTTCCAAGCATGATATGTTTGCATGGATTTTAGGGAGAGTGAACTCGAAGTTAGATGGCTGGAAAGAAAGACTCATGTCGAAAGGTGGGAAAGAGATTTTAATAAAAAGTGTTATGCAAACTATCCCCCTTTATGCAATGTCCTTATTTAAAATTCCTGTGTCTTTATGCCGGTCCATTGAATAGAAGATAGCGAGATTTTGGTGGCAAAATGATAGTCTAGAACAAGGTATACACTGGAAGAGTTGGATCTACTGAAGGAAAGAAAGGAAAATGGGGGTCTTGGATTTAGGGATCTTATTGCATATAATAAAGTATTGCTACGCAAACAAGCGTGACGACTTCATCAACATCCTTTATCTTTATGGAGTCAATTATTTAAAGGACTCTACTTTCATTCACAAGAATTTAGTACTGCTACTAAAGGTCCACTCCCCTCTTGGGGTTGGGAGAGCATCCTAATAGGGAGGGACACTATTTCAGCTAAGTTAAAATGGTCAGTAGGGGATGGGTCTAGGATCAGAATCCGTGAAGATTGCTGGTTGCCCCGAGGAATATTAAGAGGACCGGCAAACAGAGTGGAGCCACGACTGGTGGGTGAGTCAATTTTACAAACTCACAACAAATAGAATGAAGCTCTGCCGCATCACTTCTTTGATGCAGCTATCACAAAGGAAATACTTAGCAATCCAGTGAGACCTACTTATACCACAGATCAGCTAATCTAGACGGAGAACAGTAATGGCCAATACTCCGTAAAGAGTGGGTACCATTCCATAAAACAAGCGGACATACCACAATATGCAAGCCGACCATCCTCATCCTTCCAACTACCTCAACTCCTACAAAAGAAGATCTGGAAACTCAACATCCCACCCAAAATCAAGTTCTTTCTTTGGTCCATATGTCAGAATGCTATTCCTACTAAGGCAAATCTCTTTTATCGACACATTACAGTAGACTCAACATGTAGTATCCGTGATAATCAAACACCGGAAACAATGGAACACCTATTTCTTCTCTCTCCGTGGACGTCAACCGTATGGTCTCATCCTCGAGTTAACATACCTACCCTGCCTACTCGAATCAATTGCATGGAATCTTGGATTGTCGATAGATTTGGCGATAAACAAAACTCACCAGGTATGGCTAATGTTGTTGTTATCCTCTAGCAAGTTTGGAAAGCTCGCAACCGTTTTATCTTTCATCGCCAGAAACCAGATCCTCTTTTTGTGGTTGAAGCAGCCTATAACTCCTCTAGCTTGGCAAAGCATCTGTCCTCCACCACCAAGACTGGCCCGATCCAATCTCTGCTTAATCTAGGCTCTCTATGGCGGCCCCCTGACCCTGGCAAACTACAGATCAATATTGACGGTGCCTTTCAGACTGACAGTACCTCAGGATCAACTGCGTATATATGTCGAGATCATACTGGTATAATGAAAGAAGGTTTCACCTGTGAAGTAGCAGCTTCATGTGCCTTGCAGATCGAGATCCAAGCTCTGAATATAGCTCTGCACCATCTTCTATAGATCGGGAAGTCAAATGAACCTCTGATCATTGCAACGGATTGCCTCACGGTTGTTGAAGCGCTATCGGATCCACAGAAAACGCCTTTCGAAGGACGAGTGCTGCTCGCTGAAACGGCCGCCTTACTCCCCTGCTTCTCTCGTATTCGAATTAGGTTTTGTAGACGTGAGGCCAATGCACCAGCGGATTGGGCTGCGAAGGCCCATTCCCGTGGGTCTCTGTCTTCGAATGTGGTTTTTCCCCCTCCCCCATTTTGTTTAACTTACTACTTTCTAATGCTTTACATGCGGGATGTATCTCTACTCTTAATTGAATGAAATTTATCTTTCTGATAAAAAAAAAAAAAATGTAGTCATGTAATCGTTTGTAAATACAAATTGCTATATAATAGAAGTAATGTAGGATGAACTTATTTTTTCATAACTATTGTTAACTGTCAGTAGTAGCTAAGAAGAAAATTTTGGGTTTTCTCTTTCAGCTGGCCCCAATTTATTTTGTGATAGGTTGGGGCGTGAAGTTGCTTCCTTTGAGTTGGAAGAGGTGGATAGTGAGCAGCGAAAATGGGTGTTCCCATTGTTTTCATTTCTAGTTTAGTTGTTTTAAATTACTGGTACGTTGAGTTTGGTTTGTCCGTGTGTTGTTTAGTAGGCATTTTGGGGAATATGTGTTATGAGGGAATTAGGTATTGCTTCCTTTATGGAGAATCCTCATTTGAATTGGTGCTTCAGAAAGCAAAGGAAGAAGTTGCGATACTTCTACTTTTCACATTTCCATTTCACCCTTCCATCAAGTGCAAGACCTTGTCTGGTAAATTGGTAATCTTAGCATGACACTGATGATTAGGATAGTTAATTTTGATGTGAATCAAGTACATCATATTGACATGGATTTTGTGC
The DNA here is from genome assembly GCA_014182575.1 of Eucalyptus decipiens. Taxonomy (NCBI): domain Eukaryota; kingdom Viridiplantae; phylum Streptophyta; class Magnoliopsida; order Myrtales; family Myrtaceae; genus Eucalyptus; species Eucalyptus decipiens. Next base: position 27,599,671 of record CM024609.1, on the reverse strand, counting down.
TTCTTATATAGGACCAAAGCTTATCATAGTTGACCCGCAAACCCCAGAAAAAAAAAAGTGTTTTTCTCATGCAATTGCTTTGTTTTGTCAGGTTTTTTCCAGTTTCATGTTCATGAGTTTGATGAATATTTCATTCTTTGTTGGTGGTCTCTAGAATTTCCTCGGGGCTTTTCATCCAATGACTTGTAGAATGACGGGTATGAATATGCTCTCTTTGTCTCTCTTTTTTGGGCCTCCTCTGTTTCATCTAAATGCGACACATTGTTCCTTAATACATCAATATGCCTGTTTCCTTCTTTTAGGAGGCTAGTCAATAAGAATACTCGAAATCTAACTCCATGATTAAAATATGTCAAGCCAGGTGGAAATGAAATGGATAGTACTAGCGTCAATTTGAGATTTTCAATATCTCTTCCCCAGATCTAGAGAGTTATGCACACCTTTCTTATTAGATGTACCTGCCTACATAGAATGGATACTTTGTTTAAGAAATTTGGTGAATATATTGCTTTTCTTTTCATGTCTCATAATTGATCTATATATATCAATTATGCAACTTCTTTCTCGTTAAACCTGATCAGGATGCTGGGAATTCTGCTATCCTAAATAATCTTAGAGTTGGCCTTTAGCATTGGAGGACGCATCCTAAATAAATATTGTAGTTTCCTTTCACCTAAAAATGTGGAGGCTAAGCTATGTACCAGACATTGGTTATTTAGAGTTTTGCCTGAGGAAGATCTCGATGACCAGTCTCTCATTGTCGACTTCTACGACTATTCGCATTAAGTACTTTCTTTTATCTAAAAAGTTCGTGATTAAATTATCTCTTTTGTCTCCAAATTCAGAGTAGCATGGTTAAAATGGTTTTTGTCATGTTGTAGGTTCTTAAGGATCAACGTACTGAGTTGAAATCTATGGAAGTTCTCACAAATTCATGATGATAAACCCAGCCATGACAACAATGTGTAGCAACTGTTGAGATTAGTGTGGTCTTCATTGAATGTAGAGGCATTCTGGAAAGCATTACTTTGGCACTCTTCAATTGTAAGGCTATTGTGGAGGCTTTCTCTTAGGTTGAATTGATCCTAACTTATAATGGTGTTAAAGTTTGTTGTCCCCCATTCATCTCCATTTGCCAAACAATGAAATTCCATGATATATACACATTCATCTCTAGTACAGTCGATTAATATTAATAGCTAGAGAAGAGCCACATATTCATCTCATAATTCAAACTTATTCTAGTCTTAGTGTTGATTATCTTGTTTGCTTTTGGCGGATTGAACTTGGAAATCGGTGTCCGGAAAATGAGTCGAGTTCTTTGTTGCCAAATTTTTTGGAGTCTCTTGATGTATTTACTTTTGTTGCACAAAGGAACATCCAATTCCAAATTTGACGAAGCTCGCATAAATCTGACTTGTGAAAGACCATTTTCATTATGGCCGTCACAGATGCTTCATTAGATGGTGTTCAAGCAGCTAATACTTAGTTTTACATTGCAATTTTTAGTTGCTCAATAGAATGTTCACTTCAGACAAGAGAAGCATGTGCATAGTCTAATTCTTTATAAATATTTCAATTTAGAGGTTTTTTTTTAACATTTTTTATTTTTACTATTTTATTTTCTCATTTTCTTTTTTAATTTAACTTGAAGTCTATATCCAATTAGCATATGGCTTAAAGTGGGTGTGGGTTTTCCTAAAAAATAATGGGTTTGAGCAATACGGGTCGGGTCAAGTTGGGTATGGGTCATTAGATTTATACTACATGAATATGGGTCAAATATGGGTTGACCCATTTTCGACTAAACCAGACCCAACCCGATTCACCCATTTGACAGGTCTAGTTAATTCTCATTTTCATCACAAATTTAATGTAGAATTGCCAACTACAACCATGAAGCCGAACTCAATATCGATTTCTATGGATGATTGATGTAGTTGGAGGTTTTGGTACTTGATAGACCAATGTTTTTATTTATACTATGAATTTACTTCTTCATTTCTTGCATTAGGGATTTAGCGATTGTTGTCTTCTTCATTTCTAAGGTTCGACTTAGTTTTGCCTAGTATTCATAATGAGTCTTATGATAGATCCATATGCAATCATTGAGTTGTTAACCTTTTGTTCTGGTCTTCTAGATGATGGCAAAGGGAGCATTGCTGATGATTTTGATAAGATCGATAATCTGGTAAGTCAAACTATTCATAAGTGAGTTTCACGAAGTCGAATCAGGTATTTCATGAATGTAATCAGGCCCGATTAGGTAATTCTGCATATATGTTTTGCTCATTCATTGATTGTGGCATGTAAGGTTTCGTCATTAGCCAAGGTAATGTGGTTCTTGGCTGCTTTTTCTAATAGGGCCATTGAGATTATAGATTTCTTCAGGTGATAGGACAAAGGGATCTTGTAAATTTGCTTCCTATGTTTCACCACAAATTCACTTAGTTGTTTGTCTCGTGAGAGTAACTTTTATTTTAATGTACCTCACACGTACATCTTAATAATATTTCCCTCACGTGTTACCTTAGTGTTAGCTTTGCTCCTCTTTAGCTCAGGTTTTCTTTTGCATCAACATGTTTCCAATTATGATATATTAAATACTTTACACAAGACCAATTTTCCATCGTGAGATTTTTTCTAACATCTTAATATTTTTTTCTCCCATGTGTGAGCTTAATGTTAGGATTGCTTCCTCTTAATTCAAATATCATTCTGTATCAACATGTCTCGAATTGAATCTCCAGTGCTTACCTCCATTCTAATCTCTTACTCCAACGCTTACCTCCATTCAAATATCATTCGTTACTACAAGCATCTAACCAAGTCTCTTTCGCCAAGCTAAACCAATGGCTACTACACCACAACACGCACTTTCATCTGGTCTCTTTTGCCAAATCAACCCATAAGGTTATTCAAAAACCGTGTTTATTACGAGATTCATGAGTTACATTAGTTATAAATGACCAAAAAAATTAAGTTAAATTATGCAACTATATCTATTGCGAACCAAAAGTATGATATAATCATAAAGGGAGGAACAATATTACAAGGGTGCATTTGTTTCGAATAAATATGTGATTGCGAAAACATTTTCCAACAAATAATCGTTTATATCCCTTACAAAAATAAATGGATAAAAATATTTTCATTATCTATGAAAATAGTTAGGCATGACAAATTTTTCTAAACGATAAAAGCAATTATTTAAAAAAAAAATTAAATTAGTTATCATCATATAATCATGTTTTATTTCGAGTGTTTATGCTTTGAAGGCTGCAAGGGCTAACACAACCCAACGTCGCTGAGAAACAATTGCATTGTACACCCATATTTGGACAAAAAAAAATTATAGAAATTATTTTACCGCATTGATACAATTTGATTCTCGATTTCATGATTCGGTATCTCAATTTGCCAATTATAGTTAGAGTAAGAGAGGTAAATTTTAGAGCTAAATTCCACTTTGTTCCTTAACTAAAATTGTATATGTCACCCCAAAGATAATACTTACCAATTTTTTTAGTGTAAGATTAAGAACTTCATTTAGAATTAGTCCAAGAAAATTGTCTATGATAACCGAAAATATGTTGAATTACCTTGCAGTTAATCCATGCTTTACATGTCTCAGTCTCTAATAAGCTCATATTTGTGAACATCGAATCATATGTTATTAGAGAAATCAGAATTTTTTTAGCCAACCCATTGATTCTAGCAAACAAAGAAGTTAATGTTCCAAAATAAAAACATAGACAATGCTTTACTAATGGAAATTCTGGCGGACTAATGCCTTTGTTTTGAGAAAAATCGAAATATGTTTGCTCGTATGGTACACAAAAGTGAATTAATTCAAAAGGTGTTTTTATGATCAGTGAATACGATAAAGCATTAACTGTTGTTGATAATGAGTATAGTCTATTCAATGTTTATTCTAGACAATAGCAAATGTGATATAAACGCACTGCTAAGCCTCTTCGGTTTTGTCAAATACAGTTCATGAGTTATATTCGTTATACAAGCCGAAAAAATTAAATTAACTCGTGCCATTAATTCTACGCAAAACGAAAATACAGCAATATCACGAAGAGAGGAGCAATATCTCACTAAAATATCATCATATAATCAAATTGTATTTCATGTTAAGGACATAAGTATGAATCAAAACAAGTAGATATTCTTATATGGCTTCATCAAGGAGTGTTTATGCCTCGAAGGTGGTAACGGCGACTGCAACCTGGCGGCGTCCCGTCAAAACAATTGCATTCAGTTTCACTGCAAAGTCCACAGCCTGAGGCACAGATGACGCGACAATCCTCATTCTTGCTGCACTCACCACGCACGGCCATTGAAGATGGCAAACTTGCCCCCAGCAAAATGAATACAAGCACGAGCACAAGAGCTAACTTGGATGATGATCTCCTCTCCATCACGATCGATCGGCTCTATTGCAGCTGTAGTATTCACCCGAATGAATCTTTGCGTTGTAGGATGGTGCATTTTATAGGCGTCATTGAGGGAAAAAGTAATTACATTTTATTTTTCATATCTAGTCATTTATGGAAATTAGATCTAAGTTAGAACCTTTCGTCATTTAGATTCTCATCACAAGGAAACAAATGTGAATGTTGTGGATCTTTTAACAAAGTATTAGTGAAATTGTGGCAAAAATGCTACACACATATTTGGTAAATATTATAATTATTTTGTCGAAATTTTACAATTCAATTTTCGTGAATTTGTGATCTAAATATATGATTCGGTATCTCGATTTGACAATTGTAGTTAGAGTTAGAGGGGGAAATTTCAGGGATTTAAGCCACATAGAGTTCCTTATAAAATTGTGTATGATACCCCAAAGATAATATATGCCTATTTTGTTTTAGTATAAGATTTCGAACTTTATTTATAGTTAGTCTATGAAAATTGTCTATGATACTGAAAATATATCGAATGACCTTGCATGTAATCTATGCTCTTGATGTTTCAACCTCTAATATGTTCATATCTGTGGGATCAAATCCCTCAAATGACCGGCAACATCTATGTAATTAAAGAAATTGTAATTTTAAGCTGCTTAGTTGATTCCATGGTGTATATAGAGGTCATGCCCATTATAAAATGATTATATTCGCCGTGTTAAATTATTAAATAAAGAGCATTGTGGTACTCGTGAGCTTTTCTTCTTCTGAATTATTATGGGGATATCATCCAGAACTTTAGAGTATCTAATTAAAATTCTTAACATTCTTTTGATAATTAAAATTTTGATTTTTTTTTTTTATCTAACTGAAAATCTTCATTGTCCAACCAATCTTCCATTTATTAACCTCATCCTATGCTAAGGGTGTCCCGGAGAACATGCATGCAAATCCTACGAACCAGCATAATGGTAAGTTCTAGAATAAGCCTTAAAGCTTGCACATTTGACTTTAGAATCTAAAATTTCAAAATATGTGAGTACACGATCAAAATTTATGTGATGCTGAGCTTATATTAACCCTGTATTATGTGCAGGATACTTTTAGTCGAAAAGTAGACGGTACCTTTTTGTAAGATTGATTACGAAAATATATAATTACTTATTTATCTGAGATTATTTTTCTCTTATTAGTATTTTCGCATGTAAACGTCTGAAAACCCTAACTAATTAGCGAACTTTAACCCCATCCGAAAAAGAAAGTCTCCAAACCCAACACCCACGCGCCCCCAACCCCTCCCCCCTCCTTTCCCGAGGGCTATGTCCAATGGCGGCACCGCTTTATAAGAGGGTAGCAATCAAACAGTAAATATTTGATCATTAGCATAATATTCTAAGTATTAATCAATTGACCCCACTAATCTCGAAGTTTTGGCTCAAATTTGCAAACTCTTACCATAAATATTCTAAGCATGGACTAATTTGAAAACCCAAGAAATTCTATGTTATGACGATTGTTACTAGGGTAAGCACGTCGGACCGTCCAAACCGGGAATCGCCTGGACCGGACCAAATCGTTAACGGGGATTAGTTCGGGTCCCGATTCCATAATATGGAACCAATGATTTTCGGTATGTTACCTGATTACCCAAGGGGTGGGGGCGGGGCGAGGGCGGGGGAAAGTAGAGAACCGAGATCGGACTGACTTTTTTAAAAAATATATTTTTTTAATTTCTTGAAAATAGTAGCAAAATCCTAAAATAGTAAAAACTCTAATATTTTTAAAAATTTTAAAATTTTTTTTTTGCTAAGTGATAGGCTTCACGGAACCGGTCTGGACTGGATAGGGAACCGATCATCCCTACTCAGTACATTTTTAAACAACAAAATTGGCCTCACTAAAAGTAACAATGAGAAAGTCAAACTTTAAAGGAAGTCGATGTAATCACTTTCACGAAAATAAACTTAATGAAAGTTGAAATTTTAGTTCTCAAGTTTTCGTCCTCGCATGACAGTGATTTTCACTATATTTGAAGGTTATTTTTAAGTTAATTTTTATTAAAGAGTGTCTTGAGGCACTTTTTTTGCAATCACACATATTATATATATATATAGATCTATTACATATCTCATGGTATGTGTAATTGATGAAGTAAAAATTCAAACGTTTCTTCTTTTGTGTATTTACCTGAAGTCAATCGATTACAGATAACAAGACCATTTTTTTAAATAGCTGTTGGGCGATGTATGTCGATGATGTTATTGCATGTTGGGCTATCAAGTTCAATCACATGCAAGAGTTATGATCTAAATGGTTTTGCAAGTTTTGCGAAGCGACACTTATCTTGCTTGAAATTGGCCTAGGTCTCCAAGTCTCGGCCATCCACTTATGGGCATGCATGGTTGATTCCAACGAACAAAATTTTAGTGTTCCAACATCAAAACAGTGCCAATCCTTCACTAATGGTAATTCTTGAGGACTGATGCCTTTATTTCGTGCAAAATTGAAATATGCTTGCTCGTAAGGTTTACAAAAGTAAATTAATGCGAGAAGTTTTTAATATTTATCATCGATATATATGATTAAGAATAAGCTGTTCTTGAAAATGAGTATATTTTTCAGCGACGTTGTTCTTCGGTTTTGTCAAATAAAGTTCATCAATTTTCTTAGTTATGCATGCCGAAAAAAATAAGTTAACTGGGCAATCACTTATAAGCAATACAAAAGTACAGCAATGTCATGAAGAGAGAAGCCATCTTTCACGAAAAAATCATCATATAATCATGTTTTAATTCATAATAGGGACATAAGTATGAATCAAAGTGAGTAGATATTCTCATTTGACTTCATCAGGGAGTGTTTACACTTCGAAGGCTGCAACCCGGCGGCGTCCCGTCGAAACAATTGCATTCAGTTTCGCTGCAAAGCCCACAGCCTGAGGCGCAGATAACGCGACAATCCTCATTCTTGTTGCACTCACCAGGCACGGCCATTGAAGATGGCAAACTTGCCCATTGCAAAACGAACACGAGCATGAGCACGAGGGCTAACTTGGATGATGATCTCCTCTCCATCACGATCGATCAGCCCTGTTGCAGATGTTTTATTCACTCGAACGAATCTTTGCGTTGTAAGGTGGTGCATTTTATAGGCGTCATTGAGGGGGAAAACAGTAATTACATTTTATTTTTCACATTTATTCATTTATGGAAATCAAATCTGAGTTAGAACATTTCATCATTTAGGTTTTATCGATGAGGGAACAAATGAGGATTTTGTATATATTTTAACAAAGTACTAGTGAAATTGGCAAAAAAGGTGCACCAAAATTTGGGAAATTTCATTATTTTACTATATTTTTACAATTTGGTTCTCGTGAATTTGTGATCTAAATGTACAATTCGGTATCTCGATTTGACAATTGTAGTTAGAGTTAGAGAGAGAAATTTCAAGGATATAAGCCACTTTGTTCCCTAAAATAAAATAGTGTATGGTACCACAAAGATAATACTTACCTATTTGTTCAGGATAAGATTTCGAATTTTATTCATAGTTAGTCTAAGAAAATTGTCTATGATACTGAAAATATATTGAATGACTTTGCACGTAATCTATGCTTTGGATATTTCAATCTCTAATAAGTTCATATTTGTGGGATCAAATCCCACAAACGCCCGGTATAATCATATGTAAAGAAATTAGAATTTTGAGTTGCTCAATTGATTCCATGGTATATATAGAGGTCCTGCCCACTATGAAGTGATTATTCACCATGTTATATTATTAAATAAAGAGCATTGCAGTACTCATGAGCTTTTCTTCTTTTGAATTATTGTGGGGATATCATCCAGAACTTTAGAACATCTAATTAAAATTCTTCAAATACTTTTGATGACTTAAAATCTTAAATTTTTATTTTATCTAAATGAAAATCTTGATTGTCCAACCACTCTTCCATTGATTTAAAGGGGTGTCCCGGAGAACATGCGAACCTCGTGAACGAGTGTAATGGTAAGTTCTAGAATAAGCTTTAAAGCTTGAACATTAGATTTTGGAATCCAAACAAACTTAGGACAAACAAACTCAATGTTACGAGGATCAGAAAATTCCAGACTTGGGGTTTTAAGATGCCAACACCTATACATGTGCCCGGGGATATACTCTATCCTCTAACAAAGTCTTTAATTTGATTAAATCGAGCAAGACAAAAGACTAATGAGACAAGAGTGCGGCAAATATGAATTATGGCTTCTGCCATTGCTTCCCCTCTTTCGTCGAGGCCCATTCCGACTGTAAGTTAGTAGTGGCTCCTGAGATGTTTGCTGAACTTTCTACCTCTTACTATGGGGCTAATTCCAAAACAAAAGCACCAATTTCAGGTCAAGTGATAAATCTAGCCTGAACTTTTTTTATCTTGTAAAAAAACACCAACTTTAAGTGGAGTAACAAAATTAGCCTAAACTTTTTCTTGTCTTGTAAAAAAATACCAACTTTAAGCCGAATGACAATTCTGGCCCCAACTTTTTTGTATTTCGTAAAAAATCACAAATTTTTACTTAATCCCAAATCTAGCCCCTACCGTTAACTCTCTATCTGAAGTCAACTTTGTTTCAGAAAAAAAGTTCTAGTCATGAGGTTGGCAGATCTCGTCCATGGTGTCTCTTTAACAAGCTATGGTCTACAACTTCATATTACGACAAAGCGGCAAAGTCTAACCAGAGAAATTTAATCCGGAGATCTTTTTGACTTTATAGTAAAGTGTAAGAAACGATGAGTAGCTTTACTGCTATTCTTCAAGCTGTGGCTCAAACAAGAAAACAATGAATAATGTTTTACATCTGGTCAACAAATGCACATGGATTTACTGCTAAGGACAATCAATGAATCTAAGTTAAAGGGAGTCAGAATTGGGATCTAAGTTAGAGTTGGTGATTTTTTTCAAAGCAATAAAAAGTTGGGGCAAATTTGTCACTAAATCTAAAGTTTTTTTTTTTTTTTTTTTTTTTTTTTGGTGACCCGGAACCCCGTACAGCCGGTAGCCGGCGGGGCAAACCCGGGATGACGCTAGCGGAGGACCCACCACCCCGACGTCACGCTTAAGATCCCGTGCGGCCAGCGGGATTCGAACTCCTCCCCTCTACGCAAAGGGTCATGGGAGCCTTATCCAACTGGGCCACCACAGGCGGTGGTCACTAAATCTAAAGTTTGTGTTCTTTTATGTTAAAAATAAAATTAAATTATGCCATATTTGCCGCTCAATCTAAAATTTATGCCTTTTTTTGGAATTAGGAACTTACTGTGAGCGTCTACCCTCTCTACGCCTCGCCTAGCAGTAGCCACCTCGGGCTTGGTGCTCTTGAAAGCTCCATAGAGACTATTCCTTGAGAAGACGAATTGAAACTTGAAGCATCCATGTACTAATGTACAATTTACGAGTATATGTCAGCAAAGTTATTTTTAGGTTGCTTTCAGATAAATTTCATGAGTTTTGTTAGTTATAAGGAACAAAAATTCGCTTAATCTGTGCAGTTATTTCTCTGTGGACCAAAAGTGCAGCAAAATCACAAAGAGAGGAACGATAATTCACTTAAATATCATCGAGTGATGATATTTTTATTTCATGATAAGGACATAAATATGAACCCAAGTAAGTACAAGTTCTCATATGGCATCATCAAGGAGTGTTTATTTTTCGAAGGCGGTAACGGCTATTGCAACTCGGCGGGGTCCCATCGAAGCAATTGCATTCGGTATTGGTGCAAAGTCCACAGCCTGAGGCGCAAATGGTGCGACAATCCCCGTTACTCTGGCACTCACCAGGCGCGGCCATTGAAGATGGCAGACTTGCCCACAGCAAAACAGAGACGAGCATGAGCGCGAGAGCTATCTTGGATGATGAACTCCTCTCCATCAGGTTTAATCGGCTCTACTGCAGATGTAATTTATATACGAATGAATCTTGTGTGTAGGATGGCGCATTTTATAGGCATCATTGGGAGAGAAAGTAATTAGGTCTCGTTTTTATTTATTTATTTTTACTCATACATGGGAACAAATCTGAGATCTTTTCTGCCTTTTTTGGTTTTTCTTTTTAAGAGGAAATGGACGTGAATGCGTGGATTCTTTTATTAATATATTAGCGACCCTACCAAAAATGTCACACAGATAGATTTTGGAAAATGGAATTAGTGCATAATGAGGACATTTTATGAGACAGCTGTTGGATATATTTCACGTTTATGGATGATGCTTACTGAAAAAAGAAAAACTAAGAGATTGGAACCCTAACATTAACTTGGGCCAATTGAATGGGCTAAAACTACTGAAATGAAAATGCGAGGCGTACCATGTTGATTGTTGCTCGACTTCACTTAATCGGAAACTTTGAAATTAATCCAGTGCTTGTGTGTTAAAAAAGGACCAACAATCGAGAAAGGAACGCGAACTCAATTTTGGGTTGTCGAGGTGAGCTCCTCGACCAATCCCGAGTTCTCAAAGGGAATGGCATCTTGAGCAAGAAATTGGGCATCAAATTTAAACATATCGAGATGACATTATAATATACATCCATGCATCGCAATTTTCTACAATGGGAGTAGTTTCTCATCAAATTCGTAACAATTTATTGTAACAATTTCACTTGGTCAACTGCAATTAACTCGATTAAAGTCAATCAGCTTAGAGTCATTGCTCGCATTTAACGCCACAATGTAGGGGTGAGCAACGGTTTAGGGTCTGACCCTGGACCGACCCTGGACCGGCCCAACCCTGCCGGTCCTGGTCCGGTTCCCAAGGGGACTTGGTCGGTCCAACCCTGAACCAACCCTGTATATTATATTATATTATATTATATATTCAAACCTAAGTAAAATGTATGTTATATTGAGATATTCTATCAATAGCACTAATAATAATTTCAATTTAAAACTTTTGTTGAGTATTAATTAAGTGTCGTTTGTTTTGTTTTCAAGTGTTTAGAAGTTCAAGTGAATTAACAAGATGTGAAGTTATATATTCATTGTTTATATTAAGTATTTTGAACTTTTTATGATTTAATTGTATTTTACTAATGAATTTCAGCTACACTTTGCTTTTCAATTTGTGTCAAATGGTAGAAGTTTTTGAAGAGTAGAGTAATGCTACAGTTACTACGGTGATTTGTTAGTCAAGTAGTGTGAAGCTCATTTTTTGGTTGAGTGGACTCTACATGATCAAATGCAAGAAACCGCTTTTGTATATAGTGTTATGAATATTAAAGATAGATGATTACAAGAACTTTCCATCTTGTCCCATATCTCAATGAGTGGTTAGCAAGTACGGAATTTCTATTATTGTGTCATGCTAAATATGTATTATTATTTATAGTTTAGCTGCACAATGCCGCATTATCGATGGATATGTAATTTGAATTTGTAGGTTTGTTTTTTTAGGGAGTATAAAAAATAAGACGAAAAAAATTATCGATCAGTCTCGAGTTGACCCTGGAACCGGATCGAACCCATTGGGTCGGTCCGGTCCTTGGTCCCAGGCTTAATAGGGTTGGTCATCGGTCCTAAAAATTGATGACCGACACTGTACGGGTTGGTCTTAGGGCTAGGGGATGGCCCGGACCAACCCGGACCATGTTCACCCCTACCACAATGTATCCTCGAATATAGTTCGACTGTGGCCAAACATGAATCGTTGGCCCGAATTCCAATGCCAACATGGTCCGTAGGAAATCCAAGAGACCGATACTGTTCAGGAATATCACCCACAGTTTTAGCTTGCGTCCACGACACATTTAAATTGTAGCACTTGCCTTGCAAAAGATAGGCGCATTTTGTTGCCTGAGTTTTTCCTAATCAACGAGATGTCATCGTTCGAATACATGCCAAGGGATTGCAGAGTCTCGTATGGAAGCTCATAGGGAAGTGTCAAGATTCTTCATGCCCATCACCACTTAATCTTTCGTGACAATGCTATTTCGGAGTCTTCTTTCCATGCCATACTGATTAAATGTAATTGGAGTTCCACGTTCAACCTCTTCTTCGGTGTGTCCCATCACCACGTTCAATGCTATTTTGACTATATTGAATATACGGTACTGTTGACCAAAAAAAAGAAAAAACCGACTTTAAGCGTCGACTCAGGTTAAAATGACAAAGCAAGATGCAGCGGAAGCAAGCTGTTAGTCAATAAGTGCAACCAGTGATGAGGTGATTAGTTCTAGCGAAAAATACGAAAGGAAAACTAGACCGTGTTATTTATTTTTGTGATCCCACATTTCCGAACCCACATTTTATTTTTAAAGTGGCGATTATTCGACATGTAGTTTTTCCACATTTCGTACATTTTCGTGACAACCATCCATTTTGATAACCGTCTTGATGGAAGACGATATATAAAGAAATGATCATTCATTTCTAACGGGGTAATGACAAAGTCTAACACAATTCCCTCACATATATTAATGGTGTATTTTCAGGATTTTCCGACGAATGTGAATACGAACAATGGCTGGAGGTTTGTCTATAATCGATCCTGGCTTCCGCATTTGATTTTTATGTCTTACAGATCGTAGAATATAAGTAAGGCCTCACCTAATCAACAAAGGTCACAACTAACATGACTCACGACAAGCTGAAAATATAGTAATTATTTAAGTCATGAAACCTACAATTTCGGATGCAGCCGTGAAAAGGTGAAGCAACATAATCATCAGATTATGGAATCGTGGATCTCGGAAGCCACGAACGATAAGGGTCAATAAACGTGGGTTATGACAACCATCGAGTGGTGGAATGATGAGCTTTGAAAGTAACTGATTATGCTTGGTGTGAAAGAGTCAAGGGAAAATAAACGTCAAGTAATGTAGTCATGTAATCGTTTGTAAATACAAATTGCTATATAATAGAAGTAATGTAGGATGAACTTATTTTTTTCATAACTATTGTTAACTGTCGGTAGTAGCTATAAACATTGAATTGTAGTTTGTGCAAAGAACCAATTGTGCAGTTTTACTTCTAGTTTTTTTTTTTTCATTTTAATACCTTTTTATATGGCTGGACACAATTTTCTCCAATCTTACATATTTATTTTCTCATTAAATTGCATTTCTCATTGGAAAATCAACAAATGGTCCTTCACATCCTTCGTCAAGGTATTTCGTTAAAACATTTCGACAAATCCAGCACAATAAAGTAAAGATACAAGAAGAAAAGAAAAGGCAAAAGTAACTTGCAACAACACAAAAATAATAATAGACCGATACGTAGGCTGTGAGGAAGCCGTACCACATGCTTCATGACACCTATTAATAGGTAACTACAAGTGGAAATTCGAGTCAAACACAATACAATACAACAACTGCTACGCATTTGAAAGAAACAAGAAATAAGATATTATCTGCTGGCAACTTTTTTGTCAATGCTTATCTAATTTTATTTTATTTTTTTGGGGGGGGGGGCGCGGCCAAAAAAAGTTTGACAACAGAGTTTCCGGGGACGGATGGGGTCAGCAGAACAAAATTTTAGGACAAACAAACTCAATTTTATCAATGCTGGAAAATTCTGACATGGGATTTTAAGGGGCCAACACCTATGCACGTCCCCGGTGACACTCCCTCTCTCTATTCTCTAACAAAGTCTTTTAACTTGATTAAATTGAGGAAGACGGTAGAATAATAAGACGGGTGCTGCAAAGATGAATTATGGCTTATGTTATTGCTTCCCCTCTTTCGTCTAGCCCAATTCTGTAAGCCCAATTTTCACTATTTATGCCATAAGATATTCAAAAAATTGATTATCATCATATATTTATTCCATCATCAACGAAAGACCATGAATCAATCATTAAAAAAAAAAAACCAAAAAATCATAATCAACATTATAACCATATTCATGCATTGAATAAATCAATGTTATGATATCACATGTTAAGGTAATAGGATCTTTCAATCACATGAATATGAGATCAAATTAATAAATATAGTGTAACCTAATCAAAGGAAGCCATTATTGATCTAATAGAAGAGAAGATGTCTTCCTGTGAGTATGAATCTTCACCACTCTCTTCTATAATGGTTGCGATGGGTGTGTATTTTTTTACTATATTGAATCTACGTAACTATTGACACAAAAGAGAAAAATACTCATCTCTGAGTGTCAACCTGAGTTAAAAGACGCAAAGCAAGATGCAACAGAAGCAAACTTTACCAAGTGCTGAAGGCTCTTATTCGGTAAGTACAACCAGTCAACAAGATGATTTGTTTTAGCCGACGGAAAATATGAATGAAAAACTAAGTCTCAAAACACGAGCACCTGATCGATAAAGAGCCATATGCAGCCATGAAAAGATGAAGTCACCATAATCATCAGATTGTGGAATTATGGATCTAGGGGCCAATAAACATGGGTTATGGCAACCATCGAGCGATGTAATGAGGAGCTTTGAAAGTAATTGATTATGCCAGGTAAAATAAATGTTGAGTAATCCAGTCATCTAATCGTTTTGTTTTTTTTGTTTTTTTGGTAAGGTAAGAGGTATATTGACTTTTAACCAAAACTATACAGAAGGGAGATCTCGGCACCAAAAAGCTTGATTTTTGGAATATAAATTGCTAAATTTTAGGAATAATGTAAGATAAGCTTGATTTTTTCATTATTGTTATTAACTGTCGTTAGTAGCTATATATATTGGAATTGTAATTTGTGCAAAGGACCAGTTGTCCAGTCTTGCTTCCAATTTATTTTTACATTTTAGTACCCTTTTTACATGGCTTGACACGATTTTCTTTGATCGTGTACCTTTAATTTTCCTATCAGTTTGTAGATAAATTTTCCTATCAGTTTGCATTTTCTACTGAAGAATCAACAAATGGCCCTTCACATCTTTTGTTGATTAATTCATCGATCCATAGTTCGAAAGGTATTTCGTCAAAACATTTAGGCAAATTAAAGGTACAAGAAGAAAAGAAAAGTAAATTACAATTACAATTACACAATAAAAACAATAGACCAATACATAGTTTGCAAGAAACTCGTACCGCACACTACACAACACCAATTTTTAGGCGAACTACAAATGGAAATTCAAGTCAAACAAAGACAATACTACAACTACGTCTGAAAGAAAGGTCTTATCTCCTAGCAACTTCTCTTGTTAATGCTTCTCCAAGTTGAATCCCAGAAAATGGACACTTTTGACAACAGAGCTTCCGGAGACGGGATGGGGTCAGCAAAACAATTTTTTTAGGACAAACAAACTCAATTTTATCGATGCTAGAAAATTCTGACTTGGGGTTTGAGGGAGACGATAGGATGATAAGACGAGTGCTGCAGAGATGAATTCTGGCTCATGCTATTGCTTCCCCTCTTTCGTCTGGCCCAATTCAGTGAGTTAAATTCTCACTATTAACACACCCTATTTTGGCTACTAAGGGGTACGAACTTGGTTTAATTACACTCTATCTAGTTTTAGCATTTCAATAGCCTTGGTGTAATGAAGATGCGCACGCTAACATTTCTAGCATCCTACGATCTTATGTAGATCCATGTCCAACAACCGATGCTGAATCTAAATAACTACTTTGTCCTTAATTATGCAACAAGGACTAGGCCATGAAGAGACTCAAACATCATGTCCATTTTACTGGGACCAGGAAGATTAGTGGAGCTGATGTTCTTCCATCAACCATTACATGAATGAATGAGCATCGCATGTCTAAAGAGTACATCAACCACTGCAAGCATGGTCTCTCAACAACGCACAAGGTGTATTCTTTCTCAAAAGCATCCATAATTATAAAGCAAGCCAGAACAAAAGGGCCAAGAGTTCTAAAAGTCATCAATGAAAAACCATTGTAACTCCCATTGCCAAAAACTCAAACCTTATTTTGCACGGTCAGTAATCCTCGAAACAAACGAAGCACAAGCACTAGTACTTGTAGTCCTTAACATGGAGAGACTCGGAAGCACCCTCGCCAAGTTGAGCATCACCCTTGTATGTTCCAAGAGTTGCGTCCGAGTTGGCCTTGCATCTTCTGAGAAGTGCAGCCTGTGCCTTGGGAATGTTCTCTTCCTTTCCAGCCCAGGCCTTCAAGGTGCTCTGCTGTAGGGCCCGACCAAAGGAGAAGGAGAGGCTCCATGGCTTCTTGCCCTTGAGCTTGTTCATGGCATTGAGGTTCAGAGTGGCCTCCTCCTCGCTCTGCCCACCGGACAAGAAGACAACGGCTGGAACAGCAGGAGGCACTGTTCGCTGCAGGGCACGGACGGTGTACTCAGCAATGACCTCCGGAGCAACCTTGGGGGCATCTGATCCGGGGGTGACCATGTTGGGCTTCAACAAGGTTCCCTCGAGGAGCACATGGTGGTCATTTAGGGCCTTGTAGCAAGCGGCGAGAACACGCTCAGTCACATCGGCACACTTGTCAATGCTGTGGGGACCATCAACCAAGATCTCGGGCTCCACAATGGGGACCAGACCGTTCTCCTGGCAGATAATGGCGTACCTCGCCAATCCATTTGCGTTCTCATTGATAGCAAGCTGAGATGGCTCGGTTGGGCTAATCTTGAGCACAGAACGCCATTTGGCAAAGCGAGCACCTGCTGTGTAGTATTGTTGGCATCGCTGAGCAAGGCCATCAAGACCCTGAGTGGTGGTCTCACCATTTGTGCCAGCGAGCGCAACTGTGCCCTTGTCAACCTTAATGCCAGGAAGGACTCCACCTTCCTTCAGGACATCAACAAAGGGCTTACCTGCATAAATACAATCATTAAGTGAATGAGGAAATAACCCCAGACTCAACATAAACACGTGCCTGCAGATGACTCGCAAGCCAAAACATCATGATGAGCTTCTCATCTACTCATTTCGAGACAACTGAATTTTGCATTGATAAATGGATTGAGTGTAACATACAGCTAAAACGATTAGTTAAATTAGCTACTATTGAGAACACTGACCACTGGCGGTCTTCTGATAGAGAGTTTCCTCAAACAAAATCACGCCACTAAGGCACGGGAGAGCTCCAGGAGCAGTGAAGAGGAGTTCACGGAGGATGCGCCTGTTGGTCTCGACATTTTCAACGTTGATGCTGGCCAACCGCTTGCCAATGGTGCCAGTTGATTCATCAGCAGCTAGAATACCCTTCCCAGGGGTGCCGATGTAGGCAGCATTGGCAATGAGCTCATCTACATAAACCCCAAAAATTCATCACGCGTTAGAACTATTATACCCCTGTCCATCACCACCGTCTCTAAAATGGATACATGGCAAGAATAATTATGCGAAAAAGATCCGACTAGAAAGTCCCGCAAAGAAGCACTCCATCGTCAATGAAACAAAATCAAATCGGCAAAAAGACAAAAGGGTCGAGTCATTTTATCATCTAGGAAGAACGGCATCACGATTCATGAGTAGTCAACGAAAACCCTTTGCGCAAAAGAAAAAACAGAAACAATCAAATTGTCAGGATCGGCTAGATCTACGACGTCCTCCTCCAAATTACAGTGACGTAGAACTCGAATCCACACCTACCAGTAAGAGTCCTCGCAAACTAATTGCTCAGCCAGAGATCCAGATAAGTAGAGGGCCAAACCAGAGCAGATCAAACCAGACACCCACTTCTCAACAGAGACATATATTCGCCTGCCGAACTTCGACATGGGTAAACAGGATCAACCTCCGAATCCGATTCAGTTAGCAAGAAAATCAGCATACAGCAAACGAAAAAAACGAGGAGAAACTCTCCAGATTCAAACGGGCATCAGCAGATCAACCGAGAAAGCCCCCAGATCAAGCAGACGAGACGGATCGAACCCACTTCGAAAGAAAGGAGGCAAGCTACGAAAAGCAAAGACTTTCGACCAAACCGGCATGACACATGGAGATCAAACCCGATATATTCTTCCAAAAGGAACCAGAGAAAGAGAGAGAGAGAGAGAGAGAGTACCAGTGTATTTGCCCTTGTAGCACGACATGGTTTTCGCTAGTTTCGGGAGATCTGAGGGACTGAGAGAGGAGGCGGCTTGAGATGACGGAGAATCCGAGAGAAGAGATTTGACTAAGGGATTGAGGTTGGAGAGAGAGAAGGACCAGGGCCGAAGCCTTTTTATATATAAATATTCGAAAGGAGATCGAGATCGTGAAGGTGGTGGGTGAGTGAAACACGAAAAGGGAAGGGAGAAAAAGAAAGAAAAATCGATCAGAATTTCTACAAAAAAATAAATAATATAAAAAAGAAACGAGTAAATCGAAAAAGCGGGGGGAGCGACTCCAAGTGGCCTCGAGATTTGTCGCGGCTCGTGCGTCGTTCCCCGCACGCAGTTCGCTGGCTTCCGGAATTTACTGTTTTCTCCCCTCCGCCTCCTCTTCGTTGTCGGGTCCGGTCGGGTCTTGGAGTTTCGACCCGTCCCACGACATTTCCTGACTAATGGATCCCATAGAATTTTCTTATGAATATTGTCGCCAAAATTGGTACAAAAGGAAAAAAAAAACGATTTTTAGACCATTTTATATTTTGTGCATAGCTAGAAAATGGGAGCTAAAAGGAGGAGATTCTCCCTCAATTTGGTTTCATTCGCGTCTTGTGATGGTCTCTGAAGATCGATTCGTTTCCAATCTAAATCTCCACAAAATACTAGAAAAAGATTCACAAAAGATTTTTCATAATGGATATTATAAATTTAAATTGGCTAATTGATTTTTTTTCCATTCGACGGCAGTGAAGGAGACTAGAAAAAGATTCGATTCTTCATGATGGATATTATAAATTTAAATCGGCTAATTGATACTTTTTTCCTTTCGACGGCAGTGAAGGAGACTAAAAAAAAAATTCAGATTTTCGGTGATGGATATTATAAATCTAAATCGGCTAATTGATATTTTTTTTCCCTTCAACAGCAGGGAAGGAGACTAGAAAAAGATTCGGATTCTTCATGATAAATATTATAAATTTAAACCAGCTAATTGATATTTTTTTTCCTTCGACGGCGGTGAAGGGGACTAGAAAAAGATCCGGATTTTTCGGTGATGGATATTATAAATTTAAATAGGCTAATTGATATTTTTTTTTTCCTTCGACGGCAGTGAAGGGGACTAGAAAAAGATCCGGATTTTTCGGTGATGGATATTATAAATTTAAATCGGCTAATTGATTTTTTCATTTTCCCTTCGACGGCAGTGAAGGGGTATAATCGGTAATTCGCGTAAAGTCTAATTCAAAAACCGGATGCTCGTGATTAGGTGGGCGAAAAGAGCAGAAGAAGAAAGAAGGTGGGGGAGGGAGACAAGGAAGACAGCCGGCCGAACTGAATCCTGGTGGCGACGTTAGTTCCGAGGAGCGACGGCGACGTCAAACCAGCAGCAGATCCACGCCGGTCTTGTCTTCTTCATCATTCCTTCCATCTCCTCTTCCTCTTCTTCCTTCTTTTTAATCTCTTTTTGCTAGAAAAAAAAGGAAAAAAAAAAATTGGTTCGTTTGTTATAACGAACCCCCCCCACCTCATGATAAAAAGAAAAATTTGAGCAAGAAAAAATATATAAGAAAGTCCTTTCTGCATGGTTTTCTCACACTCTATCGATTTTATTTTATTTTTGTCTTAACACTCCATTGAAATTAGTCGTGTCATTTTTGTAAATCAAGGGTTTTCTGTGTTTCGCGAAAATAAATAATTTGAAAAATATTCCAGCTAAAAATAATTGATTATATTGTTTGAAATAATTAATCAAAAAGAAAAGTGTTTTTTTTAATTGGTATGTATGTCTCAATATTTTCATGCGAATTATCAAAGTATCTCTCGTTGGTTCATTTTTATAAATGGGTCATATGAGCAATCATTTTTTAAAGACATTTATAAAATTATTTATTTTTCATAAAATTGACACATTTTGAATTTTAAAAAAAAAAATTGCGAGTAACATAAAGTCGGCTCAATCCTCGGCTATATTCAACGGTGGTTTTGAGTCGGTGCCACCTGCCTTTCCTCCTATCCGTTGCGCCCCCTGATTTTTGTAGGTTGCGCAGGTTGGGTAGAAATCCAGCGGCCATTCTTCGATTGGGGTGGCAAAAAGGTTGGTTGGTAGGTCCCGAGGCCGAACGCCCTTTTCCTTGCCTACTCGCAAAAGCAACTCAAGACGTTTCTTTTTTTCTTTTTTTGTATAATTTCACGTATTAATCCAATATGTCTTATAGTCCGACCCCCCATAGAAAAAGAAGAATTCAATGTGCTTGTAAACTTCGATGTAATGAGCAAAATAATTGGACACTTCGATTTTGTGTAATTTCACATACTAGTCAAAATATCTTTTTGTTTTGATTTAATCCGAAGCGAATTGGTAAATTTACAGCGCTTTCTTAATCATACTCGACATTGGTTTATAGAGGATTTGATTTAGACAAAAGTCATCCATACTTGCAATTCAAGGGTTTTTTCCATCATCTAAAGTTTCTTGCTATATCCAAAATTCTGACAACGAAACACAACTCTGAACTAAATGCAATCAATTTCCTTTTTGAGTAGGATGCGACGATAAATTAAAGTGCTCCACCCCTCGTCCAATCAAGAGTTTTGAAAGTCTGATATCTAATAAAGATAGATGTACTGTTTACCCCTCCTCTAGAATATTCGACATAGATGCTGCATCTAGGAGGATATTCCGGATCGCCATGTCTAAGCTCATAAAGAATTTATTTTATGAAATTCTCTTCCTTTTTTTTTTTTCTTTTTGGGGGGGGGGGGTGAAGATTTCTGTTACGCCTTTATGCCGATGCCCTTTTTTTCTTTTTTAGCGGTCCAACCTTCAACTATAGTAATGGTCGCCGGACAGGTGCTACCAACTGTTACGGCACTAATTAAAGTATTCTCAGTGCAGCTCAGGACCATGTCCGCTTAATCACAGCTTCGTCGCATACACATGAGCACGCACGTCGGATCAGATCGGATCTATATGTCGCGAAGTCACGTGAACATGTGCTTCTTCAACAACAGTCGATTAGCCGCTGCGTTTAGCTTCACACTGACCGGTCAAAGATAACGTTGACAAAGGTTGATAGCTGCAGCTGGAAGGCTAATTGTCAACTGGGACAACGGGTGCATTTTGGAAGATTTTTTGGAAAGTTCTTGAAAAAATGTAAAGGTCTTTAAGTTAAAGAAGTTTTTCGAAATGCAAATTATGTTTGGTAAATCGTATTTGTGAAAATCCATTATGAAGTATTTTGAGCAAAATAGTGTTTGGACAAATTAACTTTGTAAAAGACTTTTGTCATTTAAAAAAAAAGGAAAAAAATGAGAATTAGCTGGTAGAGAATTAGTTGGTTACTATCGGCGAGGGGCAGGCGGTCCGGCGAGGGGCAAGCGTCCGAGGGTCGCCGCTATCAGGGTCGCTGCAACTAGATCGAACGGCCTCGGCGACCTCCGCACAGAGGTCGCAGCGCGACGGGTCACGCGACCTTCCGACGAGGGTCGCCACAACCTCAGCGACCCCGATCGCGACAAGATCATGTGATCTTGATCGCTCGATTTGGGTCGCCGGAGGTCGCGTGGCCCAGATCTAGGTCGCTGCGATCTCCGATGACCCAGATCTGCCGAGGGTCGCAATGTCGTCGAGGTTGCAGCGATCGCGCGACCTTCTCGCTACCTGCACTGGTGGTTGCCAGGTTTGCGGCCGGTCGCAGCGATGCAACTCGCAAGGGGTCACTAAGGTCACTCGACTGGTTACCGACAGTTGCCGTGACACACCGGCCTCATGCCGACATCTATCCAGCTTGTTGCCGGCCTCTTGCAGCTCCACGCAACTTCACTGGCCAACCTCAACAAAGAAGAAGGTGAATAGCGACGAGGACAAAATTGGAAAAACGAAATGTTAGTAAGGACATTTGTGGAAAAAACTTTTTTGTCTTACTCTCCCCTTAGCCTTCCAAGAAGGCCGAATGCCCAAGGCAACCCCCAACCTGCCTTGAGAAAGCTTGCCTTTGGCAAAGGCAAGTAAAAAAAACCTTGCCAAACACTAGATAGTTGGCCCAAAGGCCTTTAGCGCCCCCCAAAGATCCTTGGAAAGCAGTTCCCAAACGCAACCAACATGATTCCAAGTAAAATGGGAATCTCATAACTAGACCAATAGTAGTCGGTCCAATTCCAAGTTCTAATACATGTAAAGTAAATTTCAAATTCCAAAAATTGAAAAACCTAGGAGAAGAGTTCGAATCTTTAAGTACCGCACGCGATCTTAAGACGACGTCGGGGTGGTGGGTCATCCGCCCACCGCTAGCGTCCCCCCTGCTTTCCTCCTTCCCCGCCCATTGGTCTGGTGTTGGTACGGTGCGCGAGTTCCTTGGATCATCAAAAAAATAAAAAAAATAATAAATAAGGAAGTGAATTATGAATGGAACCTCAGACCGCGCACACCTAAACTCAAGATTGAAAAACAGGATGAAGTGAGTTTCATCCCAGTCCAACTTGAGCAGCAAATTACGTTGGCATGCCCTGCTTTGATGGTACCATGTGGAGTGGGTGAATCCGAACGCTAGCATCTTTCTCCGTGTAAGAATGATTCTCCGATATAAAGCTATCTGTTCCGATATAAAGCTATCTGCTTTTTCGGGATTTGATTCCGAAATGATTCCCACTTTATGCTCACCAACAATCTCGGTGTTAGAATGATTCTCACGTATTATTGAGTACCGCAAACAAATTGTGATGTGATTTGTCTCGAACAAGTAGCGTGTCCATTTCGTCGGGTGGTAAGCGATGTCCTGACAGCACGAGAAGAGTACTCAGTACCTTAAATTCCTTATTATTTTCTTTTTCTTTTTTTTCTAACGATGAGGAAGACCGTCTCAGGTAGATAGCTCTAAAGACATTCGGATCAGCTTTCACGTAATAGATCCAATCCACCTTCTCAGTCCGATCAAATGTTAGATTATCCATGCCAAGATTGGAGGGTCCGTGAGGAATCGTTTCCTCGTGGAAATTTCGTGGCTTCCTAAATCTCGATTAGTTTGCCTCTCTCGATTAGCTTGCCGCTCGTCTACTTAGATGGGTTGGACGGACGTTCAGACATTCTCAAAGCGGTTCGAAAAATGAAGTTTGCAAAAACTTAGAACTTGACTTACATGCATTGGCAAGCCCCCTTGGATTGGGTCGCTCGTACTAGTGTGTCCGAGTCTCGCAGCTGTGCGCGAGATCTCGAAATGAGAAAGTACTCAGCGACATGGTTAGGTTCACGTTATCAGGTAATCAGATGAATGTTCAAATGGCAAATCTGCAGAATATTCCTCACGCCAGGATTGTGCTCATATGCCCTCATGTTTATAAGGTTTATGTGTGCATCGGCTTTCAATGATCTTGACAGAATCCGATGATCTAATTCAGCAAGGAAGAGTTCAAATGCTCTCTAAGGTATCTGATCAAACTGAAAAATTGCCAAAAAACCAGAAAGAAAGAAAATGTAAGAATGACACTATCTGAGCTATAAATTGTTTACTCAGGAATACCCTGCCTTTTCATGCCTTTCACCTGAAAAATGAAGTCAAGGCAATGGCAAACCCAAAATTTGCAACAGCAATTGCACATTGTAAAATCCAATGCAAATCAATAGTTTCCACATCCCTTTCGGTTTGGGAAGCTCAGACAACGCCGAAGACTCACAAACACAACAAGGAAACCTGTAAAAGCCAGACATAAGTAACTTCTGTACAGAAGAGGAAAGTATCCCAGTGCATTTCTTTGAGCTTCATCATTTGGCGACTCTTTACCCCCAAGATCGTTCCTCCTCACCTGTCATCATTATCCAGGCAACAAAGAAGAGGCCGGCAAGGTGTTTAGATCTTCAGTCGGCTTATACCTAGTGCCCTCTATGCTATTGCTATTATTGAAATCTTTAAATGGTCCAAATGGATGATAGGATCTTGATTGAGGTTGTTCCACCAGGAAGGCCAATGCTTAAGAAGCATATTTTGACACTCCCATCTTCCAAATTCTTCTAGCTCAATACTACTATCGAGTTTACATTTATCCTCTGAGCAACTTGACTCCCATGCTTCAATGTTTATGCCGCCAAAAGCATGCTTGCACAATTCTTGAGCAGTGTGTTTCAACTCGTAATCATTGCTGAAATCCTTCAAAATATGAACTCTTGGTCCAAGAGCCCACATCAGCACAAAACATCTAGATTTCGCCATATCGCAATAACTTACAACCCATTGTTTTTTTATCATCTCCATAAAAGATTTTAGTGGTACTTTAATGTGCAAATTATCGAAAATTATGAGAGTTTTCTTCTTATGATCACTCTCTAACCTCTTACTTAAAAGATCCGTAAATCCAAATACGTTTTCCTTATTAACCAACTTCAAGCCCAATGGACGAGTAATTTATCTAAATCTACATGTCAACAACAACTTGCATCCTCGTCCTTTATTTATAAGATCTTCCAATGTCATCTAAATGATGACAATTTTCCACTTCGGATCATCTTCTAAGCTCTTACGAAGAAGATCCATAATTCCAAGTGCAGTTTCCTCATTAGTCAACTTCAAATCAATACATAAAAGAATTCTCCATGAATTCTATACATTCCGCACGTATGTGATGTGGTAAAGTTGCCTTGACATCCATATTGAGCATCAAACGACTTCTCTTTCACATCAAACGACTTCTCTTCCTTTACTAGATGCTGATACATGATGAGCATTTTCCCCATCGAGTCATCTTCAAACTTCTTCTGAAGAAGATCCACAGTTCCAAGTGCAGTTTCATCATTAATCAGCTTCAAGCTCAATGCATAAGCGAATTCTCCACGAGTCCCTTCTAGAACAGCACATCTGTGAAGTAATGATGTCACCTCAACAAAAACACCGAACAGTTTCTCTTCCTTAAGTAGCCTTTCTACATCATCCAGTAGCTGTCGATACACTCCCATCACAATGACACTGTTGATTGCAGTCCTTGACTCCAAGGCATCTGATCTTGCAGCAAAAGCGATGCCAATGACCATCCCATATGGAGTACACTGGTAAAACTTCTGGAAGCAACACTTCCAGCTTTCCACAGAAAGCCCCATAAAGACCCAAATCATCTTCCTCCAATCCATGCCAATCAACAATCGGGCCATGGAGTTCGGAAACCACCGGAGCGAGCAAACATCCTTACCACTTCCCTCGAATTGCAGTGGGTTTTCTGCATCCATGGTGATGCGGCCCCACACTACCGACCATTTCTTAACATCAACTCGGCCTCACCAATGGAACGCCCCACTCTTGGCTTTCATCTCATCCACTCCATCTTGAAGATCCTTACTGAGCTCTCATCAAACATCACAGCACCCAAATTGACGCCTAGTCGGAGCAACCAGATACTATGTTGCAACGACAACCATTTCTTCCCCTCTCTCTGTTGCTCTTTCCTTACGCTCAAAAAACTATCCACCATGGAGACTGAAAAGCCAAAATCATACAGCATAGAGCAGAAAAGTCAAGCCAAAGTGACTACACAACGAGGACAACGAAACAGTAGCTAGCACGAGCGCAGGGGACCTACCAAAGGAACAAGACTATGAACACAGAGAAACTGAGAAAGCATTACCTCATGGAAATCCAGGGTTTCAATGACTTCTCTCAAAGATGATTGCCAGCTTGAGACGAAAATGCTCAGTGTGAGTTTTTATAGCTGAAGTAGATGGGATTAGGGTTTACAGGCCCATGCAATGAAATGGAAATGGTCCTGAGCCCCTTTTTTGAGTATTTGGGCTCTCAAGACCAATAGAAGTCCACGGCTTTGAGGAGTCTTCTCCTTTCTCTTGATGATGGCTAGGCTGCAACCAAAGAATACGAATAATCACTGTTTTGTAGGAGTTCAAAAAAAGGGAAAAGACTACCAAAAACTCGTGACAAATTTACCCTAATTCTTTTTTTGTGAAGTGAAAAATCCTAAATTTTGGAACCTGTGGCATTTACCCACCAAAAACGTTTTCGTCTTATTATTTCTATTTTTTCCTTTTTCTTTCTTTTTCTTCTTCTTCTCTCTTCCCTCCGTCGGCCATGGCGGAGCTGGCGGAGGGAAGTCGAAGTTAGGCGAGGGCTGCACTCACTGCGTTGGGCAAGGGCGGCCCTCACAGGCCGCTAGGGCCGCCCTCGCTTGGGTCGGCGAGTGCACCCCTCGTCCAACACCGGCGAGGGCTTTCCTCGATCGACATAGGTGAGGACCGCCCTCGTCAACATCGGGCAAGGACGGCCCTCGCCAACCCTCACCAGGCCCTCACCAAAATCGGGTGAGGGAGGCGCTCGCCAAACGCCGACAAGGGCAGCTCGATGCCTAACTCCGGCTTCCCTTCACTGGCCATGGTAGAGGGAAGAGAGAAGAAGAAGAAAAAAAGAAAAAATTAAGAAGTAAAAGACCAAAATGCCCTATAATTTAGGGTAAATGTGTTATATGGATACAAGTTCGGGTTTTTTGTTTCACGAAAAAAGTTTAAAAACATGTCACGATTGGCAAAATTCGGGGTTTTTATATATAAAAAATTGAATAAATTTGTCATTTTTGGCCAAATTTGGAGTTTTTGATGGTCTTTTCCCTTTAAAAATGAGTCAACACCATCGTATCTCAATTAGTAATATTCTACGATGATATATTCGGTGAGGAAGTTTCTACAATGTATTGAGGTCTCGGTGTTTCATGTACATAGCTGAAAATAAGCAAACGTTGCTTGATTTTATTATGTAGCGAACATATTTTACCGGTACAGAAGTTTTCCATATATTGTATGAAATTTGCTGCGACCACGAATGTAGTCAATTTGAAGCTTTTGCAAATCTGGGTTACGCTAATGAATGTCTTTGCTATTATCACTTGGAAAGGCCATCTAGCTTTTCTTTTTGTTTGTTAAGATAAACAAAATGTTGCTTTGTTTTATTGTCCAGAAAAGAACAGCTGAAACTCTTGGGAATTTGCTATTTCAATCTTAAAGTCCACTCTACTTGCAAGTGACAAAGGGAAAGTTCATTTTTACTTGCTGAAGGCAAGACTTTCCCTTGGATGCACTTAACAATGAGCAACAGAGAAATTCTATATTAAAGAGGAGTCGAAACTTGCATGCGTGCCCTTCTATGTTTTGCGAAGAATTTTGCTGAGGAGTGTCGCTTGAGCACTTACTAGATAAGCAAACAAGGGTATTTGACGATTTGATCTTGCAATGCCGAATCCTGGTTTTGACAATTGAAACTCTTCTTATAATGTAGGTGTGATTAAATGGTTGGGACGCTCAACATTACTTCTCTCTTTAGCTAACAAAATGTTAAGAATATTAATGTTTATTTATGAGATCGATATAATGAGCAAAATAATGTTAATCTATTTGGACGAGGAAGTCCGCCTTAAATAGGTGAACTCCATGATCATTGTTGATCGACGCTGTGCACCAGGCAACGCACGGGCATGGCCCGAGCGAGGGATCCAAATAGGCAAACTACTGTATGGTGATCTGTTATTTCCCTAACTGTAGAAAATATTTTCAAATTCATGGAAAGCTAATGACTACCAACCAAGAAGTCGCATCATCCAAAGCTGCAACGACAGTTGCTTCTACTTAAATCGATGTAAATTTTTTTACTATTGGGACTTTACTACTCGCTGAGCAGATTGAACAAGCCAAAGTCAATAGCTCTTTATGAGGGTTTCAAGACTGATAAAAGTAGCTTTCGCTTTTGTCAGGCTGGATGGAGATGTAAATACTTTTCTAATTAGCAAGTTCGTTCTAGATGTTATATTAAGGGATATTTGGGAAGATATCAGCCCGTGTACATTTACTCGAGCCTCCAAATGGTCGTGATCCATGGTGTATGTGATAGGGTATGGATAAAAATGTTTAATTTGGAATTCTATTTGTTTATTAATTTCCAATTTCGTTAGAGGATGTCCTTCTCATTTCTGATTTTTCTAGCAAATTATTATTTACTAAAATCAAGGGTTAGGTGCCAGTAGCTCTATAAATACAAGAAAATATAGGGTACACAAAATATGCCAGCTCAACAAATTATTAATCCACTCATCACGCGACACGTGTACCTCATGAGCCCATTGTCAAATCTCTCTCCTTTTGTCTCTCTTATTTTTCTTTGCCATTTCTCTCTCTCTCTCTCTCTCTCTCTCTCTCTCTCTCTCTTACTTTCTTTCCCTTTGGCCTATAACCGATACTTAGCCATGTGTCAGGGGCCGATTGATTGGGATCGTGACCGCGCGGCAACTCGGACAACTTTGGATCACCCAAGCTAAGCCTTGCTCGATTGAACGCTCACTGGCTCGTATTCCCGGATCATAAAGAGAGAAAGT
This sequence comes from Eucalyptus decipiens, assembly GCA_014182575.1. Classification (NCBI taxonomy): domain Eukaryota; kingdom Viridiplantae; phylum Streptophyta; class Magnoliopsida; order Myrtales; family Myrtaceae; genus Eucalyptus; species Eucalyptus decipiens. The sequence goes on along the minus strand of CM024609.1, from coordinate 27,570,945 downwards.
TTAGAGAGAGAAGTTTTGATATTTCTGAAATTGATTGGATCATTACAAATGAGGGAGGGCACCCATTTTTATAGTTGAGGGCCTCGGATTACATACGTTAATCTACTTTTCATCCAGCAGGCGAGATTGCACCGCCTCAACTACCGACATAAATACTAACTACCGTTTACCGACATAAATAACGGAACAGACTTCTAGAATCAGGCGTAATGATGGTGTCGCCCACCCTTGGAAACTTTGGGGAGAAGCCTTGATGGTAATCCGAGTGAGAGCAGGAGGTCTTCCACAGACGAGTCATGGTCGTCCTCTAGGAACCTCTCGGGTCAACTCTCTTTCGGCCCGTGACATTCTCCCCCACTCAATCAAGCGATGTCCTCATAGCTTGACGGTCGGCCTTCTTGGCATGAGCACGGGCTTTGGCACGAGCTCTCATGTTCTTGTTTCGCTTCGCTCAGACGCTCACGAACGAAAGACCACAACCTTCTATGATGAACTCAGACTTAGCATGCGGCTCGGTCTTGGACAGAGCATGCGGCACGCACTCAACCTCGGGGAAGAGCGCTTGGATTGGCATGGCGTGTGTTGGAGTAGGATCCAACTCTACCTTTAGCTTCACCTCGGACAGCTTGTTTATGCGCATGACGGCCTTCAAGCTCTTGTCGAGGCGTCAGATCGACGCAATGGTCTTGGTGTCGACCACCCCTTTTATCATGGGGATCATCAACAGGCATTTTTTGTCGAGGATCATCATGCACTTGGTCCTCATGTCGATCATGGCTCCTACACTATGGAAAAATTGCATACCAAGGATGAGATTATAATCATCAAGAGGGATTACCTAGAATGCCATCTTGCCTTTCCATCCACCAATCTTGACATCCATGTCGGGAGTTACTCCTATGCCATGGAAGTCGCCCGAATTGATGGGCTTGTACGACTTCCCGGATGGTTCCACATGAAGTCCCTGTTAAGGAAATCCCTTATGATGTTTTGAAGATGACAAAATAAATCAAAGGCTACTAACATGTTTGATAGTTAAGTAATAGACCATGCAGATTATAGAACATGTAAAGGATATTGTCAAAGTGTGAAGACGACCGGAAGGCGAACGTAGCTCATGTCCAAAGTATATTACGGAAAAATATCCAGACTTCGTGTCAAAGTCAAGGCCGCCGACTCAAGACTCAAAGTCCGAAGATCGCGACTTCAGTTGTAAAGTCTACGGACTCGGACTTTACATCCGTTACGATGAATCGTAACTCAAGCCCAATCATACAACGGCTAGTGATCTGGTTTGGATTCTACATCAAGATTGATTTGATTGATTCAATCTATTTGATTGACGATTGGATCTTGAAGACGAGAACTTTCTATACGAAGAAGCTTTACTTATGGAAACCAAGATTTCGTTTGTATGGGCGATCGGAATCAATTTGGGATTTTACCTTTGTCACTCAACGGCTACCAAATCTTCTAGATACAGAGCTGTCCAATGGGTATATTGGAAGACGATTCTCCGGGATGCTGTCCAATGGGTAGTTTGGAAGTGGAGGAGTATTTAAGGAGATGAAGGACCGATGAGCAAGTAAGAGACGGAGCGTAGAATTTATAATTCCAGAGTTTGAGCGATCTTTGATTATACACTTGTCTTTGGAGAGCTTAAACGTTTGTAATCGTGAGAGAAATACCGAAAGAGTGACTTAGTGAGATAGTGTGATCTACTACTAAGTGTCTGCACTCGAAGTTGTAATCTCTTGTTGATTGCATAGTGGAATCCAGCCAAGAAGGTCATCGTGGGAGAGTGGACGTAGGCTTGGATTAAGCCGAACCACTATAAATCTTTTGTTCTTATTCTCTTCCCTAACTCCTTTATTTTGTTCATACTAGCACTCTCAGTCCCAAGGCCTTTGCAACTTCGGTTGACATGAACATGTTGGACGCGCCAGTGTCGACCAAAGCATAAAGCGTTCAACCGCACACTTCGACCTCCACGAAGAACATGTCCGTGTTCGGTGCAATCCCTTCTTCTTTGGACGGCGTTCGAGCTCGAACCGAGTTGATCATCCTCACAGCTCCAATCCGGATCTGCCGCTTGTCTTCTTTGGGCTCCTCATTTTCTTCCTCGATGGCAAGGAGGGCATTGATTCGACCCTTATTCGGGCACTTTTGGGTCCAATGCGGACCTTGGCAAATGAATCAAGGAGAAGGCGGGGTTGATCAAACTTACTCGTGTAGTTCGTCGGTGGTCGACCCCTTTGGAAGGCCAGCTTGGAAGGTCCTTCTCCCCACGTCTTGACTCAGCCGCTATGATCCTGTGCGCCACGGGGAGTGTTCCTTCCTTCGTCCTCGGATCGATCCAACCTCCAATCCCTTGGCCTATTCCTTGGTTCGGTCTTAGTGAGGTCGACGAGTGACTCGGCCACGCTTAGCGCTCGCGCAAGACTACTCACGTCCCGTCTCTTGAGCTCGAGAAGTGCCCACGGCTTCAATCCATCCATGAACACTCCAAGAGCCTCCTCTTCGCTTAGGTTGCGAATTTGCAGTTTGAGTTCCGTGAACTCCTTCACGTACTCTCGGATCACGCCTCTTTGCTCGAAGCGATAGAGCTTGCTACGGGCTTTTTGTTGAATGAACTCGGGGAAAAAGTAGTCGCGGAACTCTCTCACGAAGTCATCCCACATGCTCACGGGATCGGCGCCGCGTCTAATCTCGTCACACCTATTCCGCCACCAAAGCATTGCCGCATCAAATAGGAACGTGGAAGCAGTTCGTACCTTAATCGACTCGTCGTGTATGTTGATGGCGCCAAAGTATTGCTCCATGCTCCAGACGAAGTTGTCCACCTCCTTGGCGGATCGTTCGCCTTTGAATTCTTTCGGCTTCAGCACCTTAACCTTGGACACCGCTTGAGTAGGCACCGCACCGTTGGTTATGCTAAGCTTGCATAGGGCGAGCTCAGTCTTGAGCTCTTGGATCTCCGCCTTCATGGCTTCGACCTCATCCCTACACAGGCTTACCTCCTCGATCACTTGGACGCGCTCGTTCAAACCATCGATCGATGCTTCGAGAGCTTCGTCCTTGTCATGTAACAGGGCTGTAGCTTGGTTGATGCCGGTCTTGAAGTCTTCATGAAGCGAGCCCTCAACCTCCATGATTCGGTCTCGCACATCGTCAAGACCTTCCATGAGTTCGAGCACGGCACTCCAGACCTTCCCGATCTTCTCATCGAACGCAGCTACGGCTTCCATCGAGGCATCTCTTTTCTTTGCTCGGCCACGGATCTCCTTGACTTGCACGGCCTCTCCATCCATGACACCTTCTTGGCTCAACATTCCTTTGAACAGTTGGTGCTCCTTTATCTCTCAAAACGGAACTCTCCTTTGCTCTAATACCACTTGTCACGGCCCGATTGATTGGGATTGTGATCACGCGGCGACTCGGACAACTTTGGATCACCCAAGCCAAGCCTTGCTCAATCAAACGCTCACTCGCTCATATACCCGAATCGTAGAGAGAGAAAGTTTAGAGAGAGGAGCTCTGGAAATGAATAAGCTTTGATATTTCTGAAATGGATTGGATCATTACAAATGAGGGAGGACACCCATTTTTATAGTTGAGGGCCTCGGATTACATCCGTTGATCTACTTTTCATCCAGCAGGCGAGATTGCACCGCCTCAACTATCGACATAAATACTAACTACCGTCTATTGACATAAATAACAAAACAGACTTCTAGAATCAGGCGTAATGACTGTGTCGCCCGCCCTTGGAAACTTCGGGGAGAAGCCTTGATGGAAATCCGAGTGAGAGCAGGAGGTCTTCCACGGATGAGTCATGGTCGTCCTCCAAGAACCTCTCAAGTCGACTCTCTTTCAGCCAGTGACACATGGCTGGCAACCGGCCACAATCTAGGGTTTCCCTCACCAAATCCAATGAGAGAATTCAGCCAAGGGTCAACTATTGTGACCAAGGGTGACCTGCGCCAAATCTAGCGAGCCCTCATTAGATTCGGAAGCTATGGAGGAAGGAGACAACTTGGAGCGCAAAGGATCTCAAGGATGCAAGGGCTCGAGATCACGAGTGATGACGACAAGAATGGGGGACTTGGGCTTGTTCTTGGACCCTAGGGCCACTAGCCGGCGGACAATTTCAATGATGGAGCCATCACCGATGGGGGAGGCACAAAGGTCAAGCTCAGGTGAGGGACAAGGCAAGTAAATGACGTTGTCACACCCCGTGCAAGTGAGGGAGAGGACCAGAGGAAGGAGAGGGGGGTATAGAGGAGAGAGGTCATCCATGGCTTGCAAAAAGAACTAACAAAGCAGTGGGAGAAGAGAGACAGTGGGTTAGAAGAAGAGAGAAAAGTCGACAAGTGAACCCTTTATGGATTCATTGACATAAAACTTTCCCTTCTTGAGTGAAATTCTTCTGTTCAAACTTCCTTCCCTTTCTTACTATATTGGTCCAATTTATTTTGTGAAAAATGAATAATGTGAAAAAAAATTCCTAAAAGTAATCTCTTATATCGCTTGAAATAATTAATAGATAAAAATTATTTTCATCACCAACAACAATTTATATCTAAACATTTTTGTGAATAATGAAAATATTTTTTTTATCCATTCATTTTTATAAGCAATACAAGTCATCATTTTTAGAAAAATATTTGTCAAATTATTCATTTTTCACGAAATAAACAAGTTTCCTCTCTTTTCTCCAGTTTGCAAGCCTTTCTCTCAATTCCACTTCCTGCCCGGATTAATTGATGCCATCATTGAATTTTCGATTAGTTTAATTATGTTTGTGGAATTTAGTTTGATGTGCAACATGTTATGATTGAAATTTCAAATCGTTTCAACTAGATCCTAAACTATTTCAATGTGTCCAACGGCATCATCTTATTTATTTTTAGTAGAATTTGTTGAAGCAGGCACCAATCTAAGGTGACACAATGTCAATGGAGAAATTGTATGCGTGGATTTGGTTGATGTGAACGTGATATATAATAGAATTTGCAATGGGTGCGTTTTTAGTAAAAAATGAATGATTTGAAAAACGTTTTCATAAAAATAATTGTTTGCATTGCTTATAAAAATGAATAAATGAAAAATTTTGCATTGTCAACGAAAATGTTTATACATAAATTATTATCGATAAAAAAATATTTTTATTAACTAATTATTTCATGTAATATAAGTAATTACTTTTTATAAAAAAATTTAAATCATTCATTTTCAATGAAACAAATAGAGCATCTTTCTATTATTCACTTTAACTAAATAATTTTCACTTCAATTGCTCATCTTTTGTAGACGTTCTCATTTACTTAGCATCGGGTCAAAATACACGATTCTCGCTAGTACAAAGTAGGGAGAATTTGGTGTTCTCGTTTGAAGCATAGTGAACAATTATCCTTCGTTTTTCATTTCATCTGATTTAAAGGTTCCATAGAAATAAAGATGTCGAGGGAGAATTTGTTGTTTTCCTTGCTGGTGTTCAATGAGTCTTGTCACTAAAAATCCGTTGTTTTCCTTCTTGGTAATGAGTTTTGTCACTAAAAACCCTTCCATTGTTGAAAAACTAATGTTGAACATTTTAATATAATTCAAACCCCTATCTGAGAATTATAAATTGCACAAAACATCATATTCCCATTTGCAATCCCTGCCCAATAAAGAGTACTTGTGTATTTGGAAATTGGTTTCAAATGAATATGATGAATCTCACATGAGACAAAATAACACATTCTAATATAGTGAAATTTGTACATATTAGACTGAACGGTTCGATCACATGCTAAAGCTCCGGATATTATAGACTTTACTCTCAATCAATAGAAGGAGCTGTGGATACATGAACGTAGGACCTCCATTGACCTCCTATGTGGTTTCACCGTCATAATTCACAAACGCGAATTCATTAAAGTCAACAACAACAAAAATTCACTTCACAAGGAACTAAGATTTTCTCAAGAAGTCGGGATAAGTTAGCAAACGCCATTACTATATTTGACATTTGCCCTTTTTTTCTTTCCTTGGAGGTCTCGGACATGTCGAAGAACGGCAACGACTGAGGTCGGCGGTGGCTCCGCCTCTCACGCGGCGCACGTGTGCTGGCATCGATCTCTCCGATCCGGCACGCCGCCCAACTTCTGCCCACACATCAGTCCACCCACCCACCATATCCCCAAAAAAAGAAAATGAAAAAGAGAGATCAAATCTCCAAGTTATCTTCGCTTCCACGTGGCATCGTTATGCCACTCGTTTTCCACTTGCAGTCGGTCAAACCCCACGCTATCTGCCGCCGACCAAATCCAACCAAATACGTCATGTCTTACGTCACACCTCCTCGAACTGCTTCCTCCCTCTTTTGTCTCGCACTCTTGTCTCAACTTGCACTATTGTATTGTCCCATCTTAGTCAACTGAATCAATCCCGAAGACCTACACGACGTCCCCATTTGGTTCTAAAAGTAGAAATTAACCACACACAAAAAAAAAAAAAAAAAGTAGTTTGTGTCGACTGTCCACGACTTTTCGACCGGTCCCAATGACCAAACATCAATGATTTTGTCTAGACCGTCGTCCGCTTTTCGTGCCGGGTCGGTCGGATCATCTACTGCTCAGCTCGACCGACCGGAAGCTCGCCGACCCGAGATCCTTGTACGGGCCGGCGGCCAGCTAATCTTCGCCCGCCAGATGCCCCTTCAACCCTCCCCTCCTCCTCCTCCACACTCGATAACCCACCAGCCCCACCACGCCCGCCGCCGCGACCCCAATCAGGACCCACATCAGGACCCCGACCTCGTAGCTCTTGCCCTTCCCGGCCGGCGCGGGCTTCACCTTGAAGTACCCGATCTTGGTCTCGTCCGCGACCTCGAGCAGCGTCTGGATCGGGTAATCTATCGTGTAGCAGAACCGCGTGGCGTTGCTGTACACGGCGCCCCAGCAGCTGCAGTTGCTCTCGCACGCGCGCTCGCAGTCGTCTAGGGACGGCACCGACGCGTACCCCATCAGCTTCTTGTACGGCAGCTCCACGCCGTCACGCCGCAGCACCGAGAAGCCGCCGCTTCCCGACCCTGCTCCTCCTCCGCAGAAGTCGCCGGAACCCGGCGCGGAGGAGCACGAACCGGGACGTGCCTCGGTCCGGTTGTCCAGGCACGAGCAGGTTCCGTCCGCCGAGCACAGGCTGTACGGGCCGCACGGGCTCGGCAGCTCGCAGGTGCCCGAGATGGCACGGTAGTTCGTGGCCCAGGTCGACCCGGTCAGTAGTAGCCCTTGAGGTTCCCGTCCGATTCCAGCCGGAGCAGGAGGAAGGAGTCGATCGACTTCTGGAAGCTGTTGAAGGCCTCGACGTCGACCGGGACGCTGCCGTTCTGGTACATGGCTATGAACCCGCCCGGGTCGACCCGGGCGTAGACCGCGCCGGCCCCGTCGACCACCTGCGCCTTCACCTCCATCGCCTTGTGCTCCCAATACATTTGGTCGAATCGCCGCCGAAGTTCGCGTAGAGGGCGAAGAAGTCGCTCCCCATGCGCATCGAGTAGAGCCCGTTCGACGACGTCAGCGACATGGCGGCCGTGAAGTTCTGGTTCTCCACGAGGGTGTCCCCGGAAAGTCGAAGCTCTGCCATACAACGACAGGGGGTCCCGCCGCCGCCGTCACCCTGCTTCTGGACCTGAAGATTCGAGCTGTTCAGGAGCACGACCTGGTCGCCGTCGGTGCCCGTCGACCAGAACATACCCGACGAGGGGTCTGAGATGACGAGGCTGCCGTTGAAGGAGAGCCGGGTGCTGCGGTCGGACCACCGGGCCGGCCGGGGCGGATCGGCGACCCAGAGGGGCTGCGAGGACGGCACATGGACGACGGCGAGGGCGAGCCTCGTGCCGTTGACTCGGAGGAAGCTCAGCGAGAAGTTGCCGGTGGGGTCGGTGAGTAAGGGCTGGAAACCAGAGACGGAAGGTTTCGGTGCGGCTTCGAAGCCCCTGAGGAGCTCCTGCGAGCTGGCTCGGAGAAAGCAGAGCGTCGCGAGAATCGCGAGCCGAGCGATCGCGGCGAGAAGGGATGGTCGATCCTCATGATCGAATCGACGTTGCTGCGGAGGTTTGAGAAGCCGGAGAGCGGATCGAGATTGAGGGACTTCTGCATGGGGCCATTCACGGGCACAGCCGAAATGCCACTCACTTATTAATTTATTATCGTATGAACGCGAAAGTTTCCCTTTTTCAATCGACAAAACAATGGTTTTTTGGAGTGCTTATCTGAGGCATGGACTGGGGAACACCAGACAGATAGATCTTTTGCGCTCGAGCAGATCGAGGGTATTGTTTAGTATTTGCTAGTTTATTGCAAGAGCAAGGCGTGCGTCCCTCCACCCACCGAAAGTAAATGAATTAATTCAGATTCCAGACATCACAAGTCCGACGTGGAGTCGGGGGTTGGTGCAACTTGCGCAGCCGCAGCTCGACGCAACTTCTGGCTACATGTCTTAATTTATTCAAATATTAAAAAAAAAAAACGTTAAGATTGGTTTATTTCCACTAGATGTAGGTGCGCTTATAATGATAACTGTCTTCATTTTTCACGTACTGTCCTTATAATATATCTTCTTCAAGTGCAGATAGGGTCGGGGCTTAACTCGTCCGTAGAGGTACTTCTCAGACCATAGGAAGATCAAAACTTTGCGGGTCAAACAATAAAGAAGTGCGAAACGAACGATGTAGCAACTAGCAAGTTGCATCAGCTTCTTGATATCAGAAGTGCTAGAGATTTACTTGATGTAGGACTTTAGGTGATTATGTGACGTGCCATATTGATAAATTAGTTTTCTTGTATCTTGAGGATGAAGTCTTTGACTTCTTCAAATCTAGAGAGCAGTGCTTGGATTAAAGAAAACATAAAGCAGCCTTTGAGTAGGGCACTTAAGCATGAGACTCTCACTCGTTTCCCCGCTTTTGCTTAGCAGTGTATCTAGATGAATTGTTTATCTCAAAATTTTCGTTTATCAAGAAATAGACCGGCATATCACGACCAAAAAAAAAAAGAAATAGACCGGCATATTTCTTAATATTTGCCTCGTGTATAAGTCAACTCACAACATGAAATGCAAGATATGGACCCGACTGACTTGACGGGATAGATAGAGAGGAAAAACATGTAAGAATATCAAACAGAATAAATGTGATCAACATAAATAAATCATCTAGCCTAAAGTTCAAGCTTAGAAAACGGATAAGTACTCTGCGTTTGGTAAGCTAATCTTACCTTCATTTGGTGCATGCAGACCTAACACAGTACAAGACACCGATCATGTAGACCTCGAGTGGCACCCACTAAATCTAATAGTTAATATATCTTAAGCTTACATGCGCTCGCATGCATGTAAGAACTTTTGGTTAATTTGGGGTGACTTTCCTGTGCTTGTCTCTTCTTTGTCATAACTCTCCAACTTGACTTTTATTTAAATGTGAAATGCGAATACATGCTCAGGAGCGGACCACGATAATAATAATGAGAAAAGGGGATACCATTTCTCAGCAATTAAAGTGAGATCTGTCGAGAGGTCGAGACTAGCATGGCATGTGAAACGTTGACCGTTGACCAACCATACTTTAAAGGCAAGATTTTTTACTAAGTTCAGTGGGTCACCTCTCTTCCTTTAATGGAAATTCGCACGTTAGTTGACAGTAAGAAATCAACCTAGACAAGCTCCCCTTAACAATATATGTTATTTGACGTAATTTCTTTTTTCTTTTTAATGGTAAATGAAAATCAAGGTAATAAGACACTTTTTCTCCCCAAGTTTGACATTTAAGTCCCCTCCAATTCATGCTATTAAGTCAACCATACGAGAAGTAGTGATATCATTTTATCTCATCGAATTAACTTTAAATCAACCATATGTTAAGGTTGATTTTCCTTCCCTCCCTTCTTTGAGCACCCAATCTCCTAGAAAATCTTTCTTATTCCACAAAAATTCAACTAGATAACAAGTGATGGGATCTCATCTGGTGAGGCCAAAAGCGGGAAAAATTACCAAAATAGTTTTAAACCTATTGTAATTTTTTCAATTCAATCCTAAACATTTTGTGTCCATGCCAATTCCGTCCATCCAATCAATTTTGACAGGCCAGTACTAACATAAACGTTGACCCACATCAGCCATCCAGCCAACGCTAACGTGTCAATTATATATATTTCATTTTTTTTTCCTTTTTCCTCTTTTCATGTTCCTATGGCCGGTCCGTGATCGGTCAAGGCTAATGTCAACTTGACCTCGCCAACCATTGGGGAGGCTCGTCTTCGCCGACATTGGCGGGCGAGCCTTGGCCACTGTGGCAAGGACTCACCATTGTAGGCGAGGGCGAATGGCACTAGCCGAGGCTCACCCAGCCCAAATCTAGCGAGGGCAAGGGCGAGCAGCACTAGCTAAGGCTCACCCAGCCCGTTGGCAAGGGTGAGCCACAAGCCTGGCCATCCACGGCAAAAACTCGGCATTTGTTGCAAGCAAGGGCAAGCGATGTTGGGTGAGGCTCGCCTAGCCTAGATCTAGCCCGAGCAAGGGCAAGCTTTGGTGTCCGCAAGCCTTGGCCACCCCTAGCACAAAGTCGCCATCGCAATCAAGGGTAGCTAGGCAAGGTCGAGTCACCTAGCAACCCTCACCTGCGACGGCGAGTCCTCGCCAAGGGTGGCCAAGGCTCACCCTTGCCAATGCCACCAAGGGCTAGCCTCCCTAGTGGTTGGTGAGGTCTACTTTGCCAGCCCTAGCCTGCAGTCAATCGCGAGAAAAAGAAAAGAGAAAAAAAAAATTTTAAAAATTTTAAAAATGACACGTCGGCGGTGGTATCACGTCGGTATCGGCCAGGCCAAAATTGATCGAATGGGTGAATCAATACAAATATAATGGATTTAGGATTTGATTGATAAAAAAAAATGTTTATGATTGAAGGAAAAATTACGATAAGTTTAGGACTGTTTTGATAATTTTGGCGCGAAAGGGGAGGAGGGAAATTGTCTAGACGAGAAGTGTCAACGGTAAGCCAGCGCGCACATGTTTGACTTTTTGGGCCTCTTTTATTCTTCCCATGTTACTTCTCAGTGAGCAAAAAATTGTCAGCTCAATCTTTACACATGCAAGAAAGGGAGAACCTAACTAAAAAAGCACGATGCGCTGCCCCTTCCATCTAAGTCAGTCTGCAAGGCGAGGGACGGTCTCTCATATTATTCTCTCTTTGTAATGCCCGGAGTCAGCACGACAGATGGGAAGATCCTGATCTACACTTAAATTTTAGGCGGTTGTCCAACCATTTTGGGTTGACCAACTCCTCGTTTCTATTTTAATCAAGGTCACAGGTTGCTGAAACGTTTAGCAAAGAAAGGCGTGACTTCATGATAATCTCTAATTAAAACAAAGAACAACGGAACATAGACTCATTAATTATTGAGCGTGCAGAGGTCTATTCCCACACCGTGCGTCCATGTACTGTCCATATTAACCATTCGACTTTCGCGGCGTGTACATCGGAAATTGTCTAGAAAGCCTTCTGCATATAAAGGTTTTACATTCAGTAACCCTTAGATTTGGTAATTATATAGTTTGACTTGGGTATGATAGAATTTGGTACGATATCATATTCCTTCTTTGAAATTCTGACAATGCTCATCTAGAGGCAGGGCCACCATGGGACGGTTGGTGCTTACCATTCTACGAAAGAAAGATGGTTTGTTCTTTCTTACGTTTTTTCATCATTCCGTAGTCGCATCTCCCCATCTCAACTAGATGAATCTCAATGTAGAAAGACCAGATTTCCCCCTCCTTCATAACCACCACCCTAACTCTTGATTCACCTAACATAAACGCCACTATCCAGATCCAGATCTTCAAGCCCACCACAAGTCCTAACCCCATCTTCTTCTACCTACCACTGGCCATCGTTGTTGAACACCATTGACCACCTCCCCGTCCTCATCTCCAGGAGAGCCGCCACCGCCTACCAAGCATGCTTCACCACTCTCTCTTTCTCTCGCTCTCTCTCTCTCTCTCTCTCTCTGTGGTGGCGATGAGAGGCTTCGGTGACCTTGGCAAGTTTGCAAAAGGTTGTCCATGACTTCCACAACCTCACTCCGACCGCTCCGGGAATCGAGAGAGGGAGAAAGACAAACACACAAAACAGAGAAGGGGGGTAAGCAGGCGGCCGCAAGGCGGACATGACAGGCAGCAACTGCTGCTGGTAAAGGTTTGGATAGTGCGTCTAGGGTTCTTCTAACCGGATGGGTGAACCTTGGGAAAATGAAAGAGGTATTGGAATATCGAAACTTGATAGATAAATACTTGTTGTGAGATGGGATGTGTGTCTAAAGTCTAAACTAAGAAGGAAGGATGTAAATATGTATTGCTTGAAAATAAAGGATGGGAAGTAGCATTGAAATGAAAACTCAAGATGGTCCTCGTATTTTCCCATATTATAATTTGATTTTGAAACCTTTCTAAAGCGGAGAAAACTAAACTTTAACAAACTCCAATCAGAGATTTCGAGCCCACTACAAAACGCAAACAAGCTGTAGGGGCAGATCTTGACGGAAGAAACAGAATAAGATATGTGATAGCAAAAGCCTCACCATATCTGGTTGCTTTCTGTAGCCTTCTCAAGGAGATCATAGTGAAGCACCCGACTTAGGTATAAAGTTCTACACGGTAAATCTATCAATGTGGGGAGTTTACTGATGTGTTTGTATGACTATGCAAAAATAGTTTTGCTTCTTCATTCGATCAACAAATGCAGTTTTTGTTAACACTAGGTTGTCCAAAGGACCGTAGAAGTACTTTTGTTCTGCAGAAGGCAATCAAGTCGTGAAATTGCGAGTTACTTCCTACTCTTATCTTTATTAGTCCAATCTATAGAAGCTTCAACTGAGAGAAGCAACCATCTCTTTTCCCCACCAGAATGTTTAAAGTTCATTAAAGATTGGGCTGATCATCCAACAATAATGATTCTCCATGGAAGATGAACATTCGACTTGGGCCCCATGAACATCTCTCTCCATATGCTTGTAAGCTATTTGTCTGGCAGTCGTCAAACCCGAACCATATTGACACATTGTCAATCTCTTAGTCCAGCAAATGTCGCAATTTTGGATGCCTTGGGTGTATCACATAAATCCACGCATAAAACGGATGACTTCATCAGAGACCGCAGCTCATCAAATGTTGCCCTCCTTTCTATAGGAGGCTCATGGACGCTTTGATGGTTTTCCTCATGAAAGTGATGTGGATGATCTCTATGCACTATCGGCCATCTGTAAGAAGATAACACTTGTAGATTAGCAAATCGTCCCATCCCTTTAGTCATATGAAATTTAAAAGATCGAGGATTGTGAGTTTTCTAGGCATATCAATGGCTGTAACTATTGAAGCTGTGTGCATTCTGCTAAGCTAGAAGCATAGAGAAGAGAACGGAGAATGATGTTAATAGAGTGTCACTTAAATTCAGTACTTCAACTTCTCCCGATCCATGCGCAAATGTTTCTGTAACACAACTCGGGCAACAATTACCTTGAAGGAGAGTTTTGACTTTCGAACAACTCGCCTCAAGATCAAAAAATCCATCTCACAATCCATAGACGAAACCTTTTCCAAGTTTTCACACTCCAATGCTTGGGATCTCAGTTAGTCCATCTCTTGCTCGAACATGGAACTTACCTTCTTGATTAAAGGTTGAAATCTGCATAGCAACATTGCATACCACATCATGCATCTTTATGGCTTCAAGAAACTCACTTCTTCCAGAAAGCAGGAGTCAGCCAAATCAGCCATCAAAGTATTACCCCTAACATCTGCACCATCATAAGTCAATTCACCCATAAGACCTTCAACTCACCAATCTCGTACTATTTCATTATCAAGAATGGTGTAGTCCTCGTAACACAAGCAGTGCCAGGAAAGCAAGGTTTTCAGATGATCATGTAGCAAGTAATAACTCAACCTTAATTTAGTTGTAGACCTGAGGTTTGATGCCATAAATAGATGGCCTCGACATGTGCAGCTCACTTAAGACATGTCTCCAAAAAACATCTCTCCTTTGCCCTCAGCGCCGAAACCATGACAATTAGAGCCAAGGGCAAATATTTGTTGCAGACGTCCTCAGCTAATGGTTTGATGCTCTCTAATAAACAAACTTGCTTAGTGAATAATTCCCAAAGCTTCTTCATCCGTTAGGAGTCAGGACCTCCACCTTAAATTAGACATTAGTCATTATTTCCCTTAAAACTTCTAAATATCGTGAAGTAAATATGATCGTAGAACCCTAGTGGTTGTGGAGTCAAAGATGTCTGATTCATCCAAGTCACTGGCTTCCCATACCTCATTAAGAATAAGGAGGAACTTCTCCCTTTCAGCCTTTCTTGGACCCCAACTCCTTGTCTGCCTACGTCCACATCTTCTCCTCATTCATCTTCAACCTCTGCTCGATTTAATTTTTGCACCCTCTTTCTGTCCCACTCCTTTGATCCAGTTCCCTTTGAGACCGTCGCCCATATGATCAAGCTAAAGTTGTTGATCTTAAGAAGTGTTGTTGAGCTTGTTATTGAGATTCTTTGGAACATTAGCCTTTGCCAACGCCTCTCACTACCCACCCCTCGATTCTCCCATCCCTAATCATTCAACACTGATCGTTTTAGAAAATTTATGTTTCCCTTATTATCATCAACCATGATAAACTTAATTGAAACTATTTTGTATTGACTAGCATATAAAAATGAAAAAAAAAAAATGAAAATCAAGTAAATTTAACGAATAGATAGAGTCAAAAGTTCGATAGCAGAGTTATAAAGGAAAAAATACAGAATGGCTTGACACGGCCATCAATATGAAATTTAAGGGTAAAATAACTAGGTTTTTAGGGGCGGAGGGGGGAACGGTGGAAAGTTTTAATAGTTACCATAACAAGTTCTAACTGCTAAGGGGGCAACGAAATTTGCTTACCCATCCATGGCTCCGTAGAACATTTGAATACTCCTAAGAGCTTTATCCCTCAGATTGATGGAATCGTTACCAATTATAATACCCCAGATTCCATCTTGGATGGAAAGAACTTGTACCTTGATACATAAGAATAGAGTCGGTCTAGATAGTCGAAACCTTAAATTTTCTTTTTAAGACTTGACCCACGTGGATCTGGTTCTAAGATTTATATCAGATGGCACTACATCATTAGATGGGAGAAAGCTTATGGCTTGACACAGTATTACCATCATATATTCTCAAATAGTCATCATCTTGAGTACTCTTTTTGGAGATTGGACCAGCATAAAGCGGATATAGGCTTTACAACTATAACAGGTGGCTGCTGGTGGAGGTTGATGGATATCAGCACCTTTTGTTAGTTCCTTAGTAAACATATGTTTTCCATAATAAAAATTTCCCACTGAAAGGAAAAGAAAAGGAGAAACAGTGTCTTCCTTTCGTCTGGGAAGGAGGAAACACGGAATTCTGATGAAGTTGGTCTCTTTTAAGTATCCATTTAGTGGTTCGCTACTGCTACAGATCCTGAGATCCTGGATTTCAGTATTTCTAATACGATTGTGTTGTATCTTTGCGGTTGTCATTTCCTTTGAGACAACAGTTAGGCGGTCTATGCTTTTCTTTGACAATTCTCTCTTTGAAACCTATTTTGGCTTTTGGGTTCCTTGTCTAACCATAACTATCACACATGACGACATTCTTCAACACACCATCAAGGTTGAAATTAAGGGTTGAGAAGTCTGATCCGATGTATGTTTTTTCCGGAATTGGCCGCCTGGAACAGTAGAAGTAAACTTGATCATCCTCCAGAACCAAGCCTAGAGATCCATGTTCTAGGGAATCTGGAAAATAAAATCGACAAACTGACAATTCAAAACGAATGGTATTTTGTTTTTGACTATGTCCTTTGACCAAATCATCAGTTTGCAGAGACTTTCCAAACCCATGAGACAATCAATACCAAGACAGTGCGAATAAAGCCCTAAGTGATTAGTATTTGTTGCATTGTTAATTATGCGCTAATGTTCAATACAAATGTGAGTAATTAGACTAAGCGCTTGTAAGATCCTCCCCCCCGCCTTTCCGCAGTGCAGATAAGGGTGCCTCCAAAGTGAACCTTAGTCAGCTTTTCAAGAACCTCATTCTACTATAGTGAAAAAGACCTGGTTTGATAAAATATCGTCACCATATAGTAGATGCTTGCGTGGCAAGGATATTGAACACGCGTAGTGGAAACTACCATGTGCTCATATTCAAACTGTCTAGTTTTTGTGTGGTGGACGAAGAAAGATAAAAGGTCTAAGTAGCTAAGTCCGACTTGAGTTCTGCTTTTTTCAGCATTCCGTTCACATTGATCTCGTCCATGGTTTGACCAATAAATTAGCGATCGTTAATCCACCTCTTCTATAAAGATTAAATCGCCCGAACTTATCCGGAAGAATGTATTCGTGCTCGCGTAATAAGCCAATCAAACGTGCACGAGGTGCATTTTGCCACGATATAAAGCGCCTTTATTTACTTTAACTTCGTGGTGGGGTTACGCCCCACGCATGAATCCTATTCTTCAAGTTCTCCGCCGTCTTCGCCTACCTCAGAAAAGAAGGGTTTTGATGTTAGTTAAATCGAGTCGGCTTGTGGCAATCAAACCCTAGTAGTGGCTTTTGAGATCATCGCACAAAACACGTTGGTCTTACATGGGCTTTGCCCTGAGATCTCGATGAGCCTTGTGCATCGTGATAAGCATGTCGATGCGTTGAGGCAAGAAAGACTACGTAGGACCAATATGCGCATCGCATGTGGAGTGTGGGATGTGTGGTTCTTGCGATGGATGAGTCCGGACGTCGAGAACGCTCTTTTTATAGTCAAACTTGACACCCGTCCCTTCATTAAAAATAGTCTTCCGTAAGGCATGGGAAATGGGCCGTCCAGAAACTAGTAGTGGGAGCAACACGTTTGGTCAAGGTGACTGTTTTTCCCATCATAGTATATCCGGTTGTCGCGCCGGTATTGCTCTCGTATTGCTCCCGCAACGTGATATTTTTCACCAAAAGTCTTTCAATTTTTTTTAAAGGGAGACCCGAATTTTCTCAATTCTGAATAATAAATATCTCATTCAATAAGAAATCCCATTGCTTGGGAGCTTACGGTTTCATGTTCTATTTCACTCCCCGATGGAGGTTATTTTCACCCTTCCCTCACGGATTTCTTTAATCCAAATAATGCTGTATAATCCCAAATCAAGTCGAAATTTAATTAACAACAAGACTCAAAAGTTATAACATCGAGGTATTGGGATAAAGATGCACACTAAAATCTAATCGACAACGCGAATCCAAAAACTATAGCTAAGGAAATTAAAAAGTATAGTGCAAAAAAGTAAAGATAATTGAAAGATAACATTTTCTTGATTTGTGCGGGAAGGGTCTCTTGTTGGATAGCCATTGGTATTTATAGTGAAGGTGGAGTAACTATTCTTTGATTATGCTCAGTGGTTGTCTTTCTCCAAGTAACCATTGGCCTCGTCCATACTCCCTTATTCTTGCAAACTTCCTTTGCCCATGTTTCGTATAACTATCTTCATTGCGTGTCGATGGTTTGCAGTTATCGACAACCGTTCCATGATTGGGTCCTTGAATGGCAAGTGCTCCCTCCACAACCTGGATTCTTGATGCTAACTGTCTTAGTGATTTGAGAAATATTTGTAATACTTCCAATGAAAACTTGAGCCAGTCCTTCATCATATTTCGATAACTGAGCACGTGATATTAAAGAATATTGCCATCGATCATCACGTGTTAACTCCTACACTTATTGATGGTTCAGTACATATAAGATGACACCTATGCGTTATGCATGTGATTGCCACTTATCTTTACCCATATGCTATATATTCCTCACCCTCGTGCCAAATACGTGCATATCAATGATCAAATCAATTTTTAATGTCAACACCATAAGTACTGCAAATTCTCCTAACAATCTACTTCTTTGAATCTATCACGGAGTGTGGTAGCTCAATGATGAAGAATTCACACCATCATTCCTGAGATGAGCAACTCAAGTTATGTTGTGTGCAGAACTCTCGGTCACTTGTCCGTTAGGTATTTATTATCGCATGTGAAGAGATTTCATACCTATCACTTGCATGCCTGCGGGACTTACGCAATAATGAACTCGTACACCTACAAGTGAAGCGAATGGCTCCAAATCAAATCGATTATTTCATACTCCACTTGATTTTTTTTCTAAGTCATCTTGATTTTGTGTATCAGGATAACAGAGCCTATATTAGCCTGTTACCACTTGTTTTTTGTGTGTTTTATAATGATGAGTACATAAACATAGGCTTTATTAGATGACTATCTAACGGAATCAATCATAGATATGCATTATGCACAATCCAAAGATATGAAAAATTAAGAAAAATATCATAATTATCTCTAACAATGGCCATCGTGAATCTCTCACGCACATCGTCAACCAAATTTGGACTAGAGACGGTAACCACTTGCCTAGCTCAGGTCGGCCAACTGGTGCAATATAGGGTTCATTGCCCTATGAGTTCAAGTTCGCATGCTCTGTGCTCGAGATTCACTACAAAATCCAAGGGGGATGCGTAGAGTGCATTCAATGGTAAATTTGAAGTAATTTGTAATTTTTGTGATTATTAAGCCAAAGTGGACACATTTAATATGTGTGATTTTGTGAGACTTTTATCGATTATTCTGAAAATTTTATTAAATG